>JAPDNY010000016.1:47940107-49246140 GCA_029375565.1 Gekko gecko | reverse complement strand
GGCTTTTCCCCACCTCAGTGGCCCCTGGCCGATGCCCTGCTTGGCTCCCGAGGAAAAGAGCGTGGTGCCACCATTCAGAGACTCCAGATGTTGTGGTGTCAGCGAAGGAACGCCAGCCCCGCTCATGCCTGGGAGTTGGGGAGGCAGACTTCCAGTCCGAGGAGACGCCATTCAGGCCTCGGTGCTTCTTGCTTGTCATTGTCGTCGTCCCCGTTTAAAGAAATGAAGGACTCAGAGCAGGTGGCTGGGCTCGCTGACTCAAGGCTCTCTCTGGAAAGTTGAGCCTGAGCCGAACAAGGGCAGGCCCCGCTTAGATGCTCTGGGTGGCAGCTAGTGATCCCGAGGGAAGGGGGATGAAGACGGGGAGCAGGGCTGGCAGGTCAGAGGCCAGTTTCTGGGTTGTGTGAGAGGAGCAGGGTGGGGCCCGGGGCCTGCTCCACACAGGGCAAGCGGCCTTCTCCCGAGGAGGACTGGCAGCCCCTGACGCAGCAGCTCGACAAAGCTACAAGCATGCCCAAGTCTGGGTCAGGCCTGGAGCAGAGACCTCCTGGGAACTCCCCCAGTCCCTGTGGCCTGTGAAGGAAGGACAGGATTTGATCGCCACGTGTCGCCAAACAAGGAGGGGGCGCCATCTGCAAGCTCTGCCCCCGCACACCCAGATTTCAGGAACGCTCCACAAGCTCAGAGGGACTTTCCTTTCCTTTCCTTTTGCCATCTCGTGTCCCGGGCCAGGAGCAGGGCCCTGAAAACCAGCCCCCGGGAGGGCAGGCAAAGGGGTACGACGGATCCCGTCCTCAAGAGCTGAGTCGTGTCCTCCACGTTGCCCCTCAGATGTTGCTCAGGCAGCCGAGCCCTTTGTGCAAGCGGAGGCCCCGTTTCCTGCGCCACCAAGAACGTCCCACCTGAAACATAACAAGCTCTTCCTCTCAACGGCCCCTGTTCCTTTCTGGGCGCTGCAGTAGCGGCGGCGGCCGCTTCGGTTCCCGTGGAGCTGGGATGGGGGGGGGGGGGCAGCCCATTCTGGTAGGACTGCCGAAAATAGTTATGCTCCTGTCCTCTCCGGGCCCAGCTGCTCTCCTGCGGGAGGGGAGGGAGTCGCCGGCTAAATATAGCCCTGGCCCGCTCACCCTGCACACTGGGAAACAATGAGCCAGCACGCGCACACCTGCCAGCAGCGGAAGGGCAACCCCCCCAAAGAGCGGCTCCACCGCGGCGGTGGCAGTGGGAGCAGACAAGCCCGCTACTGGGCGGCGGGCACGTCGGTCCTCGGCGCGAGAGCCGGCTCCCCCCCCGCCACTTGGACATCCTAGGAAGCCGCTCCCATCCCACGGAGCGGGCAGAGCCGGAGGCGTCGTCTGCCACCAGCCCGGGCTGTGCACGTTCTTCTCTCCCAGAGAAGCCCGGCCTGCTTCCTTGGAAGTCCTGCTCATCGGTCCCAGCCCTGTTAATAGGGGCTAGGAGAAATGCAGGCTGCACGTGCTCAGAGGACGCCCTTTGTGAACAGTGCCTTTCCCAAGGGTGGGGGACATGCCCAGCAAGCAGAGGACACCAGACACGGTGCACCAAGGCACTTCCTGGCGTTGCTTCCCCCACCCGGAGCCTAGTCTCACTCTGATACATGCACCCTCCTTCCTGGCATGAAGCCCCTTCTCTCCCCCACCCACCCCTGTTGTGCCTGGCTGGAAGTCGGCACTCCCTCTTACCCCCTTGGCCAGCAGCTGCCAAACACAAATAAACCTCCCTCTGGCCTCTGAACCCTGCTGAGGCGAGTTCCCCTCCAGCTCCTTGAACGGGGAGGTGGGAGGGGGGGGGACTTGGCACCGTCCCCACAGCCATTCTCATCCGGTCGTCCTCTCCCTGGCAATCCTAGGGGGCAGGATGGGACGTGACGGCCGGCACAGGCCTTGCTCTCAGCAGCTGGGAGCCTGGGAGTCTGGGGCAGGAACGCAGGGAGGCACCTTCTGGGCGTCAGCTGCACATGTGGGCAGTGCTCCCTCTAAGCTGTGGAGCAGAAATTCTACTTTATGAGAGCCCCTGGCATGAAAAGTCATGAGCAAGTGATTTGGCTGCTGCAGAAATTAGTTTGCTCTGGAGCCATCCCTTCCTGAGCGAAGGCAAAAATGTGTGGGACCAGAGGCTAAAAAACTGTGAGCTAGCTCACACTGACTCAGCTTAGAGGGAACGCTGCATGTGGGTACTACGGAGCACATGTGATGCCATGCCTGGGTTTTTAACAGGGCATGGCCCGTATGTTGCTGGTGATGGACTCAACTTTCCATTTGTTGCTGTTAGGCTCACAGGGGAGGTTGTGTGTTTTTTTTTTGGGGGGGGGGGGGGCGTAAGAATGTCCTGGGGGGAGGAGAGAGGGAAAAAATGCTTATCCTTTGCAAGCCTCAAGCTCATCTGAAGGATGTGTGGGGTCCAGGAAGCCACTGGAGGGGCAGGGCGAGAGGGTTTCCAGCGGTCCCCAATTGGGTAGCAGCCAGCCGGCTGGATTCTGTAAAGCGAGCAGAATTTGGAGAGGGAGGAGTTGCATAAGGGGACATAATGGGTCTGTGGGGGGGACAGTCTGTCTGCGGCACGTTGCAATTTAACACCCAGGCCTGCAGTTGCCGCCGAGGCTCGCTTGGGGCTCCATCCGTGTGCTGGGGGTTTTTTTTGCAGGCGGTGCTGAAGGACCAAGCGCAGGTGAGGCAGATGGAACTGGAGATCCGCCCCGTCTTCCTGGTGCCGGACACCAACGGTTTCATCGACCACCTGGACGGTCTCACCAAACTTCTGGAGTGCCGGCAGTTCATCATCGTGGTGCCCCTGATTGGTGAGTGGGGCTGTTTATCCCTCGGGGCGGGGAAAAGCCGTCCGATCGGGTTTCTCGGAGAGCAAAGAATGTCACTGTCAGATCTGGCCCGCTGCTCTGTCTTCAGCTGTAACCAGCCAAACACTTCCAGGAGCCATCCCTGTTGCAGTTATTTAATAACCAGATAGACTGCCTCTGGTTCTTGAGGCTCTTTTTTAAAAAAAGCCATCAGGACTTGTAAGAACGTAAGAGAAGCCAATGTTGGATCAGGCCAATGGCCCATCCAGTCCAACACTCCGTCAGAAAGTGGCCAAAAATACCCGGTGCCATCAGGAGGTCTACCAGTGGGGCTGGGACACAATTACTGACAGCACTTGTGAAAGTTTTTATTTCCCCCAGTGGTGTGTCTTAAGAGCCAAACTAGACCTGATGGTGACCACGGGGCCATTCTGTGGCCATTGAAGTGCCAAAACGGGGGGGGGGGGGCATATCTGTTTTGTCACTTTAAAAGACAGAAGGGGGGTGGAAACAAGATTAGCTGTCGCCAACACACTGTGGGCCCAATCGCAGCGATTTTTAAATGGCTAAATTTTCCTCGAAAGTGGCATCAACGGCCACAGGTTGTCTCCATGATCATAACCTCTTCTAGTTTGGCCCTCAGCCTTGTTTGACTGCCGAGTGCCCCTCAGGACTTCGTAGCTGACAGGGAGTCCCCAGGGCTCCTGATGTTTCATAAGAAGAGAAGCCAGTGTTGGATCAGGCCAATGGCCCATCCAGTCCAACACTCTGTCACACAGTGGCCACAAATACCAGGTGCCATCAGGAGGTCCACCAGTGGGGCCAGGGCACTAGAAGGCCTTCCACTGTTGCCCGCCCCCCCAAGCACCAAGAATACAGAGCATCACTTGCCCCAGAGTCCCTCTCTATACCTTGCAGCTAATAGCCATTGATGGACCTCTGTGAGGAATGACTTCCTTTGACTTGTCCCGAAGAACTCAGTGCTTTCAGGTCGCAGGCCGATGTTCTCCTCCCGTGCAGGATGGTCTTGTGGCTGGCCTGGAGCTGCTGGTGGTGCAGCACCCCCACCCCTGAGCCTGACAAAGGGACCGAGCGCAGCAGCAGGGCTCGATGGAACCTCCATGTCCAGAGGCAGTCAGCCTGGACCCCACAAAGGCAGAGCTGTCGCCTTCCCACTCTGCTTTGTGAGTTTCCAAAGGCCGCCAGCCGGCCCCTGCTGGAAACAGGATGCTGACTAGCTGGATCTTCAGCCTGATCCGGCAGAACTCCTCTCTCATTTCGTCAGGAACTTTGGCCAAAGGCAGGCCCGTCCCAAGCCGTGTCCTTTTGCTGGCTCTGGCTTTTCTCCTTATAAAGCTGCAGTCCGGCAATTCAGCAAAGCTGGTTCCTGTTATTGGTAAACACTCGGCCCTGGCAGATAGCAGGCGACGGCTGCCGCTGCCTCTGGGTGGTCTGTTTCAAGGGGGGGTGGGGGGTGCTGGGCACACTAGCGTGCCGCTCCCTCGCCTGGGAGTGAACGCTGCTCTAGCCAAGCCTGGAGGAAAGGGTCAGCAACCGTCGCCCCCCCCCGTGTGTGTGTGTGTGAGAGTGTGTGTACGTTTTGTTGGGGGGGGGGACTAATAATCTCTCAAGCCAAGGCTCATCCTTGAGTGCAACTTAGCCAACCAGCCCAGCCTCCTCTGCTTTGGGGTGAGCAACAAGGTCCTCTCTAGCAGCAGGGAAGCCCAGCATGTGGCTGCTGCGGGCCCAAGTCCGGCAGGGGGGCTGGAACCTGGGGAGCGCCGGTGCCTTCTCAGGCGGTGGGGGTGCTGCCGCTACGTAGGGGAGCTGGGTGCCTTTGGGCCTTCAGGCCAAGCCCACGCAGTCCAGACCTTGCCTGTCCACCGCCCACAAGGTCAGACGGTTCTGCAGACACACACACACACACACCCCGTCAAGCTGCCGTCCAGCTCCCCACAAATCAGCCCCCCACAAAAAAACTCCCGGGAGCTTGAGTCAACGAGCCCAGTGCGGCCTCTGCCCGCCCCGCCCCCGCCCCCGATCCTGCTCCCCTTGAGCAGACGCTTCCGTTTGTGGATTCCTGCTCAGAGACACACACCCCAGTTTTGGACCCTTCGCTGTTGCCAACCGACAGAAGGAACCCTCTCCCCGAGAACGGTTCGGCTGGCGTTGGGGCGGGGTGGGGTGGGGGGAGACAGACCAGCACCTCCACGGCCCATTTCTGCTCAGAGGCAGGGCTGCCGGCGCTGAGGGGGGTTAGAGCCCACCCAAGGCTCTCCCCGGGGCTGCTTTTGCTGGCTCTCCCCCACCCACCCCCACGCTCCCCTGACCCTGCTGTGGGGAAGCCAGCTCCGGCAGGAGTGCAAACATGCTTCCCCTTTGAAGGCTGTTTGGCTTGGAAGCAGCTGAGAAACGGAGTTCAGGATGGCGCAGCAGTCCCCCCTCCCCATCTCTCTCCCCCCCCCTCCTGTTTGATGTTCTCTGCGCCGGACTTTTCTCCCCCCAACATCCCCAGTTGGGCTCATAGAGCAAGAAGCCGTGTTTTGGCTGCAGGGGGAGTGGGGCAGTGCGCATTGCAGCCAGAACGTCACAGGAATCCTGATGGCTGGGCGGCAAGGGCTACCAGCACCAAATCCCGAGAATGTGGGACGGGGGGTGGTGGTGGTGAGTTTCGTAGCACTAAGGAGAGGCCTTTGCCCCAGCTCCCTCCCCGCTCCCCCCACCTCCCCGGTCCCCAAGGAATGCATACTTCCCACTTGATCTCAGCGCTTGGCAAGGAAGCCGGAAAGAGCAGTCGGATTAACCATCTCGGAGATGAGGCTGGGTGCGTGGAACGAGGCCCTTGCAGGCACACGGCCTCTGGGCATTAGCCCTGTGTGTACACAGACTCATTTGGGTGCTGACAGGCATACTCACCGTGTTGTGGGCTCCCAAACTATCTGTTGGGTGAGAACAAACTCCCAGGAGTCCCCTCGAAGCTTCTTTTGGGGCATGGAGAAGTGTTAGTTTGCCGCCTGTCGCCAAAGCAGCCAGTCTAACGGGGTCGGGCCTCCTCTGGCTGGGAGCAGCAGTCAAGCTGTGGGGGCCAGAAGGAGGTGGCCGCGTCCCAGAGCCCCAGGTCTCTGCCTAGGACTTGCCACTTGAAACTCCAAATGCCTCTCTCTCTCCCCTCCCCGCCCCCCTCATCAGTAATAAATGAATTGGACGGGCTGGCCAAGGGCCCCGACTCAGAGAACCGGGCTGGAGGCTACGCACGGCTGCTGCAGGAGCGGGCCCGCAAGGCCGTGGAGTTCCTGGAGGCACGCTTTGAGCAACGGGACAGCTACATGCGAGCCCTCACCAGCCGGGGCAACGAGCTGGAATCCATCTCCTTCCGCAGCGAGGACATTTCGAGGCAGCAGGTAAGCGGCGTCCCCGACCCCGGCTTCCGCCAGGGGAGCCCAGCCCAGGCGAGACGAGACGAGGCGGACAGCGAGGGGAGGTCCAGCTGGGAAGCAGAATCTGAACGCCAAAGGCACAGCAGGAATTCCTTTTCTTAGGAGTAACCCGAAGGACACAAAACAGGGCACAAACCTTCCAGTTCCCTGGAACTCTGCGTCTGGCTGGATGTTTGGGGGGGGGACGGGGGACGACCGCAGGTATAAGCCAAGATTGTGGCCTGAGTCATCCCCCCCCCCCTTTCTTTTTGGTTAAAATATCCAGCCTGAGGCAGAGTTCTGGAGAACTTGCAAGCTTGCAGGTGGTTTCTGTGTTATTTTCGTGGCTCCCGTCGAATGGCGTTAATCGGGCTCCAAGGCCGTTAACCCTTAGATGGGCGCCGCCATCGAGGAAGGGAGGTGAGGTCAGTGGCAGTGGCAGTGGCAGTGGTGGAACCCGCCTCTGAATCCAGACGCCGAAGATGACCACGGGGGCCGGGTGTCACCAGCACACCCCGCTGTATGGGCTTCCCGGGAGCAACTGGCCAGCCACAGGGGAGGACACGATGCTGCTGCTGCAGATGGGCCATCGGGACCTGACCCAGCCGGGCCGTTCTGGAGCTTCTGGGAGGAGGCTGAGAGGAGGCCCATCCCAGCGGCAGCATCCCCCCGTCCTGGGCCTGCTCGGCGACTGGATCCCGCCAGGCTTTCGCCCCCAGCTACAGTTGCAAGCTTCTCCCGATTGACCGAGAGGTCCGTTCTAACCAGTGGGTCAGACAGTCGCAGTCTGCTCGTCGAACAGAGAGCCTGTGTCGGTTTCTGCTGCCGGGGAATGAGCTTTTCCCCGCTAACAGCTGCAGCTCATTTCGTCGCAATTATCTCCGAAAGGCCCCGATGTTGAGGGTTTGGCACTACGGATGTTTTATTTTCAAATAACGATCAATTAAGCGGCCTGAAGGTAGCTAATGAATAGGCCAGTTCTGGATTCCCTTCCCCCAAGCGCCCTTCCCTCCAGACTAAGGGTGGCTCTTTATCCCTCGCCTTCCCGCAGGGTAACAACGATGACCTGATCCTCTCCTGCTGCCTCCACTACTGCAACGACAAGGCCAAGGACTTCATGCCAGCAAACAAAGGTCTGTGGGGGTCTGTCCCGGCCCCGGGGGTCAGGTACAATTGGGCCCCGGAGGTGCAGAGCTGACAGGAGGGGAGGGAGGCTTGTCTCAGAGCGAAGCAAAGAATAGATCTATCAGTGACTGCTAGTCAGGTGACTGGGGGGAACCTCCAGGTTCAGGGGCAGTCAACCTCTGAATCCCAGAGTCAGGGGGCAACATCAGGAGAAGGCCTCTGTGTCTTTTTGTTGGCCCTCCAGAGGAACTGGCTGGCCACTGTGTGAGACAGGGTGCTGGACTAGATGACCCACCAGTCTGATCCTGCAGGGTGCTTCTTAGGTTCCTGTCAGGGGAAGGCCTCGGCCCCTGTGCCCTGTTGCTGGCCCTCCAGAGAAACAGGTTGGCCCCTGTGTGAGACAGGAGGCTAGACGAGATGGACCCCTGGTCTGATCCAGCAGGGCTCTTCTTACGGGGCGGAGGCTTCTGCCTGTTCACCACCCACATTCCCGCTCTCCTCTCCCCAGCCAAGTGACTCTTGTGGGATGACTTGAACTAGCTTCATCCCCCTGACATCCAGGGAGCGGCTCAGCCTGGCAGGCGGCAGCGGAGGGTTCCAGCTTCTCCCCCTGCTCCACCCTCGCCCCTCTTGGCTTCCTTCTGCCTCCGCCAACCCGGTCGGCCCTCCTGGCCATGCCGGAGCCCTTCCCGAGGCAGGAGGGCAGCTGCTGCCCAAGGCCCCGCTGTGCGTTTCTTGGGCCGAATTCTCAGCAGCTTAACTTGTCAGCTTGACGGAGAAGGCGTTTCTGTGTGTTTACGCCTCGCTGGGGCAGAATCGGACGATCAGGGGATTATGGCGGATGGGGCCTGACACTCTGACAGTCTCTGTTTTGTAACAATCTGCCGCGTTGCCTGGCCTGAGAAAGGGGATGGTTATTGTTAAGCCCCTTCCGAAGGGATCCGGGCCACAGGCCACGCAGGCTCTCTGAGGCTTGGCGGGCCTCGCCAGAGGCACCGGCCCGCTCCGTTAACCACCCCGCCTCCCCAACCCTGCGCTCTTCCAGATGACCCGATCCGGCTGCTTCGGGAGGTGGTGCTGCTGACGGATGACCGGAACCTGCGCGTGAAGGCGCTGACCCGCAACGTGCCCGTGAGAGACATCCCCACTTTCCTGAGGTGGGCGCAGGAGGGCTGAACAGGCCGAGGCCATCCCCGGAAGTCACGCAGCTCTTTGCCTCCAGGAAGGGCGGCCTTGAGGCAGGTGGCCTCGGGCTGAGCCCTCAGCAGCCGTACCAGAACAATAAATGCAGCCTCTCCAACCCCACCCGGAATGGCCGTGCTGTGGGTGCGAGAGGAGGAGAGAGAGAGAGAGAGAGAGGTGCACGCTGGGAAGGTTGGGGGCTAGAACACGTAGGATTGTTGTTGGGCCTTTGGATGGGGAGGAACGTGCCCCAAGAGAGGCCGGGGGGGGGGGGGATGTCCCTTAGCTCCTCCCTCTGAAAGGCCAAAGGGAGGCCACTGAGTGTGGAAGTTTTGAATTGTTTCTGTTGGGCCCAATCCACCTTCCCTCCTTAACAGCAGTGCCCGGACACCCTTTTTTGACACCTCCAGGGTTATCTGTGCCAAGCTAGCCCCTTTGCCCCTGCCTCCTGTTGTGCAGTTGCCCCAAAGTTTCCGACACCCTTCCCTCCTGCCGCTCCCCTTGAGGGGTCCTTTGGCTGTCATCCCTCATCCCACCCTCTGGGTAAACCAGTTCACTGAGGTAATTTTGAGGGAAACGAAAGGCTTGAAGCTGGCAGGCAGGCAGGCAGGCATGGTGGTCCCCTCGTGAAGGAGGACGTTGAGGTAACAAGGTGTGGAATTTCGAGTTCTCACAGGTGCCAGAGTCTCTCTGGAGACCTAATGGGGAGAATGCTCTGCTACGGGGCCTTGTCCTGCCGGGAGACATTAAGGCCGGCCGTGCCCCCTGTGGGGAGGAGTCTCGTTTACCAGAGGGTATCCAAAAGAGGGGCAAAGACAGCCATATTGTTGCCCTCCCTCAGGGCCTTGGGTCAGGGGTGACTCTGAATCAGTGAGTGGAGACCAGGCATCGAGACATGCCACGCGTTGGGGGAAAGCCTTTGACAACAGCTTTGCCTTCTGGTGAGAGTTTGGTGGAGGGGTGCCTCCCTCCCTGTTACGAGCCGGCCCAGAGAGGGAACAGTCTCTTCTGCCTGCGGAGGAGGCTCTGCGCTCAGCGTCGTTGGCGCCCGCACACCCATTAAAGGCGCGGATCCATCCAAGCTGAGGAAGAAGGGCTGAATGTAGCAGTTTCTCGCAAGGAAGCTGCCCACTAGTGTTGCTTTTGCCTGCCTGGGTTTGATGGAGGGTTTTTTGCCGATTTGTGTTACGTTGTTTTCTTAATAAATTTTTAGTAGGGAACACTGTTGTGTCCTGCCTTATTTCATGGGCGGGGGAAGAGGGGCAGTGATCCCAGCGGGGGAACTAGTCTTGGCTGTGGGCATACCAGGCCCCAGGAACCGCCATCTTTTTTTTTAATCGGTTTCAGAACACAGTGAAACTGTGCAAGCTTTTGACTTTCACAGGTCTCTTCACCAAGCAGAAATCTGAAGAAGAATTCTGTGGAAGCCCAAAGTTGGTATGTTTCAATGTCAGCCTTGATCTGATTTAGAGAAAGGACAACTTTTTGCCTCTCATTAGGATCTGTTGGAACCCAGTGAAGTGCAAATGGAGAGCTCCTGCTTCCTTCCCTCTCCTCTTCCCACTGTGAAAATACTGGTGGAGACTGAAAAGAGGGCATATCTGACATCAGAAGCATCTGGCATGGTGGGTAACGGGTCAGGGGGCAGCCTCAGAGGCCCATAGGGCTACCAACCTCCAGGTGGGGCCTGGAGATCTCCCACTTTTAAAATTCATCTCTGGATTAGAGATCTGGTCCCTCAGAGAAAATTGTAGCTTTACAGGGTGGAGTCCGTGGCACTGAACCATGCCGGGGTCCCCCTCTTCCCCTAGCCCCACCCTCTCCAGGATCCGTCCTCTCCCAGATCTCCAAGTATTTCCCTACCTGGAGCTGGCAACCAGAGAGGCCCACCAGGTTGTCTCCTTTTCCCTGAAAGAGGCTGAGGCTGTCAGAGCCTGGTGCATCTGCCTCAGTCGCAAATGGCACCTGTTCCCCTGTCGCCAGCCATGAAAGCACCCAGGCACACATGCCAAAGAGCTGCGTTCAAGTCCGGCAGCACCTGCGAGACCATCAGCATTTTCGGGGGATGAGCTTTCGAGAGTCCAAGCTCCCTTCTTCCCTCCTGCAGAACAGGTTTGGCCCCTTTCGCCCCCCAGGGCTGCCCTCTGAATGGGAAAAGCCCAGCCTACCCTGCGTTCCTAGCAGTTGTTCTGGGAGATGGGGAGTAAGAAGCGTTGAGTGTCATGGTGAAAATGCCCCGCCTGGGCAGCATGCCCTTCCTCACCCTCAATTTGGGAGTGCTGTAGGACAGTGCCTCCCGTTCGATCCCAGCAACGGCCCGGTGAGACGGGGCGGTGGTGGTGTTGAAATCTCATCCCTTCCTCCAAGGCCAGTCCTCCCCACTGGCTCTCCCATACATTCGAAGACGAAGACGAAGAGCTGGCTTTTATACCCTGCCCTTCACTACCCAAAGGGGTCTCAGAGCGACTTACGGTCACCTTCCCTTCCCTCTCCCCACAACAGACACCCTGTGAGCAGTGTTCCCTCCAAGCTGAGTCAGTGTGACCCAGCTCGCAGTTTTTTAGCCTCCGGCTCACCCAATTTTTGTCTTCGCTCAGGAAGGATGACTCCAGAGCAAACTCATTTGTGCAGTAGCCAAACGGCCTGCTCACAATTTTAATGCCAGTAGCTGACAAAGGAGAATTTTTGCTCACAACACTCCACAGCTTAGAGGGAGCATTGCCCGTGAGGTAGGCGGGGCTGAGAGCTGGGACTGATCCAGGATCACCTTGGTGTGGAGGAGCAGTGGGGAATCAAACCCGGTTCTCCAGATTAGAGTCTGCCGCTCTTAACCGCTATACCAAAACTGGCTCCCCCGGCACATGGGGTCACCTCCTTGCACTCTTCCTCCAGAGTCTCTCCGGCCTTTGCCTCTCCCAGCCCCCACACAAGCAAGGAGAGGCCTTGTGGTGGTAAAGAAAACTTTTATTGCTGGCGTTTGGTTGGTTGCTTGCTTGCTTCCGGTATAAAAGAGAGGGAAGGACATCCAACGTACAAAAAAGGCTACCTGAGGCACAGCAAGGTTTGCCCCTCCTGGGTGCTTCGGCTTGGCTCGGGAGAGGGGCGGCTGGCTCAGGCGAAGGCACAGACCCATGGGGGGGCTTTCTGCCTTGTGTGCAAAAAGTGACGTTTCACATTTTGTCCGGCTGTTGGTTGCAAACAGAGGGAGGGCACGAGGGATTGTGGGGGGGGGGTTGTGCCCCTGCATTCGCACACACCCTCCCGGTAAGTGCAGGTGACTGGCAAGCGCCAGACTCCGGTTAGCGACACACCTCCCATCCCTCCCTGCTGGTCCCAAAAATTGCACATGGCAGGAAGTCCCTCGGTTAGAGGTTCCTCCCTGCCCCTTAAGGGCAGTGACGAGGCCACTCCCCCTGGGCCGTAGTAGAGGTGGGGGGTCTCCTCCATTGGGAGACAGAAAAGGGCGGTCCCCCCGCCCCCAAAAAATAACCTTTGGCTTCAGAAGTGGTTGGAGGTGCAGGTCCAGGCAGTGCTTGCCTGCAGATGCTGGAGAGTCCGCCATGGGAAAATCTCACACGCACCCCCCCAAGCGTCTGTCACATTGCAAAGAGGTTCGCCCCTTTGGGCTGCTGTCACAGAAGCAGCCCAAGCCATCTAGTCCGGACTCCCCCAGCCACCAGCGGCGCCCCCCAGAAGAGACCGCCTGGCCAGGCCCTCCAGCCAGCCCGGCCTGGCCGAGAGGCGACCGTCTCCCAAGCAGGCAGGCTGACGGGCCCAGAGCTGGAGGGGCCTCACTTTCCTTTGCAGTGCTTCAGGGACGCCCCCAGGAACAGCCGCCTCTGCTTGGCCCGGAGTCCAGGAGCCCGAAGGCCAACCAGGAGGGGACCCCCAGCAGACTCGGGACAGAGAGACAGGGCCCTGGATGGTCTGCTTGCAATTGTGGGGGTGGGCCGCAGGCTCCCCCCCCCCAACCCAGGATGTCTGAGGCCCCTTATCTGAGCCAGACTAGAGGGACTCCTCCTCTGGCAAAGGGAGGGGGCAGCAAAATGAGCCCCTCAGTCATTTGGAAAAGTTTTTCTCTACCGCTTGGAGGAGCAGAGTCCGTCAGGCAGGAGGGGGGCAGTTTCCGGGCTGGGCCCCCTCAAATGGCCGGTCGGGGAAATCATTCATGCGCCCCCCCCTCCCCGTTCACGCACACACACAACAATCCTTCCTGCCCCTAGTAAACTCGGGGAAAGGGCTGGCGGCGGCGGCAGACGCTCTGACCGTGGACAGAGGGAATCCAGAAACACAACAATTCCACCCCCCAAACGGTCGGGGCTGACCATTCTCCCGGCGGGCACAATTCTTCAGCCCCCTCTTGCGCCACAGGTCGGGGTCCCGCAGCCGCCTCCCTTCTTACCCACGCCTACACATCGCGAAGGGGGCGTTTTGTTGGGCGGGGGGGCTGGCCCCGCATTGAGGTAGGGTCAAATTCACGGTTCCCTGGACGCGGGGGGCGGGAGCGCAAGTCCAAAGTGGCGGAAAAGGGGGGGAGGCCGCCGCCCAGGACTCCCCCGACGCCCCAAGGGAAGGCAGTCCCTCCGGCTGGCAGAGCGCCGTCCCCAGCCCGCCCCCCCCGGTAAACACACCCGACAGTCTGCTGCCCAGCGGCGGCGGCGACGGGGTCAGGGTCAGGGGGGAGAGAAGCGGTCTATGGTCCGGGCGTGGTGGTCGTTGTGCAGGTGGGCGGCGGCGGCGGCGGCGGCAGCGGCGGCGGCAGCGGCGGCGCCCTGGGCCAGCACCTCGGCCGCCTTGTCGGGGCTGAGTCCGAGGTAGAGGCTCTCCATGGCGACCTTGGGGTCGGCGGCGGCGGCCAGGAAGTGGGAGGTGTGCGAGAGCAGGTCCTTGTCCGGGTGCTGCTGCTGGGCCAGGCGCGCCATGGCCAGGACCCCGTCGGGGAAGTCCAGCTTGAGCTTGCCGTCGGGGCCCGTGGAGGCGGCGGCCGCCGCGGCCGCCGCGGCATGCATCTTCATGTGGCTGAGCAAGTTGCGCTGCTGGGCGAACTTGCCGCCGCACACCTGGCACTCGTAGGGCTTCTCCCCGGAGTGGATGCGCATGTGCTCGGTCAGGCGGTACTGGCGGGTGAAGCGCATGCCGCAGGCGTCGCAGGCGAAGGGCTTCAGGCCCAGGTGGCTGCGCATGTGGCGCGTCATGGTGCCGCGCTGTGTAAACTTCTTGCCGCAGATGGAGCAGGGGTAGGGCCGCGTCAGCCAGTGCGTCTTCTCGTGCTGGCGCAGCGTGGCCGGGTCCTTGTAGGCCTTGTCGCAGGACGAGCAGCGGTAGGGGCGCAGCAGGTCGCAGCCGCCCGGGCCCCCCGACGGCAGCGGGGCGCTCAGGGGCTTGTCCAGGAAAGGGGAGCCCTGCCCGGCCGCCGCCGCCGCCTCAGCCGCCTCCTTGCGGTACAGCTCGTCCTCCTCGTTGTGCGCCTCGACGTGCGCGTTGAGTTGCTCCGACGACGGGAAGCCCTTCCCGCAGGGGATGCAGACGTACAGGTTGTCGCCGCCGAAGCTCTCCGGCTCGTAGCCCAAGTAGCGCTCCAAGCTGCCGGCCGCCGGGGAAGGGCCCCCGCTGCTGCAGCCCGTCTCCTCGCTGGTGCTCTTGTCGTTCTCCAGGTCCTCCGCCTCCCCGTCGGGCTCGGCGCTGTCCAGGCTGGCGTAGCGGCGCTGGGAGGGCGAGGGCGCCTTGTGGTCCAGCTCCCCCTCGGCCCCGCCGCCCTTGTCCCGCCGGCCCCGGCAGTCCCCTTCGTCCTCGTCGTCCTCCTCGTCCTCCACGTAACCCCCCACCAAGGGCTCGTGCTTCATCCAGCGGTACAGGAACTCCGGCGCCGCTTCTGCCCGCACCGACGGCTCCGGCCCGGGGCTGCTGCGGTAGGAGTCCGGCTCTCCGAAAGAGGGGTGGCCGGGCAGCAGGGCGCCGCTGACGGCCGGGCTGTCGGGCCCGGGGGGCAGCGAGCTCTCGCGGTTCTCCCCGGCGGCTCTCAGGCGGCCCTCCGAGGGGGCGGGCGGCGGCAGCGGCAGGGAAGGCCCGTTGGGGCTCTTCTTGGAGAGGTCGAGGCCGCAGAGGGGCGAGCAGAGGCGCTCGGGGGGGCACAGGCCGTGCGGGTGGAGCGCCGCGCCCTGGGAGGCGGCGGCGTAGAGCTCCCCGCAGTGGGTGCTGAGCGGGTTGCCCGCCTCGACCGGCCTGGGCGGCGGCGGGTGCGGCGCCGGCGGCGGGTGCGGCGGCGGCGCGGAGTAGCAGCTCTGGATGACCGGCGTGGCGGCGCGGAGGCCGCGGGGCAGCTTGCCGAGGTGCGAGTAGCCGCCGCGGAACTGGCAGTACTTGCCGGAGCGCTTGAGCTTCTTCTTGCAGAGGGCCACCAGGTCCGGGATCTGCAGGTAGCTGGCGGCGGCCAAGACGGCGCCCAGGCTGGGCTCTGCGGCGCCGGGCTCGCCCTCCGCCTCGCCCAGGCGGCCGGTGTAGATGAAGTCGAGGACGGCGCGGAAGACGGCCGGGCTGACCATCTCCTGGTCCAGGTTGATGAGGTTGTCGTGCACCACCAGGGCCTTGAGGTAGGCGCTGCTGGCCGCCAGCACGTTCTTGTGCGCCCGGAAGAGCGCGTTCTGCACCACCAGGATCACGTCGCACAGGAAGCCCTTGGTCCGCTGCACGTTCAGCTGGAGCAGCAGCTGCCGGGAATGGCCCGCCGACTCCGAGGCGTCCAGCATCGCGGCGCCGCCGTCGCCTGCAAGGAGGGCACAGAAAGAAGAAGAGAAGCCGCCGTCAGAGCCGCCGCCGCCGCCGCCGCGCCGCCCGCCCGCCTCCGGGCTCCTCCTGCCCAGCCCCGGCCCGGGATCGCTACCTGCGGGGAGGCTGGGCGAGGCCGGGCCGCCTCTCATCGCGCTCTGGCCGCCTTCCCCCCGCCAGGCCGGCCCTTATAGAGGGGCTTCCCCTCGCAGGCGGGCGAAGGGAAGGGAAGGGGGGAGGAGGGGGCCCAGCCCCCCGGTATCTCCGCCGCCGAGCACATCCCCACGCCCCCTCCCGGCGGAGGGCTGGGGGGGGGGGCTGGCCTCAGCAGGCACACCTGGAAGCGGGCGGCAGCGGCCGCTCCTCTCTTCGGAATCACGTCGGGGGTGCCCAAGGGGTCGCCGCCGCCCGCTCCGGTCCCGGGAGCCACAAGCCGCTGCCTGCGCCAGGAATTGCCCAGGGACCCCGACGGGATCTCGACCGGCGATGCCAGGCTTTGGTGGGGGACCCCCCCTGCCCCCCAATTCTCTGCCCCGCTCCGCAGATCTGGGGACTTCGTGGCGCCCTCCTCCCCGCAACAGGCGCGCCGCTCTTCCGCCAGCAGTCCGCTTTCAGAAGGCATCGGTGGGGCTGGGGGTCCTTCCCGAGGGGCCGGGGCAAGCCCGGGCCCCCCCTCCCCGGCTCCCCATTAGGAGGGCACGTTGGGAGAGCGCCTGTCGCTTCTGCCCGTTGCCCTCCACTCCAGAGCTGGGGGGAACAGCGACCGCACCCCGCCGGCCTTTCGGGAGGCAACAGCGGCGGCTCTGCAGCCCCGGACAGAAGGCTCGACGCCCCGGGGAGGAAGAGGGCGGCGGAGGGTGGGAAGCGGACCCCGTCTGCAAAGGGAGCTGGGATCCGAGAGCTCCGCCGGCCAAGTCGCCGGCCAAAGGGCCTGACGCGGAAACGTCGCGAAAGCCACCTTTAAAAAGCAAACCCCAAAACCGGAGGGAGGGGCTTTTTTAAGGGTGGGGGGAGCGCGAGGAGGGTCCCCGGATTCCTCCCTCGGGGTGGCAAACCTGCGCGCGGGGCGGGCGAGAGGGAATGCCTTCCGGGACACCCGAAACAGTTAGCGAAAAGCGGCGGAGCTGGGCAGGCATCGACCAGGCCCCGCCGGGACCGTCCGGCCGCCCCCGAGCGGCGATGGGGCTGGCCTGTCCCGGGGCGAGCTGTGGGGCCCCCGGGCGGCCGAGGAGAAGCGACGGGACCCTCCGCGAAGCCGCCGGACACGCCCGACCCCGCTTTCCCCGAAAGAGAGTCGGTTTCCGTTCGAGCCGGAGTTTCCCACCCGCTTCGCTTTGACGTTTCGACTTTCCCCTCCGCGGCCGCGCCAGACCTGTCCCCGGAGCCCCGCGCCCTGCCTGGGGACGGGTGAGGGCTTCCCGTCGGCTCAGGGACGGATGGAGGCCACCGACGCCGGAGGGCTTACCTGGGAGCCCCGTCGAGTGTGCCAGACAGGCGAGGTCCGTGTGGCCGCGCATGGCTCCACCGGGGGCGGCGGCGGCGGCTGCGTCCCGGCCGGCGCCTCGAGCCCTGCCTGGTCCCCTGTGCCGGGAGCGCCGCGGCGGCGAGCAAAGGTAAAGGCCTGGCCGCGAACTCCCTCTGACCTCGGCCTGAACTCGGCGTGCTGAAGGAGCCGCCGCTGCTTCCTCCGCCTCCCAGGCAGGCGAGCGGGCGGGCGGGCGGGCGGGCGGGCGGGCAGGCAGCGAGCGGCGGGTCGGGGGGAGGGGGCGGAGGAGGAGGAGCCCGCCCGGCCCGGCCCGGCCCGGCCCGGCCCGGCCCGACGGAGCTCCCGAAGGATCAGCCCCAGGTAGGAGGGGAGAGGGAGGCCGGACCCTGCGCCCGTCGGGGAAGGGACGCCGCCCGTCGCAGCTTCCCAGGCGGCCGCACAAGGGAGCTCACAGGCCTGGCCCAAGACGGCTCCCCCCGCCGGCGAGACTTCAGGGGAGGAGGAGGAGGAGGAGGGAGCGTCTCTGGCCCCCTCGGAGGTGAGTGGCGCGGGCTGGGAGCGGGCAGGGCGCCCCCGCGCCGGGCCTTCTCCCCCAGTCGCCTCCGTCCTTCGCCTCCCGCGCGGGGAGCCTCCAGTGCCCGCAGCACCACCTTCCCGGCTGGGCACGTCCAGCTCTTCTCTCGGTGTCCCCCCCCTCCCGCCGCGGCCTTTCCCGTCAGGGATGGCGCCACCTGGTGGCGCAGCGGGATGCGGACCCAGTCCCAAGCCGCCGGAGCCGGGGCAGGACCCAGAGGCCTGAGGGGCGACCTCCTCTTCTCCAGTCCTTGGAGCAACTCAGAAGCCCCCGACGTGAGGGCGGAATTCAGGGGCGGTGGCCGGGCGCGGGGGGGAGACCGAGCCGCAGGTAGGTGCTGGACGCGAGGCTCCACACACACCCCGACCTCCAGCTTTAGTGTAGGGCAGAGTTGGACGGCCTCCGTGGTCCCTGGGCCTGCAGCGCCCGGGGAAGTTCAGAAGCACCCCGGGGGAGGGAGAAGGGGAAGCGTCCGGCTGCTTCCCTTCAGGCTGGGGGCGCCGCCAGCCGTCTTCATCTCCGGCACCCGAAAGAGGGAGTCCTGGAGAGCGACCCCGCGAAGCTCTGCGGGGGGGGGGGGGCCAAATTTGCAAAGAGGCGCTTTAAAACGGAGTCAACCCGCCGAGAGCCTAGGCTGGGGGGGGCGGTCTGTCAGTCCGTGGGCTCGCCTGGCCTCTTCCCTTTCGGAGCGCCCTCGTCCCCCCTCCCCCGGCAGTTGCCCCTGGGCCATTGCGAACAGGCGCCGAAGGACCCCCGTTTACAGTCAGACGCCCCCCCCCATTGTCCCACCCGGGACAGCCAGCCAGCCAGCCTCCCGTCCCCCCGAGCTCCCCTCTCCTCTTTGCCTCGGGTCGCGGCTCCTGGTAGGAATCCGGGCTTGGATGTCGAAGGACCGGCTCGATGAAGCGCCGAGTTAGAGGCCGGGCGGCGTTTCGGGGGATCAGCTCGCCCGAGAATCCCACACACACACACACAGTCCTTTCGCCTCCCCCCGGGAACTCTCCGGGGTCTCCTCCGGCTCAGGCGCTCCCCTCTGCGGCACGGGGCTCCCCACGGACTAGGGAGGCTCTCTCGAGAAAGCCCAGCGGGCCGAGCCGCCCGCGCCCTCCCTGCGTTTTTGGGGGCCGCGAGAGAGCGCTTCTGGGCCCGGGGAGCCCTTCCGTCCTTCCGTCCTTCCGTCCTTCCCCCGGCCAGCCCGGGGGGCCTTTCCTCCGCGCCCTCAAGCAACGGACTTTGGGCCCAGAGAGCCGTTCTTGACACCGAAATGTTTTGGGAAGGGGCGGCAGAGTTGCGGGGATTTCTGCCTCCGGGGCCGGCGCGGCGAAGCGCATTGGCGAGCACTCTGCGGCCAGCCCCGAGGAGAGCCGCGCTCGGAACGCGACGAGCCCCAAGCCCCCCACGACCCCCCACCCCAAACTCCACCTTCGGCCTCCCCCGCCCCCGCTCTTTCGGCCCGGGAGGCTCCCGGCCGGGAGGGGATTCGGTGCTCGAGCTCCGGGCTGGGCTGGAGCGGAGCCGGGGCCGCTTTCGCTTTCTCCTTCGCCGCCCTCGCCCGCGCCTTGGGGAGTCGAGTCCTCCTCGGCCCGGGACGGCTGCTGGAGAAGCGCTCGGCGGACCTCACCCCGGCAGGGGCTTGGGCGGCCTGGGCGCCTGGCTCCCTTCCACCTCCTCCCACCCCCGCGCCCCGATCTCGGCCCGGCAGAGCAGCCTCTCCCCCCCACCACCCCGGTGCGGGCCACAGATGCCACCGGGACCCTTGGCGAGGCGGCCCCCCAGCCCTCGAGGCCCTCCAGCCCCGAAGGGTCAAGCTCGACGTGGTCCTGCCAAGGAAGCGAAGCGGCCCCGAGAGCGCTGGACGTCCGCCGGACACCTCGCGGCAAGCCTGCCTTAGGATGGCGGCCTGGAGCGCGCAAGGGGGGGCCGGGAGTCGGGCGGCGCGGGCGGAGCTGTGTCGAAGGTGCCCCGGCCGGGCAAGAGGGTCGGCCTTTCGTCTTGGGAGGGAAGGAGCCCCCCCCTTCAGCCCTTTGCTCCGATGCGGGGGGGGGTCTTGGTGCTTGCAAAAGGCGGATCTTGTTTCTAATGTGACTGCGAAGACTCGACAGAATGGCCAGAATGCTTCTTTCCTTCCCAAATGCAACATAGGCATTCCCTTAAATAAGAAGCTCTCTTCTAGCCTCATGTGTGAAGAAGTACTGGTGGTCTCCTTAGGGCTTCTGCCTTTGGGGTAAAGGAGAGGAGCTGCCCTCTCGGCTCTTCCTTACTTGGCAGAGTGGGAAGGACCTAATGTGCACAACACCCCTGGCAGAGCTGGGCTAGGAGCAGAGCCTCTTTGGTGGTGGCTCCAATTCTGTGCAATTCTTCCCTTGTCTTTTGGAGAAAAGGAAAACTTTCTTTCTTTCTTTCTTTCTTTCTTTCTTTCTTTCTTTCTTTCTTTCTTTCTTTCTTTCTTTCTTTCTTTCTTTCTTTCTTTCTTTCTTTCTTTCTTTCTCTCTCTCTCTCTCTCTCTCTCTCTCTCTCTCTCTCTCTCTCTCTCTCTCTCTCTCTCTCTCCACCTTTCCCTCCAATGGGGACCCAAAGCAACTTACACAACATCATTCTCCTCTCCTCCAGTTTATTCCCACAACAACCCTGGGAGGTAGGTTAGGCAGAGAGTTCAGGACTGGCCCAAGCTCACCCAGGCAGCTTCCTGAGTCTGACACTCTTAACCACTACACCACACTGGCTCTCTAAAGCAAGCTTTTAATTTCTCATACAAGTCAACGTGTTGGTTTGTAAGGTTTCCTTTATATCAGAAACCAGCAACTTCTGGCTTCGTAGGGAATGAAATACGGCTCTTTTTTAAAAAAAAGAAAAGGAAATTAAATCTCTAAATTACAGTTTATTGGAGTGGTAGGTGGGTTGCTGGAATCTCCTGTCTGCCAAGAAATGAAAGGCAAAGTTTTCACATGGGCCTTAAAGGGCTTCCTAGAGATACATTAGAGAGAAGGAAATGACAGAGCTGCACGTTACCCGGAAGCCAACTGCAAATTATGCACGCATTATATCAGGGTGCTAAAATGATGGTGCACAGTGCATATTTGTCACTTGTTGTGACCTGTGTGCTAGTAAAAGACTCAACGATCTGGGTTTAGGCTGTAACAGCTTTACGGATCATTAATCAACGCGTTATTTATCCGTAATGCAGAGTTCTGTATTTTCGGGAGGGCAGCTCTGTTGGTTTGAAGCAGTAGAACAAAGTTTGTCCAGGGGCACCTTTAATACCTCAAATGAAACTTTGTCGGTCTCAAAGGTGCCCCTGGACTCAGACGCTGTTCAGTTAGGCAAAGGGGCTCTCTTATGCGGCCCCTGGCTTTGACTTTGGATGTGATTTGACTTTTTTAAAAATATGGGCTGCAGACCCCTGCTTTATATATATTTTAAAAACATGTTCTAATGGTTGGGATCTTTTCTTTTTTTTTTAAGTCTCCCAACAAGCTACTGTCCAGTAAAAAAATACTTGAAATTAAGTACTTAAAAATGTAGAATACACACGGCTGAGTCACATGGCACTCTTGATCAAGCTGGATCTCTGAAGAGAGTCGGGGCCACGTGTGACTCAGTATTTTTTTTTTAAATTAAGTTTATTTAAATTTATAGAAAAAATACAGCATGTTCCAGGCAAAACAGTAAGGTGAGAGAGAAAAGAACATGACATAATGTCATCAAATCTGTAGCAGTCTATAGTCTACAAAGAAGGTAATTCAAAAATAGTATTCATCGAGGGCAAAGTATTCACATTCTGACTCTTTAACGTAAGATGATTCAAGCAGAGGAAGTCAATATCGGGTTGAATGTAAAAAAATATGATTTGCCTGGGAATTGCTTTTCACAGTATCCTTGATCCTCCACGTTTCCTAGTTAAGGGGGAAATGCTGTTCGAACAAATTATAAAGATGATCTGACTCCAATGGTGATAAGAAAAAGAAAATTTTACTAGGAAAAAAAATAAAAGCACATCTTACATGACATATTCATGTAGGTACATTTTAACTTCTTGTGAACAGATTGACTTCCAAAAAGGTCAACTTGCTAAAGCTCCAAGCCCATGTAAAAGAGAGAAGAAGAGAGTTCCCATAACAGGGCTGGCCGGGAGCTGCATGCGGCTCTTTCATACATAACATGTGGTTCCCGGCAGGGCGGCTGGGGAAGCAATGGGGAGGCATGCCTCCCTGACCAGTCTTCCCTTTCCCAGCCACTGTTCCCCTCCCTGGGTAGGTGAGGGGGGGAGCAGAAGAAAGAAAACAACTTTAACTTTAAATGCGTTCTCAAAGCCCCCACCCACCCCAGCCAGCTTGGAGAAGGCATTTGTCTCTTTAAATCTCTTCTCCAAACCAAGCCAACGAGCAGGAAGGGGCCTTGGGGGACACATTTAAAGTAACGTTGATTTCTTTCCACCTCTCCCTCCTCCCCCCATCTATTTGCTTTCTTTCCACTTTCTTTCTTTCCACCTTTCTTTCTTTGTCTTTCTGTTTCTCCTCTCCCTCCCCATGTAAAGTTAAATGCGTTCTCCAAGTCCTGCCCCTGGCTTGGCTCAGAGAACATATTTGTCTCTTTAAATCCCTTCTCCAAGCCAAGGCGGCATGGTAGTGGGGGCAGGGGGGTTGGAGAATACATTTAAAATTAAAGGAGTTCTTCAAGACCCCACCCTGTGGCCCTGGCTTGGAGAAGGCATTTGTCTCTTTAAATCCCTTCTCCAAGCCAAGCGCACTGGCATAGGAGTGGGGGTTGGGGGGTTGGAGAACACATTTAAAATTGCTTTCTTTCGAACTCTCCCTTCCTTTCCCCCTCCCCCTCCCCATTTATATACTTTCTTCCCACCTCTCTCTTTCTCCCTCCCCCCTCTCTTTCTCTTTCTCTCTCCCTTTTCCCCTTTCTTCTTCCGTCCCCTCATCCATTTTCTTTCTTTCTTTCTTTCTTTCTTTCTTTCTTTCTTTCTTTCTTTCTTTCTTTCTTTCTTTCTTTCTTTCTTTCTTTCTTTCTTTCTTTCTTTCTCTCTCTCTCTCTCTCTCTCTCTCTCCCTCCCTCCCTCCCTCCCTCCCTCCCTTTCTTTCTCCCTCCTTTTCTTTCTCTCTCTCTCCCTCCCTCCCCCTCCCTCCATCTATTTGTTTTCTTTGCTTCTCTCTCTCTCCCTTTCTTTCCACCTCTTTCACTCTTTCCACCTCTCTCTTGCTCTCCCTCTTAGACAAAATGAATATGAATAGCAAACAAATAATTATCCTTGGACAAATAAATATCATTATCAATGCCTGTTTTTACCCCCTTTTGTTTTTATTTTTGGCAGTGTTGTTTAATATTAATAAAAAGCAAATATGCATATTTTCCAATAAAATTTGTTTTATTTTATGTGTAATATTTGTTTCATGTCTTGCGTCTCTCAAACATCTGATGTTTATCCTATGTAGCTCTTCCATCAAGAAAGTTTGGCCGCCCCTGACACATAAAGATGAAACAGAAGGCGATCCTTGGCCAAAGAGGCTCAACATTTAACCCATGAGAGGGCGGGGCCAACTGTCAAATGTTCTGAGTGAGAGGATTCTCTTAACCCTTTCCTTCCCAGATACTCTTGCATGCAGAGTTACAATATCCAACAGTGAAACCCTGGATTTCCTTGGTGGTTTCCCATCCAACTATGAACTAGGACCCATCCTGCTCGGCTTCTGAGATTTGACAAGATCAGGCTAGCCTGGGTCATCCAGGTCAGGGCCTTATGCTGCCAGGGACTGGGAAATTCCTAGAAGAGGGTGGGTCTCGGAATGAGACAGCCGGCCCGGAAAGGGATTGCTGTGAATTCCCAATGGCATGTGGCTGGGTGTGTTGGGCTAGATGCCGCAAACACTTTGCCCCCCCCCCCCCCCCCCAGTCTTTCCTGGTCAGTGAATTCCTCCCAGGAGGGCAATTGGGATCTTGAGAAATTTGCAACTGTTCCCGCCCACCTGGACGAGACACAACGCCTCCTTCTGCAGCCTGCGACCAGGAGGAAGAGGGTTTGTGAGCCCCCGAATGCCATTTTGACCAGAAGGGGAAAAGAACTTAATTTTTTTTGGCCAGTTCTGTCATCTCAACACACACACATCCATTGTTGTATTGACATCATGGACCCCTGCGTAAGACTCCCATACCTAAAGCTACTATCAATGTCACAGGATAATCTGGTTGCTCTTGAAATAAATGCTCAGATTAGCATCACAATAACTCCCACATTGGCCTGTACAGTTCTGACTGTTCTTGTCATGAGAGCAGCATCAACGCAAGTGCAACGTCTTATGCATGCATGCTCCATCCCTCGGCGGTGCTCCCCAGAAGTTTTCCCAATACAGCGGGGGGAGGGGGGAATAAGGATGCTTGAACACTCAGCTGGTTTATTCAAGGTATGAGCTCTCGTGTGCACAAATAAACCTTTGTTGGTCTTAAAGGTGCTACTGGACTCAATCGGGGAGCCACTTTCCCACCTGGGTCAATTGGGGAGTCACTTTCTGATTGGCCGCTTCAGCTGTTCACAAACAGAATTATTATTGTTGTTGTTGTTGTTGTTGTTGTTAGTGTTATTAGTGTTGTTGTTGTTGTTATTATTATTATTATTATATCCTGCTCTTTACTCAGAGTCTCAGGGAGACTTACAATCTCCTTTCCCTTCTCTTTCCCACAACAAGGTAGGTGGGGCTGAGAGAGCTCTTTCGAGGACTGCTCTCGACAGAACAGCTCCGAGAGAATTTGTGACTGACCCAAGGTCACACCAGCAGCTGCATGTGGAGGAGTCAGAGTCCACATTCTTAACTGGTTATCAAGCATGTTCAGTGGGTTGCTTTCCATTTATTTATTTGTTTGTTTGTTTATTTATTAATTATTTCAATTTATACCCCGCCCTCCCCGCGAGCAGGCTCATGGCGGCTTACACCAGTTGGTACCCTGTACCATAAAAACCATGTACAAAATGTAAAACAACTTACATACATTAATATTAAGCATTAAAAGCCATCCAACAATTAACAATTAAAGTGCTAGTGATGGTAACCTTTGATGGGAATCTTTGAATGATTCAGATGGCGTACTAGCAGTTTTCACCGGCTTGGTGATCTTCAGCTTGGTGCAGTAGTATAACGCAATCCCACCCCAGACCAGAGCCGACCCCAAACCACAGATGTTGTTGTTGGTGGTATTCCATGTCCTCAAACAGTATAGTGCCATCCACAGTGTTCTGTGCTTGTTCACTCTTATGCAGCCCAATGGGAGCCTCCCTCGCCCCACCTCACTGCCTGTGATTCAGCCACCAATTGTATCTACAAAAGAGTCAGGCAGTGATTATAAATAAACCCTTTTTAGAAGTCGTATATTTTGGTATTTATTTAAGCCCACGTTCTCGGTTTTATTTCACACACGCGCATTCTTGCACAGCCTTACGGGGCAGTAGGGTTTGCCTCCCCATAGCATTCAGTGACCTGACCCCGCACTATTGCTGGCCATGAGGTAGAATCATTTCACCTACAGTTCAGATGCAAAAACAAGGGCAAGGAAATGAAACTCCACCACAACAGCTACTGCGCAGCTGCGAAGCTGTTTGACAGCCATTCGAGGAAGGCGGTGCAGTGCACAGGATGAAATACTGGCCTTTTGGATCCTGTGTGACTGCAGCTGTTGAACACCATATGTTAGCCAATCAAACGCGTTGGCCTTGAAGTCTGCAGCTTCCCTAGGAGGAAATGTATGTGAGTACACTTTATGCGCACATAGATGCCATGCTCATAAGCTGGCAGTTAAACATGGGGGGGTAGGGTGCCCACTCTGCAGGTTCATAGCTACACTGCCCCTTAGAAATATGCCACATCCTTCCCCAAATCCCTAGCTTTCGTTACTTTTAAATGTAGTTTCTAGCCTTTTCGTTGTGGAGATATAAAGGGCAATGTGGAAACAGCACTTTCCCAGATTTCCTGGGGAGGAGTGGGGGAGACCTTTTTTGATTGTCAAGCTGGGAAGGCTGTTGCCAGTCTAGAAAGGGGTTAGGAGTCTTTTGGCCACAGTTAATAAGAACATACACAGGCATTGGTTCCAGATATTAAGGACCAAAGGATTTCAGTATCCATTCTTGAGCTTCAGGGCTTTGAGGAAGAACCGAAATTTGAAACGGGTTGTGTATCTGGAACCACATGAGCCAACTTTTGCTTCTCTGTTGCAACCTTTGAAAAACCTGCAGGATCATGATCCCATGATCATTCTTTTTCAAGCACAAGACACATCGAGCTAGCCTTCGCTTTTTTGTTGCAGCCTTGGTATTTCTACAGGATTCATCCAATAGATATTTGCTCTCAAGCACAATACGCACATATCGGGTATTGGTTATGTATACGTATTGTATTATGTAATGTACATTGTTCAAGAGTGCATTCTGTAACATATGCATGACAGTTCCAAGGGCAATTAACTGTTATCTGTTAAGTGGTCCTGCTCTAATATTTTTGAAGTTGCTAGTGTCAACAGGCATTTTACACGGTGTGTTTGCTCTCTTTTTTGGCGGGTATTTTTTTGGTATTTGTGTATGTGTGTGCACCTGGAAGTCATGTTGACCTCTGGGGACTGACCCCTACTGGGGGCCTGGAGGATATTCAGAGAGGTGGCTGAATAAAGCCTGCCTCTGTCCTCCCGACTGCTGGTATTTCAAGGAGGTCTCCCATGCAAGTACTAACCTAGTTTAGCTTCTGAAATCTGATGAGATTGGGTTTGCCTGGGTTATCCAGGTCAGGGCACATTGTGCTTCCTCTTGTTTTCACCTCTGAGCATATGCAGAATGCTTTTTATTCCCTCCCCCCAAAAATATTTAATTTTCTCATTTGTAGCATATATTTCTCATTGAAACTCAAAAATATATTTAAAAATTCAATCTGACAGCATAAGGCATCTAATAAACAATGCAATAGGGCTAGGATTACAGAATTAGAAAACCGTGTCAACAGAAAAACATCTGAGTCATAATCTACCATAAATAAAGTGAAATGCAACATAGAAGACAGTGCAATAAAAGAAGAAGAAGAAGAGAAGAGGAGATTGGATTTATACCCCGCCCTTTGCTCGGAGTCTCAGAGCGGCTTACAAACCCCTTTCCCTTCCCCTCCCCACAACAGACACCCTGTGAGGTAGGTGGGGCTGAGAGAGCTCTGACAGAAACTGCTTTTTCCAGACTGGCTGTGCCAGAACTATGGCTTGCCCAAGGTCATCCAGCAGCTGCAAGTGGAGGAGTGGAGAATCAAACCTGGTTCTCCCAGATTAGCGTCCGTGCACTTAACCACTATGCCAAACTGGGTCTACATCAAACAAAAGCAAGATGATGCATATAAGAAACATTGCAATAGACTACCATACCCTTATATTAAAGGTGCCGTCCAGACTGTTCTGTTAGACTGCAGTTCTAATCCCTCTATGTCCCACTCCTGAACATTTCTGTTTTGCAAAATTCGGTGGCATGATAGAAGAATAACCACTGTCGAGGTCTTGTCCTCCCCTTTCCCCTCTGCAAAAAAATAAATCTGGGATTAGGTCTAAAGGCGGAAGAGAGGCATAACGCTCAGGCAGAGATCAACTCCAGAAATTCTCTTTGCAGAAAAAGAAGTGCTTCCCTGCAGGAGGCCGAAGGGCCAAGGAGCCACACAAGATCCGGGTGGTCTTAAGCAGTACCCCGTTTCACTCCCGGAAAAGAAGGTCCTTGGGAGAAGCTCATGCAATTGAGTCAATCCCTCCTCTGCATCCTAGATTCAGAGGGGCCGCCGTGTTGGTCTGATGCAACAGAAAACTTTGTCAGTCCAGGGGCACCTTTAAGATCAACAGGGTTTCATTTTGGGTATAAGCTTTCGTGTGCAGGCAGACTTCTTCAGATAGATTCGGGTGGGTAGCCATGTTGAGGCAGCGGAACAAAGTCTGAGTCCAGCGGCACTTTTAAGACCAACACAGTTTTATTCTGGGTATAAGTTTTCATGTGCAAGGACACTTCTTCGGATAGATTCATGCGGGCAGCCATGTTGGTCTGAAGCAATGGAACAAAGTTTCAGTCCAAAACAAAGTTTGAGTCTCCTGCCAACCTAGCAGTTCGAAAGCAAGAAACTGCAAGGAGATAAATAGGTACCACTTTGGTGGGAAGGGAACAGCGTTCCGTGCGCCTTGGTGTTTAGTCATGCCTGCCACACGACCACGGAAACGTCTTCGGTCAGCGCTGGCTCTTCGGCTTGGAAACGGAGATGAGCACCGCAACCCTAGAGTCAGATTTGACTGTCTTTCAAGCATGGGAAACCTTTACCTTTACTTTATATAGATAGGAACTCTCAGGCTGCAACAGGTGAGGCTCTGTATTCCTGGTGCTGGGGGGGGCAACAGTGGGAGGGCTTCTAGTATCCTGGCCCCACTGCTGGACCTCTTGATGGCACCTGATATTTTTGGCCGCTGTGTGACAGAGTGTTGGCCTGGATGAGCCGTTGGCCTGATCCAACATTGGCTTCTCTCATGTTCTTATGTTAAGACCAACAAAGTTTAATTCTAGGTATAGGCTTACCTGTGCATGCACACGTCTTCAGATACACGGAAACAATTTTCCTAAGTCCTTACATATGAGAAGGGAGAGGTTAGTTACCAGGAAGGGCTAGTTAGAAGAAGAAGAAGAGATTGGATTTATACCCCGCCCTTCACTGCCCAAAGGCATCTCAGAGCGGCTTACAAACTCCTTTCCTTTCCCCTCCCCACAACAGACACCCTGTGAGGTAGGTGGGGCTGAGAGAACTTTAACACAAACTGTCCTTGAGAGAACAGCTGTGCCAGAGCTTGTGACTGACCCAAGGTCACATCAGCAGGTGCAAGTGGAGGAGTGGGGAATCAAACCCGGTTCTCCCAGATAAGAGTCCATGCACTTAACCACTACACCAAACTGGCTCTCACTAGTTAGAGTGAAGATGCATAAGTAATTGAGGAATAGCTATAGCTAACATTGGATCAAAGCGGTTGCTAAAACCTGTGAATGGCGTTAACAAAAAGGTGTGGGAACTACATTAGAATCCAGTGGCACCTCCAAGACCAACAAAGTTCAATTCTGGATATAAGCAAGAGCTGAGAAACTGAACATGTATAGATGCACACTTCCTCTGCATATTGAGATTGCAAACTGATTGAACACGGGTTTTTCTGGATTATACAGTAATGCCCTGTAAACATCTACCTACCTGACATTAGGTGGTTATTTCTAGATTAGAGAGAGTGATTAGAGGCAGAGCTAATTGAGGAATCTCCCCTTTGAGTAACCAAGGCACTGGTTAATTACTATCCCTCCCACCCAAGTAATTTTGACTCTCTCTCTCTCTCTCTCTCTCTCTCTCTCTCTCTCTCTCTCTCTCTCTCTCTCTCTCTCCTGTGCCCAGCAACACCTCTTGACAGAAGACTGTAGGTGTGCTAAAATCAAGAAAGGACTCCTAGTATACCGTCAGAAGCAAATCACTTTGCTTGGATAGCGGATGGGGCGCCATTTTGTAGATAAATGACTTCTCCTAAAGACTCCTGTGCATGCCGGCTTGTGGAACTTACTGCCCATGTGAACTTGAGATGGGCAGCAATAATGGGCACTAAAGCTCATTATCCACTTAGCACATGGCTGATTTCCATGTTATTTTTGCTGGATGGGAAGGACCGGGCGCTGTCCTCTTGCCTCAGCCTCCTCCAGAAGGGGTTACAAGAGAGTCAGACAGGCAGACAGGCAAGCTGCGGGGCTTCCTTCCTGTTCACTCTCCTGCCTCTCTGTCCCTTTGATGTGTGGACTGATACATTCTTAGGGAGCAATTTCCTCTCTTCTGACCTCACACTTCCTCTCACATACACAAAGAAGGAGCACGTTTCTCTCCATCTTGGAACAATTGATGCAGCAGGGCACTCTTCTTTGCATCCATGCGCATCCTAGGTAGTTAGAATCGATTCTCTCCATGTCTCGCATCTATATGGTTTAGAATGGAGTTCCATATAATAAAGAACTCTTATTAGTTTTAAATCTGACCACTGGTTCTGTGTAACTTGGTAAGTCTGCTGGCATACTCAGTGCCAAAGCTTCGCTGTGTGGTAAGCTTAATGCACTCTGCTACATGGATGGAGATTCCTGGCTGTACCAGACCAGAGAATCCAACCGTTTTTTTATTTCTTTTTTTTTTTAACAAAATTTTTATTGGGATGCATTCAACATTGTTAAACATCATTACCAATACAATTTAAAAAGATTTTCATCCCATCCCCCCACCCCCCCTAATAGGCTTCCAACACTGCTAATAACAAAAAAGAAAAAGTTAAAAGGTAATCAAGTTTAGACTTGTAACAATCAACAAACCAGGTAACCCAATTTCAAATACATAAAAGCCTGACTTTTACAAACATAATTTCCAATAAAGGTACAGTACAATCAAATGTTCATTTCATTTCTCATTCAGTTTCAATACAAATCAAGATTGTACATTTTCCCTTTCATTCTATATTCAGTTTCCATATACAATTTCAGGCCTTCCCAGTCTTTTAAATATTGTTCTGCCATTTGTCCATTTAGTTTTTTCGTCATTTTGTCCATTTCGGCTAAAAACAGCAGTTTTCTTAACCAGTCATGTATATCTGGCACCTTCTCCGCTTTCCATTGTTGAGCAAAAGCCATTCTCGCCGATGTAATCATATACCATAATAGTGTCCTTTTTTCTTGTGGAATTTTTTCCATTGTCAAACCTAAGAGAAGAAGTTCCGGACTTTTCCTAATAGGAATTTTTAATATTTTCTGCATCTCACAATGTACATTTGACCAGTATACCTTTGCTTTATCGCATGACCACCACATATGGTAAAAAGAACCCTCTATTTTTTTACATTTCCAACACTTATTGCTCAAGTTCTTATCCATACTAATGTTAGCAATCTTTTTTGGTGTCATATACCACCTGTACATCATCTTATAACAATTTTCTTTTACATTGACACAGGTTGACATTTTAAAAGCTTTTTTCCACAAAAATTCCCATGTTTCCATAGAAATTTCTTTGTTCATATTTATGGCCCATTTTATCATTTGCTCTTTAACAGTTTCATCCAAAGTATATACAGTCAACAAGGTTTTATAAATCTTTGATATCATTTTTCGCTCTTTTTTCAACCATATATCTTCAAACTCATCGTTCTTAGTTCTAAAACCAACCTCTTTACAGTCTTTTTTGTAAATATCCCATATTTGACAATATTGTAACCATCCATACTCAAATTCTAATTCATTATTTGGTTTTAAAACATATTTTTTGCCTTCCTTTTGAAGCAACTCTTGGTATTTCAACCAATCATTACCTTTATATTCTGAAAAGGGATGAATAACTGCAGCAGGAACAATCCACAAAGGCCTCTCATCAGGAACTGTGTTCTTGTATCTGGTCCATGCATCAAACAATGTTCTCCTTACATAATGATGGTTAAACATTGAGTCTACTTTATTTTTCCCATACCAAAGATAGGCATGCCAGCCAAATCTGCAATCGTGACCCTCAAGGGCCAAAAGTTTTCTATTTTCCAAATTAACCCAGCAACCGTTTTTTTATTTCATAATCTTCTAAATAGCCCTTCTTGTCAAAGCCACATGACTGGGACTACCCACGGCTCCCAGGTGGGCCATACCTAGTGGTGTGAGGAAGGACCACACTATTAATGCAATGTTTCAATGTGACATCACCAGGCCCTACCCCGTGACATCACCAGGTATTACCCAATGAGGGTCAAGGTTTCGGATGAATGGGGGATGTCCCCCCACTCCGTGTCTCCATGCCCCCTTCCCTTAATATTTCTGTCTATGGCTGTACCACAACCCCTCTACAGACAATGATTTCTACACACGTTATGTCATTTGAAGAGGGCTAGAGAGAGGTAAAGGTAAAGGTAAAGGTTCCCTTCCTGGAAAGCCAGTCAAATCCGACTCTAGGGTTGCAGTGCTCATCTCCGTTTCAAAGCCGAAGAGCCAGCGCTGTCCGAAGACATTTCCGTGGTCATGTGGCCGGCATGACTAAACACCAAGGCGCACGGAATGCTGTTCCCTTCCCACCAAAGTGGTACCTATTTATCTACTTGCAATTTCTTGCTTTCGAACCGCTAGGTTGGCAGGAGCTGGAACTAGAGACGGGAGCTCACTCCGTCATGCGGCACTCTCGGGTCTCGAACTGCTGAACTACTGACCTTCCACAGCCTGCAGTTCAGCGTCTTAACCACTTGAGCCACCGCAGAGAGGTACAAACTGAGAAAATGATGGAGCAGAGCATTTTCTTTATAGAGGCTGAGAATTTAAACCAAGAAATCTGCTTTAGGTTTTGTTTAGTTGCAACTGGAGTTTAACCCAGTCTGTTTTATACTTTTTTAAAAAATGGGCTGCTTTAGCTGCCTTCTTCTTGGAATGCCATTCCAGCTGGCTTCTTCCCCTGCCTTTTGCACAGGGGACCAATGCTCCCTCTAAGCTGTGGAGTCTTGTGAGCAAAAATTCTGAGCTTCCTGAGCTACTGGCATCAAAGTTGTGAGTAGGTGATTTGGCTGCTGCATAAACTAGTTTGCTCTGGAGTCCATCCTTCCTGAGCTCAGACAAAAACCTGTGAGCCGGAGGTTAAAAAACTGTGAGCTAGCTCACACTAACTTAGCTTAGAGGGAACACTGCAGGGGAACCCAAGTTTCAGGCACTCTCAGCCTTCCGGCTGCTCTGACTTCCTGTAGAAATGGGTACTGGAGGGGCGGGAGCGCCAGGGCAAGGAAGAGGGAAGCTGCCACTGCCAGCCTCCCGCCAGAGTGTCCCTCTGGCTGAATAATGTCTTTCGTTTCCCCTTTCCCACCGTTTCTTGCGTCATCGCTGCCCTTTCAAAGCTGTGGGACTTCATGTGCGTGTGAATACTTGGAGCTGCCTTATACTGAATCAGACCATTGGTCCATCAAGGTCGGTGTTGTCTACTCAGACTGGCAGCCGCTCTCCAGTGTCCGAGGCCTTTCACCCATGAAACTGCCTTATACTGAATCTACTTTGACTGTGGCTCTCCAAGGTCTCAAACCAAAGTCCTCCACATCACCCACCTCACCTGATCCTTTTGCTGAATTGGGCCTGGGATGGGACCTTCTGCATGCCAAGCAGATGTTCTTCCATTGAGCCACAGCCCTTCCCTTAAAAACACACATGAAACTGCCTCATATTGAGCCCGAGGATAAAGAAAAACTGGGTTGCACCCAGTAATGTGCCAACAGAACAAGAAGGAAAAAATGCCAGGCGATAGGTAAGAGATTTGTTATACCAAGTCCCTAGCCATGCTGGCTTTGTCAAGGAGTATCAGAGCATTCACCTAGTGCTGGAACTGTCCACTGCAAATAAATTCTTTCAATGGGTGAATGTTCTGCTTGCCCCTGAGGAAGCCTGCACGGCGAAACGTGTAGGGACTTTGTATAATAAATCAGTCATCTATCACCTGATCAATGGATAAAAGGAAGTCCTTCTTCACCCAAAGAGTGATTAACACATGGAATTCACTGCCACAGGAGGCGGTAATGGCTACAAGCATGGACGGCTTCAAGAGGGAATTGGATAAACATATGGAGCAGAAGTCCATCAGTGGCTATTAGCACAAGGTATAGATAGGAACTCTCAGTCTGGGGCAGGTGATGCACTCTATTCTTGGTGCTGGGGGGGCAACAGTCGGAGGGCTTCTAGTGTCCTGGCCCCACTGGTGGACCTCCTGATGGCACCTGGTATTTTTGGCCACTGTGTGACAGAGTGTTGGACTGGATGGGCCATTGGCCTGATCCAACTTTGGCTTCTCTTATGTTCTTATTTTTTCCTTTTTGTTATATTGAATTGGCATCTCCAAAGTCTCAGGCAAAGGCCTTTCACATCACCTATGGTCTGGTCCTCTTTTTTTTTAATGCTGGAGATGCTGGGGATTGAACCTGGGACCTTCTGCATGCCAAGCAGAGGCTCTGTGCCACAGGCTTTCCCTTAAAGACATACATGCAGCTGACTTATACAGACTCATGCCATTGGTCCATCAAAGTCAGTACCATCTACCACAGACCAGCAGTGGCTCTCCAGAGTCTCAGGTCTTTCCTATCACTTACTGCCTGGTCCTTTTAGCTGGAGATGCTGGGGACTGAACCTGGGACCTTCTGTGTGCCAAGCAGATGCTCCGCCACTGTGCCACAGCCCCTCCCGATGTATGTGTGAACATAATCGGTCTGTATGTAGCCAATTAAGCAGGTCCCTGAAGGAAAGCTAGAGTCAGGGGACACATGGAGTCGCCTGCCAGCTCAAGCCATATTACACTTCCCTGAAAAGCAGCCTCTTTGAGTTGAATGACACTTCCTTCCAGCGGTATTCCTAGATAGGGTCAAAGCCAGCAAGTACAGCTATTCTAGGCCTGCACCACTTGCTAACAACACATTCTGGCTTTCTGGGTACCTGACCCCCACCCACCCATCCCAGCCTGCATCACAGTCAATGGAGCACGGAGGGGGGAGGTGCTGTTGGGCCGTTTGCTTCTGAGAGCATCAAGGTCTACATGTGCGGCTCTGAGAAGGAGCAGGCGGGGGGGGGGGCACCTCTTTGCCCTGAGTGAGAAGGGGCCATTGGAGCTGATCTATGTTCTGCATAATTAGCAGAGAGAGCATCTCCGCCTCCGTTTACCATTTAATAATATAATAGGAATCTGCTGGCGACGGTAGCTGTGTGCTGAAATACACCACTTCCAGATCTAGACAGGATCCAAAGTTAGGTCACGATCGCCCTGGCCTGGACGGCCTCGCTAGCCCGATCTCATCCATTCTCAGAAGTTCAGCAGGGTCAGCCCTGGTTAATCCTCGGATGGGAAGCCACCAAGGAAGTCCAGGGTTGCCATGCAGAGGCAGGCAATGGCCAACCACCTCTGAAAGTCTCTGGCTGTAAGCCAGCTGTGACTTGATGGCCCTTTCTGCCACCACCAGGATTCCCGGATACCTGGACCTACCTTGGCTCCCAGCCATATAACTATTGGAAGTAAAACAAATGAAATTAAAACCCAGGATTTCTCTCTTTTCCTTGAGGGCCCGAACATTCAGATGATCGACTTGAAGTACAGGGCTTTGTGTAATCCCGTGTTCCCTCTAAGCCGAGTTCGTGTGAGCTGGCTCACAGTTTTTTTAGCCTCCGGCTCACGCATTTTTGTCTTAGCTCAGGAAGGGATGGCTCCAGAGCAAACTAATTTATGCAGTAGCCAAATCACTCGCTCACAACTTTGATGCCAGTAGCTCAGAAAGTAGAATTTCTACTCACAAGACTCCACAGCTTAGAGGGGGCATTGGGCACAACACCACTTGGGTGGAATTATGGATGACAGAACTGGGCTTGCTGAGAATCTCTGAGAAACCATTTTTGCTTTTTTTAAAAAAAAGCCAGTCGCTGGGCCTCATGGTTCATGGAGATGTGCCGAATATGTGTGCCATGTCAAGGGAGACTCAGAAGCCAGAGGGTGGCAGAAGAGGGTAACCTGTGGTCCCAGGAAAAGGGGATTCAGGGCCCTGCTCCATTCTTGCCCTCCTTCCAGGACATGCACAAGCTGAATCAAATATTTGGCTGTATTTGTAAAAGGGCAGCTTTTTAAAGCCCAGAATTCAGGTTCAACCAGTGGCAGATTAACCATTAAGCAGACTAAGCACGTGCTTAGGGCACCAGGGCCAAAGGGGGCACCACAAAGTTGGGAAAAGGGTGAAAAGAAAAAAAAAAAAGAATGAAGATTTGTAAAAAAATATATATTGATAAAACTGGAACTTTATGTAGCCAAAGCTTGGCTTAGTTTGTACAGTATGTTGTGTTAGCATATGAATAAATCTTTGTATTGCTGCAACCTGCATTGTATATCTGGTCAGACAGGTCAACAACCAAAATGGACCGGGTCAGTGTGGAAAGGGGGGGGGGCACCAAGATTGGTCAGTGCTGAGGGCACCAGGGAGCCTTCATCCGCCCCTGGGTTCAAGGGTTTGGCCGGCCTTTCCATGATGTTGCATAATGTCACCAGCGAGATCCAGAGATCATGTACAGAGACCAGGCAAGTCCTACAGCCTTTTCCCTGATGCTTCTTATGCCCTGGAAAGGACTCTGGGTTGAGGCCCAGCACCACGGGGCACCCCTAAGGCAAAGAGGCAAAGTCTGCAAAGTTCTGGGAGGAACCTGATTTGTGGTTTGGAGTCGCTGATGGCATCGTCCTGATGCCCAGGAAAGACGAAGTCGACTCCTGCTGGGTACTGGATTTGAAAAAGGAATTGGCCTAACCGGGAGCAGTGGGGGCCATCAATGACATCTTTCTAGGATCGTTCACACGATCCACTCGGGCCTGGACCAGCAGGAAGGACTTCAAAGTCCAGGGCCAGGGATATGCAGCAAGCGCTTCTGCTTCCAGCAGCGAGACGAGCAGCTGAAGGTTGCAGAAAAGTGCATCAGCTGATCTGGATGCCCTTCCCCTCCTGGCCTCAAATGCTCATGTGAGAAGAAGAAGTCAGGGGAGGGCTGGGCATGCCTGCCTACCCCACAAAGGCTGCAACTTGGGACTCATTTACATGGTGCCAAATTATCCCTGGTTGAATCATATTTACTGGCTGAGGAGTCCCCCTCAGATTTTTACCCTGGTATACCCAGGAGTTGCGGCTGATGAAGCGAGGGCTAAGACGGCTAGAGAGGTGGTGGTGGTGGCACGCCCGTGATGAAGCTACCAGAACATCCTAGAGGACGCTTATGAAATCCTATGAGGTGGCAGTCAAAGCCGTGAAGAAAGAATACTACGCAGCCTCGATTGCATCTGCGAGCTCACGCCCAGCCCAATTATTTAGAACAATCCGGTCAATGACGACTCTGCCACAGCGTAGGTCAAACGCTAGGGGATTGGATATCGGCTGTGAGGCTTTTGCAAGCTACTTCGCAGATAAAGTCGTGTCGCTCCGCTGCGACCTCCCCGCCATGCTTGAAACAGTAAGTGAACTCAAGGCTCCGTGCGCGTCTTCTGGTCAGGTTTTGGATTATTTCAGTCCGCTCGGTCAAGAGGAAGTTGGCAAATTGCTCTTGACCGTACGCCCTACCATATGCCACCTTGATCCGTGCCCATCATGGCTCATTACAGCGGGTCATGAGGGGTTTCAAGGTGTCCTAAGGGAGATCGTTAACAAGCCTCTCTCGGAGGGCTTGTTCCCGGAGCCGCTTAAGGAGGCTGTGGTTCGCCCCCTCTTGGAAAAAAAATCATTGGATCTAGTCGAATTGGCTCATTACCGGCCGGTTTCCGACTTGCCCTATTTGGGCAAGTTAATAGAGAGGGCTGTGCAGGCCCATAGCCAGGATTTTTTAATTCGGGGGGCCGTTAAATAAGTCAGGGGGCACCCTGTGCAGACACCCACACATGCACCCTGGGAGCACCACAAACAAAATAAAAAAGTGGAAGTCAAGGGAAGCCTAGGCTGGATGGGAAGTCAGGGGGCCTCGGCAGCAAGTTGGGAGGCCGGGCCCCAAGATGCCCTACTGTAGCTACAGGCCTGGGGCTGTGGCAGTTCAGTTACAGAGCTTTTCGGATGATGCTCCCATTCTGTATCCCTTCCAGTCCGGCTTCTGCCCGGGACATGAGACGGAGACAGCACTGGTCGCCCTCACAGACGACCTTCGGAGGCATCTGGATCGAGGCGGATCAGCGGTGTCGTTGTTGTTGGACCTGTCGGCAGCGTTTGACACGGTCGACCACCAGCTACTGATTCACTGCCTTGCTGATACCGGAGTTCAGGGGCTCACCTTACAATGGCTTGCATCCTTTCTACAGGGTCAGGAACAAAGGGTAGCGCTAGGGGAACAGCTGTCCCGGAGGCACCCACTGATTTGTGGAGTGCCCCAAGGGGCAGTACTTTTCCCATTGTTATTTAACATCTATATGCGCCCCCTTGCCCAGAATGCCCGGTGGCATGGGCTTGGGTGTCACCAGTATGTGGACGTCACCCATCTCTATCTGTTGTCGGGCAGCCAGTCTGACTCTACACCAGAAGATCTGGTCCGGGTGTTGCAAGCCATGGCTGGTTGGCTTTGAGTTGATTGAAATTGAATCTGACGAAGATGGAGGTCCTGTGCCTGAGTCGAGGTGGTCCAGGGGTAGGGATCCCACTCCTGACCTTCGATGGGGCACCACTGATGCCAGCACTGGAGGTTAGGAGCTTGGGAGCGCTCTTGGATGCCTTCTTAACAATGGAGGCCCAGGTAGCAGCCACTGCCAAGTCAGCCTTCTACCATCTTCAGCTGATCAGGCAGTTGGTTCCCTTCCTTGAACACAGTGACTTGGCGACCGCAGTCCATGGGAGGGTCACCTTGAGACTGGACTACTGTAATGCTCTTTACATAGTGCTGCCCTTGTCTCTAATCCAGAAGCTGCAGCTAGTGCAGAATGTGGCAGCCAGGCTGCTGATGGGTATCCCCATGCGGGAGCACATCCAGCCAGTACTGAAAGCACAGCACTGGCTGCCAATAGCATACTGGATTCATTTCAAGGTGCTGGTTTTAACCTTTACAGCCCTATATGGTCAGGGTCCTGCATACCTGAGGGACCACCTTTCCTCACATGTTCCCCGGAGAGCACTGCATTCAGAGGCGCAAAACCAGTTGGCCCTTCCAGGCCCCAGGGATGTCAGACTGGCTTCAACCAGGGCCAGGGCCTTCTTGGTGGTGGCTCCACTCTGGTAGAATGAGCTCTCAGAAGAGATTAGGGCCCTGTGGGACCTTTTACAGTTCCACAGGGCCTGTAAAATGGAGCTCTTCCACCAGGCGTTCGACTAGGACCATACAGGAGTGTCCCTGTGCCCTGGTTTGCCATCTTTGCTGCCAGTCTGTGCCCTGGGTCTTACTAACGTGTCCTCAGCCATACTTACCGTATACCAATGAGAACTGAGCTGGTGTGAAAGAATAGCCATTCAACAATCACCCAAGTTACACCATGAAGAACTGTTGCTCTTTACTTGATACATTCCGGCGTTTTATATGTTTTAGATGATTGTTAATTTTAAGTTATTGATATGTCTGCTGATGTTTTAACTGTGTCTGTTTTGATGAATGTTGTGAGCCGCCCTGATCCCGCCTTGGCAAGGGCAGGATAGAAATCAAATTAATAAGAATAAACCCCACCATTGTTCCTCAACAGGGACCCAGTCAAAAGTGATCAGGCAATAGGTGACGTGAAAGACTTCCACCTGAGCAGACGATATGAGCATTGATGGTGTCAGAAAATGATGTCTTTGATGTTTCTCACTGCATCCATTGTGTTATGTTTCTACCCCGCTTTGCGCTTGCGTAGCTATGCAGCCTGAAACGTGGGAGCTTCTTCCCTGCCGCTTTTCCTTATCACGGTGGCCTTGAATGTAGGCTTTGGACTATTCTTGTTTCGCTGAGAATTTTCCAGTCCTGGGAAGGCAAGGGGAGGGGGGAGTAGTCTCCCGCTTATGAAGTATTTCTCCCGCCGGGAGTTCCCGCGCGAGTGCTCAAGTTTTATTCGCTAGGCGCTTCATTGCATCACACTATAAGTTAGCCGGCTTTGCTTTGCTCCCCATTCCTGACAATGACCTCCTACTGTGGGTTTTAGCAAGTTAATCCTAATAAACCTTTCTTTGTGCAAGAATGACTGGATCTACTTGATTTTACACCTGACAGAAATTGTCAGGAATCCACATCTTTCCCTCACCGTCGACGACCGCCATCCACCACGATGAGCGGGGCGGGAAAGGAGCCCCGGGCGCAGTCCCGTTGATTACCACCTCGGGAGCCGCCGGGGCAGTTCCAACGATCACTACGGCGGGAGCCACAGGTGTCGTTCCAGTGACTACTGCATTGGGAGCCACGGCTCCCGTTACCTCTGTGGCTGCTCCAGTGGTTACCATTCCGACTACCACCGTGGTTCCTGTGACTACAACTACAGTGGTGCCGACACCAACTGCCCATTCAGCAGCCGTGTTGGCTACCCCACCATCGATTGGCACAATTGGAGCCACGTACGCACTCCCGATCTACAGCCCGGCCGGGCTGATACCAAGTCAGGGTGGTGCGGTTCCACGAACCTATGTGCCAGGAGTCCCAACACCCTGGGATAAAGGGGTGACATTTCGCAGATCGCGCGATTGGACTAAGAACCTGCTGGACACTACCCAGACCACTTGGACTATGCCGGGAAGCCAGAGCCGTGACAGCCTCCTGGATCCCAGAGGTAGTTTTGGTCTTCCCCAAGGGCGGGTGTCCCGGGGATCTCCCAGAACGGGGTCCAGCCAGGACACTGATGCCCGCATGGATTCTATCCAGGAGGATACCCGACGGCTGGTAAGGGATATGAGTAAACTAATGCAGTCCCTACCCCAGATGATGGACCAAGCTATTAGAGCCCATCCGCTGACACAACCCAGACCTGCCCCTGCACCGGCTCCAGCCCCGGCGCCACCGTTGGTGCCGGGACGGCCACCTCCTCCTCCTCCGGGCCCGGGGCCAGGCCAACCAGTACCGCCGGGTCCAGGGCCAGGCCAACCAGCGCCACCAGGGCCAGGGCCGGGCCAGCCAGCACCAGCCCCACCTCCAGTAGTAGCCCCAGTACCGGGAGCAGGGCCAGGGCCACCAGGACCTGTCCAGCCGCCAGTTGTGCCTCCACCTCAGCCTCCGGCTCCAGCACCCCTCATGCAGCCGGTACCGATCATGGCGCCGGCCCCCGGTAATCCGCCCCAAAGACATGCTTGAGATCACTTTTGATGGAGATCCAGAGACTGTGTCCTTTTTCATATTACAAGTTGGAAAATTTGTACAAAGATGGGGCTATGTATTCCCAGATGAAGAACAGCAGGTGGAGTTTATTGCATCCAGGTTCCGGGGGAGTGCTACTAGCTGGTATGTAGCCCTTCATGATCTGGAGGCGGAGGAGCTGGGGAATGTGGATGACTTCATGTGGGCTTTGAGAAACCGTTTTGAAGATCCGGGGCGGCCCAAAAAGCTGAAGCCTTCCTCCGCACTTTCAGACAAGGCAAACTCTCAGTGCGGGAGTACTCCAGGGAGTTTCAAAGGCATGCTGTAAAAATTCGAGACTGGACTGATGCGGTCTTGGCCCAACAATATAGAATGGGACTGGCAGTTGACGTCCGCAATAATGTTCTCAGCTCTCAACAACCTCGTACCCTCCAGGGGTGGATGGAGGAAGCCGAGAAGGCCGAAAGTCGCTTGCAAATGATGAAGCTGGATCTATCCTTGGGTAACAATCGTCCAAGTGTTGCGGCGGGCCAGGCCAGACCCAAACCAACTTCCACCCCAAGTGGCTTGAGGGACCAGCGTATGCGACAGGGGCTCTGCCTGCGATGTGGGGAGAAAGGGCATTTCGCCGCTGCCTGCCCGAAAGGGGATCCCCATAGAGCTCTACCACAAGAAGAGCCTAGAAGGTGGGCAACCTCTACCCCGAGAAAAGGTACCGCCAAACCGCGCAACACACGGGCTCTGTTTGCTAGCCCTGACCAAGTGGATACCTTGATGCTAGAGGAGGAGAGTGAGATGCAGGGAAATGAGATGGTCCTGTTGGTGAACGGCGCTACACAGCAGGACCCAACACCAGAGGCGCCTAAAATGGTGAGCAACTACCCCTCTCTCTTCTTTGTGACTGTTTTGGTAATGAACCCAGCAATGATGACTCACATTCGGGTCCGGGCTCTCATTGACTCAGGGTGCGGGAGGGATCTCATAAACCCTTCTATGGTTATGGGGTTGGAGGCAGCTGTGGTTCACCTGAAAGACCCAATAACTTTCACACAGATGGATGGGTCTCCGATGAAAAAACCATGCCAATTTGAGACTGTTCCTTTAAGAATAGGCATTGGTGACCACTGGGAGCTACGCTCATTCGTAATAGCTCCGCAAGCCCAATTTCCTTTGGTATTGGGTAGCCCCTGGTTACATGGACATAACCCGTATATTTTATGGGAAGAAGGGGAGGTACAGTTTATCTCCCCAAAATGTACAGATCACAACTGGGACCCCGGGTGGGGAAATCCCCCATGCAATGAACCTCCACGAGCTTGTTTGGCAACGGAGGAACTTAACCGCATCCCTGAGGATTACCAATATATAACCCGGGTGTTTGAGGAGGAGGAAGCAGATGAATTGCCCCCCATCGTAACTCCGACTGTGCAATTGAGATCCTTCCGGGTCAAAAGTTACCAAAAGGGAAAATTTATGCCATGAGTCCAAGTGAAAAGGAGGAACTTCGCCGATTTATTGATAAAAATCTGGCCCGTGGATTCATTCGGCCAGCATCATCCCCTTTTGCAGCACCTGTCTTATTTTGTAAAAAAAAGGATGGGGGGCTCAGACTCTGCACGGATTACCGGGGACTTAACGCAGTGTCTGCTACCAATGCCTACCCGATGCCCCTCATCAAAGACTTACTGGCTGAGGTGGCGAAAGGGAAAGTGTTCTCTAAACTGGACTTAAGAGATGCCTATTTTCGGGTTCGTATTAGAGAGGGGGATGAATACAAGACTGCATTTAATACCCCGCTGGGGCAATTTGAATACCGGGTGATGCCCTTCGGGTTACAAGGGGCACCAGGGGTCTTCATGAACTTAATCAATGAAGTGTTACACCCCTATTTATTCAAAGGAGTGGTTGTTTATTTAGATGATATCTTGGTCTATACCCCGGATCAAGAATCCCACACTACCCTTATGCGGAAGGTATTGGAAAAGCTTCTAGAACACAAACTGTTTGTTAAGCTGTCAAAATGTGAATTTCACCAAGAAAGCATTGACTTTTTGGGATACCGCATATCCTCCGCGGGGTTGGAGATGGACCCAAAAAGGTCCAGGACGTTTTAAGATGGGAACCCCCCAAAACCAGGCGCCAGCTCCAAAGTTTTCTCGGCTTCGCCAACTTTTACCGTCAATTCCTGCCACACTTCGCCCAAGTAGCCCTTCCCCTCACGGAACTTTTAAAAACCAAGGGGAGGGGATCTAAGGCTTCGGTCCCAGGAGCCCCGTTGGACTGGACTCCGCAGTGTCAACAAGCGTTTGAACAACTTAAAAGATTGTTCACGTCTGAGCCCATACTAGCCCACCCTGATGAAACAAAGAAATTCGTAGTGCAAGTAGACGCATCAGACACTGCTATGGGTGGGGTGATTTTGCAAGAGAATGCTCAAAAGCAACTACAACCCCTGGCTTATGTGTCGAGAAAATTTAATGACACAGAAAGATTCTGGCCCATTTGGGATAAGGAAGCAGCGTCTATCCGTTTAGCCTTGATCACATGGAGACATTGGTTAGAGGGGTCCCGAATACCTTTTGAAATCTGGACTGATCATAAAAATCTTGAGGTATTGCGAAAACCCCGGAATCTAAATGCCAAACAGTTCCGGTGGGCTGAGTTTTTCTCCAAATTTCAGTTTACCCTGCACCACTTCCCAGGGAAAGCCAACCATTTAGCGGACGCTCTCTCTCGCCTTCCTCAGCATTTTTCTAAGAGGGTCGAAGTTCGGGAATCTATGTTCACCCCGGAACAATTAGTTGGTGCAGTTGTAACCCGTAAAGCTAAACAGGCACCTATAAGTCACATCCAGACATTGAATTGGGAAAAGCAGTTTTTATCTGACATCACCCCACCAGAGACGAGTGAGTTACAAGCCAGGGATGATGTAAAGTGTGACCCTAATGGCTGCTGGTACAAGGGAAATAAAATGTTTGTTCCAGAAGCTACCCGAGCCCAGGTTTTGCGCACAGTTCATGATTCAAAAGCTGCGGGACACTTTGGATATGTAAAATCCTTAAGGCTTCTGCAACGGAGCTTCTGGTGGCCCAGAATGAAGCAAGAGTTGTCTCGTTATATACAGTCCTGCCCAACGTGTAATCGTTGTAAAGCCAGACCAGGAAAACCTCCAGGCCTCCTACAACCACTACCCACCCCGAGCAGACCCTGGGAAGTAATCTCTATGGATTTTATCACTGATCTTCCCCCTCTAAACATATGACTGTTATTTGGGTGGTAGTGGACCTATTCTCTAAGCAAGCCCACTTCATACCGTTCCCCAGTATGCCAACAGCAAAAGGCCTGGCCAAAGCATTCATTCAACACATTGCCAAATTGCATGCATTGCCCCTCAAGATCGTTTCCGACAGGGGGTTCCATTTGTTTCCAAATTTTGGTCTGAGCTAATGACTCTAATGGGTATTGAACGTGCGCTTAGTACTGCCTATCACCCTGAGACTGATGGCCAGACGGAGAGAGTGAACCAGACGTTAGAGCAATATCTAAGGTGTTTTTCTAATTATCAACAAGACAATTGGGTAGATTTGTTGCCATTGGCGGAGTTTGCTTACAACAATTCATGGCATGCTTCCACGAAAATGTCACCATTCAAAGCTGCCATGGGCTATGACAGCCCCCTCTTCCTTTCTTAAAACCTGGGGAGACTGGTGGGAAAGCCTCGACATGGTGTCAAACTCTCCGTGACTCCTGGCCCCTAATTATCGAGACTTTGAATGAGGCCAAGGCACAATATAAAAAACAAGCAGATAAGAAACGGGCTGGGGGATGGAACTTACAACCGGGAGACTCTGTCTATCTCTCGACTAAGAATCTAAGACTAGCGCAACAATCCAGAAAATTGGCGTGGAAATATATTGGTCCTTTCCGAGTGCTAAGATGTGTGAATCAAGTAACTGTACAACTAGACTTGCCTAAGTCTCTTAAAGCAATACATCCAATTTTCCATTACAGCCTTCTCAAGCCGGCCTTTCCCCCAACTAAAGAGCATCCTGAGACGTTGGATCCTCCCCCCTCTGATGGTTGACGGTGAAGAGCACTATGAGATCGCTGATGTTTTGGACTCTAAGATACTTCGTGGACAACTTATGTACCTGGTGCAATGGGTACACTTTGGGCCCCAATACAGGGAATGGGTGAAAGTTTCTGATATCAATGCACCTGATCACCTTAGAAACTTTCACGCTCGATACCCTGATAAACCTGGGGGGCCCCTATTCGCTCCTTCCTGAGTGGTGGGTGGGTGGAGTTTTGGGAGGGGCAGAATGTCAGAAAATGATGTCTTTGATGTTTCTCACTGCATCCATTGTGTTATGTTTCTACCCCGCTTTGCGCTTGCGTAGCTATGCAGCCTGAAACGTGGGAGCTTCTTCCCTGCCGCTTTTCCTTATCACGGTGGCCTTGAATGTAGGCTTTGGACTATTCTTGTTTCGCTGAGAATTTTCCAGTCCTGGGAAGGCAAGGGGAGGGGGAGTAGTCTCCCGCTTATGAAGTATTTCTCCCGCCGGGAGTTCCCGCGCGAGTGCTCAAGTTTTATTCGCTAGGCGCTTCATTGCATCACACTATAAGTTAGCCGGCTTTGCTTTGCTCCCCATTCCTGACAATGACCTCCTACTGTGGGTTTTATGCAAGTTAATCCTAATAAACCTTTCTTTGTGCAAGAATGACTGGATCTACTTGATTTTACACCTGACAGATGGGTTGATAGGTCTGATTTCAGTGTAAAGTGGCTTCATGTGTGCTCTTGTATGTGACACCTGGCACAAAAAGGGAGCATTCTGCCGCTTCCTTCAGTGTGCAGCTTATACTGCAGAGAGCTGAGCGGTGCGGTCCACTGTCTGCACCAGTATGCTGTTGAGAAGGGGGAGAAAGAGGTCCTCAGGGTGCCCAGCTGGGTAGGTGTCAAACTCAGGCCCTCGTTTGCCATGTTCTAGTTTCACTGTCTCTGGTGCTTTGTTCTTTCACGTTGGGAAATACGGGGGGGGAGACTGTGAGAGAGTGTGTGGGGGTGTGTAAACTGCTTTGCCGCTTTAATTTACAACCGCTTTCCAAGTGGGCCTCCTGAGGATGGGAAGGATGCACAACGACCTTGAATGCCAGCTTGTAGTAGATAATGTAACCGTAAGTTCGCACGTGGGAGAAGGAGGGCTAACGGAGCGTGCTAGATTTAGGCAAGCTGAATGAATTGAGTGATTGGATGGGTCACCGGAGGGGGGCTTCTTTGACTTCAGAACTGGCGCCGCAGGAGTCAGTTCTGACACAAGTGGTCTCAGCTTGAAGCATCTTCAGCTCTAAATAAACAAATCACTGCCAAGAGAGTGCTGTTGGGAGCAAGCTTGTTCAAGAGTCTGACATAGTGTCAGAACTCACTTGTTGCCTCGACCCATTGTACCACCGCCGTGAGGAGTGAGGAAGGTGAGGACACCGGGACTGGGACCCAGACTAATGGACTGGCCCAAGAACCCCTCGTTCCAACAGAAGAGGGGAAACGCCGGGGCTGTGGGGTGAGACCAAAGGAGCAGCAGCCCGAGCTGCTCAGATGGGATGACCCCGACTGGCTGGTAACCCCAGGCCCACGAACATGACGAAATCGGCAAGAGACCTACTGGAGATGAGTATTAAGATCAGTCTGTTATGACTCAGCGCCTGCAGCTGCTGGCTAAAGAATCTGACATCAAGCTGGTTTGGCACAAATTTTTATTTTATTTTTTAAAAGATTTTATTTTTTATAAAGACAAACATCACAATGACCAAACACTCAAATACATAAATGTGGGGGGTTCAGTTACATCATCCGTTTACATGCCTGAGTACTTCATACCATATTTGTTTTCCATGTTCCCCCTTATGTTCTTAGAAAGTTCTTTTGCATACTTTTAAGTATCAGTTTTTATAATCTATGAAAGGTTATATGTCTGTCTACTTTATCTATTATATTCTTCAGTTCATTTCAAAATCTAAAACCATGTAACTTCATATGTTCACAAGCATTTACATAGGCATCTAAATAATAGGGGATTTCATTACCTCATCAGATCACCTATTTAAGTACCTCAAAATTTGTTTTTCAAATTTCACCTTATATTCTTACAATGATCTTTCACATATATTTCAAAAAATAAAACTTTTATACTCTTTTAGTATACTTTCTAATGTTTCAACTCATTTATATAGTTTTGAACAGCTGTATGATATTTATATTATTCAGACCTTTATAAAATCTTGAGGGACTGTATTTTCTCCCTTATCCCCCCCACAAAATTGATGCTTATGTAGTCTCTCTTATCCACAAAATTTTGAAATTTTCCCATAAGTTTTTAACCCTCTTCTTCATTCTCTGATTTCTCCTCTTAACCCTTAAAGTCTTAATTTTGTGTCTTTTCCCCTTGTAGATGAAACAAGTATCTTCTGATAGTAACCATCTATAATAAATTTTTAAAGAAGTTTGAAGTTCCATATATTCTTCTTTTTTCTCTCTTTGAGTAGATGTTTCATTTGTTGGTTCAATAATTCCATCTCTTATCATTCTTTCATGGGGTCTCATACCCAGTTCTTCAGTCAGCTTGTCTGTTTTTGAATATGTTTCGTAAGTCATATCAGTTGGATTGTCTGTATCAATGTATTCCACAATACTAAACGTCATGTCAGTTTGCTCTTCCTTCTGATTGGTGCTCTGCTGTGAGACTAAATCAAGCTTAGGTTGCACATTTTTCATATTTTTTCCCAGAGCTGTTCTTACTGCTGTCATAATTGCTTCCTGCAATAATTGTTTAAAGTCTGCAGTCAACAATGTATCTTTGTCTGCACCAGCCATTTCCAAAATATCATGTTGAAAACAGGAAATCTCTCCAACTCCAACTCTATGTCAGTGCAACCTATACCTTCACACAGCTACCTCTATTTACACAGCAAGTTTGCTATGGTCACATTAAAGCAAAGCAGGTGCATTCCCAAGTTAGAATACAGAGAATCTTTCATATTGCCTTTCAGTACAAAACCTTACAATCGTGCCATTTCTATATTTGTAAAACAATAGCCATTATAATCATTCTAGCAATAAGGCCTGTTGCAGAAATAGATACAATGAGCTCTAGAAATAGGCTTTGGGAGAGTGCCCCGGGCTTGGGCACTCAGTGTCAATTCATTGTGGTGACCTCAGCAGGGTATTGCAACTGTTGGAAACCCCCAAAAGGCCGTGGTCTGTCATTTCTATGGATTTTATAACAGATCTGCCACCCAGCAAGGGGAGAACTGTGATCTGGGTGGTGGTGGATCTCTTCTCTAAACAAGCACATTTCATCCCCTGCAAACAACTGCCCTCAGCTAAGAAACTGGCGCAGCTGTTCATGCAGCACATGGTGAGGCTGCACTCTGTACCCCGGAAGATCATATTTGACTGGGGGGTTATTGAAGCTGTTGGGAATTGAGAAAGGACTCAGTAGTGCATACCACCCAGGGACTGATGGCCAGACGGAGAGAACCAATCAGGTTCTGGAGCAATTCCTGAGATGTTTTATTAATTACCAACAGGACAACTGGGTGGACTTACTCCCTTATGCAGAGTATAGTTACAATAATTTGGTTCAGAGCTCCACAGGGGCCACCCCCTTCAAAGTGGTTCATGGTTATGAGGGGGCCCCCTCCCCACCATGGCAGCAGAACCTGGTGGTCAGAACTGGCCCAGCAATAGACTTTAATCCAACAGACTCTGGTTAAGGCGAAGGAGGATTATAAGGCTCAAGCCGATAGGGCCAGGGCACCTGAGTGGGAGATCCACCCCAGGACTCTGTATATATTTCTACAAAGAACCTCAAGGGACTGCAGCTGGGGGGAAAACTGGGCTGGAAATATGTGGGCCCTTTTAAAGTTGTACGAGTGATTAACAAAGTAGCTGTGGAACTGTAGTTGCCTAAGAACTTACAACACATTCATCCTGTTTTCCATTTCAGCACTAGATTTAGGCAGGTTGAATGAATGGAGTGATTGGACGGGTCAATGGGGGGGGGTTTCTTTGAATCTTGTATAATTTCAGAACTGGCACCGCGGGAGGCAGTTCTGACACGAGTGGTCTCAGCTTGAAACATCTTCAGCTCTCAATGAAGAAATCACAGTGTTGTTGGGAGAAAGTTTGTTCAAGAGTCTGACAGTAGGCAGTCCAAGGACTGCTTTCAAGAGCATGAGGTGTGGTGGTTCTGGTCCATTTGTTGCTGGCCAAAACGTGGCTTTGCTTTCTTGCTAGCACCCCACTCCCAGTGGGACCTAAACCCAAGGCTCTTGTTTACCACATGGGTACCTTTCCCCTGCCCTGGAAAGTCCAGTCTCAGAAGCTAAGCATGGTTGGCCCTGTTTAGTTCTTGGATGGGAGACTACCAAGGAAGACCAGAGTGGCTATGCAGAGGCAGGCAATGGCAAACCATCACTGTTTGTCTCTGTCCTGACCTGGAGGGCCCAGGCAAGCCCAATCTCATCAGATCTCAGAAGATAAACGGGGCCAACCCTGGCAAGCACTAGCAAGGGAGACCCTCCAAGGAATACCAGGGCTGTGATGCAGAGGCAAGCAATACCAAGCCACCTCTCTGAACATCCCTTGCCTCCAAACCCCACTAGGGGTCACCAGAAGTCAGCCATGACTTCCAAGCATACACGCACACACACACACACACACAATACCACACACACACAAAGATCTTGGTTGACCCTGCTTAGTACTTGGATGGGGGACCACCAAGGTATACCAGGGCTGTAATGCAGAGGCAGGCAATGGCAAACAACCTCTGAACATCTCTTGCCTTCAAAACCCTACAAGATCACCATAAAGCGGCTGTGACAATGGCACTTTCCTCCACCACCTCGTCTCAGTGAGCTGTTTGGGGGTTGGAAGGGATGCATTTTGTGACTCTGCAGTTGTACATCCCCTTGAGGCCGCCCAGGCAAAAGGCAGGCTGGTGTATTAAGACCCTGCCCCCTCCCCCAGCCGCCGTCCCCCTGATTAGTGGGATCCCCGTCTTATTTTGGACTTAGGGTGTAAAAGGAGGACCTCTTAAAACAGGGGTGTCGAACTCATTTGTCTGGAGGGCCGGATCTGACATAAATGAGACCTTGTTGGGCTGGGGTCATGTGTGTCATAAAGCATAATGCCAGGTAGCGGAGATATAAACTTTATAAGAAGAAGAAGAAGAGTTTGGATTTATACCCTGCCCTTCACTGCCCAAAGGCGTCTCAGAGCAGCTTACACATGCCTTTCCCTTCCCCTCCCCACAACAAACACCCTGGGAGGTCGGTGGGGCTGAGAGAACTTCTGACAGAAACTGTCCTTGAGAGAACAGCTGTGCCAGAGCTTGTGAATGACCCAAGGTCACATCAGCAGGTGCAAGTGGAGGAGGGGGGAATCAAACCCGGCTCTCCCAGATAAGAGTCCGCTTACTTAACCACTACACCAAACTGGCAGAAGAAGAAGAAGAAGAAGAAGAAGAAGAAGAAGAAGAAGAAGAAGAAGAAGAAGAAGAAGAAGAAGAAGAGAGGAGGAGGAGGAGGAGGAGGAGGAGGAGGAGGAGGAGGAGGAGGAGGAGTTTGGATTTATACCCCGTCCTTCACTGCCCAAAGGCCTAAAGGACAGAAACACAAAAGGGTTTTTTTTTAACTTAAAAACATGCTTAAAACATTAGCACTCTTGCAATATTTTCTTTATTTAACAGTGTCTGATAACTGACACCTCTTGCTCTGAATGATTGCATCAAAATGTCTGTGCTGTTGCAGTCTTGAGTGTGCTGTTCAGGTGTGTAAACCTACGATGACGCAGCAGCAGCAGAACTGGAAGAAGAAGCAGAAGACAGCCAATTTCACTGCGGGCCTGATAGAAGCCCTCCGGGGGCCTGATGCGCCCCCCGGGCCACATGTTTGACACCCATGTCTTAAAACAATTACGTGCCAGGGAATCTGGAACCAGATGTCTCATGAAAGCAGCTGGGTACAGGCATGAAGGCCCAGGAAAGCGGTAGGGTGTGCAGGCATTACAAATTAATTACCTGCAGTCTCCCCCCAGCTCAGTTTTCTCAATAACAATAAGACTTCGCTTCATTCTCAAGAACAAAAGGCTTTTCAACACTGGATCTGGAATATCCTGACATATCCCAGAGGTGTCTGTCTAGCCCAAGGAAGCTGCCATTTCATTAACCAATTCCCGGTTCACCTTTTCCTCTTTTTTTACTCGGTCAAGAAGGGCACTCAGGTCATTCATTTCTGCTCCATCCTGTTCCAGGAGTTCTCTTGACTCACCCAGACTTTTGTGTCAATGCAGATCGGGCTCACTTCAGCTTAATTGAAGTATAGATTCAGGAGAGCAGCCCTGTTGGTCTGAAGCAGCAAAACAAAGTTTGAGTCCAGTGGTACCTTTAAGACAAACCAAGGTTTATTCAGTTAATTATGTTAATCGTGTGGCTTCACTCAGGCTCTTTGTGTCCAGGCAGATTTGGCTCACAATAACCTAATCAAGGGATTTGCCCCACTTTTTCCCTGCCAAAGACTGACAGCAGTTGACAGCCAGTTTGGTGTAGTGGTTAAGTGCGCAGACTCTAATCTGGGAGAACTGGGTTTGATTCCCCGCTCCTCCACTTGCAGCTGCTGGATGCTATTAGCCACAGGGTATAGATGGGAACTCTCAGTCTGGGGCAGGTGATGCACTCTATTCTTGGTGCTGGAGGGGGCAGCAGTGGGAGGGCTTCTAGTGTCCTGGCCCCACTGCTGGACCTCCTGATGGCACCTGGTATATTTTGGCCGCTGTGTGACAGAGTGTTGGACTAGATGGGCCATTGGCCTGATCCAACATTGGCTTCTCTTATGTTCTTATGTTCTTATGTTCTTATGTTCTTATGACCTCGGGCGAGCCGTAGTTCTGGCACAGCTGTTCTTGAAAAAGAGCAGTTTCTGTCAGGGCTCTCTCAGCCCCACCTAGAAGAAGAAGAAGAAGTTGGATTTATACCCTGCCCTTCACTCGGAGTCTCAGAGCAGTTTACAAACTCCTTTCCCTTCCCCTCCCCACAGTGGACACCCTGTGAGGGAGGTGGGGCTGAGAGAGCTCTTTCAAGAATTGCTCTTTCAAGGACAGCTCTTGTTAGAACTATGGCTTGCCCGAAGTCATCCAGCAGCTGCAAGTGGAGGAGTGGGGAATCAAACCCAGTTCTAGAGTCCGTGCACTTAACCACTACACTGAACCTACCTCACAGGGTGTCTGTTGCGGGGAGGGGAAGGGAAAGGAGTTTGTAAGCCGCTCCTCTGGGTAGTGAAGTGCTGGGTATAAATCCAACCTCTTCTTCTTCTTCTTTAAACCAGCCAGTCAGATTCAAGCTTTTTATCTTGGACCAATCATGTTCTGGGGAAAGTGGGTTCCCACATCCAGCTATGGGACTCTTCCCCATAAAAAGACCATCCCAGGTCAGTGCAAAGTGTGCCAGGTTTGCCCACTACCTGACCACCCAGTCAACTGTCTTGCAGGCTCCGTTTCCCTCCTTGCTCTGCTCCTTGGACCTCTCCAGACCTCAAGCCCAGGGTTTCAGGTTGTATGTCCCTTCCCTAAAACTTCCCAGTTTCTTCCATTTTCCTTTTATAAGAGCCAGTTTGGTGTAGGAGAGCCAGTTTGGTGTAGTGATTAAGTGTGTGGACTCTAATCTGGGAGAGCCGGGTTTGATTCCCCACTCCTCCACTTGCACCTGCTGGATGGCCTTGGGCAAGCCAAAGTTCTGGCACAGTTGTTGTTGAAAAAGAGCAATTTCTGTCAGAGCTCTCTCAGCCCACCTACCTCACAGGGTGCCTGTTGTGGGGAGGGGAAGGGAAAAGAAGTTTGTAAGCTGCTCTGAGATTCCCTTGGGTAGTGAAGGGTGGGGTATAAATCCAATCTCTTCTTCTCTCTTCACCCTCTTGTTGGGGTATGTGTGTGATTGCTTAGTTCTCAGGTGCTCAGTGTAGGTTCTTCGCATTTTTATTTTGTGTCTGTGTTTACGATCACTCTCTCACGCTCTGTCTTCCTGAGTTTATTTTGGGTAACAGTTTAATGGTTGGAGGAATGTGGGCAGTTTAATGTTGGAAAGACGATCGCTCTGTCACACACTCTCTTTCTTCCTAATTTTATTTTGGGGTATCCTCACTGAGATCCACCCTGGTGTACACAGACTTATTCCTTTCTGGAACCCCTTTTAAGGCTATTTCCCCCTTCTCTGGGTCCAGTAGGGGTACCAGGCGCTTTAGCTCTTGTTATGTATTGGGATTGAATCATTCCTGATTGAATCACCCCAGAGACTGGCTGAGCTTGGAGCACAAGAACAATAGCCTGCCAGGATTCTGAAAGTAACCAATCAAGTAGTAATGTTATGTAAATAGCCTATCCCGGGGAGCGGGGTGTGTTTGGGTGTGGCAACTGCAGGCTATTTAACAAGAGGTGAGGCTCCGGAATCTTGTCTTGCTCTTGCTGAAATCACAAATAAAGTTGAGCTGATCGCTAGACTCGAGCTTGCTTGTCCATGGAACCCCCACTGTTTAACAGCTCTCCACCCCACCCCAGCCCTGGTTGCTGAGGAAGCTGCAGAAGAATGCTGAGGCTGGAGCGAGTATCATTTCCTTCCTTCTGGCAAAAGGGAACTTGGTGCAGGAAGGAATGTGAACTGGCATCTGCAGAGCTCCCTGGAGTGTGGGGCCTCTGTCCAGCAGGGGGTGCTGTGTTCCTTTTCTTCCACCCCTCCTTGTGCTTTGTATGTGGGTGGGCTGACATCAAGGGGTGCGTGGCTGCAACAGTGTGCTCTGTTTGGCTGCTCCCATCAAGCTATCATGAAGGTGTCATCCACACACCACTCTGTGCATGGTGGGTCATGGAAGGGTGTTCTGGCTTCTGGTGCAATGGCACATTGGCGTGTGTTCTTTTCCTCTCTGTGTTTCTCCTCTGCTGGGTGATCATAGTGTCACAGGGCTCTTTTTGTAGCAGGAACTCCTTTACATATTAGGTGACACACCCCTAATGTAGCCAATCCTCCAAGAGCTTACAGAGCTCTTCTTACAGGGGCTACTGTAAGCTCTTGGAGGATTGGCTACATTAGGGGTGTGCTGGTGTTCCCAACCTTGGAGGAATAGGATGGAGCTGACTGTCACTCTAAGTTCCAAGCAATCTGGAGTTCAGGAATCCTGCTGCTTTGGAAAGAAAATGTGGTGAAGAGGAGGAGAGCATGATGAGGGGGCAGGGTTAAAAAAAGCACCTTTGTGGAGGAAAGGCAACATGGTCGGTGTTGCTAAAGTCCAGGTGGTACAAAGGAAACAAACAACCGTGATGTATTGTGCCCCAAAAAAAGTCTTCACAGACTTAAATTCTTTTTCCAGTATTCACTTTACTGGAAGCAATTCAAACGCCATCAACACCAACGGACCATATGTATTACATCTCGTTTCATGTATAACTCTATCAAAGTGGGTGGCGTTGAAATACCTATATCTAATTACAAAAATAAATCTCTATTATTAGTACTAGCAAAAAAGAAATGCAAGGCTGTACAAATGACTGGCTGTTTTATATCATACTTACAATATTAATCCATTTGGCAAACACTCTAGTCATAGCTCCTTTCTACTCCCATCCTGTGATCTCTCTCTTTGGTTTGCAAAGTCCAGGCGGTGGCTGGAGAGCTTTCCCTGTTTCTAGGCAACAGGCATCTGTTCACTTGGAGACAAAGGCCACTTGGGAAGGCGGGCACTATGGCATTAGATCCCATTGAAGTCTCTCCCCCTCCCCAAATCCCGCTCTCCTCAGGCTCCAGCCCCCAAATTGCGAGATATTTCCCAACCCAGCATGGTATAGCCCAATCTCATTGGAATTTGGGAGCTAAGCAGGGTCAGTCCTTGGAAGGAAGACCATGAAGGAACATTCAGCAGAGGCAGATGATGGCCACCACTCATCTCCCTGTCTTCCGTCACACTTTTGTCCTCACTGGAAGAGCCCCACTTTTTGCCACCATTGCTCACAGCTGATGTTTATGAGCAGCCACGCTGACACTTGACTACTTGGCATTTCTTGGAGGTCTCCCCTCCGAATACTAGCCAGGGCTGAACCTGCTTAGCAGTGGGCCAGTCACACACTCTCAGCCTAACCTTCCTCACATAGGGTTGTTGTTGTTGTGAGGCTGAAACTGGAGGAGAGGGCAACAATTTAAGCCCCCTGAGGTCCCCATTTGAGAGAAAGGTCAGGTATAAATGAGGCCAAGAACATAAGAGAGCATAAGAATGTAAGAGAAGCCAATGTTGGATCAGGCCAACGGCCCATCTAATCCAACCAGCTGCTGTCAGGAGGTCCAGCAGTGGGCCAAAAATACTAGTTGCCATCCCAGTGAGGTCCACCAGTGGGGCCAGGACACTAGAAGCCCCAGACCAAGAGTTTCTATCTATACCTTGTGGCTAATAGCCACTGATGGGCCTCTGCTCCATATGCTTATCTAATTCCCTCTTGAAGCCGTCCACGCTTGTAGCCGCTGCCACCTCTTGTGGCAGTGAATTCCATGTGTTAATCACTCTTTGGGTGAAGAAGGACTTCCTTTTATCCATTCTAACCTGACCGCTCAGCTATTTCATTGAGTGCCCATGAGTTCTTGTATTGTGAGAAAGGGAGAAAAGTATCTCTTTCTCGACCTGCTCTATCCCCATGCATAATCTTATAAACCTCGATCATGTCACCCCTCAGCCGTCGTTTCTCCAAGCTAAAGAGCCCCAAGTGCTTTAACCTTCCTTCGAAGGGAGAGTGTTCCAACCCTTTTATTATTCTAGTTGTCTATCTCGTCTTTGTTCTCATGCAAAGGTCAGCACAGGGCCATCTTGGTTCTTCACCTGGGATTGTTCTTCCGCTTCATTCTACTGACGTCACTCATGAGGCAGTCAAAAGATGCCCCTGTGGGCCGGGGATGAGGAGGAAACAAATGTTGGAATGGGAGTTACGGTGAAAGGGTGGCAGTCACAAGGCGTGCTACTGGCACAAACCAGAGGTTGGGCATCCATGATTAATGCCCTTGGACAGCCACCATAGCTAGCGATACAGAGCTGGCTGCAGCCACTGGGATATGTAGCTACAGGCCAAGCCTTTCTCTAGGGAGCAGGCCGATAGCCAGGATTTTGTGGCTTGTGGGGCAAAAAATAAAAATTATTTTTATGACAGCTCCAATCCGCCCCCTCCCCAAGCCCGACCACCAGGGGCTCCCCTCTCCCTCCTCTCCTGCAAGATTTAAAGGGCCCTTCAGCTGATCGGTGGGGAGCACATGGAGGGCCCTTTAAATCTTGCAGGAGGGGGAGGAGAGGGCTGCACGCCATCCCCGCTTCTTCTCAAAAGCATTTAAAGGATCCCTTCAAATGCTTTTGAGAAGAAGCAGGGGGGGGCCTTGCGCATGGCCCTCCCCCCTATTCTTCTCAAAAAATCTTCTCCAAAAAATCTTGTGGGTCTGGCTACGGGCCAGCTAGGGAGGCCACGGCACCCCCTCCTCCCTGTTGATCCTCTGCTTGGCTGAGAGACAGTGACAGACTCCAGGCCACCTAGGTCATGGCGGTACGTGGATCTGAACCTGGGTCTTCCCAGAAGAAGCAGGAAGATTTACAGAAAACGTTTACTGGACAATAATACCCTTCCAGTATAGCAGAAGAGCAGATCAACCAAGCCAGACTGGGACCCAGAGGCAGCCTGCTGTGAAACAGACCCACAGGCGGCAACAGCAGAACACCACCAGTTGTTACCTACAGCTCACAACTTATATCAGAGGCATCATCAGTGAACTTCAGCCTTTCCTGGATAAGGGTACTTCTTTGTCATAGGCTTTAAGTGACAGGCCATTCCTCCCCTACAGACAACTCTCCAACTTAAAACTGCTTCTTAGCCACAAAAATGGACCACCCAACAGAGACATAAACCCAGGAAACGAATCTCTGCAACATGCCTAGAGGACAACTTTGTCCCCACGTACACTTACCTACAGCCGTTCTGAGACCTAATAACAGCAGCTACATTATCTCAGGCTCATCCACTTACACACAGTCAAATTGAATATATGCCTTCCTGTGCCAGCTCCTGTTCCCTTCTGCTATCTGGGTTGGCCCGTGTGAAAAAGAATCGATGAGCACAAATGTAACATAAGAAACTGGCACACTCAGAAACCAGTGGGAGGACATTTTAAACGTCCTGCACATACCATTGCAGATCTGAAAGTCACTGTCTTATTTAAAAAAAAACCCTGCAAAAGGATTATACAATGTGCAAGTGCTAAATTAAGACTTATGAAGAAATTAAACACAGCCTGTCATCCTGGCTTTAACAGAGACTTGGATTTCCTTACTCATTATAATTTCTAAATAGCTCAACAGGACCTTTTCAGAAACTTTGGCTGCCGTTAACATGCTGTGTCACAGCATATACCATCAACTGATGTCAGTTAATCTTCTGCTTCTGTTCATCCATACCCCATGAGACAGAGACTGGGACCTCCCTCTCTCATGTACCCATTATGGGTAACAACTAAATCCTGTTCCCAGTCCCTTATGCAGAGAATCACACCAGAAAGATATATGATGGGATTCACACCAAGCCTCTTGCTGCCCTCCATTTCTCCCTCCCCTTCCTCCCCTTCTGTAATTCCCATATAAAAGTGTAGAAAATGAATTCCTATTCACAGCATTTGTGCAGAAATGCATTTTTTTTTACTTTGGAGGTTTGAAATGAGCAAAACCTCCACTCTGAGTTTTATTTTTATTTATTTATTTTTAATTCTGGGCAGAGAGCAAGATGGAGGGTGTGTGTGTCAGTCAATGGCTTTCCAGGCTCACCTCAGCTACCTCTTAAGAAAAGTTAATAGATCTAGCAGGAGAGATAATGAGTGGATCAAGTCCTCCCCCTGCCCTGCCCTGTTCTCCAAGCAGGGAACAGAAATTTGGAGAAGCTCCAGGAATAATCTCCACTCCAGGAAGAAACTGCAGGAAATGCTTCTCAGACCTGACCTGACCTGGTCAGTGAGTGGGAAAAAGAGAGGTGATAAAACTCAGGGGAGCAAGGAGGAAGCTCTTGATTGATGTGCAGTCCAGATTCATCTTACCTGATGAAGCAACCATTTGGACCATGTGCTGCCCCAGAGAGCTACAGAAAGCTTCAAGGTAATGAAACTCTGTAGAGATCTGTAACTTCCTAAGTTTAGAAGCCTATCCTATTTTAACATCTGATAGGGCATGTTAAAGACAGAGGGGCAGAGGATTTGTGTTTTACCCATTTATTTTGAAATCCCTTGCTCAGTCTGGTGCTGTGCTAAAAGTATGCGTGTAAACATTTTCTTTTTGATAAATACTTTATAACTTTTGATGCTAGCAGTGGTTCTCTGTACCACACAGACCTCCACCATCTCAGACATCCTATTTTAAAAGGAGTGCTGGGGAAAGGCAGGCAGTTGGCAAGTGGCTATTCCACCAGGGGAGCGCAAAGCAGTAAACTGTCTCCATGATGACCAGGCGTTGGGCAGCGGGAGACACAAAGGCAAGGCCTCAGAACTTGGAAGGGAAGCCGGGAGTCCTGACCTTCCCAGCAGGCATTTCCTACAAAGGTCAGGTGTTGATGGTGAGCCTGAGAGAGAAAGAAAAGCCTCTCCATGTGGTGGGAGAAAACCTTGGAAGGCAGGGTGGAACAGGGCCTGCAGGCCCCAGCAGGCCCGTTCCGCCACAGCATCTGAAGAAGTGAGCTCTGAGACTCACAAAAGCTTATGCTGAAATAAATATTGTTAGTCCTTATGGTGTCACTGGGCTTCAGCTTTCTTTGGCAACAACCACTAACATGGCTACCTCTCTGGACTTCCCAGGCGTAGGCCTGCACTCGAACCACTCTGTTCCACTAGCTCCCCTTGGTCCGTTAAATGCTGAGAGAGACTCAGCAGCTCCAAACCCTGAGAATCAGCTGCAGAAGTGGCTTGGGAACGGCAAGGGAAGCCAAACCAGAAGAGGCCAGGCCAAGCCAAGCCAGCAGTTCTTCTGGAAGGGTATCTGCAGTTTAGTTGCCTGGGCACGGACCAAACAGCACTAGCCAAGCCTATGCAGGGAGGGTTTTCTCCCCTGGTGGTCATTCCACCGGTCCATTCTCCATCGGCAGTGCGAAGCAGCGTAGTCAGGAATTTGCTGTTGGAAAGGAAACTCCACATCCTCTGTGTCAGAAATGCGTCATTCTAGGTCTGTCTGCGAGAGGGAAGGCAGAGCTTGGAAGCTAAGCAGGGTCAGTAACTGGGTAGGGGGAATCTTAAAGTGTAATCTTAGCCAGTATAGCCCAGGCTAGCCTGATCCCATCAGATCTTGAAAGCTAAGCAGGGTCAGCCTTGGCTAGTATTTAGAAGGGAGACCTCCAAGGAACACCAGGGTTGTGACACCGAGGCACAGGCGATGGCAATGGCAATGGGACACCACCTCTGAAACGTCTCTTGCCTTAAAAACAAATCTAGCTCGCCACCTAGTGGTGCATAACGCTAAAGAGCTAGAACTTCTTGGCTGCCAGACAATCTTAGGATCTCCCGGCTGTTCTACACACAATGCCGTAAGATAATTATTATTATTACTTGGGTAGGGAACCAGCAAAAAAGATTCCGCAGAGGAAGGCTATGGCAAACCATCTCTGCTTCTCACTTGCCTCGAAAGCCCCTTGCTGGGCTCTCTGTAAGTGGGTTGTGACCTGAGAGAACTTCTGTATGTACTGTCTGCAAGAGTCCCTGTGTCTGTCCCATGGAGCAGGGGTGGATTAAGGCTCACTGGGTGCCCTAAGCACTGACCAATCTTGGTGCCCCCCTCATTGAAATGACTGTCATGACAACTGAATTTGGCTCCATCATTTTACTTTTAAACACTTGCATTTTACTTTTAAACATAGCCTATGACACCGTACCTCTCCAACAAAAGATAGAAGATAACCCTAGGGTGCGCAATGATCAATTTGCACTAGTTTTATCAATTTTATTTTTTTACAAATCTTCATTTGTGTTTTTTTTCTCTTTTCACCCTTTTCCCAACTTTGTGGTGCCCCCTTTGGCCCTGGTGCCCTAAGCACGTGCTTAGTCTGCTTAATGGTGAATCTGCCACTGCCATGGAGCTTGGTAGTTCTGGCTCAGCTGTCAGAATCGAGGGGCTGTTGGCTCAAGATTGTGGCTTCCTAGGCAGGTGGGGAATGAGGTGCCTGCTGTGGACGGCCTTGTGCCTGAGGATGGGCTTGGCCTCAGAAAGGATCTAGCTCAGCGGCACAGCCTGTGCACACGGGCCCTAGGTTCAATTCGGGGCAGCTCCAGTCCTGGGGGGGAAGTAGCGGCACAGGGGAGGCCTTTACTCAAGAGCTTCATTTAACAGCCTAAATAGCCCAGACTAGCCTGAGCTTGTCAGAACCTGGAAACTAAGCAGGCCACAAAGGAAGACGCGGGTTGCCATGCAGAGGAAGGCGGCAACAGCAAAGCAGCTTTGCTCACCTCTTGCCTTGAAACCCCCCTGAGCTGGAAGTTCATGGGGTCGCCACCAACGCTCCCTCTAAACTGTGAAGTCTTGTGAGCAAAAATTCTAACTTTGTGAGCTCCCGGCATTCAAGTTGTGAGCGAGCGATTTGGCTACTGCATCAATTAGTTTGCTCTGGAGCCCTCCTTCCTGAGCTGAGACAAAAATGTGTGAGCCGGAGGCTGAAAAACTGTGAGCTAGCTCACACTCACTCAGCTTAGAGGGAACACTGGTCGCCACCACAGGACAGCGCTTAATTGTGACGATTAGTCTGGCCTTGTATTAGGCACGAAATCTGCCTTGAAGGTAAAGGTTTCCCTTGCTTGAAAGCCAGTCGAATCTGACTCTAGGGATGTGGTGCTCATCTCCGTTTCCAAGCCGAAGAGCCAGCGCTGTCCGAAGATGTTTCCGTGGTCATGTGGCCGGCATGACTAGATGCCAAGGTGCACGGAACACTGTTACCTTCCCACCGAAGCAGTACCTATTTATCTACTTGCAATTTTTTGCTTTCAAACTGCTAGGTTGGCAGGAGCTGGGACCAGAGACGGGAGCTCGCTCCTGTCATGTGGCACTCGGGTCTCGAACTGCTGATCTACCGACCTTCTGGTCTGCAGTTCAGCCTCCTAACCACTTGAGCCACCGCAGCCCTTGCCTTGAAGGTAGACCTTGATTAAAATAAAGCCAAACAAAATGTTTCTGGATATCTGCCTCCCCACACCAAAAGCAGTAGCCACACACTGCTGAGGGGGCATTGCCCCTCCCATCTCCCTGGAATGTCCTTCTGTCCTCTTTTACTCCTATTCGCCCAGCCATTGGGAACAATTTTTGAGAGGGCCTGGAAAGGGCTCTGTATGGCTGGGGAGAAGAATGGCTCCCCCAGGCCCCATCCAGGTAATTTATTGGCCTGCTATGTATAAATCACACCTGCATACATGCCCTGCAGCCTGCAGACAGCTGCCTTCTCGAGGCTGGATAGAGGTGCTAGGTTGGACACCCTGGAGAGGGGAGGAGGGCACCGAATGCAGGAAGTTCCTGTCCCGTTCCAGATTCCTGTCCCTTCCTGCTTCCCTGGAGTTGCAAAAGACAGAAGCAAGCCAAGAAACATCCAGCCGGGCTTCTCCTGCATCTTTACCATGTTGGATTCTCTGGTTTGGCAGAGCCAGGCATCTTTACCAGAGTGCTTAAAGCGAATCACGCAGTGAAGCCTTGGTGCTGAGCGTGCTAGGAAACTTACAAAGTTACACAGAGCCCTTTTTGTCAATTTCAATCTAATAAGAACTGTTTATTAAAAGGAACTCCATTCTAGATAGCGCAGGGGAGAGATAGGAATTGATTACCTATTCTAGCTAGCTGGAAGCCACTGGATGCTGGGTGCACATCCAGCCTCCGTGGTGCAAGGTGGAGAGAAACATGCCCCTTCTTTGTGTGTGAGTGAGAGGAAGTATGTGAGAGGGGAAAAGGAAATGGCTCCCTAAGAATGATCAGTCTGCACATCAAAGGGGACAGAGACAGAAGAGTAAACAGGAAGGAAACTCATAGTATGCCTGTCTGTCCAACTGACTCTCTTGTAACACCCCCCCCCCGGAAGCTGAGACCAAAAGGACAGCGTCAAGTTCTTCTCTTCCAAAATACCAGAAGGCTGATTGGTGGGACTTAGCAATAACTGTGTAATTCTTTTTTTTTAAGTAGCACCAGTTGATGTATCATCAAACAGCATGCAAGCTTTCATGTTTCACAGAATTCTTCATCAAACTTTACACAAAGTCTTTTGAAAAGTGTGCAGAGGGAGAGAAAAAGATATTGCAGGGTATGAGGTAGGAGACCCCACTCTGTAGGATCTTCAAAAGGAATGGAGGGTGCATTACAGAGTTTGTTGGATTAGATGGCTTGGGGGCAAATTCATTTATTTGATTTACTATTTATGTATATCCCACCTCTCTCCCCAACAGGGGCCCAAAGTGACTTTTCTGTCCTCCATTTTATCCTCACAACAACCCTGTGCAGTGGGTTAGGCTGAGAGTGCGTTGACTGGCCCAAGCTCACCTAGCAAGCTTCCATGTCACGAGTGCGGATTCAAGATTCGAACTGTGGCCTCCCAGTTCCCAGCCCAACACTTTAGCTACAACACCACCGAAGGATACTGGAACAGAGAAGTTACACAAAGGACCACTCTCCCTTTGTGAACAGAAAAGCCAGCTGTTCATCGAATGTCTCCCCAGCATCAATTTGTGCCTGTCTTACTTGTGGGATGAAACCCACCAATGGGATATGGCTAAACGCTCGCTTCCCTGCCAGGCGGCCCGACCCATCTCTTTAGCCTGCGGCTGGCGCTGCAACATCATTTGGGACCGCAGGGAAAGGGCGCATTCTTCCCCCACAAGTTCAGCACATTGGAGCCAGCTCTGCTTAAGTCATTGGCTTCGTGGGGTGGTCTGCCTGTAGCCCCTTCCCCACAATTAATCAAAATGCAGCAACACGGGCCAGATGTGGGAGCTGGTGTGGCTTTGGCGCATGCTCACACATCGGCCAGGCCAGCCTTCTTGGACAGGATGCCCCCCCCCATTTCCGAGCTTCCTCCAAGCCCCCCCACACACACCTGGCTTCCATTAGCAGTGCCTGGCCTGCCCACACCAAACCACTCAGAGCACAGGAGCCTGACTGGAGCCCTGGGGAGAGAGAGAGGCAGCTTGCTGTTAATCTTCCTGCTTGCTCCCCCGTGCCACAGCCAGCCAGCGGGTGCGGGCAATCAGGTGTTAACCCTTGCATGGCCACAGCCTGGCCAATACCAGTAACTGTCCTGGGCAAGGAGTGTAATCTTAGCCGGTATAGCTGGCAACTTCTGAACACAAGCCCAACAGACTGTAAACCTTGCGGAGGGGAGGGGGAAGGAATACATACGTCATTCTGTGCTGAAGATCCATGGCTCCCATCTGATGATCTCCTCTCCTCCGTTCTCTCACAACAACCCCGGGAGGCAGGCCAGGCTGAGAGTTTGTGATTGGCCCAAGGGCACCCAGCGAGTTTGTGGTAGACATGAGGGTTTGAACCTGGGACCCCTAGGATTCTAGTCTATCCATCTTAAAGTGTTACCTGTTACTGTATTTTATGGTTTTGTAAAATTTGTAATGACCAATGGCTAAATACAATAAATTCTGCTATTACTACTAGTCTATCCACTTTGCCACAACATCTCCCTGTTTTCACGTTCTCTAAGCTCACGAAGAAGAAGAAAAAGAAGAAGAGGAGGAGGAGGAGACTGGATTTACACCCCGCCCTTCACTCAGAGTCTCAAAGTGGCTTACAATCTCCTTTCCCTTCCCCTCCCCACAACAGACACCCTGTGAGGCAGGTGGGGCTGAGAGAGCTCTGACAGAAACTGCTCTTGGGAGAACAGCTCTGACAGAACTTGTGACTGACCCAAGGTCACACCAGCAGCTGCATGTTGAGGAGTAGGGAATCAAACCCAGTTCTCCAGACTAGAGTCCACCGCTCCTAACCACTACACCAAACCGGCTTTCACACCACACAACATCGATACACTGTTTGTGGCATGCGTGACCAGCCCTTCTTTGAGAGAAAAGGCCCATTGTCTCCTTTGGCCACTCAGAGAGGCCAAGGTGGCTTCAAAGAAGCCTGGTAAACACCCCCTGAGAGCAGGCAGGCCTGATATCCTGGGAGAGGCTCGGTTCTCTGGGACCGGCCTGTGCGTTGGAAACAGCCAAGGCTTGGCAAGGGGGCGCAGAGCACAAAGACTCCGGCCAAGAAGACCAGTGGTGGGCATACAGGAGCCAGGAGGAGAGAAAGGGCTGCTTCAGGAAGGGAGGGGGTGGCGGATGCACCCAGCACACCTGTCATGGCTCTGAAACGGATCGGGTTGCGATCAGTGTTCCCTCTAAGCTGAGTTAGTGTGGGCTAGCTCACAGTTTTTTAGCCTCCGGCGCACACATTTTTGTCTCAGCTCAGGAAGGATGGGCTCCAGAGGAAATTAATTTGTGCAGCAGCCAGATCGCTCACTCACCACTTTTAATGCCAGGAGCTCACAAAGTAGAATTTTTGCTCACAAGACTCCACAGCTTAGAGGGAACATCGGTCGTGATCTCATTTGAGCCTTTGCCCTGGAATCTGTTTCCAGTGCTGGAGGGACATACTGATTGGTAGCAAGAAAGAATCGTCCTAGCATTTGGGGGGGGAGTCAGAAAACAGCTGGCCTTGCCCACTCTCTTCCCCACACCCTGCATAGTTTTATAAACCTTCACCCCCAGGTGTCTTTGTTTTCAGTTCTTTTCCTAATAATTCCGAGCTTGGATCTTGCTTTTTTTTTTTTTTTAAATAACCTTTTATTAGAATTTTCATATATGAAAGTAAAATTGAGGGGGGAAATGACAGAAAAATAGGGGGTGTGCAGAAGGAAAAGAAAAGGAAAAGCATTGGAGGAACGTATCCTTAAGGGACTTATAACATTTTCTCCATGACAAAGCCGAATACAACCACTTAATACTAAATCTAAAATTTAGACATAACTACATACTCGAATATCATAAGCAATACACCAAATCATATACTCTTCTCTATCCTCACTCATCAAATCTGCAAATCATCAAATCTTTTTCTCCATTTCCATGCAGAAGGTGAATAAGGAGCTTCCAACTAGTAACAAAAGAAGATCATGTCTTTTCCTTAATCAGTGAAATAAGTTCGGCCATTTCTGCAAATTCCAGCATCTTTATCCACCATTCTTCTACTGTAGGCATTTTTTTGTAAATTTCTAGTTCTGTGCATAAAATAACCTGGCTGCTGTAATCATGTACAGAAACAAAGCTCCATGCCTATTTTCAAGCTGATTATCCCTCAGTCCTGGAGCTTGCTCTTTTCACCACCGTCACGCCAGGCACTGGGCTGCTGACCTTTTCATCCAGCCATCCACTACTACCCCAAGATCTCCTTCCTCCTCATACACCAGCAGTCCCAGCCAGGACATCCCTTTCCACTTGCTGCCCACTCAGCCAATCCGGAGAGATCCTCTTTGGAGCTCTTCACCATTGGTCTGGTTCTCACCCTCCTGAATACTTCAACATCACCTGCAGGTTGCTAGGGACAAGGCCAAGCTGAGCAGCTTTCTTTGGTTTGAAGACTACTGTAGGGATTCATGGAATGTCAGAGTTGCCAGGGTGGTTTCTTTGCTAGCTTAGCGCCTCTGTCCTGAATCTAGCAACTGGGTCTTTCCTTGGCCTTCTGCTGCAGGAGTCTGACAGAGTGTTAGGGGCTTTTGATAAGCTAAAGGAACTGTTCACTTCTGAGCTGATTTTACACCATCCGGATGAGAATAAGAAATCTGTAGTCCAGGCAGATGCCTCCGATATCGCCGGGGGGGGGGGCGATATTGCAAGAGGGGAAAGATGGGAAACTGCATCCACTAGCCTACGTTTCAAAAAAATTCAGTGCTACTGAACGGAACTGGGCGGTGTAGGACAAGGAAGCTGCGGCCATTAAGTTGGCCCTGACTACTTGGCGGCATTGGTTGGAGAGGGCAAGGGTGCCTTTCAGGGTCTGGACTGAACCTAAGAATCTGGAAGCCTTGCGCACCCCGTGAAACCTAAACACCAAACAACTCAGATGGGCCGAGTTTTTCTCTAAGTTTCGGTTCACCCTCCAGCACTTCCCCAGGAAAGGCCAATTCCTTGACTGACGCCTTATCATGCCTCCCCCGACATGCCAGTCAGAGGGAGGAAGTGGTGGATTCCATGTTCACGCCCTCCCAGCTGGGAGGGGCAGTAATGACACACAGCCAGGCGAAGGCAGCAGCCAGGGAGGGGGGCGAGCCCTAGATTGCAAAACTCAAAGCAGCTTTCACAGACACTGACAGGAAAGTAACTTCTAAGGACCCGTCCATTCAATTGGGAATGAGCGGGTGTAGGTATAAGGGGAGCAAACCGTTTGTGCCAAAGGCACTCCGCGGGGAAGTTCTGCATTTTGGACACGAATCCAGGCTGGCTGGACATTTTGGTTATTTAAAAACCCTCCATCTGCTCCAACGGCAATTCTGGTGTCCCCACATGAGGACTGATGACTCTCAATATGTGGGGTCGTGCCAGACATGCTTGATGAGCAAACGAAGGCTCGTAGCAGGCCTTGGGAGGTTTTTTCTATGGACTTTATAACAGACTTACCCCCAGCAAGGGGAGGACAATAATCTGGGTGGCTGTAGATGTGTTTTCCAAACAGGTACATTTCATCCCTTGTAAGCAACTGCCCACAGCCAAGGCCCTGGCTAAGCTGTTCATGCACCACATTGTGAGGCTGCATTCGGTTCCTGCCAAGATAATATCCGACAGAGGGGCTCAGTTCGTTGCTAAGTTCTGGAAGGAGCTCCTGCAGGTTCTTGGCATTGAAAGGGTCCTCAGCAGCGCTCACCACCCTGAGACTGATGGCCAGACCGAACGGGTCAATCAGGTGGTGGAACAATTACTTAGGTGCTTTACTAACTATCAACAGGACGATTGGGTCGACTTGTTACCTTACGCTGAATACAGTTATAACAATTCTGTTCACAGTTCCACCAGACTGTCCCCCTTTAAAGCTTTACATGGCTATGAGGGGCCCCTCTCCCCACGATGGGGACTCCTGACCCCCCCCTGGGGATCTCCACACTTGGTGATAGAGTCTGAGTGACCCCTGATCTACCATTCAAAAGACTTTGTACAAAGCTAAAGTGCATTACGAAGCGCAGGCTGACAAAGGGACTTACAGCCAGGAGACACAGTGTACCTTTCGACTAAGAACTTAAAAGGCCTCCAGTCACGAAGGAAATTGGGCTGGAAGTATATTGGGCCTTTCAAAGTGTTGCGCAAAATCAATGATGTGGCTGTTGAACTTGAGTTGCCTAAATCACTCAGAGATGTGCATCCTGTTTTTCATTTCGGTCTGTTAAAGAGGGACCCGGGTCCGAACAAGCGGAGACCTCAACCTCCAGCCTCTCCTCTTCTGATGCGGAATGGTGAGCCACACCGGGAGGTGGCTCCAATTTTGGACTCTAAATTCAAGCGTGGGAGTTTGTATTACCTTATTCAACGGAAGGACTTTGACCCCTCCCACAATGAATGGGTGAAAGATTGTCACTTACATGCCCCTAAACTGCTACGCACTTTTCACAAAATGTACCCCAATAAGGCTGGTGGGTGAGATCTTGAGGGGGGCTGTATGTCAGCTATAGGCCTCTAGCTGCCATGGAGTGAGGGGGTGCCTCTCGAATGTTAGGTTTCTTTTCTCTGTTCCTTCAGTGCTTTTTTTTATCTCTGTAACATGAGCTTTGGCCTTGGTGTCTAGCATCAGCTTTCTCTTGGGAAAACAGACCCATTAAATTTGGTGGGCTTTTATCTACTCCTTCATTGGTTCCAGGCCCTCAGGGGACCCTCTTGAATTATGTATATCTGCTTGCTCCCTGCGTTTATTGACAGCTCTAACATAAGTTGTGTAAGGATAATCTGCATACTTCAATGTCTCGATACACTTTACTTTGTAGGAAAGTTGTTGGGAACTGATTGCCGCAGGAGTCTGACAATGCCCTGGGGCAAACGTCTTGGAGTGTCAGATTGCAGTTGAAGGGACAGATGCAGCCGGAACACCAGCATTAAAGATGACAGCATTCGTGCGAATGGGGACGGCGGGACGGCTAGCGCCTTGGCGGAAACGCACTCTTGATGCGCGCAGAGGCATTTTGCTGCCGTTTGACTGCTCCTGGGCTTTTCACAGGCTGCGCCTGCCTCACAATCGCTGCTGGGGGGTTCTGGCATGGCAGGACCCCCGCAGTTAGCAACCCCGCGCAGAGCAGATGCTTCTGGGGAGGGAGGAAGTCCGGAAGAGCGCTGCCCCCTGCTCCAGCTGCTTGGGGGGGGGACCACCAGCAATCGCCGACGACCTGCGTCACGGACCTGCCAGTTCTTGCCTGCCGCCACCAGGGGGCAGCACCAGACCCCGTCTCGTTCCGGGACCGGGGAGGCGGGGCGGTGCTGACGCCGGGCAATGATGACGGAGGGGGAGGCCCAGAGGGCGGGCGCCTTTGGCTGCTGCCAGATGGGGAGGTACGTGCCCATCACGGTCCCCTTCGCCGTCTTCCGGGTTATTTCTGTAAGGGGAGGGAGGCGCGGGGGGGTGGGGCGGTGTCTAGCACCGAGAATGGGAGCGAGAACCCCGGACTGGATCCGTCTCTCTCGGCCCAAGTCCCGGAAGGAGCAACAGTTCCAAGCTTCGGCAGCGCGCCCCTTGAACATGTGCGGAGTGCATTCTTCCCCGGCACCTGCAACGGAGAACCCTGAGCTTCCGGCCTGAGCTTTGCTGCGGGGGGGTGGGGTGTACGAGATTCACATGCTGCAACTGGTTGTTGGAAATATACCTGTGAACTGCCCACCTGAGCTCACCTCCTCCCTTTTATCCGGGGTCTTTATCAGCCCCCCTTTCCCCCCAGGTAGCAGGCCGGGCTTCTGCTCCTGTCCTGCCTCCCTCGCCCTGTCCTGTCGCACACATACGCAGCTACTTTCTCCGGAGCCCAGTCCTTGGTCAGTCAAGGTCAACATCGCCTGCTCGAACTGGCAGCGGCTCTCTCGGGTCCAGGGGTTTCACATCACCTCCTGCCTGCTCACCTCCTGCCTGCTCCTTTTTCACTGGAGCTGCCCGGGATTGAACGGGGGACCTCCTGTCCCTCCAGTCTAGGTTTGCAGCCCAAAACAGGCGGGCTAGGACTGCCAACTTCTGCCCGGCGAGGTTCGTTCCCCCCGCCTTTGAGACCTGTCAGGGGCAGACAGTCAACAGGGGACGTTCCCGAGGCCAGCCAAGGCGCGGTTGTCCCACCACGTCCACCTTGTCACCGACCCTTTAAACGAAGACCCTCAGCGAGGGCCACAGACTGCCTCGCGCCCTCCTGTAACCTGCCTGGCGCCTAGAGTTGCCAGCGCTGGGCTGGGAAATTCCGGGAAATTTGGGGGGGGAGAGTCTGGGGAGGGCAGGATGTGGGGACGAGAGGAACTTCCGCAAGGCGTGATGCCCTGCAGCTCACCTTCCGAAACAGCCGTTTCCTCCAAGGCTACTTATCTGTCTCGGGAGATCTCAGGCACTACCTGGAGGTTGGGAACCCAACCGGCGCCTCTTCCCTTGTGTCTTCTGCTCCATGACAGTTGCGGGCCCCAGACCCTAAGAAACCCTGTTGTAACTGATGTATCTATTGTAATCCGTAGAAACTTTTATTCTAATTTGTGGAAATGTTTAAAAGTCTGGTTGAATGTTGTTTAACATTGTTAATATTGCTCAAGTACTGTTTGTATACTTGTTTTTGAAGTTTGATATGATACTTCGTAGTAAGAATTTTTTTAATCAATAAAAAAATGTTTTCCTAAAACATTATTTTCCTAATACGCCCTGGCTGGCTGCACCGAGGCTCCAGATGCAGGGGGGCTTATCAGTACTCAACCCAATGTCGAGGTTCGCCCTTAGGGCAGCGCAGCCAAGCCATCACCAGGCTTTTAACGGAGGAGGAAGAGGCGGAGGGAGGCTCTGTCTGGCCGGGGTCGGTTCAGATGCGACAGGGAACCGCGGAGTCTTTCAACGCGGGTCGCATCGCGGCCACGGCCAGTCCCTGAACCCTGCCTGGCCTTGGCGCATGCGTGTTTCAGGCTCTCCCCCCCTCCAAACTCAGACTGAAGTCGACATTCCCAGGCTCTAGCGTGCCGATGGACGTCTGCGTGGCTTCCGCGCTAGTATCCCAGCCTGCTTTGCGGCACCCGACTCCGAGCAAAGCGTCTCTGCGTCACAGGCTCCCCTTCCCATTGGCAGCCGGTGATGCAAGGGCGGGGGACTCTCATAAGCCACGCCCCCTTCCGAGAACCCGCCAGGTGTTTACTTCGAAGTCACCCAGAAGTCTGGTGCGGCTCCTTAAGGGCTGCCGACATTCTTCCAGCAGGATCTTGGGTGGGTGAGTCACTCACAGCTGGAGGGAAACGTCCTATCTCCTTTTCATTGGGACTTCATGGGATTGTCATTCACCAGGTGATGTTATTTGCCTCCTTGCCATTTCCACGCATTAAGGCGGCTGTCACGCACACTAAATAATCCACTTTCAGTGCGCTTTCCGACTGGATTTTGCCAGTTCGCACAGTAAAATCTAGTTGGAAAGTGGACTGAAAGTGGATTATTTAGTGTGTGTGACTGCAGCCTAAGTCTCTCTTAAAGAGGCTTTTTTAAAAAAAAAATCCAGGGTGTTTCCAACCAGGCGCGGGAGCCTGCTTGTCCTGACACCTATGTCCATTCTCCTAGCAAGCAGGCAAAGGGGCTAGAACTTTACTAAACAGAGAAAACAAGTGACCAGCAGGAGCAGCTGTGGAAACTACTACCCCCAGCATTTGGTGCTTCCTAGGAACACAATCTCTACTCTTTGAACCCTGCCAGGTGGAACTGGGAGGTTATGAACCAAGTGGGAAAAAGGACAAATGGCTGATAAATTTCTGTCGTGCTCAGCTGGTTCTCTCTGGGCACAGTGGTTTTGTTTCAGTAGAGGCATAAGATGGGGAAAGGGAAGAGAAACAGAAGCGCTGCGTGGTGAATTCAGAAGATCAGTTATTTACTGGGTTTTTCCCTCTCACAGGCCGTGGGTAGCAGGCCTTTCCTCACTTACAGGCAGCCCCTCACCCTGAAGCGGCTTCTCACTGAGCACAGTGGACCATCAGTCTGGGACACTAGCCTAGGAAGCAAATACTGCAACAGACCTAGATGCCAACTTTGCCTCCCATTCACTGAAGCAAGACTGTCACGGAAGCAAATAACATCACGTATGCCATCCTGTGCCAGCAGCGCCTTTCTGCTCTCTGCATTAGGCACGATAGAATAAATGGATCTGATAACAAAAAACACAATATTCAGAAACAGGGGTGGCAATTTTAATTTTCCAGGACATTCTACTGCTGATCTCAAATCCAGTGTTATATCAAAGGAAGGCAGGAAGCCCTTCAAGGGACAGTCCAACCTGAAAGTGCTGAACTAGACTCCATCAGGAGACTGAATACATTCTCTCTACTGGCCTAAACAGAAAACTGGGTTTCCTCACTCCCCAGTTACTAACAGTTCAGTAAGACTCACTTTTTAGAGATGTTGGTTGATTCTTCTCATTCTGCTGTAGCCGTATTACACTGTGGTGTCATCATGTCATCCTTTGGGAATGTTTAGTTTGTCTCATGTTTTAGATCTTGCCGTTCTTTATGAGCACCAATTGCATCCATTCCAGTCCCTTTCACAGGAACTCACACCTGAATAATCTGCAGCATAGTGTAGTTGTTCAGAGTGTCAGACAAGGCTCTGGGAATCCCAGATATGAATCCACACTCTGCCATGGAAGCTTGCTGGGTGCTCTTGGGTCAGTCACATGCTGTCAGCCTAATGTACCTTGCAGGGTTGTTGTGAGGATAAAGTGGAGGAGAGGCAGATGATGTAAGCCACTTCGGGTCCCCTACTGGGGAGAAAAGCAGGGCATAAATATCTAAGCAAACCAACAGTGTTTACAACAGGTCTCTCTTTGCTACAGCTCCACCGCTCCCAGCAGCTTAGGGTTATAATGTGACTAAAAGGAATGTGCACTCCAAATGCATCTGAAGAAGTGATATCTGACTCACGTAAGCTCATGCAAGAATGGAATTCTTTTTTAAGTCTTTAAATTGTTCTTGGGCTCCTCTTTTATTCTGCTCCACCAGCTATCCCTCTGAAACTATTGCCAGTTAGCCATGCCTTTGCGTTATGTCTCAGCCAACTCTGTCTGTTCCTCGTTGTGTGTATGCAGAGAAGGCGGTTAAAGATGGAGCTTCTTGGGAGCATCTTCCTCCTCTCCTGCCATCTTGAGTGGCTGAATAGGGAGAACAGCCTGTTTCAAGTCTCCAGCCTTCCAATCATTGCTAAGGTTCTTGGCAGCTGTTTTCCACTCATTACCTTTCCTGGAAGACCTAGGTGTAGGGTCCAGCCAGGTCCCCTTCCCTCTCTTGCAGTGTGTTTGTTTTTACAGAGTCAAACATCCATCCAAGTTCCCACTCCAGTCATTGGGTGTCATACCAACCTTTTCTGCTGCAGCATCACACTTGAAGCTTCTGCCTTTTGAGTTAATTGCCTGTGGGATCATTATGTTAGTCAGTTGCAGAAAAGCACAAACCAGTCTTAAGGCCTTGGAAAGGCCTTAGAGCAGGGATGTTAAACATGCTGCCCGGGGGCCGGATGAGGCCCCCGGAGGGCTTCTCTCATGTCCGCAGTGGAACTGGCTGTCTTCTGCTTCCAGTTCTGCTGCTGCTGCATCATCGTAGGTTTGCAGCTAACAAATACACACCTGAACAGCATACTCAAGATGGCAACAGCACAGACATTTTGATGCAACAATTCAGAGCAAGAGGTGTCAGTTATCAGACACTGTTAAATAAACAAAATATTGCGAGAGTGCTAATGTTTTAAGCATGTTTTAATTTTAAGTAAAAAACCCACTTTGTGTGTGTGTCCTTTATAAAGCTTATATCTCCGCTACCTGGCATTACATTTTATGACACGCAGGGCCCGGCCCAACAAGGCCTCATTGATGTCAGATCCGGCCCTCATAGGAAATGAGTTCGACACCCCTGGCTTATCAGATTTATTGTGGCAGATGTTTTTTGTGGGCTAGAGCCTCTTTCATCACATTCTCAGTGAGTGGGTGTATATATGTATATATATGGTGGGGGGAAATGGTGAGCTGTAGCTTAAAAGGCATTACTGGGTTACTCGCTTTCCGTCTCACTAATATGTCTCTTCAGTCCTTCCTTCAAAAGAAAAGATCTGTGTGTTTTTAAAAGTATGCCACATTTCCACCCAACTTAGGGCCTCCGAGGCTGCAAACATTAAAATGTTCCAGAAAGTAAAATGTTAAAGGTACTGATGTTTTTGGCAAAGGCACAGGGAGAGTGAACTCTGCTACAGCATCTTGCATACAGTGGCTGTTGCTGTAAGTATGATCCCGCAATGTAATTCCTGCACTATTACCGTCTCACGCTAATGCTTATGCTTTATTTCAACTTGGTTTCAGCTTTTGTTTTGCATTTGTATATGTGTGCGCATGCATCTGCCCATGCCTGGAAGTCATGGTGACCTCTGGCGACGCCTATTGGGGAATGGGGGACGTTCAGAGAAGTGGCTTGATAGCCTGCCTCTGCCTCCCGGCCCTGGTGTTCTTTGAAGATCTCCCCTCCAAATACTTGCCGGGGTCAGCTCTGCTTAGCTTCTGAGATCTGACCAGATCGGGCTTGCCTGGTCAATCCAGGTCAGGGCTACTTGGTTTCAGCTCTGTTACCATATTTCTGCTCCTTTCCCAGACTTTTGCAGTCCAATCCCCCATTGCATAGTTTATTGGATAGCCCATTCCTGTTGCGTTAAATTGTCTTGCGCCATGTAATTGCCATGAAAAAGGACTATACGTGATGTCAATAAAGCAATATTCCCCTGTCCTTCTGGTCACGCCGCTGGCTCTTTCAGATCACATGACAAGCCTTTGCATCCTGAGGTCCTTCTTTGCAACCCCCCTCTCACCTTCTGACCAGGATATAAAAACTCAGAGATCTCAATTTCTACTTGTATCTGATGCTTTGAGTCTCAAAAGCTCATACCTCCAAAAATATTGTTGGTCTCTGTTGAGAGTCCCTTGGACTGCTAGGAGATTGAATCAGTCAATCCTGAAAGAAATCAACCCTGGCTGTTCCCTGGAAGGCCAGATACTGAAGCTGAAGCTCAAATACTTTGGCCACCCAATGAGAAGGGAGCACTCACTGGAGAAGACCCTGATGCTGGGAAAGATCGAAGGTCAAAGAAGAAGGGGACAGCAAAGGATGAGATGATCAGATAGTGTTATTGATGCAACGGACATAAAATTAAGCATACTCCGGAGGACGGCGGAAGACAGGAGGGCCTGGCATGATGTGGTCCATGGGGTCGTGATTAGTCGGACTCGACTGTGCAACTGAACAACAACAAAAAGTATTTTCCCCACTCATTTCCACCACGACTGTTCCTTCTCCTCTCAACAGGGTGACTCTCTCTTCCTTCCCATTATGTTGTAGCGGGACCTTCTTCTTTGCTCCCCAGATCATCAGAAGTGCAAAATGAGGTTGATCTCAATACAGGTTTATCCCTGAACACAGATTCTACCTGGATTTTTTTTTTAATTGTCTTCACGGCCTTCTGTTTATGTGTTTCTGAAACACGCCCCCACCCATACTCATTCTCCAAACATTTCCGTGGTGACCTTGATCTATGCTTCAGGTATTCAGAACAGATATGGAATGCTTTATTTGTTCGATTTATGCTACAGCTTAGCTTTATTTCTGACATTTGCTCTCTGCTTGTTTGTTAGTGGCTTAATTTATTCCGTGTATCAATGCTTTTTTTTTTTTTTAAGTGACTTCAGAAGTTGCCTTGGGAGTGGGGGTGAGACTGTTGCAACAAGGTGTTTTGCAGGAAGGCAGGAATTTCATAATGATGCCCCTCCCCAACACAGAGCTCCGTGGGATAAGAGAGGAACATTTATTTCTGAAAGGCGGACTCCCTAGGAAGGCCAGAGAAGGGGTGAACGATAGGCCAGCCAGTGTCTTACAGAACACCAGTCATTTATTGTCAAGCCATCCCTGGTAACAAAGTTTGTCTCCACCATTATCCTTGTCCTCTTGGATTCGAACTCCCCACCCCCGTTCAAGCATAGTCAGTGAAATGGGAGCAGAACAGATGAGCACAGTGGAGGGCTTGCTTGTCCCCAGGGTCCCCATCAATTCCTTGAAGTTATTGTTATGTACTCAGGTAAACGAAGATGACCACAGCAGTGCAAGTCTAGCCATGCGGTCAGACAAACAGTCGACCTTCGGTCTGAAGACAATAGCTTCCTCGGATCCTAGGGTGCACCAATGGGGCCGCCTGGATCCTAGAGTAGACCTATGGGAAACATTGACTTGTAAATAGAACCCATCACGGGTAATGGGTGTGGGTGTTGTGCGGGGTTTGCATATAAGCTGGTCATGGACCAGCTAGTTAGTCTTGAGTGTGGAATGTAATCTAATAAACCGGAGCTGTCCATCATGCGGAGTCTCCGGCCTCAGTACGTTTTAGATATGTTCCAAGCTGATAAAACAGATAAAAGGAAATACTTCTTCACCCAAAGAGTGATTAACATATGGAATTCACTGCCACAGGAGGTGGTGGCAGCTACAAGCATGGACAGTTTCAAGAGGGAATTAGATAAACATATGGAGCAGAAGTCCATCAGTGGCTATTAGCCACAAAGCATAGATGGGAACTCTCAGCCTGGGGCAGGTGATGCACTCTATTCTTGGTGCTGGAGGGGGCAGCAGTGGGAGGGCTTCTAGTGTCCTGGTTCCGCTGCTGGACCTCCTGATGGCACCTGGTATTTTTGGCCGCTGTGTGACAGAGTGTTGGACTAGATGGGCCATTGGCCTGATTCAACATTGGCTTCTCTTATGTTCTTATGTTCTTAAGCAAAGGCAGCTATTCTTCTGGAAAGGCGGCTTTTCAATCGTTTCAGACGGTACTTATGTAGGCCTGCAGTAGGATGGTTAGATTCTGAGTCCAGTAGCAGCTTGTTTGTTGTTCAGTCGCACAGTCGAGTCTTCTCCAGTGAGTGTTCCCTTCTCATTTGGTGGCCAAAGAATTTGAGCTTCAGGATCTGGCCTTCCAGGGAACAGTCAGGGTTGATTTCTTTTAGGACTGACTGATTTGATCTCCTGGCAGTCCAAGGGACTCTCAAGAGTCTTCTCCGGCACCATAGTTCAAAAGAATCTATTCTTCGGCGCTTGGCCTTCCTTATAGTCCACCTTTCGCAGCCATACGTTACTACAGGGAATACCATTGCTTTGACCGTATGGACTGGGTGGGAAAAACAGGTAAACTGAGAACTAGGGGGAAAGGTAAGAATTTTATTTATTTAATTAGTTAATTTATGTCCCGCCCTCCCTGCCAAGGCAGGCTCAGGGCGGCTTACGTAAAATGTATTGAACAACTAAACAAAAAATTTGAACAAAACCACACCAATATAGGTATAAAAACATAGCATAAATGCTAGTGCAATTCATAAACGGATGGCGGGCATTAGCAGCATATAACATAAGCATGCAGTCTGCTAACATCATAGTCTGGATTATATCAGGCTGTTAATAATGATGTTAATATTGGGGCCAGGGCCTCAGTTTATTTGGTGCAGCTCCCTATTCAAAGGCCTGGTGGAAGAACTCTGTCTTGCAGCCCCTGCAGAACTGTAATAAGTCCCGCAGGGCCCTGATATAATCCGGGAGCTCATTTCAGCAGTACGGAGCCACCACTGAGAAGGCCCTGGCTCTTGTCACAGCCAGCCTGGCTTCTCTGAGGCCTGGAAAGGCCAGATGGTTTTGGGCCCCTGATCGTAGTGTTCTCTGGGGAACATGTGGGGAAAGGCGATCCCTTAGATATGTAGACCTGTGACATATAGGGCTTTAAAGGTAAGAACCAGCACCTTGAACTGAATTCGGTATGCTATAGGTAGCCAGTGCAGTGCTTTTAATCAGGCTGGATGTGCTCCCGCATAGGGAGGCCCAACAACAGCCTGGCCGCTGCATTCTACACCAGCTGCAGCTTCCAGATTTGGGACAAGGGCAGCCTCTTGTAGAGAGAGTTACAGTCATCCAGTCTCGAAGTGACCATTGCATGGGTCACTGTTGCCAGGTCATTGCATTTGAGGAAGGGAACCAGCTGCCTAATCAGCCAAAGATGATAAAAGGTTGACTTTGCAGTGGCTGCTACCCAGGCCTCCATAGTTAAGGAGGCATCCAGGAGCACTCCCAAACTCCTAACCTCTGGTGCTGGTACCAACGGCGCCCCATCAAAGATGAGGAATGGGATCCCTGGCCTCGGACCACTCTGACTCAGTCACAGGACCTCCGTCTTCGTTGGATTCGATTTCAGTCAGCTCAGTCTAGGCCAACCAGCCATGGCTTGCAACACCAGGTCCAGATCTTCCGGACCAGGGTCAAACTGGCTGCCCAACAACACATAGAGCTGGGTGACATCCGCATATTGGTGACAACCCAGCCTATGGCTCTGGGTAATCTGGGCAAGGAGGCGCAAAAAGATGTTAAAGAACATCAAGGAAAGCACCGCTCCTTGGGGCACTCCGCCAACTGGCGGGCGCCTTTGGGACAGCTGTTCCCCAACGGCCACCCTTTGTCCCCGACCCGGAAGGAATGCAAGGCAGACCCCTGAACCCCAGTGTCAGCGAGGTGGTGGATCAGTAGTTGGACGTGTTGAATGGCTGAGTATGTCTGATGGCGCGCTTCAACTTCAACGTCACCCTTGACTAGAAAATCGCCAACATCTACAGTTTCCAACTGCTTGTAGGAAAAAAAAATGTCCCTGCCTTTTTAAGAGAGGCTTGTTCCTGGCCTCCATGCCATTCAAAGCTTCCAGGAGCTCATTTCCTCACGTGAAGGGACAGGGTACGCTTCTTCAGGCCTGTTGGCAACCCTACCAGTCACAGGCCATATAGCCAGCTGCCAGATATATTAAGCCACTGTGGGCAAGTTGCCAACTTTCTTTCTGGCTCACGCTTCTGTGCCTTTAAAAGTGGCTTCCTCTGGAGACCTTGGTCATTTGCTGGCTTCCTGCAGGGGAGCCAGCTGGGCAGGTGAAGGAGAAACTCAAACTGGAGACCAGCCGGGGATTTCTTGCCAAGTGTTCATGAGCCCCTCTGGCCCAAGCCTCCTTTCCCTTCCTCACTAGACCCGTCTCATTCCCAGGGTCCTGATGCAGATGTACAGAGGAAGGAGACAACAGAACCCTCGCCTGGAGAACGGACTCAGTCTCTGCAGAAGGCGGTTTTGAAATGCTCCCCATGTTAAAAACCAGCATAAGAAACAACGAGAGGCGGCAATAGTATTTCCCCCTGTTGGGCTGGTTTTCTAGATGCTGGGAGGTGTTAACACAAAGGAACCCTCTAAAATGGGACTCTCACACACCTGCAGTTCCTTCTCCTGCAGGTGTGAGCCAGGCCCCAGACCTTCAGGGACATTCAGGTGTGCCTCCAAACAGGACCTGAGGCCGTTTTTCCTCTCTGTCTGCTCAGCTTCTCTCCATGGTGCTGAAGTCTGTAGGCCTGATTACTCTGTTTAGTGACCTCAGCGGTCAGCTAGTCCTGCTTCCCCCATACTTCAGGCCTCTCTCTGTCTCTCCCTCCCTCTCTCTCTCCCCCCTTCTTATGGCTGTATAACGTGGTTTTGTTGTTCATCTTAAAAACTCAATCCATTTTTAAAAGCTGCACAGTTGATCCAAGGATGTAAAGAGTTGCAATTTCAGAGTCACTGGCCAATCCGTGCTGTGCACAGACTGCTTTGGTTCTAACCCACAGAACTGCTTTCCCATGAACTCCTGCCCATTTTGTTCTATTGCTTTTACTGGTTTGGACTGTTTCATAATTTTAAATGTTGTTTGAAGGGCTTTGCCAACACAGAGCAAGCTGGCGGTTTTAGGTGCATCCTTAGGAACAATTCAAAACTGAACCAAGATTGAAATGCAATTAGGTAAGAAACAGACAAATGTCCCACAGGCCCCAAAGGTCAGGAGCTACAGCGGCATCAAAAGTTTTGGTGCTGATCTTGCATACTTTTAAGTTCTGCATCGAAATCCCCACTGCCTGATCCATCTTTAATAGTCTTCACCCGATTTCATTTCAGCATCTGACAAAGGGTGTTCTAGTCCAGGAAAGAAATCTTCCAGATACTCAACAAGATTCCTTTGGGACAAGGAAAGAGCAGCTCTCCCTCTGCCATGTCTCCTGGACCTGCCAGTCGTCTCTGCCTTTAAGATAGCCCAGAGGTGGCCAAACTGTGGCTTGGGAGCCACATGCAGGTCTTTCACACATATTGTGCGGCTCCCGGCAGGCTCCCCATCTATTTGCTTTCTTTGTATCTTTTTCTCTCTCTCCTCCTTCCTTCCTCCCGCTCCCTCCCCCATCTATCTGCTTTCTTTGTTTCTCTCCCCCCCTTGCTCCGTCCCCCATCTATTTGCTTTCTTTCCACCTTTTTCTATTTTTCTCTCTTCCTTCCTCCCCCCATCTATCTGCTTTCTTTGTTTCTCTCCCCCCTTCCTTGCTCCCTCCCCCATCTATTTGCTTTCTTTCCACCTTTTTTTATTTTTCTCTCTTCCTTCCTTCCCCCATCTATCTGCTTTGTTTCTCTCTCTCCCCCCCTTCCTTGCTCCCTCCCCCATCTATTTGCTTTCTTTCCACCTTTTTCTATTTTTCTCTCTTCCTTCCTTCCCCCATCTAGTTGCTTTCTTTGTTTCTCTCTCTCTCTTTCCACCTCTCTGTTAGACAAATAAATATCATTAGCAAACAAATAAATATCTTTGGACAAATAAATATCATTATCACTATCTCTTTTTACCCCTTTTGTGGGTTTTTTTTGACAGTCTCGTTTAATGTTAATAAAAAGCAAATTTGCATATTTTCCAGTAAAAACATGTGTGTAATATTAGTTCATGCCTTGTGGCTCGCAAAAATCTGACGTTTATCCTATGCGGCTCCTAAGTTAAGCAAGTTTGGCCACCCCTGAGATAGCCCCCTTGGCCCTCCCTTGACTCAAAGTCTTCCATCCAGTGGTCCGCAGCAGCTGGAATCCTAAATAAACTTGCCTGGGAATAAATCAAATTGATTAAAATGGGATCTTCCTTCTGAGTAGGTGTTGGGTGTTCTAATTATGCAGAGTGAATAAATGCAGCACGACACATGTATATCTGCTTTAAAAGTAAAACTTTACTACCGAGGAAGGGTTACTGGGAGATTAAAGAAACAAACAAAGGATAAACGTCCTCTCTAACTGCTCTAATCTACATCTTGACTCCAGGACTTCTAAGACTCATGTGAGAACGGACTAGAGGATAAGAGCAAAGAGCAGTAAAACTGGAACCCAGTGCTTACTCACTGGCTGATCCTCAATCTATTGGTTACCCAATTGGAGAATCCCAATGCTAACTAATTGTGCATTTTATCACCTTACTCCCAGGGGGAAATACGTGCAGACTCTACCACTGGGGTCCCTAAGCTTAATTAGCTAGGCTTTTAAAATGCATAAACAAACGTTTCCGTTCGTTCGTGACTACAGGGAGAGAACTTGCAAATCCCAACTGCAGGCATGCTTACTTTTGCTGGCTAAGTATGTGGAAGGATCAAGGCAGAGCAGAGGGGCCTGATTCCCCCAGGCCCCGCCTCCTGCAAATTTCTCTCCCGTGTTTAGGAAAGGCAGACTAGCCCGACGATGTGGTCAGATCTCGGAAGCTAAGCAGGGTCGGCCCTGGCTAGTGCTCGGATGCGAGACCACCAGGGAAGACCAAGGTTGCTACGCGGAGGCAAGGAACGGCCAACCAGCTCTGCTCGTCTCTTGCCTTGACCAGAATGGCCCAGGCCGCCTCGTCCAATCTCGGAAGCTAAGCAGGATCGTTCCTGGTTAGTACTTGGATGGGAGACCCCCAAGGAAGAAGAAGAAAAAGAAGAAGAGATTGGATTTATACCCCGCCCTTCACCTGGAGTCCCAGAGCGGTTTATAATCTCCTTTCCCTTCCCCTTCCCACAGCAGACACCTTGAGAGGTAGGTGGGGCTGAGAGCTCTCACTGAGAACTGCCCTTTCAAGGACAGCTCTTGTCAGAACTATGGCTTGCCCAAGGTGAAGCAGGCCGTCTCTGAAGGTCTCTCGCCTGAAGGCCCCTCGAGGGGTCGCTATAGGTTGGTTGCGGCTTTCACAGGACTCACGCCAACGGGGAGCTCTGGAATCCGGGGTGGGGAGGACCTACAGGCGCCCTTGTCCTAGAAATGGGTCTTTTCTTGGGACGTGGAAAGCGAGTGGCCTAGGAAGGGTCTGCCGCTGACGGTTCCCTTTAACACGCCAGGACGGCGCTTTGCAAACTTCCGTCTGGGTCCCATCCATTAGACAAAGCGCCACAGGTAGACCAAGGGAAAAGCAGAGCAACTGCGCGGAACGGAAGGGCCCGATCCGGGGTCACGGGAGGGGAGGCGGGCTTGCAATACCGCAAGGCGGGGGCGGGGCCCTCCTCCGACGAGGCCCTCTGCACAGGCTCAGAGAGTCTCCCCTGGAGCAGGCTACTGCAGGTCGGACCGCCTTGAACCAAGAGGAAAGGCAGGAAGGAGACGTTTCACTAAAGCGGGGCGAAGAAATGGACCCGAACACGTCGGAAGCCGCTCCGGGGCTCGCCTGGAGGTTCAGCCCCCGCGGCAGCTGGACTGCGCCGAGCCGGGAGGAGGACTGACGCGGATGGAGCCCCTGCTCCCTCTCCCCCCCTCCCCGCCGCCCCGTCCATTCATGGCTCCCTTCCTCCCCCGCCTTCCCCCCTCCTGGCGCCGCGGCAGTTCCGGTGCGTGAGCCGGGCAAGCTGCGACGTCCGCCGGTTCCGGTGGAGCCCGGGCGAGAAGCTGGCAGAGGAGGCCGCCTCGTCGCCGCCTTGCGCCCGTGCCAGGGACCCCGGGTGGGTTCGCCCTCCCCGCCCTCCCCGCGCAGTTCAGTTCGGCGCAGCGCCGCAGCCGGCATCTGTTGCCACGGAGACGGCTCTGATGCTTTTCCAGGGCCCGGCGTGAGCTCAGAGCCAGGCGCTCCCGGCACAAACAAGACCCCCCCTCCCGGGGGGGGGCCCGCTTCGAGAGAGTCAAGTGGCAGCCAGGGAGGCCAGGCGGCCCCGACGGGTGGGGAGGGGAGCGAGGAGGATGGAGCGGGTCTTGCTGAGAACTTACCCCCCCCCAAAAAAAAAAATAAAGCAAGGAGGAGAAGGCGGGGGCGCTGCAAACGGAGTCCTGCTTTCCCTCTCTCGCAGGCCAGGGCCAAAGAGGCAGGCGACCCCCCCCGCACCCAATGAACCCCCCCCGTCGAGAAGTCGCCCAGGAAGGGAACCAACGTGACGCGAGAAAATCTGGGGAGGGGGCAGAGAACGCCCGGCTGGCCCGTCCCCTGCTTGAGGGCGACCACCGGGGGCTGAGCCGTCGGAAGTGCCGCTGAGGCCGCTGCGGCTGGGCCGGCCCCCGAGCCCGGCGGCTTCTCTCCTCCACTGGCCGAGGAGGGGGCACACCCTCTCTTGAAGGGGAGTGGGCTTCCATCCTGCGCAGAAAGACTAGACACACACACACACAGCGCTTATCAGGCTGGAATGCCTTCTGTCCCCCTCCCCGCCGTCTTCATAACTGCGGTCGCCCGTCAGAAGCGCCTGCTCAAGGCAGCAAGGGGAGGGGGCAGAAAGGGGAGGGGGGGGGAGAGACCGTCATCATCGTCAGTGATCACGAATAGAATCTCCCCCCCCCGTTAATCCGGTGCTGGAGAGCTGGGCTTGGCGACCTCCCAAACCGAAGTCCTTCGCTCCGGGGAGGGGAGGGGAAGGGAAGGGAAGGGAAGGGCGTGACCTCAGCCGCCCTCCAGTCTCCTTGGCCCAGGGGTCCATCTCAGCGGATGGCGACTGGCTTCATCTACCGGCCCTCTCCTTCTCCTCCTCCTCCTCCTCCTCCGCTGCGACGGAGCCGGCAAAGCGCTGGTGGACCAGGGGGGCCCGCCTTTGTCTCTCAAGCCGGTGCCTGGACAGCGCAGAAGCCCCATGCGTGGCTGCGGGCTGGTGAGATCCAAGTCCGCTAGGGAAGTCCGATGGGCACGCAGAGGCCCAGCCGGCCTAGACTCTTCCGAGGAGCCGGAGCCTTCTCAGAAGGCGGGGGGAGGGGCGGGTGAGATCAATATGGGGACCCTTCATGGACGACAGAAGGCAAACAGCAAAGCTGCAAATTGACACACTCACACACCAGAGCTCAGTGTGGCATCCGTGAATGCCAGGCTGGGTTATTAGGACGCGTGGAGTCTCTAATCTGTGTTAATGGGGTGAACACACACGTCTGCGCGTGGCTGCTGCCTTATACTGCCCCAGACCCTGGGTCCGTCAAGGTCGGTGTCGTCGACTCAGACAGGCAGCGGCTCTCCACGGTCTCTGCCTGGTCCTTTTGTCTGGAGAGGCCGGGGATTGGACCACCTGGCACCTTTCCGCGTGCCAAGCAGATGCTCCGCCTCTCCTTACTGGACTGTTCTCCCTGGGAGAGCCCGATGTTCTCATCTCTACAGAGGCCGGTCTGGGGGTTGGGGCGGCAGCTGGGGGGCGGTTTAACTTTTTGGCTGGAAGCCCCTTCATATTGGGAAGCCCTGCGCTGTTTCACCAGTAAATCCAGGAGCGCACGGGGGCCACTTGTTGAACGGAGCATCTGGTGATGAGTCGCACATGAGAATGAGCATGATGTGTGTCTCTCCCCTCCCCCCGCGCCCTTCCAGTTAGTCAGTCGCCGCCCCACCGCATCATGGTGTTTCACTCGGAATCTTTGCTGTTCCGTTCAAACGCTATCATTCCAAATGTTCCAGGTTTTGTAATGGGCATGTCAATTGACTGAATAGTCCTCTCCTGCTTGTAACCCGCCTCGGGACCGAGTGAGCAAAGCAGACCACAAATGAAAATAAATGAGAGAAAGAGAGAAGCCGCTTACTGGCATCGGACAGGAAGTCCGGGTGAAATCATTCATGGCGGTGAGCCACCCAGGCCCGGGCAGGGAGCTGGTCATTCTGCCAGGCCTTGCCCTGAATTCTCCCCCCACCCTTCCCTTTCTGGGGAGCTTGATGCGCGTCCAAACGGGAGTTCTCAAGTGACGCCTGGCCCAGAGGAGTCACAGCGACACATGGATGCCCTTGATCCGTCCCAGAGACTCTCGCACTGAAAGGGAATAAAGCTGCCCTGTGGTTTCCACTCCTCGCCCAGGAAGTCCCGGTGTGGCCGTTGGGTGAGCCGTTCAGCCCCAGGCAGTGGTCCCGCTTGGGCACCTTGTCTCGGTCGGTGGGTCGGAAAGCGGCCTGGGCTCCGGCTGGCAGCGGGGCAGCTCCCCGGGTGGAGGCGAGGCAGGCAGCAGCTGGGCCTGCGGGACAGCAGAGCGGCGCGATCAAGGGGGAGAACAGCTGGCCCTCTTGCATGAAGACCCGTCTTCCTCCGCCCTTCTGAGAGCCAGCAGCAGCCCGCCCTCTTCTGAAGCTCGCGTGAAGCTGCCTTGTACCGAATCAGACCCTGGTTCTTCAAGGTCAGTATTGTCTACTCGGACCAGCAGCAGCTCTCCAGGCTCCCCTCTAAGTATTCTGGAAGGACCTTCAAGGAGGCCTGCGCTGAAAAATGCCAAGAGTGTCCCCTCCCCAGTCTAAGCACATGGAGTTGCCTTCTACTGGATCAGGCCACTGGTCCATTAAGATCAATGTTTTCTACTCAGGCGGGCAGCGGCTCTCCAGGGTATCAGGCAGAGGTCTTTCCCATCACCTGCCCATTTTAACTGGAGATGCCGGGGATTGAATCTGGAATGTTCCGCATGCCAAGCAGAGGCTCTTCCGCTGAGCCAGAGGCCCGCCCAAAAAAACACATGAGACATGAGGCCTTATGCTGGATCACAGCCTTGGTCCATCAAGGTCGGTCTTGCCTGCTCAGACTGGCAGCGGCTCTCCAGGGTCTCCGGCAGAGGTCTTTCCCATCACCTACTGCCTGGTCCGTTGAACTGGGGATTGAAGGCGGGGGTTTTGCATGCCAAGCAGGTGCTCTACTACCACGGGCATCTCCCACCTCGAGGCAGATAGGTCAAGGGGGCATCATGGCTGCCACACAGCCCCGGTAGCTGTTTTTGCAATGCGAAGCTCCTGGTCAGAGGCGGTGAAAATGGGCAACACCTTCACCAGGTGGACTTGACTGTGTGCTCCCACCCCAGAGGAACGCATCCCTGCGCAATTCCAGGGGGAGCAGCAGAGTATCTGCTTTACGGCCTCACAGCTGCCTCCGACCGGGGGGCTCTTGCTCCGTGCCCGCTTCTGCGAAATGGGAATGGGGGGCGCACAGTGCAAGAGACGACTTCGTTCTCTCCCCCGGAGAGGGGTCGCCAAACTGTTGGTGCAGAAGGAAGGCGAGCCCCCCGCCGGTCCGCTGTCTGCCTCCCGGAGGGTCAGAGCCCAGCCCTCCCCGCTCCTGTCTCGACAGAGGTCGTCCCGCTGCACCGAGACCTCCCCCCAATTCCAGGCTCCCCGTCAAAGCCTTCTCTCCCCCCCCCCACAGCCGCCTCTGAATCTTGCATTTCACGGAGAGATAATAGGAGTCGCCGCCCACATAGAGCGTCTGACAAGCACTTCGGAGCCCAACAGGAAGGGAAAGTTTGGGAGGGAAGGGAGAGGCAGGGAGGAGGGCGGGGGAGAGGGAGAAGGACGCCTCGCCGGCTGTCATTCCCGTGCCGAAAGGTACTGCCCGGCTGCACTCCCAAAAGCCCCACCACCTCCCCAAGGTGTGCCGGCGACCATTTCTTGCCAAGGCGCCTTGGAGAGCTGTCTGTGCTGCAGAGCCGGATGTGCCACCTGTCGGAGGCTGGGACTCGATCTCACAGGAAAGGGGACGTTCAGGCCCTTCAGGACCTCCGGTACTTGGAGACCCAATGTGGTACAGCGGTTAAGAGTGTAGAACTAGGAACTGGAAGAGCCAGGTTCGAATCCCCGCTGGTGCCACAGAAGCTCACTGGGTGACCTTGGGCCAGTCATACTCTTTCGGCCTAACCTACCTCACGGGGTTGTTGTCAGGATGCAAGGGAGAGGGAGAGAACCTACCTCACGGGGTTGTTGTCAGGATGCAAGGGAGAGGGAGAGGGAAATGAATGATAGAAGCCTCTGGGGGTTCTCATTGGGGTGAAAGGCGGGATACAAATTAAATAAATCAGTGGAGGATAAAATGGAGGAGGGGGAGAGTGACGTAAGCGGCTTTGGGTCCCCACTGTGGAGAAGGGGGGTATAAAGATTTGCGTGGGCATGATGACCTCACTCAACAGGTTATGAGCCCAGCGGTTTACCATCTCTGGGCTGGGAAATGCCTGGAGATTTGGGGGAGGTGGAACTTGGGGAGGACAGGGACCTCGGCAGCAACATTCCCTCTAAGCTGTGGGGTCTTGTGAGCAAAAATTCTACTTTGTGAGTTACTGGCATTAAAGTCGTGAGCAGGTGATTCGGCTGCTGCATACATTAGTTTGTTCTGGAGCCATCCTTCCTGAGCTAAGACAAAAATGTGTGAGCCAGAGGCTAAAAAACTGTGAGCTAGCTCACACTGACTCAGCTTAGAGGGAACGCTGCTCAGCTGGGTAGAATGCTCTAAAGTCCACTCTCCAAAGCAGCCATTTTTTTCCAGGAGCACTGATCTTGGTCGTCTAGAGGTCAACTGGAAGAGCAAGAGATCTTCAGATGCCCCCTAGAGGTTGATGGCCCTAGGTATGAATGAATCAAACTTCTTCCTACTACTGCCTGAGGAGAGGGTGCAGAGTGGGCCCAAGAGGGTACCCCCTCCCCAAGTGAAGAACTTCCCCCAGCCTCTGCCTCGTGCTGAATCGGACCAGGGGTTCCTCAAGGTTAGTATCGTCTACTCGGACCGGCAGCCGATCTTCAGGACCTGCAGTCTTTCCCATCACTTACTGCCCAGAGATGCCAGAGATCGAACCTGGGACCTTCTGCAGGCCAACTAGAGGGTCTACCGCTGGGCCACGGCCCCCCTCCCCCTTTAGCAATGTGTCACAGGTTTACCTGGGTGAAACTTACTTGTGGACAGATATACACAGCAGTAATCCACATTTTCATGCTATTTTAGCTCCCCTAGTAACGACAGTAAGTTAATTTGGCGGGGGAATAAGAGCACTTAAGCCATCTTCGATGGCAAGGAAAGTACATCCTCTAATACATTGTGCCCATAGATAGGGATGCTACAAAGCTGTGTAAGCCGCTCAGAGACCCATGGGAGGGGTTCGAGCGGGGTAGAAATTGAAAGATAAATAAATAAAGGAAACAGTTTCGAGCCATCTAAAATTCTTAATTAAAAAAATAATAATAATCTCAGTTTATATATTTCTGGGTCACTTCCCCGCTAATGTCCCTTGGCCAGTGGTCGATTAATTTAACTGTACCGGGAAAGAAGTAAACCTACAAAGAAAGATATTCAAGATTTAAATTCCGTAAAGGCAGTATGGTCCAGTGGATCTCGTATCAGAGGGGGAGACGTCTGTAGAAGTCACTGGGAGGGCTTTAGGCACCAGCTCTGATGTTGTGAGGATGGGGGGGGCTATCCTGGGCCCTCTGGAGAACCAGGGATCTACTGCCTTAAAAATCCACCAGAAAGCTTTGATATTCACCCCACACACACACACCCATTCGTCTTCTACGATCCTCAATCTGATCAGATTTCAGCGCCTAGGCCAGGTGTGACACAAACTCTCCGCCAGGTTTTTGACCGTCGTCGCGTACACCGACCGTGTCCCGCCTGTTCTGCCTGGGCCCGGCTTCAGCAACCGTCGGACCTTCAGAACTGAAGGCGGGGAAGCTTTTCTAGGTAGGAAGACAAACGACTGGGAAAGGCCTCGACCGCTGGCATCGGACGTGTTCCGGAGCACCGGAGAGTGCAGTGAAAAATGCGTCGAGTTGCAGCGGACTTATGGCCACCACCACCCCCGTTGGGTTTTCAAGGCCAGAGGCCTTCAGAGGCGGTTGGCCATTCATTGCCTGGCGCTTCGGAGTGGCCCTGGGCTTCCTCGGTGCCCTCCCCCCCTCCAAGTACTAGCCAAGGCCGACCTCGCTTAGCTTCCGACATCAGGCTAGCCGGGGCCATCCGTGTCGAACTCGAACCCAGGGCCACGCCTGAGGAAGCGCGGCTTGGCTGGGAAGACGAACATTGTTCCCTTCCGTAAGAAACGACCTCGGGGGGGGGGCAGGCAGGGGGTCAAGCAAGCAGTGTTCCCCCCAAGCTGTGGAGTCTTGTGAGCAAAAATTCTACTTTGTGAGCTACTGGCATTAAAAGTTGTGAGCCAGGGATTGGGCTACTGCATCAGTTAGTCTGCTCTGGCGCGATTATCCTGCCTGAGCTGAGGCAAAAATGGGTGAGCTGGGGGCTAAAACCTGTGGGCTAGCTCACACTAGCTCAGCTTAGAGGGAACACTGCAAGCCAACCAGGTCTTCCCGCTCACCTGCGGGCCTCTTCACCGCTCTTTCGGGCACACGGCCCCTTGCTGGAGGGAGGGAGGGAGGGGGGCGGGGGGTGGGGGTGGCCTCTTCCTTCCCAGCCGGCCCCGGTCTCAGTCGGCCCCCGCCTCTGCCCTGCGCGCTCCCCTGCCCGGGTGCAGACCGCCTGCCTCGAAGCTGCCCCGGCCACCGGCGCCTGCTTTGTCGGAACTGAGACTCCCGGGAGGATCTGAACCGCGCCCAGGCCGAGGCCAAGGCCTGGGCAGAGTGAGGGAGGGCCGCCCCCCTTGGCAGAGGGGGCGGTCTCTTGGGGTAGCGCAGAGATTTCTTCCCGCTACCGTCCCGTTCCCAGGTTTGGGGAACCGGGCGCCTTCCCAAGCTTGGCTGCTCGGAAGTCAGTCCCACGTTAGTCAACAAGGCTTAATCCCACGAAAGTGGCTTGCATTGGCCAGGAGCCAGTTTCTCTCCCGAGGAGGACCAGCAGGTCTCCGCCGGGCATCGAGGGGGAAGAAAAACCGACTGGGGCTGTGCGGCATTACCATGCCAGCTTCCCGGGGCGCTGCGTTGCCCTGTGCCTTGGCAGGGGGTCGATGGGTTTGCCAGGGAGGGGGTGCCCCGGGCGCTGGGTTTAGGGCTCAGGGGAACGAGGCGCCAGGTGACTTCAAGCCTGGGGAAGGCGGGCGTCCTGGCCAGCGCCGCTGGTTGCTTAGCGTGTCGAGAAGTCACTCCTGGCAGAATCCCCTCTTCTGCGCCGCTAGGGGAGAGCTCGGCTCTTCCTCCGGACGTCAAAGGAGCGGGAAGAGGAGCCACAATTCCGTCCCCTAATTCCCGAGTAACCAAGAAGATGTCCCACCCGAGATCAGCCCAAGCCACGTGCCGCTTGCATTCCGAGGTAGACTGCTGTTGAAGGGGGAGGCTTCCTTTGCGCTAGCCCTCCTCCCGCTGGATTGTGGCCGGGGCCAGGGCAAGTGTCCCCACCGGGGTCGAAAGGACAGCGTGCGGCTCTGCAAGAACCCCCGGGGTCCCAGAGTTCGCTTGGCAGAGGCGCCTCTCCTGATGGGGATTTTTAAGGCTCTGGCTGCCCAGTGCTCCTCCAAGTACCCTCCCCCCCCTCCTTCAGCTACCGGGGCGCAGGGGAGTCTCGCCCCCCTCCTGCCTCTCCTGCTCTCCATCCCCCCCCCGTGATATAAATAGCTGCCTCTGCCCGTTCCCTAAATTTCCTGCTGACGTCACGCCCACGTCATTGTGTAGGCTGATGCTTTTCTATGAATGAGCCGCGAGATCCCCGTTACTACGAGCCGGACTCTATAAAAACCCCGACGGCTGGAGACAGCTTCGCAGCCCAGAGCGCAGCCAGATTCCAGCCGGGCCTGGCCGAGGAAGGCGCTGAGGCTCCAGAGATCCAGCCGGCCTGACGTGCCGTCGAGGGCCAGGTAAGAGGCCAGTGGGGCAGCGCCCCCCCTCCCCCGATCCAGGCAGAGCCCCCTTCCCCGTCGCCAGTCGGCCGGAGTGGCTGGGCAGGTGGGGGGGCTGCGATTCCTCCCGCACCGTCCCGTCCGCCCTGTCCTGCAGTCCGGCGGCGGGGGGGGGGCTAAGGTGGAAGAGCGCCTCCTGGCCCACGCATGACTCACACCCGCAGTCGATTGGCTGCCGCGCCGAGCACGTGGCTCTTGGCCGGGCAGTTGCTGCCTCCCCCAGTGGTTGGAGGGGGGGATTGCCAGGTCTTGAAGCGAAAGGGATCAGCACCCCCCCCCCTCCACTGCGCTGGCCTGGCGAGGGGCGCCTCCCTCGGGGAAGGGGGTAGAAGTTGAGCCCCGAAGGGAGACAGGCGCTGGGGGGACCCGGAGGCGGCGGAGCAATGGCTGGGGGGTGGGAGACCGAGTCCGGGTCCCAGGGCGTCGCCCCCTTGGCCAGACCCCCCGCAGGAGTCCCGACCAGACCGAGGGCTCCGGAGAAGAAACGACCCTGCTGGGATCTGAGGAAGGGAGCGGCCTCGGGCTCTCCGAAGCTGCAACCCTGGAAAGCTTGTCGGTTCCCCCGGCGCTGCCGGACTCCAGTCTAGCGAGACCCTGCTGGGGAGACTTGAGGGAGGGGCCGCGTGGGAATGCCCGGAGGCGAGGGGGCTGGCAGAGCCCAGAGCCGCCCTCCTTTTGAGGGTGCCCAGTCCTCCCGCCGAGGGGGGGGGAACCAGGCCCTTCGGAGAGCCCCCTCCCCCGCCCACGGGCTACCTGTTGCGGCGCGTCCACCTGTTCCCTCCCCTCCCCGCGCGGTCCGAGGGGCGCGCAATGCCGCAGCTGCCGCCTCGCCCCGCCTCCCCTCTACCTGCGAAGGCGCTTCACCTTGAGCCGGAACAATGGCTGGAGGCGCTGCCGCCGGAAGCAAAAGGGGAGGAGGCGCCCCCTCCCTCCCCGAAATGTCAAGGCTGCTTCCCTGCTTCCGCCCAGGCGGCGAGGCAGGCGAGCGGGGTGGGGGGAGGCTGGCTGGTTTCAAGGCTGCAAGAACAGGCGGAGGGGAGGGGGGGCTGGCGTGCCGGGGCTCCCGCCTGGCCAGATGAGAGTGAGGGAGAGAGAGCGGCCGGAACCTGTTTGCCTTCCCTTTGGTTCCACTCCAGCCGTCCTCACCTCCCCCCAAAAACCCTGCTGGAACGGAAGACACCGCCTGGGGTGGAGGGTGTTGGGGAGGGAGGAGGACGGCTGAAATCCCCGGGTACTGTTTCCTCTGGAAGGGACTCCCCCCCCATTTGCGCCTCCTGCAGCCCCCCAGCTTTTAAACCCCCAACACGCTTTATCCCCGCGCCCCTTCTTCGCCTGGCTGTCTTTCCCCGAAGACGGCTAGGAGAAGGGTCCAGATGGTTGACTCGGTCCCCCCCCACACAGAATCCGGTTCTTCTGTGTTATTCTCCCCCCCCTTTCCGAGAGGGGGAAACCCTCCACACTTCTATTCGAAAAGTAAGGTGGGGAGGGGGCATCTCGTTGTGGCTGGGAATGGATCCAGCCGCGTGGCTGGTGTGGAAACGAGCAAAAGGGGAGGAGGGAGCCGGTTGTCCAGAAGCTTAGCTGACGCCTCTTCCCAAGGTTTAGACGTCATTCATGGAGGCTCGGTCAATTAACCGTGACGGCTGCGTGGAGCCTCTCTGTGCAGAGGCAGTCTACCTCTGACCGATGGCGCTTCCGCTGAATAGAGCGCTGCTGAAAGGGGTCCGGCGGCGGCAGTGGGGCTACCGATCCGCGGTGGTGCTAAGGGAAGGGTCCAGTACAGAAGCACGAATCGGGTCGATCCTGGTTGTCCTAGAGGGCTGCCGTCCCACCATGTCTAGGGATCTGGGGGGAGCCATAAAGCAGTGAAACCCTCCCGAGCTGGAGTCGCACGGTTCTGCCTCGTCGCCCCCCACTCCACCCCACCCCGCCGCCCAGTCGCCAGCTCGAAGGAGAGCTGGTCCGAGGAGAAGACTCTGGTCAGGGCGTCGGGACCTTGGCTCTAGACTGCTTACTGCCAAGCACTGCGGGAGAAACAGTAACAGTCTACAGTCATGGCTACTGAAGTCTGGCCGCAACAACCGTCCCTCCAAAACCAGGAGCGAAGGGGAGGTCCGTGCGGGCGGCTGGGCTCGCGGTGTGTTCCTGGGCAGCTCCCAGGACCGGCTGGAGGGATGGGGAGGGACGGGAGGTGGGGCCGCACCCATGGTCGGTAGGCTCCGTCCGCGGACGCGCTGGGATGGAATACCCGGGCTGTTCAAGTTGCCTTGCCGAGGGTGTCTTGACGGAGCAGGAGGGGTTTGGCTCGGTCCTCTATAACCGAAGCAAACAGATGGTCCGAGAGACGGCCTGTGAGGGTGTGGGAGGGCGCAGTGGCCAGGGGGAAAGGGAGGTGACGCGAGGGCTTGGGGGCCGCTGGAGGCATCGACGGCTGCGAGAGCGAAGGGCAGAGCCCTAGAAGAGGCCCGGAGGTTCCCTCCTCGGGCCCGCCCCTCTCCCCAAAGGTGCACCGGATTGCTCCGCCTTCAGGGAGCCGGCCAGCCGGCGGGCGCTCTCCATGGTGCTGATTACTGCCCTGTTTAAGATTGTCACTAGCTCTTCCCTCTGCTTCCCGTTCATGCAGGGAGAACCGGAAGTTGCGGGGCCCCGAGTAACGCTGGGCCTTAGTCCTCCAGCTTTTTGGATATCTGGGGGGGGGGGGCACTCTCTCATCAGCTGTCGAGGCTGGGTCCATTTCGATTGGTGAACTGGAGCCAAAGGGTATAAAAATGGGCAGGGGGCTTGCCTTGTTCCCTTTGGGCCCACTGTGTGGCTCTCACCAGCCAATGGTGGCTGAGAGTACAGATCGACCAATCATGGTGGCGTGGTTTGGCTTACAGGAAAGAAGCCTCATCTGAGAAGAAGTTGCTGCACTTGAGGATGTGGCTGAAGTTCGTCCCTGGTCCCTGCAGGGCATGTAGTGATGTGATCCTGAGAAAGCCACTGAGATCAAGTTCAGTTTTGTGTAACAGTAACAGAGAGGGAGGAGCCACTGCTTAGCATGCAGAAGGTCCCAGGTTCAATCTCCAGTTAAATGGATCAGAAACTAGATGATGGGAATGATTTTTCTCTACCTCAGACCCCAGAGAGCTGCCACCAGTCAAAGGGGCAGTACTGACTTTCAAAGACCAAGGCTTTGATTTGGTGTAAGGCACCTTCATGTGGTCAAGCATCTGCTGCGGTGGCTCAGAGGTTAAGATGCTGAGCTGCAGACCAGAAGGTCGGTAGCTCAGCAGTTCAAGACCCTAGTGCCGCGTGATGAGTGAGCTCCCATCTCTGGCCCCAGCTCCTGCCAACCTAGTAGTTTGAAAGCTAGAAATTGCAAGTAGATAAATAGGCACCGCTTTGGTGGGAAGGTAACAGTGTTCTGTGTGCCTCGGCGTTTAGTCATGCTGGCCACATGACCCCGGAAAAGTCTTTAGACAGCGCTGGCTCTTTGGCTTGGAAATGGAGATGAGCACCACCCCCTAGAGTTCGATTTGACTGGCTTTCGAGCAAGGGAAACCTTTACCTTTAAGACACCTTCATGTGGTCAAGCCTGCATCTGCTGAGGTACAAACTGTGGGGTCTTGGTTTTCTCTATGGATGTGTGGTGGTTATGTTCTCTGGAACCTCAGGTTCTAACTTTTTCAAATAATATATATAATTCAAGTTTTGCACCAAGCTTCAGTTCAAAACCCACCATGAGAAACTTAATAAGCCTTCTGTTACTGCTGTTTGGCAAACTATCCGAGGGTTCCCAAACTGCTGAGAAGCCCCTGGCAGGCTTTGGCTTCATATTGTGTGGGGCTGCTTTGGGGTTTCAGAAAGAGCATGAGCCAGATCAGGATGTCGGTTGGCGCATTTCCATCAGGATGTGTCCGGGCATCCTCTCTCAGGTTGGAAATTCATCTTCTCTCAGGATGGTTTAGCTCAGAAACCTTTCAAGTACTCCGGCTCTCCGAGCAGCCTGGAGAGCTTCCTTGGGCAAGGTATCCCAAGCAGGCTTTTGCTCTGAGAGCCCTTTCTGAAATGCACTTGCAGCCTTCAGTCAAAGTCCAGGGACCTCTTTTGCAGGCAAGCCCCCCAAGGTATGTTACATTCCCATTTAACCCAAATATAAGAATGCTCTCTTGTAGTCTGATGTGGAGAGCTGGATTGTTCCCAGCATTGGCCAACATTTGTACAGAAGCCGGAGACGCTTTCCTAGATTCAAGGTGGCACCTGTAACTTCTGGAACTTGCCTGGCCACTTGTGTGTGGAAGTGATTGCAAGCTCTGGGCTACGGGCACTGGCCTTGGGTCTCATTTCTCCCACTGCAGGAGCATCGAGGGCATTAACCAGATGGTAACCTTTCTTTCAGGCTTGCTATTCCTTTTCAGCAGCATACCTAACCCAACACGGCCAAACATGGCCCTTCGGCTGATGCCACATGGAGAGGTAAGAATGAGAAGAAACATTCAAACCTAGTTTGATGCACTCTGGGTCAAGCACCTGCTGTGCTCCCCATGGGTGGTAGAACTGGGCCTGTAATGTTCACTCCTGCATTTGAGAAGAGTACATTCTTTCCAGTTTTGACGGGAGGGAGGGGAGAGCTGGAATTTTAAATGGGGATCTCCATGTGGAGTTGATGGGCCCCACAGTATGGGCTAATGTGTCTCCTGGCACCCACTTCCTCCTTCCCCAAAACCAAGGGCCAGTCCTGGCTTTCTGCCACTGCACTGGAGCTGGGTGATGTGTCAAAAAGGACCATTGTGTTTGCAGGGAGCAGCCATTTGTAAACGGTTATCCCTGTCCTAGGGAGACCCTTGGCTTGGAACTTCCGAATCTTGCACGATTACTTCCAGCCGCAGCCATTTTGCAGTGACACTCTCTCAATATTCCCCACATTCAAAAAGCACTCACAGCCAGACAAAGGTTAATGTACCATTATTATTATTATTATTAACTTCTTCCTCAAGTGAGACTCAAGATGGAGTCTTCTCCATGAGACTCAAGATGGATTACAAAATACGGACAAAACAATTCAATCAGACAGCAAAGAACTTCCATAAACCAGAGAGCAGGGCTAGGGTTAGCGAACTGGAAAACAATGCAACAAAAAACGAAGGCAGCAATAACTGTCTGAGGCGTGACATGCCATAAAGAAGAAAGGGGGTTACAAAGGTAGAGGATGTTGCAGTAAAACAAGGGCTGTGACACCTGGCCATAAATTCTTCGGCGGACTACGATACTATCCCTTATAGAAACAACCTCCTGAGCGGTTCCTGTATCATTCTAAATCCCTTTAGAAATGCCCTCGTGGACTTTTCTGTTTTGCACATTCTCTGAAATGACAAATGCGTGGGAGCCTCCCTGACTACCCAACAAGACGGGAGCGCAACAGTGGTCCATCATGATAGCAGAGTATCATGTCCTTTCATGTCCTGCATGATTCCATGTTCAGTGCTTGGCATCTCCAGCTTCAAAGGTGCTGGAGGGTGGGAAAGGCCCTGGAGAGCCACTGCCAGGAACCACCCGGGGGCTACCTGGACTTCAGTTCTGACTCTGAGACAGGCACCGTCATCTGTTTCGGTCAGTGCTATGTTTCAGTCTCAAGCTGCTCTACAAATTTTCAGGCGTCAGAAAGCCATCCTGTTTTCCAGCCACAGCTTGACTGATGCCTGTGAAGGAACCCCGGCAGAAACAGGAGAAGCCAGCAGAGACCCGTGTCAGTGACAGCACGAAACCATTTCTTCGTCATACTTGATGGGAAGAGCTGGCGGTAGGGGAAGAAACAGCAGCCTGCTCAGACGCTCGGCACGGCAGGGTCTGGGGGTTCTGCAGCCCAGCAAGGCTGGGTTTTCGTCCTCCGGCCTGCGACTTAGGAGAGGAAAGCCTGGGCTGTGCCAGAGTTGGGGAACGGGCCTGTGGTTCATGGAAATGTGGCTCTGGGTGGAGCAGCTGGTTCCTGGTACAGGCTCCGTAATTGCAAGAACTGGGGACCAGACCCATTTTCACTGAGGCTTTGGGAGAAGGAATATGGTTTGGATTTTAAAAAAGGAAAAAGAGTTCTCAGAGTCCCCACAGAAGGGAACAATGCCTGGTAGGTGGGGTTTTTTTTTTGGGGGGGTGCTGCTTTCCCAACAGCTCTGCTCCTGCTTCTCTTCGCAGCAATGACCCAGTCTTCAGGATTCCATTCACAATGCTGCCAGCTCATCCTGTGTCTCCAGGGCAACCGTGGCTTTAGATTGTTACTGTGTGGATGGGAGTGGTAACAGTCTACAGCCATGGTTGTCTGGAATGGATGCATTAGCATCATCGGAACTGCCGGTGCTGGCCCGAGGCCACTGAACAGACCCTCTCCGGGACACCACGAGGGACCACCACCACCACAGAGGCCGGCTTGGGGTAGTGGGAGCCCTGCCCTCCAGCTCCCTAGGTGCTGAGCCGCACTGGAAGAGTTCTGAGCTGCTGCAGTAGACGGGAAATGAGGGGTGGGGGCTGTTAGTTCTTCAAAAGGGCAAGGTTTCCCTGGCCGGAGCATTTCTTGCTGTTTACAGAGTATAGCCGGGGGTGGGTGGGATCTGAACTTTTTTCCCAGGTGCGAAGTTTACAACATCTTTGTATATTAACAAGCAGAACTGCGTATGTATTAAAAGTGAAGTACTGTTATCGATGCCCAATCTAGATTAGTTGGAGGTTAGTTCAGGGAGCAGACGACAGTCTTCCAGCCTGGGAAAGGATACACAGCTTGGAGCATGGAAGTTTGGACATTGCCTCCCCGGCCTCCCAGATCATATATTAGCTCATCCCTTACTACTCTCTGTATACGATGCTGGGTGCTTAGCAGCTGCAGTTTCTTCATCTGGCTCTTGCCCTCCGTTCCCCACACACAGCCTTCCTCTGCAATCCTTCGGCAAACATCAAGCTGCCAGAGAGGGTTCCTGGTTGCAGAGACACAGCCAGGAAATTTGGGATGCCGAGGCATCAGGAAATCCCGAGGACGGGGAGTGGCAGAGAGAGAAAGGGGGAGACAGAGAAGAAGACCTTCCTCCCCACCTCTCCGACTGTTGCAGAGGTACGGGCTCTCTGGGTTTTCTTCCTGCTTCTACAGCCAAAGTCGACTGCAGGAGCAGGGAGAAGACGCCCCCCCATCCCCCCGCGTATCTCTCTGAATGTCGGGACTTGTGGGCATTTGTGTTGAGTTAGGGGGCATTGCCCTGTGATGCCCCAGTGTAGCTATGCACGAAGGGCACACTGCCCTCCCCCACAGTCCTGGTCCCAGCAGCTTGGTTCATGGACCTGTCTCCTCAAGGCAGCAACCTGGGCTCCAAGTCACGTCAGCTGAGGAGCAGGCAGCAGATGCCTTCCTCCCAGCAGTGAAATGGCTGTGGATCATCCCTGGGGCTGTGACACACAAGCCAACATGCCCCCCTTCCCAAAGCCTGAAGACTGCAGCAATTTTATTTTTGCATTATTTTGCAGGATAATTTCTTTTTTATCTTGCATAAATTATCTTGCTTCTAGACGCTGGAGGGAGGGGCAGAGAGCCTCTCACCCCAACCCCTGGAAATCCTCTTCTGGCACCTTTCAGACACCAGAAACAGGGTATTTCCAGACTCTGGGGGCTCTCCCCCACAAGATGACATACTCTGATGACTGTTCCAAAGTCTGGTTTTAGTGCTAGCTGCTCCAAAATGAAGCGCCCCCCAGGACAGAGGAAGATACTGGGAGCAGCTGCATCCTAACACCAGCTTTGGACCATCCCAAATCAAGCACCCCCAGACCAATGTTCCCTCTAAGCTGAGTTAGTGTGAGCTAGCTCACAGATTTTTAGCCTCCAGCTCACACATTTTTTTCCCTTCGCTCAGGAAGGATGGCTCCAGAGCAAACTAATTTATGCAGTAGCCGAATCGCTCACTCACAACTTTAATGCCAGGAGCTCATGAAGTTGAATTTTTGCTCACAAGACTCCACAGCTTAGAGGGAGCATTGCCCCAGACCCTGAGGACTGCATCCTGCAAGGGAAGACAGGCTGTACCCAGGTCCAAAGCCTGGGTTTCAAGGTCAAGTTTCACGGAATCATGCAGGGTTCTATTGGTAAAATGTTCTGGACCAGTAACTGGGGTAGCCATATTAATCTCTGCCCACAAATAAGCTTTGGGCCACCTTGAATCCTACAACCCCAGCCTGTGGCCAGTGCCTGTACCAAAGCCTGGTTTCTGAGCCAAGAGGTTCCATGTCTGGCGCTTATCCTGGCCCTCTTAGCAATACAAACCAACAACCTTCCTGGAGATATTCTGCTTATAGGGACGCCGCCTGCATCCCCTTTAGAAAAGAGCAAGAGTCCAGTAGCCCTTTTTTGTTGTTCAGTCGCACAGTCGAGTCCGACTCTTCACGACCCCATGGACCAGATTATGCCAGGCCCTCCTGTCTTCTGCTGTCCGCTGAAGTTTGCTCAATTTCATGTTCGTTGCATCAATGACACTGTCTAACCATCTCATCCTTTGTCGTCCCCTTCTTCTTTGACCTTCAATCTTTCCCAGCATCAGGGTCTTCTCCAGTGAATGCTCCCTTCTCATTTGGTGGCCAAAGTATTTGAGCTTCAGCTTCAGGATTGGCCTTCCAGGGAACAGTCAGGCTTGATTTCTTTTAGGATTGACTGATTTGATCTCCTTGCAGTCCAAGGGACTCTCAAGAGTCTTCTCCAGCACCATAGATCAAAAGAATCTATTCTTCGGCGCTCGGCCTTCTTTATAGTCCAACTCTCGCAGCCATACATTACTACGGGGAATACCATTGCTTTGACCATGCGGACTTTTGTTGGCAAGGTGATGTCTCTGCTTTTTATCATGCTGTTTAGGTTTGCCATCGCTTTCCTCCCAAGAAGCAGGCGTCTTTTAATTTCATGGCTGCAGTCACCATCTGCAGTGATCTGGGATCCTAGGAACGTGAAGTCTGTCACTACTTCTACGACTTCCCCTTCTATTTGTCAAGGAGTGATGGGGCCAGATGCCATGATCTTAGTTTTTTTGACGTTGGGCTTCAAGCCCACATTTGCGCTCTCCTCTGTCATCCTAAGCAAGAGGCTCTTTAGATCCTCTTCACTTTCTGCCATCAGAGTGGTATCGTCTGCATATCTGAGGTTATTGATCTTTTCCCCAGCAATCTTAACTCCAGCTTGTGATTCATCCAGGCCAGCATTTCACATGATGTACTCTGCATATAAATTAAATAAGCAAGGTGACAATATACATCCTTGTCGTACTCCTTTTCCTATGCTAAACCAATCAGTTGTTCCATATCCGGTTCTAACTGTTGCTTCTTGACCCTTATACAGGTTTCTCAGGAGACATGTGAGGTGGTCCGGTACTCCCATCTCTTTAAGAACCTGCCATAATTTACTGTGATCCACACAATCAAAGGCTTTAGCATAGTCAATGAAGCAGAAGTAGATGTTTTTCTGGTATTCTCTTGCTTTCTCCATAATCCAGTGAATGTTGGCAATTTGATCTCTAGTTCCTTTACCTCTTCGAAATCCAGCTTGTACTTCTGGCAGTTCTCTATCCACGTACTGTTGGAGCCTAGCTTGTAGGATTTTGATCATGACCTTGCTAGCATGTGAAATGAGTGCAATTGTGCGATAGTTTGAACATTCCTTGACATTGCCCTTCTTTGGGATTGGAATGTACACTGACCTTTTCCAATCCTGTGGCCACTGTTGTGTTTTCCAAATTCGTTGGCAAATTGAGTGCAGCACTTTAACAGCATCTTCTTTTAAGACTTTGAATAACTCAGCTGGGATACCATCACCTCCACTAGCTTTGTTGTTAGTAATGCTTTCTAAGGCCCATTTAACTTCGCTTTCCAGGATGTCTGGCTCGAGGTTAGTGATTATACCATCGTGGTTGTCAAGGACATTGAGGTCCTTCTTGTATCGTTCTTCTGTGTATTCTTGCCATCTTTTCCTAATCTCTTCTGCTTCTGTCAGGTCCCTACCGTTTTTGTCCTTTATCATGGCCAGCTTTGCATGGAACGTTCCCTTGATTTCTCCAATTTTCTTGAAGAGATCTCTAGTCCTTCCCAATCTATTGTTTTCCTCTAAGACTTTGCATTGTTCATTCAGGAAAGCCTCCTTATCTCTCCTTGCTGTTCTCTGGAAATCTGCATTCAGTTGGGCAAATCTTTCCTTTTCATCATTGCCTTTAGCTTTCCTTCTTTCCTCTGCCCTTTAAAGACTAACAAAATATGTGGTAGGGGAGGAGCTTTTGTGAGTCACAGCTCGCTTCCTCAGATACCTGAAGTGATTCATGAAAGCTCAGACCCTGACACATATTTTATTAGTCTTTAAGATGCTACTGGACTCCTGCGCTTTTCTGCTGCTACAGACAGACTAACAGGGCTACCCATCTTGATCTGCATCCCCTTTGTAAGACACAGTCCCCAGAGTCCAGGGGTATATGATTGATTCCCTGTGGCCCAAAGCTTATTTTGGCATGTAGCTGCCCCCTATTTCTTTTTTACGTATTTGTGTGTATGTCTGTGCTTGGGTGCAGGGAAGCCATGGTGACTTCTGGTGACCCCTACTGGGGCTTGGGTGTTTTCAGAGAGGTGGTTTCATTGCCTGCCTTTGCGTCCCAAGCCCCAGTATTCCTTGGTGGGTCTCCCTTCCAAGGACTTGTCAGGGTCATGCCCTGCTTAGCTTCCAAGAACTGATGAGATCGAGCTTGCCTGGACGTTCCAGGTTAGGGCCAGTGCTTCCTGTTTCTTAATCATCATTTCTCCTGGGGGCACCCTGCTTTGGAGCGGTTCATACCAGAAGCAGATTTTGTATTGGGCACCAGTGCATGCCACCTTGTGGAATACAACCCCTAGAATCAGTGGAGGTATAATTTGGGGTGGTCCAAGCCTTTTGTGGGGTGTAGAAGGGGTGGAGCTGTTCTAGCTCCTTATTCAGAGGATCTTGTTAAAGCAGCACAACTAAATTTCTGAGGGCACCTAATTTTGAATCTCTTGGACTGGGCCACCCATGTGTGCCACCTTGCAAGTCACAGTCCCCACTGTCTGGGGGGTGTATGATCAGGGTAATCCATGGCTTATTCCGGGTTGCAGAGCTTTTTAAAGCATAATCAACATTTGGGGTTGGATCACCTAGGAACTGCAAATCAGGAACTGGGAACCAACCACAGCCTTTTGACTGGCCCAAACTCCCCCACAGTGGGCTTCATGGGCAGAGTGGAGATTCGAGACCGGACCCCAAGTGCTGTCGATCTAGACCAGGGGTGTCCAACATAAGACCCAGGGGCTGGAACTGGCCTGTCCAGGGCTTTTATGCGGCCCGCAAGTGACTGATGCAAGAGAGGCAGTGCTGGGAGGAATGGGTGGAACCGCTCCATTGTGGCTTCAGCACGGCAGAACAACCTCATCTGCAGCAGTCAAGCATTACGGGAGCGTCTGCCCTGCACTGCTGCCTCTCCAGTCTGCCTATGTGGGTTTTCCTCTGCACCCCCCTCCCAGACCATGGGGCCTTGTAGAACAAATTTATAGTCCAGTGGCACCTTTGAGACTAACAAAAGTTTATTCAAGGTATGAGCTTCTGTGTGCAAGGCACACTTTTTCAAATACATTGTGGGGCTTTGTGGTGAGGATACATCAACTCAGAGCTTACCAGCTGCTCCCCTTTGTACAGTTTCTGTTTCCGGTACCTGACATTACATTTTATGGCACACATGGCCCGGCCTGACAAAGTGACATTTATGTCAGATCTGGCCCTCATAACAAATGAGTTTGACACCTCAGGTCTAGACCTTTCAGCAGAGTAGAAGAGAAGAAGAAGAGACTGGATTTATACCCCACCCTTCACTACCCAAGAGCATCTCAGAGCGTCTTCCAAATTCCTTTCCCTTCCCCTCTCCACAACAGACACCCTGTGAGGTAGGCGGGGCTGAGAGAGCTCTGACAGAAACTGCTCTTTTTCAAGAACAGCTCTGACAGAACTATGGCTTGCCCAAGGTCATCCAGCAGGTGCAAGGGGAGGAGTGGGGAATCAAACCCAGTCCTTCCAGATTAGAGTCCACACACTTAACCACTACACCAAACTGGCTCTCATTCCCAGCAATGCAGATTGCACTTCAATCTGATAAAGGCACGGCAGAGAAAGAGCAAAACCCCTTCCGGACCACTACCCTGACAGCCGCTAGCTAAATGCCTCTGGGAAGCCAAAAAGCAGAGTCTCAATCCTAAAATCTCCCCCTGCTCTTTTCCCAAGATTCAGAGGCACCCTCCATTTGAGGACTTCATCAGGCTAAGTACTGATAGAACAAAGTTTGCATCCAGCGGCACCTTTAAGACCAACCAAGTTTAATTCTGGGTTTAACGCTTTCGTGTGCACGTGCATGTCTTCAGAAAGTGTGCATGCACACTTCTTCACATGAAACCTTATACCCAGAATTAAACTTTGTTGGTCTTAAAAGGTGCCACTGGACTCAATTTTTGTTCTGTTGCTTCAGACCAACACAGCCACCCACCTGAAACTACTGACGGACCTATCCTTTATTGCGTCCAATCATCCATTTTAAAGCCAGCTAAACTGGTGGTGGCTATCACATGCTGTGGCAGTGCATTTCACAAATTAATGACGTGTTGTGGGGAGAATTACTCCTTGTTCTGAACCGACTACGCATCCGCTTCAGAGGGTGGTGCTCCCTAGTTCTATTATTAGGTGGGGAGAGAGGGAATAAATTGTCGTTATCAACTTTCTCTGATTTGATAAACCCCACCACGTCTTAGTCTTCTTTCCTTATCTGAAAAGGCACAAACTCTTCAGCCATTCTTGGCAGGGAAAGTACTCCAAACCCTTCGATCGCTTTTGTGGCCCTCTTCAGCTCTACAATATCCTTTTTGAGGTACCGGAACCAGAACTGCATACAGTATACCAAATACAGGATCCAAGTGATACTGTATCTATACAGAAGCATTCCAATACTGCCCATTTTATTTTCAGTTCCTTTCCCAATAGTTCCCAGCATAGACTTTCCTCTCCAGACCCAGTCGGCATTTTCATTGAGCTGTCCACCTCAACCACCACCACAACCCCCCCAAGATTTCCTTCCTGTTCAGTCACCACCAGAGGATGCTTATGTATATGCGATGTTAGGATTTCTGTTAAAATGCATCTGATTTTACATGAACTTCAAGGGAAATGGGCCTGCCACTTTGCTGCTCAGTTTGGAATGATTCTGCTGGAGTTCAAATCTGCCTTGGTTTCCATTGGCTGGAATATTTTGCTGTTATCTGCCAACCTGCTGGACCTCACAGTGATCACACCTGAGCGGAAGCAAGCAAAATAGCACCCCCCCCCAATCAATGCTCCCTCTAAGCTGTGGAGTCTTGTGAGCAAAAATTCTACTTTGTGAGCTACTGGTATTAAACTTGTGAGTAACAATTTGGCCAACTGCATGAATTAGTTTGCTCTGGAGCCATCCTTCCTGAACTATGACAAAAATGTGTGAGCTGGAGGCTTAAAAACCATGAGCTAGCTCACACTAACTCAACTTAGAGGGAACACTGCCCCCAATACAGATCCCAGCTGGGCTCACCATTGCTGGCTGACCAACTTCATCAAAAGCTTTTTGAGAACATTTACCAGACATTCCCACACACATCTGTTAACCTTCCCAAAGAAATCCAAAAATCTGGTGAGGCAGAACTACCCTTTGCAGAAGCCCTGCTGATTCTTCCTCTCCAGGGCTTTATCCAGAACCAGTATTAAGCTAAGTGGCCTGCTATTTCCTGGCTGGAACAGGGATGTTTCTTCCCATTGGTTGTGATGGCCTTTGGAACTCCCTCCCTCCTCCCTGAACTTGGCTGTTCCTCCTGAACAGTCATCTCCCTTCGTGGCTGTAAGCACTTCCTGCCCAGTTAGCGCTCTCTGCAGTCTCCAAAGCCTTCGGCATCTTTCCAGATGCTGGGCTATGGGGAGTGGGTGGGATCAAGTTTTAAAAAAGAAAGCTCGGGTTAGAAGGAACAACAGGAGGGGATCCAAAGGGAGGGGGCCCGTCTCTTTCTTGGCTCCCACATGGGCTTCCTGTTCCGCCTTGCCCGGCATTTCGTTGCTGCTGAGATGCGAAGAACAGCTGGCCTAGAGCCGTTCTACCTCCAGCCAGGCAGCCCTTTGTGTCTTCCTTGCTGGTGCTGGAGATCTCAAGCAGGATCCGGCCAGCCTTGTGTGGGCACAGCAAACGCCTCCACCTCTCAGTGAAGGTAAGTCTTGGGGGTGGGCCACTTGGGCCTGGTGTGCCTTCCTCTCCAGACAGTGGGCGTTTGGGGGCAGATCCCAGCTGGCACTACGCATCGAACTCTTACTCTTCGGGAAGGTCTGGGGGGCTCCCAGGGACCCTGCTCTTGCCAGGACCAGGCAACGGTCCAAAGAGTTGCACTCAGTGCCAGAGGACCCCTCAGGGGACTCAGCCAGCAGCTCCCACATGCTGGGCGAGCGTCTTCACTGGCCAACTACCTTGGAAGAGGAGCAGCAAGAGCGATCCCAGGCTTTGAAAAGGCACATCCCAGGAAGATTTAAGCAACAGAAAGAATGAATGGCTGGGGCCCTCTCCAGGACAAGGAGGCCTGGCTGGCCAGAAGCGTTGTTGCAGCTGTGGGAACCCAGCCAGACCGCCCTGGCCAGTCCACTTGAAGCGCAACCAGCCAAGTGCATCTTTCTGACGTGACTGAAGCTGTCTGCTGCTGCAGCCTCAGAGACACAGCACCCAGACCTAGTCCAGCAGCACTGGGCTTCTATCTGCATAGGGTTGCCAGCCTCCATGTGTAGCCTGGAGATTTCCCAACATTACAACCGAGCACCAGATGACAGAGATCAGTTCCCCTGGGAAAAGTGGCACTACACCCCAACTGAGCCCCCCTCTTCCAACACCTCCCCTCCTCAGATTCCAGCTCCCCAAATCTCCAGGAATTTCCCAACTTGGAACTGGCTACCCTATGCCCACCCCATTTGGGGGCAGGACTGGTAGCTTCCATTGGCTCTTCTTTGGTTCCCAAAAGCAGTTTGATGCAGGCCTCGTAGTGGGGCGAGGGTAGGGGTCAGAGTGCCCAGTGGGCTAGGGCTCTTTTTGTAGCCAGAACTCCTTTGCATATTAGGCGACACACCCCTAATGTAGCCAATCCTCCAAGAGCTTGCAGAGCTCTTCTTAAAGGGGCTACTGTAAGCTCTTGAAGGATTGGCTACATTAGGGGTGTGTCACCTAATATGCAAAGACGTTCCTGCTACAAAAAGAGCCCTGCCAGTGGCACACATTGGCCAGCATCTCAGCAGATGTTCCAGGAAGAATTAACAAGTGATTGCCTCCCCCCACCCCCGCCCACCAGTTGCAGAAATCTGATCACTGATGCTCCTCGTTACTCCCTCCCCCACCAGCTAGGAGTTTGCCCAAGTTTCTCTGGCTTGGGGTGGGGGGACACAGCTCACTTCTGGTGTGTCTGTGTGTGCTGGGGGGAGGATGTGTGGAGAGGCTGGTTTCTCCGCCTAGATGGGGGGGGAGCTGCAACCCAAAGTCAGACCTGAGGCGCTGAGAGGGGTTATAGCTCAGTGACAGAGCATTTGACTGCATTTGACTTCCCGTTCTCTAGAGAGGGGAGGAGAGAGAGGCTTGATCTTCACTGTGGCCCCCTAACCCTCGAAAATGCAGGTGGCGAACCCCATCCCCAATGATAGGCAGGCATGTATCTCCAAAGGACACTCCTTGCGTCCAGACGAGACGGGCTTCCCCTTCTCTGGCAGACCTGGACTTGGCTCTTGGCAGACCCGGGGTGCTTCTGCTTTCTCCCCGGTCTCCCTGGCTTGTTGTGTTGTACACCTGGCCCCTACTCCATCGCAGAGGAGCTCTGCAGACTCCTGCTACTCAAAGCAGAGGCGCCGCCCTCTGGACACACCGGGAACTGATGGAGCGCTCCTCCAAACTCTTTGCCCATCCTGCCTTCTTTTGCAAGGCATCCAGCCAACCACAGGGAGTCCTCCCATGCCCAGGACTCAGATCCTGGCACTTAAAAAGCCACCGAGCAACCGCACATATCCGGCACTGCAAGAGAGGCAGTGGCTAGAGTCTCTCGGCTGGTCCACAGGCAGCTGAGCTTCGGCACAAAAGGTCCGTGCAGTTGCTGAGACCAGTGCCTCTGAGAAGGGCCGGAGATCTTCCCAGACAGAGGAGTCAGCTGCGGAGGAGACGCAAGTCACAAGGCACCCAGCTCCTGCTTAGGAGTGGGGACAGGATTTGACCCGGCCTCCCTGGGGCCCCTAGCCCTGAGCTGAATGGCCCCGGCTCGCCAGATCGATCCGGACAGATCTCAGATGCTAAGCGGGGTCGGCCCTGGTTAGTATTTGGGTGGGAGACCACCAAGGGCGTCCAGGGTCACTGTGTAGAGGCAGGCCGTGGCAAACCACCTCTATTGCCTTGAAAGCCCCACCAGGGGTCGCCATAAGTCAGCCAAGAATTGGCAGCACGTTCCACCACCACTGGGGCCCTTAAGCTGTGATTCACTTTCCTGTTGCAGGTTCTTTGGGGAAAAGAGGGTGTGTGTGTGTGTTAAACATTATTTTAAGCCAGCTGCATGAAACAGCCCCAGATCTGCTGCCAGTGGCAGTAAATAAAACTGTCTCTGCTTATCCCCCAAAATGGAACGGGACCCTCCTGTGAACTTGAACAGAGCCAGCCTCATGAACCCTGGCTGGCTGCTGCTTTGTGACTTGCACACGGAGCCCTTTCTCTGGAAGGCAAAGCAGGTCCTTTTCCTCTCCCATCCATGCAGGGCCACCCCACCGATGCTGCCTGCATCGTCCCCTCCCCGCCACGGAAGCCGTGTCTGCGCTATCCGCGTAACCAAAGGATTAGTCTTGCTGTAGGTTGGGGGCCGCGTGCGTTTTACAACGAACCCCATGTGGGTTTGGCACACGAGAAAGGAGACAGATGGGCAAGCGGCCGGCTGGACCAAACAGGCCGTCTGCACACACACACAAGTTCCACACACATCAGCAGGATCCCAACAGTGTGCAGATGAACGAACCTAAGAGAGGGAGGGCAATGGTCATAGAGCTGAGCAACAAAAAAGGCAAGCTCTCACCACATCCACCACCCGCTGGCACATTCTGCGTTCTGACCTTTGGGAGGCTTTGAAGAAAGGCACAGCCCTGCCCAAGGTGACCTCCAGGTGTTGTTTGGACCCATCTGGACCCTCTCAGTTGGGTCCCAACCCTAGCCACAGATTCTGGACCCACTGTTTAAAGCTCAGTGTGGTCAGAACCCTGTTCCAGCAACCTGCCTCCACCCACCCTGTGCCTGAAAAAGACCGCATTCTGGTAAGGTGATGCCCATAAGCAGTGATGGGGCTCAGCCTCAGGATCTGCCCGCACTGCCCCCTGCTCATCACAGCACCGTTTGAGCACTCCCTGCCTCGAGCATCACCTGTGCGTGTCAGAAGGAGGGCTGCAATGACTGCAGACCCCCCCCCCCAGCATTTCCTTCCTCCGAAATTCACCACCGGCATTCTCTCTTTCTAACCCCGCCCTGCAAGAGATTATTACAGTGGGCAGGCAGCGGAGCATCGTTTGGTATCTGGACATCAAGTGGGAAGCTGCAGTGAAAAGCTGAGCATTGCTCAAGGCACAACTGGTTGGTGGAAAACAATGGACAGAAGCGGCCCCTCCGGTCCGGACACGAGCCCACCAGCGCTGGCTGCCAAAGGAATAAAAGGTCGAGCCCCGGCCCGGCCCAACTGAGCAGCCGCCTCCTCTCCAGTTCCAGCTCCCCCCAGGTTGCAGCGCACACATTTGCCATCTCCCGCCCACCCGCTCCCAGTGGCCTTTGTGAGTCAGGCGGTGAGTGTTTATCCCAGCCGGGGCCCTGCCCAGCGTGGGCTTCCATGGAAAGCCGCCACTGAAACAAAAAGCCGGAGTGACTCAGAGGCAATGGGAAGATTTGGAGGGTTGGTGTGGACAGAGGAAGCATCGCTGCGCACCCCCCTGCCCCGCCAGCTAAGTTATGCCAGAGCGAGGGCCTGGGACGGCCCCCTCCCCAGTCCCACACCCCCTTGCCACACACACATCCAAGAGGGTCAAAAGTTGCACAATGTCCCTTCTCCCAGCACAGCACAGCTGCGTCCGTTCTCCTAGGAGAATGTTCCCATTTAAGAGGAAACGAAGGGATGCGTAAGAAACGCAGCCCACAAGGCAGAGTTTGGCATGAAGGCCCAGGGCTGGAAGCCAAGACGACCTCTCCAAGCAGCTCTTGATGGATGGCCCCGTCCCACACTCTCAAGCTGCAGGTGCCTGCTTGGAGCCAAAGGGCAGGGAAAGGAGGCCAGAAGAGCGGGGGGGGGGGCCTGAAAGCAAAAGCTTGGGCAGAAGCTGCTCTCTTCAGCTGCTTGGATTCCAGGTGCAAAGGCAAGGTTGGTGGTGATGGTATGAAGCAGAACCTGGGATCTGCCCCCATAAAGGGAGCCCGGCATGCTTTCCTCTTGGCTCAAGCAAGAGAGAGCGCAAATCAGTTCTTACAAAGTCTACTCTGTCAGGCAGCCGCTACCCAGGAACTCTCTTTCTGGAACGTTTCTACCCTAACTTTCCTCCGGGCAGTTCGGGATGACATACACGGTTCTTTATTTTATCCTCACAATAACCCTACAAGGTAGGTTACGCTGAAAGAGAGTGACTGGCCCGAGGCCACCCAGCCCTGCCATCCCGAAACCCTTTTAGCGGGAGATGCCAGGGATATGCATGCAAAGCAGGCGCTAAAGACCCTCTGCCATGCACAAAACTGCCTTAAGGATCCCCAGACACCGTCGCCATACAGTTCAGGGTCACCCTTCTCTGCCAGCCTGGCTTTGGCTGCATGGGAGAAGTGGAATGCCAGACACCATTGCCGGCCCCCAGACAAGCCGGGTCTCTCTCTCTCCCCTGCCCCGCCCCGTAAAGCAGAGTTTGTTGTCAGGGTGATGCCTCCTCCCCCTTTCAGCCCTTAAGGTCCCACAGAGGAAGCCTTCTGCTGGCACCTCTGGGGCTGTGCTGACAAACTCCGTCATCACAGAGTAAAAAGGGCAGTGGCCAATGGGAGCCATGGAGAGGAAAGGAACCCTGGCAGAGCACCCTGGCTGACTCAGACTCGGCACAGCCTCTTAGCCCATCCAAATACAGAAGGAGCTACTGGAGACAGCAACGCTGGACGCACCCAACTTCCCCTTGCCCCAGGCATGGTCAGGCTCAATTGGCTCCGGCTCACCCACTGCAGAGAAGCTGGATTTATCCTCTCCAGGCCTGCTGCTTTTGCTGCCTTTGCTTCCAGGGAAACCCAGCAGAAAGGGATGGGCAGCTTAACAGACTGACAGCCTGCAACAGCCCAGCTGCCCCGCCCCTTTGCCCTCCCACTTATCTGTCCTGCCAAGATGCTTACAGGGGATAAGATTGCCCTCTAGCGTTTGAGATTAAAAAGTGCACCTCCAAAGCCCTAATTCTTTCCTTCTCCATCCCACTCTGCCTCGAAGGAGCCCAGTTTATCTCCTCTGAAGTTTCTGGTAAACTGTGCCCCACAAATTCATCCCACAGAGCTACTGGCACATGGAATAAGCATGTGTATGTTTGGAAAGACATTCCTTGCTGTTGTCACAATTTAATGAGGAACCCACAAGGACTTGTGAGGTCGCTTCATCTCCCCCTGTATCATCTTCCCTGTGTTATTTCCACTTTTTCTCCTCCTCGCTGCCCCCTAAGCCCTTGCACTCTTCTCTCTTGCCAATACAGTCTCTCTTCCTCCCACTCCTCCTCGCCCCCCTCCAGCCGCAGGGGAAGTGGGCCGGGCAGCAGTGGATAGGGAATGCGGAGATGGAGGAGTGTCCTGGTTCTCCTCCCCCAACAGTGTTGGTTCCAAGGTGACTGTTTGTGCAAGACAGCTGCTTTCATTTTGGGGGCTCCCCCGCTCTTTGTTATGATCTGGGATTTTTCTACAAACCTGGGTGGTCCCCCAAGTTTGGTGAAAAATCCCATTTTTCTCAACATGGCCCCAATCTGCATACTTAACTATCCTCAGGTGGGGCCATACTGACTATTAGGTATATTGACATTCTGCCTTTCAAGTGTCCTGATTGAGGTGGCTTACAAGTTTAAAAAATACCATAAAGTTTTAAAAAATACCACAAAACATCATAAATTATCAACATCAGAACAAAACAAGCCATCAGAATCTAGATGTTAAAGTTTAGAAGAACAATTTTGATGTAATTGAAAATCTGGTAAAGTGTCATCATGTGATAAGTTATAAAGAAACTGTTTTAAAATTAGAGGACAGCCCACTGTTATTACAGTTTTTGCAGCTCAGACATTTGGCAAACACTGCTGAGGAATTATAGTGGTTTAAGAGCAAAAACAATCTTTGAGCTTATAATTACTACTGATCAGCTACCTAGTGGTTTAATGGCTAAAATCTATTCCTTGTTACTAAATCTAGAAAGCACTTCTTCAAGCTGCAGTAGAAAATGGAATAGGGACTTTACAGATCAATACTGAGTTAAAGGAATGGGGGTGGATTTGAAATTGTGTGGTACCTAAACTAATTTCTACACATTTAAAAGAACTTTCCTTTAAAACTTGGTTCCAATGGTATCTCACTCCGCATGGCCATGGGGAGAACCAGTTTGGTGTAGTGGTTAAGTGCACGGACTCTAATCTGGGAGAACCGGGTTTGATTGACCACTCCTCCACTTGCACCTGGCTGGATGACCTTGGACAAACCATAGTTCTGATAAGAGCTGTTCTTGAAAAAGAGCAGTTTCTGTCAAGAGATCTCTCAGCCCCACCTACCTCACAGGGTGTCTGTTGTGGGGAGGGGAAGGAAAAGGAGTTTGTAAGCCGCTCTGAGACACCTTTGGGTAGTGAAGGGCGGGGTATAAATCCAATCTCTTCTCTTCTTCTTCCATACATAGAAATACCTGGGATCAGTATTGGTGGAGTTGCTCACCCATGGTGATATTATTACATTGTTTTGGGAAACTGACAATTCAATCTGTTAATGAACTGTTAGGCTTCTGACACATCTCCCTTGATCTGTTATTCTGTTGGCCTATGAAGAAGGACACAGAGCTCTTACAGATGGAGAACTAGTTTTGAGCCTACTTATCACTGCTTAAATGGCAACAGCAGCAAACTGGATAAAAAAACAGAACCTCCCTCAGAGCATGAATAGTCCCCATTGCAGATGGAATACCACATTATTAAATAAATTAACATCTCTTTAGCAAGCCCAGAGAAATAATTTCCAATGTTCAGATAAGTTTATTGGGCATTTAGGTGTTGTTTATAATGTTTTGAAGTACAAATATAAGAAAGTGTTTCCTTCTGTATTTTACAAGTTATTATAATGCCTCTTTGTTCCTTGCTGTAGCTGGGAGTATGAAATATGCTACATATGTTGTGTTATATTTTGGAAAATCTAATAATAATAAAAAACATCGTTCTGCTTTATTGTATGTACTATGCTGTTTGCAGTGCACTGTTTTCTAATAATCCAGTTTTAATCAATGTTACCACTGTTCTTGTTGCATTGTTTTAATTCTGTAATCCGATTTGGGTCTGAACAAGAAAAGTAGACTATCAGTGAAATTAATAAACAAATCACCTACAAGGGGCCCATCAATGGATATATGACTTTAAAAGTGGGACTGCACTTACTGATTCCACGACACACAGTCATGTCACACAAAGACTGACTGACAACTGGCCAGGAAGCCACAGCCTGATGCAGAATGAGGCATGCTTAACTTCCTGAGCACTGAGATCATGGCCGCACCTTTCTCTCTACAGCTTACTGTCTCCTTCTGGACTTTGCACAAGTAACTGAAGGGATCAAATCAACCGACTAACAGACCTTCCCCTCCAGCTAGTTTCTTCCCAAACCAATCGAGGAATTCCAGGTAGGTTTTCTTCTGGGCTGCAGACACAGGGATGAAATGCCCCCCTGGGTGGCTGAGGAATAAAGGTTCCCTAAAGTGGGAGGCAAGTTCCTGGCTCATCTCAGCAGGGATGACGCGGTCCGTCTCTCCTATGACATGCAGGCTGGGCACCTGGATAGGTTCCTGATAGTAGTTCTGGTGATCAAGGGCCCTGCTCCTGAAGCCGGCAATCAGGATGGTGAAGTCAAACTGGAAGCGGGGATCTCCTTGTTGCTTCAGGGCACAAATAATGCCAACCAGTGCTGCCCCCTGGCTAAATCCCAGCAGCCCATCAATGGGGCTGTGTTCTGCAATTGCCTCAGCCACAGCCTCCAGGGACTCCTCCAGTCCTTTGCAAGACGGGGCTTCCTCCAAGGCACTGAATGTTCCCTCCTGGGGGTTGGAGAACCACCAGCCACAAGAGCTGCCTTCTAACGGCTCCAACAGACTGGCCTCCCCTGCAATGGAGAAAGGGGAAAACCCAGTGGTTAGAGACACTGCAAGGGGGGGTGGGGTATGGCTGGTTCCTCAACGCATTTATGCCTCCCTCTCATCTTCCGTTTGGGCCTTTTCAGATAAGGAAGCAGCCCAAGTTTTAAAAGCCATGTCAGATCACGAACATAGCTATAAAAACTTCCACAAGAAAATTATATACTAAACTGAGGGAGCCATGTTATACACATGCTCTGCTGCATCTGACCAAGGGAGTTCTAATTCACCAAAATTTATTCTGGATTACATTTTAAGAGTTCTAAGGTGCTGCTGGACTCTTGTTTTATTAAGTACATCGTACCATCAAGTCACCCGTCCCTTGCGTATCCAGAAGAATAAACAGGATGGTGACTAGGACGCTACTTGGCACGGATCTAGCACTTCCTGGGGCTAGAGCCGCTTCGCCAACCTATGCACAACTTTCACATCCCTCCTGACAGGTAGACCAGCCCTCCTAGGGCGACGGGCCCTAAACTCGGGTCACGTGCAAGGCTACCCCACTGGCCCAGCAGGCTTCGCCCACCGTCTTCAGGCCCTCTGCACATGCCCAAAGGCACACTCGGCCCTCGTGACGCCACAACTAGCCCCTGCCCCCACCTGGCTGGGCGGCTACGACGTGAGGCGCATCTATCACCAGCAGCTCGGCGCAGCCGCGCAAGACTTTCCGCAGGGCCCCGCTGCGCGCCCGGAAGCTCCTGGCGTCCTGGCGGTAACCATGGAGACAGAGCAAGCGCAACAAACGCGGACCCGAGCTCCCCTCCGCCATGCCACTGCATCCGGGTATTCCCTTTCCCTTGGCCGGAAAAAGGTGCAGGACAGACCGGAACTTGTCTGGCCCACGAGCATCTATGGCGAGGGAGATGCGTGAGGGTTTATCTCAGGCCTGAAGCCGGCTCGAGGGAGCCCCGCCCCGGATGTCTTGTTAAGCCGCAGTAGCAGTCAGCTGTTGCCATGGCGATAGCTCCTCCAAGGCAGTTCAGCGCGTCAGGGCGCGTGGAGGGAGGAAGCGACTCTACCGGGTGGCTCAGCTAGTGCGCTTTGCATATGCACGGAGGCCCTTGGTCAGCCGCAATCCAGGCCCCTAGCCAGGATTTTGTGGCTTGTTGTAGGGCAATTTTTTTTCTGGTGGGGCTGAAGTTCTTAGTGCAGAAAGAAAAGCCATTTAGCCAATAGAAAGTTGTTGGCAGGGCAGAGCTCTAAACTGCAAGCTGTCAGTCACTTTAGGTGACAGTTCTCAGCTGCTGCAAGTTAATCACTTCTGCCAGCCTAAGCAACAATTCCGATAACAAGCCGGCAGGTGGGGGTGATGACTTCTCTAGTCAAGAAAGCGAACCCTTAGGCAGAAAAACTCTCTTAAAGGAGACCAGTTTCTTGACACGGAGTTAGATGGGATCCTAGAGGTCACCTACCCCAGTCCCCTTGCTTAGTGTAGGAACTAGTCAACTACAGCACCCCACTCTGTTTAAAGGAGTGCACACCTTTCAAAAATCTTTTTTAAATGATTGGGGGAAAAGCATTTACAGGAGAGATTCTTGTGGGGCTGTGCCTTTAAGAAAAGGGGCAGAGCCCCCAAAAGCCCCACCATAGGGCCTGCAGCAATCATGGGCTGCCTTTAAGACAGGCAGTCTGTGAACCAGCCAAATGCTTAAGGTGGCTATGCTTGGTGTGCGGAGTGGTTGTGGGGCTGACTCAAGATGCTTGCCTGGAAGCTGAACAACTTCCCATTAACTTCTGGGACTCACTACCATGGGATACAGGTGGTGCCAGTGCCTTGTTTAGATGATTTGTGGGGGTAGACAGGTCCGTGCAGAGGGCCTTCAATGGGGTATAATGTCATAGAGTCCACCTTCCAAAAGAGCCATTTTCTCCAGCTTAACTGATCTTTGTCACCTGGAGTTCAGTTATAATCCCAGGTAGGGTACCCAAGTACTTACCGTATTTCGGCGGGGGACGCACAGTCCCCGGCCGGAACATTCTCCCAGGCAACAGCCACGCTGCATGATGCCGTCGCCAGGAAGTGATGCTGGGCGACGCTCTGGCAATGGGGCTGGAAACTCGAGTTTCCAGCCCCATTGCCAGAGCATCAGCCAGCGTCACTTCCTGATGACGGCATTGTGCGGCGCGTCTTTCCTTCCCCCAGGGTTGGGCCTGCCAGGACGTATCTGTCCTCCGCTGGCGTACGGTAAGTTCTTGGCAAACCTGATCCCAGGAGATCTCTAGCAACCACCTGGATGTTGGCAAGTCTAGCAGGAGGAGAGGTCTATGGCATTTAGGAAAGATGGCTAATGGAACCTCCTGGGACAGCTGGATGCTATTTGCACCAGGGGAGCCTTTGGCCTCTGTGGCCTTCTGGGCATCTGCCTGGTTATTGCGAGAGACAGAATGCTGGACAAGACGGACATTTGGTCTAAGCCTGCGGGGATCTTCTGGTGCAAGTTTATGGTCCTGGGTGTCAGTTAATTTTCTTGTTCCTAGCCCTCACCCTGTGGGTATCAACACCCACCCTCCACCAGCCCTGTAAGAAAATGGGCTAGTGCAGAAATCCTTTCATCCCATTCCCTACCGTTCCCCAGTTGCAGTTTAGAAACAAGGGAAAGGATCTGCAGTGGTGAAAGATACCAGTTGTCCATGTGCAACAAGCCAATTCTTTGCGGTTGGTCAGTCCTCTTGAATGGCCTGCCAGAGTTGGTGTAGATCAAAAAGAGGAGCTGCGGTGGCTCAAGTGGTTAAGATGCTGAACTGCAGGCTGTGGAAGGTTAGTAGTTCAGCAGTTCAAGACCCAAGAGTGCCACATGACGGAGTGAGCTCCTGTCTCTAGTTCCAGCTCCTGCTAATCTAGCAGTTCGAAAGCAAGAAATTGCAAGTAGATAAATAGATACCACTTTGGTGGGAAGGTAACAGCGTTCTGTGCACCTTGGTGTTTAGTCATGCCAGCCACATGACTACGGAAATGTCTTTGGACAGCGCTGGCTCTTCAGCTTTGAAACGGAGATGAGCACCAAAACCCTAGAGTCGGATTTAACTGGCTTTCGAGCAAGGGAACCTTTACCTTTTTAGATCAAAAGTAAACGTTCAGAGGTCAATGAAGAAATGTTAACTTGAATGCAATCCATTTTGGAATAATATTTTACTGTGGAATCCTTTTATGTAGCTACACATGCTTACTTAAGTGTGATTTTTGTGGCTGTTTTCTGTTAGCCAAGGCATTAATGTCCAAGTCAAAGTTTGTGACAGATCCCCATAAAATGCCATTGTCAGGTTCATAAACAAGCAGATCCAGTCATTCTTGCACAAAGAAAGGTTTATTTGGACTATCTTGCTAAAACCCACAGTAGGAGGTCATTGTCAGGAATGGGGGCGAAGCAAAGCAAGCTAACTTATAGTGTGATGCAATGAAGCGCCTAGCAAATGAAACTTGAGCACTCGCGCGGGAACTCCCGGCGGGAGAAATACTTCATGAACGGGAGACCACTCTCCCCCTCCCCTTGCCTTCCCAGGACTGGAAAATTCTCAGCGAAACAAGAATAGTCCAAAGCCTACATTCAAGGCCGCCGTGATAAGAAAAAGCGGCAGGGAAGAAGCTCCCACGTTTCTGCCTGCATAGCTACGCAAGCGCAAAGCAGGGTAGGGAACACAAAACAATGGATTCAGTGAGAAACATCACAGGCATCTTCTGACAGCCATGTAAATGTTAATCTGTAAGTCTTGACCTACACTTGGATTTCACAGTTTTCATCTTGGAAAAGTTTGTTCACGGATGTATGTGATGCCAAAGACTGTGAACATGCCTGCAGCAAATTTCTTTAGGTTGATAAATATATCAGGTAGACCAGAATAGAAATCTGACGGACTATTTTCTTTGTAAATGTTTTTGAGATGACTGGCTTGCAAATCGATTAGTTCCATCTGAAAAAAGTTACTTGCATCTTCTGGTGCAACTTCAAATGGATTCTGAAACATTCTTATTTCCTTTCCATGCTTATGGCAATCAGTGAATCTGTTCTGGAATTCCACCTGTAATAGGTTCAGTGCTTTGATGTGTCTTTCACCACTGAATTGTAAATTCCCGTCCTTCTCAATTGTAGAAGGCTGTATGTGGTTCCCAGTTTTCCAGTCCAGCTACAGATATTGATATTAAAGCATCTGTGAATCTGTGATCTTGGGAGGTCTAAAACTTATTTTGTGTAGCATCCCCCAGTTATTTTTCAGTTCTTAGCTTCTCCACTCTGTTTCCATGGCAGGAGTCTTTGAGATTCCAGGGGGAATTGTTCTTTGGAGCACTTTGTGCAAAACCCAAGCCCCAGTGTATGTCACCTACCATAGCTGGGGGAGGCTATGATTTATGGTAACCTTAAAAGCTTTATATAAACATCATCAATATTTGTAGCTGGTTTGGAGAACCAAGAACCAGGAAGGGTAAATAAGGGAAATTGAAGCCAGCTTCAGCTCCTTGAGCTGCAAAAGAATGAGTTAGTGATGCTTCAACAGCATGGTATTGTTGCTTAGAAGGCCTCTTGTGGTGTAAAAACAGTGACAGTACACCCTCCTTTCTGCACAATCCCCAGCAACAAACATGTTCTTATCTTTTCACCTATGTTTCCTTACCAGTAGGCTTCAGGCAGCCGCACTCTTTTTTGGGCTCTGGGGGATGTGCCCAGGGAGAAGTTCTACAGGTGCAGTTTCCCCAAACACTTGCTACATAGACATCTAATAACTTTCACCAGGCAACAGTCAGATTGTGGAATTTTTCTGCGGTAGGACAAGTCCTTTGGAATGGCTTACTAGAGTGGGTGCGGAGAGCACCTTCACTTGCTGCATACAGGAAGGTGTGTGAGATGGTGGGAGGTAAATAAATATAAGCAGAGGACTTGTAAAGGTAAAGGTTCCCTTGCTCGAAAGCCAGTCGAATCCGACTCGAGGGTTGCGGTGCTCATCTCCGTTTCAAAGCCGAAGAGCCAGCGCTGTCCGAAGACGTTTCCGTGGTCATGTGGCCGGCATGACTAAACACCGAGGCGCACGGAACGCTGTTATCTTCCCACCGAAGTGGTACCTATTTATCTACTTGCAATTTCTTGCTTTCAAACTGCTAGGTTGGCAGGAGCTGGAACTAGAGATGGGAGCTCATCCCATCATGCGGCACTCTCGGGTCTCGAACTGCTGAACTACTGACCTTCCACAGCCTGCAGTTCAGTGTCTTAACCACTTGAGCCACCGCAGCTCCTGGTATCCCAGCTGAGTTATTCAAAGTCTTAAAAGAAGATGCTATTAAAGTGCTGCACTCAATTTGCCAACAAATTTGGAAAACACAACAGTAGCCACAGGATTGGAAAAGGTCATTGTACATTCCAATCCCAAAGAAGGGCAATGTCAAGGAATGTTCAAACTATCGCACAAGAGGACTTGTAGGGAGCATCTTATTTCCCCCACCCCCTACTATTTCCTCATTCCCAAAAAGCTGCCACAGCCTCTCCCCTTTTCGTGCTTCCTTCTCTCCTTCCTACTCACCAGCCAACCTACCTTTATCTGCCCTCTGTCTTCAGCTTTGCCTCTCTCCAGGAAAAATCTGACTTAGGTGGATGGTGCCAGCCAGGCAGGGGCCAGTTGCGTGGTGGTGAACCTGCAGGGACTTGCAGAGAGCACCTCACTTTCCCCACACTATTTCCTCTTTCCCTCCTCCTGGCAACTCCCATATCCTCACCTTTCCCTGTTTCCTTCCCTCCTTCCCACTCACTGGCCACCCTGCCTTTCATCTGCCCTTCACCTTCAGCTACAATTATTTACTGACTTCACTGGGAACCCGAAGAAGCTTACATCATTCACCTCTCCTCCATTTTGTCCTCACAACAACCCTGCAAGGTAGGTTAGGCTGAGAATGTGCGACTGGCTCAAGGTCACCCAGTAAACGTAAGTTTTCAAGCACAGTGATTAGAATGCTGTGCCGACAATACAACTGAACCGGGCTAATCAGACATTCTTTTTTGAGGTTTTGGAATAATTCAGACAAGTAGCATACAAAGCAATTACTTTATTGCAAGTTGTACAAACTCTTCATGAAAATGTACTGAGGTGGGAAAGAAATACCACATATACTATTTTAAACCATCACCACCCCAGCAGCTTTAAATGTCCACCACAACCAAAGTCAACTATGCTGACTTCAGAGTCTTTGAAGGGGGAGGGCATTCCCTGGTAGAAACCTGTATTCTCCCCTTACTTCCCGGCCAGTCCTAGTCATCAAAAAAAGTTTGGCTTTGCCTTCAGGGGAATGTCTGTCCTGCTCTCCTCAAAGATCCACTTTCTGTCCTTCCCGCCACTGAACCTTTGACCCAGCTGGCACCAGTGGCGATGGAAAAGATTCACTTCACTGTTTAATCCAGGAGGAAAGGGAGACCCAGCTAGGTCAATTGGTTGCAGTAGGGGAGACCAGCTGCGAGATGCTGATGGCCCTTCCATGGTAAGAGTAGCTTTTATGGCTAAGGCAAATAAATGGGTGGTGGGGGAGACACAGGCCACAAGCTCCAGGTCTCAGAGGCTGCAGTGCCTCAAGAGGCCAGTCTCTCCCTACTTGCTCTGTGGCTTCTGCCCCCGCCAAGGAGCCTGAAAAACTGGCTCAGAGCTTTTGGCTTCTGAGCCGCCAGCAACGGGAAGGTTCGGCTCGCGACCTGCAATTCAGCTTCCCGCCCCACTTTGCGAGTGCCTCCAGCCTGACATCTCTACCCGCCAAGGATGGGAACAGGGAACTTCCTTCCCTCCTCCGCTGTCCGACTGCCTCAAAGCTGAGCTGGGCTCAGTCCCTCCTGGGCAGACACACAGCATGACGGGGGGGGGAGATCAAGGCACAAAGATCAGCGGCTGCTGTCCCCCAGTTTGCCGGGGACCCCAGACGCTTCCTGGCTCTCGCCTCCCAAAGTTCACAGCCTGCTGCTCCTTACGGTGCGGGGATGTTGTCCCCCCTGTGGGCTTCGGCATGCAAAGCACGTCAAGGCTGCTGTGGTGGTGGTGGTTCTTCCTTCTCTTGGTGGCCTCCACTCGCTCTGGCAGGCTCCGTGGGCTGTGTCATTTTCATCTGCAATCAGAAGACACCGTGGTGAGGAAGAACTCAGCAGCCTCCCCACACTGTAGCCACTCCCTTGGATTTATGAGGCCCACCCTGCTAGAAGAAGAGGAAGAGATTGGATTTATACCCCGCCCTTTGTTCGGAGTCTCAGAGCAGCTTACAAACTCCTTTCCCTTCCCCTCCCCACTGTGAGGTAGGTGGGGCTGAGAGAACTCTGACAGAAACTGCTCTTTTTCAAGACCGGCTGTGCCAGAGCTTGTGACTGACCCAAGGTCACATCGGTAGGTGCAAGTGGAGGAGTGGGGAATCAAACCCGGTTCTCTCAGATTAGAGTCTGCATACTTAACCACTACATCAAACTGGCACAGGGCAAAGGAGATGCTACTCTTCCCCCACCGAACAGAAGCAACCCTGGAAACTTCTTCTTCTGCTGGGACAACATTTTGTGCTCCTCTGCTGACAGTTTGAGGCGGAAGAGCCACCCCCACTCACCAAAAGCCTTTATCGATAAGAACGGAACAGGCCCATTCCGAACAGCTGTCAAACCAGTTAGCTCTTTGAATAGCCACCCAAAGTGCTGCCCCCAACTGGGGAGCGAGACAAACCCGCTCCATTCTGCCCGCTTGGGCCTACAACCTCTGAGCGCGCTCCGTTTGAAATCTCTGCTCTGGCCCCTCAACCAGTTGGGATCCCCCACCCAATCCAACTCTTATACTTGGATGAATTTGCTTCTGCTGCCCAGTCCCCCTCCTTCCTCCTACTCCAAAGGAAAGCCTCAAAAGACTCCTCTGAGCACGAGCAAATGCTGACTGCCCTTCCCTCTCGTTGACCCACCTTGGGTCCTCAGCTGTCAGGACGAAGGCAGATGGACTAGAACTGGGTTGGTTACTCTCTCAAACCATTAGTTTGCTATGGAGAGATGAGATGGGGTCTTGCAAAGTTTAGACCCTGCACTGGATGGTGCCACTCCTTGAACAAAGACGCAAGCGGACTCTTATGCTTTCCCAATAAATGCCCGAGGCCCCTCAGGGTGAAGAGGCCATGTGCAGCCATGATCCCCGTGCAGTGACACCATCTGGAGGGAGAGGTGCTCCAACACTGTGACGGACGGGCCAAGGGGCATCCCAGAAGCATCCGCCTCGCTCAGGAAACACTGCCCCACCCTGAGTACCAGCTGGTCAGACAAAGAGGAGGATGGGAGGCATTGCTGAATATTTTAATGCCTTTTTTACGCCCTGGCTTGTCTGTATGGCTCGCTATGACTCATAAGCAGAAGAAACCATGATCCTTCGATTGATTAAACTGGCTTCTGTATGTGCTAACTACTGAGATCGGGTCCCACTGTGGCCTACTGGCTTTGAAAAAGAATTATTCGAAACGTAGCAGCTTGCATCCACACTACACGTTGCTTACGGTTTCAAGATTATACGGATCCTTCTGGAACTATATGAGTCCACTCTATGATGAATGTATGGGCTATGGAATTATAATACAACAGGAGTGAGACACATTGAAAATTTGGGGACTTTACTTCTCTGTAGTACTGTGACTTTACTTTTCTGTACTACTGTTGTCTCTTGCAAGTATACCTAGACTTCAGCTAGTTATACTGTTAGTGAACTCGGCATTAAATGTTATATATATAGGGCTTTTTTGGTAGAAAAGGCCCAGCAGGAACTCATTAGCATAACAGGCCACACCCAACAGCAGAAACTCATTGGCATATTGGGCCACACCCGATAGCACAGCTCATTAGCATATTAGGCCACACCCCCATGTTACCAGAAGTGTGGTCATCCAGCCACATTCACCTTTTGCTTCTTATTCTGTTTACCTTGTTGTCAAAACCCAGGGCTTTTTTTGGAGCAGGAACTCCTTTGCATGTTAGGCCACACACCCCTAATGCAGCCAGTCCTAATGAGTTTCTGCTGTTGGGTGTGGCCTGTTATGCTAATGAGTTGCTGCTGGGCCTGGCCAACTCGGGAGCCAGCCAGAACACCGTTCCTGTGCGTTCCTGCCCAAAAATAGCCCTGTGTGTGTGTGTATATATAGTTCACTTTAAGTGATTTCAGCCAGCCGTCTCTTGTGTTTTGTACCATGACTCCTAAGCAGCCTGACTGGCCCAGGCTATCCCAGACTTGTCAGAGCTCAGAAGCTAAGTGGGATCGGCCCTGCTTAATACTTGGCTGGGAGACCACCAAGGAAGTCCAGGGTTGCTTTGCAGAGGAAAGCAATGGGAAAGCATCCCTGCGCCTCTCTTGCCTTGAAAAGCCACGGGGTTGCCATAAGTCCATGGCACTTAATTACAATATATTACTCACAACCTGTTCCGTTTTTATGATTTTACTGTACTGTTTTTACCTTTGTGAGACACCGTGAGCTGGTCACTGGCAAGGTAGTGTGTATATTTCCTAAACAGATAAAAGGAGGTACGTCCCTGGTTTTTCAAGGGGGAGGGATGCCAGCCCATTTTCCAGGAAATACTTATATATGCCTCCTTGAGTGTGAAGCGAGCCTCCAATTTCAACGCAGGAGAAAAAAAACCCAAGCAAAAGGTATAAAAAAAATCTTGAGGAACACTGAACTAAAGCTTCAGTTGATTAATTGGCGGAAGCAAATTTTAATAGACAGGAACGAGATTAAATGGCAAACTCATAATTCCCCCCTGAATGTATTATGGAATGAAAAAAGAAAAGTTTTATTAGATTGCAGGCTCTCTCATGCTTCCTTCAGCAGTCTCAAATCTGTGCCAATGTGGTGGGAACAGTGATAAGCAAGTTTATTTAATTGCCTTTAAACTCGGATGATTAATGAACTAATCAGCGGACAGCCCTCGATGCAAAGAGCTGTGTAGTATAGGGGTGTGTTTTGTGCTTTAAATGCAACGAGAACTGTTTCACGGGGCAAAGGAGATGCTCCTATAATTATCGTTAAAGCGTGAAATAAATGTGCCATTAAAACAGTGAGAGTCGCCCCGAGTCCCCAAGGGGGCTCAAGAAGAGAACAGCTAGTCAGGCCAAGGGTCACCTGACATCAAGACCTCGAACTCTTCTCTCCATCACTCTTTCTCCCCCACCCCAAATTGACATCAACAAGCCACAAGCAGTGCTGTCCTAAGCAGAGGAACACCTTCCTGAGCCTACTGAAGTCAGTTCCACTGGAAAGACATATTCCTCAAACTGCAAAGGACCCAATCAGAAACAGGGATATTGCTAATGTGGTGAAGTTCACTAGCTGCACGTTTTATTGTGGTGGTTATGGGGCGAGGGAGCTGCGGTGGCTCACGTGGTTAAGACGCTGAACTGCAGGCTATGGAAGGTCAGTAGTTCAGCAGTTCGAGACCCGAGAGTGCCGCATGATGGAGTGAGCTCCCGTCTCTGATTCCAGCTCCTGCCAACCTAGCAGTTCGAAAGCAAGAAATTGCAAGTAGATAAATAGGTACCACTTCGGTGGGAAGGGAACAGCATTCCGTGCGCCTTGGTGTTTAGTCATGCCGGCTACATGACCACGGAAATGTCTTCGGACAGCGCTGGCTCTTCGGCTTTGAAACGGAGATGAGCACCGCAACCCTAGAGTCGGATTCGACTGGCTTTCGAGCAAGGGAACCTTATGGGGTGAGAGAATGTGGGGGTGACTGAAGAATATCCGATCCCCCGCTCTGGCCTCTCCTATAGATTCTTTATACCCCCAACTGCCCACAATCAAATAAAACAGGGGACACAAGCGTAAAATTAAAAGATTGGTAGCGTGTGAGCTGTGCGTACCCTGTTGGTCTCCTATTTGGAAACCTGCTAGGCTAAGGCTGTGCTTATATGTGAGGTTAAAAAAAAAGACCCCTGCTTCTTAGATTTTCGACGTGACAGACAAGAAGACACAGCTGGCGATGAACCACAAGGGTTTGTTTAACTGAAAATAATAAGGTAAGTATGCTGCGTGGATAAGCTTAAAAATATCGAATAAAGCTGGCTCCCAAAGGAAATAACCCATGACGGGAGACTTGATTCCCTTTCCTCTGGACAGGGAGCCTCAGCAAGTTCAAGGCTGCTCTTTTCTCTTGGTCATTTTAAGACCTGCTCCAGTAATGTTGTGTGCTACGGTTATCTCCAATTATCATGCCATTTTGGTTAGAAATTGATAGACTAATTTATTTTACACTGGAAGGTTCACTGGATCTTAATGCACTTACCGCAGTCATTAGAGTACGTTCCTTCTTCCTGGAACCTCTTGAAAGGACAAAAGTTCTGGATCTTAAAAGCCTTGGTAATAGCTACATATATTAAAATAGGGACTGAAGCAATGTGAGGCAGTCAAGGAAAAAGCTGCCTTTATCAAGAAAAGAATGTGAAGTAGCATGGCATTTATGGATCTGTTTTTGCTTGAGCCTACTTGGCTCTTGACCTCTTTGAAGTCCACCCGTTTGCCTGAATTTTGTTTTTAGCTCTTGCCTTGTGTCCTTGCGGGATGGCATCAGGCAACCCTTTGCCTGACCTGTTTCACTTCCTTTTGAGCTCTTCATAGTCGCTGTTATCCCACTGGGTGACTCTATTGTTTTAGCTGCATATTTATTTCATTACACAAGGGCGGTGCTATGTAGGGTCAAATAAGCGGAAAAATGTAAGTTAAATAAAGTTCTTAATGGAATAGCTATTGGTGGAGATACTGGTCTCTTAAGGGGAAGTGTACCATCATGGGCCTTATCAAAACCCCAAAGGTGACCTTGAAATGGAGAAGGAAACAAGGCAGATGACTAAAGCAGCAAATATAATACTGGGTGATTTCAACTACCTTCATATTGACTGGGCAAATGTGTTCAAGTCATACCACAGACACAAGTGTTTTAGCTATGATAAATGACCCTGCGTTGGAACAGCTGGAAGGGGAGATAAGAGGACAGAGAAACAAAGAATGAGGGGAAAACCCCACATGTTTGGAAAAACAAACAGGAGCTCCAGAAGTGCCCTGTGAGCCATGTTGGGCAGAGACGCCCACTGAACCAGGAGCCCAAATCTAAGCCTACCATTCCCCAGGAGGAGGCGCTCTCTCAGAACTGGGCCTTGTAACTGGCCAACTGCACATGCTGCATTGGCACCTGGCCATAACAGTGCAGAGGATGTTTTCAGTCTGGAAGAGGAAATTTCTTGGCAACACATTGCATCTGGTGAATGCAACAAAGCATCAGAGGAGCCTCTGTTCCCACCCTGCTGTTCCCCTCATATGCTTCAGGGCCAGCCCAGGGCTCAGAAACCTGCACTGCATGCAGAAGTTTCCAGGTTCAGCTCCCAGGTTCTCCAACCAGAAGGGCCTCGAGGCAGCAGGGCAGGGATGAGCCTTCGACAGAGGTCGGGGGAGGGCTGCCAGTCCAAGAAGACAACTGGCTGAATGAGGATCGGAAGTTTCCCCTGTCTGTCTGCAAGCAGGCCAGGCAGCAGTCTGCGATTAGGGTCAGGAGGGGGCCAAGCAGGACCCAGTCCTTCCTGACCCACCCCTGCAAAGATTCTTGTGAGTCTCACCTCTTTGACGGTTCTCTTTTGTTGGGGGTGGTGGGAGCTGTGGTTTGCCGTCCAGGGTCCCAAGGACTGGCTGGCATAGAAATCCATGGGGTAGGTCTCCTGCCAAGCAACCTGCTGGAGAGCCACAGCAGCCTGGGAAGGGAAGGAGAGGGGTCAGCAAATGCTTCAGCAATGGCCCCTTTCCGTGAAATGCTACCTGGCCTGTCAGAGTGGACTAGACGCCAGATCCAACACGCTGAAACGTGGCTCCATGAATCCTCTTATAGTCACCAGCCTGGGCTCAAATTCTTGCTTGGGCATGCCGACATTTGCTCCCCTTCCCCCAACTGGAACGTCACTGGCCCTTGGCTCACGGACCAGGTGAAACGCAGCCCAGAATGCTCCCAGTGTGCGAAGGGTGCTGCAGATGGATTCTGGGAAACAGGTGGATTATGGGAAACAGACACAAGAAGCTCACCTCGTAGGGTGTGAGGAGAGGTTTGTCAAAGGCCTCTCCCCAGTCGATGGAGAGTCGGGGGCATGCCACCTGCACCCACCTGCAAGAAGAGCAGCGGGTGAATCACATGCACATCACATACAGAAGCCCAGGCATGGCTGCCAAGGCGTCGCCAGCAAATAAATCAGGGCCAGGGCGGGCAGACCCTGGACCTTGACTCCGGAGTGGGGTGGGGAGCTGCAGCTGTGGCCACAGGGCTTGAAGGAGGAGATAGCGCTGGGGAGGGGGAGGGGGGAGGGTTGCCAACTCTGGCCCAGGAAATTCATGGAGATTTGGGGGCAGAGCCTGTGGAACGGGTTAATTTGGGAAGCGATTTCACCTGGAGTCTACGGTATAGCAGTCTGCCTTCGGAAGCTGCTATTTTTCTCCAGGGGAACTGGTATCTGTATGATTACGGAGTGCCCTATATTCAGCGAGTTGAGGGCTAATTTAGTCACCCTTTTACTTAAAGATACAGAATTGCTAAATGCGCGAGCCCAGGAGTCACAGCTACTATTGGATACCAATGATCGTGCCACCTTCTCAGAGGCAAAATTCATAGGTGCAATAACCAAATATAAGAGAAATAATACTGAGTAACGTCTTTTTAAAAAAAATTGGGTTCTAATTCCTGCTTAAGGTGATAGCCGTATGAGCAATACTAGATGGACAGATGGACAGACAGACAGAATGGAGATGAGCTGTAACTCCAGGAGAACTCCAGGCCCCACCCCAAAGTTGGCAACCCAAGGAAAAGGTGCTTCCCAACCATGGCAAGACATTTTGTTCAGAACTTACGCCTCAACATCGGGGAAGAGCTGCAGTTTGCCTGGGAAGATCTCTGACAGCAGAAGCCGAATGAAGGGGCGCTTCAAGGCTTGAAGGCAGGACTCCACGTGCTGCAGAGAAGAGGGGAAGGGGGTTAGGCTGGAGGGGCCGGGGATACTCAGCCGCCCACAACTCACCAGCAGCTGGCAGCAACTGACCCTGGATTCAGTGTGTGACCTTGGGAAAGCTCCTGTCTCAGGAACAGGGCTGAAGAGCCAGGGAAGCCCTAGAGAGGAGGGAGAGGATGTAGGAAGGATGTGCCCTACTTTGCCACAAGGCTCCCTGGAGGGGGGGGCGGGGGCAAACAGATTATTCAGGCCTTAACACTTTCACCGCCTTGCCAGGTTTGCAAAAAAAGGACCCTCTGCCCTCCCCAATGCAAACCTCTGGATGGAGCGGGAGAACCAAGCTCGCTTGGGCAATTTAAATATAGAGTGGGAGGCGGGCCGTCCTTCTGGATGCTACAGTTCCCCATACCAACCCTGCCCTGGCTCTTGTCAAATCTCAGAAGCTAAGCAGGGTTGGCCACGGTTAGTATTTGGGGTGGGTGAGACCACCGAGGAATCCAGGGTCACTACACAGAGGTGGGCAATGGCAAACCACCTCTGTTCATCTCTTGGCTTGAGAACCCTCTGGGGCGGTCACACGGTGGGTGCAACTTGACGGCACTTTCCACCACCCCTACCCCAACCCACTAAGGAACATAACTTGGTACAGAGACGGGCAGTGGAAGAAAGAGTGGAAAAGGCAAGTAGCCCGGGCAGGAGAGCGGTCAGATCAACTGCTCTACCAGCCCCTGCCCCTCCCAAAGGTTCTCCAAGTCTGATTGTTCCCCCGCCCACCCTCAAGAGTTCTCCCTTCTGATGCTCCAAACCAGCCAGCTGGGCTACTCACGCAGCTGGGCTACTCACGAAGAACACCAGTGGCAGGACAATAAAGCCGATTGGCTACGACAGGGAAGTTGAATGAAAGGCAGCCTGGCTGAATCTAGTCCTCCTTCCCTGCCCATACAGCCCACGCACCCCGACACACCCCTATGGTGCCAATCCCCAGCTGTATCAGCCAGGGCTGCTTCCTTAAGAGGGGGTTCCAAAGAAGAGACGGCACAAGCATCACAGACCAGGGTGGTATAGAGGCTAGAAGGTTGGACTAGGATCTGGCTAACCCTGATCTGAATCCTCACTGTTCCAAGGAAGCTCGCTGGATGAGCTTGGGCCAGTCACACTCCCTGCTCTGATCCGGATAGCCCAGGCTAGCCTGATCCCATCAGATCTCAGAAGCTAAGCAGGGTCGGCCCTGGTCAGTAATCGGATGGGAGACCTCCAAGGAATGGGTGGAAATTACAAGGTAGTCGATATCAGCTAAATATCAGGAGAAACCTCCTAACTGTAAGAGTTATTTATTTATTTGCTCAGATTTGTACCCCGCCCTCCCCGCCAAGGCAGGCTCAGGGTGGCTAACATCATAAAACATAAAAACAATAAATATCATGAACATCTAAAAACAATTCATCAAGCGCTCCATTATGAGAATCAGAACTAACTACAATACAGTAAAGTGCTAGCACTTAGCGTATATTATCAAAGATGGCTTCATACATTCTATAAGTTCAGTTGGTATTCAGCTTGTTGGTCAATCTCAGTCTTAAGTCGGCGAGCACAGGCTATCAGTGATAGAACAACCCAGGCACCAGGCTTCTGTTATTGTACAGGTAATGATGGTAATAGCATAGATGGTAATGCTGGCCACGACGGTGGTGGTGTTACTGGTGGCGGCTCCTAATTGAAAGCCTGGTAGAAGAGCTCCGTCTCGCAGGCCCCCCAGAGTTAGTGGAACAGACTGCCTTGGGAGGTGGTGGATGCTCCTTTGCTGGACGTTTTCAAGCGGAAGCTGGATGACAATCTTTTGGGTATGTTGTAGGGCTATCTTTCGGCTATGCTTCTGCAGGGTGCAGGGGGTTGGACTAGATGACCTGCAAGGTCCCTTCCAACTCTAACATTCTATGATACTATGAATACCAGGGGCATGATGCAAAGCCAGGTGATGGCCAACCACCTCTGAAACGTCTCTTGCCTTAAAAACAAGTGTCGCTTGTCACCTAGTGGGGCATAATGCTAAAAGAGCTAGAACTTCTAGCTGCCAGACGATCTTAGGATCTCCTGGCTATACTACACACAAGGCCATATGATAATTAATTGATTAAGCCACTCTCTCTCAGCCTAACCTACCTTGCAGGGCAGTTGTTGTGAAGACAAAGCAAAGGAGGGGACAGTACTGTTGTAAGCCATTTGAGTCCCCAGTGGAGAGACAAGCAGGCTATAAATCTTAAAAGATCATAGAATCATAGAACGTTAGAATTGGAAGGGACCTTGCAGGTCATCTAGTCCAACCCCTGCACTCTGCAGGAGCATAGCTGAAAGATAGCTCTACATACCTACAACATACCCAAAAGATGGTTGTCCAGTCTCCACTTGAAAACGTCCAACGAAGGAGCATCCACCACCTCCCGAGGCAGGCTGTTCCACTGCTCAACCACTCTTACAGTTAGGAAGTTTCTCCTGATATCTAGCCGGTAACCACTCCCTTGTAATTTCCACCCATTAGATCTAGTCTAATGCTGGAGAAGACTCTTGAGAGTCCCTTGGACTGCAAGGAGATCAAATCAGTCAATCCTAAAAGAAATCAACCCTGACTGTTCCCTGGAAGGCCAGATCCTGAAGCTGAAGCTCAAATACTTTGGCCACCAAATGAGAAGGGAGCATTCACTGGAGAAGACCCTGATGCTGGGAAAGACTGAAGGTCAAAGAAGAAGGGGACGGCAAAGGATGAGATGGTTAGACAGTGTCATCGATGCAACGAACATGAAATTGAGCAAACTTCAGTGGACAGCGGAAGACAGGAGGGCCTGGCGTAATCTGGTCCATGGGGTCGCGAAGAGTCGGACTCGACTGTGCGACTGAACAACAACAAGATCTAGTCTTGCAATCAGAAGCAAGAGAGAATAGATCTGCTCCATCTCCTACATGACAGCCCTTCAAATACTTGAAGACTGCAATCATGTCCCCTCTAAGCCTTCTCTTTCCCAGGCTAAACATACCCAACTCCTTCAGCCTTTCCTCATCAGACTTGGATTCCAACCCTCTCACCATCCTGGTCGCCCTCTTCTGGACACGCTCAAAGCGGCTCACCTGAAGGATGGCCGGAGACCCCTGGCGCCCCAAGGTCCCCAGGATGAGCCCCCACTTGGAAGCCTGGGATGCTTTGCGGATGGCTTCCTTGCGTGAATCCTGCATGCGCTTGTGGTCATAGTGCTCCCGCGAGAAGACCTTGCTGTAGGGATCGTACCTGCAATGAGGAAGGCAGAGGCATTTGGCTGCTGGGCGTCCCATCTCCTTCCCAAAGAGAAACCTCTAGTCTCTCTTTCACACATACACACAATGCCCCTTGCTCCAGCCCTGCACCCACTAATTACCTTCGTCCCCCCAGCGGACAAGCAGCCTCCCCACAAGTCTCACACACAGAGCTACAACACGAGCCGGGGGGTCAAAACTCTTTTGCTGCAACAGACAGATCCGTCCACACAGTTCAGACGAGACTGAGTCAGGTGTCGTGGGACTCTCAGGGCTAAGAGAACAGCCCCCCTGGTTCAGATCTTGCCTCTGCCACAAACTCACTCGGAGATCCATCCTATGCAGGCCTACTCAGAATCCTACTCTAGTCGATTCAATGAAGCTTACTCCCAGGAAAATGTTCTTAGGATCCCACTTGTAGGTGGCCTTGGGCAAGCCACTCAGTCTCAGTCTTCCCATCTGCAATATGGGCATAAATAACGCCAGTCTGCCTTACAGGACTGTTGTAAGGATTACAAGACAATAGGCATGAAGCTTCCTGGGACTGTTATATGCATTTCTTTAATAACTGAATTAATACTTACAATAATTTAATAACCCATAGTGCAGGAAAGCTGCTTACGGAGCAGATATGATCTTGCAGTTTTTCTCTTGTTGATGCCACTGAATTCCTCCCTAGCTTTCTATACTATTGTATAGTATATACTGTACTTTCAGGGCTTTTTTTCCTGGGGGAACACACTGGAATAGAGTTCTGGAACCACTTTGACAAAATTCTTTTCAAAGTGTTTAAAAGTTCATGAGTTTCCAGTATACAGACTGAAAATTTCATTTCCCTCTTGACAGCTCCGGTATATATTTTTTTAAAAGTTCTTTATGGAGTGATGATATTCTTCTGGCCAGGTAGCCAGAGGCGTATCAGGGATACTGCACCGCAGTGTTTTCAGTCCTGTCTGGCAGGCATCAGAAGATGGCACTGAGTAGAGCTGCCCAGCTTCACAGGATTTGAGAACCAGTTTGGTGTAGTGGTTAAGTGCCCGGACTCTAATCTGGGAGAACCGGGTTTGATTCCCCACTCCTCCACTTGCAGCTGCTGGATGACCTTGGGCAAGCCATAGTTCTGGCAAGAGCAGTCCTTGAAAAAGAGCAATTCTTGAAAGAGCTCTCTCAGACCCACCTGCCTCACAGGGTGTCTGTTGTGGGGAGGGGAAGGAAAAGGAGTTTGTAAGCCGCTCTGAGACTCCAAGTGAAGGGCAGGGTATACATTCAATCTCTTCTCTTCTTCTTGTGCTATCTTGTCCCTAATGCTGAAACTCCATGGAGAAACTTAGTCCACAGATCTGGATTAAATGCCACCAGTACGTAAACCAAATCAGCTGAGACCATTGCTCTTCTGAAACCAGATTAGATAAACTGAATCCCCATCAAGAGAAGACTAAGATGCTGTTGACTTATTTTAGATAGTGTCGCACCCCAAAAAATGTAAGGTCGCAGCTTTGGGGTGTTACTAGATCTGTCTTTAAGATGATGTCTTAGGTATCTTCTATAGCACCTTTAACCAACCTTTGGTTGATGTGCCACCTGCAGCTTTGTCTTGGAACACATGACCTGAACAATTCTCCATGCTCTCTTCACATCCGGGTTTGTCTACTGTAATCTGCTCTACATGAGACTGCCCTTGGAGGCAGCCCAGAAACTTCAGCTGGCTCAGAAGGCGGCAGCCGGATTGTCGACCGGCATAAAGAAGGGACGTATTTCATCTGGTTTTAAAGAACTATTGTGGCTGCACGCTTTCTTTGATTGGATTCAAAGTGCTGGTTCCTCCTTCGAAATCACTAAACAGTCTGGGCCAAGGAATGTAAAGGACTACCTGCTCTCATGCAAACCTGCCTGTCAGCTAAAACCTTTAACACCCACCACTGCTCTGCTCGCTCCCTTGGGTGGTGAATGGCGACAGCGGCGGCGCCTCCTTTGGAATTCCCTCCCTACCACAGTTCACCTGGCACCAAGCTTGTTAAGTTTCAAAGCACCAGGGGAAAATTTGCTTATTTTGCTGAGTTGTTAGATTTCCCTCCATTTGTCCTGCCTGGTACATCACCTTCTGTTCCTACTTTTGTTCCTTTTTAGTGCTCTGGCTCCGTTTCAGATATTTACTGCTCAGTTTTGGGACGTAGACAAGGCAGTAGGTTTTTGTCGTGCGCTGCCAGTTTACTATTTTTTTTTTCATTTTTAGCGCAGATCCTTCCTATTTTTATCAAGATGCATTTTAATAACTTTGTGCAAGCTTGCCTGGGGCGTTTTTAAGCAAAGTTGGGGGACTTCGATACTTCAAAAATAGATCCACTCATTACATAAGTGAATATATGAGCAGAGCATCCGGAGACGTCTTCCAGTTCAGAATATAATCTTCAGGATGTTAAGTGGGGCTAGGACAGTTGTGCGTCAACTTCACTGGCCCTGAATTGTCTCAAGACTCGATTCTGGTTTTAAACTTTAAAGCCCCACAAAGCCTAAATTCAGGATAAAGGACTCCCATATGGAAGGCAGCTGTTTCTTAAGACCTTCCGTGGAGGGCCCTTTCCATGAGCCGCACTGGCTGAGTGGTACCAAGATGGTGGAACTCCTTTTCCCAGGAAAATGGGCTCAGCACCGTTTTTCCGGTGGCGTTTTTGGCCTCAGGATACAGCAAAGCTCTTCAGAAGAGCTTTTACAAAATCTGAGTCCAGTGGAACCTTACAGCACCACCAAATGTTGCAGGCCATCAGCTTTTGTGAGTCAATGCTCACTTGTCAAATTGAAGAGCCAGATTTCAATAGCTGCCACTTTCTGATTGGGTTCTCAGTCCCTGCCACTCCGTTGATTGGCTTTGCCATGGATATTTTTGTAGTACTGCACCTGTTACAACCTATTTTAATGTTGGGTTTCAGGAAGCTGAGCTGTTGAGTGTAAATACTGAAATGAATGAAATCGTTTTGAGACACTTTGCCCAAGCCTCCAAAGGCACAGGCCATACAAGCAGGAAAAACCACTCACACCCTTCCCCGACACCAACACGACACCCCACTGCCCCGTCACTGGCCTATCTGATCAAAGTCAGACCACTGATCCATCTGGTCCCAGCCAACATCCTTAGAGTGGCAATGGTTCTCCGTGGGGGTGGTGGGTGGTGTCCCATCTTCCCTATGCAAAAGCTGCAGCCCAAGGAGATGTCTGCTTATAGGGAGTGGAAATGGGGCCAGCCGCCAGTCCACTTCCTCCCACAAGAGGCTGCAACACGCTCTCTACCACGGTGCTGGTCCGCTCTCCCTGCTCCCTGACTTCCAGGGAAATGGGTGATTTGTTGGCCGGCTCGACAAAGGGAATTTTAATCAAGCTGCACCCAGGCTGGGCCGCCCCCCCAGCCCATAAAGCTGCCGTCCCCGCCTGCTGGTGACAAATGAACTACTCAGAAATTCAGATTCCAAGGAGTGGGCCCAGCCTTGCCCGTGCACCGGATATTTCATCGGCTTTCAGGAGCCTCATCACGGTATTTTATGGCCTGTGCCTGCAGCAGCTGGAGACTTTAATGGGAGCTCCACGTAACGCTTATGCAGGTGCTTGTCAAAATGTTTAGATTTCAGAGGAGCTGATGGCATCCACTCCACCTGATGTGGGTGGCAGCTCCCCCTCCCCCACTGGAGCCCCGTCCAGAGAGGTACAAACGCTCAGATCGGGGTATCCCAAACTCCTGCCTATGGAACTAAAGTCTGAATTAAAGAGCAGAGGCACACTTGCACCGGAAGAAACTTTCCATGTGCAAAAGAAGCAGCTGTCCAGCAATCATCTTTCCACACTAATGTCGTATCCAACTGGAACCACCACCACAGCATCCAGAGATGCAACAGGCAGCCTCCTCTGAGAGCAGGCCATTGTACTGCAGGCTGCATTGGGAGCAATGGAAGGATCCGACACACCAAGAGCAGTGATGCAGGATGACTTGCTTCCCAGCCCAGGGTGACTTGTTGAGCAAAGCTGGCACACTCAGCCATGCAGGGACATAGCAGGAAGCCTCTTTGGATCAGACGCTTCATGGCAATGACTGTCCCACACAACCCAGCACCAGTATGGAACGTCTACAGAACTTCTGGCCATTCACAGAAAAACTGGTTCTTGGTGACTGCCATTTCAATCACTTGTGGAACTCCCTCCCACTGGAGACCTGCCAGCATCCAAACCCAACAGACTTAGAAGCGTGGGTAAGACTATCCCATTCAGGGCAACTTAGGGGGCTCAGTGCTCTGTTTACAGAGGGGTAGGAGGTTTTTTCCCATGTAATGTAACCCCCCAAAGGCCGAACTGCAGCCGGCCACTTCAGAACCCAACTGCCTCCCCCTTGAAGCAAAACAGGATGATGAAGAAGAAAAAGAGTGGGGCTTTCTACCCACTTTTCTCTACCTTATGGAGCCTCAGACTGGCTTACAATCGCCTTCTCTTCCGCTCCCCACAACAGACACCTTGTGAGCAATGTTCCCGCTAAGCTGTAGAGTCTTGTGAGCAAAAATTCTACTTGGTGAGCTACGGGCATTAAAGTTGTGAGTGAGCGATTTGGCTACCGCATGAATTAGTTCATTCTGGAGCCCTGCTTCCTGAGCTAAGAAAAGAATGTGTGAGCTGGAGGCTAAAAAACTGTGAGCTAGCTCACACTAACTCAGCTTAGAGGGAACACTGCTTGTGAGGCAGGTGGGGCTGAGAGAGCTCTGAGAGAACTCGTGACTGGCCCAAACTCACTCGGCAGGCTTCATGTGGCGGAAGCGTGGGGAATCAAACCCGGTTCTCCAGATTAGAGTCCCCCGCTCTTAACCACTACACACGCGGGCTCTCACGCATGGATGGGGGTCAGAGGGGGATTTATTTCAAGGCAGCTGCTGGAGAGTGCTAATCCAACCAGGGCAATTCTACTGGGGAAAGGGGGCATTTCAATCCCTTGTTTGATCTAACTTGTCCCTTCTCCATCCTCAAAGATTTTTTTTTTTTTTGGGGGGGGGTAGATGGGTGCAGCACTGGTAGAGCCAATGGTATCTGTGCACAGGGGAGCAAATCAGGTCAATCGGGACAAAGAAATTACACCCACACACAAGCACTCTGAAGACGGATCAAGATGGGTGGCCGAGTTAGTCTGTTTGTGGCAGGGTCCGGTAGCACCTTAAAGACTAAAAAAAAATGTGGCAGGGCATGAGCTTTCGTGAGTCAGCAGGAACTCATGATAGTTCCTACCTATGTTCCCTCTAAGCTGAGTTGGTGTGAGCTAGCTCACAGGTTTTTAGCCTCCGGCTCACACATTTTTGCCTTAGCTCAGCAAGGATGGCTCCAGAGCAAACTAATTTATGCAGTAGAAGAAGAAGAGAAGAGATTGGATTTATACCCCGCCCTTCACTACCCAAGGGAGTCCCAGAGCAGCTTACAATCTCCTTTCCCTTCCCCTCCCCGCAACAGACACCCTGTGAGGTAGGTGGGGCTGAGAGAGCTCTGACAGAAACTGCTCTTTTTCGAGCACAGCTGTGCCAGAACTACGGTTTGCCCAAGGTCATCCAGCAGGTGCAAGTGGGGGAGTGGGGAATCAAACCCGGTTCTCCCAGATTAGAGTCGGCACGCTTAACCACTACACCAAACTGGAGCCAAATCGCTCGCTCGCAACTTTAATGCCAGTAAGCTCACAAAGTGGGATTTTGGCTCACAAGACTCCACACCTTAGAGGGAGCATCGGTTCCTACCCTGCCACGAATTTGGTTAGTCTTTAAAGGTGCTCCTAGACTCTTACCCCCACTCTGAAGTGCACACAAAACTCCGCTAAATGCAATACCCGGGCTGTGCTTCTCCCCCACCCCAATTCAATACTCGTAAACGGCCCCTCTCTTCAAAGGTAAAGGTAAAGGTTCCCTTGCTTGAAAGCCAGTCGAATCCGACTCTAGGGTTGCGGTGCTCATCTCCGTTTCAAAGCCGAAGAGCCAGCGCTGTCCGAAGACGTTTCCGTGGTCATGTGGCCGACATGACTAAACACCAAGGTGCACGGAACGCTGTTCCCTTCCCACCGAAGTGGTACCTATTTATCTACTTGCAATTTCTTGCTTTCGAACTGCTAGGTTGGCAGGAGCTGGGACCAGAGACGGGAGCGTACTCCGTCATGCGGCTCTCTCGGGTCTCGAACTGCTGAACTACTGACCTTCCACAGCCTGCCGTTCAGCATCTTAACCACTTGAGCCACCGCAGCTCCTCTCTTCAAAACAGATGTCCAAAATGCTACCAGCGATTTGGCCTTTTTCTCCACGGCAATCGCAACTCCCATCCCATCCCGTCCCGCCATTCTTTTTAACAAAATAGTCCCAAATCGGGCTGACAGATCTGCTGGGCGAGAGTGACCCTCGTCAGACACCAGGGGCAGTGTTCCCTCTAAGCTGAGTTAGTGTGAGCCAGCTCACAGCTTTCTAGCCTCCAGCGCACAGATTTTGGTCTCGGTTCAGGAAGGATGGCTCCAGGGCAAACTCATTGATGCGGTAGCCAAATCACTCACTCACAGCTTTAATGCCAGCAGCTCACAAAGTAGAGCTTTTGCTCACAAGACTCCACGGCTTAGAGGGAGCATTGGCCGGGGGCAGGGAGGCAAAAATCGGAGCTGGGAGGAAGGGGTGTGCTATAGCCTGCCTTGTGCACTCCATGCTGGGGGTGTGCTATAGCCTGCCTTGTGCACTCCATGCTGGGGGCAGCCCTAGAACGGAAAGCAGCAAAAAGGACCATGGAGAAGCCCCAGTAGCAGTCCTCATCTTTGGCCTTCCTGCAGCTCTGGAGGCAAAGATTCCACATAAGGAAAAGACGAAGGGGGGAGGGGGGAGCCAAATTCTTCCCCAGTGGAAAGGCGACCCGGATGTCGTAGATGTTTGCCCATGAAAGGCACTGGTTGAACAGACAGCAGGCCTGGCCATTTGTTTTAGTTTTTCAGATTTGCAAAACATGTACACGTTTTGCTTTCTCAGCTGTGTACTCAATGTCCCATCCTCGGGAAGGAGAGATACTTTAAACAGATGGACGGATGCCCAGAAAAATCTCTGAACAAGTTGATCTAATAGTTCACGGTCTTGATACATTTATTTCTATAGCAAATTTCTTCTGAGCTCAGGGAAGCGCTCGCTTCATACTGTTCAGAAGTGACAAACTGGAAGGTTTTGGCACGCTCGCGTGGATCTCATGTAATCGGGCCCCTATCCAAGCGACACCCAAATCACTCCTGAATCTCTCAGATGTGGGTCGCAAGAGACTATCTAACCTTCTGAAAAAGCTTTGGTGAGAATCTCAGAAATTGTTATTTTATCTTTTAATTAGATCGGATAAAGAGTGATATATGTATTTCTTGTTACTGATCTCACTTACGTATGCAGGTACATTTCGTGTCAAAGTGATTCCTCCGTATTTACCCGTTTCAAGAATGATTAGATTGATTTTAAATAAAAATCTTAAAAGAAATGCAAGTGAACTTTTGGCTGGGATACAAGGCTTTTACTTGACACCTGGAAATAAATAAACTTCTGACCGCTCCAGTCAAAGGACTGTAACCTATAGAGATCGGGTATCGAAGAGAGTGTATACATAGTCCTGTGATTTAGTGCTTAATGTGTTGCTTTGGAACAGGCAAAGAGATCCTTCGTTCCCATGTGTCTGTTTTAAAAGGAACGCTTCCCTTACAGGGGATAATAGTTCATCTGTTTCAGGAGGTAGGGGATGACACAACAGAAATTTGTACAATTTATGCATGATGTTTGGGGGTGGGGGGGACGCACACAACTTCAGTGCTACAGCATCCAGTCGTCCAGTTCAATGGACAGCCTGTAGATGCAGCACACTTAAAAGGAAAATACGTTGACCACACAATGATAATTAACTTGTGAAACTCTCTGCCGCAGGACATGAGGATGGCCACCAGCTTGGGTGGCTTTAGAGGGGATCAGATGATTCAGGGAGGAGGGAAGGCCCACCAACGGACGGCCGCCAGCCATGACAGCTAAAAGGAACCTTCCTGATTAGAAGGCAAGGAGAAGCAACAGAGGAGGGAACATCTTCATGTCCTGCTTTTGGACTCCCCAGCAGCATCTGGCTAGGTAGTCTCGGAAAGACCGGAGACCCTCTCGCTTTAGTGCGCATCAGAAGGATACTCTGCGGGGGTTCTCCTATGGAGGCAAACTACCAGCCACTCCCACAGGAAGATGAATGGCCAGTCTACATTTTGGGCTCCTCCTCCATGGTTAACACAGAGAACGGCAAATCGGAAGAGGCTGCCGGCATGGGTGCAAGTGGGAAAGGCACAGGTCCCAGAAGCACCGAAAAAGAAGCAACAGACTCTCTTGGGGCTCTTTAAAAAGCAACTCTCTTTGGAGGGGCATTTGCCCCTCCCCTCCCACACTTACCTGTACGCAGGAATTCCCGGGTTGGCGATCATGATGGACTCCAGGTGGAAGCGGCCGTCCCCAAGATACCTGCAACAGAAATGGGGGAGGGGGGGACGAGGACGGAATCAGCCAAAGGGAAGGCGGGCAGAAGCGGGACGCTAATGCTTAACCACCCGCCTCTCAAATGCCCACTGACAGCAGCGGCTTCTGCCCTTCTGTTCAGGGCCAAGGACATCCAAGGGCGAGAGCCCATTTCCAAGCAGAGAGCCCATTTCCAATCCAAGACAGCCTTTCAGAGCTAAAAGAGTCTTGCTACGTTCCTTCCCCTCAAAGGCTAGCAGCCCACTGGGACCAGTTTGTGAGCTCTTTTGTCGCTAAACAGCCAGTCTCCGTTCCAGGCCAGACTCTCCATTAACGGCAGAACCGTATCTGAGTTTTGTCGCTGCCGCTGTTCCGTCTGTATGAGTACTTAGTCATTTGTGTAGCCTGAGGCGGCGGATGGAGCCCCTGGGAGAGAAGGCCCTTGACCCCTCCCCCCCCCAATCTAAAGCAGCTGAAAGGGGACTGGCTACCTGGGGGAGGGGAACAATGAACACCCCACTGAGAGATGGAGGCGTGCCAGAGCCAAGGATTTCAGAACCGACTAGAGCCAAAGACACCGCCTTGGGGAAGGAACAGAAGGGGGCGGGTCCTTCTTCTCCTTCTTAGACCAAGTCTTGAACAATTAAAACTTAGCAAAATGCCCACCCCTCAAATAAAACCCCTATCTAAAAAACACCTCCCTTCAATATTACCCTGCGGCCTCTAGAAATCTAGCAACAGAATAAGTACATTAAAAATCTGAGATATGGAACCCTAAGAGGCACTGAACTTTTTGCTCTGCTGTAAGGGTGTGGGAACAGCACGGCAGCAGCAGAAGAGGAGGAGATTGGATTTATACCCCGCTCTTCACTACCCAAAGGAGTCGCAGAGCGGCTTACGAACTCCTTTCCCTTCCCCTCCCCACAACAGACACCCTGTGAGGCAGGTGGGGCTGAGAGAGCTCTGACAGAAACTGCTCTTTTTCAAGAAAAGCTCTGACAGGACTATGGCTTGCCCAAGGTCATCCAGCAGGTGCAAGTGGAGGAGTGGGGAATCAAACCCGGTTCTCCCAGATTAGAGTCCGTGTACTTAACTGCTACACTGACTAGCTGCCTGGAGCCTTCCAATCTGGTTTCTCGCCCGCTTTGGAGACTTGGCTGCACTTTTCCCAGCAGCTGGGCAGGGGGAAGTGCACGTGCTGGTTCCCGCCGGACCTCTTAGAGGTATTCAGTACCACCAGTAGTGCCATCACAGACCCCATGGAAGAGGAGGGAATTCTCTGCTGGAGATCAGAGCATAGTGGCAGCTAGTTTCCATCCAAGTGGCTGTAGGATTAACTCCTCCTAGACTTCAGCCTCCTTAATAAGGGACTGTCCAGTGCAAGAACTAGAACCTGATGACTCACAGCTGCTGGGAACCATTGTTGTTGTAAAAAGCCCCAATGACTAAAGGGATGTGAGAAACCTTTGTGGGCATTACGGTCTGTTTTCTCTTCTGCAATTGAAGTCTGTTTGCCTTACCCCTGTGCCTTGCCTTGTTTCGCTTCCTTTGACCACCCAACTCCATTAAAAAAAAGACTATATGTAAACAAAACAAAGCTCAGTGCAGACAAGATGGAGGGTCTGTAAAAAGGTAAAGGTTCCCTTGCTCGAAAGCCAGTCGAATCCGACTCTAGGGTTGCGGTGCTCATCTCCGTTTCAAAGCCGAAGAGCCAGCGCTGTCCGAAGACGTTTCCGTGGTCATGTGGCCGGCATGACTAAACACCGAGGCGCATGGAACGCTGTTACCTTCCCACCGAAGTGGTACCTATTTATCTACTTGCAATTTCTTGCTTTCGAACTGCTAGGTTGGCAGGAGCTGGAACTAGAGACGGGAGCTCACTCCGTCTCGCGGCACCCTGGGTCTTGAACTGCTGAACTACTGACCTTCCACAGCCTGCAGTTCAGCGTCTTAACCACTTGAGCCACCGCAGCTCCTGGAGGGTCTGTAGTCCATGGGAAAAGCTGTTCTAGGAATGCAGGCTCATCTTATATGGATGGGGTTGCACCCTACCCCTTACAAATCAGGTTTGCAGCCTGAGTGCACAACTGGATCAGGCACTAATTTGGATGCTCAGGAGTTGGCTGGGAGGATGGGTACTCTCCTTGGAGAGAGCTTTGAGACTAGGATACCTTCTTACCCACCCACTTGGATGTTTAAGTGACTTTCCTGCTCCTGTGTTCCACCTTCATCTAAGGGACAGTGGGAGAGCATATGAGGCAAGGTCTTTTTGGTGGTAGCCCCGGTTGCGGAACACTCCACTCTGAGAGCCACGTATATTCAGCTGGGTCATGATACTATCAGCCTAGTTTCCCTTCAACCACTGGATGAAGTAGAGTTGGTTGTTACACCCTGCTTTTCTCTATCCTAAGGAGTCTCAAAGCGGCTTACGATCGCCTTTCCCTTCCTCTCCTCACAACAGACTCCTTGTGAGGGAGGTGGGGGCTGAGAGAGTTCTGAGAAAACTGTGACTGCCCCAAGGTCACCCAGCAGGCTTTGTGTGGAGGAGGAGTGGGGAATCAAACCTGGCTCTCCAGATTAGAGTCCGCCACTCTTAACCACTACATCACCACTGGTTCTCCGGGATATGCACAAAAGATACTTTATTCTGGTTTCTTTAAATAAGTGTGACTGCTTTCACTGACTGCCCTGTTTTTAAATTTCCCTTTTTGTGTTTCAAACTATCAGATTGTTTTGCAGCACATTAATATTACGATTGTCAGTTGCTCTGAGGATCCACTGGGGGTATTTTTAATAAATAAAACAAACACACGCGCCAGATCCAGGCGCCTATACTGCGGTGTTCTGCTCTGCACCTTCCCTGCTTTATATTCTGTGGATGCAATTAACATTTCTATCAAAAAAACGGGGACTTCGAACTGGCCTCGTTCTATTGAATGGGTCCGCAAAGGGCTGCTGTTTGAACCTTGAGTCCTTTCCATCAGTCTTTGGACTGTGAGACACAATCATTTGTATGGTCCATTGGAGAGCGTATTGCTACAAAGCACCATTTTATGGGCAACATTCTTCAACACTCTGTCCTCTGTGCCAATGTTTCCAGAGGCGCTTCTTTTCTTTTTTTAAAAAAAAGACAGTTAAAACTAGCGCAACATTTCTTTCTGATATACTCTGGAGCTACAGAGCAACAAATAACCTGTCCTCAAGGAAGTCCCTCTCCCCCATGTGTCTCCTTGCCTCTGAATGTGCCTCCTTGTTGTTGTTCAGTCGCACAGTCAAGTCCAACTCTTTGTGACCCCATGGATCAGATCACGCCAGGCCCTCCTGTCTTCCGCTGTCCTCTGAAGTTTGCTCAATTTCATGTTTGTTGCATCGGTGACACTGTCTAACCATCTCATCCTTTGCCGTCCCCTTCTTCTTTGACCTTCAATCTTTCCCAGCATCAGGGTCTTCTCCAGTGAATGCTCCCTTCTCATTTGGTGGCCAAAGTATTTGAGCTTCAACTTCAGGATCTGGCCTTCCAGGGAACGTCAGGGTTGATTTCTTTTAGGATTGACTGATTTGATCTCCTTGCAGTCCAAGGGACTCTCAAGAGTCTTCTCCAGCACCATTATTCAAAAGAATCTATTCTTCGGCGCTCGCCCTTCCTTATAGCCCAACTCTTGCAGCCATACATTACTACAGGGAATACCATTGCTTTGACCATGCGGACTTTTGTTGGCAGGGTGATGTCTCTGCTTTTTATCATGCTGTTTAGGTTTGCCATCGCTTTCCTCCCAAAGAGCAGGCGCCTTTTAATTTCATGGCTGCAGTCACCATCTGCAGTGATCTGGACTCCCAGGAATGTGAAGTCTGTCACTACTTCTACGACTTCCCCTTCTATTTGCCAAGGAGTGATGAGGCCAGATGCCATGATCTTAGTTTTTTCAAGCCCACTTTTGCGCTCTCCTCTTTCACTCTGAGCAAGAGGCTCTATAGGTCCTCTTCACTTTCTGCCATCAGAGTGGTATCGTCTGCATATCTGAGGTTACTGATCTTTTCCCCAGCAATCTTAACTCCAAATGTGCCTCCTGGTTGACAATAACACACGCAGAGTCACAACAGGTAACCTCTCCTGAGGGCACAGGAATCTGTGGCATCTCCGTGAGGACAGACACACACACACACTTCCCAGTCCCACCAGAAGGTAACTAGAACGAGACCAGTGAAGAGAACTGGTCGGCACGAGTGTTCCCTCCAAGCTGAGTTAGTGTGAGCTAGCTCACAGTCTTTTAGCCTCCGGCTCACACATTTTTGTCCTTGCTCAGGAAGGAGGGCTCGAGAGCAAACTAACTGATGCAGCAGCCAAATCGCTCGCTCACAGCTTTAATGCCAGGAACTCACAGAGTGGAACTGTTGCTCAGAAGACTCCGCAGCTTAGAGAGAGCGTTGGTCGGCGCTCTGCCTTGCTTCCTATGCCTCTGCCTTGCCTCCCTGGAGCTCGGCAGTGGGGCAGCCAGACCCGGAACCCTGGCAAGCTCTGGGTGAGGGAGGCGTTCCACGCAGGCAAGCGCCCCGGGGGAGAGCAAATCAACGGCCAAATGGGCTCAGGCCATCAAGGGCGGGGGAGCAGGAGGAGGCAGGAACGTTCCACATTTTAATCTGCACACTCCCCTCCCCAGCCCGAGACAGAGAGGATCCTGCAGAGTACACAACACTGTGGGGAAGAAAAGACCACCACCACCCCTCCTGAAATATCAGACACTCCTCGCCCTCCTCTTCGCCCGGGGCCAGCTGGAAGGGGGCCTGCTACCCCTACCGCAGCTTGCCCTCCCCCTCCCTTTGCACGCAAACCCCCCCCCCCGGGATCTGCTATTTATTTTTCCACGGCTTCCTCGGCATGATGTTCACAGTGCATTAAGCATTTCCATTACCTCCAATAATTAGGTGTGCGGAAGCTGGAGGCTCGTCTAATTCACTGTCCTTAAAGAAAATTAATGGGGTTGCTGCATCAGGCCCCAGTCATTCCCAGTCATTCGTCTTCCCAGCTGCCACCTCCCTGCCCTCCCCCTTAAGGACGCCTCCCCTGCTGGGCTGGTGCCTGGCTGCAAAAGGGCAGAGGGGTCCGGAGGGGCCTGCGGCTCTGCTGCCTGCAAGCTGTCTTTGGCTGGGGAGCCCTTTCCCGACGGGAGAGGAGGATCTGGGGTGTCTGAAAGGGGGGGGGCACACTTCCTCCCGGGCACTGAGAGAGTGCCAGTTCGGTGTAGTGGTTCGGAGTGCGGACTCTAATCTGGGAGAACCGGGTTTGAGTCCCCACTCCTCCACTTGCAGCTGCTGGGTGACCTTGGGCAGGCCATAGTTCTGTCAGAGCTGTTCTCTCAAGGGCAGTTCTCAAAAGAGCTCTCTCAGCTCCACCAACCTCACAGGGTGTCTGTTGTGGGGAGGGGAAGGGAAAGGAGTCTGTAGGATGCTCTGAGACTCCGAGTGAAGGGCAGGGTATAAATCCAATTTCTTCTCCTTCTTCTCTGCTGCTGCCTCACATGTAGTTGGCCAAGGGCGCAGCCAGCATCCTCCTGCTATGGCACATGAAGGAGGGGGTAAGATGCATAGAAGTAAGTAAGTAAGTCGGGGAGTGCTGTTAGTGGGCTGTTCCATTGGATAGCTCTATGAATTTGCTCCTTTTTTGTTGGATTAGAGAGTGCTGGCTCCCATGTCTGAGATCAGCAGACAGGAATCTCCTGGTGATTCCCGGCCCCAAAGATATCTGGCTGGCCTCGACCAGGGCCAGGGCCTTCTCAGCCTTGGCCCCAGCCTGGTGGAACTCTCTGCCGAATGACACATCCATGCCCTGTCTGATCTATTAAAGTTCCGCAGGGCATGTAAAGGCAGAGATGTTCCGCCAGGCCTTTGGTTGAGGCCAGCGACGGTTCCCTTACATCTGCCCGGCACCCTCCCCTCCCCTCCCCGAAAATCTGAATGCTAGATTTGCCATCTTGTTTAAAGTGTTTTAAGCATCTGTGTTGAATGTTTTAATACTGAATTCTGTCATTTTAACTCGTTTTTAAATTGCACTGGATATTACGCTGTTGTAAACCACCCTGAGCCCCGCAAAACAGGGAAGGTCGGTTAAGAAATCAAAATAAATAAATAAATAGAAATAGGCTGTCTTTCAGAGATTTTCACCTGTCGTTCCCAATGTTATTATTTAGGAACTCTCAGTGACACCCCTGCAATCCCTGCGCCTGACCTGCCTGCCACTGAAAACGATTCCTCTTTCCAGCTCTGGCATCTCAATATTCCCACCCCCACCCCCCAATGAAAAGCAAATTTCTCAAGGTACTCAGTTCTTTCAAACGATCACAGGAGGTCACAGAGCACTGTCCCAGTTGCCATTTCAGTACGATGAGTAAGGGGCATTCTGCACATGTGCAGAGGTTTAGGGCAGGAGGAATGAGGAATATCTTGCTGGCAGCTTGCTGCTGAATTCTCCCTGGGCTGGGTTGGCCTGACTCTCCTGCAGGTCCTGGAAAAGCTTGGGAGCGGCCAGAGGCACAAGACCTTCGCCCGCTTGCCTTCTGGCTCATGCCCAAGGGCTTAGTGCCTTTGGACGAATCAGCCGCAGAGGCTTGAGCACCCTTATTGCTCTGTTTGGTCGATCGATCTTGCATTAGATTACCTTTTTTTCCTGCTGCTGCCAGCCCCTTTGGGTCCCTTTGGGAGGCAAAGTGGGATATAAGTACTTAGATAAATAAAATTTTGTTTGCACATTCCTTCAGCTCAAATTAAATTGGAAAGACCGGGACAAAACAAGAGGCCCCACCTCAGCCACCATGATACGATCCTTACTCACACAATGGCATCTGTGTCCTTTGCCAGCCGGGGGGACGTACATCCCAGTATCTCCCCAGGTGAGAGAGGCTTGCACTGCGGGGTACAGACAGTATAATCTGCTGAAAGTTCCCGAGTGGCTGCCTGTGAAAGGAAGGGGGAAAGGGGGGCGGGGAGAAGAGAGCAAAACATGAAGAAGAATGGACACCAGCTAATGAGAATTTCCCCCTCTTGCCTTTGGGGTACCACCACGGGGAGACACAGGCAAACAGAGGTCATTTCGTAAGAAAAGAGGTGCAGGAGCTCATTAGCATGACTCATTAGCATAATTCATTAGCATACGCCACACCCCCTGACATCACTGGAAACATGTCAAAAGGCAACACCCACCACTCAGGCTCCACCCCTAGGGACTGTCTTTCCCCTCTGGGGGCTGTCATTCCAGTCCCAGAGTAGCCTATCTGGGCCCAGGAGGAATGCTACACGTGCTGCTTTGCGCTCCTGCTGGGAGCTGGGGGCAGGGCTTGCTGCCACCTGTGCTTTGAACTGCCGGAGCTCCGCTCCTGTGCGCTCCTGCTCCAAATGACCCCTGTAGGCAAAGCCCTGCTGGCTCAGATCCCCAAAGGGGAACCTAACCCAGCTCTGTTTTTCCCAAATGCCAGCCAGCCAAGTGGCCCTGGGAGATAGCCAATGTTCCCTCTAAGCTGTGGAGTCTTGTGAGCAAAAAATTCTCCTTTGTGAGCTACTACTGGCATTAAAGTTGTGAGCGAGCGATTTGGCTACTGCATCAATTAGTTTGCTCTGGAGTCGTCCTTCCTGAGCGAAGACGGAAATGTGTGAGCCGGAGGCTAAAAAACTGTGAGCTAGGCTCATACTAACTCAGCTTAGAGGGAACACTGGAGACAGCCATTCCTTTTTTGGTTTCCAGAATGGGGGACTTGGGAACAGAGAGGTTCCATTTAGGTTAGCAAAACGATGAGAAATGGGTAAGGTCTGTTCTACACAATGGGGAATGGTCCAGGAGCCCCCCCAGGAAGGCCAAAAGGAGCTCCTTCCCCCGCCCCAGTCCGGGCCCTGAGCTAGAAGCACCCTGATTTCCAGGGATAATGTTTCAAGAGCCAAAACACCTTTCATCAGATCTGAATGAGGGAGCTCCTGAAATGTTACGCCCTGGAAATCTTGCTGGACTTTAAGGTGCCACCGGACTCAAATCCTGCTCTGAACGGAGGGGCAACAGCAGGACTTCTCCCGCTACCCCTGGATTGGAGGCCAATTATGGCCTGCAAAGGACGTGGCCGCTGTGCCACTGGGGCAGGCTCGCCAGGATCTTGGCGCTGCTACAGGAGGAGCGTGCCTGCCTTGCGCCTTATCACCACCCCTGACAAGGCATCCATTAAAAGCGGCGGCTGCTTAACGCTTCAACGCTGCCATGTTTAGACAGCCGCCGTTGGAGGCTCCCATCCATCTCTGCCCACTTGCAGAGAACGTGCTCAGCTCTCAGGCCTTGGTAGGGCCTCCCCACCTGCCACCTGTTAGCACTTTACAACGCCAAGCGCTTGGCGGTCTGCTGGGATGGCAAATGAGTGACTCCCGGCCAGAGAGGAGATGCCAAAATATACATCCTGTTATCTGGAGTGTGCAGATTCAAAGGTAAGCTGCGGGTGGAGGGGGTTCAGGGTACACACGAAGTGGTCTTTATACCGGATCAGACCTTTATGCACTCGGACTGGTGGCAACTCTCCGGAGTCTCAGGCTGAGGTCTTTCATATCACCTATCCCGTCATCCTTTCAGCTGGAGATGCTGGGGACTGAACCTGGGACCTTCTGGGAGCCAGTTTGGTGTAGTGGTTAAGTGCGCGGACTCTAATCTGGGAGAACCGGGTTTGATTCCCCACTCCTCCACTTGCGCCTGGCTGGATGACCTTGGGCAAGCCGTAATTCTGATAAGAGCTGTTCTTGAAAAATAGCAATTTCTGTCACGAGCTCTCTCAGCCCCACCTACCTCCCAGGGTGTCTGTTGTGGGGAGAGGAAGGGAAAGGAGTTTGTAAGCCGCCCTGAGACACCTTTGGGTAGTGAAGGGCGGGGTATAAATCCAATCTCTTCTTCTTCTTCTTCTGCATGCCAAGCAGATGCTCTGCCCAGGGGAAAGGGCTGTGGCTCGGTGGCAGAGCACCCATTTGGCATGCAGAAGGTCCCAGGTTCTATCCCCGGCATTTGGAAAGGGGAAATGTGCTGGTGGTGGATGGGATACTGTACAGCCAGCCTGAATTTCTCCCCCCCCCAATAAACCAGCTTACGAGGCTTACAGGAGAACAGAACCAACAGACCCAGAACAGGAAACGCTGCCCCATTCTTCTCCTCTGGCGGGAAGCTCCTCCCCAAACATCCCCCCCTCTCCTCACCTGAAGGGCCGACACAAACTGAACTGTGCTGACCAGCGCCAGTTTGGACCTTGGGGGGAAGTTGAACTGCAGCGTCTCCACAAAATGGGCCGTGTCAATCTTGATGTCGACAAAGACGTACAGCATTTTCACACCCAACATGGGATCGATGGGAACTGTCGGAGAAGAGGAGGACAAAGGCTGTTGCTGCTATAGGGGGGGACCCGGCTGGGGAAGAGGAAGACCCCCCCCGGCCGAGGAGAGAAACAGAACTGCCCCTGCTCTTCCACCAGCCTGCCAGCCTCCCTCCCAAGAGCGCATGCCCGACCCACCGGGACACAGCGCAGGGTACAGCACTCGGAATCCTGACATGCTTGGCTTTCCTTACATCCCTCCCCACCTCACTGCCCCATACAAAGGTCAGGCCCATGTCGGTGGCCAACATAGCCTCTCCACAGCGGGCAGACGAGAAAGACCAAACTGGCAGAAAGCGCCCTGCCTTGGATAGCCCAGGCAAGTTCGATCTCGTCAGATCTCTGAAGCTAAGCAGGGCTGACCCTGGCAAGTGAATGGAAAGGGGAACCTCCAAGGAATACCAGGGCCGGGATGCAGAGGCAGACAATAGCAAACCACCTCTCTGAAACGTCCAAGCCCCACTAGGGATTGCCAGAAGTCAAACATGACTTTCAGGCACGCATGCACACACAAATACTCACCACCACCCCAAATCAGCAGAAAGTCTCTCTGGTTCCATCCTGCTTATCACATGAATAGTTTCTGTTTATGGAAGGGACAGAGCAACTATTCATGTAAGCAAGATGGGACCAGAGCTGTCAAGGTGGACAGCGAAAAAAAGAAACACGCTAAATGTTAGGGTTGCCAATTGCCGGTTGGGAAATTCCTGGAGATTTGGGGGTGGAGCCTGGAGAGGGCGGGGTTTGGGGAGGGGAAGGGCCTCAGCAGAGTATAACTCCATGGAGTTCACCTCCCGAAGCAGCCATTTTCCCCAGGGGGGACTGATCTCTGCTATCTGGAGATAAGTTGTAATTCTGGGAGATCCCCAGGCCCTGTCTGGAAGTTGGCAACCTTACTGAACTTTTATGTCCTCGTCTGGGGGGGGACAACATAGAAATCGCCACACCGTGTGCCACGAGAACAGGAGGCATAGAAGGGAGGATCCGTCAAGTCCGAAGCACCCCCTTCCCAACGAGGCCTTGCCTTGCCCCGTCTCCTGTCAATCAGCCTTGCTGGGAGAAAAATCCGGTATCCTTAATTGGAGCATCTAGGGGAGGCTGCCTGCTGAGTCTCTGCACGAGGTATTGCTCCAGCCCCACCTCCCGCCAATCGGAAGGAATCGTCCTCAGCGCCCTTCCTCTTATGGCATATCAACAGAACATTTTCCCCATTTCAGTTCATAAACCGTCGTGCCTTTGCCACAGAAGCACAGACTGCTGCAGTAGCTCGATATGTCTTTGCGCTAGCTGGGGGATACGCGTCCCTGTTTGTCAGGATTGAGGCAAGACAAACCTTTTAGCTAAGCCCCGGGGGATGGACGTCGGGTGTCATCAAACTGCTCCCGAAACGCTTGCACTGTGGAAGGGCAGCAGCCAGGCACGAAGGTGTCGGTCCCTCCGCTACAATCCCCTGCCCTTTCGCTCGCCCACAGCCCTGGTCTAACAACCGGAATCCTCTGAAAATATTTTTTTTCCCTTTTAAAGCCATCCTAAAATTATAACTCATGTGGGTCAAACTGCGCACGGTTTGCAGACTCTGATTCCGGGCAAAAATAAATAAATAATAAAGTCACTCTGGCGTGTTGAATTGGGGATGACCCTGATCCGCAGCCAGAGGAGCTGCGTTTCGCATCGGTAAAACTGCCCTGTGCTGAACTAGATGTTTGCCCGAGAGCAGCACCCCTGCAGTGCGGGCACTTCGGGGCTGCTACCTCGAGGGAAGGAAGGTCACCTCGCTGGCCTCCTCCCCTTCCCCACCCTGCCCCTTTCTAAGAAAGCGGCAGGTTGCTGCGCGGGCACTTTGCGCTGCGGCCACAAGAGGAGGCTGTGCCTCAGCCGGATCTTTGAGCCGGGGGCTCCGCAAATCATGCCAGGACACGCTGGAAATTGGGGAGGGTGGGGAGAATAACACAGACTGCCCTCTCTACCCTGCCAGCCCCAACCAAGGACTGCACTGCCAGCTCATTCCCTGGGAAAAACCAAGCAAGAAGGCTCCCCTCTTGCGTCCTTGCTCTGAGACCCCAGCGGCATCCTGCAGCTTCTCTCACCTGTCCAAGCCTCTCCCCTCCTTCCCCCCATCCTCCCTCACTTCTCCCCTGCATTCCCCCCCCCCCAAGGCTCCAAGAAGGCAGGCTGGCAGAAGACGCCAGCACTCCCCCCCCCCGCAGATCCACCTTAAAAGCCGAAACACGGCCTTTTCTTCCTCCTCTCCCCACCCCTTCCTTGTTATTTTGAGCCCATTCCATCCTGGGTGGACTTCAAAGTTAGCAGCATCTGGGACAGCAGTGCAGTTTCCATGGCAACAGAATCCAGAGTACCCGTTCCGCCTAGGGAGCCGGCAACCGTTGCCTGCCTTCCCCTCCCCTCCCCTCCCCGCTCTACGAGGCCTCCTCCTCGTGCTCAGCAACCGTACCAGCCAGCCGCACAAACTGCGCAAGCCCCTGCCCCACCCCTCCAAGCCCTTGGGGGTGGAGGAGGGGGGCCTCTGCAAGCCTCTCCACCCTGGGGATGGGGGGGGGCAGAGGTAGACAGCGCAGGTGAAGCAGCAAGGAGAACCCAGCTCTGCAGCCGCCCCGTAAAAGCCAGCGGCGAAGCCAGTGCCAATGGGATTCAAACGGGGAAGGCACAGACGCACACACGAGGTTGCGTTCCCGTTTCTCTCGCCAGGGTTCTCTACCTGCTCTCTCCCACCTGAGACTCACGTAGGCCTCGGCCTGAGAACCTCCAATCGTCTACTAGGTCAGGGCCTTTGGGGCTGAACCTGAGTGTCTTACTTATAAAAACATTTCTGTCCCCCCGCAATGCTCCCTCTAAGCTGTGGGGTCTTGTGGGCAAAAATTCTACCTTGTGAGCTCCTGGCACTGAACTTGTGAGCGGAGCGATTTGGCTGCTGCCTCAATTAGTTTGTTCTGGAGCCACCCTTCCCGAGCGAAGACCAAAATGTGGGAGCTGCAGGCTAGAAACCTGTGAGCTGGCTCACACTGACTCAGCATAGAGGGAACACCAACCCCACCTTTCCTTCTGGTTCGAGGCAGCATGCGGGCGTTATCCGGAACTTGCAAGTCACGCCGTGCCGGTGAGCCAAGCGGGCAGAAGATGTCTCCTCTTGGCTTCCCTTTGTGTAAAGCTGCCGTGAAAAATGTACATGCGTGGCGGGGGGAGGGGAGGGGGCACACCTGGTTGGGATGCAGCCCGAGCCAAGAGCCGTGAACAAAACAGATGATTTGGATTGGTTAGCAAAGAGCTGATAGATGGGCGGGCGGGGGCGGGGGGAGGAAAAGACAGCTGATGCTGGGATCCAAGGATGAGTGAGGGAGAAGTGATGGACGGGCTCAGAATCCCGAGCTCCGTGCCGGATTCTCACGGGACAGTTTTGTGGGTACGCAAAGTACACCCTGGTGCTGCCAAGAGCCATTTGCAAAACCCCCGGTGCTTTTAAAGTGCCTCCGAGCAGGATTCCTGGCCCCTGGCTGCCCGCTCCTCTGTAAGCAGATACAGGACTGCAGTTTGATACAGACGTTAAAAAATATATATATCGAGATCCATCGGTTTCAGAGTTAACATGTGTTAAGGTTCGCCAGGCAGACTCCTCGCCACGTTTCCATCCCTCGATCACTTTGAGCTGCCACTTTACACTCCCCATAGATTTGGATGGGGGGGGGCAGGCGGGCGTAATTCACGTATTGATTTTTCTGAGCAGAGCATCCGAATTTGTTTGCAGAAGCTCTGGGTGACAAGAGTCCCTTGTGGAGAACTTAAAAGATAACTTCTGCTCTAACCTGCCAACGTCTCAGTTTTTTCAAGTTCCGCAGACAGGGAGCTACACAGGGATTGTTCCGGCTCAAACCTACAGATCAAGCCATTAGTAACTCTGCTCTGTCACACACACACACACACACACACACACACACACACCTAGTTTCACAGCTCCTTTAAATGAACATGAATGACCACCCTGACCGGGATAGCCCAGGCAAGCCCAATCTCATCAGATCTCGGAAGCTAAGCAGGGCTGACCCTGGAGAGTACTTGGAAGGGAGACCTCCAAGGAATACCAGGGCTGGGATGCAGAGGCAGGCAAAAGCAACCCACCTTTCTGAAACGTCTGAGCCCTGGTCGCCAGAAGTCTGCGATCACACAGAAGGGGGAAAAGACGGGCAGGAAGCAAGGCTGTTTGCCCCGCCTGCAATGACGCACGTTTTTGCGATCAAACTTCCCGCTGCGCACCCGCAGTTCCCAAGAATACTGAGTTTTCGGCAGTAGCTTTTTTCCATGCTACTGCCGCACGAAACGACGCCCCGCCGACGACTCCAGGACGCCAGACAGATGTGTCTGTCTGATCGCATCCCTTTAATCTGCGAGGGAATCGCACGTCTGCCGTTGCTTCCGGTACGTATGATCGCACCCCATGACTTCCAGGTGTACACAAATACACACATACACAAATACTCACACTCTCACTCTCTCTCACACACACACACAAAATAAACATGAATTACCAACCTGCACCTCACCTTCCCCTCCCCACAACAGACACCCTGTGAGGTTAGGTGGGGCTGAGAGAGCTCTCAGAGAACTGCTCATGAGAGAACAGCTCTGAGAGAACTGTGACTGATCCAAGGTCACTCCAGCAGCGGTCACGTGGAGGAGTGGGGAATCAAACCCAGTCGCCCACTAGCGGCCAGGTCAACCAGCCTGGCTATGGGAGTGCATTGGGCGGCCTCCGGATTCGGAGGCCCTTATACAACGTACCTTCACTGGGCCTTGCTAACACAGAAGGGGAGTAATACCCCACCACCGAGAAATTAATTCAGGCTGCCTGTAACCCACCAGAGTGCTCTATCAGAACAGTGGCATTGCTGGGGCCGTGGACTCAGTAGCAGAGCACCTGCCTGGCATGCAGAAGGCGCCAAGTTCACAGGAAACTGCCTTATCCTGAATCAGACCCTTGGTCCTTCAGAGTAAGTATTGTCTACTCAGACTGGCAGTGAGTCTCCAAGGTCTCTGGTGCAGCTCTTTCATATCACCCCCTACCTGATCCTTTTAACTGGAGATGCGGGGATTGAACCTGGGACCTCCTGCATGCCGAGCAGATGCTCTGCCACTGAGCCACGGTCCATCCCCCACCCCCGGGAGCTCCAGTTAAAAAGATCAGGTAGTAGGGGACGTGAAAGACTTCTGCCTGAGGCCTTGGAGAGCTGCAGATAGTTTGAGTGGACAGTACTGACCTTGATGGACCAAGGGTTTGATTGAGTATATGGCAGCTTCATGCGTGTTCATCTGGGTTCTCAGAGCCAGCACTGTGTTGCTGCGCCCCCCACCCCCCCCAAACTCACCCACTCCATATTGTCACTAGTGGCCAAACTAAACTGAGCCACAGCACGGGGCTACCCATCTACCACAACAGAGAAGAGAGAGAGAGAGAAGAGATTGGATTTATACCCCGCCCTTCATGATCCAAAGGAGTCTCAGAGCGGCTTACAAACTCCTTTCCCTTCTCCTCCCCACAACAGACACCCTGTGAGCAATGCTCCCTCTAAGCTGTGGAGTCTTGTGAGCAAAAATTCTACTTTCTGAGCTACTGGCACAGCTTACTGAGCTGTGAGCGTGCGATTTGGCTACTGCATAAATTAGTTCATTCTGGAGCCCTCCTTCCTGAGCGAAGACAAAAATGTGTGAGCTGGAGACTAAAAAACTGTGAGCTAGCTCACACTAACTCAGCTTAGAGGGAACACTGCCTGTGAGGTAGGTGGGGCTGAGAGAGCTCTGACAGAAACGGCTCTTTTTCAAGAACAGCTGTGCCAGAACTACGGCTTGCCCAAGGTCATCCAGCAGGTGCAAGTGGAGGAGTGGGGAATCAAACCCGGTTCTCCCAGATTAGAGTCCGGGCACTTAACCACTACACCAAACTGGCTCTCCAAACAGGCAGAAGAAGCAGCACTCCCATACTCTGCCAAGTACAAAGCTATGGGGGGAGGGGGTGGGGAAAGAGGCAAAATCTGAATCCTGGGCCAAGCCCAGCCTGAGCTACATACCCAGACAGCTGTGACCGTAGTGCACCAGGAAGTCAGCTCCCAGTGCCCGGGCCGTGAAGTCATCCACACAACAGGCGCCATAGGTCACATCGCCCATCACGACAGCTTCTGCTCCGGTGAACCTGCAAGGGAAGAGGAGTGGTGGTCAGCTGGCCCCTTTCCCCATCTCTCCACTAGGCCAGCAAGGACAGGGCTGGGGCTACATGGGCAGCCACACAGCTGCATCCGAGACGCCTGCCGAAAGCCCTTTCCCTGCCGCAAGCCCCCCACAAGGCCTGGAGTGCCAGCCTGATTTCTCTAGCTGGGAAAAAGGAACAAGCAAGAGAGCCTGCCTCCCAGGGTGTTTGCCAATGAAGACCCCAGAACTCTTTGGCAGAGGAAAATGGAAAGAGGCCACTCTCCGGAGCTCGTGGGTAAATGTTCCTCCCAGGGAAGAGGCAAAGCAGCTCAAGGCCTGGCCAGATCATTAAACTAGGTGCTAATCCACCTCTTCAGCTGGGGGAAAGCAGTTTGCCATTCAGGGGATTAGGCACTCCTGAGAATACATATGGCCATCTGACAGCAATTCTGATTCTGGGAATTTAGGCAGATCACAACGAGAGGGAGGACAGGGAGTGTTGCATCGGTGCTCTGTTCTCGAGGCCCTTTCTTACACACCGAGGGAAATGCTGATCGCCACTTTGGGGTCAGAAAGCAGTTTTTCTCCAGGCCAGTTTGGATCTTGGAGGTTTTTTGTCAACTTCTGGGCATGGAACAAAGGTCACTAGGAGTGGGGAGTGGAGGTAGCTGTGAATTCCCTGCATTGTGCAAGGGGTTGGACTAGATGACCTTAGAGATCCCTTCCAGCGCTATGATTCTATTATTCTACACTGCCAGCACCCTGCTCACAGCACAGAGAGTACACTGCTTCTTCTGGATCAAGGAGGGCACAAGCTCCCAGCACTGGCAAGAAGCCCCACTGAAAACCCACTCCCTTTGCTTCCAATGTGGCAAAGAGAGACCGACAGCCCGGGGATATGTCCACTGAAGAGCCGTCTCTCCCTGGACCTGGTGCCAGCAGATACCTTCTAAAATTCAAGGCTCCTGCTGGCAGTGGATGGAGCTGGGAGAAGAGCAAGGCTTTCTGGTTCCATGGAAAATGTTCCATTGCTAAAGAATTCGTCGTTTCACGAAATGAATAGCAACAAATGAATGCCAATAAGAGGCAAGCTCGGGAGTTTCAAAGTTGTGGTAATTCATGTTTTTCAGGCAATTATCCCTAGAAACAGAGAGAGCACTTGTCTGTTTTATCGATTTGTAAACTGGGGGAAGGGGGAAGAGGAATAAGACGCAAGGACCTATCATCTTCCAAATAAAAAATCGAGTTCTGAGTTCAGATGGATTGGCCGTGGGGGTCCAATCCAAACCAATGCTAACATTCTTAATTTGTATGTTTCCTCTCCCAAGGCAGAAGGGATGTTGTAATGCCCGGACTGATATGGAACTAACAAGTCATGCAAGGGATGAGGTGTCCCGGCAAATTCTGTGAAAGGGAGGTCAATTCTGCCAGCAGATGAAAGACACCCACATCTCTGGTATATCATGCACAGCTCTTCGGGTGCCTTGCAACAAAGCACATCAACCATTTTCAGCGCCACTCGCCTTTTTGCTTTATTTTGCGATGGATGGCAAACTAACACAGCTACCTCTTTGCAAAAGATTTTCAGGATATTTTTTCTTACATTTAAACACTGCAAGGGAAGCACGCTTTATGCCGTCCTTAATTTGTTATAAGCATTATTCCAATAGAATCATTTCCCACACAATGCTCTGAATTTCTTTGATTACGACATGTGAGCAACACTGATTTTTCTTTTCCCAATTCAGTTTGAGTACTCGTCCCTACTGGGATATTAACACAGGCTACACCGTTGCTTACTAAATATGTTGGAATAAACCTGCAAAATCAGATCACGTTCTATTTTCCGGCTCAGCTCAGATTATTCCAGAAACCCCGCCTCCCAAATCACTGGGTACAAGTAGGGATGCCAACCTCCAGGTGGGGTCTGGAGTTCTCCCAGAATTGCAACAGGTCTCTGGACAACAGAGATCTGTTCCCCTGGAGGAAATGGCAGCTTCGGAGCAGGGACTTTATGGCACCATATGCCCACTGTGCTCCCTCCCCAGGCAGCCCCACCGAAGTCTTCAGGAGTTCCCCAAGCCAGAGTTAGCAAGGGCTGTGGCTCAGTGGCAGAGCATCTGCTTGGCATGCAGAAGGTCCTGGGTTCAATCCCCAGCATCTCCAGTTGAAACAAATCTGGCAGTAGGTGACATGAAAGACCTCCGCCTGAGACCCTGGAGAGCCGCTGCTCCAGTCTGAGTAGACAATATTGACTGCAATGGTCTGATTCAGAATAAGGCAGCCTCGGGTGTGCGTGTAACCCGAGGCACAAGAAGAAGAAGAGGAGAAGAGACTGGATTTATACCTCGCCCTTCACTACCTGAAGGCGTCTCACAGCAGTTTACAATCTCCTTTTCCTTCCCCTCCCCACAACAGACACCCCGTGAGGGAAGTGGGGCTGAGAGAGCCCTGAGAGAACTGCTCGTGAGAGAACAGCTCTGAGAGAACTATGACTGACCCAAGGTCACTCCGGCAGCGGCCACGTGGAGGAGTGGGGAATCGAACCTAGTTCTCCCGGATTAGAGTCCGCGCACTTGACCACTACACCAAGCAAGGGTCAAAGAGGAAGAGGAAGAAAGGTCCTTTCCCGAGCAGCCAAAGGCAAGCAGCCTGTGCCCCAAACCCTGGGAGCAGTTCTAGCCAAACCAGAGACTTTATCCAGGGACTGATGCTGCCCCCTGCTCTGCTCCATGCCCAAAGAGGGCTCTGACAGAGGTCACCCTCAGCAGCTCCTAGCAGGGCCGGTTCCAGAGTTTGGAAGACCCTGGGCAGAGAGTTCCCAGGTCTCCCCTTCCCAGCCTCTCACCCATGTGTCTTACTAACTACCTGGGTGTCCCTCCCCGCCCTGCTCATAAGCCCTCCGGCCCGCGCTCACAGCCATCTGCACTGCCTGAAGCCCCTTCCCTGATGGCACCAGGCAGAGCGTGCAGCTGGAGGCATGGGTGGTGCAGCACTCACAAGCGAGCAGTCAGGGAAATGGCATGCTGGGGAGCTGGCAGCAGCGGGCCTTGGCAGACGCCCTGGCAGCTCCCCCACCGGAACGTATGCTGACGCTGGCCCCGGCTCCTGGCCACAAATGCCAAGTCTCTGGCGGAAGTCCCCCCCCCCCCATGCCTGTTACAATTGCAGTCCGGCCCTTCCAGTGTTTCTCGAGCTGCCCTTTTTAAACTTGCAAAGTGTTCTGTGACCTTTGCATTCTCCTGCGCCACGGCTATTCTTGTTTTTTTACAGGCAGGGAGAAGGACGCTCGAGCGAAAGACGGCGCCCAAGGTCACGAGGAGAAGCGATGGCAAACATTCCCGGACGGGCAGCAAGATTCAAGGCCAGCCGCACCTTAGAGACCAAGAAGGTTTCCGTGGGTTATGAGCTTCGACTTTCGAAAGCTTCTTATTACCCCCCCCCCAAAAAAATCTTGTTCGTCTTTAACATGCTACCAGACCCAAATCTGGCGGCAAAGCAACACAGCTATCCTCTGAAATGATCCCCAAAAGAAGAATTCAAGGAAATAAGACTACAAGCTTTACACGGAGGCAGAGCAATGATCTACACCGGGGGTGTCCGACTCATTTATTATGAGGGCCAGATCTGACATAAAGGAGACCTTGCTGGACCGGGCCCTGCGTGTCGTAAAAGGTAATGCCAGGTGGCGGAGACACTCTAGCACTCTTGCAGTATTTTGACTATTTAACTGCTTCTGATAACTGACACCTCTTGCTCTGAGTTATTGCAGCAGCAGAACTGGGAAAGGAAGCAGGAAACAGCCAGGGCCTTGCGGGCCGGATTGCAATCCTCCGAGGGCCAGATCCAGCCCCCGGGCCACATGTTTGACACCCCTGATCTACACTGTCCATTGTTAGTGTTGCGGCATCAGGGCCTGGGTTGAGGCTCAGTCCTCTGTTAAATCTCTCTGACTTTAATTTCTATAGTAATTAGCCTCTATAGTTGGATCTTTGGTTCTGTTTCCCGGGAGGCTTCAGGACTCTGCTAAGTGCCGTGGCCTTCTGGGACCGATAGCCCTGCAGGTGACTTCTGCCTTACGTGACTTTTGCCTTTTGGAATGTTTATACATTATCGAATTCTAAACAGCGGGAGTATCTAAAGTGACCTTCCTGGGACTCTCTTAGTCAGCCTTGACTCTCTGAGTCGACCTAGCTTAACTCAACTTTCCCTGACCTTCCTGGCTTTGTTGTATACGGCAGATGTATGTCAAGTGCTCATCACAGACTTGACTGAGAGTTACATTAGCTTCTATGGTTGGAAAAGGGTACTTAACATCTGAATCTAGTTTTGTTCCTTGTCGTTCCGGGCAACCACCCTTCTGTTAAGGGTCTTGACAGGGCAACCAAGGATATCCTTTATAGAACTTCAAGGCCACTATTTATGTATTGGGGTTGTGTTGAAACATTCTATGTCGAATATTGAACTGCTACAAAAGTGTTTTCTGACTGAAGAAGAAGAAAAGATTGGATTTATACCCTGCCCTTCACTTGGAGTCTCAGAGCAGCTTACAAACTCCTTTCCCTTCCCCTCCCCACAACAGACGCCCTGTGAGGCAGGTGGGGCTGAGAGAGCTCTGACAGAGACTGCTCTTTTTCAAGAACAGCTGTGCCAGAGCTTGTGACTGACCCAAGGTCACATCAGCAGGTGCAAGTGGAGGAGTGGGGAATCAAACCCGGTTCTCCCAGATTAGAGGCTGCACACTTGACCACTACACCAAGAGTGTCTAATGGAATAAACTGAGTTTTGGTTTAGAACATCTCTGTCTCTGTCTCTCTCTCTCTCTGAAACTGGGAAGCCAGGTTCTCTCCCTCCCAAACTGAACACAGTGGAGGTGGGAGTGCATGAAAAGGTTCCTGCATCCCTCATTTCCCCAACAGCTAGCAAATCCAGCTGTTTTTCCCCTAGCCTTCTGCTCTGGACTCATACACATCGCCCTGTTCACTCAGATGCCCCCGATTCAGCAAAGTGGCCCAGGGGAAAGCCAAGTCCGTCCTTGCCCCACAAAACAATCCGGAGCCGCTCCCAAGAACGGCCGGCGCTCTCCCGCAGCGTCATCCATTCCGACACCATTTGTGCAGGAGCGGTGGCCAGGGCCTTCTGCCTACGACCTACCATTGACGGATGATGCAAGACACGCCACGGGTTCTTCCTCGTTTGCGTTCCAAACGCTCGTTTTTTTAACCCGGTGGGGAGAAGCTGGAGCACAAAAGGAAGAATGAACCCTCGATGCGCCTTGCATCATTTTTTTTTCCAGGCATCGGTTGGCTCAATACTCTCTCCATGTCAGTGTCTGTTAAAAAGACATTTGGAGAGGCCTTGAAAATTGTCTGTGGCAAGGTGGCGGCAGAGGGGGCAGAGATGGTTTTTCAGCAATAAATGCCAGTCAGGGGTGAAGCTCAGAGCCCGACACTGGCAGTGCCATGGCCCTGCAGGTGTCCACCGGCTCCTTCCACCAGCACAAAGGCTGGGTGCCACCCCAGAGCAGAAACCCAGAGCTCCCACAGAGCAAGAAGCCCCGACTGCTGATCTGGCTTTTCCTGCCCTGCACAGCCAAGCCTCTCCTTTGCTCCTTCCCCCTTTGTTATAGGCTAATGGAGTCTCAACTTGCTGAGACTGAGAGGGGAAAAGATCTTGGGGCCATAAGAACATGAGAAGCCAATGTTGGATCAGGCCAATGGCCCATCTAGTCCAACACTCTGTCACACAGCGGCCAAAATATACCAGGTGCCATCAGGAGGTCCAGCAGTGGGGCCAGGACACTAGAAGCCCTCCCACTGCTGCCCCCCCCAGCACCAAGAATAGAGTGCATCACCTGCCCCAGACTGAGAGTTCCTATCTATACCTTGTGGCTAATAGCCACTGATGGACTCCTGCTCCATATGTTTATCTAATTCCCTCTTGAAGCCGCCCATGCTTGTAGCTGCCACCATCTCCTGTGGCAGTGAATTCTACATGTTAATCACTCTTTGGGTGAAGAAGTACTTCTTTTTATCTGTTCTAACCCGACTGCTGAGCAATTTCATGGAGTGCCCATGAGTTCTTGTATTGTGAGAAAGGGAGAAAAGTACTTCTTTCTCAACCTGCTCTATCCCATGCATAATCTTATAAACCTCTATCACAGGCAGAAGAAGGAGGAGGAGCAGGAGGAGGAGGAGTTTGCACTTATATCCCGCCCTTCACTCGGAGTCTCAGAGCAGCTTATGGAGCAGCTTACAAACTCCTTTCCCTTCCCCGTCCCCACAACAGACACCCTGTAAGGCAGATGGGGCTGAGAGAGCTCTCTTGAGGCCTGCTCTTTCAAGGACAGTTCTGACAGAACTATGGCTTGCCCGAGGTCATCCGGCAGCTGCAAGTGGAGGAGCATGGAATCAAACCTGGTTCTCCCAGATTAGAGTCTGTGCACTTAACCACTACACCAAACTGGATAGCCCACTGTGCTGCAGTGGTGAAAAAAGGCAAACTCTATGTTAGGGATTATTAGGAAAGGGGTGAAGAATAAAACGGCCAGTATTGTAATCCCCCTGCACAGATCTATGGTGCAGCCTCCTTTGGAATACTAGGTACAGTTCCCATAACTCATATCCATATCCACCTTACGGAATGGCCTGTGGTTAAGGACAGCGACGATTTCCACCTAGCCGCACACTTGTGTCACTTCCCTCTCCCCCCACAGGGGGAGGTTACAATCTGGTTTATTTTCAGCATCATCTAAAATTGTTTATGTATAGTTTTACTTGCTTTAACTTACAGTAGTAGTAAACTTATTGTTCATGGCCACTGGCCTTCACAATTAAACCACGGTTTGAAACATTACAACATTCGAAACGTATTTACAAACAGACCAAGTTAAAATTCTAAAACCCCCACTCACATCCAGCTCAATACAACAAGAACAATTCAGCCGGGGACGTTCTAAAAGGCACTGTTCGCTCTGCTCTTTCTGCCTTGCTGGGGCAAAAAGAGCCAGTCTGTAAGAAAACTGTTTTAACTTGATCCGAATTCGTGTCTGTTGGAATTGTTCACAGCCCTGAGCCCTATACAAAACAGGGGAGGGCAGTTTATAAATTGGATTTCTAAATGAATAAATTCTGGGAAAGTACAGAAGAGGGCAATCAAGATGATGAGAGGATTTGGAGCACCTTCGCTGTGAGGAAAGGCCAAAGAATCTAGCACTTTTCAGTTTAGAAAAGAGACAACGAAAGGGTGACATAATAGATGTTTATAAAATTATGCCTGGGGTGGAGAGATTTGACAAAGAGACATTTTGCTTCCTGTCCTAAAACACTAGAAATCAAGGGCATCCAATGAAGCTGACGGGCAGTGGGTTCAGGACGGACCAAAGGAAATACTTCTTTACACAGACAGTAATTAAAATGTGGAATTCGCCGCCAGAGGATGTGGTGATGGCCACAGGAATAAACAGCTTTAAAGGGGGATTAGATAGATTCATGGAGGATAAATCTATCAATGGCTACTAGCCATGGTGACAGAGGGGAACCTCCATATTCAGAGGCACTAATCCTCTGACTCCGAGAGCCAGAAGACAATACCAGGGGAAGGCCTCGGCCTCTGTTGCCCTGTTGTTGTCCCTCCAGAGGAACTGGTTGGCCACTGTATAGGACAGGATGATGGACTAGATGGACCACGAGTGTGATTCAGCAGGGCTCTTTCTATGTTCCTATGTTAAATTGCCCCCATTAGTTTAGAACAGATAAAAGGAAGTACTTCTTCACCCAAAGAGTGATTAACACATGGAATTCACTACCGCAGGAGGTGGTGGCAGCTGCAAGCATGGACAGCTTCAAGAGGGAATTAGATAAACATATGGAGCAGAAGTCCATCAGTGGCTATTAGCCACAAGGTATAGATAGGAACTCTCAGTCTGGAGCAGGTGATGCACTCTATTCTTGGTGCTGGGGGGGGGGGCAGCAGTGGGAGGGCTTCTAGTGTCCTGGTCCCGCTGCTGGACCTCCTGATGGCACCTGGTATTTTTGGCCACTGTGTGACAGAGTGTTGGACTAGATGGGCCACTGGCCTGATCCAACATTGGCTTCTCTTATGTTCTTATGTTCTGGGAACAGGGACAACACATTTATGGCGCTGGTTATAACATGCAAAGCCCCCCATGGCTTGGGATACTCCTGTCTACAGGACTGCTTCCCCCCACCCCGATGCTCCGCCATGACAGCATCATTCATTTGAGCAAGGTCTTCTGCAGGTGCCAGCCTACAAAGGGGGGGAAAAACCAACCACTGCCCAGACACTTGCGTCCCCGGCTACAGCCCCCCACTTTATGGAATGGCCTGCCTGATGAGCAGGGAAAGCTCCCACTCTCTTGGCATCCTGCAAACTATGTGGGGACCAAATTGTTCAGGAGAGCATTTCTATAAAGGTGACGGGGCTATTATTACAACGGAATGGTTCAGGAAGACGCTTCAATAGAGGGACTGTGCATGCTATCTGTTGCCGCTCGCATCATCCTGTTCCCACTGCATTGTCTTCGGCTTATGTAATACCATTTTCTGCATTGTTTAACATATCATGTCTAATACTTTTGGCTTTGTTTCAAATTTTCTGTATACCTACTCTGACGGCATCGCTGATTAGGTGTCTCTTCCCACTGGTCACATTGACTAACGGCGGGTAAGCCACCTCACCGCTCAGTGGGAAAGGCGCGCTATAAATTAATTTTTAAAAAATACATATAAAAGAAACAAAAATCGTGGTACAGGGAAGGGGCTCATCGGCCTTCTCCCATTAAAGGTCAAGCGATAAACGGGTCAATTCACTCATATCGGAAACGCCGGAGGACACTATTCTGCTAACAGCCCCCCCCCGGCCTAGCAGGGTGCAGGGGGGCACCCAAAGGGGAAGGGGACAGACGATCATTTGCATGTTGGCAAAGAAGGCAGCTGCTTCTCCCTATCCTGCATACCGAGCCACTCCTGATAGGTGTGTAGCAGACTATGAAGTTCAGCCAAGAAACATGCAATGCACACAGGCGTGCCCAAAGTTGACAAGCGTCACCCTGGGCCAGAATGTGGAACACACAGCCAGCACTGCAATTGATGGGGAGGGGGAAAACAACGGCGGCCAAAGCTGAAGTTGCTTAGCAGTTCCTAATTCCATGTTTGTGAATCCAGCTACAAATAACGCTCCTACTTAAAAAGATCTGCGCCAACCCAAAGCAGACTTCTCCAGACCCCGGAGACTCTGCCCTGCAAGGTGACGTGCCTACGTGAACACACCTGGAGCTGCTTTCTACTGAGTCAAACCCTTGGTCCATCAGGTTCAGGTTTGTCTACTCAGACTGGTAGCAGCTCTCCAGGGTCTCAGGTGGGGAAAGGTCTTTCCCACCACCTACTGCTAGGGATCGAACCTGGGACCTTCTGAATGCCGAGCAGAAGCTCTTCCACTGAGCCACAGCTCCCCCCCCCACAGCCCCCACAGTACACAGAACCAAGGAGGGCTTCTAGTGTCCTGGCCCCACTGGTGGACCTCCTGATGGCACCTGGTATTTTTGGCCACTGTGTGACAGAGTGTTGGACTGGATGGGCCACTGACTTGATCCAACATTGGCTTCTCTTATGTTCTCTTACGTCCAGTCTGTTTTGCTGCCAACTATGCCGAAGTGTGGGTGCACCCAAGAGAAGTAAAGATTAAGAAACTGGAGGCAGCTGTACCCCAAAGTAAGATTCGGACCATGCCAGATCATTTTTTAAAAAAGCAAAAAGGCTTCTTTTAAAATGTGAGGGGAGAAGTGAACAGAAGGGAACACAGAGGCTGGCAAAAGAAGGGTAAACTAACGATTAGGCCTGCAAAAAGAGAACTCGAGGAGCAGATTGCTCAAAGCATCAAGAGAAACAATAAGCATTTCTTTAAATATATCCAGAGCCACAAACCAACCAAAGAAGCAACTGGATTACCAAGGAATAAAAGCATGAAAGGGTGGGGCATGTACTCAGGCCAGTGTGGTACAGGGGTTAAGAGTGTCAGACTAGTATCCACGAGACCCAGATTCAAATGCCATGGAAGTTCACTGGGTGACCTGGGCCAGTCACACACTCTCTCTCAACCTAATCTACCTTACAGGTTGTTGTGAGGATAAGCTGGAGGAGAGGAAAGTGAAGAAGAAGAAGAAGAAGAAGAGGAAGAAGAGGAAGAAGAGGAGGAGGAAGAAGAGGAAGAGGAGATTAGATTTATACCCCACACTTCACTACCCAAGAGTAGCTTACAAACTCCTTTCCCTCCCCTTCCCCAAAACAAACACCCTGTGAGGTAGGTGGGGTTGAGAGAGCTCTGACAGAAACTGCTCTTTTTCAAGGACAGTTCTGACAGAACTACAGCTTGCCCAAGGTCATCCAGCAGGTGCACGTGAAGGAGTGGGGAATCAAACCCGGTTCTCCCAGATTAGAGTCCAGGCACTTAATCACTACACCAGACTTTGGGTCCCCACTTGGGAGAGAAGTGGGGGTACGAATGAATAAAATAAATATATATTTTCAGAAAGGGAGTCTGAAGAACTGCATCAAATTGAGATAAGAGATGAAGTTGTAGACCTACTGGGGAAACTGAAAACCAAGCAGTCTCCAGGTCCCAATGGTATACACCTAAGAAATGAATGCAGACTAACATCTGGGTGTCTCAACAGAGGCGCAACATCCAAATCACAGTCCCACTGAATACTGCATTGGTCAGGCTGCACCTGGAGTATTGTGCGCAGTTCTGGAGGCCTCAATTCAAAAAGGAACGAGGCAGAGTGGAGCGGGTGCAGAGGAGAGCGACAAGGATGATCGGGAGTCTGGAGACCAAGCCCTATGAGGAAAGGCTGAGGGATGTAGGAATATTTCATCTGGAGAAGAGGAGGTTGAGGGGGGACACGACTGCTCTCTTGAAGTATTTCAAGGGCTGCCACTTAGAGGAGGGCGGGGAGCTGTTCCTGAGGGCAGCAGAGGAGAGGACTCACAATTATGGGTTTAAATTAAAGGCGGGAAGGTACCCACTGGATCTTAGGAAAACCTTTTTTATTGTAAGAGTTGTCCCGCAGTGGAATCAGCTGCCTGGGGAGGTGGTGAGCTCCCGCTCGCTGGCAGTCTTTAAGCAGCGGCTGGACAAACACGTGTCAGGGATGCTCTAGGCTGATCCTACATTGAGAAAGGGGTTGGACTGGATGGCCCTTTCCAATTCTATGATTTCCTGTGGCAGAATGGAACTTTCCTGCCTCCTCTCCCTGGTGGAGAGGGGACCCTGAGGAACGACGCGAGGGCCGTCTGCAGTAGGAAGGCAGGAATCAGTGGGCGGCACCCACGTAGTCCGGCTCCAACCCATCCGTTTTCTTTTCTTTAAAAAAAAGGCGCTAGTCCTGAAGGTGTGTCGGCAATTGCTGGTAGGATCTCAGCTGCCAGAGGAGGCCTGACCAGAATTCCCACAGGGAGGGGAAGGAGGAGTCCAGCTTCCCGCACTTCCTCCCGAGCTGCAGAATGGATTATGCAGAATAAGCAAATGTAGGCAATTGTGCTTGCTTTGTATAATTTACAGCCCCTCCCCCCCGCCTCCACCAGCTTCCCGAGGCGGAGGATTTGGGCAACCTTAGTTCAAACTTTCAGTTGTGCTAAGTGCACCGTTTTAAGAACGTGGGGCTCGGGCTCTTTCCCATGCATGGCTTTCTTCCCCGGAGCTGGGGGTGCGGAGAGCAAGGCTGCAAGGAAAGGCCAGACACACACATACACCCCACAGCTTGCTAGATGACTAAAGCCCTCCCCACAGTGCCTGAGGTTCAGCAGAAGGAGATGGGAGACCAAGGCACAAGGACCTCCCCCCCCCGCTAGGAACCCACTATGGACCCTGATAGGACTGCCCCTACCAACCGCATGCAAAAAGCTTCATCCGGCGAAGGGCCAGCGTGGTGAACATGGCAGCTATGCAAAACCTCCAGGGTCAGAAGCAGTCTACCTTTGCAGACAGATCATGGGCAAGAGCGCTGCCTTGCTGCTTAGGGTCTTCTCAGAAGCGCTGGAATGCTGCTGGCATGCTGGACGGGGCCAGACCTCTGGGGTCCAATTCGGCAAATCAGCTGAAGCACTTCCAAGAAGCCCCTTTTCCCTGTGTCTCCCCCTCCCCAACCTCCCACAGTCAGCACAGAAGGCTGCCTAAGCAAGCATCATTAATGGGGGGGGGGCCAAGTACGAGAAACAGGACTGTGTGTAATTAGAATAAGGCGCCTGCAATTGCTCTGCAAATGGATTGGGGAGGGAGACGCTCCTTCTTCCATAGCCCTGCAGTTGGCCTATTTGTGGCTGCACACCTGACTAGACAGGATGCCAGACACCAACACGCCCCCCCCGTCCTAGCAGAGACAAAGCGGAGCACCAGCTCCTTCATTGGAGGGGCTGTCTTGGCCACCCCTCCCACCAGAACCGCACAGCATCCCTTCTGCTAGCAGCTTTCCACAAACTTCATTCAGTTCCGCCTTCTCCCAAATCCGCATCCAATCGGAGCATTTCTCGCTTCATGACATTAATATCTATGAGGAAAAGCACAACACACATCCCCTGACAAGGTCCCAGGGCTAAGGACCCAAGTCCAGCAAAAGAAACCGGGCACCATGGGAGAAATCCAGTGGACAGCTGAAGGTTCACGCCCCAACAGGGCAGCAGAGAACCTCCCCCACCTCCCCCACTGATCAGAAAGCCCCCATCCTTCTCCTGCCAGGTGGTCCACCACGCACAGAGTCTTGCATTCCTTTCTGGAAAAGGGAGCAGAGCTTGAGGGAAATCCTGACCTATTCAAGGGATAGCAAGCTCAAGCCCTTCCACAAGTTGGATATTTTAACGCCGCATGCAAGAGGATCCGGGAGGGAAAGGGTTAAGAGAATTCTCTCCCTCAGGTACACTTGGCAGTTGGCCCCGCCCTCTCAGGTGTTGAGCCTCTTTGGCCCTGGCTTGCCTTCTGTATAGGACCTCTCTTCTTCTTCTCTCTTACCTGAGCTTGGAGCTGTAGCAAGTTAACCTTTCTGAAGTTAATCTGTTCACAGTAAGTTAAGTGTACCTACACGAATATGTCATTAAGACGAGCTTCTGTTTTTGTAAGTAAAATTTCTTTCTCTTGTGACCACTGGAGTCAGATCACCTTTGTAATTTGTTTGAATGGCATTTTCCCCTTAACCGGGAAACGCGCAGAAACAAGGATACTGCATAAAGCTGTGCTTCCGAGGCAACTGATAATTTTTTAAAAGATTTAACCCCACGAGAGTCTTGCATTCCCTTCAGGAAAAGGGCACTGAGCTTGAAGGAAAACCCGACCTATTCAAGGGATGGCAAACTCAATCCCTTCCACGGTAGTGGGGGCAGCTGCTCCTATGCAGTTGGCAAGCAGAACCCCCCGGTGTGCATGTGGGAGGGGCTCCCCAACATTCTCAGCTCCCCCATCCGGACACGCTCTGCCCACCAGCAGCACGCTGAGCATCCATCGTCCCTTGGATCTCCACGACTGCTCTGTCCTGGCTTGTTTGGGGACCTTTCAAGCTTCTGCATTTCACCCTTGGCAGGCTAAGTACATGACTGTCCTGCCAAGAAAGGCCAGGCTGCGTGCTTTGCCACTTCGCCGTCGGCTGCCCACCCCGCAAAGGAGAGAATAGTAAAGCCCATGCCCCGGTCGGCTGCACTGGTCAACCTCGCACGTGTGCACAAGCTGTGCAGCAGGTGGAGGGGAAATCCTGCCACCACGAGGAGGCAGCGACAGCGGCCAAGCAAGCCAGGAGCCAATCAAGGGCTCTGTCACTCGTGAAGCAGGTGCCTTTTGTCCCCCACCCACCCACCCACCCCCCGGCTGTGACCTCCACGCCCACCTCGCTTAAGGTCTAAATATTTCATGCAGAGCCACCGAAAGAAGAGACCCTGAATATGAAACGCAGGAGCCGCCTGGGGAGAGGTGGGCTGTGGTTTAAAGGGAAGCCCACGATGCTTGGTATTCACCCCAGCAGCTGTAGGAAGTGAGAGCGCCAGTGCTGCCTGACCTGACTGTGGCTTTGGCAGCAGAGCAGCCCCTTCAGCTGGGGCCCAACCAGCTCACACTCCGCCCCCTTCCTTATCCCACAAGCAGAGAGGGTTATAAAAGGATGCATGACGCAGGGAAAGCAAACCTCCACCTCCCGTGGCATTAGGACTTCACACAACGCGGAAGAATATGGATAAGAAGAGGTGGTTTTTGTACCCCGCTTTTCACTGCCCGGAGGCGTCTCAGGGCAGCTTACAATCGCCTTCCCTGCCTCTCCCTAGCAACAGACACCCTGTGAGGCACGTGGGGCTGAGAGAGTTCAGAGAAAACGGCGACTGTCCCAAGGTCACCCAGCTGGCTGCATGTGGAGAGTGGGGAATCAAACCCGGCTCTCCAGATTACAGTCCACCGCTCATAACCATGACTCCATGCTGGCCTGCCCCACAACAGTCACCTTGGGAGGTAGGTGGGGCTGAGCAAGTTCCGAGAGAACTGTGACTGTCCCAAGGTCACCCAGATGGCAGCATGTGCAGGAGTGGAGAATCGAACCCGGCTCTCCAGATTACAGTCCACCACTCATAACCATGACACCATGCTGGCTTGCCCCACAACAGGCACCTTGGGAGGTAGGTGGGGCTGAGCAAGTTCCAAGAGAACTGTGACTGTCCTGAGGTCATCCAGCTGGCTGCACGTGTAGGAGTGGGGAACCGAACCTGGTTCTCCAGATTACAGCCTGCTACTCTTAACTACTATACCAAACTGGCTCTCCTGTAGTTGAAACCAGGAGAATTAGCGCAGAACCAAGGGAAGCCCTTTGCCCAACACATAATTAGTTCTTCAGAACTCACTGACACAGTGTATAACAAGGACACTGCATTATCTGTAAATGTATGAACAGTGTGCAGCCCTGTGGATGGGTAGGAGTTGATTCAGGCACACACAGACTCTTTCCTTTGCAGGCGACTCCTTCTTTGCATGATTCCTATTGCAATGGCTTTCCGCACAACCTTATTTATAATGACCATGTATGTGTTTGCCTACCTGTTTCTTGTCTGTTTGTTTTTGCCTTTTCGGTAAAACAGAACACGTTTCCCAATAAAATTCAAGTTAAATAGCAAAAAAACCCCCACAAAATTATGAACAACAGATCCATCAGTGGCTATTCGCCATGAGAGCTAAAATAAACCTTCACAGTTAAAACAAGAGCATCTGCTTTATATGCAGAAGATCCCAGGTTCAATCCCTGGCATCTCCAGTTAACAGGTGATGTGAAAGACCTCTCCCTGAGGCTCTGGAGAGCCACTGCCAGTCTGAACAGACAATACTGACCCGGACGGACAACAGTCCGATTCAGTATAGGGCAACTTCATGTATTTCTTTTATGTTTTTCTACATCGGCCAGGAATCGAACCAGCGCCTCTCCCGTGGTGGGCGAGAACGCTCCTCCTGCACCACCAATTCAGGTGGGGTGTGTGAGAGCTGGAGTGGAGGAGTGGTTAAGAATCGTGGACTCTAATCTGGAGAACTGGGTTTTGATTCTGCACTCCTCCACATGAAGCCAGCTGGGTGACCTAGGGTCAGTCACAGCTCTTTCAGAGCTCTCTCAGCCCCAAAAATAAGTCTAGCTCACCACTAAAAGAGCTAGAACTTAAGGCTGCCAGACAATCTTACGCTCTCCTGGCTATATAACACACAAAGCCGCACGATAATTAATTAATTAGGTTCATGTGCGTACATTCAGAAGAAGTGTACTTTGAATGCCAGTGTGCGGAGGGGAAGAGACTTTGGCCTCTGTCCTCTGCTTGAGGGCCTTCGAGGCATCTGGGCTGGCCACTGTGGCCAACAGGATGCTAGACCAGGTGGTCCGCTGGAGTGACCCAGCAGGGTTCTCCTGAGATTCTTCTGGGACCAAACCTTGGCTTAAGAGGAACTATTCCCCCCTACTCTTAAAGGACTATGGGTTCTGGCAAGGAAGAGTGGAACATTTGGGGCCCTTTTTTCTTTTTTTTGTAAAAGCAGACAAACTGAAGAATACTTGTTTGTTTTCGCTTTCAACAGCAAATTGGGTTAGAGCGCAGAACGCGTAGACACCACACAGAAACTGTCCTGGCACTTGGCATCTGACGAAGGCAATTTTGGCTCTTGAAAGCTTATACTCTGGAAACCTCGTTGGTCTGTAAGGTACTAGGAGGCTCAGATCTTACTCTCACGCATCTGCAAACCAAGCTTCTGTTTGTGCAGAGAGGCACCTTCAAAAATTAACGGCTTCATGGGGTGAAATATTTCAATATTTATTAAATGCCAACAAAGCAGAGCAAAACAAGGATGTCAACTCCGGAGGTGCTGACCCCCCTAAACGCCCACTCTCTTCCTAGGCCCCAGGCATAACTTCACGCACTCTGAGGTCTGAGCAGTTGGGGGGCAAGCAGACTGCCACTGGGCAAAGAGAATGCTGCCCGTTCGGTGCAAGGGAACGGAGGATGCTCAGCTTCCTCCGAGGCAGCCTTCCTTCCACTGGCTGGCTGACCACCACCTCTCCGGATACTCAGGCAGAGACCCTTTTCAGACTGACTCCTTCGGAACTTTGAAAATGGGAGGGGCAGGGGCCTGAGGCTAAGGCCTTGTGCACGCCAAGCCTGAACTCTGCAACTGAGCTGGAGCCTCTCAGCTGGCTGTGCGAATGAGACAAACGGAATTCTGCCTAGAATACGAGAAGAATTTGCTGGATCCAGCTAGTCTGCTATTCAGTCTGCAGAAAGGTCAAGGCGCTTGGGGCTCTTTAGCTTGGAGAAACGATGGCTGAGGGGTGACATGATCGAGGTTTATAAGATTATGCATGGGATAGAGCAGGTAGAGAAAGAGGTACTTTTCTCCCTTTCTCACAAGACAAGAACTCGTGGGCACTCCATGAAGTTGCTGAGCAGTCAGGATAGAACAGAGAAAAAGAAGTCCTTCTTCACCCAAAGAGTGATTGACCCATGGAATTCACAGCCACAGGAGGTGGTGGCGGCTACAAGCATGGATGGCTTCAAGAGGGAATTAGATAAACGTATGGAGCAGAGGCCCATCAGTGGCTATTAGCCACGAGGTATAGATAGGGACTCTGGAACAAGGGATGCTCTGTATTCTTGGTGCTTGGGCGGGGGTCAGAAGTGGGAGGGCTTCTAGTGTCCTGGCCCTCCTGATGGCACCTGGTATTTTTGGCCACTGTGTGTTGGACTGGATGGGCCTGATCCAACATTGGCTTCTCTTATGTTCTTAAGCAGCCAGCAGGGGAGCCAAATGGAACAGGCAGAATGGACTTCCTGTGACTGGATTCCCCCAGCATCTGTCACTGCCTCTGAACATGGAGGTGCCAGTTATCTGTACATATTTAGAACGCCTCGGAGGGCAGCCGTGTCAGTCCGCAGATATGAGTCTGGTAGCATCTTATGAGACCAAAAAGAGTTTCAGGGGATCAGCTTCCGAGAGCCTCTGTCGGACAGGAGTAGAAACGGAGATCGCTGAGTCCCTTTATGTCTGACAAAGGGTGCTTTGATTCTCGAAAGCTTATGCCCTGAAACTCTTGTTGGTCTCAAAGGCGCAACTGGACTCGAATCTCGTTATACAGAGAAAGGGATTTCAGGGCTATCGAGCTGTTGATAATGCCGCTCCTCTTCGAGAATACAAGCAATACGGGGCTCGTACTGTAAATCGCACTCTCATCTGCAAGTCACAAGTCCCCGGGGGGGCTCTGCTGAGAAGTCAAGGGCACGACTGTTATGTGGCACAAACTGGCCACGCCAGCCCCCGCCTTCCTTTGCCTTGGCAACAACTGAGAACGGAGGGGGGGGGGATCAGAACCAGCCGCTTCCCGCAGAAGGAAGTCATGCTTCAGGTTTCATTCAGATAAAAGGATCGCCATAATCAGCTGCCTTTGAAGTCAGAGACTTAAAAGAGACCCCATGCTGGGGAAAAGGCTGCTGCTCTTAAAGGAACAGGGACAGCCAGAAATGCTGCAGTGCCCGGGGTTTGCCAAACCATCTGTTCTGCTGGGCACAAAGTGGGCAGCACCAGTGGGCTCCTTTCCCCAGCCTTGGCATGCCGCCACTTCCCCACCCATCTCACAGGCCTGAAGCTGAGTGTGGCCAACAGCTTCTGCTTCCCCAAGTAGGGGCCACACTTTGCCAGATGGAAAAAACACCCCACCCATGCCGTTCCCACCCTCCAGCAGTCCCCTGCCCCATAAGTCCTGGGTTCAAATGCTTGGCTCCTGCTCCCAAGCATTTCCCCTCTGCTCTAATCAAGCTGGACACAATATGCATTGTAATGACAATTTCTGTGCATTCTTCACAAGCATTCTTCGCAGCCCCCCTCCCACCTTTTGACTTGGATTAAAGGACTTATATTCTACTGCGTTTGATGGAAGAAGCTTTGACTTGTATACCCCGAAACTCTTGTTGGTCTCTAAAGCGAGACTGGACTGAAATCGAACTGTTCTACTGCAGACAGATACGGCTACCTTTTGAAACCAATCCTATAAATTTTTTGTTTCATTTTGACCTAATGCAGAAATGGCCGTCTGCTTCAGTGGGCAGGGTAGAAAGAGCCCAGACTTCCCCCCTCGGCCTGCTAATGCCCCCCTAAATCAGAAGGAGAAGAGGAGGAGGAGGAGGAGATTGGATTTATACCCCGCCCTTCACTACCCAAGGCAGTCTCAGAGCGGCTTACAAACTCCTTTCCCTTCTCCTCCCCACAACAGAGATCCTGTGAGGGAGGTGGGGCTGAGAGAGCTCTGACAGAAACTGCTCTTTTTCAAGAACAGCTGTGCCAGAACTATGGCTTGCCCAAGGTCATCCAGCAGGTGCAAGTGGAGGAGTGGGGAATCAAACCTGGTTCTCCCAGATTAGCGTCCGCGCACTTAACCACTACACCAAACTGGCCACTATACCAAAATTTGAGTCCACTGGTACCTTTAAGACCAACAAAGTTTTATTCTGGGCGTAAGCAAGCTTTTATCCAGAATAGGGGTGTGTGTTCGGCTAAATCCAAGCTGAAAAAAATCAGAAAACTACCATTTCAGTATTTTCCAGATATTTTTTCAGATGGATACAGATTTGGCCATTTTTCAGCTATGCGAAATGGCCGGCTCCTGAAAATCCTGAAAATATTCAGGATTTTTCGGACCACCAGATAGCAGAAGTTAAAGGGCTTGGAGAAAGTGTTTAAAGGGATCACGGTCCCTTTAAATGCCTTCAGAGTCACACCACTCATACAGCTTGGAGAAAATATGTAAAGGGATCGTAATCCCTTTAAACACCTTTTCCCGATCCATTGGTTTCAATGGAGGGTGAGGGCACCCTCTTTGAGAGCCCATAGAACTGGACTCCCTCATTCAATCTTTTTGAAACTTGGGGGAGGGGAGGTTTGAAAAGTGGCACCAGCAGCTATGCTGCAAATTTGGTGCCTTTACCTCAAAGAACAGCCCCCCACACAGAGCCCCAGATATCCTCAGATTGATTCTCCATTATACCCTATGGAGACCAGACCATTGACTATAATGGTCATCATAGTGTATAATGGAGCCGAAAAATTCAGGAACCCCGAATACGTACTGAATCCATATACCATACCGGTATTGGGATTTGAAAACATTGACGTTTTTCGGGTTCAATATATAAAATACCGGGTTGGTGCACACCCCTAATCAAGTGGCTCAAGTGGTTAAGACGCTGAACTGCAGGCTGTGGAAGGTCAGTAGTTCAGCAGTTCGAGACCCGAGAGTGCTGCATGACGGAGTGAGCTCCCGTTTCTAGTTCCAGCTCCTGCCAACCTAGCAGTTCGAAAGCAAGAAATTGCAAGTAGATAAATAGGTACCACTTTGGTGGGAAGGTAACAGCGTTCCGCACGCCTTGGTGTTTAGTCATGCCGGCCACATGACCACGGAAACGTCTTCGGACAGCGCTGGCTCTTCGGCTTTGAAACGGAGATGAGCACCGCAACCCTAGAGTCGGATTCGACTGGCTTTCGAGCAAGGGAAACCTTTACCTTTACCTAATCCAGAATAAAATTTTGTTAGCCTTAAAGAGGCCACCGGACTCAAACTTTGTTCTGTTGCTTCAGACCAACATGGCCACCCACCTGAATCTTCCCCCTCCATCAGCCACCCCCTCCCTTTCCTTGAAGAAGAAGACAGGCAGCTTCCTACAAAGATACGGCTGCCACCCGCAGACGCTCGACTAAGGGCTGCCCTTCTCAGCTGCAGAAAAGTCCGACGCCCCAGGCTCTGGGAAAAGATGAGCGGCACCAAGCGTGTGACTCCCAGCCTTTCCCTCTCTCCCAGACATCCTTGTGCTCCACTCCAACTTGACCCAAGCCAGCAAGCAGCACCTGGGGAAAGCCATCTTCCCTTCCCCCCCCTTACCTCTCAATGATGTCAGCGAGGGTGCAAGCAAACATGAGGAGGCCTTCAGGCATCTGCAGCGCCACTGAGAGAGAGACAGAGACAGAGAGAGAGACAGAGACAGAGACAGAGACAGAGAGACAGAGAGACAGAGACAGAGACAGAGAGAGACCACATCAGGAGGGCATAGCCTGGTTCACGCACAAGCCTTCGGCCAGGCTCAGGTCCAAAGACCTCAGCCAACATATTCTCCCATGGAAGTAGGCTTTGTAAGCCGGGATCCTGGGATGTCCTTTATTTTTTAGCCCTCCAAAAACTATTTCCCATGGCACACCTCACTCTGGCATTTGTGACTTCAAGAATGCTTGTGGGCACACGTAGAGGGCATGCACATGTCTCTCCATCCGCAGCTCATCTCAGGGTCACTGGGACTGGGCAAACCTAATTTCGAGGCCTGCCTGAACTCCCAACCCTTTGGTTCAGCTTTAGCCCACGCACCCAGGCCTGAGTCAGGACAGCAGGGGCATCTGTAGCACTGGCGGGCAGGGATGCTTCTCCCCAAGGCAAAAATGCCAGGAGGATAAGGACAGTGGAGGGTTAACCCTTCGGATCCTGTGCTTGTTCCCAAAGAGAGGCATTTCGATACCGGGCCATCTGTCCAAAATGTTCCAAGCTGCTGACAAAAATTAAAACCACACACACACGCATGCCAGACGCAGCGGCAAGTCATCCTCCCGAACCAGTTTGAACATGACGTTCGGCAACTTCTGAGTCTCTCTCCCAAACCTCCTGACTTCCGTGAATAATCTTTCGGCAGCTGAGCAGTTAATCAGGCAGAAGAGAGCCTTTGACCTGACTGACCCGACAGGAGCTTCTGTCCTACCCTTTATTGGTCTGGAATGCTCCTGTATGTGGCCCCCACCTTTAGCGAAGACCACTAGATATGCCTCGTGTTCAGACCCAGCCAGGGAGGGGGCTCTCATCAGCCGGAACCATCCCCTCCCCCAAAGCCAGGTAGCTCAGCTGCCCACCCACCCTCCAAAATGAACCCCGGGACAGAGGAATGGCCAACTGGTCCCAAAGTGTATCTACAGCTGGAAGTAGGGGTTGGGAGATTCCTGGAAATCTGAGGGAGGATCCTGGGGAGGGCAGAGTTTGGGAAGGGGAGGAACCCCCATGGAGTACAAGACCAAAGAGGTGTAAGGCCATAGAGCCCACTCTCCAAAGAAGAAGAAGAGGAAGAAGAGATTGGATTTATACCCCATCCTTCACTACCCAAAGGAGTCTTGGAGTGGCTTACAAACTCCCTTCCCTTCCCCTCCCCACAACAGACACCCTGTGAGGTAGGTGGGGCTGAGAGAGCTCTGACAGAAACTGTTCATTTTCAAGACTGGCTGTGCCAGAACTATGGCACGCCCGAGGTCATCCAGCAGATGCAAGTGGAGGAGTGGAGAATCAAACCCAGTTCTCCCAGATTAGAGTCCACACACTTAACCACTGCACCAAAGCAGCCATTTTCTCCAGGGGAACAAATCTCTGTCGTCTGGAGATCAGCTGTAATTTTGGGAGCTCTCCAGGCTCCTCCTGGAGGACTGGCAACAGTGTCCCCCCCTAAGCTGTGCACGTGAGCGGCCGCTCATTAACCCAGGAAGCCCCGTTAAGCAGCAATCTGGAGCCACGCTGGGTCTTGCACTGCCCATTTTAAGAGTACAGCAGTTCTGTTCTGCTCAGGATGTGAACTGCTCCACTCAGCAGAGGAAAAAGAATTGGAGGGAACATTGGCTGGCAACCCTCAGGGCTCCCCCCCCGCCCTGCTGGGCTCACCCACGCCAAGCAGCCAGAGGAACTCCAGCTGACGGGTCTACAGGCCTCTCCTGCCATCCTGTCCAGGGCTATCATCATCCTGATGGAGGGACCAATCATTAGGGAGAAACTTCAGCTGGCAGAGACAATGGTTCTACCGCCGGCCCATCTTGACACCAGTCCATAATGGCTGTATGAGTCACTCCCAGCACTACACAGCTACAACCCCCTCCCCCAACTACACACTCTCTATCACAGCTATAATCCCCCCCGCCCGCCACCTCTGGAGCTGAGATCTTCCCCCACAAACCTACAAAGCCAAAGTGACCGGCCGGGATACACACAGCAAGCTGACCACTGAGGGGGATACAACTCAGGGCAGGCACACCCCTGGTGGCTCCAAACTAGCTGGGAAAGGGCTGGAAGAAGGACCCTCCCTCCACGCCAACAGCCTCAACGGCCCTACAGCTGAGATGCTCACCCCGTTTGGCCTGAGCCTGCCGGATCCGCCACACCGTCTTGTGGACCTCAAAGTTGTAGTTCGAAGGCAGGGCTCCCACGGCTGCCTGGAGATCTGGGTCCGATAGGATCTCTTGGGGGATCTGGTGAGCGACTCGACGCCGGGCCTTGCGGGCTGCAAGAGAAGGGGCAGATTAAGCCCAAGGGGACCACCCCCTTTTTCCTGCTCTCTCTCTCTCTCTCCCTATCCTCGCTTCCAACTGTTGGTGGAGGTTACCCCATGGCAAGGAGGCATGTGTGCTGGACAGGGTCAAAGGTGCCTTCCTGCTTCCTGCCCCAAGCATGAAAGCAGAAGCCCCAGGATGGCAAAGAGGGGCAGCCTTGCAAGCGCAGAGAAGCCCTGCTGGATGGCTTGACCGCCTGTTTCTTGAGCTCCAAACTCCCAGGCAAGAAGTCCCAAAGCCTTGGAAGGCCTCGCCTAACAGGTGGCCAAGCATCAAACAAACACAAGACTCCCCGCTTGACCTGGGGTCACTGGTACCCCCAGCCATTAATGTTTCGAATCCCTTTCTCTTTTCTCCACCCCCCCACCCCGACCCCTTTGCTCTCACTACAGGGGAACTACCACCAAGCCGATCAAATGCAGATCGAACAGCCAGGCAGGATTCAGAGGCAAGTTTTAGAGTCATCAGAACGCAGATACAAGATCCTGCAGAAGCCGGAAGCCCCGCCCCGTTCACCCAAAGCCAAGTGCGGAGAGGCCACGAGCCCTGGCTGATGGAGCTCCTCGGCTGGTTTTCTTTTGGGTGGGTGTAAGAAGAGGTGCGGTGGCTCAAGTGGTTAAGACACTGAACTGCAGGCTGTGGAAGGTCAGTAGTTCGGCAGTTCGAGACCCGAGAGTGCTGCATGACGGAATGAGCTCCCGTCTCTAGTTCCAGCTCCTGCCAACCTAGCAGTTCGAAAGCAAGAAATTGCAAGTAGATAAATAGGTACCACTTTGGTGGGAAGGTAACAGCGTTCCGTGCGCCTTGGTGTTTAGTCATGTCGGCCACATGACCAAGGAAACGTCTTCAGACAGCGCTGGCTCTTCGGCTTTGAAACAGAGATGAGCACCGCAACCCTAGAGTCAGATTCGACCGGCTTTCGAGCAAGGGAACCTTTACCTTTACCTTTAAGAAGAGGTAGTAGGTGAGATTTTGTTTGGCCCTCTATATAAAACATCTCTTTCCAGCTCTGGGATGAAGACAAAGAAGAAGGGTTGGTTTCATACCCCGCCCTTCACTACCTGAAGGAGTCTCAAAGCAGCTGACAATCTCCTTTCCCTTCCTTTCCTTTCTTTTTTTCTTTTTTCACATTTATAGCCTGCCCTTCCCAGAAGCGGGCTCAGGGCGGGTAACAACACTTCATTTACACAAAATATATTCGTTAATACAATAAAATTTAAATTTAAAACATCATCCTAAATATTAAAATGGTGGTCACAGCTGATAACCAGAAGTTTCTGGTTGTGGTGGGCTCCTCTCATCACAATAGACACCCTGTGGGGTAGGTGGGGCTGAGGGAGCTCTGAGAGAACTGCTCTGGGGAGAACGGCTCTGAGAGAACTTGTGACGGACCCAAAGTCATCCAGCCGGCTGCATGTGGAGAAGTGGGGACATCAAACCTGGTTCTCCAGATCAAAGTCCATCGTTCCTAACCACTACACCAAGCTGGCTCTCCAACAATCATCAGCAAGAGAGCGTCACGAGGACTCTGGATGAGAGAGAAAGAGCTCAGAGGAAGAGACCCCAGCCAAGGAACTGCCCCAATCCTCACTCTTCTGCCAACACCTGGGGGCTCAAGGGGATTCCCAGAGAGCCCCCACCTCAATTGAGGCTTGGCACTAGCAGCCCGAGGAGCTGCGGTGGCTCAAGTGGATAAGACACTGAACTGCAGGCTGTGGAAGGTCAGTAGTTCAGCAGTTCGGGACCCGAGAGTGCCGCTTGACGGAATGAGCTCCCATCTCTAGTTCCAGCTCCTGCCAACCTAGCAGTTCGAAAGCAAGAAAATGCAAGTAGATAAATAGGTACCACTTTGGTGGGAAGGTAACAGTGTTCCGTGCGCCTTGGTGTTTAGTCATGCCAGCCACATGACCACGGAAATGTCTTCGGACAGCGCTGGCTCTTTGGCTTTGAAACGGAGATGAGCACCGCAACCCTAGAGTTGGATTCGACTGGCTTTCAAGCAAGGGAACCTTTACCTTTACCTTTACCTTTACCTTTACTAGCAGCCCGATGTCTCCCCTGCCGGCAAGAGAGGCTCCCCCCATACCAGAATTTCAGGCAGATGAGATCTCACGTGAGCAGAAGGGTTCAAACTGGCGAGGGCTGAGTCACCTTTGGGGCTGGGTGTTCAGCGTTCTCCCGCGGGGGGGGATCAAAAAGGTCAGGAGGGCACCCATGCTTTAGTCAGCCAAAAGGGCAACCTGCTATTCTGGTCTCCCCCCCCCCCGCTTTCAGCACAAACACGGTTCTGTGAATCAGCAAAGCGGTAGCGTTGCCAGAGGACACAACTTGGCAAGGAGTTATATTTAGGAGGGGGGGCAGAGCTGAGAATTTGGGGTGGTGGGGGCCTATTTATGCTTTGCTATGACTATGCCCCAATGGTGAACAGGTGCTGCTGCCGTAGGAAGAGGCCAAGAAGCAAGCAAGACTGACTCACGCACAGCCTTGCCCACTCACGGAGGAGAGCAGGCGAGCTCCGGGCCCGCCCAGCAAGCTGTCAGGACCGATGCGACGAGAACAGGCATCACAGGCAGAAGAGGCGAAAAAGAGCTGCTCCCGCAAATCTACAGTGGCCGGACGGTATTTTGCAAGAGCCGAGGTGAAGCCCCAGCTCTGCCACAGACACTCCCAGTGGCCTTGGGCAAATTGCCCGGTGGTTCACACTTCCCTTTCTGCTTCAGTTCCCCAACTTGGAAATGGGAGTAATAGAACATAAGAAGAGCCCTGCTGAATCAGACCAGTGGTCCAGCTAGTCCAGCATCCTGTCCAAACAATGGCCCAATAATTACTCTGGAGGGCCAAACAAAAAGGACGTAGAGGCCCAGGCCTTCCCCTGATGTTGCCTCCTGGTTACTGGTATTCAGAGGTTGACTGCCTCTGGATGTGGAAGTTCTCCTTAGCCACTGTGGCTAGTAGCTGCCGACGGACCTATCCTCCATGAATCTGTCCAATTCTCTTTCAGTGAGATCAGCTCACCAGGTGGTTTGAGTGCAGGACACAACAAAGAGAAGAAAAGCCCAGTGCCGATTCATGAGACGCAACAAGGAACTTTGGGGACAGAGGAAGGCCCAAACATAACTCAAGGTGCCCCTCACAAAAGGTCCAAGCTACTTGAAGATCCCCATAGCACAACACAGGATTTTGAAGTGAAATATACCTATTACTCTCCTGCCAACCTAGCAGTTCGAAAGCAAGAAATTGCAAGTAGATAAATAGGTACCACTTCGGTGGGAAGGTAACAGCGATCCGTGCACCTTGGTGTTTAGCCATGCTGGCCACATGACCACGGAAAAGTCTTCGGACAGCGCTGGCTCTTCAGCTTTGAAACGGAGATGAGCACCGCAACCCTAGAGTCGGATTTGACTGGCTTTCGAGCAAGGGAAACCTTTACCTTTATACCTCTTGCTATTGAATTTTTTGTCCATCCCAACAAGCCTGAAAGGTAGATTAGGCCAAGACAAAGCGAACAAGACCGAGCAGGTCTATTCAGAAGTAAAAACCTCCAAAGGAAGTTTAGAAAACTTATTGAAGGCCAAAAGTTAAAAAACATAAGTCAATGTACAAAAGAGTGTTTATTACAAAGACATATAAAAACCTAGTAGGGGCCCAAATAAAGCCTCATAAAGTGTTCAATGTTATAAATACACACCAAAAAAGACAGGATACGGCCTGATGCGTTTCAGCTCACGAGAGCCTTCTTCAGAGGTTAAATAGTGCAAAATACAACAAGCAACAGAGTCCCTGTAACACATGTAAGGTAATTAGACAATAAATAAAATAGGACCAAAAATTGGAATGTTCCAATATGGAATTGAATGATGCCCCCAAAAGTTTCTATTTGGGGCCACAAACATATCTGGCCTTGTGTCAGAAGTAGTTGTATATACTGGAACTAAGATGTACCTTCCAGTTTAGGTCCTAAAAGTGCAAGTAAAATTGCCTTGCCATGAGGCTTTGTTCGGGCCCCTACTAGGTTTTTATATGTCTTTGTAAGAATCACTCTTTTATACATTTACTTATGTTTTTAACTTTTGGCCTTCCATAAGTTTTCCAAACTTCCTTTGTAGGTTTGTGCTTTGTTGGTTTACATTTTCTCCCCTCTTTTTTTGGGGGGGTGTCTATTCAGAAGTAAGCCCCATTTCATGCAATAGGACTTACTCCCAGGAAAACATTCTTAGTATTGCAATCACAGTTACCTAAACCACCTATTAAGTTTCAGAACTGAATGAGGATTTGAACCCAGGCCTTCTCAGACTGTCTGTCAGCTGACATATCAGCCAAAAACATTACAAATAGTAGCAAGTTACGACTGTCTAAATCACATCCCCCCTTTAAGAAAACAAACTGTATTGCTTCACAGATATATGGTCAAGGCAGCAGGGCCCAGAGACTAGCATACTTGTTCACTGCCACTGATTTGACTGTCTGGGAAAAGTGAGAATCGAACCAGGTGGCCAAGCGGGGAAGTGTTACCAATGTCATCTCTCTCTCTCGCATGCTTCCGAATCCACAGGGTAACGGGGGTTAGGCGTGAGCCCCTATGCCACTTTCTAGAAACTGAACAGAGGGGAGCCTTGATTGTGAAGACCTGTGGCGGGGAAATGAGTCAGTAAAACGTTCATTGGACAAGTAACTTCTGCAACGTTCTTTCCAAGGCTGGACTTTGATATGGAGAAGAGAGGAGAGCTCAGACCTGGTTCAAACACACAATTGAAAGAGATGAGAGAATGGACTACACCCCGTCGGACTTAAAGAGGGTAGAATCCAGCTTCGAACGATCCTTCACAACAAACCACCCCTGCAAACAGTAAGCTAACACAGCAGGATGACTCCCCCCTTTCCCCGCTGTAAAGGGAATTTTTAACAGAGGGGAGCGTCCCAAAAAGCAACCCTCCAAAGTACAGTCCGAAGGGGTGTAGTCCTTTCTGCCACGCCACCTCATATGCACGCGGTCTTGGATACCTCGCTAATCTCCGCTCCTCAGGTCTCCACTTGGGAAGCAGTGACCAGAAAGTGGCCTACTTGCGCAGGGCGGCTGCGGCGGCAAATCTGTTTAACTCCGAGGCCTTTGGAGAAGCCCTTCTCAGCCAGCTCCTTTTTCTCCACAACACACGTGCCTAATCCGGGGTGGCTCCCCACTTACCTGGGGCCGGAACAGAAGAGCAGCCTCCCGCTTCCACGACAGCCGAATCCTCCATGGCCGCAAAACCCACGTGGAGCCGAGAAAGGCAGCGCCAATAGAGCGCCGAGCGCGAGAGCCAGGCAGAAGCAGGGGCCGGCCGAGCGCATCGAGAAGGAGCCTTCCGCCTCTTCTCGGCCTGCAGGACTCGACCCCGACCAAACGTCCTCGGGCGGGCATCTGTTTCAAGCCCTCGGGGCTCAGCCCTGGGTTAATAATAAGCATCAGTGGTCCCGAGCAGACGCCTCGGGCCTTTCTCCCTCCCTCGCTTCCAAGACACAGCGGGGCAGTGGATGATGAGTCTGAGCCCCGGCAGCTCCTCGGAGAGATTAAACACGCAGCGCAGCCTTGCTGGGCGAACTTGGGGCTGGTAGGTGGCCCTGTGCAAGGGAGACAGGGGCTGGCGGCGGCTGGCCTTGGAAAGCGCTCGGCGGCGGCACCCTTCCTTCTCGCCAGTGTGCCAGAAGTGGGACGCCGCGTCTGCCGGTCCTCTCTCTCTCCCCTCCTTTCAGTCGTACATCGGGTCCTCTGAAGCCTTTTGTGCTCGTCCTTCTTTACCTGTGTTTGCATGGCTCAGATGTATGCGGGATGGAGGATCTGGAGCCAGGCGGCCGCTGCACTCGTCTCCTCCAAAGAGGGGCCCCAGCCGGAAATCGGCCTCCCACCGTGCCAGCTGGGCCCTGGCATCTCCTGCTCCTTTCGCCAGCCGCTGCTTCTCGCCAGCCTCGCCACCCCTCATCTCGGTTTCAGTTAGGGATGCCACCCTCTCCAGGTGGGACCTGGGGATCCCCCGGAAGCACAGCTCATCTCCAGACTACAGAGATCAGTTCCCCAGGAGAGAATGGATGCTCTGGACGGTGGCCTTGTACCCCACTGAGGTCCCTGGCCTCCCCAGGCTCCGTCCCTCAATCTCCGGAAGGGTTTCCCAACCCAGATCTGCCAACCCTAGTTTCATTCCAAGGGCCTCCCGGAGGATTGAGGGCCTCTTTCTCTGGACAGGAGGCGGGGGTCTGTTAGGAAGGCACATAGCGGTCTGGGCCCTGATTTGCCTGTGCGCACCTGACTGTCTTTCGCTGGCTCCGCAGCAGGAACCTCAGCACCGAGGTGGCGCGACTCAGAAATGGGCGCTCCTGGTGGTCCATCCGAGGAGTCAGCCCTTGCCAGTCTCCCAATGGGCAACCCCACCCCCCCGCCGCCAAGCTTTCCGAATGGCATCAGCGGCCCATCCCTCCTGCGCTGCACAACGAGTGAGCCGGTGCGGTCTAAGAGTTCGAGCGTCAGAGACCAGGATCTGGGAGACACAGGTTCGAATCCCCCACGCTGCCGCGGAACCTTGCTGGGTGCCCTTGGGCCAGTCACAGACTCTCGGCCTAGCCAACCTCGCAGGGTTGTTATGAGGATAAAACGGAGGAGGAGGACAGAAAGCCACTTCGGTTCCGCATTGGGGAGGACCGTGGGATAGCAAGGACGTGAACGCAAATAATTTGCAGCCCGCCTGGCTCCCTCAGGCCCCTCCCGTTCCCCCCGATGGTCCAGGCTTCTTTTTGCGGTATGCTAAAAAAACAACCACCACCCCATTTCGTCCAGAAGAACACTCCCTAGCGGGGGGGGGCTTGGTCCCTCCCCGTGATGTGGGCCCCAGCCGAGCGCCAGTTCCCCTCCCTCCGGAGCTGCGCCCCTCCGCAGGCGGCCTCGCCTGCCCTGACATTTTCGGGCGCGCTCCTCCTCCTCCATCCCGACCCCCCCGGCCCGCCAGCCCCTCCCGAGGCACCGCCTGAGCGGCAGCTGCTCCGCCCCCTCGGCCGGGCTTCTTACTCACCACCGGCGCCTGAGTAATGCCCGCCGCCTCCCCCGGGCTGGCCAGGCCCCGGCCACGCGTGGGCTCCTCTCGAGCCCCACCAACCCGGGCGGCTCTGCCTCGCTCTCACCCGTCACCCCCCCGCCCCCTCCCGCTCTGAGAAGGGCTGGGGGGGTGCCAAGAGGCCCCCTCACGCACGCCCTCCCCCCCAGCTGGCCTGTGCCGAGGGCGGGGATCCGTGCCAGGCGCGCAGCCTCACGCATCTCAGCGCCACCCCGGCCCGCCTCGCATCACCCACCCCCTCGGGCAGGATGGAGGGGGGAGAAGCCTCGGTCCTTCTATGGTGCAGGGCACCCGGCCTGGCCCTCCGGTGAGACCCCCCCGCCAGAGAGCGGTCTACGCTCCCCCTTCGCAAGTAACGGGGGATGGCACACCCGGTACCCGCACAGTGGGAGGCTGCCTTGTCTTTATCCAGGCCTTCATGCCCACCTTACGCGCAATGCAGGGTCAACCGAACGTGTGATTTTAAACCCCACGTTTCTCCAGGGGTTGGTTCCCGGTTTCGTTTGCAAAACGAAGGTGATTTCTTGGCGCTTTCCTTTTAGGAACAGGTGTAGGCGCCTTCCCTGCGGCATGTAAGAACATAAGAGAAGCCAATGTTGGATCAGGCCAATGACCGATCTAGTCCAACACTCTGTCACACAGTGGCCAAAAATACCAGGTGCCATCAGGAGGTCCAGCAGCGGGGCCAGGACACTAGAAGCCCTCCCACTGTTGGCCCCCCCAAGCACCAAGAATACAGAGCATCACTTGCCCCATACTGAGACTTCCTATCCATACCCTGTGGCTAACAGCCACTGATGGACCTCTGCTCTGTATGCTTATACAATTCCCTCTTGAAGCAGTCCATGCTTGTAGCTGCCACCACTTCCTGTGCTGCCACCACCTCCTGTGGCAGTGAATTCCATGTGTTAATCACTCTTTAGGTGGAGAAGTACTTCCTTTTATCCTTTCTAACCTGACTGAACCAGACCGGGAGGTCCGTCTAAGACTGGCAGCAGCTCTCTTCAGGATCTAAGGTCTTTCACATCACCTGTTCTGCTCCTCTTAACTGGAGATGTCGGGGATTGAACCTGGGACCTTCTGCATGCCAAGCAGATGCTCTGCCGCTGAGCCAGCACCCCTCCCTCCCAAGAAAACCGAACCAGAATGGGCACGGTCGGCTCTGGAGAGGGAAGTCGAGGGGCCTCGATCCACTGGAGCAACTCTCATGGATCCCTAGCAGCACAAGATCCCTGGTGCACGTGCTCCAGCAGTCCTCCCAGTCCGCAGGTCGGGCAGGGGAGGATGAGAGGTCAGGAGTCCCACCAGGCTGACTTTGCACCTCTCACGACGATGCCGCTTTCCGGGTGCCCAAGTCAGAGCCGCCACGAGCAGTGTTCCCTCTAAGCTGGGTTAGTGTGAGCGAGATCACAGGGTTTTTTAGCCTCCGGCTCACACGTTTTTGTCTCCACTCAGGAAGGATGGCTCCAGAGCAAACTAATGTATGCCCAATCATTCACTCACAACTTTAATGCCAGTAGCTCACCAAGTAGAATTTTTGCTCGCCAGACTCCACAGCTTAGAGGGAGCACTGGCCGTTGGCCGCACCCTCGAGGAGGCATGCCCTCCCTGGCGGCCCTCTAGGCCAAGCCCGCCCAGGCCAAAGAGAGGACATGCGGGGGCAGCATCTGGGAGAGAAGGACTCTGCGCCTGCGAGGGCTCACTTGCTTGGCTGGCCCCCAGCCCCACAACAAGCGGAAGGGAGGGAGCCCGGGAAAGGGAGCCCGGGAGGGGCTCCCGGGACAGGCGGCTCTTGGCCACCGCATTCACGAGGAGGAAATGGGTCCCCGCCCGAGGCGCTGGCAGAAAAGGTGGGGGGCCGTGGAGCCAGCGCCCCTCCCCAGGTCCCTGGGTTTAGAGGTGGGAGGGTCCCGCAGACGGCGGAGGCCCGCAAAGTGCCCCCCCGCCCCGCTGAGAGGCCCCCAAAGGAACGGAGACCCCCCTTGCAGCCTGGCCAGCCAAGCCGGTCCCCGGAGCCACGTGGCCACGCGCTCCCCTCCGCCGGTCTGCTCCAGCGACGCCGGCGATCGCGCAGCCGAGACTGGGGGCGAAAGCCGCGCACCCCCCCCCTCCGGCGGACAGCCAGCTAACTGCGAGGGCCAGGCCCGGGACGACTCGGGTGGTCGAGGCGCTCTGCACATGTTCAGCGCCACCCTGGACACTGCCGCTCCCTCCGCCGCCCTCCTCAGGGGCACCTTCAGTCCCTGGCCAAAGGGCTGCGCGGGAGGGCTGTCCCGAAGGCGCGATCCATCGCTCGCTGCCTCCCTGACCGGTCCCTGCGCTGCGCGGCTCCCACGCCCGGGGGGGGGGTTCCAAACTGCAGGCGAGCAGGCCCCCTACACGTCCGCTTGTGCCACACGGAGTCCAGCGAGGGGAAGTGAGTGACCCACTCTGCCTATGGTGGGGCTGTCAGGGAAAGGGACGCGGGTTCTCCAGGCACAGAAGACCGGGCCTGGCCGCAGGTGAGGCTCAGGGGTGCGGAGGGCTGTGTCAGGGACCGCGGGCTTGGGGGGAGGCGGGCAGGGGGCTGTTCCGGGGAGCAGATGGCACTGGGCTCACAGACCGCCAGGCCTGGAAGACGGGGCATCCGTGGACGCCTGCGGCAGATCCCCGGCTCCGAAGCCAGCCGGTCAGAGAGCTTGGTTTGCATCCGGGCCCGAGGCCTGGACTTGAGCCCCGGGCAGCCGGAGATGGAACCTCCCTGGCGCGGGGCAGCCTGTCTGGAGTCGCAGAGGCGAGAGAGGACCGGCGGGCGCCGTCCTTCCCTTTCCCGGAGCGGCTCCAGAGGGATGCCCCGGGTGGTCCAAGAGACCCTCCCCTGAGCTCCAGGGCCCTCCACAAAGGCCTGCTGGAAGCCCACGGCCATGGTTCGTGGCCTGAACCTGAGCTTAGGCTTCTGCGAAGTGGGTCACGTCGGTGGTCTGCAAGGCGGATCTGTCAGCGGGAGCGGGCGGGGGCGCCGCTGGTGGAGCCGGAGTCGGTTCAGCACTTTGTCCTGGGACAGCTCCCGGTCATCCACACAACAACCCGGTGAGGCCGGCCGGGTTGTTGTGTGGATGACCGGGCGCTGTCCCAGGACAAAGTGCTGAACCGGCTCCGCTCCACCAGCGGCGCCCCCGCCCGCTCCGGCTCCTCAGGGTCCCGCTTCTCCACCCCCTCCCTCGACGGGCGGGGAGACGTCCCCTCTCTGGCCGCGCAAGGCGACCGCTCCCTCTCCTGGCTTCCCTCCCGCGACCTGGAGAGAATCGCAGCCGGCCTCGGCGGAGAGGCGCGGGACGGGACCTCCTCCTCCTCCTCCTCCTCCACCGGCGGGGTCGCCCCCTCCCCATAGTCCCCGGGAAGTAGGTCGGCGGGGACCCCCTCGCCTGCCCCGCGGGCCTGGCCGGAGCGGAGGGCCGAGGAGCCTCCCGGGGGCGGCGGGAGGGCGTGGCGGGTCTCCCCCGGCCCCAATGGAGCGGGCGGGAGGCCCATCCGCTCCGGTTGGTTTCCATGGCAACAAGAGGGAGAGGGGCTCGTTGTTGCGTTGCTATGGCGACCGCAGATGTCTGTCAAGGCCCGCCGCGTGCCGCGCCCGCCCCTCCCCGGGACTGACCCGCCTTGGGCTCGGCCGGACCCCGGGGGGAAGGGGGGGACGGAGGTAACATCCCCCCCGCTTCCCTCCCCCCCCGAGGTCCCGCTGCACCGCTGCGCTCAAGGGACCGGGCGGACCGGCCGGCCTCTCCGTCGAAGTTGCCTCCCCGCCACGCCCTACAGCCCCCGGGCCGGCTCTTTGTCCTGCCGGAGGAGCAAGTTGCCTCCGGTGGCCGAAGGCGGCCGTCCGGGCTGGGAGCCGCTCCCTGGACCGTCGGTGCGCGCCGCGGGCCCCCTCCGAAGGCTGGCCCGTCCCCGCCGCGCGCACCTGGCCGGAGCCTCCCCCCCCAGCCTCCCTCCCTCCCCCAAGCCCGCTCCGCCCGTGGGGAGCTGTCGGGAGTGGCCGCGCTCGCCGCTCCAAGTCGCTCTAGAAACACTTTCATAAATTTTCTATGGGAAGGGAGGGCGGGAGGGCGGAGGGAAGCGCGCCGACGGGAGGGAGGGGAGGGAGGGAGCGCGGGAGGGAGGGAGGGAGGGAGAGAGGGAGGGGGAACCTGGCCCAGCCCAGCCCAGCCCAGCCCTGCCCAGCCCTGCCCAGCCGTCGCTGCTGCTGCTGCCGCTGCTGCTGCAGGGAGAGGAGAGCAGCGGAGAGGAGCGGGAGGAGGAGGAGGTGCGCGCCGGGGCTCAGCGAGACGCCCTTCGGAGGCGCAGCCGGAGGGCGGCGGGGAGGAGGAGGAGGAGGAGGAGGCGGCGGCCGCCGAGCCCGGAGGGGGCGGCTCCCCCAGCTAAAAGCGGCCAGCCAGGCGCGGACGGCGGAGGACGAGCCCAGGAAGGCAGCCAAGGGAGCCGCAGCCGCTCCCCGGCCGCGCGATGCGGCTGCCCGGCGCTCCGGCGAGCCACTCTCGGATTAGCAGGCGCCGCGGCCGTCGCTGTCTGCTGTGAGCGGCGCTCCCGGGGAGGGGGGAGCCGGCCGCCCTCCGCCGCCTCTCCAAGATGCTCGGCAAAGGTGAGTCCGCAGCGCGCGCGGCGGGGACCGGTTGCCAAACTTTGCGCTTCGCCTCGGCCGGCGCTGGATGGATGGATGGGTGGATGGCCGGCCGGCCGAGGGCTGCCGCGCTCGGGGCGGCAGGACGGAGCCAGCGGGAGCGAAGCCGGGCAAACTTTTCCGTCCGGGGCAAATGCGTGTGTGGGGAGGGAGGGTGTCAGCGGCTGGCTGCCGGGCGCCCAGCGATGGAATGCGCCCGGGCTCCGGGTACCCTGGCGCCAGGTCGCGCGATGCTCCCGAGGGGCCGTCGAGGGACTCGGGCGCTGGAGGAGGGCAGGGCAGCGGGCGCCGAGCCAGGGACCGGCCGCCCCGTCCAGCTCCGCTCCGAACCCCCCAGAAGCGGCAGGAGGCAACGGCCGCCAGGTGGTGTGATGTAATTCCCGGGGCGCCCGAGGCGGCGCAGCAACTCCTCCAAGGGGCCCGAGCGAAACTGCCGCTTCCCCTGGGAAGGGAGCCCCGAGAGAGCGGGGGGCGGCCCAGAGGGCTGGGGGACACACACCGAGGCGGAGCGCAGCCGGGACCGCGGAGGCCGGGCGGGAGCGGCCGTGTGCCTCCCCCATTTGACTTTGGGTGGCGCTGTAGGGAAAGAACCTCGGGGGTGTGTGTGTGCCGGGGCGGGGCGGGGCGGGGGGGGGTCTGGAGCGCGGGGAGCAAGGAGCGAAGCTGGGCCCTCCCTTCCCTTCCCTTCCCTTCCCTCCGCCGCCGCCGCCCGGTTCTTTTTGGCCCTTTCTCCGTCTTTTTTTGCGGCTACCAGTGGAGCGAGAAGTACCAGGGGCTGCGCACAGACACGCGCCAGCGCCTCCAGGGGGAAGGGGTACTGGGGCTCGTCCGGGTCCCACCCTCTGTGTGACTCATTGCAAACTTGCCCATGCCCCCCCCCCGGCGAAGGGGAAAGTGGGAGGGGGGAGCCTCACCCCTCCAAATGGCTTTCTGGACTTGGCATCGGAGCCCTGGGGGGGCTTTGAGCACCTCCCTTCCGCAATCCCTGGCGCTGGGGAGGGGACCGGGTGCCTTCCTTTGGATTTGCTGTCTGTCAGACTCTTGGCTGGTTTTCCTGGCTAGAGGGCACTAGAAGATGATGGGCACAGGGGCATCTATCAGGGCTCCAGGGACTGGCAGTCTTGAGGCCTGGGACAGTGTATGTCTGGGGGGGGGAGACGGGACTGAATTTGTGTGCAGTGCATTTTAGGTCGGTGCCATCTACGCTCAAAGAAGTGAGGGAGAAGGTTTCTGGAGAGGGTGTCGAACAAAGGGGCAGGCCCACCGAAAAAGGCCAAGGGGTTGGGGGAGCAGATCTAATCTATCAGCTAGCATCACTGCCGCAGCATCTGGAAAATGCTTCCAAACCCCCCCTTAGACAGAAGGGACTCCCCCCAACTCTAACTCCTCAGGTGCTAAAGTTGCCCTGCCTGGGTGATGCCAGCCAGGCTGGGGCTGAGTTTGAGGGACAGTTCAGGGCCCAGGGCCCTTTTCCATAGAGAGGCAGTGACACAGAAGGAGAACCTCTGAGCATTGGCGAAGTGCCTTTCCCTTTCCACTGACGGATCACAAGGACATGAATTCTGTGGGTCGGGAGGTGGCTTCCAGATGGGCTTGGACCCCGGCACCTCTCCCTGCTTGGAAATGGACCTGTCCGGGGCAAACCATTTGCCAGACCTGCAGCTGGCCGCCCAGGACGCTCCTGGGCCAGCAGGCAGCTCAAAATAAAACAAACCAGACCAAATGAGATGCAAATCCGGAGGCCTGCAAAGTTTTTAGGTCTCGTTAAGCCAGGCAATGGTGAGTGCCAAGGAAGCTTTGTTAAGTGGCACCTTGATTAATTATTGAGAATCTTGTAGCTGTCTTCCCTTCGCATTTATCTGTACATCAACCACAAAAAAAAAATCAGCCCAAACACACTCCCTCCAAAGTTAATGCCAGGCCTGAATAATTCAGCAGGCTGTACGAGCCTCGGGCTGCCCTCCCGTCTCTCTCCATCTTCCTCTGGTCCTCCGGATGGCAGCAGGCATGCGGGGCCCGGCCTCTTCCGTAGGCATGGAGATCACTCCTGGGGGAGGTTACCACCTCCTGCTCGGAAAGGAGAGCCTCCCTACCTCCATCGGGACCCAGCAGAGACTGCAAAGGATGCCAGAGGTGGCCCGTCCTTGGAAGCAGAGTGTGCCCGGCCCCGGTGGTGGTGGTGGTGGTGGGGCCTGGCTGGCATGGAAAGCATCTGCATCCTGCTTGAAGCAGCAAATCAGGTGCTGTTGCTTCCTTGGCGTAAGGCTGTACGAAAGCAGCCCTAAATGGTCTTGTCAGATCTCAGATGCTAAGCAGGGTCTACCCTGGTTTGGTCTTGGATGGGAGACCACCAACGCTCACTCTAAGCTGCGGAGTCTTGTGAGCCAAAAAAATTCTACTTTGTGAGCTACCGGCATTAAAGTTGTGAGCGAGCAATTTGGCTCCTGCATCAATTACTTTGCTCTGGAGCCGCGTTCGCTCTAAGCTCTCCCGAGGGCACAGGAATCTGTGGCATCTCCGTGAAGACAGGCACACACACACACACTTCCGAGTCCCACCAGAAGGTAACTAGAACGAGACCAGTGAAGAGAACTGGTCGGCACCAGTGTTCCCTCCAAGCTGAGTCAGTGTGAGCTAGCTCACAGTTTTTTAGCCTCTGGCTCACACGTTTTTGTCTCTGCTCAGGACGGAGGGCTCCAGAGCAAGGTAATTTATGCAGCAGCCAAATCCCTCGCTCACAGCTTTCATGCCGGTAGCTCACAAAATAGAATTTTTGCTCACAAGATTCCACTTAGAGAGAGCATTGGTCTGGAGCTCTCCTTCCTGAGCTAAGACAAAAATGTGTGAGCTGCAGGCTAAAAATCTGTGAGCTAGCTGACACTAACTCAGCTTAGAGGGAACACCGGAGACCACCCTAGGGCCCTCTGCAGAGGCAGGCAGTGGCAAACCACCTCCGAATGTCTCTTGCCTTAAAAACCCTCTGGGGTCAGACGGCTGCGACTGGAGGGCGCTTTCCACCCCCACCACCATAGGTGAGCAGGAGCCCAAGCCAGACCCTTGGAGGAGGTTACGGGGAAGGGGCTTCCAGCCCAGCTCAAGCCTCTCTCATCAAGAAGTCCCCTTTCCCAGGTTGCTGCAATCCCCCTGGGGCAGGCAGGTTGCGGAGGCTGACTCTGGAAGCAGATCTCCAGGTCCTGATTGGCTGCCCACCCACTTTAGAATCAGATAAGTATATGGAGCAGAAGTCCATCAGTGGCTATTAGCCACAAGGTATAGATCGGAACTCTCGGGCTGGGGCAAGGGATGCTCTGCATTCTTGGTGCTTGGGGGGGCAACAGTGGGAGGGCTTCTAGTGTCCTGGCCCCACTGCTGGACCTCCTGATGGCACCTGGTATTTTTGGCCGCTGTGTGACGGACTGGATGGGCCGCTGGCCTGATCCAACATTGGCTTCTCTTACGTTCTTATGTTCTCCTCCTCCAGAACCCATAGCTGGCCCAGCACAGCCAAAAGGGCCCACTGCCGTGCTCCATTAATAGATTTCTGGACACTCCTGCCACTCATTCGGAAAGTTACTTCGCTCCTCCTGTTGTGGTTTCCTTTAGCATCGCTGACCCCCATCGAGATTAGTGCTGACTTCAGACTGTGTAGATTCACAGAGCTTGGAGTTCACAACCCCATCAGCCAAGGCAAAAATACTCCTTCCAAGCAGTGGCCTCCCCCACCCCCACCCCGAGCAACATGCGCCATTTGGATTCCATGGAGCTATTTTAAAAAGGCCCACGCAAACGAGGGTCACAGATTCCAGGCACTGGTTGCACAGATATTCCCCCACGGTGCAAGCAGGTGGTCTTTGTATAGTGTACAACTGTACACTGCTGCCAGGGAGGGGGGCAGAGTCATGAGGTGAAAAACCTTCCAAATCTCCTCCTGGGAGGCTTCACTTCCTTGGCCAGATCCAGCCTCCTGGAGTCGTTGGATCTGGGACCAGCACTTCAAAAGGTGTGATTAAAAAACATCTGGACCCTTTTCCTTAGAAACCAGTTGTCGGAAGTTGTAAGAAGCACGGACATTCCATGTGATCACAAGAAGAGCCCTGCTGAGTTAAACCAAGGCCTTCCTAGTCTCTGCCTTGGGCCACAGAGAAACAGGGAAGGGCTGTTGTTTTGAGGCTTTAGGCACCCACAAAAGTGTCTGTGGGCCCTCAATGGCAAATTGTGCACAAGTGGAATGGTTCTAGGAGTACATGTATGTCAAGGAGGAGTGACTACACAGGACATTCTCTCCAGTGAAAGTAACAGGATTTTTTTTTGGGAGGGGTCCCATGTCCCTGGTAGAGAAATGACATCAGGAGACTGTAGCAGTTAGGAAAGAGATGGACCCTTCAAGACCCGTGACGGGAAGCCATCTGTTGGGTCAGAAGCAAACAAATCTAGAGAACAGCTTGTTTGAGTCACTGATGTCTACAGCGAGAATCATCATCATAGTCGTCATCATTGTATGGCACTGTGTGTTGTATAGCCAGGAGATCCTAAGACTGTCTGGCAGTCAGAAGCTCTAGCTCTTTAGCATTATGCACCACTAGGTGGTGAGCTAAACTTGTTTTTAAGGCAAGAGATGTTTCAGAGGTGGTCTGCCATTGCCTGCCTCTGCCTCGCGCGCCTGGTATTCCTCAGAGGTCGTCTTTCCAAATACTAGCCAAGACCGACCCTGCTTAACTTTCGAGATCTGATGAGATCAGGCTAGTTTGGGCTATTCAGTTCAGGGCACAAGAATGGATTCTCAAAGCTGAGGCCAAGAGGCCTGATCCGATTGGATGGTGTAAAACACCCAAAGAGATCCAGTGCTAAAATGTGGGATCTGGGAGGCTTGGATTCAAATCCCTCTTCATCCGTTGGCTTGTTTTGTGGCCGCTCACTTTGTGTTCTAGGATCTGCAAAACCAAAGTCACAGGGATACGGTGCTGGATGGTCACTGTGGCTGTGAAACCAGTAAAGATGCGTCGAGTGTTCGGGAAATAAGCAGTCTGTAAATTGCACTGTGGGAAATTGCGGCCTGTGTTGTTAGAAGCCTTAAATACAAAAGAAGAAAACCAGTGATCAGAGGCTAGGCGGGTTGACGAGAGTTAAGAAACAGCAAAGGCTGGTTTGACACATGCCTGTAGGCCATGTGAGTCATTGACAAGTTAGGGTTGCCAACCTCCAGCTAGGATCTGGAGATCCCCAAGAATAACTACTGATCAGCAGACTGCAGAGATCAGTTTCCTAAATAAAATGGCTGCTTTAGAGGGGGCATTGTATAGCATATCCCTGTGGAGTCCCTCCCTTCCCCAAACCCCATCCATCCCAAACTCCATCCTCAAATCTCCAGGAATTCCCCAGTCTACTGCTGGCAAGCATAAATCTATTATGAACCACAACCATGGGAAAATATTGCAACACGCGGGGTGATAATAAACATTCATTTGCGGTCCGATGGGTGGCAGCTCCTTTGCATATGCGGGCCCCTCTCTGATAGCTTCCCATGTGTCAGCCCAAGAGAACTTTGCTCTCATGCCAGGTGACTGGCCCATCCCACTAACTCTTTCTGAACAAGTTTTGGGCTTTCGGGGGGGGGGGAGATGATTTTCTTTTTAGTTTCTCGGCTTTCTTTAGAGCCCACCTTTCTTGCTGACACTCAAGACAGATTACAGAATCAAGACAATGTAGTCATACAGCATCAGACGCCCAATGAATAATGGAATAGCATTCGGATTCTTGCTTGGGTGCCCAGCCAAACGTCTGCCTTGTAATTCATAGTGCTGCTGAAAATGGGATGGGGGAGCACATGTTTGTTTGCTTGTCTCTTTACCTACCCCGCCTTTCTCTCCAGTGGGGACTTAAAACCACTCACGTCATTTTTCTGTCCTCCGTTCTATCCTCACAACAACCTTGTAAGGTAGGCTAGGCTGAGAAAGAGAGTGTGTGCGACTGGCCCAAGGCTACCCCAGCCAGCTTCCATGAGAGAGTAGGGATTTGAACCTGGGTCTCCCAGACCCTAGGCTGACATTCTAACTGCCGCACCGTCCTGTGTGAGAAACCAGAGAGCGGCCACAGGAAGTTTTGCGTGTGCACCTGTGCAACAGAACTGCGGTTTCCCTCTCTCTAGGACAGGTGGACATTCCCTTGAATCTGGCCCTTTCGAAAGTAGACAGCAGCGATCTGAAACCTTCACATCCACACAAACCAACAGACAGCTAGTTAATCCAGATTACGAGGTTCACAAGCGGAATGCAAAGTTCTGAGTTGAAGAGAGAGCGGCAAGATGCGTAATCCTGTTCACATGACGAATTAATCCAGATGAACTTCCCTGGGCAGAGGGGCCACTTGGAGCAGCTGTGCCTGAAGGGGGTGGGGAGGGGGGGAAGGCCCTGCCAGCACCAGTGGGCACTGCCTTCACCCCTCCGCTGCCTGCAGATGGAATTCAGGAAGGAAAGGCTCTCAGTGAGCCAGCTGCCCGGAAGCTCGCAGGGGAGGAGGTTGGCTCAAGGTCACGGGAGATCCAGGGTCCTGCTGGAGAAGCTGGGTGGGTGGGTGGCTGCGGGGAGCTCGGCGGGTCCCGGCTGAGGCACCGACAGGCCTTTCAGGCTCCTCTTCTGCTCTGCTGACAACCTCTCTTGCCAGCTGGGCAGCAAAATGGAATTAAGTTATTTTCACTTAGTTACTCAGCTAATGCATGGACAGAAGCCAAGGAGTGGAGCCAGCAGGAAGGCAGTGCGGGGTGGGTGGGGGAGTTCTGGCATTTGTGTGGACTTCTAATGGCTCCCCGCCCCAGGAAAGCACTATGAGGCGGGCCGTGGGGGCAGGCAGGATACAGCCTCCTGGGCTGGTATGCAGGGACTTTCCGGGGGCTGGGGGCTGTCTGGGAGAGATTGGTGGGACTGGCTTAAAGGAGGAAAAGGATGGCCGAATGAATGATGCCGGGATTTAATGCTTTCCTGCAATCAGCTTCCAGTAGGCTTGCCAACTTCCAGGCTGGGCCTGGAGATTTCCCCGGAATCCCAACAGATCTCCAGAATACAGAGAAAATGGCTACTCTGGGTGGTGGACTCTGTGGCGTTATACCCTGCCAAGTTTCCTCCTGTCCCCAAACCCCACCCTACTCGGGCTCCCCCTCCCCAGGAATTTTTTAACCCAAAGTTGGCAACCCTACTTCCTAGACTGGGAAAACTCCCCTACACCCACACTGTCTGGTGCTGGTTGGGTGATTGCACAACCATGGGCAAGGATGTCCGTGCATGCTCAGAGGTACTCACTTTTTCTACCATCTAGTACTTCCTGACTGGGAGACAATGCTCCCGGTCTTATTCTTGTCACAACAACCCTGTGAGGTAGATTAGGCTGAAAGAGAGAGATTGGCTCAGGGCTACTTGGCAAGCTTCCATGGCAGAGTGGGGTTTCGAACGGTGGTTCCCCAAACACTGGTCTCACACACTAACTGCCATAATGCACTGCCTCCTTCTCCTTCAGGGTCTCAGGAACAGGTATTTTGTGTCACCTGCTACCTGATCCTTTAGTCTGGAGATGCCAGGGAATGAATCTGGGCCCTCCTGTGGGCCAAGCAGATGCCCTGCTGCTGAACCACAGCCCCCCCCCTTTCTTGACTTGGTTTGGTTTTGTGGACTCAGCTGCCTTGATGGACAGAACAACTCTGGGAGAAATCAGGTGGCCTACAAACATCTCCCTTCTAGCGATGGTGAGAAAAAAGAGACTTTCACAGAGCTGCTGTGAGAATCGCATGGGACAGAGGAGAGGACCATGTGTGCTGCCTGAGCTCTTTGAAGGAAGGGTATTAGCCACAAGGCTCAAGTGGTTAAAACGCTGAACTGCAGACCGGAAGGTTGGTAGTTCAGCAGTTCGAGACCCGAGTGCCGCATGATGGAGTGAGCTCCCATCTCTGGTCCCAGCTCCTGCCAGCCTAGCAGTTCGAAAGCAAGACATTGCAAGCAATGTTCCCTCTAAGCTGTGGCATCTTGTGAGCAAAAATTCTACTTTGTGAGCTACTGGCATCAAAGTTGTGAGCAAGCGATCTGGCTACTGCATAAATCAGTTTACTTTGGAGCCATCCTTCCTGAGCTAAGACAAAAATGTGTGAGCCAGAGGCTGAAAATCTGTGAGCTAGGCTCACACCAACTCAGCTTAGAGGGAACACTGATTGCAAGTAGATAAATAGGTACTGCTTCGATGGGAAGGTAACAGCATTCCGTGTGCCTCGGCGTCTAGTCATGCCAGCCACAGGACTACGGAAACACCTTCGGACAGCACTGGCTCTTCGGCTTGGAAACGGAGATGAGCACCGCATCCCTAGAGACAGATTCGACTGGCTTTCGAGCAAGGGGATACTATGTCTAGGGCAGTGATGCTTTGTATTCTTGGTGCTTGGGGGGCACAGTGGGAGGGCTTCTGGAGATGCTTGGGGGGCACAGTGGAAGGGCTTCTGACCTCACTGGTGGGCCTCCTGATGGCACCTGGCTTTTGGCCACTGTGTGACAGAGTGTTGGACTGGATAGGTTATTGGCCTGACCCAACATGGCGCCTCTTAGGTTCTTCAGGGTGGGCAAAACATGTACACTTCCATGAAGACACAGTGCTCAGCTCCAGACCGGACGTTATCAGCTCTCTCTAGCACTGACACCAGAGTGCTCTGGGTCTCCAGTTTGGGAGCTCGAGCTCAATGGGCTGCCTGCTTTGCAAGCACCAGGTTCCAGGTCCTATCCCTGGCATCTACAGCTTGCCACTGAAGATCTACCTCTCCAGTCCTGCTCTCTGTGTCCCTGCCTTGGGAGAGGAGGCAGGTGGTGACTAGAGACAAGGTCTTTTCCGGGGTGGGCCCCTCGACTTCAGAACTCCCTCCCCCTTAAGGCTCACCTGCCCCCCGACTTCATTTCGCTTTAGGCGTCAGGCTAAAACATACATTCTGGCCAAGCGGTTTCTCTCTGACAAGCTTTATTCATGACCTGCTTCTGTTTTGTGGATGGTTGTTCTACTAGCTGTTGTAGATTTTCCGGGATGTACGGCCGTGGTCTTGGCATTGCAGGACTTACAATGGCCATGGCCATACAGCCCGGAAAATCTACAACAGCGAATGAACTCCGGCCGTGAAAGCTTTCGACGATATAGCTGTTATACCGCTTGTGTTTTAATATTGTGGCTTCTAATTGTAAGCCGCCTCGAGCAGGACTCTGAATCGGCGGCATAGACATATTCTAAATCAATTAATAAAAGGACTTCCGGTGCTGGGAAACCCCTTTCTCCAGCCCTGCATTAACCCTTAAGCAAAATACGCAGGTCCTTGGGGCACCAATGGAAGGGGGGGCACCACACATCCCCACCCCCAGCTATCATGCCCTTAATTTACTTTCACTGCCACTCTCGACTTCAGTCAATTTTTTTTGTGATTGTCCTTATCTGCTGTGTCCGACTTTGACTTGCATTGTTAAAAACGTTTGCTTTGGCTTGGTGAGTGACTCAATTTCACCTTCAGCAATTACTGAAGAAGAGGAGGAGATTGGATTTATACCCCGCCCTTCACTACCCAAAGGAGTCTCAGAGCGGCTGGCAATCTCCTTTCCCTTCCCCTCCCCACAACAGACACCCTGAGAGGCACATGGGGCTGAGAGAGCTCTCCTGAGAACTGCCCTTGAGAGAACTGCTCTGAAAGAACTTGTGACTGACCCAAGGCCACACCAGCGGCTGCATGCGGAGGAGCGGGGAATCAGACCCCGTTCTCCCAGATTAGAGGCTGCGTTCTCAGTTAAGCAATGGAAGGGGCCAAGTGGCACCATTCCTGGGCTGTGCCTGGGGCATCAGTTGGCCTGAATGTGGCCCTGCCTTTCTCTGCCCGCTATCTCCTGATGGGCCAAGGCTCATGATGAGACTTCTTCATGCTGGAGCTGGTAACTGATGGCCCTCGGGCCAAATGGGCCTCCAGCTTAGGCTGTTTTGCTTGTAGCAGACGAAGGAAGTGAACCAGCGAAGGTCTGAGACACGGTGCTGAGCTGCTACGTGCCACACGGGGGATTGAAAAATCCCAAGCACAACACCAGTGGGCGGAGGTTGTGTGCCATAATGGCTTTCAGGACTGGGGGAAATGGGTGTCGGGCACCGCAGCAGGAGCCCTGCACAGCTGGTTCTGAAACACCGGGGCTGCCCGGTCAAAGCTTGAACTACGAGGGCCGTTTTGGAGATCGGCTGCGGAGCCTCCATGATGCTGCGGCGCACGTCTTTGAAACGCAGTTCAGGAGTCTGTTTTTCGGCCTGATCTCGTAGGCTGTAGCAGGCGGCAAAAGGATGGGTCTCGGTGGGCAAGGGGGCGGGGGAGGCTGCGCGGGTCCTGTCTTGCGTGGCCAATGAGCCAGAGGCAGCACGGGGAGAAGGAGATTAGCGCGCCTCTCCTGCAAAGACGCACAGCAAGCGTGCTGGCCCAGCTGCAGGGAGGATGCACGTGGGGCGGCCTGGCAGGGATCCCCGATCTGGGCCCCGTGACCTGCCCAGGCTGACAGAAGCCCAGACGTGAGGCCCAGGAACGTGGAAGGGAAAAGATGCGTCCCGATGCAGCTCAGTTCAAGCCGCAAATGGCGGCCAAGGTGTTCTGGGGCACCGCAGGCAAATGCTGCAGTCAGTCAGGCCCTTGTGGCTCGACCCACAATAGAGGGTCTCCTCCGGGGGGGGGGGATGCCCAGGGACGCTGCCCTCCTTTTCCAGACTCCCTCCACTTAGGGTTGCCAAACTCCAGGCGGGGCCTGAAGGTCTCCCGCTGTTACAACTGATCTCGGGACAACAGAAATCACTTCCCCTGGAGCAAAGGGCTGTGTGTGTGTGTGTGTGTGTGTGTGTGTGGACTCCATGGCACTGAACCCTGCTGAGGCCTCAGGCTTCAACCCCCAAATCTCCAGGTCTTTCTCCACCAGGAGCTGGAAGGCAGCCTTCCTGGAATGACAGCTCTCCTCTAGACTACAGAGATCAGTTTCCTCCGAGGAAATGGCGGCTTCAGGGGGCGGGCTCCGTGGAGTCACATGACCCCCGGCGAGTTCCCTTCCACCCCTAAATTCCACCTGCACCAGACTCCTCCCGCAGCTCACCGGGACATACCGAAGCCAGAGTTGGCAACCCAGCCTCTGCAACTGAAGCGCCACCCAGGAGGCAGAAAAGGGGTCTAGAAGCCACCCAGCCTATCCTACTGGCTACCCAACATGCTAGGGTTGCCAGCCTGCAGGTGGGGGTCTGGCGATCTCCCGCGACTACAGCTGATCTCCAGGCAACAGAGATCAGTTCCCCTGGAGAGAGTGGCTGCTTTGGAGGAGGGACTTGGGGGCATTGCACCTTGCTGGAGTCCCGCCCCTCCCCAAACCCCGCCCTCCCCTGGATCCACCCCCAAACATCCTGGTATTTCCCCACCCTCAGCTGGCAAACCCTGCACCAGGCACAGCAGGTGAGCTTCCTCAAGCCAGGTTGCCACACGGAGGGCCTCACAAGCAGGGCTCAAGTGGAGAGGTGCGCCAAGGACTCAGGCAGGGGAATCGAGCCAGGTCAACACGGCCACCACCACCCGGGGGATGTAGGGCAGTGAGACCTGGGCCTAGAACAGTGGTTCTCAACTTGTGGGTCGTGACCCCTTTGGGGGTCAAACAATCCTTTCACAGGGGTTGCCTAAGACCATCAGAAAACACATATTTTTTGTGATTAATCACTATGCTTTAATTATTTTCAGTTTGTAACAACGAAAATACATCCTGCATATCCGATATTGACATTACGATTCATAACAGTAGCAAAATTACAGTTACGAAGTAGCAACGAAAATAATTTTATGGTTGGGGGTCACCACCACATGAGGAACTGTATTAAAGGGTCGCGGCATTAGGAAGGTTGAGAACCCCGGGCCTAGAGAAAGGCTCCTTCCTGTCCCCAACGAGTGGAGAGCGGGAGACCTCCCAAAGGCTGGGAAGCAGATGCAACCCCTTGCCACTTGACATTTCGCCCCTGGGCAGAGCACCTAGGCTGGGCATGAGCTGGAGTGGGCAATGCCAGCGCGTCATACATCGAGGGACCTGGGATCGAGGCAGCCTTTCTTGGATTCGAATGGGCAGCCTTGTTCAAGAGAAAATACTCCCATGTAGGAAGCTCTTTGCCGCCTTCGTCAGTCCTCCAGTCAGGGGGAAGCTCCCCTCCCCCATTTCCCAGTCCCGAGCATTCCAAGTGGCGCTACTTAGGGAGGGCTGCCTCGGAGTCAGGCCGAGCGCCTGGAAATCGGCAGCAGCGAAAGAGAAAGGGTGCCTCTGGGCGTGCACAGAGAGAGTGCCATTTACCAATGATCAATTGCAAGCTCAGGTTTCGGGGGGCAAGACTTGAAGGCCAGCTGGAGAGCCCCGGCACGTCTCCCTCCGAAAACCACCTCTCGGGCACCAACCCTGTGCCAAGGCAGGCCCGTTCCAATCGTGTGGGCTTCCTCTGACCTGGAGCGACACCCGTGGCCGGGCTGTGAGGAAGCCACTTGCCCACAGGGAACCCGGGGTTGCCCTGAGAGACCCCCCTCCCCTCGCCCCCCAGGAGTGTCATAATTTCCTCGCGCTTGGTGTGCGTGGGAGGCAGGCTCCCCCCCACACACCACCCCCAACTGGGCTTTTGCGAAAGGGAAGGCAGGGCGCACATGCCAGAGACAAAGGGAGCCTCTCATTGGTGCCCGCCTCTGAGGCATGGCGGTGGCGCTCCCCCCCAACCCAATCTGCCAGGGCTCCCCTGTGCTTGCCTGCCGGTTCGGGTTGCTGAGCAGACTTTGATGGCTGTTAATGAGACGCTCTCCTTAACGGGGCTTTGCTCTGGGGCGGGTTTGATGCTGATCCGGCGCGCTACCAGCAGCAAAACCAAGGGGGCAGACGGGGGGACCCTCCCCTGCAAGGATGCCTGGAGCAGAAAGTTTGTGCATTGGGTGGGGGCAGCAATCAGCTTTTCGGCCCCAGATGCTGCCCGGGAGAGGCATCCCTATGCCCTGCAGGCTGAGAGCCACTGTACTCAGGCCTAAAGAGAGGGCTGTCTATTGCTATAGGAAGTGTGTGTGTGTGTGTGTGTGTGTGTGTATGCGCACACGTGAGTGTGGGGACAAGTCTGCACAACAGAAGCGAGCCTGCCAGGCAGCCTGGGGGGGAGGGTGGGTTCCCACTCTTCTTCGCCATTTTCACCTGAGCCAGCAATGACAATTTCCTTACGCTGCAGCGGCCCTTGAAAGCCCGGTGGGTCGGGCTGGACCTCTGCCCCCATCTTTGGGGCTGTCATCTGCTGGTCAATCACAGGCCTGCCGAATCCACATTCTATCTCCTGCAACTGGGTGGGGGCGGGGCCTCCCCCTCTCCCAGTGGGCTGCTAGGTTTGCCAGCCTCCAGAGGGTGGGCTGGAGAACTGCTGGAATTCCCACTGATCCCCAGGCGAAAGTGATCAGTTCCCCTGGAGGAAACGGCCACTTGGGAAGGGAGACTCCGTGGCTTTAGGCCCCCACCGAGGTCCCTCCCTTCCTCAAACCCCGCCCTCCTCAGCCTCCACCCCCCAAAATCTCCAGGTATTTCCTAACCCAGAGTTGGCAAGCCTAGCTGGCACACCACATGCCCCTCCCCGCCTCTTGAGACTAGGAGTCCAATGTCAGCTAGGAATTCATTTTATTTAAGGTGCCTTTCCTATATTCCTTCCATAGCTTCTCCCCCGTGGACTGGATGGGCAGTGTCACATAGGGGTTGAATGGGATGCTAAGGCAGGTCTCATTAGATGGGTGAAGGCACTCTGGAGGGAGCTGGGTGGAGCTGATGCCCCTTCTATGTTTCTTCCATAGCTTCCTTCCGTAGCTTCTCCCCCATGGACTGGGTGGGCAGTGTCACACAGGGGTTGAATGGGATGCTAAGGCAGGTCTCATCAAATGGGTGAAGGCACCCCGGAGGGAGCTGGGGGGAGCTGATGCCCCTTCTGTATTCCTTCCGTAGCTTCTTTCCGTAGCTTCTCCCCCATGGACTGGGTGGGCAGTGTCACACAGGGGTTGAATGGGATGCAAAGGCAGGTCTCATTAGATGGGTGAAGGCACCCCAGAGGGAGCAGGGGGGAGCAGGGGGGAGCTGATGCCTCTCCTATATTCCTTCCATAGCTTCCTTCCATAGCTTCTCCCCTGTGGACTGGATGGGCAGTGTCACACAGGGGTTGAATGGGATGCAAAGGCAGGTCTCATTAGATGGGTGAAGGCACCCCAGAGGGAGCAGGGGGGAGCAGGGGGGAGCTGATGCCTCTCCTATATTCCTTCCATAGCTTCTCCCCTGTGGACTGGATGGGCAGTGTCACACAGGGGTTGAATGGGATGCTAAGGCAGGTCTCATCAGATGGGTGAAGGCACCCCGTAGGAAGCTGGGGGGAGCTGATGCCTCTCCTATATTCCTTCCATAGCTTCTCCCCCATGGACTGGATGGGCAGTGTCACACAGGGGTTGAATGGGATGTTAAGGCAGGTCTCATCAGATGGGTGAAGGCACCCCGGAGGGAGCTGGGGGGAGCTGGCTTCTGGTCCTGGGGTGTGTGTGAGCTGGACTATCAGAAGAGGGGCACATAACGTGGGCAAACTGAGGAGGGAGGTGACATGGGGGGCCTCAGCCTTGACCTTCTGTGGTGTTCTGAAGCTAACGCACTCCCTGCTGGAGCAGGTGGCAGGAAGGGCCGGAAAGAGGCCTGGGAAGCTGGCGTGGGCAAGGCCACCTTCTTTGGCCACACAAGCCAAGAGCAGCGGATGCCGTCCACCCCCCCCCAGGCCCTCCGCCAGGGCCGGAGCCGCCTCTCCTTTGTTTTGCAAGGGCTGCGAGTGATAAATATGTATTCTTCTCTCCCTTTCCCAACCTCTGCAGCCTGTCAGCTCCCCACTTCTCTCCTCTGATCACGCTTGCCTCTTCCTTGAGCGAAAGAAAAAAAAAATCCTTTAAGCAAAAAAGGATTAAAGCTGGAAAGTAGGTCTCTGCCTGAGACTTTCGCCGGCTCCCTCCTGCAAAGAGCCGCCCTCTGAAGTGGGGAAAGGGGAGGGGGCGTGTCAAGACCAGGCAGGGGGATGTGGGACACCACCGGAGATTATAGGGGAAAGGAGCAGTCCCCTTCTTTGCTCTCGCGCCTGCTGGGGGAGGGGAGGCAGGTGGGAGAACAAAGGAGTTGCCGGGAAGATTCCTCCTCCCTGTCTCAACCAGCTTGGAAGGAGGGAGGGGAGAGGCAGAGGCCTCCCCCCCCATGCCTGTTTGTAAAGCTGCAGCCCCGAGCTGGTGCCTTTGAAACGTCCTCTGAGCATTTCCAGAGTGCCCAGGTTGGAAGACAGCTGGAGATTTTGGGGGAGTTTAACCTGGGGAGGGCAGGATTCGGAGAGGGGCAGGGAACTCAGCTATGAAGCCATAGAATTGAGCCTCCAAAGCCGCCATTTTCTTCAGGGGAATTGACTTGTGTAGGCTGGGAAATCGCCAAGAAAACCCCCCCCCGAAGGCTGACAACCCTACGTCCTTGAGAACTAACGCTTGGCACATTTCACGGTAACAAACGGGTCAGAGAAGTCCATCGCTTGTACTCTTGGAATTTTAAAAAAGGCACGTTTCCCTGGGTCAAGTATAATGTGAGACGTTCTTCCATGACTGGACTCTTGTTTTCCCACCACTGGGTAGGCCACGTAAAAAGGGGTGGCAAATGTGGGAAGGAGTTCTGTCTCCAGACTTCGGCTCTGCAGTTGAAGGCTTCTTCTCAGAGCCAGTTTGGTGTAGTGGTTAAGTGTGCGGACTCTAATCTAGGAGAACCAGGTTTGATTCCCCCACTCTTCCACTTGCACCTGCTGATGTGACCTTGGGTCAGTCACAAGCTCTGGCACAGCTGTTCTCTCAAGGACAGTTTCTGTCAGAGCTCTCTCAGCCCCGCCTACCTCACAGGGTGTCTGTTGTGGGGAGGGAAAGGGAAAGGAGTTTTTCAGCCACTCTGAGACTCCCTTGGGTAGTGAAGGGCGGGGTATAAATCAAATCTCTTCTTCTTCTTCTTCTTCTTCTTCTTCTTCTTCTTCTTCTTCTTCTTCTTCTTCTTCTTCTTCTTCTTCTTCTTCTTCTTCTTCTTCTTCTTCTTCTTCTTCTCTCAGTCAAGACCCACTTTGTGGAAGGTGCTTTCCTCATGAGGGTCCCTCAGGCGCCCCTCCTTGCAGTTCCCCAACCCTCAGGTCACAAGGTGTCTGCTTTTAAAAGCGGCGCACCCCACCCCCCACCCGACAGCTCTGCTGTGTAACTAGAAGAGAAGAAGAGATCGGATGGATACCCCCCCCTTCACTACCCGGAGTCTCGGAGCGTCTTACAATCTCCTTTCCCTTCCCCTCTCCACAACAGACACCCTGTGAGGTAGGTGGGGCTGAGAGAGCTCTTTCGAGAACTGCTCTTGAGAAAACAGCTCTGAGAGAACCCGTGACTGGTCACGCCAGCAGCTGCATGTGGAGGAGTGGGGGAATCAAACCCAGTCCCCCCCAGATTAGCGTCCGCGCTCCTAAACATTACACCAAACTGCCAGGCTACAGAGATCTTTTCCCCTGAAAAAAATGGCGGCTTCGGAGGGCTATAACACCACAGAGGTCTCTCCTCTCCCAAACGCTGCCCCCCCAGGCACCACCCCCAAATATCCAGGAATTTTCCAATCCAGAGTTGGCGACTGTACCTGTAGCAGAATTTCAGCCTGTCGGTGTTTTCCCCCTCCTCAGCTGGCTTTCTGAGTTTCCAGAATATGCTTAAGTTTTAAAGTTTTGTGGATACTTCAGCTCTCGCTCCACCATTGTAAAATGCTTCCTGTGGCATTTGATGAAGAATGTGGTTATGGGCCTGTGCGTGACTGCCACACTGTCAGGGTGGGGTGGGGCTGACACACCCACCTAGGATTTTCAGGTTCCCTCCCACCAGCCACCGGCAGGGGGACAAAGGGTCTAGGGTTGCCAGATCCAAGTTGGAAAACTCTTGACGATTTGGGGATGATGCCTGAGGAGGACCTCGTTGGGGTACAATGCCATACAGTTCACCCTCCAAAGACTCTAATCTGGAGAACCAGGTTTGATTCCCCACATGAAGCCAGCTGGGTGACCTTGGGCCTGTCACAGTTCTCTCTGAGCTCTCTCAGCCCCACCCAGGCCTGTAGCTACAGTGGGGCATCTCGGGGCCCGCCCCCCTGACTTACTGCCAAGGCCCCCTGACTTCCCAACCAGCCCAGGCGCCCCCTTGTGGGTGTGGGTGTGCTAGGGTGCCCCCTGACATTTAAAGGCCCCCTGAATTAAAAATCCTGGCTATAGGCCTGGCCCCACCTACCTCTCAAGTTGTCTGTTGTGGGGAGAGGAAGGGAAGGCGATTGTAAGCTGCTCCGAGACTCCCTTGGATAGTAAAGAGGGGGGGTATAAAACCAATTCCTCCTCCTCCTCCTCCTTATCTCTGCAGTCTGGAGATCAGCTGCGATTCCAGGGGATTCTTACCATCAGCACCCTCTTGGAGGCCTCGCCAGACCCCGGACCAGAGAGAGGTCTTCCTCCTCTCTTTCTACTGCCCTCCCCTGCAGCCAGCTGACTAGCAAGAGGGCCGGCCTCTCCTCCCATGCCAAGGGTTGTCACATTTGGCTTGGGATTCTGAAGGCGGAGCCTGGGGAGGACAGGATTTGGATGGGGGAGGACACCTCAGTGGTAGGGCTGCCAGGTCCCCTTGTCGTCACGGCAGAGGGATTTGGGGGGGGGTGTTCTGGGGGTAGGCAGGACGTTGTCAGGTGACATCCTAATGCGATGACATCACCCGGAAGTGATGTCATCTCATCAGCAACATTGTGCATGACACTCTATGGGAGGGGGTTTGCTTCAAAACCATAGAGTTTGCCCACAAACCAGAGCATCGCCGACATGATGTTACTTCCAGGTGACATAATCATGTCAGGGATGTTGCCCAACAAGATCCTTATTTGGGAGTGGGGTTTCCCCTACCAGCCAGGTGGGCGGCAGCGGATTGCAGCCTCTAAAAGCAGGGGGACCCCTGCTGGGACCTGGGGGCTGGCAACCCTACTGAGTTGAGGGATCATGCCATATTGAATCCTCTCTCCAAAGCCACCATTTCCTGCAGGGGAACTGATCTCTATCACCTGGAAAGCACTTGTAATTCTGGGAGATCTCCAGCCACCACCTGGAGACTGGCAACCCTACACGTGCCTGAGTCCCTAACCCTAATGCAGGAGACTCCCTGGGGCACGCCTGCCCCTTCCTCTTCCTGCCTCCCTGAGTACTGCCCTGCCCACCTGGGCTGCTTGGTACGATCTGTCAGGATTGATTGGGCCATGCCAGCCTCCATCCTTACCGTTCACCTCCTTAAAGTGGCTGCCCTGCCTTCCTGCAGACAGCTGGAGGTGGTACTTTTAAGGCTCAGGGCCACCCCATTTGGTGACTGGTCCTCCCTTGCCTGGTCCTCTTGGGTAGGCCTGGCTTCAGTGAGCCTCCCACCCGGAGGACAAATGGCCTTGTTGTGTTGATTTGATTGACAGAGGTGGAGCCAAATCCTGCTGTATGGAGACCACTGGCAGGAAGGCTGTTCCAGCTGGGCCTCTCCTCTTCACCTCTGGTCAATACAGGTGTCCTGAGGCGATCACTGGGTGGGAATAGCTAACTTTGGACTACTGAATAGCGGACTACTGGACATTGAGTTGTGGACAGAGTGGTGCGTGAAGGCCAGCTAACCTTAGGTAAAGGTAAAGGTCTCCCTTGCTCGAAAGCCAGTCGAATCCGACTCTAGGGTTGTGGTGCTCATCTCCGTTTCAAAGCCGAAGAGCCAGCGCTGTCCGAAGACGTTTCCGTGGTCATGTGGCCGGCATGACTAAACACCAAGGCGCACGGAACCTTAGCCACTGGCATTTTGCCACCAGCATATCCCAGGGCACAGGGGGTGGTGTAGTAAGGTTGCCTGCTGCTATGAACTTCCAGGGGAGCTCAAGGGGGGGGGTGTTTTTGTGTGTGTGTGTGTGTGAGAGAGAGAGAGAGAGAGAGAGAGAGAGAGAGAGAGAGAGAGTGTAAGTGAATGGTGTGGATTGGAGGCCAATGGAAACAGACAGAGGAATACCCAGAAAAGGTCAAGGGAAATGCTGATCGCCACTTTGGGGTCAGGAAGCAATTTTTCCCCAGGCGTGTTTGGCCAGGAATTCTGGAGGTTTTTTTGGTCATCTTCTGGGCATGGAGCAGGGGTCACCGGGTGTGTGTATGTGAATTTCCTACCTTGTGCTGGGGGGTGGACTAGATGGTCCTGGAGCTCCTTTCCAACTCTATGATGCTATGATTCTAAGTTCTTGGAACTGCTGACAGATTAAAAACCAGCCTGTTTGCAACTATGCATGCTGAAGATGTAAGGGACTTAACTTTTCGTAGGAGGAGGAATGCCTCTCTGCTGACTTACAACCATAGAGATGGAAGGGGCCATACAGACCATCTAGTCCAACCCCCTGCCCAATGCAGGACCAGCCTAAAGCATCTCTGACAAATATTCGTCCAGCCTCTTCTTGAAAGCTGCCAGTGAAGGGGAGCTCACCATCCCCCTAGGCAGCCGATTCCACCTTTGAACCACTCGGACTGTGAAAAAGTTTTTCCTAATATCCAGCCGATATCTTTCTGCATGTAATTTAAACCCGTTGCTTCGGGTCCTCTCCTCTGCTGCCAACGGGAACAGCTCCTTGCCCTCCTCCAAATAACAGCCTTTCAGATATTTAAAGAGAGCAATCATGTCCCCCCCTCAGTCTCCTCTTCTCCAAACTAGGGCTTTTTTTGTAGAAAAAGCCCAGCAGGAACTTATTAGCATAACAGACCACACCCAACAGCAGAAACTCATTAACATATTAGGCCACACCCCTGATAGCACAGCTCATTAGCATGTTAGGCCACGTCCCCATGTTGCCAGAAGAGGGGTCATCCAGCCACACCCACCTTTTGCTTCTTATTCTGTTTACTTTATTTGTTGTCAAAACCCAGGGCTTTTTTTGTGGCAGGAACTCCTTTGCATGTTAGGCCACACACCCCTAATGTAGCCAATCCTAATGAGTTTCTGCTGTTGGGTGCGGCCTATTATGCTAATGAGTTCTTGCTGGGCATGGCCAACTCAGGCTCCTGCCCAAAAATAGCCCTGCTCCAAACTAAACATTCCTAAGGCCCTTAGCCTTTCCTTGTAGGGCTCAGTCTCCAGACCCTTGATCATCCTCGTCCCACCCTTCTGCACCCTCTCGATTTTGTCCACATCCTTTTTGAAGTGAGGCCTCCAGAACTGCATGTAGTACTCCAGGTGCGGCCTGACCAAGGCAGTACACAGAGGGCCTCCTGCAATTTCGATGCTATGGCCCTTTTAATACAACCCAAGACTGAATTTGCCTTTTTTGCCACCGCATCACACTGACTGCTCATCTTTAGTTTACAGTCTACTCTTACCCCAAGATCTCTTTCATGTACACTACTCCCCAGAAACGTACCCCCCATCCAGTATTTGTGCTTGACATTTTTCTGGCCCAGATGTAATACTGTGCATTTATCTTTGCTGAATCACATCCTGCCCACTTCTCCAGAGTATTCATGTCCTGTTGAATTTTAACTCTATCTTCTTGGGTGCTTGCTACTCCTCCCAATTTGTTATCCTCAGCAAATTTAATGATTCTATGATTCTTCCCGTCTTGTTGCAGAATAATGCTTTCCCCCTGTGCTGTTCCTGGGGGTCTGCTGAAGCCCTGGAGCAAACTTGGGGGGGGGATCCATGGGCTGCAATGGGAGGGGGAATCCGTGGAAATCTCAGTCTTCTTGTGAGGTGTAATACCATAGAATAGAACAGAGACATAGAACTGGTATCGACGATAGGAGTATTAAGCATACAGAAAAAAATGAATTCTTAAGGAAGAATCAGCAGGTAGACGTTCTATAAGCAGCTGGAGAACCATCCCCCAAAAGAAAGCCTGAATCACTTGGGGATTTTTCAGTTTAGAGAACGAGGTGGTTGGAGCCCTGCCCTAGGTGGCTGAGGCTAGCCACGTCTTGTCCATTCTCAGAAGTTAAGCAGGGTTGGCTCTGGCGAGAACATAAGAACATGAGAGAAGCCAATGTGGGATCAGGCCAATGGCCCATCCAGTCCAACACTCTGTCACACAGTGGGGCCAGGACACTAGAAACCCTCCCACTGCTAACCCTCCCAGCATCAAGAATAGAGTGCATCACCTGCCCCAGACTGAGAGTTCCATCTATACCTTGTGGCTAATAGCCACCGATGGACTTCTGCTCCATATGTTTATCTAATTCCCTCTTGAAACTGTCCGTGCTTGTAGCCGCCACCACCTCCTGTGGCAGTGAATTCCATGTGTGAATCACTCTTTGGGTGAAGAAATATTTCCTTTTATCTGTTCTAACCCGACTGCTCAGCAATTTCATTGAGTGCCTGCGAGTTCTTGTATTGTGAGAAAGGGAGAAAAGTATTGAGATGGAAGTCCAGGGTCACAACGCAGAGGCGGGCAAAGGCAAACCGCGCTGACCATCACTTGCTCTGAAAATCCTCTGGGGCAACCGTCAGTGTTCCCTCTAAGCTGAGTTAGTGTGAGCTAGCTCACAGTTTCTTAGCCTCCAGCTCACGCATTTTTGTCTCCGCTCAGGAAGGAGGGCTCCAGAGCAAACTAAGGTGTGCAGTAGCCCAATCGCTCACTCACAACTTTAATGCCGGTAGCTCACAAAGTAGAATTTTTGCTCACATGACTCGACGGCTTAGAGGGAACATCGCTTGCCAGAAGTCAGTTGCAATTGATTATTTATTTATCTAAATTTATAGTCGGCCCTCCCCGCGAACGGGCTCAGGGCGGACTATAGTTAGGTCATTCGGCTGCACAAAACGTAATAATAGCAAATGGTTAATTGAAACATTAAGACAGCAGATAGAAACGATTTGCACCGATACTGGTGCTGCTGGACTCCGAGTCTGTTCAAGCCGGGCCGCATGGAGATGGTATCTTCAGCAGGGGAGGCCAAGATGTTTCTACCGGATGCCCACCGCCTCAGCCAAAGGACTGGCGGAACAGCTCTGTTTTACAGGCCCTGCGGAATGGTAAAAGGTCTTGTGGAGCCCTGATCTCACATGGTAGCAGGGCTATTTTGGGGCAGGAACGCACAGGAACAGAGTTCCGGCTGGCTCCCGAGTTGGCCACGCCCAGCAGGAACTCGTTAGCATAATAGGCCACACCCAACGGCAGAAACTCATCAGCACTGGCTACATTAGGGGTGTGTAGGCCTAACATGCAAAGGAGTCCCTGCTACAAAAGAAGCCCTGGGTTTTGACAACAAACAAGGGAAACAGAATAAGAAGCAAAAGGTGGATTTGGCTGTATGACCATACTTCTGGCAATACGGGGGTGTGGCCTAATATGCTAATGAGTTGTGCTGTTATGGGTGTGGCCTAATATGCTAATGAGTCCCTGCTATTGGGTGTGGCCTGTTATGCTAATGAGTTCCTGCTGGGTTTTTTCTACAAAAGAAGCCCTGCATGGTAGCACGTTCCACCACAATATGGCGACTGGCGAAGAGCTCTGAGCGGAGAGATCCCAACTCGATGGGACTGTCCACCACCAGGTGGTTGGGAGGAGATGACGGAGAGTGATACAATTATACATGGAGTTAAAAAAGCAGGCAGGAGAATTTCCTCCCATATTAGGACATGGGCGGGGGTGTCACCCAATGAAGTCGGTAAGCGGGAGATTCAGGAAAGAGAAATTCAGGCGTGAACCCTTCACTCCTAATTCACTCATGGAACTCACTGCCACAGGACGTGGTTCTGGCCACTAGCTTTGGAGGGTCGACAGCTTCATGGAGGAGAGCGCCGCCAGTGGCTCTGGGCCACAGTGACTGAAAGGGAACTCTGAATGCCAGTGGCTGGGAGGCAACGATGGGGAAGTCTTTGGCCATCCTGCGGTCGCTGGTGGACCTTCCAAAGAATCTGGCTGTCCTTTGGAGGGGGGAGGCAAAATGCCGGAGGAAGAGATGCCCTGTCGGTCTGATGCACAGCCTGGCTGCTCGGCCGTGGATTCTCCTTACGGCAGCAGATCCGGCACTGCCTGGCTGCCGCTCCTCCAGTCTTTTATGCCAGAGGACCTTTTGGAGAGAACCGCCTCTCTCCTCCGCCTGCCCGTGTGGCCCGGGAGGGGGGGGGCTTGCTGCTGCTCCTTCACCTGCTGCTGGGTGGATCCTCCCAGACAGAGCCAAGCTGCTGCTGCTGCCGCTGCCGTCGTAGGGCCCTGTGCAGCATGCTGACGCCAGAGCACACACCGGCTGCTGCTCGCCGACCTGAAATGATAAAGGAGGGCTGGCTGATCTCCACTGGGGACGGAGGGAAAGGGCAAGCTCGGCGTCTCCTTGGGGAGAGCAGAGGTGGTTCCGCTCGGGTATCAAATGGAGTCTGTGCATGCGTGTGTGTGTGCGCGCTACAGAGGGGAGAGGGCTATTTTGGCTCCGGCTCATTTCCCCAGTCGAGCTCCACCATCGGTAGCATGCCCGGAGCCTTCAGCACCATCCCTGCCCTTCTGGCACCAACCTTCTGTCCTGCCATGGGCAAAACCGTCACTCTTGCTCTGGATTAATTGGCCTGCAACAGCTGCCACTCTCCCCGCCCTCCCCCCCGACTTGGTTTTGCACCCCCAGCCCTTTAATCTGGATAGATCGAGGGTGGTTTTGGACTCGGGGCTGAGCCCTAGGATCTGATTTCTGTACTAGGATCCAGACCTGGGGCACCGGAGGTGGTGTTCCTGCCCGTGTGCAGAGTGTGAGCATGCTCAGCCTGGCTCAGGGAAGAGAGCCGGGATGTACCTCCGAGACAGGCTATGTACACCATTCTGTTTTGAAGGGAAGTCTGGGTTGCATCTTCCTTTTCGCAAGAACGGGCCTCGAAAGGGCGGGGGGGGGAACGTTCCCTCCAGTGGAGGGTTAAGCACTCTGATTGTGAGGATAATTGTGCACTCCTATCTCTTTGTGACAGTTTGGAGGTAATTATGGGATGCTGAATATGTGCCATTCGGGCAATTTGACCTTTTCCCGCTGAGGGTGTCTGATTCTACACCCCCCCCCAAAGAAATAAAATATTACAGGAACGTCAACACAAGAAACTATGGGAGGGAGATGGAGGGAGATTCACTGCCACAGGAGGTGGTGGCAGCTACAAGCATGGACAGTTTCAAGGGGGATTAGATAAACATATGGAGCAGAAGTCCATCAGTGGCTATTAGCCACAGGGTATAGATGGGAACTCTCAGTCTGGGGCAGGTGATGCACTCTATTCTTGGTGCTGGAGGGGGCAGCAGTGGGAGGGCTTCTAGTGTCCTGGCCCCACTGCTGGACCTCCTGATGGCACCTGGTATTTTTGGCCGCTGTGTGACAGAGTGTTGGACTAGATGGGCCATTGGCCTGATTCAGCATTGGCTTCTCTTATGTTCTTATGAGCATTCAAGCCCAGAATACACATCGGCACCTCAAAAAGAGCAGCGTGTTGGATGGAGGATGGGGGCGGGGGATCCTGCCTCACACAGCCCAGCGGAGCCCTCCTTCCTCACCCTCCAGCGGATGCCCCATCCGTGGCGGGTGCCATCTGTGCCTTCCTCTCCCGCTCGGGCAGGCCACAGTGGGCCGCCGCCCCTCCTGGCCAGCCGCCGCTTTGCTCTGATCAATAGAGCAGGGAAGCAGCAAAACAAAACAAGGTGAATATTTCATAGGATCCAGGGAGCGTGCTCCCCCCCCGTCTCCTCTGCGAGACACTCAGAATATTTCCTCTGCAAGGAGGAGATGGGATGCGGCAGCCCTCCTCGGAGGGGTCAGCCCCGGCCTAGCCAGGGTATCCTCCGCACCCACCAGCGGGAGCCGACTTGGTAGCCCTCCCAGGCCTGCAGGCGCCTCCTCTGCTGCCTGCCTCTTGTGCATTTCAAATTCCCCCCCTCCCCCGGCCTTCCAGGCTTCCCTCTTCCCCGTATGGGCGAGGGTTCCCAACTCTGGCTTGGGTGGAGAACCATTCGGGTTGGGAAATTCCTGGAGATTTTTTTTGGGGGGTGGAGCCTGGGGAGGGCAGGGTCTGGGGACAGGAGGGGCCTCAGCAGGGTATAAGGCCATAGAGCCCCTCCCCCTCCAGAGCAGCCATTTTCTCCAGGGGAACTGATCGCTGCGATTTGTAGATCAGCTACAACTCTGGGAGATCTCCAGGCTCCACCTGGAGTTTGGCAACTGTAAGTGTCATGCTCCAGGTCCCACTTTTGTCTTCCAAGCCATCAGTCTCTTTGGGGCAAAGCACTCACCCTGCCAACGCCCTTCTGTGCTTTAGGGACCATCCTCCCTTCCACCAGGGACAGAAAGGCTGGCTTGAAGCTGCTGCCCCCTCATTGGGATCTGATGGCCTCGGGCAGTGGGCGTGTCACCTGCAGTTGTCTGGGCCTGCTCGTACAAACGGGTCCAGAGTCAAGCTTGCGGGTCAGAGAGATGTCTGGGCTCAGTTACCAGTCTGGGTCCCAAGAGGTGTGAGATGCAATCAGGTCAGACGCCAAGGCAGGAAAGCCAGCAAGAGCATGTGGTCATGGGATGCTGGAGTCTGAAGGGGGAGGAAGAAGCAGACCTCTCTGTCGTCATGTTTTTGGGTGGAGACCCTGACCAGGAAGGAGCATTTGGGGGCTGGCTCTCCCACACTGCCCTGCCCTTATACCGTGTACGGTAAGCTTATACTATGAATGAAACTTTGTCAGTCTTGAAGATGCCCCTAGACTCAAACTTTGTTGTGGGGAGAGGAAAGGAAGGAGATGGTAACCTGCCGCTCTGAGACTCCAAGTGAAGGGCAGGGTATAAATCCAGCTCTTCTTCATCATCATCATCATCATCATCATCTTCATCATCATCTTCATCAATCACACAAGGGGTGCTGCTGGTCCCTGTTATGCAAAGGTTTTGGTCTTAAGAACATATCAACATAAGAGAAGCCATGTTGGATCAGGCCAGTGGCCCATTCAGTCCAATGCTCTGTGACACGGTGGCCAAAAATCGGGTGCCATCAGGAGGTCCACCAGCAGAGCCAGAACTCCAGAAGCCCTCCCACTGTTGCCCCGCCCCCAAGCACCAAGAATACAGAGCATCACTGCCCCAGACATAGTGCTTTATCTCTACCTTGAGGTTAATAGCCACTGATGGACCTCTGCTCCATTTGTTGTTGTTGTTCAGTCGCACGGTCGAGTCCAACTCTTCGCGACCCCATGGACCAGATCATGCCAGGCCCTCCTGCCTTCTGCTGTCCTCTGAAGTTTGCTCAATTTCATGTCTGTTGCATCGATGACACTGTCTAAGCATCTCATCCTTTGCTATCCCCTTCTTCTGCTCCATATGTTTAACCAATCGCCTCTTGAAGCTGTCTGTGTCTGTAGCCACCGTGACTTCCTGCAGCAGTGAATTCCACATGTTAATTACTCTTTGGGTGAAGAAGCAGAGGTGAGCACCACGATGGAATGGCCAGGAGAAGCAGGAAGGGGGCACTGCAGCGTTTTCTGAGCCTTGCAAATGGGGTTGGACGGCTCCATTGGAGTCTTATTCTGGAGCACTGACAGAAGAGCTCTTCACCTAGCTAGTGACCTCAGTTGTCTGGGCAGAAAAGCAGGCCTCTCTCTTGTGATGGTGGCAGCGAAGGGGTACTCAATCCAACAGAGCAGGTCACTGGAGGATCCACATCGCAGCTGCAGGCTTGCGGCGCCTGTGGAAGTTTTTTGCAGCTGCGTTCGGAGGGAGGAAAGAAAAACTGTTGACATGTTTTTTGAAACAATTTCAGATCTGATATCTTCGCCAGATTGAGTTTGTAACCAGCTTTATTGTTTAAGCCTGCTGGGATTTCATCAAAGGCGTCTGCTGTTTACCCAGAGCCATTTCATTGGAGAAAACAGTAAACAGACCTGCATTTCGATCTGATTTCACGTTTTCCTTTTCCTCCGGAATTTAAGTGCTTGTGAAATGTGGGGCCGATAAGGCTGCGCCTGCCTCCGGGGGGACTTCCGACTCTATTAATGGACACTTTGGAGGGGGAGGGCATTTAGGGTAGACAGGGCAAGGGGTGGTCTGTCTGCGGAAGAATAGACCCACCCAAAGAGTGAAGGAGAAGAAAGCCCCCCCCCCCCGACTCTCTTTCCCTGTGATTTAGACAGCAGAGGGACTTGGATGGACCTCTGAGGTGGGCTGGAGTCCGGCTGCTTCCAGCCCCATGGCCTCCATTGCTGGAGAGAAGGATGTGTTGGAAACCTTTTACAAGATGGGGTGTGGAGGAATGGCTCCCACTCCTGGATTCCGCAGCGCCTGCGCTGTGCCTGCCAGCTCTCCCCCCTCCCACGATGACATCTTAACGCTGAATTAGATCTCACGGACACACACACAGTATGAAATGGTGCCAGGGTGGCCGGACTGTGAAAATATGACTGACCATTTATAAAGAGCTTCAGTGTGCTTGAAATTGCTTTGCATGCTTTCTCTCAGTGATCCATACAACATCTGCAGTAGACAGGCGGGCATGATGGTCCCAATTGGGTTGCCAACGTCCAGGTGGGGCCCGGAGAGCTCCAGCCGACAGAGATTGGTTCCCTTGGAGAAAATGGTTGCTTTGGAGGGTGGACTCTGGCGTCATATCCCACAGAGGTCCTGCCTCTTCCCCAGGCTCCACCCCTAAATCTCCAGGAATTTCCCAACCTGGAGTTGGCATCCCTCGGTCCCAGTCTGCCCCCCTGGCCAGGGAAGGGGACTGAGTGGTTGTCCAGAGACTTCCCGGCAAGGCGAGATTCGACTTGAGGACTTTCCGATTCACAGCCTGGGCTTTGGCACTATCCTGCAGCAGTGCAGGCTGAACGAAATCTTTTATTATTAGCATTATTTATTATTAGCATTATTAGCCATCGGAGGTGCGCGGAGGTGCCGCTGTGCCTAATGCAGGCCTGGCTTAAGATCAGTGGGCGTCTGAGTCAGAAAACTAGACAGTGTGGAGAGTCCGTGTGAAGGTCTACAGAGACGCCATCAGCGCCGCCATTGGCGTTCATATTGTGTAAGATAACTTCCCATGGAACATAACATCAGGAAAGCCCTGGAGGATCCAACCAGTGCCCCATCTCGTCCTGCGTCCTGTCTCACACAGTGGGCCAACCAGTTCCTCTGGACGGCCAACAAGCAGGCCCCAGAGGCCAAGGCCTTTCCGTGATGTTGCCTCCCCTGCCACTGGAGGCAACATCAGGGGAAGACGTCTCCTAGGCAGTGTTCCCTCTAAGCTGAGTTAGTGTGAGCTAGCTCACAGGGTTTTTTAGCCTCCGGCTCACACATTTTTGCCTTCGCCCAGGCAGGACGGCTCCAGAGCAAACTCATTTATGCAGTAGCCAAGTCACTTGCTCACAGCTTTAATGCCGGTAGCTCACAAAGTAGTATTTTTGCTCACAGGACTCCAGAGCTTAGAGGGAACACTGCTCCTGGGGATGCTGGCCCTTTTGCTGCTCACCATCTCCGCCCCCGCCCCCCCCGCCTGTCTTCTGTCCCGGCTTCTTGGGATTAGTGGCAGCAAGCCTCTGTGCTGGTCTCCCCTCCTCCCACAGCACCTCGTTGGTATTTGTGCCCGCTGGGACTGGCAGGGCTCACTCGGCAGCTGCTCTCCGCTGCCTGCCTCCTTGGCGACCAGAGAAGTTTGTCTTGTACATCTATCACACCTGCACTGTGACAATGTAATTTTTATCTCTGGTTGTTTATTTCTCAGATGGAACTACTTGTAAATTCCAAGAAGAATATACCTCCCGTGCATGTGACAGAACCAGCACAAGGCGATTAATCTGCCCTTTGAGGAGCGGCATGTGAAAGGGTGCCAAGTGACTCCAGCACATGGGGGTTGGCAGGGGGGAGAGGAACCAGGGGGTCTTCTGTGCAGCGGCTATGCCAAAAGGAGGCATCAGTAGGCAGGCTTCTGCAGAGCAGCAAGGCCAGGTGGGGAAAGGGGTCTTATGGCAGGGGCCTCTCCCCAGGCCCTCTTGGGCCTGTAGCAACAGAACTGTCCATGCCATATGGAAGCTTAGCGAGTTCCCAGGTTCTTAATTCAGCACTGAGCTGCAGGCCCAGTTTGAAGAAGGCACCAATGATGCCACCCCGAGGTGCCCGGAAATAACCTCTGGCCAAATCTGACCCCTCTGGGACCACCCCCTCATGCTGTGTTTTCCTCATAGCTGCATTTTCACACAAGGCCCTGGAATCTCAAAGATTTGCTTTCGCAGTTTCAAGGTCAAAGAAGAGATTATGAATTCAGGAGGCCCAGCAGTTATTCTGGGGAGCCCAGAGAAACAACCTCCAGGTTCTTGTTCCAGGTTCTTCTGCAATGAAGAAGGAACCAGTTCAGCCTCAGACTGGCTAGGACGTTGCAGAGGGTTTTAGTGTGCCCAGGATCAAGGAGTGTCATTTGAGGATCCGGCCTCTACTAGGATAAGGGACGGTCCCCAGGCAAGGTCCAAGGCCAACTAAAAGTCAGATCTAGCGTGGTGTAGAAATGTGTTCATTCTAAGCAGTTTACAAAGGGGTTGTGGAGAACCAGTGTGGCGTGGTGGTTAGAGTGTCGGACTTCAGATTTAGAAGGCCCAGGTTTGAATCCCCACTCTGCCATGGAAACATGTTGAATGACCTTGGGCCAGTTCCTTCTCAGGCTAAGCTACCACCCAGAGTTACAGAAGGATGCAATGGAGGGACGGAGAATGACCTTGTAAGCTGCTTTCAGTTCCAGTTGGGGACTAAAGCAGGGGTCTAAAGCAGGCATCTCCAACATGCTGCCCTTGGGCACCAGGGTGCCTGCCGACTCCTTTCCTGGTGCCCACCGAGAGCTTTTAGAAAGAAGAAGAGATTGGATTTCTACCCCGCCCTTCACTACCTGAAGGAGTCTCAGAGCGGCTCACAATCTCCTTCCCTCCCCCTCCCCACAACAGACACCCTGTGAGGTAGGTGGGGCTGAGAGAGCTTTTGAGAGAACAGCTCTGAGAGAACCGTGACTGACCCAAGGTCACACCAACAGCTGCATGTGGAGGAGAGGGGACTCAAACCCGGTTCTCCCAGACTGCGCTCTTAACCACTAGGGATGTGTTTCCCCTCCACCGGGATTCTGATTGGCTATGCAGATTCAAAGGCCTCCTGTTAATCAGAGCTTCTGCCGGACATGTTGAACAGTTGCCATTAGACTTGTATATAATCTTTTTTTTTTTAAGAGAGTGTGTGTGTGTGCGTGTGTTTGCAAACCTGGAACTCATGGTGACTTCTGGCAACCCCTAGTGGGGCTAGGACGTTTCAGAGAAGTGGGCTTGATGTTACCTGCCTCTGCGTCCCGGCCCTGGTATTCCATGGAGGTCGCCCTTCCAAGTTCCTTCCGGCGTTGGCCCTGCTTAGCTTCCGAGATCTGACAAGATCAGGTTTGCCCAGCCTATCCAGGTCAGGGCCAATTTTTTTTTTCTGGTCGGTTCCACCTGCTGCAGCAGCCATTTTTGTGATTGTGCCCGTAACCCTTTGTCTGAATTCCAAAGGTGCCTGCAGACTCAAAAGGGCCTGCAGACCCCCCGGTCTAAATAAATAAAACATTGATGCCCTTCCAATAAGCCTGTGAGGTACTGAGGCTGGGCGGGAGTTGCTTGACTTGTCCAAATAGCATCTGAAGAGCCAGGTCCCCTCCCTTGGCTCACAAGTAACACCTCTTCCAGTCTGCTCTCCGAGCAGGCTCGGTTTACATAATTTATTTGCATTGCTGCTACATCCCCTGGTGGGAACGGAGCAAAGCAAAGCAGTCGTTCTCTTGCCCTCTTTACAGACAGAACAGTGACTGGCAAGTGAGTGTCATCGTCCCCAGGTTGCAGGAAGGGGGCCTGACCTGGGGCTGAGAGCAGATGTGAACCGGCAAACTCCCAGCTCAGGATTCAGGGTCCCCAGGCTCTGCTGCTGTCACCAGGCCAATCCCCTCCGCCTTTGCCAACATCCCTCTGCAGCTACAGGGGCTAGACAGTGGCTGCTTTTCAAAATAGAAACAGACTCAGGTGCGGGGAGGGTGGGGCTGGATTCTCTGCCTGACTTTGGTGTCCTCTTGGAAACACAGGCCTGGGCTGCAACCAATGCTCCCTCTGAGCGGTGGAGTCTTGTGAGCTACTGGCATTAAAGCTGTGAGTGAGCGATTTGGCTGCTGTATACATTAGTTTGCTCTGGAGCCATCCTTCCTGAGCGAAGACAAAAATGTGTGAGCTGGAGGCTAAAAAAACCCTATGAGCTAGCTCACACTAACTCAGCTTAGAGGGAACACTGGCTGCAACTCTGGTCTGGCCTACTCTAGCAAAACATGGCTGATAGGGAGATAGCAGGTTGAAAGAATTTGCTATCCAGCTTGCAGAAGCCCAGGACTGATGGGTCACCTAATGGGCAAATCCCACAAGACTTAGGCAAGCAAGTGTACGAGGCAGCAGTCTTGCCCTGCTCTCCAGCCCCAAATCCTTTTTTCCTCCAGCTCTCCAGTAGCTCCTTGACACAGAGAGTACTCCATCTTTCTGTGCTATACCTCTGAGGATGCCAGTCACAGCTACTGGCGAAACGTCAGGGCCTACAGTGCCAAGACCACGGCCACACAATCCGGAAAATCTACAGCAACTAACTTAGGGAATTTGTTACCTTGAGATGTAGGGGTGGCCACTGGCACAGACGGATTTCACCGGGGAGGTGGCACATTCATAGGGGGGGAGCCCATCAAGGGCTGTTAGCTGAACCCTGCCCATGCCTCCTGGACATACATCCCCCAAACAAATGTGGGAGCCCCCCCCACCATGGCACAGCATCTGGATGTATTTGAGACTGCAGCTAAAGCCAAGCTGGGCAGGGAGGGTGTCGCACCGGGGAAGGGAGAGACTTCATCTGAGATCATTGTTGAAGAGAAACAGCTGGGTTCAGGGAAGGCAGATCTGCCACACAACCTAATGAAGCCTCCACACTTAGAGGCAGTGTACCTGAGGTGCTGGGGAGGCTGTCGCCTTCATTCAGTCTTTCTGAGTGCATCTGGCAGCAACAGAATGCTGGATTGTCTGGGCCTTTGTGCTGGGACAGCGGCAAATCAGCCATGCCCCAGGAAGGCAGAAAGCTCCAGCCTGTGCCAACCAGCCTGGCCCTGAGGGACTAGTCTCCCTCCAGCTTTGCCCTCCAAGTCCTCCATGGTGCCTGCTCTGTCTCCCAGGTCTCGTTTTTGGCTTCCAAGTGAACCCAGGAGGTCAGGTGGGACGGTGCCTGTCAATGCTCCCCCTAAGCTGTGGTGTCTTGTGAGCAAAATTTCTACTTTGTGAGCTACCGGCATTAAATTTGTGAGCGAGCGATTGGGCTGCTGCGTAAATGAGTTTGCTCTGGAGCCATCCCTTCCTGAGCTAAGACAAAAATGTGTGAGCCGGAGGCTAGAAAACTGTGAGCCAGCTCACACTAGCTCAGGTTAGGGGGAACACGGGTGCCTGTTCCTTTAGCCCTCCGTCCCCTACCGCAGTTGGAAAGTTCCAGTTTGTAGCATTTGGAACCTGGCTGGGGCCAGAACCAGGGCCAAGTGTACCTTGGGAGAACAGTGCAGCCCCCCCCGGTTACTCAGTCCTGCTCCATCCCATGCTCCTCTGTGCACTTGAGTATTGGGGGGCCTGCCACCAGTCAACTGACGGGGGGGCGGGCAAGTAAGCGTACGAGGCAGCAGTCTTGCCCCTGCTCAAGCTCTCCAGTGGCTCCTTACCCATGGTGCTCTGGGCCAGAACTAGGGATGAAAGGTGCCCACTGTCAGGCCACGCAAAGTTTCCAGCCTGGGGGGAAGCCTCTGCCCCGAGCATCTCCTTCCGTTTGGCTCAGCACCGGCTTGGTGACAAGTTGGCTCTGGGTCCCCAGACCTGCTTTATGCCCTTGGCCAGCCAGGAGAGGCAGCAGCACGGCAGTGCCCCTCAGGCTTTGCTAGCCTTGCCTGGTTGCTGCAGGATCCTGAGGTCTGGAGCAGGAACTTTGCAAGGAGGAGGCCACACTCCTTCAGCCGGCCCAGGGCCTCTCAGCAGCTCCTTTGCAGGCCAAACCCTGGAGGAACACAAACTCCCCTGGGGGGCCAAGCAGCACGGAATGTTCCCGTGGCAACTGTTGCCAAGGGCCTTCAAAGTGCTGTAGGGTTGGTATTTATCCCTATCATAAGTTAACACACCTGTAGCTCCTTCTTTGAATTGGATAGGCCAGGCTCACCCAATCTCATCAAATCTGGGAAACTAAGCAAGACCAGGCCTAGTAAGTATTTGGATGGGAGACTTGCAAGAAATACCAGGGTCATGAGGTGGGGGCAATGGCAAACCGCCCTTGAAGTTCTCCTGCCTTGAAACCCCCCTATGGGGTCGCCATAAATTCAGCTGCGACTGGAGGGCACTTTCCACCAGCCCCCTACCAGGTCTTCCTGGATTTCTGGGCATTTGAGCCCAGGATCAGATTCTTAGCTAGCAAACCAGCCAGCATTTCTTCCTGGCAGAAGTTCACCCTGTCTGTTCTCTCCCTCCAGTTCTTGCTGCTCCCAAATTTCCAAGTGCAGGGAGTTCCGCAGGCTAATCCGGCGCGCTGTAGCCCCCGCGGACCACGCTACACAAGGCAGGAAGTCCTCCGCCCCCAACCCTCCAAAGGCGCGCAGGGATTTGGGAACCTCAGAGGCAAAAGGGAACCAACGGAGCTGTTAGCAGAGAGGGGGACAAACACGGATTTTTCGCTCTCTCACCTTTTTTTATTATTTTGCACAAACAGCTCAGGCTGCTTTTGTGTTTGTTGCTAATTCATGGGGAGAGAAAAGGGAGCTGCAGTCAAGGCGCGCTCCGCCGGTTGCGCAGCAAAGGCGGGCCGGGGCCGGGCCTGGGCCTGCGGCGCCTCCCTCCCCCTTGCAAGCCAGCCAGGCTCCCCTGCCTCTGCTCGGCCGGCCGCCGCCTCTCCCTCCCCCGGGCCGCGCTCGGCCTATCATCTCTCGGCCCAATTGCCGGCTCGGCTCGGCACCTGGGAGCGAGAGCGGGCGGGGGAAATCATCTGTTATTTTTGCAAAGCCTTCGGCGGAGCGAGGGCCGAGCGGGGCCGGCGGGGAAATTGCCTGGCAGGCCGGGCGCGGCGGGGAGGAGGAGGAGGAGGAGGAGGAGGAGAAGCCTCTTTGGCGGCTTTGCAAACCTATTTGCGCCGGACCCGCCGCCGCTCGGCTTTCTCCCGGCTGGCGAGGTGGGCTGGCGAGATAGCCGTCGTCGCCCCTTAATAGCTTTCTTTATCTGGGGGGGGGGAAGCTGCCCGGTGGAGCGGCTGGAGAGAGAGAAATGAAGGCCCCAAATTGGCCGGCGATTGAATAAACCGCCGCGCGGAGAAAGGGAGGGACGCTCGGCGTCCTCCGCCCCCACCACGGATGGATTGGGAGGGGGGGCTGCGCCAAGAGTCCCCTGGGGGGGCCACAGATATGCGAACAAGCCCAAATCACGTAGATTCCCCCTCGAAACTGGACATAGGAAGCTGCAGACTGAACACAGGAGGTTGTCTTGTTATACCAAACCAGACTCTTGGTCCCTCAAGGTCAGAGGCCTTTTACATCGCCTACAACCGGATTCTTCTAACTAGAGATGCGGGGGATTGAACCCTGGGCCTTCTGCATGCAAAGCAGGGGCTCTTCCACTGAACCACAGCCCCTTCCCTCCCGTGATCGGTTTGGTCCAGTCCTGTCACCCTCCCTTCAGCCTTCTGGCACTTGCAGACAATTGTTGTAGGCACAGCTTTGTCCGGTTCTTTTGTAAATGAGACAATCCAGTGGCAGTGAGTTCCCCGGCCTTCAGCCAAACAAACGACAACGGGAAGGGCTGGGGCTTTCAGAGGGATCAGCCTTAGCCCATGCAGGAAACGGGGTAGCCACGGACCCTCACGGATTGCCAACCTCCAGGGGGAGCCTGGCAATCTCCCTGGATTGCAGTTGATCTCCAGGCTCCGTAGATCAGCTCTCCTGGAGAAAATGGCTGCCTCGGAGGGTGGACTATCTGGAATTACACCCCACTGAAGACACTCCCCAAGCTGTACTCCCAGATTTCCTGGCCCAGAGTTGGCAACTCTACACAGCAAAGCTCAGATGCCTCGGGTGCCTGTCCTATGCAGGTAACTGGAGAGGGCTGTGGGGCACAAAGAAACCCTCACAGCTGGCGGTAAGTGCTGGCACAGCGGGAGCAGAGGAAATAACCTCCACTAAGGCCAACAGTGGCCATGAATCCCCAGCGCCAGTGAGGGGAAGCAGAGCGACTGATTCCTCTGCTTGACCCGCAGCAGCCTCTCTTTGAAACCAGCTGCCCCTGCGAATTGCAGCCCTCCTGCAGTGGATGCACCCCGCGCCATTATCTGTGGGCACAGTGCCTGGCTTATCCGTCCCAAGAGCAGCTGCAGCAAAGACAGGGTGGGTTGTAGAATCTCTGGCCAGCAGCACCTTTCTTTCTCAGGCTTGAGGCCTACTTGGCACCGACAGAACTTCTCTTGCTGGGCTAGGTTTCCACTGGCGGGGAAAGAGACAGACAGACCAGTTTGAACAATCACCACTCCGGGTTTAAGAGCTTCATCCAACGGAAACAAGGACAGAGGGGCAGGGGATAGCAGTTTGCAGCCTGGCTTCACACTGGGATAGGGACTGGTCTTGTTCTGGGTTGGACCCACTCCTGTCCCACCCAGCCCCGTTGCCTAGGGTTGCCAGCTCCAGGTGATGAAATTCCTGGAGATTTGGGGGGTGGAGCCTGAGGGTTGGGGAGGGAAAAGACCTCAGTAGGGTAGAGGCCGCCCTCCAAAGTGGTCATAATCTCCAAGGAAACGGATCTCTGTGAAGGGTTGCCAGCTCTGGGTCAGAAAATACCTGGAGATTTGGGGAGGGGAGGGACCTTGGCAAGGTATGATGCCATAAAGTTCACCTCCAAAGCATCCATTGCCTTCAGGAGAACTAAGCTTGGTTGTCCAGAGACCAATTGTAATAGCAGATCTCCAGGTGCCTCCTGGAGTTTGGCAACCACACGGGCCTGGAGATCAGCTTGAATTCTGGGAGGTCTTTGGACCCCACCCTGCAGTTCCAACATCCCTCTTTCACCCCTCCCTCCAGGGGAGGGAGAGGGCCGCTCTCCAGGGCTGCTGGTGATGGCGTCTCCCTCTGGCGCTTGACTCCATTAAGTGTGAAGCAGTCAGTCTGGACAGGGCGATGTGATTGGTGGAGCCAGCTCCCCCGCAGCACTCGCCCGGCAGGGCTCAGTGATTGGATTATAGGCCTGTAATGGGTCTCCCCGCCTGGCTGCTCAGTGGCGCTGCTGTGGGTTGGGACCATGCTGAGTGGAGCTGTCGGGGCCCAGGCGTGCTCCTGTAATTGAATCCGTAGCAGGTCGGCAGAGATCGCCAACTGCCTGCAGGTCTCTGGCTTGGCAACGGCAGCAGGCGTGTGAGTGGCCGAGCTGCCGGCAGCAAAACAAAAGGCGTCTGGGTGTGTGAGTGGGGGGAGGATTTACAAAGTGGGTTAGGGACAGAATGCCAACTTCCAGGTGGGGCCTGGCGATCGCCCGGAATGACAACCGACCTCCAGAACACAGAGATCAGTTCCCCTGGATGCTTTGCAGGATGAACTCGGCGGCATCGTGCCCCACTGAGGCTCCTCCTGTTCGCAAACCCGCCTTCCCCAGGCTCTGCTCCCAAAATCTCCAGGAATTTCCCAACCTGGAGCTGGCATCCCTACGTGCAAAGGAAGCAGTGAGGCAGCTGCGTAGGGCCATGCCAGCAAAACTGGGGCTGGGGCATCTGGCTCTTGGTCCCACATCTGGGTTCTCTGGGGGTCCCATCCCGGGCCTAATTAGTCCTTCCAAAGAACCCAGGCTCCCCGCTGGGATACAGATTCTGTGAAAGGCAGGGCATGTCTGTTTTATTAAATATGGAAATGGAAGGTGTCAGCAGCTTCCCAAGGAACAGGCCTGGCCCCCTGAGGAACCCCCCTCACTGACTGCAGCAGGCTTCTCACAAGAGGAGGGAGCAGTTTGTCAGATGCAATGGACTACTAGCCAGATCCTTAGGTGACAAAGAGACTGGATTTATACCCCACCCTTCACTCGGAGTCTCAGAGCGGCTTACAATCTCCTTTCCCTTCCTCTCCCCACAACAGACATCCTGTGAGGTAGGTGGGGCTGAGACGGGCTCTTTCGAAGACTGCTCTTGAGAGAACAGCTCTGAGAGAACTGTGACTGGCCCAGGGTCACCCAGTAGCTGCATGTGCAGTTCTCCCAATTAGAGTCCGCTGCTCTTAACCACTACACCAAACTGGAGCACAACGCTCTCTTCCTTCCGTGACTGACTCATTTATAGCCCACTTTTCTCCCTGCAAGGAACTGAAAGCTGCTTAGAAACAAAAAGAACATAATTTATCAAACCAACAAACAAATGACAGCATGACTCCAGTTCCTGGGCTGGATTCCTGCATCCTCTAGGTCTGCTCACTTAGGGTGGCAGCCTATGAGCCAAACCCTATGAGCCAAAGGACCCTACCCCTGGCCACGCCTAGGCTACATACCTGAACAGGAAGAGGAACTGCTGTCATCTGTCTTCCCGCTGAACTTTGCAAAAGCTACACATTCTGGGCCTGGAATAGGCCCCTCTGCCCCAGTTCTTTGATTCAGACAGAGTCCCTTTTCTATAAGGCAGGGACCCACGTCTCTGACTCTAGCTCTCCTCCTAGCACCTAGAAGAGGCCCCATGTGGTAACCCCGTGCGGTAACCATCCTGAGGCTACAGGGCCAACAACTGCTCTTCCAATCTGAAGAGCACCACCCGACAGTTCCTGACACCCAAGCCTAGCTGGTCAGGGTCTTTGAAGCCTTCCTCCTAGGAGGCGGGGCTGTGACTCAGAAGCAACACTTTGCGTGCAGAAAGCCATGGGGTCACCAGCAAGTACTGGCGGAGTGGGCAGTGCTGTCAGTATTGGTCCGATGCTGTAGAACAGAGGTCCCCAAACTTTTTGAACCTCTGGGCACCTTTGGAATTCTGACACACCATGATGGGTGTAGCCACACGATGGCTGTTGCAGGAAGTGGAGCCGGCCACAAAATGTCACGTTGTGGTGGCTGCTGCCGCCAAAACAGTGTTTTTAAAAAGTCTGCACAACTCTTCAAATCTCCAATGGCCAGTCAGAAGCCTTGCTGGGCAAAAGCCCCATCCAGTCCCGCTCGTTTTCTAAAGATACTGGCCGGGCACCAGGAAAGGTGTTGGCAGGTGCCGGGCACCGCGTTGGGTACTGCTGTTGCTGTCGATGGTGGCCTCTTATGAGAAGGGAGGACAACTGTGGTGGAGCAGCTGCTGGGCATGCAGAAGGTTCTGCGGGAAAGCTCTCTCCTCCTGAAACCCTGGTGAGCCGCTGCCGGGCAGAGGAGGAGTTGCTGAGCTCGGCAGAGCACGATGGTCTGGCTCAGAAATTTGAAGCCACTTCCGATGTTCATCTATGTCAGGGGTGTCAAACTCATTCGTTATGAGGGCCGGATCTAACATAAATGAGACCTTGCTGGGCCGGGCCATGTGTGCCGTAAAGTGTAATGCCAGGTAGCGGAGATAGAAACTTTATAAAGGACACAGACAAACACAATTCAAGATTTTATGAAACTTTTAATAAAACGTCTCCCATATGTGATTGAGGCAGCCTGGCCAGGAAGCGAGCTCTGGGTGGTTCCCTCCCTCCCTCCCCCTGGGAGGAGGAAGGATAGGAGCCTCAGCCAATGCTTTACCAGACTCTCTCAATCACACAGGAGAGGCTTGCCTATCTATCTCTCCTGTGCGATTGAGAGAGTCTGGTAAAGCAAGCTGTGACACAGCAGCAGCAGCATAACTGAAAAAGGAAGCAGGAAACAGCCAGGGCCTTGTGGGCCGGATTGTAGCCCTCCAAGGGCCTAATATGGCCCCTGGGCCGCATGTTTGACACCCCTGATCTATGTCTAGAAGACTCAATTGTCAGTGCCCTTCACAGATCTCGTCTGATTCTTTCCCCAGCTGCTCGAGCTCAGAAGCGGTGGGAAGTACCAGAGTTGAGAGCCAGTTTGGTGTAGTGGTGTGGTATAGTCCTTAGGAGTGCAGACTCTAATCTGGGAGAACCAGGTTTGAGTCCCCATTCCTCCACATGCAGCTGCTGGCATGACCTTGGGTCAGTCACAAGTTCTTTCAGATCTGTTCTCTCATGGGCAGTTCTCGAAAGAGCTCTCTCAGCCTCACCCACCTCACACAGGGCATCTGTTGTGGGGAGGGGAAGGGATAGGAGATTGTAAGCTGCTCTGAGACTCCTTCGCGTAGTGAAGGGCGGGGTATAAATCCAATCTCCTCCTCCTCCTCCTCCTTTGTACAGAACTGAGTTTTGGGATCAGGCTGCCTGCCTTTTGCTCTTCAATAAGCCCCCTCTTGAAGCCCACCTTGGAGACCCCACTGCCTTGAGAATCTCTGCCCCCATCTCCAGGGACATTTTGTTCCTCTCTCCTAAGATTTTAGGGGGTGGCAAAGACAGGCTGTGGACCCGATCCCAGGATCAAACCGCCTTGGCCTCCTGCTCCTTTGCAGGTGGGCCGTCGCTGTAAAGTGGATGTGCCATTTCTCCTCCGGACATGGGTTGCCACATCTCCGCTGCTCTTCCCTCCCCCCCCCATGAATCATCTTTTCGTGATGGCCGTCATCGGCGTGGCAGTTGCTTGCTTTGATCTCGTGGACTTTCCATCCAGCATATTAAAAGTTGCAATTAGTAAAGTGTTCACGGATGAGGCTGCTCAGTGGGAAGAGAGAGGCTCTAAATGAAAGCTGAAAGGTTATTCCAAGAAATGTTGGCAGCAGCCGGGCTTGCTGAGAGGAGCAACTTGCAGGCGGAGACGGGGGAGGGGCAGATGGAAGAAGGACCCCCGCCGGCAGCCTCTAGAGAAAAGGGTGTGTGTGGGGGGGAGATCTTGGAGGTCCCCTTGGCCTGGTCCAAGAATGGTTCTGCTTAATGCCCGAGGAACTGTGCCAGTGAGATTGGTTGGCCGCTGTGTGAGACAGGATGCTGGACTAGATGGACTGTTGGTCTGACCCAGCGGGGCTCTTCTGATGTTCTTAAAGGTAAAGATTCCCTTGCTCGAAAGCCAGTCGAATCTGACTCTAGGGTTGCAGTGCTCATCTCCGTTTCAAAGCTGAAGAGCCAGCGCTGTCCTAAGACGTTTCCATGGTCATGTGGCCGGCATGACTAAACACCAAGGCGCACGGAACGCTGTTACCTTCCCACCGAAGCGGTACCTATTTATCTACTTGCAATTTCTTGCTTTCAAACTGCTAGGTTGGCAGGAGCTGGAACTAGAGACGGGAGCTCACTCCGTCATGCGGCACCCGGGTCTCGAACTGCTGAACTACTGACCTTCCACAGCCTGCAGTTCAGCGTCTTAACCACTTGAGCCACCGCAGCTGGTTTAAGCTTACTGCAGCCAAACCAGCAGAAGAGTTCATGATCCCCTACTGGACAATGGCAAGACCTCCCATAGGTCAAAGCCCACCATTCCCGGTCTCACGCCTGGCCTTTGGTGACCTTCCTAGACCTCTTTAGACTTTACTAACCTAGCAAACGGAGCACTGGCCTTCAAATGTTAATGCTGTGATACTTTGCGGGGAGTTACCTTAAGGCATTTCGGATATCTTGGCAGGTTCTGAGATAACAGTCCAACACAGGTATCATTCTGGGATTTGCTCGGTATTTGTCATGGGAAATCAGTTACTAATATTCTCATTTTATAGATGGGAAAGTAGGGTTGGGGGGAGGCAGGGAAGAACTTATCCTGAAGCACAAGGTGAGTCCCGGGCAGGACATGGGACTCGAACCCAGACCTCTTGGAGCCAATGCAAACGACTGGCAAGGTTGTGCCCAGCCTGGCTCACAGGATTCCATGCTTCTCCTCAAGAGTCATAGAGCTTTTTTAAAAACTCAAAGCAAGGGTTCCCAGGTTATAAATACAGTCCCCACTGACGTGTGATTACATAGACAGGTGTCATGTGCTCAGAGGCAGGGGTCCCTAGGCAGTAGCAGCTCTGGCGTGCACGTGTGTGCACACACACACCCTGTTGAGTCCAGTGCCTGTTTCAACACAGCCTGGCATTGATGGTGGAAAAGAGGGCTGGGGGACTGGCACAACCATGGCAAGCCCCAGTTCTGGAGGGGAAGAGCTGCCTGAGCCCCCCCACCCTGCTAAGCTGCTTTGGCTGCTGCTCTCTCTTTCCCCCTTGCAAGCCGGGCCGGGCTGTCTGGGGCGCTCTTTCAGCCGGCATCAGGTGGGATGAAAGGGCTGCCTGTTGAGGCATTTCAAAGGCTTCTGCACCTCTGGAGAGCGGCACAGCTGCCTGGACCGGGCCGGCAGCCCCCTCAGCTTTTAATTAGCCGAGCCTCTCCTTTCACCCTCTGCCAGCATTCCCTTCCCCTTCTTTTCTTTTCAGCACTTTCCAGTTTCCTTTTAACTGCTGTAAACTGTGTCTTGAGCAGCAGCAGTCAGAAAGTTATGTGGCCGGGGTGGGGTGCGGGCGTGATGGTTGAGCTACCGGCCAAACCTGAAACGGGACAGGATGAGGTGAACCCTGCAGGCAGCAGATATTATGGGGACGGGGGAGAGACTCTCTGAGGTCATTCTGTGTCAGGTCCAGTGTTCCCTCTAAGCTGAGTTAGTGTGAGCTAGCTCACAGTTTTTTAGCCTCCGGCGCATGCGTTTTTGTGTTCGCTCAGGGAGGAGGGCTCCAGAGCAAAGTGATTTATGCAGTAGCCAAATTGCTCGCTCAACAGCTTTAATGCCAGGAGCTCACAAAGTAGAATTTTTGCTCACAGGACTCCACAGCTTAGAGGAAGCATTGGTCAGGTCCTCCCCCTAAGGACACCAGAGCATCCCACCACTTTCTGGTTGCTTCTCTCTCATTTCCTCAGTGCCGAGGTGATTTCTGCACCCCGATAACTTCAACGAGCCAGCTGGAGAGGCTACAGTGAGGAGAAGGCACTTGGCAGCCCTGGGGCCCGGGGAACCTTTGTTAGTTACTGTGGTGCGCATGCTGGGCTGTGGAGTCATGCTTGCTTGTTTTCAACGGTCGCAAATAAATCCGACGGCAGCTACCCAAAGCAGGCTACTCTGGCGGAAGATGGGGTGGAGGTGGAGAGGCAGAGAGCCAGCTCTCATTCCTCTATCCCATGATGTATGAATCACGGCTCCTGGGTTTCTGGGCACTCGCTAGTCTTCTTTTGGTTCCCCCCACCCCCCATCTGCATTCCCAATGAGCACCTGGTGTCCGTGGGCTTGTGGGAAGAAATGGCTGTTCCATACACTGTATTTTTGGTATCGGATGCCCCCACAGGATCTGCTGTGGGCGGTGGTTGGGAGACGGGGGAGGGCAGCTAAGGAGCGAGAAGGGTAGGCCAGTCAGCTGACCTCTTCCGGGAAGCCCAGCCAAGGGGGCCCCCATATCAGACTCCCGGGGCTCTGGCGTGGGCGGGAGGCACCACTGGACTGCAGCGTCTCAGGGGAAAGCAAAGGCTGTGATCCTCCGAGAACCTTGCCTGATACGGCCAATAAGACCTTGCAGTGGTGGAAAGTACCGTCCAGTCGCAGCCAGGCCCGTAGCTACAGCGGGGCATTTCGGGGCCTGGCCCCCTGACTTCCTGCCAAGGCCCCCTGACTTCCATCCAGCCTCCAGCCCCTCGGCTCTCTGGGCTGCCTGGAGACCTCCCAACTCTCTGGGCAGCATGGAGGACTCCCCACCACCACCCCTTCCCCAAGCATGGCTTGCTTCCCCATGTAGGCAAGCAGAGTGTGAACACTGCAGAAGGGAGTTTTTTAAATTTTATTTTTATTTTTTTATTAAGTGATGTCCGTGCCCCCTGACTTATTTAAAGGCCCCCTGAATTACAAAATCCTGGCTACGGGCCTGGTCGCAGCTGACTTTGCCATCGCCTGCCTATGCGTAGTGAGCTTGGGCTTCCTTGGTGGTCTCCCATCCAAGTACTGACCAGAGCCAACCCTACTTAGCTTCCTGGACCACCCAGGTCAGGGCACCTGATCCTTTTACTTACCGCAAAGCTCTGGGTTGAAATCGTGGCCACAGCTAAGTTGAGTGAGTGAGGCCCTCCTGACCATGGCCTCTTGACCCAATCCTGGGGACGTGTCAGCAGCACGCCTGCCAGTTTGGTGTAATGGTGAGGAGCGTGGACTCTAATGTGGGAGAACCGGGTTTGGTTCCCCACTCCTCCACATGCAGCTGCTGGTGTGACCTTGGGTCAGTCACAAGTTCTCTCGGAGCTGTTCTCGAAAGAGCAGTTCTTGAAAGAGCAGTTCTCTGTCAGCCCCACCTACCTCACAGGGTGTCTGTTGTGGGGAGGGGAAGGAGATGATTCTCCTTCTTCTACTCCTCCTCCTCCTCCTCCTCCTCCTCCTCCTCCCACAATCACTCTGTTACTCTTCCCTCAGTAGGCTGAGAGGTGCTTGCAGAAGGAGCAGCGCTGCTCTCTGCGTATAGGGATAGAGAGGCCTGGTTGGAAACCAGGAGGTGGCAAGACCGTCCTGGTGGGGCCAGGGTGGGCCAGAGCACTGTAGCACGGCAGAGCAAGGGGAATGAGCAGGGGTGGGGTGGTTCTGAAGGTTTCTCAGCCCTCCTACAAAGTCCTCATTTTGGTTGGCGGGCTGCAGCTTCAGGTAGGACTTGAGGTGCTGCTGACCCCTGATGACTGTCCTTCACAGGGACGAGATTCCGTGCTCTGGAACACGCAGCAGCCAAGGCAGTCTCTTCCCTGCCAAAGGAGGAATCCCAGCTGCTCTTTCATGAGTCATCAGGCCAGGACCCATGCAGGATGTCTCCGGAGGTGGGACAAACCTTGAACGTGTCTGAACATCAGAAACTGCCTTCTCCCACTTCAGATCACTCGTCCATCTCCCTCACTGTTATCTGCCCTGATTGGCCATAAGAACATAAGAGAAGCCAGTGTTGGATCAGGCCAGTGGCCCATCCAGTCCAACACTCTGTCACACAGTGGCCAAAAATACCAGGTGCCATCAGGAGGTCCAGCAGTGGGGCCAGGACACTAGAAGCCCTCCCACTGTTGACCCCCCCAAGCATCAAGAATACAGAGCATCACTTGCCCCAGACCTATAACTTGTGGCTAATAACCACCAATGGACCTCTGCTCCATATGCCTATCTAATTCCCTCTTGAAGCCGTCCTTGCTTGTAGCCGCCACCACCTCCTGTGGCAGTGAATTCCGTGTGTGAATCACTCTTTGGGTGAAGAAGTACTTCCTTTTATCCGTTCTAACCCGACTGCTCGGCAATTTCATTGAGTGCCCACGAGTTCTTGTATTGTGAGAAAGGGAGAAAAGTACCTCTTTCTCGACCTGCTCTATCCCATGCATAATCTTATAAACCTCTATCATGTCACCCCTCAGCCGTCGTTTCTCCAAGCTAAAGAGCCCCAAGCGCTTCAACCTTTCTTCATAGGGAAAGTGTTCCAACCCTTTTTCATTCTAGTTGCCCTTTTCTGCTCTTTCCCCAAAGCTATAATATCCTTTTTAAGGTGTGGTGACTTTAAGCTGTGGCCATGAGTGACTCTCTGCAGCGTTCTGCAGAGAAAGGGGCTTTCAGGTAGCCCCCATTACTTGTGTCCCTTTAAGGGAAGCAGCCCTGGCTGGAGGCCTGCTTTGCACACAAAGCAGACCCCCCCACACACCCACACACTGCTGAGCTTTGCAAGCTCCCAAGAAATACCGGACTCGTCTCTAGACAGGAGGACAAAACCGTTCTGAGGCTGACCCAGGCTCAGAACGAACAACAGAGCGCTCCTTTGGCTGGAGTCAGAGCCTGGCCGAGGCTGCCCATCAAAGGAACCCTGTCCCGCGTTTCATTGCAAACAGGAGTAATGGGAAGAAATGGCCAACATTAACCCCATCCCCACCCGCACCAGCGGCCAAACACCTGGCACGGAAGGCAGCTGCCCGCCTTCCTCTGGTTCATTTGTCTGGCTCAGATGCAAAGCCCCATGGGGAGGTTCCAGAGCCGGCTGCAATGAAAGATAAAGCTGGAGTTTTGGTCAGCTCTATTGATTTTCCTTATTATTACAGTACGAAATTTATGGCTGGCTTTAAAACTGCAATAAGTGGCAAGCTGGAGGAGGGGAACTTCCATATGACCTTGAAAATGTTCCCTTCAAACCCCCCTTCAACTTCTGGTCGCAGGCTGAGACACAGGGGCAGGGTGGGTGGGTGGGGGGATGTGGGGCTGCTGCTGAGCCCCACATCACCGCCGGAACCAAAGAGCCACTTCTAGGCTTGGTCAAGAGGAGCAAGGCTGGGTCTGACCAGGGCTGCTGGGCTCCTTGCCCCCCACTGCAGCTTCTGTTCTTGGGACCGGGTTGCCCTACAGAGGCCGACCCACTCCCCTTGGGCCTGGCAGAAACAGGGAGCGGCGAAAGCAGAGGTGTCGAACTCATTTGGGCCGAATCTGACATGAATGTCACTTGGTCGGGCCAGGCCACATGTACCAGAAAACATAATGTCAGGTACCGGAGATATAAATTATATAAAGGACAGCAGCTGGTAAGCTCCGAGTGGTTGCCTCCTCACTGCAAGACCCCATGGGTGGTGGTGGGGGGTATATGCAAAGGAAAACCCATATGGGCGGACTGGAGAGCCAGCAGTGCAGCACTGGGTAGATTCTCCCATGCTGTTTGACTGTTGCAAACAAGGTTGTTCCACCATGCCAAACCCACAATTGGAGCGGCTCTGCCCACTCCACACCCCTGAGCAGTCCTCTGTTCCCTCCCTTGCAGTAGGTACTTGCAGGCCACGTAAGAGTCCTGGGCAGGCCTTATGTTTGACACCCCTGGACTAAAGCCAAGAGGGGGCCACTAAGGCCACCAGTGGGTAAGGAAGAAAAGCTGGAATCTCACCATAAGCCCCGATCTCCCAGGAGGCCGTCCCTTCTCAGCAGCCACTGTCAGTCTTACAAATGGGGACAAGATAGTTTTAGTTAGGAGTTTCAGGCTCTGGTTTGAGAGTTCCAGGTTCAAATCACCAGTCTGGCATGAAGCTGAGATGACCCCGGGCCCATCACACCCCTTCTCAGTCTAACTTACCACGCAGGGTTGTTGTGAGCATGAAACAGAAGGGAGAGCCATTTGCAGCTCATTCGAAGGAATGAGGGTTAATTGTGCACTGGCCTACTCTGCAGGGCTGTTGCAGGGAGGCCTGAGGTCACAAACATGAAACTGTAAGAGTCACAAGCCCTGTGAATGTGTGAAAGGGATCGGACAGAGTCCCCATTGCCCCTGCTGTTACCACCCCTAGGGAGGAGGAGGAGGAAGAAGAAGAAGAAGAAATTGGATTTATACCCCTCCCTTCACTACCCAAAGGAGTCTCTGAGTGGCTCACAATCTCCTTTCCCTTCCCCTCCCCACAACAGATACCCTGTGAGGTAGGTGGGGCTGAGACAGCTCTTTCAAGGACTGCTCTTGTGAGAACAGCTCTGAAATAACTTGTGACTGTCCCAAGGTCACTCCAGCAGCTGCATGTGGAGGAATGGGGAATCAAACCCAGTTCTCCCAGATTGGAGTCTGCATTCCTAACCACTCCACCAAACTGGCTCTCAAGAAGGGATGCATATTCCACCCCCACCCCCCACCACTGCAACTCATCTCCTCCTCTGCCTCCCCCATCCCTTCCCCAGGCACTACGCAAAAGTGTTCTGGATTACCTCCATGGCCTCAAAGAGAACTTTGCTGAAAGCAAGCAAGCAAGCAAGCTGAGATTCACAGGGAGTATTCAGCACTGGCACTTGGACTCAAATGCTATCACGTCCCGATTCGACACCCCAGGAAGCCTCGCTGTACCCAAACCAGCCCCATACAAATGCAAAGAAGTTATCTGAATTTCTTGTCTATGTGTAAAGCAGCGAAGACAGACAGCAGGAATCTCTTGCAGGAGTTCTGGGCAGCAATGGGGAAAAAATCTGTCGCCAGTTAAGAACATCAGGGCGTTGCGGCTCCAATGCCAATTTCTTCTTGCTTACGCGGACATATCCTGCACAGAAGCCACTGTGAAGGAGGCAGCAGCAGCAGCTACGAAGTGGGCAGCAGCTGGCTAGAGTCACATCTCTGGTTTCCTTTGAACCCATTTGATTACTTCCAGCTCCTGGCACAGGGCTACTTGGAAGCTGCCATGCTGCTACACTGCCTGGCCTGCTGCCCTCACTGAGCCTCCGAGGAAGCCTTTTCATCTGTGATCTGGGAAACATGACTGATCATTCCATGCAGGAAAGAAAGAGTTTTCTAATTTAACAATGCAGTCACATCAGTCCAGTGGGGCTCACTCCTAATTTAGTAGTTGCACGTAGGAGTGTGACCTCCTTTAACAACTGAACTTCCACAGTCACACTGCAACCCTTCCTGCGTTGTTCTAGAATAAGTGCCCCTATTTCCCCCTCCCACACACACACCCCACGTATTCACAGACAATCTGGGGAGGGCTTGGTGTTCCTCCGTAACCTACACTCACTGCTTTGGTGTGATGGAAAGTGCCGTCGAGTCACACAGCTGACTTATGGCGACCCCCGTAGGGTTCTCAGGGCAAGAGGTGTTCAGCGGTGGTTTGCCATTGCCTGCCTCTGTGCCACACCCCTGGTATTCCTTGCAGGTCTCCCATCCAAATACTAGACAGGGCCAACCCTGCTTAGATTCTGAGATCTGACAAGGTCCGGTTAGCCTGAGCAATCCAGGTCAGGGCTCTCACTGCTTTAGGGGACTCTCTGATCTGTTTATTTGTGTGTTTGCTTCACTTATACCTTACCTTTCTCTCCAGTGGAGACCCAGGACAGCTTACATTCCTCTCCTCGGTTTTATCCTAACAACAGCCTGTGGGGTAGGTTAGGCCAAGAGAGTGTGACTGGCCCAATGTCACCCAGTGAGCTTCCGTGGCACGACTAGGGATTAAAACCTGGGTCTCCCACACCGGCTATTTGTTTGCTTTTTTGCTTCATTTTACCTTTCTCCCCAGCGGGGTCGAAAGTGGCTAACATCATTCTCCTCCCCTCCATTTTACCTTCACAACAATCCAAGATAGTAGGTTAGGCTGGGCAAGCAGTGACAGGTCTAAGGCACCTGGGTTTTGGCCACTGTGTGACACAGAGTGTCGGGCTGGACGGGTCACTGGCTTGATTCAACAGGGCTTCTCTTATGTCCGGGGCACCAATGCTCTGTATTTTTGGTGCTTGGGGGGCAAGAGTGGGAGGGTTTCTGGAGTTCCAGCCCCATTGGTAGACCTCCTGATGGCATCTGGATTTTGGCCACTGTGTGACACAGGATGTTGGGCTGGATGGGTCACTGGCCTGATTCAACAGGGCTTCTCTTATGTCCGGGGCAGTGATGCTGTTTCAATGCCAATAAAGGTAACTGAATTGAATTGAAGCGATGCTCTGTATATTTGGAGCTTGCGGGGCAGGGGAGTAGCAGTGGGAGGGCTTCTAAAGTTCTGCCCCCACTGGTGGACCTCCTGGTGGCACCTGGGTTTTGGCCACTGTGTGACACAGAGCATTGGGCTGGATGGGTCATTGGCCTGACCCAATATGGCTTCTCTGATGTTCCCATGTCACTCAGATCATAGTCAGAGGCTCTAACCGCTACACCAATGAACACCTTCATGTTTCCTAAAGGGATCAGGGATGAGGGTGATTTCTCTGCACATTTCCCTTAGCAACTTTCTCTTGGGAAGGCAACCTGCTGGTCCCAGGGCCACTGCCTCTCCCCCCATTGGCCTGCCTTTCCCCCCCACCCCCCACAAATGGGAAGGGAGAGGGAGACTGGTGGATCTCCCCCGACCCGGAGTCTGGAGGGGTCAGGACCGGCTCTAAAGCCCCAGCTGGCCTAGCCCCTTGGCGCGGAGGCCAGCCTGCTCCGGATTTCCCCCTGGCAGAAGAACCTCCGGCTCCGGGGGGTGGGTGGGTGAGTGGGAGGGGAGGGAGGCGGGGAACAGCTGTCGGTGTCTCTCCGCCAGGCTCCTTTTTCTCGACAGCTGCGGCCCGTCAGTTATTTATGAGGCCACCGGAGCCGCAGCAGCCTGGGCACTCCCGGGCTGCCTCGGTAGAGGCCGGGTTCTTCTGGGCCGACGGCACCAGCTGCTCGGCGCTCCTCCCGGTACTGGGTGGCGGAGCGGCGCGGCGGCCCCGCGGGAGCCAGCCCAGCCCTGCGGTAAACAAGGCGGCCGGGCCCCCGAGGGCCGGGGCTGCCCGCCTGGGAGGGAGGGAGGGAGGGAGGGAGGGAGGGCCGCGCTCGCCTCCAGCCCGGCGCGTTGACGACGGAGGGAGGGGAGGGAAGGAGGAGCTCAGGCAGGCAGGCAGGCAGGCGCAGGGAGGGAGGTTTGTGGTCCCGGCTGGCAGGCGAGCGCCGCTGCCAGGCAGGGGAGACCAGCACAAGGAGCCTGGCGCCCACGCGGCCAGGCCAGATGGAGCCCCGCCGTCGAGCAAGGCCCGATTCAGTTGCTAGTCGAGCAAGGCCCGATTGAGTTGCCTGGGGGGCTGCCGAAAACTCTCCCCCAAGGAGAGCCAGCGTGGTGTAGGTGTTAAGCCTGCGGGACTAGCATCTGGGAGCCCCAGGTTCGAATCCTCACTTGTGCTGGGACGCTGGCTGCCTGGCCTTGGGCCAGTTACAGATACAGTCTAGCCTACCTGGTTCATCTTCTGAGGATGAACCAGAGGAGTGGAGGAGGCCTCTGTAGCCAGGATTTTGTGGCTTGTGGGGCAAATTTGTTTCTGGCGGGACTGAAGTTCTCCGTGCAGAAAGAAAAGCCATTTAGCCAATAGAAAGCTGTGACCAGGATAGGTCTCTAATTTGCAAGCTGTCAACCACTTTAGATGACAGTTCTCAGCTGCTGCAAGTTAATCATTTCTGCCAGCCTAAGCAATAATTCAGATAACAAGCCGGCAGGTGGGGGCGATGACTTCTATAGTCAAGAAAGCTAACCCTTAGGCAGAAAAACTCTCTTAAAGGAGACCAGTTTCTTGACACAGTGTTAGAAGGGATCCTAGAGGTCACCTACTCCACCCCCTTGCTCAGTGCGGAAATCAGTCAACTACAGCACCCCACTCTGCTTAAAGGAGCACATGCCTTTAAAAAATGTTTACAAATGATTGAAAAAAGCATTTACAGGAGAAATTCTTGTGGGGCTGTGCCTATAAGAAAAGGGGTGGAGCCCCCAAACGTCCCACCGTAGCTACAGGACTGGAGAATGTGAAAGGCGGCGCATACACGAATTCAATAAATATAATAAATAAACCGGGAAAGTGCCGCAGCAGCCGGAGGGACTCCTCCGCGGACCGAGCACCGAGCGCCCCCGCCCTCCAGCCAAAAAACCCCGGCTGTGAAAGCTCCGTCTAGCCTCTCCCCTTCGGTCCAGCACCTATACGAGCATTTCCACCACTGCCCACGTGGGGGCGCGCATGGCCTCCCGCTTGCTTTTTTAAAAAGAGTCAAGTTTCCAGTCCTCACCGTTCTCTCTAAGCTGCGGGATCTTGCGAGCCAAAATTCTACTTTGTGAGCTACTGGCATTAAAGCTGTGAGCGAGCGATTTGGCTGCTGCATGAATTAGTCTGCTCTGGAGCCATCCTTCCCGAGCTAAGACAAAAACGTGAGCAAGAGGCTAAAAAATTGTGAGCTAGCTCACACTAACTCAGCTTAGAGGGAACACTGGTTCTCACCACTACTGCAAGGATAAGTTTGTCAAGAAGCAAGCCGTGTTTAAGTGTGTGGCAGCAAAGTGAAACCAAAGTCCAGGGGCACCGGAAAGAATAACAATCTGCCTTTCAGTAGGAGCTGTCGTGTATCACAGCTGCTCACTTCTTTGGATACCCTGGAGTGCTTCTCCGCATATCCGGATGGAATGCATATGTTGAAATACATAGCTTTAGCCTTTAAAACGCCCCTGGACTTCAGTCTAAGTCTGGCCCAGGAAGCCAGGGGAAGGGCTTTCAGAATCCTCCTTTGCCGGGCTCCTTCCGTTTCTAGGAAGGCTGGTGGTTCCGAAAGGGGTCCGGACCAGAGGAAGGAGGGAGTTGCTAAGGGGGCGGGGCCCGGGAGGGCTGGAGGGGCGAAGAGGAGGGTCTAGCCGGGAGGGGGGCTCAGGACAGCCTCCCTCCGTCTCCAGATCAAGGCTCACAATATCACCAGGGAGAAGCTGTCAAGAAGCAACTCGTTAGGCGTTTTGATAAGATTCCTGCCCCTGCTACTTTTGTCTCAATGCGGTTTCCTATCTTAGAATACCTCTCCAACCAACAGGATATCCCCAAAGTAATTGATGACCTATGGTTACGGTAATGCTTATCGGTGTATTCTAGCTGACTACTAGCGTTAGCCTTCGTATATGTTAACCTTACCTTACGCTTACAGACGGTACCGTATATCTTTTGCTTTCTTGCTGCAGCTGTTACTGTTATTGACACTACAACGCGCAGGATCTAGTTAATTTGCTATTCTATCTGTGTATTTATTATAACTCTTTGAAAGCTTCTGTGTTTATAATGTCAACAACTTTACTAACATTTCAATAAACATCATTGTATAAAAAAAAAGGAAGCAGCGCGCTACCGATGCCCTAGAGCTGGCCGACCTTGCAAGGGTGTTGTGAGGGTGGCTGAGCTGGCAGAGGGCGGGAGGGGCGTCGCCGCGGTCTGCTGCTGCAGCAGGGCGGCGAAAGGGCTGCCAGGCACCAAGAGCCTCCTCACCCCTCCGCGTGAGAAGCCTCCCCGCCCCGCCTTAAGGAGCCCTTGGCCGGCGCTTCGCAGGGGTCTGGAGCGGGAAGCTGGGGCCCAAGTCGCAGGAACCTGGCGGGGGTTTCTCTCCTCCCCACGGCTTGGGAGGGGAGGGGGCAGCCAGCCCCTCGGGGTGGATAAGAAGCCGAGGCACTTTGTAGGGTTGCCAACTCTGGGTTCCGAAATACCGGGAGATCTGAGGGCGGCGCCTGGGAGGGTGGGCTCCAGGGAGGGGAGGAGCCTCGGCAGGGGGCGGCGCCACCCAGTCCGCCTCCCAAAGCAGCCAGTTTCTCCCGGAGAAGCAGAATAAAAGTTTTGCAGAAACCGCCCGGTCCGAGCACGAGCGCGGCGTGCGATGAAGAATGAAAATTAAGGGCCGAGCTGCTAAGAGACACCCAAATGAGATAGCGAAGTTCCGGGGGATCTCCAGCCTCCACCTGGAGGCCTGGCAACCCTACTTTCCAGCAGTCCTTTCCTTTCTGGCAGCGCCTTTCCTACCCTGACAGCCCGGCTTTCTTCTTTCAAGGCGGTAGGAGGAGGCGGGGGGGGGTGCCCAGGAGGTCCCGGTCCGGACTGGGCCCAGCTTCGGTGCTGCGGCTTGGCTTCTCGCGGGGGCTTTGCGCCAGAGCCCGGGGCTTGGAGCGGATCGGTCTGAAGGGAGGCAGGGCTTTGCAGAAATCCCCGAGGGGGCAGTCTGAACAGCCGCCGGATGCTCTGCAGACCCCGGGCTCCGTGTCCACAGCTCCGGTATTAATATTTTAGCGATCCAGAACAGCGCAGAGGCGGAGTGATGGGGGGAGGGGGCCGGGGCCTCGATCGCGTTCTCGGGCGGTGTTTCGGCAGCCGGGCTCAAGCCTGAGCGGGGGGGACTGGCGGGGCCAGGGATTGGAGCGGTTGCCAAAGCTGGGGGTGGGAAAGTGCAGAAAGGCGGCTGGGGGGGGGCTTCTCGACCTGGCTGGCGACGCAAGAAGGGGCCGCCGGGTCCACGGGAAGGCGGGTAAACGAGAGAAGCGCGGGCGGGCAAATCACTCGCGAGCGGTGGCGGGTTCGAATCCTGACATATCCAGGAAAGGGGATCTTCGTGGCCAGGGCAAGCCCTTCCTCTGCTGGAGACCCTGGGGGGGGGTCCCGAGCGGACCACCCTGAGCCCGAGCCTCGGGGGAAGCCAGCTACAGGCGTGCTTCTGGGAGAAGGGGAAGGGGACGTGGCTCAGATGCGAGTCACACGCCCTGCGGGCAGAGGGCATCTCCGGTTGGCACCTCTCAGGTAGCCGCTGTTTGGGAAAGCCCCCGAGGAGACCCTGGCTCAGCCCCAGAGCCCTTCCCCACCAGGACGCAGAAGGGGAGCCGCGGGGGCGCTGCAGGAAAGAATGTGATGGGCTAGGTCGACCCCCGCGGCCCAGGGGAAAGCCAGCCGGGTGTAGCGGGGAGAGTGCGGGGCTAGGATCGGGGAGAGGCAGGTTCGAATCCCGGCTCGGCCCCGGAAGCTGGCTGGGTGTGACCTTGGGCCAGGCACGCGCTGTCCGCCTAGCCTACCTCACGGGGTTGTCGTGCGCCTTTTCAGGGAGGAGGGGAAAAGCTACCTCGGGTCTCTGTGGGGGGAGCCGGGAGGAGAGGTGGGTGGAGGACGGACGGAAGGAAGGGAAAGGAGGCCCGCTCCCGCACTGACGCTCTCTCTCTCTCTCTCTGCTCGGCTCTCAGGGGGTTGCCTGGGGCTGCTGCCGCCGCTTCTGCTGCTGCTGCTGGGCCTGGAGCCGCGCCGCTGCGGCGGCTGCCCATCGGCCTGCGTGTGCTACCCGTCGCCCATGACGGTCAGCTGCCAGTCGCACCAGCTGCCGGCCATCCCGGAGGGCATCCCGGAGGACAGCGAGCGGGTCTTCCTGCAGAACAACCGCATCTCGGTGCTGCTGCGCGGCCACCTCAGCCCGGCGCTGGTGACGCTGTGGCTCTACTCCAACAACCTGACCTTCGTCGACCCGGCCGCCTTCGAGGGCTTCGCGCTGCTGGAGGAGCTGGACCTGGGCGACAACCGCGAGCTGCGCGCCCTGGCGCCGGAGACCTTCCAGGGCCTGGCCCGCCTGCACGCCCTGCACCTCTACAGGTGCGGCCTGGCCGCCCTGCCCGGCGGGCTCTTCCGCGGCCTCCACAGCCTGCAGTACCTCTACCTGCAGGACAACCAGCTGGCCTCGCTGCAGGAGGACCTCTTCGCCGACCTGGTCAACCTGAGCCACCTCTTCCTCCACGGCAACCGGCTGGGCAGCCTCCAGCAGCACACCTTCCGCGGCCTGCTCACCCTCGACCGCCTGCTGCTCCACCAGAACCGCCTGCAGAGCGTCCACCGGCGGGCCTTCCACGACCTGCGCCGCCTGACGCTCCTCTTCCTCTTCAACAACAGCCTGGCCGAGCTGGCCGGGGAGGCGCTGGCCCCGCTGGGCGCCCTCGAGTACCTGCGCCTCAACGGCAACCCCTGGGACTGCGGCTGCCGGCTGCGCTCGCTCTGGGACTGGCTGCGCCGCTTCCGCGGCTCCAGCTCCGGCGTGCCCTGCCAGGCGCCCGAGGCCCGCCGCGGCTTCGACCTCAAGGAGCTGCCGGCCGAGGCCTTCGCCGCCTGCGCCGGCGCCGAGTCCCTCCAGCACCAGGGCAAGGGCGCCCGCCTGCCCCCCGCCGACCGCGCCGCCCCCCGGGACCTGCCCCCGCTGCTCCCCGCCCCGGCCGAGAAGGGCAAGGGCGCCCGCAAGGCCGGCAAGGCCTGCCCCAAGGGCCGCAACCGGACCGCCAAGCCGGCCTCGCTGGGGCCCCGCAAGGCGGCCGAAGAGGAGATGCAGGACCAGGAGCACAAGCTGGGCTTCGAGCTGATGCCCGCCGGGCTCCCCAAGCAGAAGGGCAAGTGCCCGCGGACACCCCTCCTGCCCCCCAGCGGGGTCCAGCAGGCGGCGGGCGGCGGGTTGGGGAACGGCGGCGCCCGGGCTCCGCGGGCCTGCCTGCTGCCGCTGCCGCTGCTGCTGCTGCTGGCCTGCCTCTGGGCCTGCGTGGCCATCGTCCGCTGAGCGGCGCCTGGGACCCCGGCTAGCGCTCCCACCCACAGCCCCCCGCCGGCGCTTCTTTGGCTGCCCGCCCCTCCGCCCACGATCCGCTCTGGCGGAGAGCGCAGCAGCGCGGCCCTGCCCCGGCCGGCCAGGAGGGGGGAGACGACTGGCACACCTGAACTGCACCGCGCCACCCACTCCCCTCCCCCGGGGATTGCAAGCCGCGGCCCCCTCGCCCCGCACGACAGCCGGGACAGGGGCCACGGGGGGCGAGCTCTGACCCAGGGCCCAGCCTGGGAATTGCTGCTAGCCGGGCCGGGAGAGGAGGAGGCGGGGCGGGCCGGCCGGCCGGCGGGCGGGCGGGCGGCGGGCACAGACTGGGCACACGGACCCGGGCCCGAGCTTCTGGGCGACTTTGGGCTTCGGGGCGGTGGCGGGACTGGCCGGAGCCCTCCGGGAAGCGCCCCCGAACCTCTCAGGACGGACACTCTGCAGGACTGCTGCTGCTGCTGCTGCTGAAGCGAACGCGCTCCAGGCCGAGGCGGCGGGCTGGCATCGGGACCCTTTCCCCCCCCGAGAGGCGGGGCTCCTCCGAGGCGCGCCTTCTTTGTAACGTCTGTGTTCACCTAGCAAATAAAAGCAATGCACAGATTCCGCCCCCCGCCGCGCCCTGCACTGCCCCCGCCTGCCCGTCCGGCCCTTCAGCGCCAAGGCGCCCGCCGAAGGAGGAGGCCGGCCGGCCGGCGAAATAAATCCTGGGGGGTGGGATTGTCGGGGGACACCAGTGTCGGCTTGGCGGGGCAGCCCAGCTCTCGGGCTCCACTCTGGGGGCGGCCAGGGCGGGAGGTCAGCCCTGCAGACTGTGTGAAAGGGGTTGCCAGATCTGGGTCGGGAAATACCTGGATTTTGAGGGGGTGGAGCCTGGGGAGGGTCCTCAGCAGGGTATATAACGCCACAGAGTCATGCAGCCACTTTCCCCAGGGGGACTGGTCTTGGTTGTCTGGAGAACAAGGATAATGGCGGGAGATCTCCAGGTGTCACCTGGAGGTTGGCAACCCTGGAGGAGCTGGTGTTTCAGCCCGGCAAGAAAGACGCCGCGTCCCGGCTGGCCGCCTCCGCTGCATCTCCGGCTCGGCCTTGCTTGCAGCTTCCCGGGGCGGTGGGCTCCAGGCAGTCGCTCTCTCCAGCCTAACCGACCTGGCGAGGTGGTTGTGAGGATCAAGCGGCAGCGGAGGGGGCCGCCCAGTCGCAGCCGAGGCGAGAGACCAGCCAAGGGGGTTGGCCTTCGCCTGCTGGCTCTGCAGAGCCTCTTCCCCGGTGGTCCAGCCGGTCACCAAAGCGGACCCGCTTAGCTCTCCTGGGGGGTTTAGCTGGGGCTCTCCCGGGCTGTCCGGGCCAAGGGCGGGACACAACAGGGCAAGGGGAACCCAGGCAAGCCCCCACTCCCCGAGGAAGGCAGGCAGGCAGGCAGGCAGGCAGGCAGGCAGGCAGGCAGGCCTCACCAGGCATCGGGGAACAGAGCTGCCACCACTCCGAGGAAGGGTCTCCGTCTGCTGCCAGTGCGGCCGCCAAGGCGAAGCTCGGCAACGGGCGGGGGAAGGGCCGTGGAAGGCCCTTCCCCCACCCCCCAACTCTGCTGCGAATCCTCCCCCACCCCCCAGGAATCGGGTCTCTGCCCGTTCTGGTTTCCTTTCCGCCCACTTGTGGAAGCCGAAGAGAGACGAGCGCTGCACCTTCCGTCAGGTGTGGCGGGCTGTCGGGCCGGAGCTCTGAGCCAGGTGCGCGCGAAGGGCCCGGCAGGCAGTGGCCACCTGGAGGGAGACTGAGCGCGGGGGTCTTCCACCAAATAACTCCAGGTCACTGCCCCCCCACCCCGGCTCCCCCAGCTTCAGCAAATCCCCCTTTACTCGGGAGGAGGATGGGAGGGGGCAGAGGTAGGTTAGGGGAGGGTTGTTTTTTTTTTTGGGGGGGGAGGCGTCTTTAACGTCAGAACCAAATACTCGCGTTTGCCCATTTGCAGGAGGGCAGGTAGAAGGCAGCGGGCTCCCTCCGCCCGCTGCAGCCGCCCCAGCCGGTCACGTCTCCGCAAAGGCCCACCGCAGCAGGCTGCTTGCGGTGGTTTGTGTCGGACGGAGAACCTGTCAGACGCACGTTCGAATCCCCGATCCGCCGCGGAAGCTGGCTGGGTGACCCTGGGCCGGTTACGCACACACTGGGCTTAACCTACCTCGCAGGGTTGTTGTGAGGATGAAGTGGCGAAGGAGAGCCCCCCCACTGGGAAGAAAGGCGGAGATAAAGCAGTAGTCCGGGAGAGCATTAAAGACTAACCGAATGGGTGGCCGGGGGTGTGTGTGGGTGGGCTTTCGCGAGTCACTGCGCACTTCTTCAGAGGAACTAGGTCAGCCGAACCCATAACCGATGGCGGCCCGGGCGCCAAACACTGCGCAGAGGCCCCGGCTTCTTGGGCCGCGAAGAAGACTGCCCCCCCCACCCCGGTCTAGAAACGACCTCTCTAGCCCGGCTGCCGCCTCCTTGGCAGGGAAGGCAGAGGCCCGGAGCGATCCGGCGCGGCAGCCGGCTCCTCCCCAGAAAAGCCCCTGTCCAGCTGGCTCCCTCCCAGCCCCCTTCGCGACGGGCTTCCGGGCCAGGCTTCTCTTCTCCCCCCCCCCCCGCTTGCGGAGGCAACAGGCGTCCGGACCCCGCCCCGCACTCCCGCCTGCTGAGAGGAGGCACAGGCACGCGCGGAGGCAGGCCGGGAGCGAGGCTGCGGCCGGCACTTCCCTGGGCCAGGTGCGGAGGGAGCCGAGCAAAAGCGGAGCCGAGCAAAGGCTGCAGCCTCCCCAGCCCCCGCGCTTCCTCCCCAGGACTCCTGGCCCGAAGGACCCCGGCGGAGGAGCCCCGAAAGCCTCCCTGATCTGGACCCCGCCTCTCCCAGCCAGCATCCAAACCGGGGGGGGGGGGGAGAGTCGTGCGACTTCTAAGAGAAAAGGGCCACGAGAGCAGGCAGGGCGGCGCCCCCCCCCCGGCCTCGGGGCCTCTGGATCCCAGGCAAAGGCGGCCACGTGCGACATGTGCCTGCCAACTTTGGCTGCGGCGCAAGGGCCGCGGATGCAAGAAAGCGACGGGCGGCGCGCGGGGCGGGAGAGGCGCCTCCCTTCGCTGCTGCTTGCACCGGCCGCTCGCACGGCCTGCAGCCCGGGGCGGCTCCGCTCCGCTGGGACCGAGTGCGGCACTGGGGAGTCCCTCGGGAGGCCGGCTGGATGGAAGCGGGACAGCGCCCTCTCCTGACTCCCACGGGATCGACAGCGAACCGTCTCCGGCCAGACCGGACCGCGGGAGGTGGGGGACAGCGGCGCCCCCCTGCGCCAGCTATTGGCGCTGTTCCCGGCCGGCCGGCCGGCGGGCGGCCCGGCTGACTCTCCGGCTTCCAGGGGCAGCCGCCGCCGCCGCGTGATCTCGCGCGCGTGCCGGTGACGAGGCGCCGCCGTGACCTACTTTCCTCGGTTGCTGGGCGGAGACGGATTCCGCCAGCGACGCCCTGCCCGGGCCCGCCTCCCTTGGTCCCAAGAGTTCCCGCTCCAGGGCAGAAGTTGCGGCACTGGGACCCAGAGGGCTGCCCCCGGATGCGGAAAGGGTTTCCCGGGAAAATGCGCCCCCCCCCCCGAGCCTTTCTCCCGGGACTTTGACGGCCCCTCTGAAGCGATTGCCCGGGTTCCATTTCTCCTTTTTCCCCACTGGGACAGGCAAACCATTTCAGAGCCCTGGTAGTAGATATGCCAGCCTCCAGGCAGGACCTGGGGATCCCCCGGAATCACAGCTCACAATGGATGCTTTGGAGGGTGGTGGACTTGCACCCCACTGAGGTCCCTGCCCTCCCCAGGATCCATCCCCCAAACCTCTAGCCTGAATCTGGGAACCCTACCCCCCCCCCATCCCTTGCTGGTGGCCAGGGGGGAGCTGGGAACGCTACCCACATACCCAGTGATGGTAGTGCATATTGAAAGTCCTAAGTAAAGGACCCGAACCAAGAACTGCAATGCAGCCCCTGTTCCCTGGCCCCATGTTGCTCCTGGATGGCCTGGGGGGAGGGGGGCTCTTGGGGCACAGGAGAAGCCCAGTGCCTGTGGAAAAGATCCGGCTAGCAGAAGCCAGAACTGGCTTGGACTAATTCATTTCCTTACTTAACTTCCTGTGCAGCTCACTTTTCTCCAACTACCAGACAGAAGCAGAGTTGGTTTTTATACCCCACTTTTCTCTGTTAAGGAATCTGAGAGCCGTTTACATTCACCTCCCCTTCCTCTTCCCACAACAGAACCTTGGGAGGCAGGTGGGGCTGAGTTGAGAGCGCCGTGACTGGCCCAAGGTCACCCAGCAGGCTTCATGCGGAGGAGTGGGGAATGAAACCTGGTTCTCCAGATTAGAGTCTGCCACGCTTAACCACTACACTACGCTGTGCTCAAAATAGAAACACAATTCAATCTGACAGCCAGGCGCTCCAGTGAACAATGCAGCAGGGCGAGAGTTACAAAAGTGGAAGACAAAGGCAAACTGGAAACCGTCTGAGGCAGGACAGGAGTGGGCTTGAGCACTGGCTGTGCCTCCTGTTGGGCACGGTACAGCACGAAGGCAGAACAGGTGTGGGGCTGGGGCAGGGATGGTTTGCCCCACCACAAGGGTAGCATCCCACACACACACACAATGGAGATTATGGGGGGATGGTAAATGGGCTCACATCTCTCCCCAGAAAGGTGAGAGGTATGGAGGGAAGGTCCCAGAGCCCTGCCTTTGACTCTGCAAGGGCATCTGCAACATGCTGAAGTGCCCGTTTCCTTCTCACTGAGTGATGCCCCACCAGCTGCAAAGCTCTTCCAAGCGCACTGGGCTGGACAGCCAAAGGTTGGCTGCAACTGATGGAACACAACAGAAGCCGAACGGCACCTGAAAAACTGGCATTTATTTCAATATGAGCTTTCCTGACTCATTTCATTTTTCCAGATATATATGACAGAAGACAATCATCCTGGAACCCTTTACAGGGAAGGTGGGGAGCAGGGAACTAAGGCTTGATGTGAATTTCCCCATGAGTTTTTCAAGTGTAGATTCTGACGTAAAGAGGAAAAGAGAGGAGGGACAGTTTGGAGTAGTGGTTAAGTGTGCGGACTCTAATCTGGAAGAACCGGGTTTGATTCCCCACTCCTCTGCTTGCAGCTGCTGGATGACCTTGGGCAAGCCATAGTTCTGTCAGAGCTGTTCTCTCAAGGACAGTTCTGGAAAGATCTGTCTCAGTCCTGCCTACCTCACAGGGTGTCAGTTGTGGGAAGGGGAAGGGAGTTTGTAAGCTGCTCTGAGACTTTGAGTGAAGGGTGGGGTATAAATCCAATCTCCTCTTCTTCTTGATGTAGAAGAATTAGGTGTGAGTCCACTCATAAATCAATGCTATTGGTGGTTGCATGTACTGGATGCTGAGGAAGGTCAGGGGTTGGAACAGATAAGCAAATCATTTTAAGTGAAAATTAAATTGTATTGGTATAAAGAGTTTGATAAACTGATGGGCCACTTTGGCAGGCGTGGCACGAGGCGGGGACACAATAACAGCTGCCCTCTTGCTGCCTGAATGGCCCTTCATTCAGGTTGAATTTTATGTAACACGATCACTTGTGACAAGGCCCATGAAGAATGGCACTCCAACACAGAGGGACGTCCACTCCGTCTTTCCTGGCGAGTCTTGCCTTTTTGATCATTCATTATTCATTTCTACACTGCCCTTCTCTGCAATATGGACACAAAACAACTGACATGCTTCTCCTCTTCTTTTTATTTTCACAACAACCCTGTGTGGTAGGGTTAGGCTGAAAGAAAGTAACTGGCCAAAGTTTTCCACTCACTTAATGCCCATCTTTTAGTCTGGCAGCTCCCACCATTCATTTGCCTGGGACAGAGTCCACCTTGGCCCTTTCGCAATAATCTGCTCAGTCTCTTTCTCCTGTAACCCTACCTCCTTGTGGCTAACGAGGACAGAACAGGCCAGTGGGAGTTAGCAACCTGCTTTGCTCTGACCTGCATTGTCTACGGCACCACTGACCACCACTGAGGAACTGACACCAGCCACTGACAACGTAACTGGACAGCCACTTCATAAAGTCTCCCCCGTGGCTTCTGAAGGGCTACTTGTTGAGCCTGCTGCTGAGCCTGCGGGCACTTTAGGAATTTTGAGAAAGGGCAATGAATAGGGTCAGGACTAGAGGTCAGCCCTGCAAACTCAGTGTTGCTAGGAGGCCGGCAAAGTCTTGGCCTCTGCAGAAACAAGGCGAGTTAAAGGGAGGGGTATGTGTGATGATATAGGGTTGCCAGCTCTGGGTTGGGAAATACCTGGAGATTTTGGGGATGGAGCCTGCAGAGGATTTCAATGGGTATCATGCTATAGAGGGCATTTTCTCCAGGTGAATCGATCTTTTTTGCCTGGAGATCAGTTGTAATAATGGGACATCCCCAGCCACCTGTGGATTAGTTTTTCCCTTAGGTCTGATGCTTCCAAACAAAGGGAGGAGGGTCTGCTCCCTGGGAAGTTACCAAGTCCAGAATTAGAAGAAAATCCATGGTTATGTCCCCAAAGCAGCAGTCCGACACTTAAATCAGTCCCCTCAGCTGGTCAGGAATGACCTGAATCTCCCAGGTTTTTCCTGTTTCATTCATGACTTCAAGAGGTAAGTGGGGGATGTGGGGCTAGCACATCCGCCTCTGCAAGGAGTCTAGGGAAGTGTACGCCAGGAAGCGTTCACGAGAGAAGCCACCCCCTCAGTGCAGGGAGCCTGGCTGTCTTTTGTTCATTCTCCATCTTCCCAACCACCGAAAAGGGTCTCTAGCCACTCCTCTGCAGGAAAAACACCGTCTTGCAAATAGCGGGGAAGACACACTAGGTTATGGAAACAGAACTCAGCGGCGATGAAAGAAACCACAGGAGGGCTTCTGCAAATGTAAGTGCTTTGTTATTGTGGCAACTGGTGGGAAGGGGGGCGGAAAGGCTGATCAGCACAGTCTCCCCCAAAGTCTGGGAGAGGCTTTACACCGAAGCTGAGCCTTAATTAGTCAAGCCACTCATAAATATAACCGATCCCCCAGTCCTTAGCAGGCCAGCCGCGTGGCACCAGCGTGCCCTTAGTCTACTAATGAGAAAATGTATCTACCGAAACCCACTTACCATTAAAACATCTCAACCAATATTTCTCCTAATACAGGGTCTTCAGTGAAACAGCTGCTTAGTAACTCTTCAGAGTGCAGTGGTTTTATTCCAGGTCTCATTCCTGTAAATCTGCATTTATAGGTTCGGGAATAGTACATGAGGTCGGAAATGCTGAAAGGGGAAATTGGGGGTCACCAAGAAGGTTCCTGTTTGTACACTTGGTAAAAGGGCCGTCTCAGGAGGCAGGGTCACCCAGTTCTTTTCCAGTCTTGAATGCTGTCATCTATACCAGCAGTTACAAAACTTTTTGCTGCGGTGACCCACCAGTCCAAATGACAGCCGTGGCACCCATTTAGTTCAACATTCCCCTTTCTACAATGGCTAACCAGATGTTCTGAGAAACCAATAAATACTTCACAAAGAGTGCAACTGCCCCTACTATAAAACCCAAGGAAGTGGCATTCCAACACACACAGCCTTTGCATAGGGAGGTTACATTCCAGCCTTTGGCCGCTCTCTCCTTTCTCCATTACTTCCTCTAGTAGCCATCAGGACACATTTTACTTGAACGACATGTACATGCAGTAAAGAACAAATACCAACTAATGTATGACACGGAAGATACTGTTTCCAGGGTCAGATCTTGGTTTTCAAAATATGAGAGACAGAGAAATGGAAAGGGCAGGGGTGGCCATGAGGGAGGACTGGCCCACAACTGAACTGCATAGGCTTTGTGACCCACAGGTTGGGAAACACTGATCTACACCACCTCACTTTGCTCTCTAGACGTGTGCCTCAGCAGCAACTCTTTCCAAAGGCCACCAGAAAAGGAGGCTCTTCAGGGGCTTATAACCCACCTGAGAGTACAAGGGCTGAAGGCTGCTGACCCAGGAGAAGTAAAATAGAGAACAGAACAGAGAAATGGTAACCAAATCCACGATGGTACTCCAGCTAGTCTCGTTGGACACATGAACACTGCAGTCCCCCCTCCCCAACAACAGTCATTCAGAGCCTGATTGGATCTGCCAGCTATTGCACAGAAGGGACCTTCCTACTCTTTCCTTACACTGCCTGAAAGCCAAGAGGAGCAGGGTGCTCTGAAACTTTATCACAAGAGGGGGCACAGCAGACTGACCACATGTATTATTTATTTATTATGATGTGGGAAGACCTTCAGAGAATCTGCTGAAGCATCCTTGGTCTGAAGGAGAGACCAGGTGAGGCAAAGGTGTCTACCCTGAAGTGAACTACAGTAGTCAGGAAACATAAGTAGCCTGGCTAAGAGTTTTAGTTCTGAAGAACCCAGGACAGGCTCAGGAAAGGGGAAACCAGAATGCCACTAACCTCCAAAGGGCACCTCTTAAATCCCAAATCTCAAAGAAACATTTCACCTTGGCTTTGGAAGCAAAGAGATCCAAAACCAGGGTAGCCCATTTCTGAGTTGTGCGAAGGAAGACTTCCTGGCTGAAGGACTTGGAATCAAATGAGAGAATCCCTGGAAAGCTGTGCTAATTGTGATCAGCGGAGCCAAAGTATCTTCCTGAGATATGAATCTGGTCTGGGTCACTAGTGGCTGGAAGTGCAGCCCTCCTCCCAGTACCATGTCCAAAGCGAGCTGGATGTGTAGGTCCTCCTGGAGCTTGATGGGTTGTCCCCCTGTGTCAATTAGGGCAGAGAATTCCTCACAAAATTAAGACGAAAATATGAGCTTGTCATTCCTGTGGGAGGATTACTAAGAGGACCACATGAAGCTGCCTCACACTGAGTCAGAGCTTTGGTTTAGAGAGGCCAGTTTTGTCTCCTTTGACTGGCAGTGATGTTCCAGGGTCTCTGGCAGAGGTCCTTCACATCACCTAAGACCTGATCCTTTCAACTGGAGATGCTGGGGATTGAACTTAGGGCCGTCTGCACACAAAACAGGTCCTCACCCAGTGAGCCAAGGCCCCTCCTCCAAGACGATGCACTTGAACAGCTCCATAAATGCTAAGCCCTGACCTGGATGGCCCAGGCTAGCCTGATCTTGGAAACTAAGCAGGGTCACCCCTGGTTAGTACTTGGGATGGGAGACCACCAAGGAAGTCCAAGGTTGCTATGCAGAGCCAGGCAATGGCACAACCACTTCTGCTCATCTCTTGCCATAACTGATGCCATAACTCAGGTGCGACTTGGCAGCAGTTTTGGCCCCCACCATATATGGTAAATATTACTTCTCTTCCCTTAAAATATTAATTCAGCCTGTCGTTTGTGCCCAAGTTTGCGTGAAACCTTCTCATGGCCTGAGATGGCTATCTGTGAGATGGCTCGGAATCACTGCCCTCCCACACCGCGCCCGGGACTGGTTGGAAGAAAGCTTCACCCCCTTTCCAGACAGTGGCAGACAAGATGCTTCAATGCTTTCCAGCCAGACCGGAGCATTAAGTACTCAGCAGAAGGGGGGGGGGACTCTTGAGCAAAGTTGCATGAAAGCTGTTTATAGAGTCCTCAGATGATCATGAGATGTTTAAAATATGCGCATGGTAATTCAAAACTAATTATCCCAAGCACATTTGGAACGTTTATGCCCTTCCTGCTGGAACCTGCCTATTGGCTGCACCCTTCTGCTTACTCTCAAGTGCTTCTATAAACTGCCTCAGCGCATTTAACTTCCAGGCTGAATCTGTCAGGCCGACTTTCAGGAAGGGCTGCTACTTGGCAGACTCTTGTTTTGTCCCTTCTTCCCCGGGATTCAAGGAAGCAAATGTTTCAATGGGAGTCTTCGTACAGCAGCTTCCACAAATGCACTGCCGAGCTACTGTCATCTTCCTTGCGGTATAACTGGCAGTTTCCATGGCAGAAACCAGGCAGCTATGACCAAAAGCATTACATGAAACGTGTGTGTGGGTGGGGGAGATAGTTAAAACCAATCATGTAACTAGGAAAAGAACCTCCATTGAATATTTCACAGCTGGCATGGGGGCAGGGGACTCTCAGGCTTAGCCTCCAATACTTCTGTAGTGTTGGCCACAGATGCTGGACTACAAGACTAGTAACGTCCATCCTGCCAGGGAGTGTTTCATGGGGATGCTCCATAGCAAAGGACAAGATTGCAAATTGCTATCTCTTGGGACCTAGCTTATTTAATTTATATGCCGAGTACATCATGTGAAATGCTGGCTTGGATGAATCACAAGCTGGAGTTAAGATTGCTGGAGAAAAGATCAATAACCTCAGATATGCAGACGATACCACTCTGATGGCAGAAAGTGAAGAGGACCTATAGAGCCTCTTGCTCAGAGTGAAAGAGGAGAGCGCAAAAGTGGGTTTGAAAAAACTAAGATCATGGCATCTGGCCTCATCACTCCTTGGCAAATAGAAGGGGAAGTCGTAGAAGTAGTGACAGACTTCACATTTCTGGGATCCCAGATCACTGCAGATGGTGACTGCAGCCATGAAATTAAAAGACGCCTGCTCCTGGGGAGGAAAGCGATGGCAAACCTAAACAGAATGATAAAAAGCAGAGACATCACCCTGCCAACAAAAGTCCGCATGGTCAAAGCAATGGTATACCTCATAGTAATGTATGGCTGTGAAAGCTGGACTATAAAGGAAGGCCGAGCGCCGAAGAATAGATTCTTTTGAACTATGGTGCTGGAGAAGGCTCTTGAGAGTCCCTTGGACTGCAAGGAGATCAAATCATTCAATCCTAATAGAAATCAACCCTGACTGTTCCCTGGAAGGCCAGATCTTGAAGTTGAAGCTCAAATACTTTGGCCACCAAATGAGAAGGGAACATTCACTGGAGAAGACCCTGATGCTGGGAAAGATTGAAGGTCAAAGAAGAAGGGGACGGCAAAGGATGAGGTGGTTAGACAGTGTCATCGATGCAACGAACATGAAATTGAGCAAACTTCGGCGGACAGCGGAAGACAGGAGGGCCTGGCATAATCTGGTCCATGGGGTCGCGAAGAGTCGGACTCAACTGTGCGACTGAACAACAACAACAACAAAAATCTCTTGGGACCACCAGGGGGGTAGGGGTTAGACATCTGTGATCTTCCCACTAGGCCTAAGATCCTACCACTTGGTTGAAATTCGGTGCCAACAGGATAGAGCAGAGTAGGATACGGGAGAGTGGCCTTGGTCTAGAGAGTCCTGGGTTCAATGGTGCCCTAAACCATGAGGAAAGGCAGGATAGAAATGTTTTCATACAGAATGAAATTCACCAGGTTTTCATGAAGATTGCAGACATAATGCCTCTTAGGTGGCCCTTGTGAGGGCAAAAAGGCAGGATATAAAAGTAGCAAATAAATTTATTTTTTATTTATTTATTTCATCTTATATTCCACCCTCCCCCATGCGGGCCATGTCTAGCAGCCTGAGTTTCTTTGAGGAGCAGGATACAAATCTGAATTTTTAAGTTCCTAGGTCATCCTGTATCTGTTCAGTGGCTAAGAAAGGGAGAAACAGAGCTATAGTTGAGACACTGGCACAAAGGGGAGCAACAGAGAGCAGGCTTTATTATTTTAAGAAACCCATCTTCACGTGGGCTATTCCCAAGTTATTAAGACAGGTGGCATTTCGGAAATGAAGCCTCTCTTTCAAAGCTGACCTACTGATTCCCGCATGCCCCCCCCCCCCCCCAGTACTCAGCACAGCTTGCTCCCGAGACACAGGATACTGAGAAGGCCATCCACCAACAGGTCCCTCCGTCCAAACAGGGATCAGAGGTACCCTCATCTCTATGTTGCTTTTAACGTTGCCACTTTTCACGTGTTATCTCAGCTCTTCATAACTTAACCTGAAAGGTAGGCTGACATCCTTACTCCAGTGCTGCTGACAGTGGTGGGGCAGAGAGGAAGCTGCCAAAGAAGGGACTTGCTTAAGTGCCCTGTGAAAAGTTACTGAAGGAATGAATGTTCTGGCCATTTCCCTAAAAATATTTCATAGAACAAAACCAAACACGGAGGAATGGCAGGGATGAGCACCAGTCAAGGGTGGCATTTCAGCTTCTGAGAGATGGGACCGTATCAGACCCTCTTCTCAACCCACCTCCACCTTTTTCTGTAATGAAAATACACGCTGACAAAAGTATCCCAAAATGTTCTGTATCCCCATGCTGCCAAGACTTAGAACTCTGCAAATGAAACAGCTGCCTGTCTCTCTCTCTCTTTCTGTGTCTTCAAACTGGCATTACCTCTCCCCAATTAAAATTTGAACTTTCCCAACCGGTCTGAGTGGATTAATCTCAGCTACAAGGATCCAGAATTTAACAAGTAGCAGAGCCCGAGATTTCGTCTTCTTTATGAGTCAATGAGAAGCCGAATTAGCATCGAAGTTATAAATACACTCCAAGAAAGTGACAATCATCCTCTCAGCTCTCCAACGCTGACGTTTTGGAAGACGGGGGGCCACTGGGGCTTGCAAGCGTTTCAGCTTTGCAAACCTGGATCCTTTTCCTGGTCAGAAATTGAGCAAGAAATGGATTTGTCATCTCCTGCCACTGAAGTGGTCCTTCAAGAGCCATAGAACAGGAGGGCAGAAATGGTCAGTGTCCAGACCAGAAGCCCCCAGGACACTTCAAAGGAACTGAGAGTTAGGACAGCATCGGCCTCTGCAAATTCTGCTCATCTGCACTTAGGCAGGAAAAAGGCAAAATGAAGCACCAATCCCTCTCCATCAAAAATATGAACAGGCAACGGCCTATACATAGCACCTGTTAGTACCAAACTCTGAAGGATGCAGGCAAGGTAGTGAACACACTGAATAAAGGCCGTGCTAACCCAGAAGTATCACTGAGCCAGCGCTGCTCTAATAGTAAGAGGCCTCTTACATTGTGAGACCTCCCACCATGGACTTACAAGCTGAACTTAAGCAGGAAGGCAAGTGAAAAAGGATGAGAGGGAAAAAAGCCTACAGCCTGATCTTCTTCCTCTGTTTACACTCACTCTCCACACAGAGAGACAGAGAAGCTAATGGCTTCTATTGGAGGCACGAGAATGGGGCACTCACCTGCCTACAAAACTGATGGGCAAGCTGCCTGCCCATCTTCCTCTAGGAACATGATGCTCCAGCATCATCTTAATGCAACTGAAGCCCAGCCCTAGAGGCCTCCGTGGTAAAGGCCAGCATGTGACACAACAGTAATGGTTTAGGAGAGCAGCCTTTACCAGGTGCTTCTGAGAGCAGAACTCTTTAAGAGTTATTCTAATGCGGATTTACACTCAGGCAGTGGAGAGGGAGGGAGGAACTAAGAGCATTGCTCTAACAGCAGAGAACCCAGCCAACAAGCAGCAGCCACTCAAGCAAAAGAGAGGCTTTAAAATGGCTGCAGGGACAGGCCCTGGCATCTCCTGAAACGAGGTTGTTGAGGGAGCGGCACATGGTAAGCCACACTTTCCTGTTTAATTAGCAAATTGCACAATGCCATGCTTCCAAAGAGAGGAGGGGGAAACAGCCCCGTAACATTTTTTAGCGTGAGCACATTTGCTGAGCTGACAAAAGGGCAGTGGAGGATGCTGCATTTGTTCCTTTTGAGAAGATTAAGGAGAAAATCGGGGGGGGGCACACCAAAGGGAGGGGGCTTTCTTCTTGCAACAGCCAAAGGTTCAGGGTATACAAACTCCCCCCCCCCAAAAAAAAAAAAAAAAATCCAGAGGAAAGTTGTGAAGATGATGAGCCTAGAAGGGAAACCAGGAAAAGAAGATTTAGGAAGGAAGGTGACAAGAGCGACAGTTGCCAAATATGTCAGAGGCTGACAATTATGCACGCGTGGGCAGGAGCGGCAACCAGGAGGATTTCAGGCAGATTTCCATTAAAAGAGCTTCACTTCAGCAGCTTTAGTAAGGAAGCGAGCTATCTGGGAATTATGGCAGGCTAGGCATGGGTGTTGGGGCATTCTTTTGGTATGCAGTATCTTCTCTTGAACTGTTTCCACCATACACCTTTCTTCTTCTCTCAATGTTTGACAGAAACACCCAAAGAAAGGACTTCAGCAGGAAGTCTTTCATTAAGGAGATAAAGGCAGTCTGTTCCCAACAGAAGCTCTAGGAATTCCACCAACCTGGAATTCTGGCGGAAGTGATCGCGGAGAGAAGTCCAGGGACTGCAAGATACATAGGCTACATCCATTGCATTTTACAAGTGTTAGACAGGAATCTTATCCAGAGAAAGCTGTCATCTTTAACGACAGCACAAGCTCCAATTACCACAGAGCCAATACACTTGGGAGCTCAGGGTTTTATTCCACACCCCCCCCCCAACTGCTTGAGATTGGGGAGAAAAGCTTTATCGTACCAGCTTTTGAATCAGCTGTAAATAGCTTCACCTAGTCTTGATGCTCAGCCATTTCAGCTCATTTAAGCCATGCCCCAAGCTTCCTGCATTAGGGAGCCCATTCAGGAGAACGGCTTTGAAGTGGAGACAGAGCTGGAAGAAGAAGACAACACAAAACAGTTTCCTGCAGTCTGAGCTGCCCATTGGAGCAGTCTACACCATCACCTGTTCCAAAATATTTGGGGGAGCACTCTTGGGTTTATCTTGCCTATTTAAAATATGCATATACTGCCACCCTGCCAAAGCGCTAGTGGCGGTTCACAGAATCAAAAAAATCACCTTGCATCGCAAAGGCAATACCAATCCATCCATTCCTAAAAATGTATCCAGTTCCAAAATCAGCAATAAACTACAGGGGATCAACTAAAACAGCCATACTTAACAAAATCCACAGCGGCCAATTAAAACTACTTCAAAAACAACCCACAGAAGCCACTTAAAACCAAATTAAAACCGAGAGCAGAGAGAACAAAAAGGAGTCCCGTCCCCCCCCAAAAAAGCACCAAACAGCAATCAATTAATTAAAAGCCAGTTCAAACAAAAATGCTTTGGTCTGGGCACCAGAAGAGGGAAAGGAGGAGAGGCACTCCAAAGCTGGCTGGGTGGGGACACTGAGAAAGGCCTTCTCCCACAGGGCCCTCCATCTCTCTTCTGAAGATCGACAGACCCAACAGCACTGCCACACTGCAATGGAAATACATCACCATGCAGGGTGGGCTTGGGGTGCACAAGGGGGGCTTCTTCAAGGGAGGCCAAGCAGTCACTTTGCTCAAGTGCCTTAGGCACCCTACCTCTTTCAGGGAGGACTGATCAATTTCAGGACCCAGCTAGTCATGCCTTCTCTTGCAGGGTAAGAAGAAGAGAAGAAATTGGATTTATACCCTGCCCTTCACTTGGAGTCTCAGAGCGGCTTACACACTCCTTTCCCTTCCCCTCCCCACAACAGGGAGGTGGGGCTGAGAGAACTCTTAACACAAACTGCTCTTTCAGGAACAGCTGTGCCAGAGCTTGTGACTGACCCAAGGTCACATCAGCCGGTGCAAGTGGAGGAGTGGGGAATCAAACCCGGCTCTCCCAGATTAGAGTCTGCACACTTAACCACTACACCAAACTGGCTCACAGGGTCACACTTATCAACATCCTCAAGCCACAGGTACGAAAAGTAGTCCAACAACATTTGACCCGACTTGACTCTAGAACCATTCCGAGACTGGACTCTGAGGTCTGACGGTGGCCAGCTATGACTACGGCCGCAAGAAGAAGAAACAGGCAAAATGGGCCAGGTATGATTTCCCCTTAACTGGCACACACCCCCTCCCAACATTCTATCGCCCTCTGCTCAGACCTCTGATTCAGTGGTCTCCCCCAATTCCCCCATCTCTAAAGCATTCAACCACTTCAGAACCCCTTCAAATAAAACATCAGGGCCTTGCCCTCACCCTTACAGACATGATGACTTAAATCCCCGCCCCATCAAACACTGTAAGCAGTGGGACAACAGGGTAACTCTAGTTGCTCCCCTTCTCCCTTGGCCATTTGCTGACTACTGCTGCTATTGTATTCAGCCACTCCTATTGCAACAGCAAAAGCAAGCTGGGGAGGCACAGATGCAAAGCTGCTTCATCCCAACAAATGTGCCAGTTTCTAGACTTGGCAAGCAGTCTTTTCCCAGACAGGTCATTCTAAGCCCTGGGGGGGGGGGGGAGAGGACTGGAGCAAGCTGGCCTTCTGCAGGCCAAGTGGGTGTCACTTTCAACCTTCCAAGCCAGTAGATCAGCAGGACTGAGTCCCATAAACAATGGAGGACAGGGATCAGTGAGTGTACCTTTCCTAGGCTAGTAGTGTCTATTCTGGTCAACAAGTAGAAAAGAGTTAAGAGTCCAGCGGCGCCTTAAAGACTAACAACATTTGTGGTAGGGTATGAGCTTTCATGAGTCACTGCTCACTTCTTCAGATACAGCTGGTCAATAAGCAACTCTCAGGGATCTTGAATGTAGGAAGCTCCCCCCTCTGCTGCATCTATCAAAGTCAGCCCTGTCTGCTCTGACTGGCAGCTGCTCTCCAGGGTCTCAGACCGAAGAGGGTATGTCACATTACCTCTGACCTGCTCCTTTTAACTTGAGAAGCTTGGGACTGAACATGTGATTTTCTCCATATAAAAAGTTCTGTTGAGCTATAGCCTTACCATTGTGTATATATGGGAGGGGGCGGGTGTGTGTGTGTGTGTGAACATTCCAAAAGGGAGGCTAACCTTTACAGCGAGGAATATCCATATCCTAGTCACATCACCTCCAAGCAACCCATGCAAGCTTGATGCCCCGGGCAATTCTCAGGAGTGCCAAAGAAGAATTTATAAGTCACACACTGCAGATGGAGGTAAAACCCTCCTCCTTCTGCATTCATACCCTGCCCCCCAATTACTGACCATTGTGACCTTGAGAAAATCTTGTCAGGCCCTAAAATGGTGACCAGTGAGACCTTCAGGGACAGGCCCATGGCTCAGTGGTAGAACATCTGTTTGGCATGCAGATGTTTCCAGGTTCAATACCCAGTAAAAGGGCCAGGCAGTAGGTGATATGAAAGCCCTCTGCTTGAGACCCTGGACAGCCACTGCCAGTCTGAGTAGACAATACTGACTTTGATGGACCAATGGCAGCTTTATGTGTGTTCAGAACAAGCATAATCACTGGGAGCACACCACAACCCTATACTTCATACAAGGTGGCCTACAAAGAGGTCTCCATCGTCTATCCTTACAACAACTTTAAAGCTCTGTAGCAGTGTGGGGATTCAAACCCAGGTCATGCCAATCAAAATCCAGCCCTCTGGCCAATACTCCACACAGCTCTGCTCTACCCTGTATTTTATTTCTGGCTGCAGCCATTCTCAAACCTACCCCATCTATCATTTCAGGCTACATTCTGTATATGCATGAGAGAGATCAGGAAGTGTCCAAACCAGGAGGTATGATTAGTAGAGATAAAAAGTAACACAGCTCTGTTATGGGAGCTTCTGCCATAGGAAATCTGATGCAGCTACTGGGAGATTTAGCCGGCATGTCCCTAATTCAAATCTTACATCAGCCATGAACTTGCTGGGCTCATTTCATCTAGCCTTACCTCCAAGGAGCTCATGGTGATGAACAGCTGTTTGTGCCATTTCTTCCAGGTTGTCTTTTTTTAAACAAAATCTGCTCTCCCCCACAATCAGATGTTTGATCAATTCTGCCCAATTTTTAAGTATAGGGCAATTGTGACTTTACTTGCATGTCTCCACCCCTTCTGACTGACAAAGTACCAGGGAGGAGGGAAAACTCCCAAATGTTACCACCAGAACATTTGTATGTTACAGCAAACATAACTGGTTTATGTCCTAATCAGCATTCCACAAATTTTGGATGGGCTTGGAAGCCAAATCATTGTTTTGACTTTTTACAAAAATAATTCCAACTCTTATGGAGAAATATACTAAAGGCTTTCCCTGCTGGTTGCTAGAATAATATGTATGGTCACCATTGGCAACCATATCTATGGATCTCTGCTCCTAAATTAGCTATGGTAGACCAAAGACCTTGATAGCTAAGCCCAATGAAGATCCCAGCCCCACCACACAGCACAAGCAGATGACCAGTGGGCTTTCCACATATGCCATTTGTGGCAATGAAAAAGGTGTGGAGAGGACTGTTTTCGTACACAGTTTCATACACGGCCAATAAATAAAGGCAAGAAGATATTACAAAGCAAGAAGACGTCTACGTCTCCCCAAACCATCAGTCTATGCTACAGACTAGTGTGCAGAAAGAAAAGGCACTCTGAAAGTCTCCAAATGAGAGCTGTAAAACTCCGTCCCTCTGTACAATTGTTACTATGCTAAGACATTAACTGGAACTGCTAAATGCTGGGGATTTAACACTATCATGGAAACATGCAAATCTTTAGGTAGGTAGGGAAAACACAGTTTTTCTGGTGTAGAAAAGAGAGCTTGATCCTAAAAAGGAACTCACTCCCCTTTCCTATAAGTAAGGCTACCAAAAGAGAGGCACTCAGCCAGAATGGCACCAGTCAATACAGCTTCAGTATCTGTACTGCCAAATTTTGCTTTCAGAGAGTATATTAATTACACAGCCAATATCTGTCTGTTTCATTAGTATATTAAATACTTGGATCAATAATACCTCTACAGTTCAAAGACAAGTTTTAAGTGGGGCAGGAAGAGGAGAAAGGGGCCAGATCTTGGACTTATAAATCCAAAATGTTTGCAAAACCCACTAGAGATCGTCTGGGGCCTTATGACAAGCACACAGCACTGGAAAAGTGACAGAAATCAAAATGATCACTATCTGTTTTTCAGTCTCTTGCACAACAACACAGGAGGGAATTTACAGAATATTTAAAAACAATAAGTGAAACAATTTGGTTCTCTTCTATCCCTCCCCCCAGTTCAAGGAAGATGAAATTCTTTCTCACCTACACTTCTCTCAAACAGTTAACTGTTAGAATGCAGAATGGCCGCCCTTTACTACTGCTCTATTTTCAAGAGAAAACTAATGACTCCATGCCTGTGCCTAATTAGGAGACAGCGCCTGGAAGGTGCAATCGGCCAGAACACACTTCTGCTATGTTTATTTTCTCACAAAGGCCCCTGCAGGCAATGTCCACGCCACAGAATTCCTTCTTTCCTCCCCTTCAATAACAGGCCAGAGGATCCTCTGTGTGCCAGAGCTCCAGGTTCTTCCCAATTCCAGGGAAGAGAAAGTAAACGGAATGAAGCAGAAGCAAGAGACTGGTTAAGTGGAGCAGAAGGAAAGATGATCACTCCTAACCTATAATTTTGTCAACCGTGAAGCACGCAGAAGACCAAAGTTTCAGTCAACACCTCATAAGCAAGGTCAGAACGAACAAGGCACAACCCTGTAACGAAATTCAGAAGCACAAGTGCCACCAGAGTCAACGAGGGTTCTCTGTTCAGTCTGGGGTGGGAAAGGTCAGCAGGCGGAAGGAGAGACACGGGAAGCCCACATGTACATGCAGGGAATGCCTCCATATGCATGAGAAAAGGCACCCCATTTGTAACACGTTTTGTTACCAAAGGTAAACTGCAACACAGCATGGCTGCTGGGAGCTGTATATTCAATGCTTTGCTGCAGCCAGAGAATGCATAATTAATGCGATCAGAAGCGTGCAGAGCTAGGCTGCTCTACCAACTGGAATGCCCAGCAACACAATTACTGCTTTCAATTCCAGTGCACTATATGCACAGAGACTCAAGGCCCAGTTAGTTTCAGGCTGATGTGTACAGATTAATACCCCCCCATGCCACCTTCACCAGCAAAACAACAATCATGTATGAATACTGACACTTGCTGAGAAAGCTCTGCTCCTCCACGCAGCTAAATTCAGCACTGGTAATAAGGTAATGTCTCTTCCAAGAGACAATGTATTATGAAAACTAATTAATTGCTTTCCAGTAATGAGAAAACTGTTGTCATTTGCAAGAATTGGAACCCACAAAATACAAGAACTAAACATTGTTTATTGAGAAAAGGGAGGGAAAAAACCCATTCTACTTCCCAGTCTGAATGATCATTTCACCATTTGTTCACATCAGTTACAAACAAACCCGAAAAGAGTATTGTTGGCATACAAACACAAAGAAATATATATGGACAGGTAGCAGACCCCGTGCGGTCAGCAGCCACAAAAATGCAATCTTAATTGAAGTGAAAAACTAAAGCAGTGCTTTGTAGTTGCCTAGATTTCCCAGAGGGATGAAGAGTCAACGCTTATCAGCCTCTCTCAGAAGAGACAATTTTGATTAATATCAGGCCCATCTGACTCAGTCTATTAAACCCTGGAGGAAGGATATTCTTCAGATAGAAGAGATACATCTTTGATTAATAATTCTACCATATTGTCATTCCAAGCATTAACAACTGCCTGGTACCTGTGGCAGGAAGAAAGTCTTTGAATGCAAAAGGGAGAGGGGAGGACCTGGATCATGATAATAGAGGCACCTGCACTCTAAAACTGGGGAAGGCTGTACCTGGGGTTCTATTCTACCCTCTCTAAAATGGAACCCATCACTAGCCTTTCCAGAACGGGGGAGGGGAGAATCAGACATTTCACTATTTATGTCCAGCCCTGCCTAAATAAAACAGAACCCCTATACCAGGCACCACCACAGGTCCCAGGGCAGAATGTTGCTTTCTCCACCACTTAGCGCAGCACCCTCTCTTTCATCCAACGGCAGCACTCAGCCACGCTTCCAAAACACAGGAGGCAACTGAGTTGGTAGAGAGAGCTAAAAAGCATGGCGGAATTCATGCCAAATGGGGCTGTCCCAAGGTGGGGAGAAGCCAACTGAAACCTGTGTTTCAAGATGTTCTTTAGATAGGATCCAGCTCTGCTGGGCTGCTCACGCAAGTTGTGCACTGTTCTTCCGGATGTTCATGATCAGCCTCTTGCTGTACTCTTTGTGGTTGACAGGCTTCACGTCCATTGCCGTAGCCTTCAGGCGTGATTCGTCCTTGGGAGGAGAAAAGTTATCAGGTGAGGGCAGGGACTATGAGTAGGAATACTGTATTATTAGCAATTGTCTGATATGGCAAGCTGCTTTCTCTCAGCCCCTAGCCTGACCCAATGATAATCACATCACCTTCTACAACAGAGAATATAGATCTCTAGTAAAGCATTGTTTGGAGGCGAAAACAATGCTAACAATAAATTGTTCTCTGCCTTGGGCTCTGTAGTGCATGAATCTCAGACACTCAGCAGTGGATTTTGACATTCATAAGATCAAGTGGCATCCTTTGGTGAAAAGGAAAAAGGGAGATATCCTTTATGTGCTAAAGTAGTAATTTCTTTACTACACTGGCTGGGAATAAGGAAAGCCACATAAGCCTTTGTGAAATATGGGTTGACAGAATTCTCCAACAAAACTGCAGAATGGCTAAGGGATTTTACTCCATTTTATTACAAATTTCTGGATGGAAGTATTTTGTAAATTCTAAAACTGGAGAGTAATTTTTTTCCTAATGTCTCATCTGTATAGCTGTTGAAAAGTTCAGCCCTCAAAAGTGGCAGATCCTTCGTCTTAGTCTTGAGCGCAACAGGTAATGCAGTAGACCTCAGCCAGACATGTCTCCTAAGGGTCACTGTGGTCAGGGTCCAAGCCATACAATCAGCAATGTGTTTTGCCCTATTAATTCCATTTCAGTAGCTTTATGTCCTTGGTCTATAAGACTTGTATAAACTTTTCCTTATCATCTGCAACACACGTTCCTACAAACTATCTGGTAACAACCCCCAATGGCCTGATTGTTGGCTCTCTGCAAGGATAGGACAAAGGAGAACTAAAGTTTCCAGCCCGGTAGATCAACAGAATGAATCTTTTGTTTTGAACACGCTTATCTTAAAAGTAGTAGCTGGCACTGAAATCAGAATCCAGGCATGGACCCACTGAATGCTCAACAGTCCTTGCTTGACAGGGGATGCTATAATTGCAATGGTTTCAGGCTGAAGAATGCAAAAGACAGGGTCTGGAGTTTGTGATGCCAGTGTTTCACTCTTGACATCAGACTCTGCATCACGCACTGTAACCAGATCTGCTATTGTCTGTGTGACAGTACATCACATCCCTTGGAAAAGAGTTGTGCTACGCGGAACTGACGACACCTTTCTTGAAAATAAAATTATTTATTTTCAAGAAGTTAGGTCCTGAAGTATGAAGGTAAAACTCTGTAACTCTGTCTCTGCAGTCCCAGTTATCTCCAAAAACAAAGTAAAGTGGTGAACTATATGCAGAGAAAAATCCCTACTGTCCGGAGGAGCGATGGCTCCAGCTACTATCTCTCAAAATGCCTCTGTTGAACACCTCCCACACGTTCCTTGCTCCATCTTCATAATCCTTTTCCTCTTGAGAGGGGAAAGGATTTGCACGTTGCAGGAATGTGAATGCCCTCATTGTCCTTCTCTGAAACTGAAATAATGGTTCCATGTACATTAGGACTTGGGCCCTCAGTACTGGTAACAGACCTCTCCAATCAGTTTGTTAGGAAGATCAAGTTTCCTTTGTGGTACAGACAGAGCAACATTCTTTTGCTGTTCAGTTTGTCTTGCAAATACTTTTATCTACACTTAGATTTAATCTTGGTCTTCAATGCAAGAGGCTTAAACTGGCTGTAGTTGGCATCACTTCCCCTCACGGTCAGACAGGTCAAAGTGCCAGTTCTCTTAGGGCTCATTCAGCTTTTGTAGATTCCAATCTGGGAGCCAAAGCAGACCAGGAGAGATGATTGGGGGGGGGGCTCATTTCTGAGGCAGGGATAGCATCTGTGCCAGCTTTGTCCCAACAGCTGCCTTCAAGACAGGATGTGCTTTGAATCCTTGCTTTGGGTGTAAATGGCTTACATGTGGAATCTAGAAACAATGTGTTCCTAACCCATACAAATGATGCACAATGCACGATCATCAGATTATGCCATTTTCACCTCACCTTGTGAGCATGCTTTATGCACTATGAGAAAGATGCAAAACTTTATTCCTTTTCTCATGCATATCCTCAACAGAATCCACACAGAGTTATGGACCAACAAGAACTCTCTGATGTGTCTCCTCTCTGCTGCAGTAGAGAAAACTGAAGGATGAGATGGGGCTGTCTCTTCCTCACTCAATCCAAAGGCAGGAAAAGTTGTCAGAGGGAAGGAGGAGTGCCTGGCACTCAGAAAAAGCTTCAGAGGGTCACAGCTTTCATGTACAATTCCCTTATGGGGCAGCAGGGAGATGAGCGGGGAGAGCAACTATTCCGCAGAGCTGTACACAGACCTTACCACCAAAGAATGCTGTGCTGATAGGTTTGCCTTTCCAATCTGTTGTTTACACCAACCACATCACTGGCATGCTGGTTTGGAGAGAACTTGGATTTGATTCTACATAAGCGCAGAGACTCCTGTTTCTTTTCTATTCTGTTCTAGAACAGCATGTGGGTAAATATTTTGCTTGCATGTGCTAGCAATATAGGCAGGCTGTGCTGCAGAGTGAGAGGCAAATGCCCTCCCTACCAATGAGAAGCAGAGCTTGCCATTTCATCTTAATATATGTGCTGCAATAAATGGTGCATGGGGAATGGGGAAGAGACTATGGACAGCCCAACAAGACATGAGCAATCAGTGCTCTCTTGACGTCTTTAATGTTCCATTAGTGACTCCACCCCTTCCAGATGCTACTGGGCCCCAGTGGGGGGTAGGGAGAGATAGGCAACTGTATCTGCACATTTAAAGCAACTGAGATGCTTTCTCCCATGAGCACAAAATAAGGGGTTGAAAATCCCTGAAAACTTAATTCCACAAGTCAGGGCAGCAGGGAGTTACATCTGAAAATGTGTTTCCCATTAAAAACAATGGAATCTAATAATTCAATAACACAACAGTAAACAAAAAGTATTTCTGAACATATCCCTGGTTGAAGTCATTCCAGACATAGAGCCAAGGATCTGTTCTTTTCTTTTTTGCAGATAGGTGCTTACATTAAAAGTCTCCAGCTTAACTCGGATCCGGAATTCATAGGTAGTGAAGTTGGCTTTCTGAATTATCTCATCAAAAGCTTGCTCATTCTGTTAAAAGAAAACAAAACATAACAAGCAGATGTCAACAGGTAACAGTGAGCTTTGTAGATACACTTTCCAAGTCCATCATATCTTGGCGGGCCAGGGGGAAGGGGACAGGACGGAAAAAGCATGATAATGATTCTAATAGCATAGAACTATGGCATATTATGCCTTCCTGTGGGTTGCATCCCTAGGTTCACAGCTCCTGATTGGGGGGGAGGGGACCTAGCATTACTATCTCAAGCTCAGAAGCCTCCTTCTAGGACATGAATCCAAAATGAGACATCAACCCCAGGGGGCAGGAGGGGCTTCCCAACTGCAGTCAACCTTGATGCTTTCTTATGACCACTCAGCATGCCAACACGGACAGATGTTTTGTCAGCAGGACCTTATTCACAGCCATCAGCCTTTTGGTGTATTGCATGTCATGTCCTGAAACTCCAATTGTTCGAAAGGGGACACGTGCTAAAGGCCCTTTTGTTTTCTGTAAAATAAACTTGGGGGGTGGGTGGTTTTCAGTGCTGACAGAGAACGCATGAACCTGCAGTTTAAATATTAAGTATCAAGGTCCAGAATAAAGGAACCTGGTTCATTAAGTAATCAATCTCTACAGTCTTTGCAGTATAAATTTCTCCTAGGGCTAAAACCAACCTGATTTCTGCCAGCTGTCACATATTTATGCCACTCCAAGGGGATGTCAAAGAAACTCATGGTTCACCCCTTCTCTAGTTCAGTCTCACTACCATCCTGTTAGGGCCCGGTGAGTGGCCTAAAGTAATCCAATAAGCCTCAAGGCTGAATGGGATCTGAACACAGATCTCTCTACTCCAAATGGCCATTCTCAGTCATCACATGGTCTTATGCTTTATCTCCATTTCACCCTGAATTCAGAAGGAAGACCTGTTGCCTTGTAAGCTGTGCTCATTTGCCTCAGTGACACAATCCCAGCATTTCAGGTTAATGACCAGGCACTGCCATGCATATAAAATCATTCAGATTAGACCAGTGTGGGTTCTTTGGGGCAGAAAGGATCAGCATTTCTGAACCTGAGTTTAGGTCGAAATCCAGCACCTAATGAAGTAAAAAACGAGGCTTCTCACCCACATTAACAGTGCACCAGTTGCATCTCTAATATTGTGGGAGTGGGGGGGGGGGTGTCTCCACTTTTATTTTCTTATATTTCTAATTTGTTTTGGGCTCCAAGAGTGTTAATGGTAATTTGGAACTACCATAATGTATTGACAATACACATACTAATGTACAGCTAACAGATTCCCAAGACATCTGTCACTAACTCCTGTTCTTTGTTCTTAGAGAAGGAAGTTAAAAGAAAGGCTCAATTCATGCCAGGACTCAGCACTGCAGAACTGCATTTCAATGTAAGGGCAAAATTGGAATGAGAGGAAGCAATGGTTCGCTGTGTACACAAAGTGCTTTCCTTCACGCCAAGGAACAGTGGCCTGTTCCCACATACACAGAATTAAGGAGCTGTGTTTTGCAGATTAATCAGCAGGGCTCCTAGGCAAGCTTCAGTTCTGTTCACACCTTTTTGGAAAATTAAGCATGAGGAATAAGAACCACAATCTTTGTCTTATTTGTGTGAGGTTTAATAAGAAGGGCCTGTGTTACCCTTCCATCACATGGAGAGCAGTAGAAATCCAGAGAACTTTGGAAGATGACATGATCTTTCCTATGGTGTGGAAGTGTGAACCACGCCCTTAACGTATCTAGGGATGCACCCTGCAATGTGCCAACATAACAAAAAGGAAAAAATGGCAGGTGGTAGATGATTGATATTTTATTGTACAAAGTCCCTACGCATTTCACTGTGCAGGCCCTGTCAGGGAGAATCAGAGCATTTACCTAGTGCTGGAACTGTCCACAGCAATTAAGTTCTATGCAACATATTTCTTGCTTTCTTAGCAAACAAACATACTCCACTACTTCAAAAATATGAAATGTGTCATCAGCAGTACCATCACTTTCTCTCATACTAAACTGTCTGGCCTCCCAATGCAGATGATGAAAGCAGAAAAATCCGGTCACCCACGGACAAGGCAGAAGTACTCAAAAGCGAGTGGGGATAGCCACAATAAGGACTGAGTATGCTTCCGGAGGTATGGAACAAAGAGGGCATCTGAGTGTTAGTTACAGAGAAATGGGAGCCAGCTCAAGCCTTGCAGAGCTCAGAGAAACTCTAAGGGGGAGATTCTGGGATAAGAAAGGATTTCCATATTGTACTACCATTACTACATTATCACCCCCCAAAGCCCTCCTATAGGAACAGACCTTCAGGAATAAGTAAAAGCTCTGGCAGTGATGTTTGTATATGTTGTGTGTGTGTGTGTGTTCAGAGCCAGCAGTTAGGAGATAGCTGGCAACAGATGGAAGTGATGGCTGAGTTGAAAAACAGCAGCGAAGTACTCATAATTGTGGTGGATTTTGTGAAAGAAGGAAACACTGAAACATTTTCAATCCAGCAGTGGATTGGAAGAGATCCTTGTATGCAGGGGTTTTTTGTAGAAAAAGCCCAGCAGGAACTCATTAGCATAATAGGCAACACCCCTCAGCAGAAACTCATTAGCATATTAGGCCACACCCCTGACAGCACAGGTCATTAGCATATTAGGCCACACCCACCTTTTGCCTCTTATTCTGTTTACCTTGTTTGTTGTCAAAACCCAGGGCTGTTTTTGTAGCAGGAACTCCTTTGCATTTTAGGCCACACACCCCTAATGTAGCCAATTCTAATAAGTTTCTGCTGTTGGATGTAGCCTATTATGCTAATGAGATCCTGCTGGGTGTGGCCAACTCTGGAGTCAGCCGGAATTCTGTTCCTGTGCATTCCAGCCCCAAAATAGCCCTGCTTCTATGTATTACTCGCTCCACCCATCCCAGAGGCAGGGCTGTGCTATGGAGTTGCAGAGACCTTCTATCTCCAGTGGAAGGAGGACCACCAATTCATAGGTTGCATCACAAAGAGGAAACAAATCCTCCAACTTGCTTAACTAACTTCACTAAGAAAACTTGGGCTCCACCCAGGTAGCAATGGAAGGGCTTCCTGTTGCAGGAACTGAGTGCTTGTTTCTTCTCAGCAGCTGATGTGCACTTTCACAGTGGTGCTGTCCATCAAGATTCTAACATGCTTTTCTTCCACACTATATGAACACATGAAGGATTAATCCAGTGCTTGTGACTCGAGCCAATTTATGCTGTGTGCTAACTGCTGTGGACCACTTGCCCTGGGGTAAGAAGCTGAGACACTGAGCCCCCCTTACCCATCAGGCTGGTGTACATTAATTCGATTGGAGTTGGGTCTCTCAGTGGACTGACTGTATGAAGTACTGTCTGATGGTTCTGTAATTTCTTAGGCCTTGGAGAAGCTATTAACTTGTTGGAGAGCATGCACATGAGCTCTAATTTGTACCCACTGAGAATTGCTTGATGCACCCAAAGATCCATTATGGACTTTCCCCAGGCTGGACAGAATCTTTTGAGGCTTCCCCTGATTAGTGGAGGTCTGGCAATGTGCCTGATAGAATTTATGTCCTGTTCTCTGGATGGTGGGGAGTAGAAGCTGGGCTGGAGGGAGATCTGAACTGGAACCTTCACCTACTTTCAGAAGATTTAAAAGTCTTACTCTCTTGGCACTCCCTGGATTCAAATTGGGAACTGTGGCAAGGAAAGGAAGAGATTTCTTGCCGGCACAGTTTGCAAATATATCACTTGGAAGTGGAGGATATGGCATTTTTCTGGCCCTTTTAAGATTGTATTAGAATCTAGCGCCCAATGCTGAATCCCCAAATAATTTACCTCCCTTAAAGGGAGCAGTAGAGAAATTACATTTAGAACCTTGATCTATGCTCCAGAGTTTTAACCAGAGATCTCTTCTTATCACTCTTGATCTTTAGGAGTCAGCTGAAGGTTTTATTCAGGACGGCAGTCAATTAGTTTAGCTTTTGTGCTCATCAGCCGTTTTAAATTGCCATTTAATATGTTTTGTGTATCTTCACATTCTATTTATATTGTGAACCGCCTTGAGTTCCGTAAGGTAGGCAGGGTCCCTAATAAATGTTTTAAATAACTAAATATAATAAAGAAATTATCACGGGATTAGCAGCCACGGCAAATTTTAGAAGACTATGGCACAGCCTGACAGAGACAGCATGCAGGTCCTGAAGAGCTGCTTGACCCAGGGTACAGCCACTCTAGAGGAGACAACGGTTCCAGCTCAAGCTCTAATTGCCTAGGAGAGTAGCCTCATGGGCCTTGCAAGGTTAATCTTTTAGCCTCTGGGTCTTTCAGACCATCATCCCCATTACCAGGAACCAGCACCAAGACCAGATTCACTAGTGATATCCTAAGGGAACCCATATTACAGCTGGAGTAAGAGTCATGTTTTTAGAGAAACTGAGCAGGAGCTTGTGGTCTTCAAAGGGTTATGAGTTGAGGCAATGGACAGCCAATTCATCTTGGCCTCCCCTGCTTTCACTGCTCACATGGTCTGTACTGCTGCAGTGCTATTGTACCCATTCTGACCAACCCTGCTTATGAGATCAACAAAGCATTACCAGGTAACAGGTTGCTGAAGTCCTGGATTAGCTGACATTTTATATTTGATCAGTAAATTTGTTATAATTTGTTAATCTGGGTTACTATTGTTTTTAATGTCTTAATCCTATATATTTTATTGACATGTTGTGACCTGCCTGCCCTGACCCTGCTTGCGGGGGAGGGGAGGGTATAAATCAAATAAATAAATAAATAAATAAATAAATAAATAAATAAATAAATGGAATTAGCTGGGTGTGGCAAGCTTACATTTAGGGGTCATCTGGGGGACCTCTCTCAGGTTTGGATGAAATCGCTTGGAATGCTTGCCAGGTAACTGGAGAATGGTGAAAGTGCTTGCTAGACGAAAATCCTCTAAGCAAAAGGATCTAATGGAGGACGCACATGACCTCATCTCCTGACCATTCTTCTAGTCAAATTTCAGAGGCTCAGATGCCTTGTACAATGACATGAGAAATGTGCTCGTTCAGATTCTGAAGACTGTACCATTACCTCTTGTTCTGAAACACACGGAAAAATATCACTTCTGGTGGGCAGAGAGAACTGTTGCCCCCAGGAGCAAGAGCTGCTTGTAGGAGCTGTGATCCCTTTCCCTATAAAGACTACGGGGATCTGAGGATCTCCAATCAGAATCTGAGAATGTTCTGGTTGTCTGGTCCTTTTGTTGGCCCTTTTCCCCGCTATGACTGGGCTGGGAAAAATTCAACCTGTGTTGTCCCACAACAAAGAAAAGACAGCTATTGTACAACATTCCTCTATGGTTGAGGATGGTGACTGATATCTAGGAAGGCAAACTTTTTAAAAAGGTGGGAACATGCTGAATGCAAAAAAAGAGAGGACCTGAGACATTTATGCACAATAGTGTTAACAAGGGAAGTATTCAAAAAATAACCGGAATTATTATAGGAGAGAGAAGAAAATCTGAAGAAGTATGTGCTTATTAAGCAGAAATAAAAAGCATAAACGAGTACAACTATGTGACAGAGTTTGTTGGGAGAGGTGCCGGAGCACATGATATGCCTTGATGTTGAAGTACTCGGAGCCCGTCAGAATGCTTAATGTAGCATTTATTTTGACATAAGCAATTTGATACCTGTGTGTCAATATTGCTCAGCCAAACATTTTGAGATAAGTGGGTGATTATTACAACATAAGCTGTCACAATCGAAAGGTCATTATCCAAGATTTCTACAAAATCTCTCTTCCCCGGTGAGAACCCTCATTCACAGAGTTTACTGCAGGGGATTCACCAATGTAACAGCACACTCTCACTGGTATCTGTGGGAGTCAATGTCAAAATTCCACCTAGGCATAAAGTATACAGTTTTGAAAGAGAGGAAACGACGTATTGGAAAAGAACCAAGCCTACATCCTGAACAGCACTAGTGCTATCCTACAAGGGGAGGGAGATGTAACAAGAAGAGAGGAAGGTGCAAGACAGCCGGACCATGAATGTTTTGGGAAGCGTCCACCTGCTTTATTTAGTAGCAATGTAGGTGGTTTGCACCAATCACAACAAAAATAAAACCAATGCATTTGAAAAAGAGTGCATGCACACAAAAGCTCATACCCTGAATAAACCTTAGTTTGTTTTAAAGGTGCCATTGGACCCTAAATTTGTTCTAACAATAAAACCAATCCACCTACATTTAAGGTCGATATTTAGGGGGCTTACCAGACATGCAGAGAAATTACTGTACCACTTAACCAAACCAGAAACAAAAACGCAGATTCATGAGCACAGTAAGTGTGGAATGCTAAGAGCAGCTGACAATCAGTTAAATGGAAAGGAGTGTGTGTGTATTCAAAATTGTTCCTTCTTCCTGCAGTCCTACACAGGCTCTCAAGCTCATATGACATCTAATACAATTGGCTGACCCCTACCAATCATAAGAGCAGCAGAACCAAGCCAGAGACGAAGCGTGGATTTCTTTAAATGCGGGGGGAGGGTGTGCATGCTACAGTTAATGAATAAAAAATATGACTATCTATTAAGAAGGGAAAATCCCCCCAGAGCATCCTAATGAGGACTGAACATGCTTCAGGAGGCACAGAATGCTGAAGCAGTTGATAATAATAATAATTCAAAACCCCAAAACAGAACAGCCTCGAAAGGGCACAGAGCAGTCTGAAGTGGGTGATTTCTCCATGGTTCATCCACCACCCCACCGGCTTCCCAGTTCAGCTCATTCTTGTCAAGCAGCAGGAGAGGAAGGCCTCTGACAAGCCTCCTCAGAACGCCGCCGCAGCCACGGTCAGCATATCAACACCTAGGTGGCTAAGAGGAAACAAGCGCCCTGAAGCTCTTGCCCGCCTGCTGAACAAACAAGCAACATGAGTTGACTGACCTTTTCCTTCAGCTCTCCAAGGTAAGCGGCATTCTGCCCAAGAATGGCCTCTGCTGACTCCTGGAAACAAGTTACCCACTGATTGTCTTGAAAATCTGCCACGTTTATCTGGGTTGGGGAAAGAGACAGAGAAGTCAAAACACCAACATTCCTTAGCCTTGCACCTGAATGGACACAAATGCATTACAGTAAAGCCTCCTCCCCACGACAGGCCTGCCTATCCCCTCCCACCAGTCCACTGTGCTCACACTCTCATACTTCTGATTGGGGAGACCAGCCCCACAGCACCCCAAGGACACACTTGTCCCAGTGCTTCAAAAACAGATAAGGGACCTGGGACACCAGCAGCCACTGCAAACAGCTGGTGGCAGCCCCTCGAACAGCAGGCTAGAAGGGGAACAGGTGCCTCCTATACCTTCCTCACTGGTTACTATTTGCCCACAGCAAACACAGGAGGGGCGAGAGAGAACACAACTCCCCTGTTTCTGTAACAACTGTCCATAAAAAACACACATGCCCTAAAGGAGGACCTAAAGCTTGCAGCACAGATATGCAGTGGAGAGGGTTCTCCTTGGTTGTGTGTGTGCCTGGAATGAAAAGTAGCTAGGCAAAGAGACCAGAGGGCAGCTTTTAAAATGTGCATGTTCAGCATCACCTTCTCTGGCCTATGCATGAAGCAAGCACAAATGCTTTCTGTTCCTTTGGATTGGACCACGGGAGGTCAGAAAACCCTGTGGCTGTCCCAAGTCTCCACTCAATGAAGTTACCCCCTGCCCCTGCCCTCCCATGGTCACCAAACACAAACCAGGCAACAACCGCTACCACCAGAAATTTGAATGATCTGTACATCTAGCACTCTGTAGCTGTGTTGCCATTTAGAGGCTCTGCCTAGCTGTCACATCTCCTGCTACAAAGGGCTTGCCAGTCCTTAGGTTGTGATCCTGAAGCTAGCAGTGGAAGGAATGGAGGACGCTCTACAGTAGACTGACTTGTGAAAGGACTTGCTGTGCTATGAAATCTTCAAGAGGGAGCAGGGCCCATTGGAGGTGAGAGCCATGCCACGATGACAGTAATGAGATAGGATATCATTAAGCTAATGTCATGACTTTTTTGTGGACTATATGGTATATTGCATCTTTGGGCTTCTTTCACCTGTCCACAGGGACAGTGCTCGCTATGCCAATGAGGGTCTCCAGGTGGGGAATTGTCTATGTTGGAGAAGCAGCTCTTGAGAAGATTCTGCAAGAATCCATGTTCTTCTAGGCAGTAGATAGTGTGCTGGATGTTTAGTAGGTTGGGGAGTGGGGAAGGTGGTCATCCAGGCAGGGGTATACATTTATGTCCTAAATGCAAAAGGAGGATACTGGAGTGGCCATGATTCTGAAGAATCATGAGACTGAGGAGAGGCTCTGCAATTCTGGGGTATTTCCCGTGGAGGCGGAGAGTGGGAATGTGGAGCTCACCGATGCTTCATCCAGAAAGACTTGGGTGGTGGAGGAGGGGAGTCTGTGATAAGAGCACAGAAGCAATGATTCTCTTCCTGCCCTCAAGGGACTGAATGGCTAACCACTCATTTGGAGCTGTGGCTTTTTACTGGAGCTGTGTCGCTGAGAGTGCTGCTGCTGACACTGACACTCCCCTCTGGCCACAAGGGCAGCTATCATCCAAGGATAGGGAAACTGGGCAGGTTACTATGGGGCTGAGGGAAGCTATGGCTTTGAGGGCATCACCAGGCACCTGCCTCTGAGCCCTGGAAGCTGCCGCGCTTTGATTTGGCCATCTCTGCAGTGAGCTGTGAGGCAGGCGAGAAAACAGTGTTCCTTTTAATCGCTCCTCCTTGGCATTTTTGCCAACTCCCATCCCTAGCTAGCTAAGGCAGAAGTAGGGCAGAGAGAAGAAAGGGCCTAGAAGAGTCAGAACAGAGCTCTAAGGACAGGCAGGGCCTGGACTGGGAGACAGCATCAGCTGCCACTACAAAAAGCTCTGCAGTTGATTTATGTAATCCCTGCTTGCGGAGCAAGGAGGAAGCTCACCTTCATCCCACCAATATCTTCCTCTACCACCTCCACCAATTGAGAACTTTAAGGCAGAAAAAGTGTTTTGGGGTGGGGTGGGGTGGGGTGGGGGAGGAGGTGGAAGAACTGGTGCTTTCTCTGTGTGAATCAGACCCAATTCTGATTTGCAAGTCTGCCTCATGATGTACAGAGCAACAACAGAGCCTAAACCTGGTAAATAAACTGGGGAGATACATAGAAAAGAGTCAAGCACAAAGCACTGACCACCCTGAGCCCCAAATTGGGGGGAGGGCGCTATAAAAATCAAATACATAAATAAATAAAATGTGCAAAACAACACAAGAACATAGGAAGAGCCCTGCTGGATCAGACCAGTAGACCATCTAGTCCAGCATCCTGCCCACACAATGGCCAATCAGTTCCTCTGGAGGGCCAACAACAGGGCAGCTACCACCCAAATACACTCCCAGCAGCAACCCGTGGCCGCCTCTTAGATGACAAAGAGGTTTTGCTCAGAGCCTTCTTGCTGCAATCAGCTCGCTCAAATTATGCCATAACAAAAAAGCCTGGTCTGATCCACACCAGAGTCCAGCGCCATAGGTTAAACAGCCTGCAAAATGTCTCACTCCCTCACAACTGTGCCATTTGAGGCAAAGAGGTAGAGTGGGTAGGGAAGGAATTCAATTTCTACTGTTAGTATTTGGAGAAACCTCTTGCTAGCACAGAACAAAACACAGGAGAAGAACTTGAGCAGCCCATAATTCCAAAGTAGTTCTTCTCCCTCCCCCCACTCCCAATTCCACACAATAAATTATTTCCCCAGGGGGACAGTTTCCATACTCTCAAATGTTCTAATAAGGTGAGGCCATTTATTCGGAGAGCCTTTTTGTTTAGCTGCTCTATTAGCTGAACTGAAGCCCCCGGTGGCAGCAAAACCCTCCCTGTAGCAGGCTCCCTGCATGAGAGCTTCTAAAGGCAAGACACAGAGCCCTAATTTGGAGGCACTTTTATGAGGAGAGAAGGCTGAAAAAGCAGCTGTGTTCCAAGGGTGCAAGCAGGCATCACAATGGCAGCCTTCAGACACACTGCTCTGAAGCAGGTTTCCGTTAATGCATGAGACACAGAACATTACCCACAACAGAGCAAACTAAATATAGGGAGCAGCTGAATAAGGGCAATTACCACTCTCTAGAAATGTCATTCTACATTAAGCTTATCTTCGAAGGTGTGAGCCCATCAAGGCTTCTTGCACAAGCTGCAATGTTCACAAACAAGTCACGTGGGCCTGCTGGATGCGACGCACACCACTGTTTCAACACTGAATTAAATAGCAAGCCACAGGGCAGAGGCCCCAGTTTGGTGGAATCAACCAGGACCTCTTGGATCAGAACAAATGGTTCATTCTGTTTCCCTCACAGGAGACTTGGAAAAACACTCTGCCAAGCTCAGTACAAAAGCATCGTGGTCATACTGTCACCTATGGGAATTTTAATACGCCAGAGCTGGGTTTGCGTGGCATGGGTGGTACGTTGAATGGAGGCTTAAATATCATGGCAGCAGTGCGCCATAAAATGGCAAAACAGGTTTAAAAAACACAAGATGGCTAAAAAGCCGAGCAATTCAGAAAAACACATGCATTCTGAACTGAAGCGAATGGGCTGTGTAAATACAGAATGCAAGTCCACCTGGAGAAATACTTGGTGGGGGGATGTTTCTAGAATCTGGCTGTTTGTGCAGAAAACACTCAGAGGACATGGTGAAGAGTTGGGCATCTGGCACAGGTGGTAAAACAGCTGTGGTTAGTTTACTGCTGCACTGTCAAGGACTGAATCAGGGTGTGGGTAGAGATGTGGGCTTGACCAAGTACAGATGTGCAAAGGAATGCACACAATTTCAGAGAGTGCACCCCCCCTTCCCCAAAAGCTTCAGGCCAATGTTTACAAGCCACAAAAAGGGCCATTAATGTTGACTGGATCAGAAAAACTCTGCTCAACCACTTGAGTATGAAACAGTTGCTCTTTCTCTCTTCCACACAGGAAAGGCTCTCTGGTTTAAACACATATATACCCTTCCACATACAGACACACCAGTGATCTAAGTCTTGAAAGAAAGGTGACCAGCCAAAAATTGTGCCACACTCCTCTTGGACTTACTGAAAGGATCATACGATATTTGAAGTTGGGGAATTCCCGATCACATTTTTCACAGCGATACAGTCCGTTCTGTTCATCAATCACTTTCTTATTACAGTCTTGCGATGGGCAAGCCTGGTACATGCAGTTCTCCTTGCGCAAATACACCACTGTGGCCACACAACTAAAATAGTCCGCCTGAAGGGAAAGATAGGAAGCATAAAGAAACACATACGGTGGGATCTTCCAAATCTGCAAAGTCTGAGGAGTCATCGCAGCTTGATCTCTAAAGACCAAGCTGGAGGCCTTGGGTCTCACTCACACGCCTGATCTTACTGCCACACCCTAACTCTCAGACTTCATTATCACCACCCCAGCTCTTCTCCATTAGTATTTACATGCACTGGCAGTCTTAAAAATCAAAAAGTTTAAACAATGTGCAAATGTATCCATGCTATTTAGGGGCCAAGATAAAGACATGCATTCATTAAATACTCTCACACATGCCTTGGGTATTTAATTGGTTGATTAACGGATTAGCCATTAAGAGAATGAGCTGAGGATCAGACTGGTGCCGGTCTGAACAGTTCCCCAGTTACAACTGAGGTCTCACTCTACTGATACCCAAACACAGTAAGACATTAGCACGATTGTGGATCACTCTTATTAGCAGCAGTTAATTATTTTTTTTTTTAAGACTGCCATTTGGGCATTAACATTTCTGCTCTGCTGGAATCGAGCACGGTTTCCCAAAATTGCATGAGTTAAGGTGTTTCTATTGTGTTATTTTTAGTTGGTTATTTATTGCAAGTTTTTGGTAAGTCCCTCTCCACTTCAAAACTAAGACCCACAGGGAACAGCCTATCTCAGCAAGAAACAGCCCACGCCTGCCGTTTCAAGGCCCCGCTTTACCTTATCTCCTTGCCCGAGGTTCTCCGATTTAGCCTCATACAGAGTTTTCCAGTTGGTGCTTCCGCCTGCAGCAGGCCCACCCTGTGTGTTAGAGATGGAGGGGCATTCTTGAAGCTGGCCCTCAGAGTCAAACCTGGAAGCGAAAAAGGAGATTACTCCCAGTTCCAGGAAACAGCAGCAGCACAAACAGGATTTTATTTTTGGTCCCCTGCACTCAACGCAAGAAGGATATATTTTTTTAATCAATAGCTGCGCAGGAAACAATTACTGTAACTTGTGTATATTACTCACTTAAACGGCCATTTCAAGATAAGCTAATATGCTGTTTTTAATTAGTGCAATATTTTATAATCGGGAGAAAAGGGGACAAGCTATGCTTTCCTTCCACACCAGCTAGTGGCCAGAGTTAAACAGTGTGTAAATGTTTCAGAAGATGACATATACAGTTAACAGACATAAGGCCACTGGAATGAGAGTTAAATTATATGCTAGCATTATCTTAGCCTAAGCTTGGAAAGAAATGCAGACTAAGCTTCGGAGGTCTCATGTCTGAAGTCATGAGCAGCTATAGTCCCTGCCGACAAGATAAGTGGATGCTACTACCTTGGCACCAAAACAGCACTGCAATTTAATTTGTTTTAGTAAACCACTGGCTTTGATTTACCAGAGCCTATCAAGGAATGCTAACAAGCGGCTCATGTTGGGAAGGGAAGAGCTGCTCAGTGACAGCTTATCTGGTACTGCTAGCAGTAGCAGAGAGAAGTAATCCCGCTGAAACAGCAGCAAAACCTGTGTGTATAGGGGGGGGAATAGAAGCACTTGCTTCCGAAGCTCTTTTTCCTCCATGCACACAGTACATGTGCGGGGATGACTACACTGCGAACTGCGGCAAGCTGCATTTGTGAATACTGCTGGGCTTGTCTGCAACAGAGGGAGTCCAAGACACCTGTCATGGTGCAAAGATATGCACACAGACTGAAGAAAAGACTCGGGGGGGGGGGGGATCATTTCCCAACCAACACGCAGTGGTACAGGGCGGAAATGTGTTTGCTAGGATATGTTACAAGCCAGAGGGCTAGGAAGTGTGTAGACAACACTGAGCACTGCCCGGAGAAAAGCTTGTGTAAGCTGTATTCGGTATTTGCCTTTTCTGTGGACCTCATGGCAGCTCCCGTCTCCTAAGACCCTTCCCTTTGGCAAGCCTCCCTGGGATGTACAGCATGCCACAGTTCACCTGGCTAATGTAAGGGCTACTGAGCATGCTTTGCGTGCAGGAAGCCTCAAGTTCATTCCCAGCCCCCCCGGCTAAAGGATGCAGGGAAGAAGGCGTCGGGTTCTCAGTCCAAGACCCTGGAGAGTCAGTGCCAGTCAGAGCAGACAGAACTGAACTAGATGAACCAATTCTCATACATAGCATTAAGGCAGCTTCATAGGAGCCCTTGATCCCCTTCCCTCACAGAACTGAAATTGGTGCTTGACTCTCCAGCAGCTGCTGCTAGGGGGGGAAATCACTGCAGGGACAGGGCCCCTACCATCTACCCATGAAAACAGAGAGGCCAACATTTTGAAAAGGGATGGCTGACAACAATATACCTATGCTTGTGGAGTAACACTTCTATCTTTCTTCTCTATCACATTCTCAGCCAAACGGGCTTGGGGCAGCATGTCCAGATCGCCCCCTCCTTCTTTTTCAGGAGGGCTGTAATTATTGTCTGGGAATTCTTCATTACATTGTTCACTGAATATATTATACCGTTTTGAGTCATTGCTCTCCGCTTTTGTAAACCCACTTTACTGCACGCATTATACAGTTTTCAGATTCTATAATTTTGTAATCCAGTTTTTGATTGCACTGCTTGTTGTATCTATTATACTGTTTCTATGGCATTGTTTTTAATGATGCGATCCGCCTTGAGTCTCAGCAACCAAGGCAGACTATAAATGATGCAAATAAGGAAGTAAGTCCTCAGCATTCCTGTGCAAAATGTTAGCCTGAGACAAGAAAAAGACCAAGGTCGCTAAAAGAACCTCAAAGCCAAGAGGGGTCTGGACTCACATCACTGAGGCTTTAGTGCTACAGAAACACTACACAAGACTGGCCCTTCACACTACAGGCAAGAGGCTTACATAATTTAATGGTTCACCACTAAACACAGAAAATTATATGTCAGGGAGAAGATTAGGCTATTCTTATCTATAATGTGCTAGCTTTCCATGGGCGGGCGGGGGGTGGTCCAAAGGAATCATGTCAGCCCCCACACACAGTCTGACACAGACACAGGTTTACCACCTCAATGAGAGTTAAGCTTCTGTTGTACCACTACCCTAGATGCAGAATTTCTAATTGGAAGGTTTGGATTGTTCAATGAAAAGGTTGAGACCTCCTATTCAGAATAACCTGTTTTCTGCAGAGGATATGTTTCTGAGGAGATCTAAGACCTGGGACACTTCTTGCTACTGAGGTCCCAGTAGGGGTGTGCACTCAGTACCTAATGAGCCGAGAATCTGATTTGACTACCGAAATAGCTGCGCCCGAATAAAAGCCAATATTATTTGGCTTTTATTTGGGCATGGCTAGAAGGCATTTAAAGAGACTACAGTCTCTTTAAATGCTTTTTTTCTTCCATTGGTTTCAATGGAAGATGGGGGCACATTCTTTGGGTGCCCACAGAATTGGATCCTCTGTACCAATCTTTTAAAACTTGGAGGGTTTTTTTGAGGAGAGGCACCAGCAGGTATGCTGCAAATTTGGTGCCTTTACCTTAAAAAACAGCCCCATCAGACCCAAATACCCCCAGTTCAATTCTCCATTATATCTCAAGGGGATGGACCCCATAGGGTATAATGGAGCTGAATAAATTTGGGTTTCCCAAATATTTACCCAAATCCCAATGCAATACCAATATCGATATTTGGGAATATTCAGAATACTGATATTTTTCAGGCCCAATAGACCTGAATCAGAAAAAAACCTGATTTTTTTTTTTTGCATACCCTAGTCTCCAGCCATAATAAAAATAAACTGAGGGATAATGTGTGTCACATTTTTTCCTGACAGTGATGCACATAAAACCATAACATGTGAAAATTCTGAAATTCATCTTGGTTAACTATTTTAGCCTGCTCCTGAGCTTGAGCCCCAGGACAAATGGCTATCCGGACCCTGTCCATGGTCCTGCCACTGCTTCTTTCTGAGCCTTCCTCATTTCCCACCCTTTTCTGTACTCATTCTCTTCTTCCACAGTCTTTTCATCCAGCACATGTAGTTTCCTTTTTAATTCTTTGTGAAGCCTAAATGGATCACAAGTATCAGCCCACGCTAACGCTCAACACCTGAAGACAGAGAACACCCCCCACACACACACACACACAGATTTTCATACTGGCCACCAAATTAAACAGAACACTCAGGGTTGGGGGGGGGGCAGTGAGCAGAGACAGGCTGCCTCTTCTGTCTCTGGCACAGCCTTGAGTGTGCCAAGAGCACTTAAGAGGAACAATGCACCAAATGCAACTGAGTGCATTTAAGTACATCCGTTACTAATGGACTGTTGTCCTCAGCAACATGTAAGGCAGAGAAAGTGTGTGCGCGCCCTATTTCTACAACTGGGGATTGAGACCCAAGATCAAGTAACTCTCATCCAAAGCTTGTACATGGAATCTATGGCTTAGCCAGGAATGGAGACAAAAGTTCCTAAGTACAAGGTTTTCCATTCTGGGATGAACTGCAGGATACTTGGTAAGCTAGCAGCAAGGTCTCTTTCTCTCCCAGGAACCTGCACCCTAGCAACACCAGCACACAACTTGGGATTTACAGGTCTGTGTTGCCAACAGCAAAATACCCTTTTTGGCATTATGTCAAATGCCAAGCAACAACGGAGAGCACCCAAGATGAGAAAGCAAAATCCTTCTGTCTGGGATTTGAGAAAATAGACTCCAGCAGCAAATGCAGAAGGAAAAGGAACTTTCGAACCAGGCTGGTCCAAGATATCAGAGGTGGAAAATCCAAACCACCCATTTTGCACAAATTGACTTGGGGCATCACCCTCTGGGAAATTTTGATGGGCAAAACGCACTAAAACGAAGTGTGGAAAGAATGATTCTGCCATGAATGACCTGTCCAATAGGTCAACTCAGTCTCACATAGTGCCATGTTTAATGGCACCCAAAAGTCGTCATCTTGGTCACAAAGAAATTTATTTTCCGGCACTATATGAATGCCAAGTTCTTTGAAGTTAATTATGGGAACTCAGCTGTGTCAGGCTATAAACAAGGCCTTCCTAGTACCCAATTTTGTAGGCAAGCAGATCCCCCTGCCCCCACCAAATTAGTTAAGCAACAGACAGCCACTGATAACAGAAGGAAGGATACCATCCACGCAGTTTGAAGGATTCTGGAATATCAGGGTTCATGATGATAGTGCTTGATGTAACGACAGACAGACTTCGGCCACCAAACTCTGAGACTCTGGCTCCTTTGATGGCCACCACAGGTTGCCGGGAGCCATCAAATTTTTCAGCCTGAAAAGACAGAGATATAGGTGATGCTCTTCCCACTATGGTGCAGTGTGAGTGAACTTGCACATGGAGCCAGGCTTTAACCGAAGCACTCCTGTGTATATTTACTGCACTTTATTTATTTATACTCCATCTCACCTGCTTGAAGTGGCTCATAAAATAAAAAGAAATAAGTTCAACAAGCTCTAAAATCCTTTAAATTAATGACCATCACAAACCAGTCTACAAAACACAAACACACATAAGAGCTCAGAAGCAGAAAACATGAAGATTATCTCAGGTGGCAAACAACAGAAATTCAAGGGAGAAGCAGATTGCAAAAACCCAATAAAAAGATCAACATTCTAGTAACAAGCATGGGCAAAAAGAATTTTTTTGGCCTGGAGCCTAAAAGACTAGTGTGAATGCCAGGTGAGCCTCAAGGGGAACAGCACTTCACATATGAGGGGCCACTACTAAAAAAGCTCTGTTTCTGGATGCCACTTGCCCCACCTCTTCAGGCAGAGGGGACAAAGAGCAAGGCTTGTGAGGAAGATGTTAACTGGCAGGCTGAACTGTACAAGACCCAAACTATGAACCTGCTCCTTTAGGAATGCAAATGACCCCCCCCACTGACTTCTCAATCTTCCAGCAACTTTGTCATTGATCAACAGCAGCTGAAGGCTGCCTGGAATGAGCTTCAATTTATTGCCCTCTTCTATTAAGAACATAAGAGAAGCCAATGTTGGATCAGGCTAATGGCCCATCCAGTCCAACACTCTGTGACACACAGTGGCCAAAAATACCAGGTGCCATCAGAAGATCCACCAGTGGGGCCAGGACACTAGAAGCCATCCCACTGTTGATCCCCCCAAGCACCAAGAATACAGAGCATCACTTGCCCCAGAGTCCCTATCTATACTTTGTGGCTAATAGCCACTGATGGACCTCTGCTTATCTAATTCCCTCTTGAAGCCGTCCATGCTTGTAGCCGCCACCACCTCCTCTGGCAGTGAATTCCAAGTGTTAATCACTTTTTGGGTGAAGTAGTACTTCCTTTTATCCGTTCTAACCCGACCACTCAGCAATTTCATGGAGTGCCCATGAGTTCTTGTCTCGTGAGAAAGGGAGGAAAGTACCTCTTTCTCTACCTGCTCTATGCCATGCATAATCTTATAAACCTCGATCATGTCACCCCTCAGCTGTCGTTTCTCCAAGCTAAAGAACCCCAAGCGCTCCAACCTTTCCTCATAGGAAAGTTCTCCAACCCTTTTATCATTCTAGTTGCCCTTTTCTGCACTTTTTCCAAAGCTATAATATCCTTTTTAAGGTGTGGTGACCAGAACTGTACACAGTTCCATGACCGTTTGCAGGTGGTCTGCCTCACAAGCCCACACAGCTCAGCTGTTAAGGAGAAATAGGGCTTGGTTTCATCTGTATACTGGTGGCACTTCCAAATCTTTTGATGCTCTTCCTCAGTTATTTCATGTAGATGTGAAATGGCATGGGAGTCAAGACCGTGAGACCTCACAACATTAATGCCACAGGACCAAGCAGCAGTCCTGCAACACATCCTTCTGGAATTGGCCAGCCAACCAACAATTTTTTAATTTTGCTTGAAAAAATGGATTTTAAAAATTTAAACTGGATTTTTAAAATAAAATGCTTTTTGAGGAAAAAATCTAAAGATACATTATAGTTTGAAGGTTATTCATAATGAAATAAGGATTAGTTTTTAATTATGTAGCATGAGGCTGTATATTCCTGCAATGTTTAAATTTTTTGGTAAATGAATTCCATTAATCCATTCACAATGTCATGTTCTTCCAGCGGTTTCTGTAAGATTATTGGGCAGTTTTTCTTTCTAGAAGATATTATCACAGATGCTTGGTTTTACAGGTCTCAGAACTGTGAATTGGTGTCTGCAGAGATCACATGCCTCTTCACAGCAAAAATATTTTATAACATAAGAGTTGAAAAAAAGATCTTAATCTCATTGTTCCTTCGCAAATTTACGTACACAGAATCAACCTCTTTAGTCAGCAAGCTGCAAACCTACAATGATGCAGCAGCAGCAGAACTGGAAGAAGAAGCAGAAGACATCCAGTTCCACTGCGGGCCTGATGGAAGCCCTCCGGGGGCCTGATCCGGCCCCTGGGCCGCATGTTTCACACCCCTGTCTTAAGTGCTAAATTTTAAAAAATTCAATGAACAGAAGATTATTTATTTATTTATTTATTTATTTATTTATTTCTTCAACTTTTACCCCTCCCTCCCTGCCGAGGCAGGCTCAGGGCAGCTTACATGAAACCAACAGAATAACATACATCTCAATATAAAATACATAATAAACAATTTAAAACCATTGATATATTGATGGCGGTGCAAATATAAAAGTGCGTTTAAAAACACGTTCAGCGGTGCATCCACTCTAGGTGGCTTAGGCTGGGAATAAAATCGGCACAGGGCATGGCTGATAAGGTGCAGCTCCTATCGAAATGCCTGCTGGAAGAGCTCCGTTTTCACGGCCCTGCGGAACTGTGAAAGGTCCCGCAGGGCTCTGATCTCACCTGGGAGCTCATTCCAGCAAGTTGGAGCTGCCACAGAGAACGCCCTTGTCCTGGTTGATGTCAGCCTGGTGTCCTTTGGGCCAGGGAGGGCCAAACGGTTTTGTGCCCCTGATCGCAGTGCTCTCTGGGAGTGGAATAGATCTATACAAGAAGCTAAGTGTGAGGAGGGAAGGGCAGGCAGTGAAATGAAAGTGAAACCTTCTGAGCAGAATACTCCACAAGTCTTTGGATCTTTGTGTGTATAGCCTGAGGTTTATCATATTATTCTTTCCCTGGAGGAGAAGACCTATAATGGCAGCAGGCCATAAAAGAGACCCAAGTCTGGGAATATTTTAATGAAGTTCCTCTACCTATGGGTAAGGCAGGCATGCGTGCAAAATGCAAACAATGCAATAAAGAAATGCAAGGCCTGGTGGACCGAATGAAACAACATAATGAGAAGTGCAGTAATGAAGATGACAAAAGGAACATATTTGAACAGACAGGATTTTCAGGTTGGTAAACGTTTTGATTTCATCATATTTCTTAACGACTGCCGTGAGAAACTGTCATGTTTGAGCAAAATTATATTTGTTATTATTATTACTGCATGTTATTGTCATTTTGATACAGTTGTTATGGAGAAATAAAGAGTTGAAACAAGCAAATATTCCTTTTTTGGGCAACACTGAGTGGCAGTGAATACAATGAGTAATGCTAGATAAGCAGAAATGGTATAAATAATAAAATAACAGCATTGACTTTTCTGTTTAGGGGAATCCATCATCAACATAAAGGATTCCGGAAGCTATCCACCTTCAAGATCACCATCCTCCTGTTCTACAGTTTCAGAGTTATCTGTCCAGGATAGTGTTTCAGTCACATCATATATATCACACATCCACAGTATATCACCTAAAAGAAAGAAAAAAGCCGACCATCCAGGAACCACCACAGATGTGTTTGTGATAAAAACCAGCAGATTAGAAAAAGTTAATTGATGAAAAAACTGCTCAGTTTGTTTATGCGACAATCTCTTCTTTTCATCTGATTGAAAACCCACATTTTATTAATATGGTTCAGCCACTGAGACAAGGATACAGTCCACCCAGCAGAGCAGATGTTGCAGGGAAACTGCTGGATAAATTGTATGACAGAGAAATGGAGCAATGTCCATCATGATCTTGTTGTATGTGCTTGTGTAACAACAAAAGAAGGGAATGTCTTCCTTGAAGCAACAATGGATATGTCCGGAAATGCACACACAGAGGAATACTTACAAGAAGTGGTGGCAAAACCTATAATATACATGAACAAAAATTCAAATGTCTAGTTTGGTTACAGACACTGCTGCAAATGTATCCAAGATGAGAAGAAACTTAAAAGAGCAGAAAGAGAACACAAAGCTAATAACGTAGTTGCAGTGCTCATCTGCTGCACCACCTAGCCAAAGACTTCAGTGTTCTAGAAATAAAGAGAAATGTCATTGAAATGGCTAAATACTTCCGTAACAATCATTTTGCAGCAGCACCTCTGAAAAGAATGGGTGGAACCAAGCTAACGCTCCAACAAGATGTTAGATGGAACTCAGTAGTGGACTGTTTTGAGCAGTATATCAAGAACGGGCCTATTTTGATGACAGTTTGTGAACAAATCTAGAGAAAATAGATTGTACTGTCACAGCCAAAATCCTCAACATTGGGCTTAAGAGAAATGTTGAACCTATGCTGAGCATCCTGAAACCCATTTCTGAAGCTTTAAACAAAATACAGAAAAATAGCTGTTTTATTGCTGACACTATTGAAATTTGGAACTGAGTGAGCGCTTAAGAACAGAACTGCATCAAAAAAAGAATGGGACATGCACTGTCTCCAGCTCATTTTCTCGCAAATATTGTCAATATCCAATATAAGGGTCAAACCTTAAGTGCTAAGGAAGAGGAGTTAGCTATGACATGGGTATCCAGCAATCATCCACCTGTAATGCTAACTATAATAAATTTCAGAGCTAAGGGAGAACCATTCAAGAAATACATGTTTGCTGATGATGTTTTAAAGAAAGTCACACTAGTGAACTGGTGTAAGTCACTTCAGCACTTGGATTTAGAGACTATTGAACTAATGATCTCACTTTTAACAGTAGTAGCTTCTTCAGCTGGTGTAGAAATAATATTCTCTTCCTTTGGACTCATTCATTCTAAATTGAGAAACTGTTTGGGACCTGATAAAGCAGGAAAGCTTGTATTTTTTTCTAGATTATGATAGAACAGGAAGATGATGACTGAGCTACGGAGGACAGTATTTTAGTTTCTCATGTTTGGACTGGGCTGACAGTCTTAAGTTTTTTTTAAAAGAAAGATATTTTGTTTAACCACGTCAGTTAACAAACATGGATTTTTAAGCAAGTACAAGAATACATATGCTATAATGTTATTGTTTTAGTTAAATACAACTATTTAAATTGTTGTTATTAATGTAATGATTATTTTTCTCCTTTCAATAAAGTATAGCAGAGAAGTTGTTCAAATATGAATTATTAACCTATTAAACTGGAGATAGTTCACCTCGCAATAATTTCATAATTATCTATCTAATAGTATAATCAAGTCAGTATTTTCTTGATATAACTTGTAAAACTAATCTGAAAAGTTGTTATTCTAGAAATGAAACCTTCATCTGGTTGTAAATATTAAGATTATACCAGCAAGGTCCTGACCTGGATAGCCCAGGCAAGCCCCATCTTGGAAGCTAAGCAGGGTTGACTCTGGCAAATAATAGGATGGGAGACCTCCTTGAAATATCAGCAGTGGGAAGGCGGGGGCAGGCTTTGTTCAGCCACCTCGCTGAATATGCTCCCGGCCCCCAGTAGGGGTCAGTCACCAGAGGTCGCCATGACTTCCAGGTGCACACACACATATGATATACAAAAAAAAAAAAAAAAAGATTATACCAGCAAGTATGAGTCTTTATGTAGAAAACCATGATTTAAATCTAGTCTTAATGACTAGAATGACTAGAATTGGAGTGGCTCGGGGTTAGGGATCCCTTTACCGGCCTTCGATGGGGCACCGCTGGTGCCAGTGACAAAGGTCCGGAGCCTGGGAGTGCTCCTGGATGCCTCCTTGACGATGGAGGCCCAGGTAGCAACCACTGCCAAGGCAGCCTTTTACCATCTCCGGCTGGCCAGGCAGTTGGTTCCCTTCCTCGAACGCAAAGATCTGGCAACAGTGATCCACGCTATGGTCATCTCGAGGTTGGACTACTGTAATGCTCTCTACATAGGGCTGCCCTTGGGGTATCTCTGGAAGCTGCAGTTGGTGCAAAATGCGACGGCCAGGCTGTTGATGGGCCTCCTTATGCAGGAGCACATCCAGCCTGTCCTTAAGTCGCTGCACTGGCTGCCAATAGCATTCCGGATCCGCTTCAAGGTGCTGGTTCTGACCTTTAAAGCCCTATATGGTCAGGGGCCTGTCTACCTGAGGGACTGCCTTTCCCCGTATGTCCCCCAGAGAGCACTGCGATCTGGGACACAACATCGCTTGATCCTTCCTGGCCCCAAAGAGGCCAGGCTGACAACAACCAGGTCCAGAGCATTCTCTGTGGCTGCCCCAGTGTACGGGAACGAGCTCCCCAGTGAGATTCAGGCCCTGCGAGATCTTCAGCAATTTCACAGGGCCGTGAAGGTGGAGCTTTTCCGCAGGGCATACCAATGAGATCCATGCCGTGCCACCTGAGCCACATCGCCCCATTACGGGACTATGTTGTGGTATATGGAAATGTTGTTATTTATTGCATTTTAGCCAGTTTGTTTTAAATGAGATGCTTACGTTTTTATGAGCCGCCTAGGCAGGAGGGCGGGATAGAAATGAAACAAACAAATAAATAATAAATAAATAAATATGATTTAAATCATATCCACCCTGCAAGTAACATTGGAGCCATCAAAGCATGGTGTCCAGAGTTCCAGGAGAATCACCAGGGAAGAAATCCCTCGTCACTCTCCCAGCAAAGATAGTCAAGGCAAAAAGATTTTTTCCCCAGTCCCAAACCCAGGCCTGAATTCAGAATGAAAAGGGTCTATATAATCTCTCTCCCCCAAGACTGTCTGAGGCTTCACAGCCAACACTCGCTTAGGCACCTTGCCCAAAAATGGAATATTGGCTGCCACACAACAGTTATTTGGGTCACTGGGGTCCAGGGATGCCTTCTTCAGAAGGGATCTGCAACCACCACCTGCATAGCAGATGGAACTGCATTATGCATGGGAAGGTTAGCAGTATCTTTAGACAGAACAGCACTTTTTGGCCAAAACTACACAATACATAGAATCACAGAGTTGGAAGGAACCTCCAGGGTCATCTAGTCCAACCCCCTGCACAATGCAGGAAATTCATGCCGTGACTGTTATTTTATTTATTTATTTATTGGATTTATATACCGCCCTCCCCAAATGGGCTCCGGGTGTACAACAATTAAAAAAATACAATTAAAATAATGTTAAAATAACAATTTGCACATAATAATATCATAAAACTACCATGTAAAGCAGAGAGTTCAGATTTTAAATCAGTCTGATGTCTAATCAAATGTCTAATCAGGATCAGGCCACTGATCGGTGATTGGCCAAAAAAGCTGGGGGGTAGGGGGAGAGAGAGACATCCGCTGCCTCAACCAAATGCCCAGATGACAAAAAAACCTCCAGGACTGCTTTCTGGCCCCAAAGTGGCAATTAGCATTTCCCTGGGCGTGTAAAAGGGCCACAAGAACTAAGCACTGAGGCAACCCTTCCTATCCTCCCTCTCCTTATCTGCCTAAGTTCACAGAATCCGCATTGCTGTCAGATGGCCATCTAGCCTCTGTTTGAAAACGTCCAAAGAAGGAGAGCCCACCACCTCCCGAGGAAGACTGTTCAATTGAGGAACCGCTCGAACTGTCAGGAAGTTCTTCCTAATGTTTAGACAAAAACTCTTCTGATTTAATTTCAACCTGTTAGTTCTGGTCCAACCTTGCGGGGCAACAGAAAACAACTTCACATCATCCTCTATAAGACAGCCCTTGAAGATGGTTATCATATCACCTCTCAGTCGTCTCCTCTCCAGGCTGTACATACCCAGCTCCTTCAACCTTTCCTCATAGGATTTGGTCTCCAGACCCATCACCATCTTCGTTGTTCCAAGCTTGTCTATATCCTTCTTAAATTGTGGTGCCCAAAACTGAACATAATACTCTAGGTGAGGTCTAACCAGAGCAGAGTAAAGTGGTACCATCACGTGATCTGGACACTATACTTCTGTTGATACAGCCCAAAATCGTATTTGCCTTTTTAGCAACTGCATCACACTGCTGACCCACGTTCAGTGTATGGTCTACTAAGACCTCTAGATCCTTTTCGCACGTACTACTGCCAAGACAAGTCTCCCCCAACCTATAATTATGTATTTGATTTTTCCTACCTAAATACAGAACTTTACATTTATCCCTATTGAAATTCATTAAATTTCTTTTAGACCAGTTTTCCAGCCTGTCAAGATCATCCTGTATCCTGACTCTGTCTTCTACTGTATTTGCTACCCCTCCCAATCTAGTATCATCTGCAAATTTAATAAGCATTCCCTCTATTCCTTCATCCAAATCATTGATAAACAGGTCCCAGGACAGATCCTTGAGGCACTCCACTTGTCACTCCTCCCCAAGAAGATGAGGAACCATTCACAAGCACTCTTTGGGTGCAATCTGTCAACCAGTTACAGATTAACCTAACAATCATAGGATCCAAACCACATTTTCCAATTTGTCAAAAAGTATATTATGTGGACCCTTATCAAAAGCCTTAATGAAATCAAGATAAACTATGTATACAGCATTCCCCTGATCCAGCAGGTTCCCTGGACCCCACTTGCTTTCCCCACAGCCATTGGGAACGTCGATTAAAAAGACTGTTGATGCTGGATGAGGTTTGAGACTGTGGCGTGAGGGAGGAGCAAGGGTTCCTGCCTCCCCTTCCCCATGTGTTTCAGCCCAGGAAAACAAGCATAGGGGGAGGCAGGAGTCCTTCCTCCCTTGCACTCTGGGGCCCCTGCCAACTCTAGTACCTGGTGATAAATGTGCCCTGCGGGACTTAAGACAGTTTTGCAGGGCTTGTAAAACAGAGATGTTCCACCAGAGCCTATGGTTGAGGATAGCAACAGTTTACTATCATATCTGGCCCTGATCTGCCCCCCTATAAGAGGAATTAATAATTACTTATGCCATCAGAATGTTCTTAAGATTTAATTTAAATGGGTTTTAGACTGGATTTTTATATATGCCTGTGAAACTGTGTTTTAAACTATGTTGTACACTGCCCTGCGCCCTCCAGTGGAGAGCGGTATAGAAATACAAAATTAAATAAATAAATAATCATTAACCTGGATAAATATTTGACTATAAAGCAATTAACCCCAAGGAATCAGGAACCCCATTTTAAAAAGAGAAGGATGCAGACACAAATTTGCAAATGAAGAACTTTCCTTGAAACTACAGAGAGCTGACAAAAATCTGTTCCCTTTCTCAGTGCAGAATAAGGATGCCCAGTGACCTTACAATCGTCTCCAACCTATGGCCAAGGAGACGCCTATCAAATTGTGCTTGCTTCTTGTCCCAAAGATGGAACATAACCCAATCAGAGACTGCTCTCACTGCAACAGAAATTCTGCTCCTGAGATTCTCCCACTTGAGTATATTCACGGATATGCATGCATTTTCTCTCTCTCTCTCGCAAAACAGCCAATTCTGCTTTCAGGAACAATGCAGAGAACTTACTTCAGTTCCCCATAGCGTGACTGTCACCATTTTTCCAGACATGTCCACTAAGTGTATATCCCTCTTGGACACCTCTCGATTGGAAGCCTTTATTACAATTTTTCTGTCGTCCTCAAAGCTCTTGCAAATTCCAATTACATCTGAAAGGCAAGGAGGGAATCCATGAGGAATATAATAATTGTCATAGCACCCTAAACAGAAGACCTGCTAAAAATTCCATCGTGACTAGTAGCCACTGACAGCCCCATTCTCCATGAATTTCTCCACTCCCCTTTCAAAGCCTTACAGGTTGGCAGCCATCACTGTGTCCTGTGGTAGCAAGTTCCACAATTAAACTGTGTCCTCTAAGAGAAGCCTTGTTGTCAAAAGTTGTAAAAACCAGAGTATTATCCACTCCCTCCAGTACCAGAGGCAGAATGACTCTTGATATCAACTGCTGGGGCATATGGGCAGGAGGATACCGTTGCAGCCATCCTGCCTGTGGGACTCCTAGAGCTAGCTGGTTAACCACCATGCAAACAGAATGCTGGACTTGATGGGCCATTGATAAGCCCCCTCTTCCAAGAATTTGTCCACTCCGCTTTTAAAGCCTTCCAAGTTGGCAGCCATCACTACATGCGATCCAGCATGGTGCTTCTTATGTTCTTAAGGGAAACGTCTAAATTATTCCTTTAGATTCCAGTATGCACAATCTGATCCCTACAATGGACGATCCTGAGGAAATCGGTAAGAGGAAGAAAAATCTGCTCCGCTGGTGCAATGCAGCTGTGATGCAGCACAGGTCTCCAACACACTCTCGGTCTAACATAACTCACTTACAGCAGTATCACTCCCACAGGCAGGCCACCCATTTCTCAAATAACAGAGCACACAGAATGGGCCTACATAATTTCAGCTCACGTTACATACATTTAGAACACACAAATGGGAACTCGGCCCTTTGCACAAACAGCTAAATCTAGAAACAGCCTCTTGCTTACATTTGCCTTCACAGAACGCTTACATGTGTGCCATTCTCAGGACTCTGACACCTAACAGGGATGTTCTAACTCCACTCCACCAACTGGGGATCCAAGGATAATGCACACCTTACAGGGAACAGTGGCAGTAGGGGGAGCAGTCTGTGTGGCATAAAAGGATTCAAATTCCCATCTGCAGAGATTCATGGAAAATGGTAATAGGGCTCCGGACCGGGTGCATTACAGTGACTCACACAGTTTAGGATGTAATGCTGCCTTTAGTGAATTGGGCTAGGATCTGGAAAACCCAGGTTTGAATCCCCAACTTGCCAAGGAAGTTTGCTGAGTGACCTGGGGCCAGTCACTCTTCCTCAGCCTCACTTATCTCACAGGGTAAGTTAGAAAGGGAAGGGACAAGGTGGTAAGCTGTTTTAGGTTCCCACTGGGGAGAAATGTGGGGTATAGAGAGCCTAAATAAATAAACAGTGCAGACTGGTTCTTTCCATGTATGGGCAACATGTTAATAGCTCCAAAATGCCACTTTGCAATTGGGAGATACTAGTGCTGTTGCCACAGACTTGAAGTAACAGAGAGTTCCGGATACCAACGAAGGCCACACTGTCATTTTGCAGTCTTCTGTATGATGTTAAGCACGGCATGACAACACAATGCGTCTATAAGTTTCGATTTTAAGAATTCCTCTACGGTAAACCAGACACACTATGAACTGATGCTCTCACAGATTCCTACTTCATTTACAGATGCCCCCAGAGGTTTTCAGCACAGAAGCCACACACATCACGACACAACCATGTTGGTAGAGCAACATGGCAACCCCAGTAAGCACTGATTCAGACCTCTGTAGCCTATTAGTAACTACAGATCAAAATTGAAGAGGCCCACTTGTTCCAAATAAGGAATTCTGCCCCTCTTTTCTAGTGGAAACATAAATCCTGACATATGGTGATGGCCACGTCTGTCAGTTTCTTGGCAACTAAAAGCAGTATTCAGCCACTGCCACTGGAACCGTAGAAATGTGACAGAGCAGACTTCAACCGCCGCCCTCCTCTCCACAGTTTTGTTTGAAGCCCTGTCCAGACAGACTCACCCACTACTGAATCTTTGTTTTCGTTCTCCAGATTACCAATGGAAACAAAAGCGAACTTGACTGAGGGGAGGTGCTGCGCATCCTCGCATGGTATGACAGAAGTCTCGTTTGTGAATGTGATCTCATAATCGTTCTTCACCGTTGTGTACTGTTTATTAGCGGTCTTCAAGTTGCCCTTGGAGAAGTAATAGACCTGCAGCCGATAAAAAATGGTAAAGCATGAAGCACACCTGCGGACACATTCCATGTGTCACATGGTAAGCACTGGGTCCCTTACTCAATCTCTACCCCTCCTTCCATCACGGATGCCCCAAAGATTATCAGTGCAGCCAACAATCAGTAGAGGAATGGTGAGATCAGTATCACGTTCACAAGTACAGGGAAAGCTGCATGTTCAAGGAAGCACACACCTTGTTCTGTGGGCTGGAACAAAAACATCCAAGGAAAGCTCTGACTTTGTGGTCAAGTGTACATGCCAGGTTGCATAGAGAGGACAATAAGCAAGTGTTTCCCAATCAGTTAGCCACACATCTTTTAAGACACCACTGTAGAAGTAAGGGCTCAAGGACACAACCCATGCGCCTCACTCTCAGGGACAGCTATCATAGTCACCTTTCTTCCAAGTGTCCAAAGTATTACCAGATCCTAATTCAGATGACACAAGATCTTAAAAAGGGGAAATATATGTAGGACTCACATACTCCTTTGCCACATTACAATGCCTGACCCACTGCTATGAGAGACAACTGTACTGTACCTTGTTCAACTCTATAATGGGGAAAAACTTGTCCACTTGGTCCGTGAAGGCAGTTGCTCTGATCTCACCCTGAAGGAAGAAAGAAGAAGAACAATCAGGATTCCAAAGGGATTTCCAGATGAACACTTGCATCCCCTTGCCTGCTGTGCAATACATGAGGCTCATCTGAGACCTCTCCACTACACACTCTGCCGGCACCTCTCTTGAATGCACTCTCAGCATGTTGTGCGGTCTGCAATACAGAGGTTGATCTAGGGAGAGGGATATCTAATTTCTGAAAATTCTGAAGCCATGGGGGAAGCCCCCAGAAATTTTGGAAAAAACATAAATACATGGAATATTTTCTTATCAAACCTAGACTACTTTTACTTCTTTTTGACAACATAAAATACACTGACTATAACTTAGCATATAAAATTGTACTGTTGGGCATATTTAGAGAATTTAAAACTATAAACGTCTTTGTTTACTGTAAGAAAAATTGCAAGTACACCCAGTACTTGAGAAAGGGCTGAGAACTGCTGCATCCTATGCTACCACAGGCAGACACAAGCAATGCAGATCTGCTACCACAGGACAGACACAAGCCACGTCTGTCACCCTTTAGTGAGTTGCTCAAACTAAACTTTAGTTAATTGGTTCATTGATCAGTGGAGACCAGTCTTAAGACTGATGAGGTTGGAAATGCCCTACTTGCTTGGGGGACTGTTTTGTTGTGATACGTAAATACAACTGACAGTATCAGGAAGTTGTTAGAAGGGAAGAATATCTTAAGTGAGTGGCATCTTCTGTTTAAGTTCCTGTGCAATTCTGTCATTACTTCAAAAAAATCATCTATGCCAGAGTTTCGGTAATACGTAAGTACATTTAAAATCACATCAATCTGCTCCAAAGCAGATGCTGATGATGAACTATAGTGTAATCGGTTGAAGCCCTAATAAATATCCATGCTTGATTTCCTCACAGATGGCATGAAATCTCACCCACTTGAAAGCTGCCTTACACGCCCCATAACTCACTCCAGGGAAGGCACAATGTAGCAGTAAGTACTTTCTGCACCCTCCCTGTGGGAAGGAAACACCACTTAGGGCAGGCAGCCTGAATCATGTCCACCTCCAGGCTCACTAATGCCTACCTCTAGCTCTACAAATTAGCAGGTGACATCACCCATGTGGTGGCAGCACCCTTAGTGTTGTGACAGGCCTTCCCAAAAGTGATAATTAAAAGGAGTGCTAGAGCGCCACCAGATAAGATGTTTATGCAATAGGAGTATTACAAATGTAATAAAAACTGTCAGTCAAAAACCCAGCAGCAGGGCGAAGAGAAGCTAAATGAACAGCTGATAAAAAGATGTATCGGGAGTTTAAAGCCACACTGTGCGGTCCTAAAAATAATTCCACAGCATGGCCAATAAGCACAGGCCACCAAGCAGCTAATGGCCTGTATCCAATCACTTCGCTCAGCAAAGCCTTCCTCCAACCTGGTTCTTCCTCTGTAAGATGCAGGCCATGGGTTGTAAAACTGATCCAGATGCTTGAGCACCAAAGTTTTATGTTTATTTTAGGTCTGACCACCTCAGGTTTTGTCTCTTTCCAATGGAGACTCTTAATAATTTACCTTTTTTTTTTTTTTTTGCTACCAAGTCTCAACCAACTTATGGAAACCCGGTAGGATTTGCAACGCAAGAAATGTTCAGAGGTGGTTTGCTATTGCCTGCCTCTGTGTAGTGACCCTGGTGTTCCCTGATGGTCTCCCATCTAAGGACTAATCGGGGCTAACCCGGCTTAACTTCCCAGATATGACCAGATCAGGGCAACAACTTACATGCATAAATAAGATGAAGAGGAACTGTAAAGTAACTAGGGTTGGGGAGTAGAGAGAGGGGTAGGGTGTACAGCACGGCTTCCCTCCTATTCATCACAGCGATGAGATGACTCGTGACAACCCTAGGCCATTCAGCTCCCACTTGAGGCATGGGCTCCATTTAGACTGCATGAGTTTGTCTCCACTGTTAACTGCTGGACTTGCAAAGAGTATTTCATACCGTAGCCAGTGTTTCTTTTATGTCTGTGGTGCAAAGCACAGATGAAACACTGCCAAACCAACAATAGCCAGAAGAGCGGGCTTTGAGTTTGCACTGGCAAGGAGCAAGTTGGTCTACAAGGGGCAGGCCCAGCCATAGTGGCAAAGAAAGGTCATCTCTGTGTATGTGCCTCTGTCAGACATTTTTTTTTTTGGGGGGGGGGGAACTGCTGATTTGAACACAGAATACTAAGCAGAATGTATTGCCACAGACTGCATCTCACTGGACTCTAAAAACTGATCCACTCATTAGCAGAACAGGGGCTCATTATCTGCTTCTACATTTTCCTAGAGTGCAACGTGATACCCAGCGCATTCACTGAAGCACTTACGCTTTCGTCAACCAGCTCTATGGAGAACAGCTTCCCTTCCCCACGTGAGTTGCTCCACGTTCGGATCTGACTTTTCTGGGTCACCCGTGCACAAATAGTCCACCTGGAAACAAAGAGCAAGAATTCGAGCCCTATTAACCTAATTGAGCTGGGCCTTGCCACTGTCACCTGTGTGCTTTAAATGCAGAATCTCAGGCAAGCCCGACCTCGGAAGCTAAGCAGGGTCAACGCTTGCAAGTGCTTGGATGGGAGCCCTCCTTGATATACCAGTGGTGGGCGCAGGGTTTATTCAGCCACCTCTCTAAATATCCTCCAGGCCCCCAGTAGGGGTCAGTCACCAGAGATCACCATGACTTCCAGGTGCACATGCACTAATACACATATTTAAAAAAATACAACCCCCCCACCAAATGCTGAATCTGAAAATGACCTGCAGTTAACAGAACCTAAGCAAGCAAGCATCTCGGCCCTGCCCAGCCCATAATTCACAGATCCTGGGGCCAGTTTGGCGTAATGGTTAAGACCATGGACTCTAATCTGGGAGAACCAAGCTTGATTCCTCACTCCTCCGCATGCAGCTGCTGGTGTGACCTTTGGTCAGTCACAAATTCTTTCAGAGCTGTTCTCTCAAGAGCAGTTCTTGAAAGAGCTCTCTCAGCCCCACCTACCTCACAGGATGTCTGTTGTGGGGAGGGGAAGGGAGGGAGGGGTGTAAGCCACTCTGAGACTGTGAGTGAAGGGCAGGGTATAAATCTAATCTCTCTCTTCGCATCTCCCACACTACACACCAGCTGCTCACACTGCAGACCAGCTGCTGAGTAACTAAGCATTGTGTGGGCAACAGCCTACTTCCATCAGATGCCTAGATGGATGTAGTGACATATAACCTATCTACATACGCTGTCTCTATCAAAGCACAAAAGCCCTCTTCTTGTGCTGCAGGAATAAGCTACCTATTCTTTACCCTCCTCAACAATCACACCTACGACTGCAGCTAACATTTTCTGAAACACAACACAGACGATAAATGCATGTAATGCCCAAACACCCTGCTAAGAACACACTTGAAGATGAGGGGCCTTAGCTCCAGGGCAGCCCAAACGATTTAAATAGGCAAGGTCCCAGCCTCAGTTTCTGCTATTGCCAGCAAAAAGGTCTCGCATAATACAACTGTCCTTTAAAAGAGGACTAGGCACGCTCACAGAGGATAAATAGAACCACAGCTGCTAGTCTTGGCGGCTGAAGAACCTCCACGTTTTCAGGCAATGCGCTACAAACACCAGTGGGTGAAAGCAAAAACAGGAGGCCTTTAATCCTTATAGCTTTCCCAGAGGCATTTGGTTGGGTACTGTGGGAAACAAGATGCTGGACTAGATGGACTTTTAAGTTTCACCCAGCAAAGCTCTTCTGATGTTTTAATGACGTGCTGTTTAGCTGGGAGGCAAAGCAACCCGTGTCAGATTGCCCCATCTTTACGCAGCTGGAGCAACCTCCCCATAACTAGATTGTATGCAGACTTTGGAACCCACTTTTCAAAAACAAATCCACTGACTTCAAGAGATCACACCTGCAGCTGCAGGATTAAACAAGGAAAAAGGCAGCGACACACAGAAACATGGAACAGCCCCCAGATGTTAAGGAACAGCACTCTAGCAATGCTTTAAAGCCACAGCAAGTTCTGCAGCTGGCTGACTTACTTGGACTGATATGGATTCAAACTGGCAATGGGCACCACTTTCACCTGAGAGCCACCAGGAGTGTTCAGGAAGCTGGAGCCGCCTGCTTTCCCAAGCATCGGTGGAGGGCTGGTGTGTTTCGCCGGAGGACCTAGGATAAGACATCTCAGATTCAGCTGCATACAGATGAGAAACCAAAGCAAGCTGGCTGTAGTGCCACTCAGTCTTCCAATCTAACATAAGGTATGACTGCTGCCAAAAAGGGTATTTTTTTGCTATTCAGCCTTCATTTGAAAGGAAAGTCCTGTTCAGCCCAAAGAGACCATTCATAGCAACAAGCAAGGAGCAGGACACAGCTGCTCTCGCTAGTCATGGATCTTCTGTAGTGAGGAGTGTTCCCTCTAAGCAGAGTTCGTGTGAGCTAGCTCACAGTTTTTTAGCATCCAGCTCACACATTTTTGTCTTGGCTCAGGAAGGATGGCTCCAGAGCAAACTGATTTATGCAGTAGCCAAATTGCTCGCTCAGAACTGTAATGCCAAGTAGCTCACAAAGCAGAATTTTTGCTCACAAGACTCCACAGTTTAGAGGAAACATTGAGTGAGCAGCAAAGATTTTGTGAGCTACCAGATAAAAACCAAGGAACCCCTCCTTGCAGTAAGGCTTGCTAACTCCACAGCCGTGAAAGAGTTATGCTACTAAGCAAACCCTTTCCCCTCTCTCATGGATTGCTGCCTTGATGCAGCAAGGGGGCTTGCATGGTTCAATGAGGTGGGCTATGCCATGGAGGGCCACCCAGGACAGACAGGTGACAGCGGAGAACTCAGACAAAACACAATCCACTGGAGAAGGAAACGGCAATCCACTCCAGTATCTTTGCCAAGAAAACCCCATGGATAGTAACAAAAGCTTAAAAGATATGACGCCGGAAGGTGAGCCCCTCAGATCGGAAGGTGTCCAATATGCTGTTGGGGAAGAGCCCTGGGTTAGTACAAGTAACCCCAGAAAGTATGAAGTGGCTGGGCCAAAGCCGAAAGGACGCTCAGCTGTGGATGTGTCTGATGGTGAAAGGAAAGTCCAATGCTGCAAAGAACAATACTGCACAGGAACCTGGAATGTAAAATCTATGAATCAAGATAAGCTGGATGTGGTCAAAAATGAGATGGCATGACTGAACATCTGACATCTTGGGAATCAGTAAACTAAAGTGGACGGGAATGGGCGAATTTAACTCAGAAAACCATTATATCTACTACTGTGGCCAAGAGCCCCATAGAAAAAATGGTGTGGCCTTTATAGTCAACAAGAGAATGAAAAAGGCAGTAATAGGATACAATCTTAAAAACAACAGAATGATCTCGGTCCGAATCCAAGCCAAACTATTCAACATCACAGTAATCCAAGTGTACGCCCCAACCACTGATGCAGAGGAGGCTGAAGTGGACTAGTTCTATGAAACCTACAACATCTCCTAGAACTAACACCAAAAAAAGATGTCCTTATCATCATAGGGGGCTGGAATGCTAAAGCAGGAAGTCAAAAGGTAACCAGAATAATGGACAAGTTTGGCCTTGGAGAACAAAATGAATCCAGGCAAAGGCTAACAGAGTTTTGTCAAGAGAACACGCTAGTCAGCAGCAAGAATAGCATATGCCAAGTACTGGAGAAAAAATGAAATCCCCTCAAAGGAAGAAATTATAACTAAAATATTGGAAACAACAGAGATGGACAAGTTAACCTTAATCCTGAGAGGACATAATAAAGAAGATTTTGAAGACACATGGTAAAGATTTTATAAATGGATAGAAGAGTACAAGATACAAAACTCTTGGACATCTAACTGAAAATAAAAGTTATATTTTTAACTATATGCGAAAGGTATATGAGTACTCTACAAGGTGAAAATAGTAATAAATATATTTCAATACTGTATGAGGGCATCAAACAGATCAAATGATGTAAACAAAATTCCCCATATGTGTATTTCTGTATGCTTGTTTTGTATGTCTGTTATATAAAATAAAGTTATATATATACACACACACACACACAAAAGAATGTCACAGTCTAATCTTTTCAATGAATACACGTAAGTTCATAGGGTGGATGTCACATTACCCGAGAGGGCCGCTAGTACTGCTCACCCAGCAGAATGTCCCTGACTCTCTAGAAGAGACAATTTTCGGAACATTTCCTATGTCACTTGTCAACATTGTTTCAACCACACTGGGAATGTAGACATAAAAATCTTAGTAGTAGCCCAGGAAATATTCCAGAACAACAAACAGGTCTTCTGAATTGCTGACGTCAGAGGTCCTGTACAAATAAAATCAGAACTCTTTTCTAGTGTTAATCTTATGCCAGTCATGACTTTGGACATACACAGAATTTGATCAAGAGAAGTCAGAATCAATTCCTGGGCTCTACGCAACATGGAACTAATTTTTGGTATGAACAAAGGGCTTAATCTGAGAACTACTTTGTCAGCATGGAAAACACACAGGCTCAAGTTTGATGACAGAGAGAGCTAGTGTCATATAGTGGTTAAGAGTGTTGGACTAGAATCTGGGAGACCCAGGTTCAAATCCCCATTCGTGCCATAGAACCTCACTGGGTGAACTTTGTGCCAGTTATACTCTCTCAGCCTAACCTACCTCACAGGGTTGTTGTGAGGATAAAAAAGAAGAGAATCATATAAGCCACTTTGGGTCCCCACTGGGGGAGAAAGGTGGGGTATGAATGAACCCAATAACTCTGGCTCTCTGTAATCGTCCATGGCAAAATATTGGCTACCAGAGAGTCTTCAAAGACATGCTAGCCTTCAGCTCAGAGACAGAAGGGACACATGAGAGCTCCAATCAGAGAAGCTCACTCCAGTTAGGAAAACACTCAAGCGTATGAAGGGGAAGTTGCAAGAGATTCTTGCCCTTACAACCGACTATGTTTCTGAATATGGAAACCTTCCTCTTCAGGGTACTGGAGATGAGCGAGTCCCCATGAATGGCTCCTTTGGGGAACTCTAAAACCAGCCAAGCATCTGTGCCTCTTGAGGTATTACCTCTTCGATCACATTCCTCTGGAAAGGTCTTCCAGGTGACACCGTATGTTTTGTTGAAGGACGAATGGCAGAAGGGTTTTCAGTACTCCATATGAATACCCACACAACTGCAGCTATCGCTGTTCAGCCCCCATGCTGCCAACTGTTATTTTTCCAGCTTAGGATGAGTGATCAGGCCATGTAAGAAGATATTTATTTCCTTTCTGGAAAAAGCCAACAGGGTGCCGCTGACATAAAAACCCACTCCAGGAGCCAGGGCCACCTGGGCCAGAGGGGTTAGGGTCGTGCGGTGTGACTACAATCAAGTCTGCCTTCTGGCATCTGATGCACTGAACACACAGAGATTGAGAAGGATGCTACGAAATGCATGTCAGAAGACCCTGATGCCATTGTTGCTTGTCTGTGCCTTCTGCTTCTGTGCACTGAAAGCAAGTCATGAACCTCACCGTCTGTCTGATCACTCCTGTGACCGACAGGTTCATGATGTAGTGTTTGGTTATTGTTTGAAACACTCAGAGACGGAGAAATCACTCCATTTCCCGTAATTGTCTTCCCTGCCCACTTAGACCGCTAGGATGTCTGAGAGACCTGTAGGTGCTCTGTGAGATACTTCCCTGCCAACCAGTGGTCCCTCTAAGCTGAGTTAGAGTGAGCTAGCTCACAGACTTTTAGCCTCCAGCTCAAACATTTTTGTCTTCGCTCGGGAAGGATGGCTCCAGAGCAAACTAAATTATGCAGTAGCCAACTTGCTCGCTCACAATTTTGTGGGGGTAGCCCACAAGAGGAGAATTTTTGCTCACAAGACTCCACAGCTTAGAGTGAGCATTGCCGCCAGTTTGGTGTAGTGGTTAAGTGCGCGGACTCTAATCTGGGAGAACTGGGTTTAATTCCCCATTCCTCCACTTGCACCTGCTGATGTGACCTTGGGTCAGTCACAAGCTCTGGCACAGCTGTTCTTGAAAAAGAGCAGTTTCTGTCAGAGCTCTCTCAGCCCCACCTGCCTCACAGGGTGTCTGTGGGGGGGGGGGAAGGGAAAGGAGTTTGTAAACCGTTCTGAGACTCCAAGAGAAGGGCGGGGTATAAATCCAATCTCTTCTTTTTCTAATGATTTTTTTATTTATATATTAAATTTGTTAGTCGCCCAATCCTTGCAATGCAGGACACTGGGTGATGTACCTCATTCATAAAAACAAGATAAAATAGTTAAAACATTAATAACATATTTCAAACAGGAAGATGGTGTAAATTAATAATAATACCATTTCAGACTGCCATTGCCTTAAGGGCAGGGGAGAGGAGGGCAAAGCAAATGGAGCGGTAAGGGTGGCAGCTATGATGGAAATTGTTGCTGTCCCCAACCAAAGGCCTGGTGGAACATCTCTGCCTCACAGGCCCTGCGAAACTGCAGAAGGTCCCACAGGGCCCTGAGGGTATTTGGCAGAGAGTTCCGTCAGGTTGGGGCCACCACGGAAAAGGACAGCCAGGTAACTTTAGGGCCAGGGACCACCAGCAGGTTGTTATCTGAAGAGTGTAATGCTCTTCCAGGGACATGACGGTGGAGATGGTCCCGTAGATACGTCAGTCCCTGACCGCTCAAGGCCTTATAGGACAACTACCAAAACCATGAACTTAACTCGGTATTTATTTTATTATTTATATTTGTTCCTTGCCCATCACACGAACAGGCTCAGGGCGAGGAACAACATTGTAATAGATACAATCAAAATTTAAAATTTAAAACACAGAGCAGTACTTAAAGCACAAAGCAACATAAAACATTAAAATTGGTAGCTACTACTAAAACAGGAAATCAGCTGGTTATAAGGATTCTGGCCCACTGGTATGGATGGAATAATGGCCAGCTATCAGTAGGTAGATTATAGCAACCTCAGAGAGGCCATGTATGGGCACCCACTGCCTCAGCCCAAGGCCTGGCGGAACAGCTCCATCTTGCAGGCCCTGTGGAACTGAAGAAGATCCCGCAGGGCCCTGATCTCAGTGGGGAGCTTGTTCCACCAGGCTGGGGCCAGGGCAGAAAAGGCCTTTGGGCCAGGGACCACCAGGAGGTGTTGATCTTTAGAGCACAGCGCTATCTAGGGCGTCTATGGGGAGAGGTGGTCCCTTAGATATGTTGGTCCCAGGCCATGTAAGGCTTCGAAGCGAATCTGGTACTCAACAGATAGCCAATGCAATTGGCAGAGCACAAGCCGAACGTGAGCCAGTACAGGCGTCGACGTCAGCAAATGTGCCACCTCATTTTGCACCAGTTGCAATTTCCAGGTCAGCCTCAAGGGTAAGCCTGCGAAGAACAAATTGCATGGGTCACTACAGCTACGTCCTGGAGGGAGAGATGGGGGGAGAGTATTCCACTGAGAGCCAGTGTAGGTGGTGCAGCACCGGATGGATATGTGCCATCCATGACGTTCCCATCAGAACTTGCGCCACTGCGTTCTGGATCAGTTGGAGCTTCTGGGACAGTTTCAAGGGCAGGTCAGCATAAAGTGAGTTGCAGTAGTCTAGCCTGGAGGTGACCATTGCATGGATCGCCGTGGCTAGGTTGCTGCATGACAGGGAGGGGGCCAACTGCCGAACCTGGCAAAGAACACCAGTCTGGCAATATGTGTGACCTGGGAGGAGTCCAAAGCAACCCTCCAGCTCTTGATGGACTGTGCCAATATCAGTGGTGCCCCGTCAAGAGCTGGCAACCTATACCCCAGCTCCAAAGTTCCCCTCCATAGCCACAGAACCTCCGTCTTTACTGGATTCAGTTTCAACCTACTCTGTGTCAACCACCCAACTATGGCCTTCAAACCTGTGGCCAGATTATCTGGGGCAATATCTGGGTAGCCGTCCAATAACAGATACAGCTGGGTGTCATCAGTATATTGATGACACCCCACCCTGAAGTTCCATGCCACCTGGGTGATGGGACATATGTAGATGCTAAATAGCACTGGGGAGAGAAATGCTCCCTGAGGGACCCAGTTTCCCAGCTTTGTAAGTTCCTACCTGTAAGTTTATATAAACGTCTGTTCACCCCTTGGGGTTGATCCAGTGAGCTTTTTCACTCAACTGCACCTAACTCCCCTCCTTATTCCAACCCCCATCACACATGCTATGATCCCAAGCATGACTTTCTTGGTGGTCAAAGGGGAAACTCCCCTCCTCTTTTTGCCAGTGGAAAAGCTGGCTAGATTCAACCCACTGTCTATGCTGATAAGCATATGAGATTCTAAAGGTTCAGAACTGAAGGTCTGGAGAGCTACTTTTATGGCCCAGAGTCCCCACCAGGTTTTCTTGACTCCTGGCTGTCTCGGACTCCCAGAACCATTTGACTTCTCATACAGCTGTTAAGCTCACTACCCTCACTGACACCTGCATTAGTTAACCTTACCAATGTGGCCACTTACCCAAATGCAATAGACCAGCCTCTTCCAGTCACTGGCTGATGGCTCTCTTGATCTTATCTGAGGCAATCAGCTTTATTTAAATTATACACAATGGTTTCATTTTGAAGGAAGGAACTTTTAGAATCGTTTTGTACGGAACCAGGGTTAGTTTACAATATCCCACCATGACATTATTATAGGCACTAACTGCACTAGAGTCAAGGTGTTGTCTTCCTGTGACATCCAATAAAACAGAAGTCCCGTTTTGTTTTACTAAAATAAAGTAGTGTGGCTAACCCCTTGGAACTGCAATGCTCAAGCCTATTTTATCAACTCTATCACCTTCTTCCCTCTCTCTTCTGATCAGAACAGGCAGTACTTATGTGTGTCCATCCAGGAACATGTAATACAGAGGTGTCATACCCATTCGGTACGAGTGCCAGACCTGACTGTCATGGGGCATGGTCTCCTGTCCGATGCAGAGGGCAGGGCAGGTGCCCAGACGGAAAAATCGAGGTTGGCCAGAACACCAGCTCAGACTCCCGGGTGCTGACACCGTTGCCTCACGATGAGCGCCCTTGTCAGGACTGAAGTTTCGGGGCTAGTGTTGGGTCGGAGCTGAGAATCCCCTCGGATTCCCCAGTCCCCTTGGACCTCTCTCTCTCCTTCTCGAGGGCGACGCCTTCTCAGCCCCCTTGCCACAGCTTGCTCACGGAGTCACCTCAGCCTCAACTGCATCCTCCCCGGTAGTGTGTCATGCCCTCCTCTTTATTTCCCTCTAGTGTCCGCTCTATCCTATAGCAAGCTGGCCACCGGCCCTGTCAGTCTTCCCCCTTCCCTGAAGGGAATCCATCCCCTTCCTCCCAGGCCGCTCTGTGATGTTGCCAAAGTCTTGCCCCGCCTGCTTTTACCCCTTGGATTGCTGGGGAACCCTGGGACGGTTAGGCTGACAGCATCCGGGACCTTCCCTGAAGCCTTGAGGTTGCTGGCCTGGGGCCAGTCATCAGCCTCCCAGCCTCTCTTCAATACTGGGCCTCGAAAGCGGTCCCTGGTTCTCCCCCTGGACCCCTCTACTCAGGTGGAATGCTGGCCCTCTCCGCTGCTAATGGAGCCAGCTGCCTTGTCGCTCTCCTGGTGGCACGGAAGGAGGGCGGGCCTGAGGGATGCCTCCTGACACTGACATAAATGTCATCTTGTCAGGCCGGGCCATGCATGCCATAAAACGTAATGCCTGGTACCAGACACAGAAACTATACAAAGGACAGCAGCTGGTAAGCACCGAGTTGGTGTATCCTTACTACAAGGCTCCGTGGACTGGGAGGGGGCAGCAGCAGAAAACCCACATAAGTGGACTAGCGAGCCAGCAGTGCAGTGCTGGGCAGATGCTCCCACGATAGTTGACTGCTGTAGATGAGGTTGTTCTGCTTTGCTGAAGCCACAATGGAGTGGCTCTGCCCACTCCCCCCTCCAGCACTCCCCCTTCCTTTGCATCAGTTGCTCAGGGGCCACATAAGAGCCGTGGATGGGCTGGTTCTGGCCCCGGCCTTTATCTTTGACACCCCTGAATAGAACCAATGCAAGTCCAGTAGCTGAGCTGGATATAAAGCACTCTTCTCTGTTCACTGCAAAGCTGTATTCTTGGAGACATTGATGCGTAGTCTGGATTGTCCAGAAAGGATCAGATAAGCCCTGAAATAGCACAGGCTTGTTTTCATTGGTGGCCACTCGGATCGTTAATCTCCTTCAGGATGGGAGAGGGACAGCTTTAGGGAGACAAAGCTAGGGCTCAATTCTCAAGTTTTGGCCTCAAAGACAGAACTGATTGTTTTTAATATCCCAGACCTGGGGTCCTAAAAATCAACAGCTCAGAACTCTGGACAACTGGCCAGCACTGGATTTAGTAGGAAACTTTAGCCTGACCCCCAAGAGTATGACTAATGCCAACAAGACACTCCCAAGGTAGAAGAAAAGGGTTAAAGGCTGCCAGTGTGGTTCTGTGCTTGTCACCAAGAAGGGAAGCTTTTGTCTACAAACTTTCTTCTCCACATATATCTGTGTGTTTTACACACACACACACACGCATAAAAGTCGACATCTTCTTCAATTGTTTCCATAAGCACTGCTCTGAGGAGCCCTTTCAAAAGTTTGGTGCTCACAAGCCTCGATAGTGCCCCAGGTCAACACCCCAATGACAGAGCCAAATGTTCCTTCTGGACATGCTGGAATGCCATCACTCTGAAACCAAATATGATTTCATCCAGCAGTGTCCACCCCGAATGCTACTGATTACAAAGTTTCATTAAAGCCACCACCACCTAAGTTAGGTAGCTTGGTTTCAAATCTGTTCTGGTTCTTCCCACAGGGACATTGCCAGCACTGAGCCTGTAGCAAAGGCTCTACGGAACACCCCAGTCAACTCCATTTTTCTTCAGTGCTGCTGTCTCCATGTGCTTGTCCCATTTGCTTGCCCCCCACTTCCTGAAGAAATTTCAGCTAAAGAGAGCGCTACCACTGGGACATCCACCAGCAGTGTCTTAACACATCGTGACCTCAGCTGGCAGGCAGCAGAGCTTTATCTAAGTGTGCTGTACTTGTCCTTGAAAAGCGGGTCACCCTGTCTTGACGATACCTGGTCAAAGACTTGGGTGTCAACAGCAGTTTCGGTTGCTGGCTTCAATGTATGTACTGAGAGTTCAGGCTTCTATTGGGAAGAAGCAGCCTACCTGGGAATCTTCCTTATAAAGGAAGAAAGTCCACCTCTTCTTGCACCTGAGCCCCCTCCTTTTCTCTGGATTCTGAGGTCAAGCCAGGACTTCCTCAACCACCTGTCCACAGAAGCTGCTGTCCTCCTACCGGCGACAGTACGAACTGGAGAGCTGCTATGCCGCAAACAACCAGTAGGTGCCACTGCAGTCTGATTTTTCCCCTCATGCCTACTGGCTGTTTCATTCTTAGGAGGTTATCGGAGGGTGACAACCTGGCTTCTCTGGAGGCAAAATGACCTGGTTACTGCACCAAGGAAAAACTTACAGCTGTCAGCCACCCCACTGAAGGGACAGCCCTTAGTATGCTGTGTCTGTCTAGGCTTGTGGGAGAAGAGGTGCTCAAGACCAGTGTTCCCTCTAAGCTGAGTTAGAGTGAGCTAGCTCACAGTTTTTTAGCCTCAGGCTCACACATTTCTGTCTTCGCTCAGGAAGGAGGGCCCCAGAGCAAACTAATTTATGCAGCAGCCAAATCTCTCGCTCACAACTTTAATGCCAGTAGCTCACAAAGTAGAATTTTTGCTCACAAGACTCTGCAGCTTAGAGGGAACATTGCTCCAGAGCACCGTCAGCTGATAAGTACCCTGCAGGCCAGCTGGCGGCCCAAACTCTGCAGAAGAGATGCTTCACTCCCCACCAGACCCGAGAAGGTGCCTCAGCCAGCCCGGCTGCCTCCCGTCCGGCTCTGCTGTGGAGGAAGCGCTGCTGCATTTCCCGGTCCGTAGGAAATGGCTAACTGGGAACAAGCCAGATCACACGCTCTGCTGGAGGCCTGAGCAGCCACTGTGCTTTCCTCACCACTGAAACAGTTCTGGGGGAAAGGCCAAGGGGAGGAGGGATCCCTGTGAGAAACCTAAGAAGCTTCAGCCTCCCCATTCTGTGTAGGGCACCCATGTCCCTCATCAGACACAAAGGATAGGAAGAGCAAACAGAACTCAAGACAGGGGGAAAAAAGAAGAAGTTAAGCTTGTTGGCTCTAGGCCACAATCAAACCAGGCCCGCAGCCAAGAAATTTTCGGTGTGAGGGCATGGAGGGGGCACGTCCCTACGTCACTCCTGATGCCACCCAGAAGGTTTTGAGTGCAGTCCGTATCCTTTCGAGCCTCGGGCTCCATTTTAATTTGATTCCGACGAGTCCGCTGCTTGATGTTAAAGCCTCCATTTGCATGGTGTGAAAGTAAAAAGCATCCCCCCCAAAGGCCAGATAGCTTGCCCGCTGCTCTGCCTGCCTCCTCTGTGCCGGAACGAGTGTGGCGCTGCGCTCCCCTCCTCTTGCCCCAGGCTCCTCTTGTGCGCTGCAGCCACCCTGCCTCTAAGCTCATGAGGCTGACCGCCTCTGCTCCACCAGGCCTGCAGCACTTGCCAGCCTGCTCATCTGCTTGGATGGCTGCTCCCGTGCTGGGACTCCAGAGGCAGAGAACTTCTGAAGCAGGAGCACTGCTGGCTTTTCTTCGCCTCCTTCCCCGCTCCCAGGGGCAGGGAGGGCCGGGAGGGGAGATGGCCGGGAGGGGCAGGGCAAATTCGGGAGGGAGCATCGCCTCAGAAGGCCTGAATCTACGCATCGAGAATCAGGAAGTCTGAACCACATGCTGCTACCCTGACATGAGGCAGGGCCAGTGTAGGAAGAAGCCCCCCCAAGCAGTAGAGGTCGCTGCTCACAAGGTGGCCCCGCCTCCTCCTCCTCCTCCAGCTGTAAGGGCAACCTGAAGGTTCCAGAATGTCTTCCTATCTGTACTGGAGATGAATGCCTTAATGAGACGTTCAGCACAAAGAGATTAGGCTGACTACCCACTGCCAACACAAGGCATTTCTGCATCTAGACATTATGTATGCACAAAATTTCTATGAGTATTTTGGCAAACAAGAAAAAGGACCAGATTATTAATGAAGCTCTACTATAACCTGACAGGGTCTCGAATACTATTTTGTAGCTTCAATTTTCATATCAGCTTTCCCATCCCGCTATTTATTTTTGAGCTGTATATCACTGCACTTCCCCTGGAAACAACGGGCTTTTAAATTATAAGCATCTACTGCAAATAAGCTAACAGGCTAGGGTTGAAATTAGAAGTGTCCAAAATGATCCAATTGCCTCAAGATGAGGCAGGCAATGTGCCATGGGAGACATCTGGCAGCAAACGGGTAACATCACAGATATCCATCTTATAACAATTCTTGCATTCTTTGACAAACTCTTTATTTGCTAGTTATCGAACTTGCTTGCTTCCTGTTTAAATCATGGGGGCACAACCCTTCCATTCATTTCAATGGGGGCATTTGTTGCACTCTCCTACAGAACTATGTCTCAAGCGTCTTGATTTGTACTTTGTCGCAGGTGCCACTAGGTTGCTCCTTCCTCCAGCATTAACTTTGGCATCAGTGGTGACAAACAGAACTACAGCAGCACCTCGCAACAAGAGTGCTTGGCTTCATCAGTCGGCGTCCACTGATTCAATATGGTGGGCCAAACCGCATCAGTTGGTGTTAGATTAGGATGAACCAGTGATTGGAAGAGCAACAGGAGACGATAAAAATGCTTTATCATATGAGAGGACTTTTGGACTATGACCGGTCCCCAATTCCAAACTGGAACATCTTCATCAAATGCTTTTTCAATTCAAACCCCACACGAAACACAGATAAGGGAAGACTCATGGCTCTTTAGCACCCTCACCTCTGCAACGGTTCCGTTCTTCTGTTTGCCACCAACCCTCTCAACTGCAAGAGTCCTTACCTGCTGCAGGGTTCCTATTCTGCTGCAGTGGCTTGCTTGGTGCTTCGTTGGCTGCAAAAGCCGAGGTCTGCTGCTGCTGCCCTCCTTGCCCAGATCCTGCCAATCAGAGAAAGGCCGCTTTTTAAGTGCCATGAATCGCAAATTTAGAACTTCGCTCAGAACTTTGTCAGAGATTTTCTTGCACACCCAATAAAAGTCGAAGATACATGAGGCATTGCCAACCTCAACACAAACCCCCACCCCCATGTGAGTGAGGCTTTGGCCACTAAAGGAAGGCCCTGGCTCTCCAGCATCCCTTGTCTACCACCACAGTTGCAGCTGGATAACCTTGAAAGCCCAAGGTGGACCTTCTCACTTTTTAAAAATCTTTACTCTGTAATCTAAGAATCCAGGCTTGAGAAGTCCCAGGTTCCAGGGTGCCATAGTGCCTAGACATTTCATTGGGGAGCCTAGTATCTTCAGCAGCCATTTATTTTAAGTGAGAGCCAGTTTGGTGTAGTGGTTAAGAGCACGGACTCTAATATGGGAGAACCAGGTTTGATTCCCCACTCATCCACATGCAGCTGCTGGTGTGACCTTGGGTCAGTCATAAGTTTTTCAGACCTGTCCTCTCAAGAGCAGTCCTTGAAAGAGCTCTCTCAGCCCCACCTACCTCACAGGGTGTCTGTTGAGGGGAGGGGAAGGGAAAGGAGGTTGTAAGCTGCTCTGAGACTCTGAGTGAAGGGCAGGGTATAAATCCAATCTCCGCCTCCTCCTCTGCTCTTGGAGATTCTCAGTAAAAGTACAAAGCTTATTTAGGTGAGGGAATAGACATTAGCTTTTTTTTTTTTTTAAACATATTTATTAATGGATATATTTAACATGCTCAATAATTCAACTTACAAAAAAGAATACATATCCTTTTCATTACTCCCCTCCCTCCCCAATGCACGGCTTCCCGCATTGCTCTTACCCCTCTTAAAGTCTCCTTTCAAATAACGGTAACAGTTTAACAATCAAGTCATTTTAAAGTTTCTTCTTAATAACTGTCAAAGCAAATCAAATTATACTTAACATCCCAATTTTTTATCAAGTAATCTTGAAAGTCTTTCCATTCTTCAAAGAATTTTTCGTCTTCTTCATTGTTAAGCTTCCTTGTCAGTTTGTCCATTTCTACCATAAACAACATCTTCTTAATCCATTCCCATGTTTCAGGTATTTTTTCTTGTTTCCAAAATTGTGCATAAGTCATTCTGGCTGTTGTAACCAAATACCATAACAATGTTCTCTTGGTTACATTTACTTCTTCTAATTTAAGACCTAGCAATAACATTTGTGGATCTTTCTTAAAAGTACATTTCAGGATTTTCTGTATCTCACTATGTATCTCAGTCCAATAACTTGTAGCCTTATCACAAGTCCACCACATATGATAAAATGACCCCTCCTTCTTTTTACATTTCCAACATTTGTTAGACATGCTATCATTTATAATGGCAATTTTTTTCAGAGTCATATACCATCTGTACATCATTTTATAACAATTTTCTTTAACATTAACACAAGTTGAAATTTTCAGTGATTTTTTCCACAGATACTCCCATGATGACATAGTTATTTCTCTATTTATATTAACAGCCCACTTAATCATTTGCTCTTTTACCGTTTCTTCCTCAGTATACCATTTTAACAAAACTTTATACATTTTTGAAATCATTTTTTTACCTTTTTCAACCCATATAGTTTCAATTTCATTATTTTTCTCCCTGAAACCATGTTTTTTCTTATCGGTCTTAAATAAATCAAAAATCTGTCTATAATTCAACCAGTCATAATTAAAATCAACATCATCTCTATCTCTTATCACATAGTTTTTCCCTTCTACTTTTAAAAGACTTCTGTAAGGTAGCCAATCTAAACCATGATGTCTAGAATACGGTCTAATCACTTCTGCCGGCACTATCCAAAGTGGTCTTTCTTCCGCGAAGAATTTTTTATATTTCATCCATGTCTCGAACAGCGATCTTCTTATATAGTGGTGTTTGAAAAATTTGTCTATTTTTGACTTTTCGTACCACAAATATGCATGCCATCCAAACTTGTTATCATGACCTTCTAGTGCTAACAATTTCATATTTTCAAGATTAGTCCATTGTTCTAACCACGTTAAACAGACGGCATCATAATAAAGTCTTAAATTTGGTAGTTGAAATCCTCCTCTTTCCTTTGAGTCACATAATATTTTCATTTTAATCCTTGGTTTTCTTCCTGCCCAAACAAATTTTGATATTTCTTTTTGCCATGTGTCCAATATCTTACTTTGTCTTAATATTGGAATAGTTTGAAATAAAAACATTAAGCGAGGCAGAATGTTCATTTTTACTGTTGCAATTCTTCCCAATAGCGATAGATTCAAAGTGTCCCATTTTTTTATATCTTGTTGGATCTTATACCAGACTTTCATAATTATTTTTAAATAAATCAATATTTTTCATAGTCAAGTCAATTCCTAAATATTTAGTCTTTGTCACTACTTCACATTGAATCTTCTCCTGAAGTTCTGTTTGCCTTTGCTTCGTCATATTTTTACACATCACCTTCGTCTTAGTTCTATTCACATAAAAGCCAGCTATGTCCCCAAACTCTTTAATTTTTTGCATCAATTGCGGTATATTCTCAATTGGGTCTTGAATCATAAACATTACATCATCTGCAAACGCTCTATATTTGTATGTAAAGCCTTTTACTGTAAGTCCTTTAATATTGTTGTCTTTTCTTATCTCTCCCAATAATGCTTCCAATATCCAGATAAACAATAAAGGCGATAACGGGCAGCCTTGACGTGTTCCTTTCTGAACTTTAAAATACTCCGTTCTCTCTTTATTTACATTCAAAGCCGCTTTTTGCTCTGAGTATATTGCCACAATCATATTTAAAAAGGATTGACCTATATCCATTTTTTCTATTACTTGTAGCATAAAGTCCCAATTCAAATTGTCAAACGCTTTTTCCGCGTCTAAAAAGAGGAATCCAACTTCTTTCTCTGGATGTTTATCACAGTACTCAATTGCATCAACCACCACTCTTAAATTGTCTCTTATTTGTCTATTTGGTAGAAAACCAGCTTGTTCTTCTGCAATAACATCTTTCAAATATTTTTTCAGTCTTTCAGAAATTATTTTAGCAAATAATTTATAGTCATTATTCAAAAGAGAGATTGGTCTATAATTCTTTACATTAGTTAAATCCAAACCTTCTTTAGGTATGAGTGAAATATTTGCTTCTTTCCATGACTCTGGGATTCGTTTGGTCACTCTTATATCATTCGACAAAAGTATCAAAGTTGGGGTTAGCTCTTCCTTAATTTTTTTATAAAACTTTGCTGTAAAGCCATCTGGACCTGGAGCTTTGCCCAACTTTGCATCTTCTATCGCATTCACTATTTCTTCCTTCGTAATTGGACCATTAAGTACTTCTTTAATTTGTTGCCCCAGCACTAGTATTTCAATATTCTCCAAGTAATTCTTAAGTCTCTGAATCAATGCCTTTCTTTTTAAACAGCTTTGCATAATAATTGAAAAAAACTCTTTTTAGGCCATTCAAATCTATAATATCCTTTCCATCTTCCGTTATCTTATTTATAAAATTCCTTTCTTTTCAATTTTTCAACTGCCATGCTAAGAATTTTCCTGGTTTATTCGCACCCTCAAATGATTTTTGTTGTAATTTCTTCAGATTCCAATATAATTCTCGATTGGACAGAACATTAAGTTGATCCTGTAGAAGATGAATCTCTTTAATGATTTTCTTCTTCCTTGGCCTTTTCTTTAATTCTTTTTCCTTTTGTCGAATCTTTTCTTGAAGATCATTTTGCTGCCGCATCTTTTGTTTCCTATCTTTGGAATTTAGTGAAATAAGTAAACCTCTTATCACCGCTTTATATGCATCCCATACGATCTGTATATCGGTACCTTTATTCAAATTTATTTCAAAAAAATTCTGCGTTTCCTTTCTTAGTGTCTCATTAATTAGTTTTCTGTCCAATAAATCTTCATTAATTCTCCAATATAATTGTTTTGGTTTTTCTTTTGATATCCAAAGTAAGGGGTTGTGGTCTGAGTTATTTTTTGGTAAAATTTCAATTTTTCAAGTTTTTAATGCCATCTCTTCCGACATCCAAATCATATCAATTCTAGAAAAAGAATTATGTCTGTTGGAATAAAAAGTATAGTCCTTAGCCTTAGGATTCCATTTTCTCCAAACATCTTCTACTTTCTCTTGCTTCATCAATTTAAAAAAGTTTTTTGGTAATTTCCCAGTGACTTCTCCGGCTGACTTTGATTTTCTATCCAATAAATTGTTCACCGTACCGTTGAAGTCTCCTGCAAAAGCAACCTGCTCATAATTTAAACAGTCCAGTTCTTTTGTCAAATCTTTAAAAAAAACCTCTTTAGCTCCATTGGGTGCATATACATTCACTAGCAAAGTCTTTTTCCTGTACATCGTTATTTCCACTCCGATATATCTTCCTTCATTATCCACGAAGATTTGCTTTGGTTCTAATTCTTTGGAAACATAAATCACTGTTCCTTTCTTCTTTTTAGTCGCTGATGAATAAAATTCTTCTCCCAATTTTTTATTAGTCAGATACTTATTATCTTGTTTTCTAATATGTGTTTCTTGTAAACAAATTATGTTACACTTTTGTTTTTCTAGCCAATGATACACTAATTTTCTTTTGTTTGGTGAATTAAGTCCATTAACATTCCAAGATAGCAATTTGTAATCCATGGTATTTTGATTTAAATATCTTTAAATTCATCAAAGTTATTTTCTTTGAACCTACACAGGTCTCCTTCTGTCTTAATTGTAAATCTCACTGAGTTGTACGAGAATGACAGTCCTTGTGGTATCTCCCATCTGAACCTAATCCCCATTTCTTTCAGTTTGTCAACCAATTTCTTAAATTTCCGTCTGTCTTGCAAAATCACTCTCGGAATTTCTCTTAGAATTATTATCTTTTTGCCGTCAATTTCCAACGGTTGTGTAAATTGCTTCTTGAAAATATCCTCTTTCATTTTTCTTGTCACAAATTGCACAATTACATCTCTAGGTAATTTTTTTTGCTTGGCATACGCTGAATTTACTCTGTATATTAAGTCAAAGTCTGAATCCAAGTCTCCTTGGTCCTTTCCTATATATACTGTCAGTGCGTTTATCACTAACGTGCGTATATCCTGATCTTCTTCCTCCTCTATTCCTCTCAGCCTCAGATGGTTTTGTGTTGCTCTATATTCCATCATAGATTCCAATCTTTCGTTCTCTCGGAGAGATCTATTAACTTTTTGTTCCATTTCTGTTGATTTTGTCACCAGACTTTGAACTTCTTTTTTAACCTGTTCTGTATCCTTTTTAATCCCTGCCACTTCTGTTAGTACCAATTCTTTCATTGCAGCCATATTTTTCTCTTGTATTTGAACTTGTACTTGTTCTATTTGTTCCAGTTGTACTTGCATCTGTTGTTGCAACTGTTGTTCCATTTGCTTTCCCAAATTATTCACCACCTCTGTCATCCTCTTCTCCATCGCTTCCATTGCAGCCTGCCACTCTTTTTTTTCCTTTGCAGTCATTCTTGGACTTGGTGATGAGGCAGCCCTTGGTCTTGATCTCAGATCCGTTTTGGAGACTGTAAAAAAAAACACAACTATCAAATCTTTATATTTCCAATAAAACAGTCAAATCGCCACCTTAATAATTTTCTCTGTTCTTTTTTCTACTTAAAAATAACTTTTTAAATTTTAGTCCTCCCAAAAATGGTGGGCGCAATTTCTCTATGGTTTTCCGGCTAGAGTAGGCTTTTTTGCAACTTCCTGCTTAAGAGTCCGTCCTAGTATTCGAACTTCCGGTGTCTCACTCTCAGACGTCCGTCTCCTTCCGGTTACACAGTACTTTCCAAAGCCCACTCTAGCCCCAAGCTCATCTTTCTCAGTCGGAACTTATTTTCAGTAACACAAGGTCAGATCAGTTTCGTTTTTACTGCACAACGTTTAGTCTTAACTGACCACAGGAATGCAAAACAAAGTTACTTTTCAGCTGTTTTCTCGGTTTAAAAGACTCCTTTTTAACTGCAAACACAACGGAATATTTCTCCAGAGCTTGGTATGCTTATCCGCTCCTTTCAAATTTCGCTAATGCTTCAATCCGGTAAGCAAAAGTTCTTTGTTACCTTTCTTGTGTTCTCGGGGTTTCACAATGCTTCTTCTGAAATCGATGTTAATCTTGATGTTAAAGAGGTCGGTAGATGACGGATTTATGCTGAGTTCTCAGCCCGGCTGGTATCTGTAGTGCTGTGTCGCAACTGCCCTCTACACGGGAGGGGATCAAAGTGTAAACAAGCTTCCTCCGAAGCTTATCCACACCAATCTCAACTCCCCCTCAGGCTTGGCTGCTTGCTAGTCACCCCCCCACCTGGGGAGTGCTGCGTTGGGCTAAATAGAGCCCAAACTGTCGGCAGATACCGCCGTTCACCCTGCAGAGATCGCAAGGTGCGTTAACTCACCATTTTAACTCCGACCGGAAGCCAGACATTAGCTTTTTGTTGTGATAATGAACAGGTTAGCCCATATTTATTTATGTTTTATCAGCTATAGTTTTAAAAGTAGTAAAGAGAAACTGTGAAGAGTTTGGATGGGGTTGTCAGATCTAGGTTGGGAAATACCCGAAGATTTTGGGGGTACAGCTTGGGGAGGGCAGGGCTTGGGGAGAAAAGGGGAGGGACCTCAGCAGGATATAATACCACAGAGCCTCCACAACAGCTATTTTCTCCAAGGGAACTGATCTTGGCCACCTGGAGAACAAATGTAATAGCGGGAGATTTCCAGGTGCCACCTAGAGAATGGCAACCCTAGTTTAGAATTAGGTTTTGTGGCAGCAATAATGAAAAAGTAGGATCATTAAAATATAAAACCTTGAAGGCTGAAAAATAAGTCTGGCTCCTAAGTTTTTGGGGCGGTTTGTAACACCAAAGAAATTTTAAGGATTAAGTACTACAATTAATATAACTATACATGCGTAATAAACTTTGGATTCAGAATAACCAAGTTTGAATCCAGGGGCACCTTTAAGACCAACAAGGTTTTATTCAGGGTACAAGCTTTCATGTGTATGCACGCTTCCTCAGATACAAGTATGCATGCACACGAAAGCTTATACCTTGAATAAAACCTTGCTGGTCTTAAAGGTGCCACTGGACTCAAGCTTTGTTACAACATAAAAGGACGACGTGGAGCTTACAGTTTAAAGTTGAAGGACAACTTTTATAGCTAATATACTGAAATGAAGAAAAAGAACCAGCCTGGTATAGCAGTTACAGAGCTGAACTACAACCAGGGACAACAAAGTCCTCATTCAGGCATGGAGCTTACTGACCTTAGGCCAATCGCTCTCTCTGATCTACCTCACAGGGTTTTGTAAAAATGGTACTCTAAGCTACTTGGGAAGGAGCAGGATAAAGATGTGATCAATAGAATAATCCTTTTTAATGTACTTATTAACCTGAACGCTGGTCCAAATATAATTACAATGGCTGCCATTTTTCAGTGAAGCTGCCTGGATACTATTTACCTTCTTCAACACTGATCTATGTTAGTATTGATAGAAAGTGCTGGCTTTTCTCTTCTGCTGATCTTTATTCTTGTACCACTTACGTGCAGAAATCAGTTCCTATTTGCTATGTGGGACTTAAAATAATTTTCTGAAAGTTCAAAGGGGATTATTTTAGGGTCTTCACGAATTTTGTAAGTTCTTCTCTGTGTTGAAGAACTTTGCTCCAGTATCTCTAAAAAGCTTGGAGCACAAACAGACATGGAAGAAACTATCCTCCAAACCACCATCAACAGTCTCTCCAGCACAGACTGAAAACTATAGGTGCCATCTGCTGATCACCTTAAGCATGCATTTTAAAAACATTAACACATCTTGAATTTGGAGAACGTTACTGCAGTATTCTAGGCATCTTCTCCTACTTGTTTCCTCAAATCCAATTTCCATGCCTTTGTGCTTCCTGTTCCAAGAATACAATCCTGTTAAAGAATATGAACAGCTCCTTTAAAATAAGCAGGTCTATTTTAAAAGTACATATTTAAAAGGGGCCAGCTCCTCTCATAGCTGCTTCCAGAAAAATAATGATTGGCATTAGGGAACAAATGGCAAGTACTGGAGCCAGTGCACGTGTGCTTTTTAGAGCTTTCTCCACCAGTCCCTTTCTTGCAGCATTGCCCAACAAAGGATGATTTAATGGAAACCTGAGGTATTTTGGATGCCAGACTATGCTTTCAAGACAGCTTCCCCCCAAATAGCCTTCCTACGTCTGGTCTTTGAGTTTTGCACTAGATGACAAACCATTCAGCAGCATAAGGCTTCCCAATATGGTCCAAGACATGGAGAGCCTTTCCTCCTGGCTCACTGATTATTTGAACCTAGCTCTTTTGCCTGCCCACATAACACCCATCTATCACATTAGGCCTCTAGAAAGTTTTGAGTTGAATGTAACTGGAAAAGATTGAAATAAAGTTCTCAGAAACAAGATTATGACTAATTGTCCCAGTAAGCAAAGAAACAGAGAAATCCATCTGTGATAGGCAGAATCTTTCTGTCTTTTTCTGTCCACAACAGATCTCCTAATGCCTCGTAGGAAGGAGGGATCAACAAGTAACAGCCAATCAGAACCCATGGAACTTTACAGAACTGGAGTGGGGGCAGTAAAAGGGGGAAAACCTGCTATAGTAAGGTTTATAGGTCAGTCAGGATTTGCCAACCAGAGAGGCTGGTTTAAGAAATCCAAGAATCCCAGAGCTTTCTGTTGAGGCAGACTAGTGAAGTCTGGTCAGGTGGCTGGGATTACACATAGTTAGTATTCTAAGAGAAAAGGAAAGTGCAAAGCACATACTGGGATCAAGACAGAAGGCATCAGGAGTCCTATGCAAGAACCTGGTAGACCTGTGACTCCTGAGGAGAGAAACAATAAAGCTAAGCCTCTTAGGTTAAATGTTAGCCTTCTAAGGTAAAAGTTCACAAACCTGGCTCTCAGTTGCTCTTGGCCTATGTACAAACATTTTGCAACAGTGACATTTCCGCTGGACTGTGCCCAGTGTAAACAGAGTTGAAACTGTTAAGTCACCCAACATTCGAAGTAAATTTCCTAGCTGTTCTGAGAAACTAAATAAAAATTCATTTGTTATTTGTTCCTTCCAGCCTTCTGACTCCCGTGTAGCAACAGGACAAACAAGGTCTTTCCCACTACCTCTCTGAGTCCTGATATTTGTCATTAATTACAAATCGTTATTTCTTAAGAGGTCTGCTTAAGAACATCAGAGTCCTACTGGATCAGACCAGTGGTTCATCTGGTCCAGCATCCTGCCTCTCACAGTGGCCAACCAGTTACTCTGGAGGGCCAAGAACAGGGGGTAGAGGCCAGTGCCCACCCCCGATGTTGCCTTCTGGCACTGCTATTCATAGGTTTACTGCCTCCAAATGTGAATGTTCCCTTTAGTCACCCTGGGTAGTGGTTGTTCATGGTCAATGAATTTGTCTAACCCTCTTTGGAAGCCATCTATGCTTGTGGCCATCTCTGCAACTTCTAGTGGTGAATTTAATGATCCATTGAGTAAATTATTTCCTTTTGAATCTACTGCCCATCAACTTCATTGGGTGCCCTCAAGTTCTAGTACTGGAGGGGGGAGCTCTCTCTATCCACTCTCTCTGCCCCATGCATAATTGTATAAACATCCATCATATCCCCCTTTAGTTGTCTTTTTTTCTAAACTGAAAAGTATCAGACTCTTCTGCCTTTCCTCATTGCTCTTTAACCACCTTGGCCAAGCTCTTCTGCCTCAATAGTTATATGAAGCCCTAGCTTCCCAGGTTCACCTCCTGGTGCCTTACAAAGGATGGGCTCGTGGTAAGATCTAATGAAAAATCATGCATGGTATGAAAGATGTATTCTTGTTTCATTACTTAGTATAGGTCAACTCAAATTACTAATGGCTCATTAAATTCGCTTCTTTTTTTGCAGCAACTCTAATCATGCATTTCTCTTTTTCAGTATCTTAACATGCATTTACCATCCTTGAAATAATTTGTTTAGTTAGCATAAAGCAACTCTGATAACAGCTGAAGTAACTTCTCATGAAGTAACTTCTGTCTGCTATTATAAATCCCAGGGAGAGAACACTGACTCTGACTGGGAAAACAAAACAGAAATCCAGGAGCTTTACAACTAACATTTCTTTCAGCATGAGCTTCCCTGAGCCAGATCCTCAGATGCAAAGAAAGACATTTTCCTAATTTTAATGCAGAAAACTACAGATAGGGAAAGAGGAAACAGAGTCGAGCAAAAAGATTTATAAATCAAGCGTGGTTCTCTAGGTAAGAGACCTGGACAGTTCACACATAAGGATGACAGATGTCGGAAGTTCAAGCCTCTCATGAGGTGAAGATAAAACCAAAGTGCAATAAAGGTTAGCAAAAAACTAATTAAAGAAGTGTTCTTAACATGTTGTATTATACAATAATTTTTTTACTTTCAGAACAGTCTACTAACATTTCTTAAAAGTAGGTGCTGCTGGGTTGTTATAAATACGGTAAGGAAATACAAGTCTCTGCTTAAGCCAGGATGACAGAAAGTGTTTAATTTCTTGGTGAGTTCCAGTTCAGCACTTTCACATTGTATCTCTTTGAAGTTTGTCTGTAGAACAGTGACCTTCAGATCTGCATCTATTGGTCCAGTGGTTCTCTACTTGTTTCTCAGTGTTCTGATCGCTTATGTATGTGTGTAGGTAGGGTTTGTTGAGAACTGGGGTCCTATGTAGTAACTAGCACAGGGGTTGGAATGTGGGCACAATTGGCCCTGGCCTCAGCCAAGATGAGCCACAGAGGAGTTCTACTTTTCATTGTTGATGGAGCTCTCCTGCTTGAGTAGCCTGTGTGCACATGGCTAGGTCTGGCCAACATTGGGGTGAGTGTGGAAAAACTTTGATTTTATTTAAAGGATCCTTGCCTGGTGCCGTTCACCACTGCTCAATGTGAGGCCCCTGGGCCCAAATCCCAGTTTCAAGATCTAACCGACCCTGGGTATGAGATCAAGGGAACCACAGGGGCAATTTTTGTACCTGATAATGTCATAAGGAACGGTCAGAGAGAAAGATGCAAGAGAGAAGCCTGGGTATTGAACAAAATTACTCTTTTTGGACTTTGCTTAAAAAACTACTATAAAAGCAACCCCTTTGAGACTCTTAGAGATCTGTTAGGACGTATCTAAAAGACATCCTCTTGGAACAAACAGACCAGTAAGAGATTTTGGCACTGGAGCTTGTTTCTGTACACATGTGAATGTTAGGAAGTCATGGACATTAGGTTACCTTTTCTACATATCATTTTATGTTCTCCTTGATTATACGTTTTATGCTATTGCAAAGTTAGAAGGTTTAGCTTAATAAAACATTAATAACTCATCACTAGTGTATTGTTGAAAAGCAGATGCATCATTCAGGGCCCATTTAAATTCTGCTTCTGAATCAGAAATTGTGTTGATCAAAGGGTAGATATCACAAAAGGGGCTAACTACCATTAGGACCTGTTGTAAGAAAAAGCTGCATTTGATGTCTCTCACTGAAGTCATTGTTGTGTGTTTCCTATCCCCGCTATGCGCTTGCGTAGGTATGCAGGCAGAAACGTGGGAGCTTCTTCCCTGCCGCTTCTCCTTATCACGGTGGCCTTGAATGTAGGCTTTGGGCTATTCTTGTGTAGATGAGAATTTTCCAGTCCTGGGAAGGCAAGGGGAGGGGGGAGTAGTCTCCCGCTCATAAAGTATTTCTCCCGCCGGGAGTTCCCGCGCGAGTGCTCAAGTTCTATTTGCTAGGCGCTTCATTGCATCACACTATAAGTTAGCTTGCTTTGCTTTGCCCCCTATTCCTGACAATGACCTCTTACTGTGGGTTTATAACAAGATAATCCAATAAACCTTTCTTTGTGCAAGAATGACTGGATCTACTTGATTTTCAAAACCTGACAGAAATTGTCAGGAATCATCATCATTCCCACTACCGTCAGTTTCCGCCGTCTACCAAGATGAGCGGAGCGGGTACGGGAGCCACGGGAGCAGCTGCGGCGGCTACTAGTCCAGGAGCCACAGGCGCAGCGACAGTATCAACTGCTCCAGGGGGTACGGGGACTGCAGCGGTGACGGCCACTACAGGAGCCACAGGCGCAGCGGCGGCGGCCGCTACCTTAGGGGGCACGGTTCCTGTTACCACTGTGGCGACCGCAGTGGTCACCCTCCCGACCACCACTACTGTGCCGGTGACTACCACCACAGTTTTGATCGCACCAGCATCACAATCGGGAGCCGGAGTGTTGACCCCGCCAGTTCTAAGCACATTGGGGATTCAGTACGCTCTCCCAGTCTATAGCCCGGCCGGGCACCTGCCGTCTCAAGGAGGAGTGCTTCCCCGAACCTATGTTCCCGGAGTCCCAACGCCATGGGATAAAGGGGTGACCTATCGTAGGTCACGCGATTGGTCAAAGAACCTGTTGGATACTACCCAGTCGACATGGACTTTGCCGGGGAGCCAAAGCCGAGACAATTTGATTGATCCCAGAGGCAGTTTTGGACTTCCCCAGGGGAGAGTACCTCGAGGTTCTCCCAGAACTGGGTCGGGGCCAGATACCGACGCTCGCATGGACTCTATTCAAGAGGACACCCGACGTCTGGTGAAGGACATGAGCAAACTAATGCAGTCCCTACCACAGATGATGGACCAAGCTATTCGGGCGCATCCGTTGACACAGCCTAGACCAGCACCAGCCCCGGCGCCACCGTTGATACCGGGACGACCACCTCCTCCTCCTCCGGGCCCGAGGCCAGGCCAACCAGCACCTCCGGGTCCAGGACCGGCTCAACCAGCACCTCCGGGTCCAGGACCGGGCCAGCCGGCACCAGCTCCGCCTCCACCAGTCGGGCCAGCACCAGCTCCAGGGCCAGGCCAACCAGGGCCACTCCAGCCGCCTGCTGCACCTCCGCCCCAACCACCGGCTCCGGTCCCTCTTATGCAGCCGATTCCGGTTATGGCTCAGGCCCCCCAGTAATCCGACCTAAGGATATGCTTGAAATTACTTTTGATGGAGATCCAGAGACTGTGTCTTTTTTCATATTGCAGGTCGGAAAATTTATCCAAAGATGGGGCCATATTTTCCCAGATGAAGAACAGCAGGTGGAGTTTATCGCATCCAGATTCCGGGGGAGTGCGACAAGCTGGTATGTTGCTCTCCATGATCTGGAGGCCGCGGAGCTGGGGAATGTAGATGACTTCATGTGGGCTTTGAGAAATCGCTTCGAGGATTCGGGGGCAGCGGAAAAGGCAGAAGCTTTCCTTCGTACCTTCCGACAAGGTAAACTCTCAGTGCGAGAGTATTCCAGGGAGTTTCAAAGGCATGCTGTGAAAATTCGGGATTGGACTGATGCGGTTCTGGCCCAACAATATCGAATGGGTCTAGCAGTCGACATCCGCAATAACATCCTCAGCTCTCAGCAGCCTCGTACCCTCCAAGGTTGGATGGAGGAAGCCGAAAAGGCCGAGAGTCGACTACGCATGATGAAACTGGACTCATCGTTCGGTTACCACCGTCCGAGTTCGACGGCGGGCCAAGCCAAGTCCAAACCGGCAACCACCCCAGGTGGAATGAGGGATCAGCGTATGCGGCAGGGTCTCTGCCTGCGGTGTGGGGAAAAGGGACACTTCGCAGCTGCTTGCCCAAAAGGGGACCCTAATCGGGCCCTACAACAAGAAGAACCCAGAAGATGGATGAACCCCACCCCGAAGAAAGGCACAGCAAAACCACGCAACCCACGGGCCCTTTTCGCGGGGCCGGACCAACTGGATAACTTCTTGCTGGAGGAAGAGAATGAGGTGCAGGGAAATGAGATGGTCCTGTTTGTGAATGGCGTTACACAACAGGACCCAACACCTGAGGCGCCTAAATTGGTGAGCAATTACCCCTCTCTCTTCTTTGTGACTGTCCTAGTAATGAACCCAGCAATGATGACCCACATTCGGGTTCGAGCCCTCATTGACTCGGGGTGTGGGAGGGACCTCATAAACCCGTCTATGGTGGTAGGGCTGGAGGCAGCCGTGGTCAACTTGAAAGACCCGATAACTTTTACACAGATGGATGGGTCTCCAATGAAAGAGCCATGCCGATTTGAGACTGTCCCGCTAAGAATCGGCATCGGTGCCCACTGGGAGCTGCGTTCATTTGTGATAGCTCCTCAAGCCCAATTTCCCTTAGTATTGGGTAGTCCTTGGTTGCATGGGCACAATCCTTACATTCTATGGGAAGAGGGGGATGTTCAATTTATCTCACCGAAATGTGCCGAACACAAATGGGACCCAGGGTGGGGGAACCTTCCCTGCAATGAACCTCCACGCGCTTGCCTAGCAATGGAGGACCTTAACCGCATCCCTAGGGATTACCAGTATTTGACTAGGGTTTTTGAGGAGGAGGAGGCGGATGAACTACCCCCCCACCGCAACTCTGACTGTGCTATTGAAATTCTTCCGGGGCAGAAATTGCCAAAAGGGAAAATTTATGCCATGAGTCCTGGTGAGAAGCAAGAACTGCGCCGCTTTATTGATAAAAATCTGGCTCGTGGTTTTATCAGGCCAGCGTCATCCCCGTTCGCAGCACCGGTATTGTTCTGTAAAAAGAAAGATGGGGGGCTCAGACTCTGCACGGATTACCGGGGTCTTAACGCAGTGTCTGCAACCAATGCCTACCCAATGCCCCTCATCAAAGACTTATTGGCCGAGGTGGCAAAAGGGAAAGTGTTCTCTAAACTGGATTTGAGAGATGCCTATTTTCGAGTTCGCATCAGAGAAGGGGATGAGTACAAAACGGCATTTAATACCCCGCTGGGGCAATTTGAATATCGGGTGATGCCATTCGGTTTACAAGGGGCACCAGGGGTCTTCATGAACTTAATCAATGAGGTCCTACACCCCTACTTATTCAAGGGGGTGGTCGTTTACTTGGATGATATCTTGGTCTATACCCCAGACCTAAAATCCCACACCATACTCATGCGAAAAGTACTGGAAAGGCTTTTAGACAACAAACTATTCGTGAAACTGTCAAAGTGTGAATTTCATCAGGAATGTATTGACTTTCTGGGGTACCGCATATCCTCTGAGGGGTTGGAAATGGACCCAAAGAAGGTCCAGGATGTTGTAATGTGGGAGCCCCCAAAAACCAGACGACAGCTCCAAAGTTTTCTCGGTTTCGCCAACTTTTACCGTCAATTCTTACCCCATTTTGCCCAAGTTGCCCTTCCCCTTACCGAACTTCTAAAGACTAAGGGGAAGGGATCCAAGGCTTCAATGCCGGGGGCCCCTTTGAACTGGACGCCTCAGTGTCAATATGCATTTGATCAATTAAAACAGCTGTTCACGTCTGAGCCAATACTAGCACACCCAGATGAGACAAAGAAATTTGTGGTCCAAGTTGACGCATCAGATACTGCTATGGGTGGGGTGATTTTACAAGAAAATGCTCAGGGACAGCTGCAACCCCTAGCTTATGTATCAAGAAAATTCAATGATACCGAAAGGTTCTGGCCTATTTGGGATAAGGAAGCTGCATCTATACGTTTAGCATTAATCACATGGAGGCATTGGTTAGAGGGTTCCCAAGTACCGTTTGAAATATGGACTGATCATAAAAACCTTGAGGTACTACGGAAACCCCGGAATTTAAATGCTAAACAATTTAGGTGGGCTGAGTTCTTCTCCAAGTTTCAATTTACTCTTCACCACTTTCCAGGGAAGGCTAATCACCTGGCGGATGCTCTTTCCCGTCTTCCCCAACATTTCAGTAAGAGGGTGGAGGTACAAGAGTCTATGTTTACCCCAGAACAACTGGTTGGTGCAGTTGTAACCCGCAAGGCCAAACGAATCTCAGAGAATCTTATCCAAACCTTACCCTGGGAGAAACAATTTCTCACTGACATCACCCCGCAAGAAACAAGTGAGTTGCGAGGCAGGGATGATGTGAGATGTGATCCAAACGGTTGCTGGTTTAAGGGGAATAAGATGTTTGTTCCTGCAGCCACTCGATCCCAAATGTTGCAAACAGTTCATGACTCAAAATCTGCAGGGCACTTCGGATATGTGAAATCCTTAAAACTTCTGCAGCGTGGGTTCTGGTGGCCCCGAATGAAACAGGAGTTATCACTCTATATACAGTCATGCCCAACATGCAACCGTTGTAAAAACCGACCGGGGAAACCTCCAGGTCTCCTACAGCCTCTCCCCACCCCGACCCGACCCTGGGAAGTAATTTCGATGGACTTTATCACGGATCTTCCCCCTTCTAGACAGATGACGGTCATTTGGGTGGTGGTAGACTTGTTCTCAAAGCAAGCGCATTTTATACCGTTCCCCGGTCTGCCAACTGCCAGGGCCTTGGCTAAGGCATTTCTTCAACACATTGCCAGACTACATACATTACCACTGAAAATAATATCCGATAGGGGAAGTCAATTTGTTTCTAAATTGTGGTCGGAGTTAATGACCCTCATGGGTATTGAACGTGCTCTCAGTACTGCCTATCACCCTGAAACTGATGGGCAAACGGAGAGAGTAAACCAGACATTGGAGCAATACCTGAGATGTTTTTCTAACTATCAACAAGACAATTGGGTTGATTTACTGCCATTAGCAGAGTTTGCTTACAACAATTCATGGCACGCTTCCACGAAGATGTCACCATTCAAAGCGGCCATGGGTTATGACAGCCCCCTCTCCCCTTTGTGCAACCGGGGGAAGGGGTGGGGAAAGCTTCAGTATGGTGTAAAACTTTTCGCGAGTCTTGGCCCCTAATTATTGAGACTTTGAATGAAGCCAAGGCACAGTACAAGAAACAAGCAGATAAAAAAAGGGCAGGGGGATGGAATCTAAAACCAGGGGACTCCGTCTATCTATCTACGAAAAACTTAAAGTTGCAGCAACAGTCCAGAAAACTGGCTTGGAAATTTGTTGGTCCTTTCAAGGTGTTACGATGTATAAATCCAGTGACTGTTCAGCTAGATCTGCCTAAGTCTCTTAAAGCTATACATCCAATTTTCCATTACAGCCTCCTCAAACCTGCGTTACCCCCGACTAAATGGCAAACTACGATGCCGGAGCCTCCCCCCTCTGATGATTGATGATGAAGAACACTACGAGATTGCGGATATCCTTGACTCTAAGATTTTACGTGGACAACTTCTGTACCTGGTCCAATGGGTACATTTCGGGCCCCAACATAAAGAGTGGGTGAAAGTTTCGGATATTAATGCACCTGATCACTTGCGAAACTTTCACAATCGATACCCTCATAAACCCGGGGGCCCACGTTCTCTCCTTCCTAAGTGGCGGGTGGGTGGTGTTTTGGGAAGGGCAGAATGTAAGAAAAAGCTGCATTTGATGTCTCTCACTGAAGTCATTGTTGTGTGTTTCCTATCCCCGCTATGCGCTTGCGTAGGTATGCAGGCAGAAACGTGGGAGCTTCTTCCCTGCCGCTTCTCCTTATCACGGTGGCCTTGAATGTAGGCTTTGGGCTATTCTTGTGTAGATGAGAATTTTCCAGTCCTGGGAAGGCAAGGGGAGGGGGGGAGTAGTCTCCCGCTCATAAAGTATTTCTCCCGCCGGGAGTTCCCGCGCGAGTGCTCAAGTTCTATTTGCTAGGCGCTTCATTGCATCACACTATAAGTTAGCTTGCTTTGCTTTGCCCCCTATTCCTGACAATGACCTCTTACTGTGGGTTTATAACAAGATAATCCAATAAACCTTTCTTTGTGCAAGAATGACTGGATCTACTTGATTTTCAAAACCTGACACCTGTGAATTAAGCATTAATTGCCCTATATAGAGTCAAGGAAACTACTCAAGCTTCAAAATGACTTTTCCAGAGTAATTTCCTAGTGAGAAAGGCAGACTGTAAGTAAAGTAAATAAATAAATTTAAAAAATCAATATGGCTTTTTGCCATCCCAAAAGGAAGCAGGCCTTAAGCAAAGAGAAAACAATGAAGTGAGACAGGCAGGGCATGGGCTGGGGGGAAACACTTCCAGTCAAAACTCACAACAGGAAATGATACAAGAATTTGCACAGTCCAGTCTACAGAGCACTTGGGAGGCTTAAGCATCACAAGGACACCCCTCTCCATTGATAACATGTACTCTGAATGCCATTTTAGCTCCCTTAGGATTGTGAACATAACCAGGAATCAGATGAAGCAAGCTGCTGAAGAGATAAGGTACACTAGTTCTGAAAATGCCCTTGAATCCTTTCTACATATGCACAGACTATGATTGATTAGTTAAGATTTCAAGAGAGCCTGTGGAATGAAAAGAAGTGTGTTAGAACCAAGCACAGTTCAGCTCTAATGACTCAGTAGTTCCAAAGGTGTCCAACGGTACATGGGAAAGCTATTTCAATGCAGCAACCATCCTCAGCCACCAAGTTAACTTTCTCCCTTCCTGAATGCAAACCCCAGGGAAAAGATGGCATCCCTCCTGACTTAAAATACACAACAACCTCATGGGTCTCAATCACACAGTTAAAATTCCTTTGGGCTAGAATATTAATCTATATATCCAATAGCCATGTTTCACCCCACCACCACCATAGAAGAAACCCACAAAACAGGACCACCTGAGGCTAGCGTTAGAATTGCTGCAAATCCAGAGGAAGGCTTAGGTTTGCAAAAAAATATGAAAAGTTTTAAAAAGCGGGCTAGAAAAATATTAACAGCAACATCTGTGCAATGCAGAATAAAGAACTTCAAGTGGCACAGAAACGCAAAATGGCACCTGACAAGTAGTGCAGCAAACAGAAGGAAACTCCCTGGGGGGGGGGGAGCAGGAACAGTGAGAAGCCAGGAGAGAGGAGACATAGCAGAAAAGAAGGGACTGTGAGAGAGGGAGAAAAGTACAAGTGATGAGGATGAGCAGCTGGGAGGAGGGAAGAATGGGCAGGCACTTGAATCTAAAATAAGCTACAAGTCCAAAGCTTTAGGTGGAAATTGTCTGCACTGGAACAGAACAGTGCTTGTAAAAATTGAAGACATTGGAGCATGTAATTCTTGCTGGAGATGTAAGGGCTGGGGGGTGGGGGGATTGGAACATTTAACAAAACACTGGAAACACTGAAAAGAACTCCTACGATATGTTTTCTTTCTGACAAAGGAAAGCCTTGTCTTGCAAAGCATTTTATTCATTCCAAAGGTACTGCATGAAGAAATCTGCGGACTTTCTCAATTTTTCCAATGGAAAAAAATTGGGAAATTTGAGGAAGCGCTGGGAAAAAACTCCTATAGTGTAGACATACAATATTCTCAAGATTTTTTGGTTTGAAATAATACTGGCAACAATCAATATGCTATAATGCATTTAATGATAATACATTAAAGAGTTCAGTTTTTTCAATATTATTAAGTTTAGCTTAATACCTAATCATGTTGGAAGTCCTACCTACTGTGACCCTGAGAGTGTCCAAATAATGCATTTGTTTACTACAGAATTTTCTATCTTCAATTTCTTGAGTACTAAATATATTTGCAATTTGTCTTGCAGAAAATCAAAATGTATATACTTTTAAACACCATACATATGACCAACAGGACAATTTTATATTCTAAGTCAAAGACATTTAGGTTGGTCAGGAAAGTAAATATTGCATATATTCCAATTTCCCCCTGGAAATGGTTTCAAAACATCCAGAAATTTCACATATTAATTCTCATAAATTTTTAAAATAGAAACACACAGAATAAAGGCTCTGGAAACTGCTGGCACACTAATTTGTGCACACCTGAAGAACCACGCATGATATGCTAAAGGTGTGAGTGCACACATATCTCATCACCCTAACTCTCTTCCTTGGAACTTACTGGGGCACCTCAATTTCACTGTAGCTGCTGATACAGCCTCACCTGCATTACACATTAGTTCAGAATCAAATTGGCTATGACAATATCTCCTCCATCACATGAAAGGAGACACATATATACACAAGAATTTTTAACTTTGCTTTTGATCTGACCTGCACAGCCAATCAACTGAATTTACCCCCCCCTTTTTTTAAATCTGGACTACCTGTGGCTTTATTCCCCCCATCCCACTAGTTACAAATAAATAAAACACTGCACTCTCACACATAGTTCTGAGAGAGAGTTGCTTGAAAACTCCCAACCTTGCCTCATACTGCATTACCAATAATTAATAATTCTGCCCCCCAAAGCCCCCTATCTGCCCAATTTGGAGGGATGCTTTTTATGAAAAGTTCGTACAAGTTTAGGGGCCTTCACGTTTAGCTTCCACCCATTCATTATGGCTCTCTAAGTATCTCCATTTGATAAGATAAAACAGTCGCCCCCGTTTAAGTTTAGAGTCTAAAATTTCCTCCACCTCCTGATGGGGTTCCCCGTCTACGATAGGGGAGGGGGAGCTGGAGGACGAGGTTTCCACTTCGATGGGCCAGGATCCATGAGCTCCCAGACAATCTCTGGGAGATTTTGAATCAGCATCTGGATGCCCTTCCAGAGCTCCTCAATTTCTCCCTGGATCTCTGCTCGGAAGCGTTCCACACTTGCTTCTTTGTTCAGTGCCCCCACCACTCGCAATATCTCAGGGTCGTTGCTGACTGTGTGAGATGCTCTTCTCCATTCTAGATCGGGGTGAGTCTTCTTGTCTTGTTTGGTGTAGTGGTTAAGTGCACGTTTGGTGTAGTGGTTAAGTGCGCAGACTCTAATCTCGGAGAACCAGGTTTGATTCCCCACTCCTCCACTTGCACCTGGCTGGATGACCTTGGGCAAGCCATAGTTCCGATAAGAGCTGTCCTTGAAAAAGAGCAGTTTCTGTCAAGAGCTCTCTCAGCCCCACCTACCTCACAGGGTGTCTCTTGTGGGGAGAGGAAGGGAAAGGAGTTTGTAAGCCGCTCTGAGACTCCGAGAGAAGGGCAGGGTATATATCCAATCTCTTCTTCTTCTTCTTCTTGCCCCGGGGTGCAGAGACAGGCCGGGTCTTCCCACTTGCCTGGGCAGGGGAAAGTCTCCTTGAGTTTTGCAACTTTCCCATGGCTTGTGGCTCCCATCTTGGTGTGCGCACTGTTTGCGCTGTTGCCCTTCTCGTCAACTGGATTGGGATCTCGGTCGTTGTGACGGTCCCCATCCCCATTGTGATTTCTTCACCTTCGCTTGTCATCATTTCTCAATGGAGCGGTCGAAGAGAGGGAGTTCTGACACTATGTCAGACCCCTGGTCAAGAGACTCTCAACAACGCTCTCTTTTTTGCAATGATTTGTTTATTGAGATATCTGCATGGTCCAGGTGGAACAGTACACACGGGAAATTCCATAGTCATAAACAATTCAAACAAAAGTGCACCAATCACACATTGGCAACCTCCTGCCTAAATTTCATGCTCCCAACCCCTGGGTATATATGGTTCCCTTATCTATGAAAGTGAGAAAAGCACAGCTTTGACTTCAAGGTCGTCCCTGGCATTCAGGGAGGTATCTTGGAGGAAGACCTACAGCCTCAACAGCCCCACAGTTCACACACTCTGACATTCACCCCCCCCCAGGAATTTCCCACCCCCCAGACATCATAACAAACTAGAGACAGAGTTTGACATGAGGATTACTGGGCACTTCAATCAGATTTTACCTTCCTCCATTTCAAAGAGAAAAAAATATACCAATGGTGAAGACTGACCACCAAGATGGAAGGAGTATAAACCTGAGAAGTGATCCCACAGCACAGCGGGATGCTGAAAAAGCAGAAAACCTTATTTTGCATAAAAACAGGAAGACTCATTACTCAAAAGCAAGCATAGCAGCTAAGTCTCTGAAATAAGCATCACAAACCACTTGAGGCAAGCTTCTTACCTTCAGCATATTGCACTGGATTGCCGATTTTACCGCCTACCGCATCAGCAGTTTTCACAACATCTAAATCCATCAAGATAATCACTTTCCTGAAAGACAAAAAAATTAGTTTTTATTATTGACACCTACTTGCTTTTTCAAGCCCATGAACTGGAAATGCAAACAATATGCAGGCTCTTGGGTTCTATTCATTCAATCACCTTTGGGAAGACAGATGGGAACAAAAGCTCCATAAACTGTCAGGAGCATAAGCTGTTCAAATACAAACAAGCATAAGTAGAAAACAATGAGCCAATATGGCACTTCGGTGGTGCTTGAAGACTGGCACAGTATGTGTGAGTTTCAGATGAAACAGCACTATCAAGACTGCTATTCTTTCAGCATTTTATAGAGAACATGCTGTTTTCTTTTCAAGATGTAGCTTGCATCTTTTAAAAAACCTTTTTCATTTTTCATTTAACAATAGAAACAATTTAAAAAGAAACCTATAACTACAGTGAGTATCCACTCCCCTCCCATCCAGGGGCACCAGGTCTCCTGTTACAGAGAATTACCCCCATTCCACCCACTCTTCAAAGGCTGGCATCATGTGACTTCAGTCAAAAAACTGGAAGTGACATCAATATGTAAAGACAATGCTCTTAGGATTCATCCAAAACTCTATGGTTTAACCATATAGGCTTATGTGTCCCTGATATAATGAAGTCACTTTCAGTTTTTCACAAGAAGTGACATCATGCACCAGTGCTCCTGCCCCCACCCAGTTCCTTCTAGTTGGAGGATAGCTGCAGCTGGCAACCATAGTCCTGTCTATTTAGTTGCTTGTTCATATCGCTAATAAACTAGCATAAATGTTATAACATTAGTTATAACATATTGCCTTAAATTAGTTGGATTTTTCTCAATTTAGATGCTTTTCTGCCAAAAAAAACCAAACAATTACAAGCCATCAGTCCCCCATGAAATTGGGTTTGTCTCCGCCTACTGAACCATTCATGCTCAGGTGGGGTCTCTTCCTCTGCGATGTTAAGACAAACAACTGCTATTAAATTCTTGATTATGTTACTATAAATGTAAGTCATACCTCCATCACGTATGTATCCAAACAGCACAGTCACTGGATTAAAACACAGCTCACAGCCAATAATCTTTTTAATAATATGAATCACTCTCCATTCTGAAAATATGTACCTACTTTGAAACACTCTTTCCAATATAGTGCCTGACCACAATTATATCTCTCTTACTAGGAATTAAATACCAAAAATTGAGAAATGTAAAAGAACTACAGGAAACATTTGAGCAAACTGTCTGCCAATCCTCCCATGCTATTTTCGAGTTTAACAATTTCCCCCATTTTTCTATATATGCTGCCTTTGTTCCCTGTGATTCTTTAAACACAGTACAGTACAATTGTGAAATAATTCCTTTACCCATCCTGTCAGCATTTTGCAGCTTATTTTTGAATTCCATTAGCGATAATTTCTTGCATCTGCAACTATTCTAACCGTGACAGTTTCACATCCCTTGCTAACTACCGGAGTCCAAGTAGTTTCTGTTGGTATAGATTTTGTGGATTAATCTATGTTTGCACATACTTTCTGATTTTTGAAACACTGGTGTCTGTCTGGAATATATATTAGTACTATAGGCCCTTTCTCTTCATTATCATGTTAGTTTGGTTATGCAAAGCTGTAATATGTAGAATTAGGGTCTGGCAGAGAGTGAACAGGATGAAATGGTATTACTAGTATAATTTCTTGCGAGAATGTTTTAGCGAAAGAATCAAGAAGGCATGGCAAGAGAGCCACCAATTTAAGCTTGCAGGGTTGGCAAACAGCCCCATGGTGTTTTTCAGCATGACTTCTAACAATCACTGCTCTGAAATATTTAGCTATACTTTTTTCTGTGTTTAAGATGCAAGTTTCCAAACTCTCCCACTAATGAATACTGATCATTTCTTGCAAAATTAATAAAGTGTTACTTTAAACTTTACTTGGAATAATTTGAAACCCCAAGTCAAAGCTAAAACATTACACAGGAAGACATCAGATGCAGGGAAGGGGACAGCAATGCCAGACTTATAGTTTTATTATGCAACATCACAATGGTCTCAAATGATAAAATGGGCAAAAAAAGTTCTAGCCTCTTTTGGACTCAAATAGATCAGCATCAAGTGTTCCCACTTTATTAAAAGCTATCCAATGGCAAACAAAATCACAATGACACTTATTAGTTCATAATGATATAGCTACTGGAACATCTTTGAGAATATGGGACTAGTGGAGGAAATACATACCTCCAGGGACATCATCGTTGCCTCTACAATATCAGTTACTTCAAGGCAAATTGTCACCAAGACAGTGCTAAAGGGTAATCCTAAAAGATTTTTGAATCTAGAATATGTTGTGCTTCAAGCAGAAAACACAAGAAATGAGAATGCAAATCTCGGGTGGACACAAATAGATGCGTTTTTTAACAAAATCAGATGTTAAGAAAAATAATTTCTTAAAGTTCTGGGTCTAAGATTCCTTTTTTAAAATAAGCTGATTTACAACAAAAACTTAACACATAGTTTCATCTCTTAAAACTGAAAGGGATCCTGCTTTTCCTTGTAAAGAAAATAACTAGGGCAGTCAGCACACAGCACAATAGTTCAATATAGGGGAGTAAGGGAAAGGCAACCCAGGACTATTCTTGGTGCTGGAGGGGGCAGCAGTGGGAGGGCTTCTAGTGTCCCGGCCCCACTGCTGGACCTCCTGATGGCACCTGGTATATTTTGGCCGCTGTGTGACAGAGTGTTGGACTAGATGGGCCATTGGCCTGATTCAACATTGGCTTCTCTTATGTTCTTAGGACTCAAACACTGATCCATTTTTGAGACCTTCTGCTCCTACTTTACATGTAGGAACCACATGATCTCGGAAACTGCTCAGCATTCTAATTATAAACATTTATGACTTTACTTTCACAACATGGACATTTCATCTGCCAGCTCAGAGAGAATGAAATCCTGGACTCTCTTCATCAATGAAAGGGCTATGCCTCCTCCTCACTCCACAGGAAAGGCTTATGGAAATTAGTTACAAAGACTTTCAGAGCCAGTTGGAGGTAGACTACCAGTTCATGGCTTACAAAGCTACCAAGGCAGCAACACTGAAGAAAAAATGTACTTACAGTAGAAGTTTAACAGAAGTGTTAAAAGAAGCTAAAACCACTGACAAGAAGGCTTACTGAATGGTAAGAAGCAGTGTTCCCTCTAAGCTGAGTTAGTGAGGGCTAACTCAGTTTTTTAGCCTCCAGCTCACACATTTTTGTCTTAGCTCAGGAAGGATGGCTCTAGAGCAAATTAATTTATGCAGTAGCCAAATCGCTCGCTCAAAACTTTAATGCCAGTAGCTCACAAAGTAGAATTTTTGCTCACAAGACTCCACAGCTTAGAGGGAGCATTGGTAAGAAGTGCAATGTAGACAGGCACCAAAGATATTTTTCATATGTCTTAAATCCTACAGTTCCAGACAAACTCACAATTAAGTGGAAAAAAGATGTTCTCCAATTTACTGATGAAAAAAAAAACACCTCATATTGAGCCCAATGTTTCATTGGCTATCAACTGAGGAGGGTACCCTTGAGATGAATGCTGAAAAGCTGTGCCATCTTGAGTGGGAGTTATTATGGGGCCACCGGAGCAGATGTCCACCACAAGCAACTTCAGCATATAGAAATCCACCTTGCAATGCTTCAAAAAAGGTGAGGTCAATTCTCAGGTACCCACCCTAAAAATTTCCTCTAGGGGAGCAGCTGAGGAACAGCCAGCTGAAATAGCAGCTGGTAGAATGTGCAGAAGCTGGGGGGTTCTGAATTTCATATGCTAGGAGGAGTCTAGCCTTGATCCAACTTTGAAACTTTCTTTCCCATAACAGAAGAGAAAAAAGACATCTAAGGCTTTCAAGTGAACTATATGCTTGAAGTAAATATCTGTGTTCTACTTTATTGTGCTTGTTTCAGGGCCAATTCATTCCTTTTATTTCACAGGGCATTACCACGATCCTCTGGGAAAATGGCCCCTAGGATTAAGGCATCCACTAACAGCACTTTAAGAACATCCACAGCATTAGAAGGCAGAGAACAGGACTCCATTTGACACAGTCACCATGTTTTTACCATCATCTGAAATGGCCCACTCCCCTCTAATAGCCTGATCATATGGATCAAGGAAAGAAATTGATGTAGGATCTCCACTTAGTATTTCTACAGGGCACAGAAGAAGCTTGTGCCATCTCAGCTGTCTACTCGATTCAAATTTAAGATAGAATTATTCTTCAGATAACAAGCAAGTGAAATTCTAGGGCTGTAAAAGCTTAGGGGAGAAGTCTGAGGAAGGTACTTTGCCCCCAGACCATCCCCATGCCCCATCATCGCATCCACAAGGGAAGGTAAACAATATTTCCACCCCCCAAGGGCCATGTATAGGGAACTAGAGGTTTAATTTTATTCCACATGACAATTTCAAAAAAGCAGTGCAAACACATTGCAGAGCAGTCAATTACTTTCCATCCTTCTTCATTGTATATACTCATGTATTTTAATCAAGAATTGTCCATAATATCTGCAAAATTGCCCTCAGTATTGTGTTTTTGTAATCATACCTTTTATTTCTTTTTCTCTATTCCTTTTCTTTATTCTGTATTTCCTTAAAAATGTAAATTAAAATGCATTTTAAAACTTACCTTCCATCCTTCAAGACGTTAACAATAAACCGGTTAATCTTGCAGATGGCATGTGCAACCAAGCGTCCCTGGTCAACTAGAGAGTTCAGCTGCGTCGCCAGCATGAAAGCTGCACAACAAAACAGAAGTGGGGGGAAAACCACTCAGAACTGACATGGTGATGTCAAAGGGGCAGCATATGCTGGAGTGTTTTCAGAAAACGGCCATGTATAACCAAGCGGAGATCTAAAAACTAACTTCTCCACTTAATGAGCGCACAAATCACCAACCACTATAAATGTAATGGATTTTGTTGGAACACAAACCATATTCAAAAAGACAGATCTGAAACTACAGTAGTGCTGCTGCGACATTATTAGCCACCTTACAATGTCTGCATGTGGGCAAAGGAGCCTCGAAATATCATTAATAACCTACAGGTGCATTAATGTGAAATCCCACGGGAAATTAAAGAGCACAATTTAATGGGGGGAAAGACTTTAGATTTAGGCTTCAAAAAACAAGAAAGTGGTTTTAATATCTTCAGGGTATTTTGTCCTTACAGCTGTTGGCACACTTTTATTGCAGAGGAGGAGACACTGACTTACTCCAAGGCCAAATGAGTGCTGAGCCAGGACTTTAACTCAGGCCTCCACAACCCCAAGGTTCTACCCACTGGACTGAACTGGCTTCACATATTCTACTGTGCAAGGGGAACTGTTACTCTTCAGGAGGACATCCCCAGGTGTCCCTTCTCAGACTCACAGCAGGGCTCAGGTGCTACAGCTCAATAAATTGATGTCATTGGTCCCTCTCACCTCCCTCAAAGCTATACCGAGCCATATCATGTAAGTGCTCTGAAACTCACTGGGCCAGAAATATCACAAATCCAGAAAGCCTCTGGATTAGCATTTAGGGTGTATTCTAATTACACCAAAAAGAATAGCCTACCTGGGGAAATATCAGTCAGATTTTCAAGAAGACAAACTAGGGATGCAATTTTAAAAGCGACATCAGCAACTCCACTGAAAATGGGGAACGATACCATCAAGGTTTTAAAGAACATTCCATTTGAAATTCATCAAAAACGGAAAAGTTACAAAGACTTAATACTCTGTTTTCTTCAAACCAACCAAATTGGATATAAACGGGTCATCCCAGAAGGAGTCATCATTAAATTACATGACAAGAGAGAGATCGACTCTGTGTACAAGGCTAAAGAATTTCATAAACGCCACCTGGGAACCAAAGAGGACGGGGAAACTGGTTCAAGTGGCTCTGCACCCTTGGAGACAGATGAAGACTTGGCTGTGGAAGAAGGTGCTGTGGGCCGAAAACCAACTTATGCATTTAGGGATAGAAAGCCTAAGTAAAGGCAGAAGGACTCTGAAAATTGCCTTTATGAAGCGAGTTTGGGAGATGCTCTGGAATTCTCTCATAACAAGTAATTAGTTAACTTTTAATTAGGGAAAGATAGCAACTCACAGTATTCATTGGTTATTAACAATATTGTACTAACATAGATTCTAACTGGGTTAATGATCTCCTCCTCTTGGGTTTTTAGTTTAGTGTGGGTTTACTTTTCTTTCTCTCTAGTGTTAGTCCCCTCCCCTTTCTTAAGTTGTAGTTTGTAGTGTAATACAAAAAAGCAATAAAAAATTCCCTTCGGGGGGGGGCCCCAAAAAACCCCCAGAAAGCCTCTGGATTTAAATTTAGGGGTATCTCACCAGGCTGCATTAAATGAAAATAAATGAGTCATGTATCTGGCAGAGTTGGGGAAAGAAACTGGGTAACAACAGCCAATAAGACGAGTACTTCTTTTGAGATGCTGGGAAAACACTCAGAAGCAGCACATGCATTGATATTGCATAAGGACAGAATCATGGGATGACAGAGACTCAGCATAATAATTGAAAAGAAACAAGAAATACATGAACTGAGGACCGCTACGGAGGTTTCCAATGCCAGGCTGCTACATACAGCTGTTTGAAAAGGTAATGTGTCATCAAAGCAGCAGAGCTTTGGGGGTATCTCAGGAACATATGATTGTTCAGCAAAAACCAGCACCTGCTTTTCTGGGGCAAAAGGACATTTCTATAGGATTAATATCTTTGTACACAGGAGAACACGATGCAGCCTCTTGAGTCAAGGTATACCACCTTTCAAGAATCTAACAGATCAATATGGTGGGGATTAGCTTGATGGAATACTTTGCTTTCCTTTATTTGGTGGCGGGGGAGGGGGAATTGCTCCACAATGATTTTTCTGTGACGCTATCTAGGACTGCATTGAAATTACCCCCAAGATTATGTTGCTTCCTCAAAAGTCGTTAGCTGTGAAACTATGTTGGGGGGTGGGAACTGGCCTTCATTTGAAGCATTAGTAGTAACTACGGAAAGATAACATCACTTTTCATCTGTCAAGTAATCTTGCTGTTGAAAGTCGTGATTATTATTGCAACTCCATGCATTTTAGAGGTTTCCAAAGCTAAGGCTAACAAACAGGCAGCAGAGTTTTGGACCAATATAAATGCTCAGGCAGTCCCAGGAAGAAAGAGCACTGCAATCACCGAGGCAAAGAGGGTGGTAGCAAGTCCTTCTGATCTAATAATGGCCACAGCTAACGTATTTATCTATGGTGGTATAAAGCATACCTGGTCACAGTTTCAACCAGTGTACCCTCTAGGCTGAGTTAGTGTGAGCTAGCTCACAGAGTTTTTAATCTCCGGCTCACACATTTTTGTCTTAGCTCAGGAAGGATGTCTCCAGAGCAAACTAATTTCTGCAGCAGCCAAATCGCTTGCTCACAAAGTAGAATTTTTGCTCACAAGACTCCACAGCTTAGAGGGGAGCATTGGTTGTGACTTGACGGCACTTGACGATGATGGCTGTTTGTTGTCTCTTTCATGCTGATCTCCAGGAAGGATTTTGTGGCCTTCACTGGTGCCTCACAGAGGTGACATTGCTAAGTCACTGTCCACAACCCTCATTAGCCAATCACCCATTCAAGCCCCATCCAGGAATCTGTAAACCTAGAATAGTTTTGTTTGCTTAAATATATGCTCTAGGCTTCCCAAGAACTTACCGCGCGCTGGCGGTGGATGGATACGTCCTCGCAGGACCGTCCCCAGGGGAAGGAGAGGCGTGGAGCACCATGCCGTCGCCAGGAAGGGACGGTAGGCGACGCTCTGGCAATGGGGCTGGAAACTCGATTGTACCATCGAGTTTTCAGCCCCATTGCCAGAGCGTCACCTGGTATCACTTCCTGGCGACAGCATGGTGCAGTACCAGGAAAACTGGTCCAGCCGGGGAGCATTTGTTCCCCGCCCCCAGACAGTAAGTACTTGGGAACCCTAATATGCTCCACACTTAATATTTCCACAACTGGTTTCAACCAAGGATTCCAAAAGCAATACTGCATCCAGCAGAAGCCTCATACTACCTTCAGGAAGAACATAAACTATAGCTCTTTCTCCTAGTAACTGGACCTTGAACTGCCTACCAACATCATCTCTGTCTGATTTGCATTGTGCTCCAGTTTGGTGCAGTGGTTCAGAGCATGGACTCTAATCTGGGAGAACTGGGTTTGAATCTCTTCCACATGCAGCTGCTGGCATGACCTTGGGTCAATTACAGTTCTCTCACAGCTGTTCTGGAAAGAGCAGTTCTCTAAAGAGCCCTCTCAGCCTCACCTACCTCACAGGGTGTCTGTTGTGGGGAGGGGAAGTGAAATGAGATTGTAAGCCGCTCTGAGACTCCTTTGGGTAGCGAAGGGTGGGGTATAAATCTAATCTCTTCTTCTTCCTCCAATTTATTTACCCTCATTCAGTACTTTACTGTCTCCTGACACTAGCTGAGATGAAAAGGAGAACCAATATTGGGGTGTCATCAACATACTGATGGCTCCGCAGTCCATGCCTCCTAATTACATCACCTAGCTTCGTCATACAGATGTTAAATACCACGGGAAACGGGCTGGAGCTCTAAGGAACTCTATAGCACACATTTATTCCATCTGAGGCTGCCAAGGAAACTGCAGGCACCTTATTTGGAAGCTTGAAAAGCAGGGTCTCCCTATCTGCACAACAGCCAGCTCAGCAGAAGCCATCATTTATAAACCTACTTTCTCCAAAATACAGGGAACATTGGTAATATAACAGATTGCCAATTATTCTGAAAACTTTTAAAATTGTAATACAATTAACAAATATACTGAACATATACCAGTAAGAACTTTAGTCCCCCAGTTCTACCATTTAGAATCTCTCTTCCAGGAAGGAACTCTTTAAGCCTGAGCTTGCAAGACACCCCAGAAAGATACTCTGGTCTGGTCCATGATATCAACCATATACTACCACTGAGCTACAGCATTGCCCCCTCTCCTGCAATCAGTGCCAATCTCCAAAAACTGCTTGTGGCAGTATAACTATAATACGTTTCTACACAATAATGCTTACAAGAAAGTATGTTCACTCCATCACTCATGAGCATTCGATAACGTGGCAAGCCATTTCCAGTCGCAATAGCTCGGATGGTCTGGGGAGAAAACAGAAGTTCTGAGCTAGAATTCCAAAGAACACTTTAGGAATCTGTGCAACAAGGAGAGCTTACTTATCATCATCACAGAAGGAAAAACAACAATGTACATTCGGGCACAAATGCCTGGTCATATGCATGCCTTCTGAAAACCTCCAATTCTCACTGACAAGATTCCTGCCAGATCACTATCTGACAAGGTTGTAGGCTTATTTCTCAAGCCTTGCCACTTGTCTATTACTAAGCAATGAGTGACACAAGAAGAGCAACAGGTAATACTCACAATAAGTTGCAAGATAGGTGTCCCAACATCCTCTCCCTGCATAATAGACTGTAAAGGGGGGAGGGAGAAAGAGAGAAAGTTGATCTCTTTGAGCAAAGAATGTCACATTGCAGCATGAAAGTTCAGAGATTAAAAAAATATGCAGAGTCCAGTTTTCATTTTAAAAACAAGGAGTCTTGTGTCATCCCCTCAAAAGCTCTGGCAAAAAAGCAGAACTTGTAGCCCCCATGAATATCTCCAGGGAGGGGCCTCCCTTACCTGTTCAGGGAATGGAGAGCTGAAGTCATGATGGAAAAGACCTGAGATCTGACTGATGCCTGATGGAGCACCCTAAGCGGTGGGATAGCCAAAAGATGGCTGACCGACAACCACAGTTGATGCACAGGGACATATGAAAGGAGACGGTCCTTCAAATACAGGGTCCCAGGTCAGGAAGGGCTTAAAGGTCATAATCAGCACCTTGAACTGAACTCGGAAACAGAGTGGCAGCCAATGTAGCTGTTTCAAAATGGGCAATGTATGTTCCCAGCAGCTAGCCCCTGACAACAGTTACACTGCCACATTCTGGACTAGCTGTAGTTTCTGGACTGTCTTCAAGGGCAGCCCTACATGCTGCAGTAATGCAACTGTGAGGTTACAGAAGCAGAGATTAGTGTGGCCAGATCAGTTCAGTGTAGATATTTATTTTATTTATAATTTAAATTCATAGACTGCCCTTCTCTGAGTACACAGAGCTCAGGGCAGTGAACAATGGTAAAAGCATCTGTACATTAATAAAACAATTTCAACAATTAAATAAAAATAAAACAGCTAAAAACATTCTCAGATGAAACTGAAACATCAAAGTTCCAAACTGTGTCACTGTCTCATGGGAGAAATAGAGAGGAAGCAAGATGGGGGGATACGGAACTGCATTTGGTCCCACAGCAGAAAGTTAATTGGCAGAAAGTTCCATCAGGTGGGAGCCAGGACTGAGAAGGTGCTGGCTCTGGTCGAAGACAGTCTTTTGGGCTGGTGAATCACATGCAGCTGATATGAGGTGCTCCTGGCCATCATACCAACCCACTTTTCAAACAGCAAGGCAGGGTTCGTTTGCACCCCCAACCCCTTTGACCTGCTCTGAAAAAGCCAATGTCTCTCCATCAAGGCCAAGTGGGTTCAGCCCCTCTAGAAAATCAGCCCTCCTTCCCAACCAATACGACCTGTGTTTTGTCTGGACTCAGCATTCATTATACATCTTTTACTGTTCCTACTGCATTACTGCATTTTGAAATTCACCTTGGGTTTCAGCAAAAAAGGCAGAGTATAAATAACTTGCTATTAAAAGCACAGGTGTACATCCGTTCTCCCTGTGTCTACCTAGGCTGTTTTACAACAGGTAGATACAGCATCCCAGAACTCTTCCCTCCCTTCCAATGTGTAGCGAGAACCTGAGGGGAGCCGCATCCCCCCCTATGAGTAGCCACTGTACATCATGCAGACTAAAAGCTCTAGCCAATACAATTGTGTGTGGAGGGGGAGTCATGGTATTTTGTGCGTGCGCGCCTGTGCCTGGAAGCCATGGCTGACTTCTGGCGACTCCTAGTGGCGCTTGGAGGCAAGGGACGTTCAGAGCAAGGGCTTGCTATCGCCTGACTCTGCGTGCCGGCCAGTGTTCCCCCTAAGCTGAGTTAGTGTGAGCTAGCTCACAATTTTTTAACCTCCTGCTCACACATTTTTGTCTTCGCTCAGGAAGGAGGGCTCCAGAGCAAACTAATTTATGCAGCAGCCAAATCGCTTGCTCACAACTTTAATGCCAGTAGCTCCCAAAGTAGAACTTTTACTCACAAGATGCCACAGCTTAGAGGGAACATTGGTGCCGGCCCTGATACTCCTTGGAGGTTTCCCTTCCTACGACTTGCCAGGGTCAGCCCCGGTTAGCTTCGGAAACGAACAAGACCAGGCTTGCCTGGGCTATCCAGGTCAGGGCTGGCCAATACAATGATGATAAAGCGGCAAAACCCGCCCCCTTCCCTCCACGTCAGGCCCGGTCCCGCCGAATAAGGCGCGAAGGGGGCACATGCCGATTCCGCCGGAGATTGACCGGAGGCGCTATATCTGGACTGCCCCGTCATGTTAAATACGCCGAAACTGTGAAGGGGCGGGGGAGGCAGAGGCCTTTTCCGCCCCGCGCGAGTTTTCTCTTCACGGAGAACTTTTTCTGCGGCGACGAAGCCTTCCGAGGCGGAACCCGCGAGCCGGGCCACAGGAGGCTCTGCAGCACCGCAACACTCCGCCGCACAATTCCCGCTTTTCCCTTCACGGGACCCGTCCCCTCAAGCTCACCGCAATCGCCCCCTCGCTCAGGCGGACCGCCATGCTGACGACGATATCTCCTCCGGCCTTTCCCGCGCGCCAAGTGGCCAGGAGGCTCCGCCCCCGCGCGACGTCGCCGTGTACGTCACGCGCGGGGAATGGATGGGCGGGAGATCCGTGGGCCGAGGCGTGGCCTAGGCGCATGCGCGGCTCCGGTGGACGTTTCCTGGCCCGGCGAGGAGAGCAGGTGCGGGGGGTACTGGAGAAGCGCTCTGTGTATGCTCAGAAACGCTGTCTGCCGGTCATAATACTTAAAGGCCGTTTCAGCTCGGGGGTTTTGCGACCCGCCCTTTCTGGTGGGAGGCTTTTGGCCGGGCCTCAGCTGCCGCCTTAGAGGTGGAAATGCCATAGAGGGAGGGGGAATGTTGTGTATGTGTGTGTCCCCAACCCGCAGCGATGCCTTCGTAAAGGATTGCAGGTAGGTTTGCCAACCTCCAGGCCTGGAGATGTCCAGGAATTACAATTGATTTCCGAACTACAGAGATCAGTTCCCCTGGAGAAAGTTGGACTCTGTGGCATTATACCTTGCTGAACTACCACCCCTTCCCAGACCCCGCACTCTCTCGGCTGCACACCGAAATCTTCCGGAATTTCCAAAAGCAGTTGACAACCCTAACTACAGCACATTACATGAAAGCTGCTTTTTGCAGTTTTGGAGAGGCTCTCTGTTTCACTAAAAGCTTCCGGAATGGAAAAAAAATAAAAAGTCGGATCTACATGGATCCTCCCCCAGTAGATGGCAAGTTTTGCCTCCCTGCTTTTGGCCCCTGCATGCTTTCAGAGCGAGACCATTTGCTGAATCTGTGGCCAAAATAAAGTGATGGGTGTAGAATATAATCTAGACATAGATCTAAAAAATTAGTGTATAGGAAAAAAGAGGGGCCTAGGGGTTGCAAATTCTAATCCTTAACCGGGAAACATCCTGATTGTGTCACTTAACACACATTTATCTCAAACCATAGAGCCACCAGACAGGCTTATGTGGAACTGCAAAGGCCCCTCTAGTGTATGATTCTGTCTCACACAATGGTCAACCAGTCCCTCTGGATGGCCAGCAACAGAACATAGAGACCAAGACCTTCCAGTTAACTAAGGTCCTGTAATTCACACAGGCTACTGATTTGGTTCAGACTGTCCTTGACATAGGTGCTGAAGTCTCCCAGAACAATCATTCTTAAGCACCAAGCCTGACCACTTTTGCCAGCTCAGAGAGGAAACCTGCTGGCAAGCTAAGCATAACCAGGTGGGAGTTGACTGCGACAACTACAGCCCATCTTCTTCCAGCCAGGACTCTTATCGGGCGAGCCTGGCCAATCTTGTCCTCCTCCAACCCCCAAGACAGGAGGGCCATCTTATTTCTCATCAGTCTGGCATCCCCTAAAATCCAGGAGGAAACAGAGAGCGGCACCTGCATCCCTCAGGAAGGTATGGAGGGGACCATGAGCAGTGGTGCTTCTCACCGCTGCCGTCATCTCACAACACCATCTGCACTAGGAGAGTCGCCTGGCTCAGGATCCTACCCCAATTGTAAATCGAGGCCAGGAAAACTGAAATGGTGCAGATCACACGAGACTGGTAGTTACTGTAGCATTATAGTAAAGGTAACGGTTCCCCTTGCTCAAAAGCCAGTTGAATCCGACACTAGGGGGCGGTGCTCATCTCCGTTTCCAAGCCGAAGAGCCAGCAGTGTCCGAAGACATTTCCTTGGTCATGTGGCCAGACGCCAAGGCGCACAGAACGCTGTTACCTTTCCACCAAAGCGGTACTTATTTATCTACTTGCAATTTCTTGCTTTCGAACTGCTAGGTTGGCAGGAGTTGGGGCCAGAGATGGGAGCTCCCTCCATCATGCGGCACTCGGGTCTCGAACTGCCGAGCTGCAGACCGGAAGCTAAGCATCTTAACCACTGAGCCACCACTATAATATACTATATATTATATTATAATGATATAATGTAATATATATATTATGTCATGCTATAATAGCATTATAGCAACGATCTATTTTTCTACAATAGTTGGCAAAAAGCTCTTCGGTAGCATGAGTGGCAGGATCAGAGGCCACAAGCTGGCCATCCCTTCCTAATTTGCCTCACTTCCTCTTGCCATTCTGGGCAGCCCTTTCTCAGCAGCATCAGCCAGCCAGAAGATAAGTTGCTGCCTGGGTTGGCATGCAATCTCACTTGCCTTCATTTCCTGTTTGGTGTAGTCGTTAGAAGTGCAGATTCTAATCTGGGAGAACCGGGTTTGATTCCCCACTTCTCCACATGCAGCTGTTGGTGTGATCTTGGGTCAGTTACAAGTTCTCTCAAGAGCAGTTCTCAAAAGAGCTCTCTCAGCCCCACCTACCTCACAGGGTGTCTGTTGTGGGGAGGGGAAGGGAAAGGAGATTGTAAGCTGCTCTGAGACTCCTTTGGGTAGTGAAGGGTGGAGTATAAATCCAATGTTTTCTTTTTCTTCTGTTGCTTTGCAGTTCTTGGATGCCAAAGGAATAATGATCCAGAGACGCCTTGGCAGATGGGCACAGCCAACTGGCCGCCTGCTGCTGCTGCTGCTCTGGGGGAAAATAAACCAGTTTTGCTTCCAAGCAGTGCTCTGTCCTGCCTAGGAAAGCTCCTCCTCTCACTCAAACCAGTTTTGATTCCCACCAGTGTTTTCTTGTCTCTTGGGAGCACTGGTTTTCCATGGAGCACCCTTCACTGCTGCTCTGATCCATGGTGCTACCCCACTTCCCCTGTACGCCACTCCAATCCCGACAGGCCACTGCTTGGAAGTGGAACTGGGAGGCTCTAAGCTGGTCTGTATAACCTGGAGCCAGTTTGGTGTACTGGTTAAGAGCAGCGGACTCTAATCTGGAGAACTGGGTTCAATTCCCCACTCCTCCACATTAAGAAGAAGAGTTGGATGTATACCCCGCTCTTCACTCGGAGTCTCAGAGCGGCTTACAATCGCCTTCCTCTCCCAACAACACACACCCTGTGAGGTAAGCGGGACCAAGAGGGCTCTGAGGTCGCCCAGCCGGGTTCATGTGGAGGAGTTCTTTCGGAGCTCTCTCAGCCCCTAAAAACAAGCCTAACTCGCCACCTAGAGCTAGGACTTGCAGCTGCCAGACAATCTCAGGATCTCCTGGCTATTCTACACACAATGCCATGTGATAATTCATTATCTTTCATCTGGAACAACAGTGGTGAGGCCCAGAGGCCGTGGGACTTTCTGCCTTCTCTAGATCGATGCTATTCCTTCTGCATCCCGGCTGTGCAAAGCATCCAAGGGTGGGTTCGGGTTGTGCAGGCTTTTGCAGTGGAGGCTGAGCCAACAGCAGATTGCAGCTGCTCCTCGCTGACAGTTCCAAGAATGCTGCTGCACTGGAGAAAGGCTTCCGCATCCCAGAGTCCTCTTCAGGTGCAATAAAAACAACATGGAGGAACAGTGCTGTGTAAAAGCAAAAGAAATGAAATATATATATGTTAATTTCCCCTCTCATCATGTTGAAGAACATTTCTTTTTCTTTCTTTTTGGGGATTTTCTTTTTTTTGGGGGGAGGGGTGAGTATTTGTGTGTGTGCGTGTATGCCTGAAAGTTAGTGGGGCTTGGACATTTCAGAGAGGCGACTTACTATTGCCTACCTCTGCGTCCCAGCCCTGGTATTCCTTGGAGGTCTCCCTTCCAAGTACTTGCCAGGGTCGGCCCTGCTTAGATGAAGAACACTGCTGTTCTAAAAATATTCCAAATGTAATTTATTTTGAATGATCACTTTGGCCTGTTCTCCCTTCCCCTACTCTTACATAAGCACGCATTACTTTTCTGAATGACTGACAAATCCGGACTCCAATGAACTCTTGCAGGTGGCTGATTCCTCCCTCATTCTCTGGCTTGTCATGGACCTGCCTGTGGAAAAATGGAAGTCTTACATGAAGCAGAAATGGACTTTGCTGGATCCAGCCCTGCAGGAGAGGTTGTGCTCTGCCCCGTCACTCCAGGATCACTTTCATCTGGTCTCGTCTCTGTTCCAGTAAGTCATACCGCAAACGCAGCTGATCTGGCTCGAAGTTGCCGAGAAGCTTCTCTGCTGAATCTGCTGCTCTCCAGGCTCAGCGCTCCCGTGCTGTTTCTCCCCCATAGGCCTGAGGATGAAGAATATTTGCACCGCCTGGCCGGGAACTACTGTGTGAAGAAAGATCCTAGAATGGCGCTTCTCTATAAGGCGGAAGGGACCGAGAGATTTCGGAAGAAGGAGTACCAAATGGCAGGGATGCTCTATTCCAAGGTAAAGGCCCGGTGGGATGAGGGTGCTGCAGTCCAAGCCTTAGACAGAGGCAGCGATGCCAGCCTTGAGGTGGAAACGGGGGATCGCCCAGAATTAAGGCTCATCTCCAGACTACAGCAAGCCGTTCTCCTGGATAAAATGATTGCTCTGGAGGGTGTTCTCCCTAGGATCCATCCCCAAATCTCTAGGAGTTTCCCAACCTAGATCAGACAACCCTACCTCCCATCCCCCACTGGTGGCCGGGAGGACCTGGCAAGTCTAGGCAGAGCACTTGTTTGAAGCCAAACTGATGTGAGTCACTACTGCTGTATCTGTGGAGTTATGGACATTAGCAGGGCATTTACTGTTTTTCATTCAGCCCAGATTTCCTGCAGTGTATTCCATCCACAGGCTTGTCCTTCGTATACTGCTTTGGGCAGATTGTTCACAGTAACTGTGTGTTACGTGCTGTTGAGTTAGTTACTTCTGACTTATGTGACCTCATCACATTGGGGACCTCGAGAGCCAGTTTGGTGTAGTGGTTAAGTGCGGACTCTAATCTGGGAGAACCGGGTTTGATTCCCCCACTGCTCCACATGTAGCTGCTGGTGTGACCTTGGGTCAGTCACAAGTTCCCTCAGAGCTGTTCTCTCAAGAGCAGTCTTCGGAAGAGCTCTCTCAGCCCCACCAACCTCATAGGGTGTCTGTTGTGAGGAGGGGAAGGGAAAGGAGATGGCAAGCCGCTCTGAGACGCCAAGCGAAGGGTGGGGTATAAATCCAAGCTCTTTTCTTCTTCTCTTATGATGACCCTATGAATTAACGACCTCCACCATTTCCTATTGTGAAGGGCTTGCAAACTGAAGGCCTCGGCTTCCTTTTTCTTGAGTCAGTCCATCTCATGTTGGGTCTTTGTTTTTTCCTGGCATTAATGTCTTTACCTCTGTATCCTGACTCCTTTCTTTGCACACTCCTCCCACTTTCTGACCAAGATATAAGGACAGAGGGGGTATCCATTCCTACTTGTATCTGCCAAACGGATAGGCTTGCCAAGAACTTACCGTACACTGGCGGGGGACGGATACGTCCTGGCAGGACCATCCCCGGAGGAAGGAAAGACGCGCACATGATGCCGTTGCCAGGAAGTGACGCCGGGCAATGCTCTGGCAATGGGAATGGAAACTCGTTGGTACCATCGAGTTTCCAGCTCCATTGCCAGAGCGTCGCCCGGCGTCACTTCCTGGCGACAGCATTGTGCGGTATGGGTGTTGCCCGAGGGAATGTTCCAGCCGGGGACTGTGTGTCCCCCACCAATATATGGTAAGTACTTGGGAACCCTACAAATGGAGCTTTGACTCTCAAAAGCTGACCCCCACCCCCCAAAAAATCTCATGGACCTCTAAGGTGCTACTGATCTCGAATCAAGTTTGTCTTTTCCAGGGAGCCTTATCGTCTCACAGTGTGACCTAAGCACAACTAGCCCCAGTTTTGTAATTTTAGCTTCTAGAGAGAAATCTGCGTTACAGATTTAAAGCAGCTTAAATCTGTTTTACCTTTCACAGCTTTCCACAAAAGCATCCTAGGAATTGTAATTTGGTGAATGCGTTGTGCTCCTTCAGAGAAGTATAATTGCCAGAGTTTCTTCCCGGGGAGCCGTGCCAGTTAAATAATCTCGACATTCGTTTCAATTGTTTGATTTTAATCATGCCTTTGCTTCTGCTGCTTCTTAGTGCAAGTCCACCACCAGGGGTGGTCCCGGCTGGAAGATTCTTTGACGAACTCTCTGGTTTTGCATGGATAGTCTGCTTCCCCGTGTCTGCGTGGATTGTGCTTTAGTTAAGATTGGCTCATTACCATGCTTCAAACTGAGCAGCTAAAAATCTAGATAAGGAGAGAGAGAGCCTCTTTTCTTTTTATTACGCAGCTAAGCCAGCTGATTTTCAGCGTTCTGTACCGCCTGAATATTTTACTCACATCATAAAATCCAGGCTTTTTGTCCATCAAGATGAAATTTAGCACAGAGAACCTCCCTGGAAAGGATAATTTGGACAAATTAAAGAGAATTCCAGATGTGAAATGGCTGTTATAATACTTTTACAAAATCTGTTTTTGGCACATGTGGTCCCTTTTATTTTATTTAAGGACTATATAAGACAGGGGACCCCGGCGTGCTGCCCGTGGGCAATGCTCCCTCTAAGCTGCAGAGTCTTGTGAGCAAAAATTCTGCTTTGCGAGCTACTGGCATTAAAGTTGAGAGTGAGTGATTTGGCTCCTGCATAAATCAGTTTGCTCTGGCACCGTCCTTCCTGAGCTAAGACAAAAATGTATGCGCTGGAGGCTAAAAAACTGTGAGCTAGCACACCCTAACTCAGCTTAGAGGGAACATTGCCAGTGGGCGCCATGGCTCCCTCTGGCACCTTTTCTGGCACCTCTCAAGTATTTTTAGGAAATGAGCAGGCCAGGTAGGGCTTCTGATTGACTACTAGAAATTTGATTGGCCGTGCAGATTTTTTTTCAGCGTTGCATTGGTTTAGCAGCAGCTGCCACCACAAGATAAGAATCTATACTGTCCTACTGAAGTTAAGTTGTGGCGATCGTTTGGTGGCTGGCTCCGCCTCCATTTTGTTGCTGCATCCACCGGGCTGTGTCAGAATTCCAAATGTGCCTGCAGGCTCAAAGCGGTTGGGGACCCCTGATATAAGACGCCTTGGGTCAGTCACAAGTTCTCTCAGAGCTGTTCTCATGAGCAGTTCTTGAGAGAGCTCTCTCAGCCCCACCTACCTCACAGGGTGTCTGTTGTGGGGAGGGGAAGGGAAAGGAGATTGTAAGCTGCTCTGAGACTCCTTCAGGTAGTGAAGGGCAGGGTATAAATCCAATCTCTTCTTCTTTTTCTTCTTCTGTTGAGTTTTGAAGGGGGTGTACTTTTTCCTGTCTTTTTTTCTGCTGCCTAGAAATGTTGTTGCTCTGTTGCATTCTGTGAGGAGACCAGGGGAAAAATAAAGCATTACCACTGTTAGTCCCTCCTCCTCACCATGGATGGCTCAAGAGAGAAAGGAAAGAAAGAAAGAAACCTAGTAAATTCTAATATCATTCAGATAAAGAGAAGAGAAGCATTAAGGCATATACTCTTTTGACCATGCTCTAAAAACCACAGGAGACATAAGTTAAGCCTGCCACCTTTACTTCCTGGCTGCATGAGCACCGCAGACGTTGTACAGTCAGATGTTTTGTGCTCACATAATTGAGGCTCCCTGTAGCTACAGTTTCCCTTCTTTTTGTAGATCTTCCCTCCCCCAAAAAACTGGCATTCCAGAGGATCGATTTCTTCAAACAGGCATTCCATAGTTTTATTTATTTATTTATTTTATATTTGCATTTATATCTCGCCCTCCTCGCCTTTCGGCAGACTCAGGGCAGCTAACAACACACATAAATATACATTAAAATTCCATTAAAACTGTCAATCAATATAAAATCATACTTCATAAACATAACTCAAAGATGGCGAATCTTCCAATTCGACTGTCAACTGAACGGTGTCCACAGATTCACGCCCGGCTATAAAGCTTCGGTTGCTGGTGCTGTTGGTACTGTCAGTACCAATGATGGTACAGTTTTTGGCCCAGTTGGTAATCGGGCCAGGGCCATACAATCAAGGTGGCACCCTACTTAAAAGCCTGGCGGAAGAGCTCCGTTTTATAGGCTCTGCGGAACTGTAAAAGGTCCCGCAGGGCCCTGATGTCCTCTGGGAGCTCATTCCACCAGTGAGGGGCCACCACAGAAAAGTCCCTGGCCCTCGTTGTAACCAGCCTGGCCTCTTTAAGCCCCAGAGGAACCAGGCGATTCTGGGAACCCGATCTTAGTGCTCTCTGGGGTACATGTGGGGAAAGGCGGTCCCTTAGGTAAGCAGGTTCCTGGCCATATAGTGCCATCCATATGTTGTTTCTCTGAATGACTGCAGGTTTTTTGTTTTGTTTATTAGCATCCATACAACTTTTGTTGTTGTTCAGTCGCACAGTCAAGTCCGACTCTTTGCGACCCCCGTTGTTGTACAAATAAATTTCTAGTCAAGAAATGGAATCAGAAATGAGGAGGAAGTTCTTAGTGTTTAATTGCAACTAGACGGGGAAAACAGTTGGACCAAATGCCCATCAAAAACTGACAGCTTTCTGAGCATATTCAGGAAGTACGTGATCTTTTATACATGAACTGACATCATTAAGAAAACAATATTCAAAAAGGCATAATTGGTTACAAAAGACAATGGTCATTCAAATAATAAGCTTTTGATTTATCAGATGTAAAGAAACATATCTATGTCAAACCTAAATGTTCATATCCCAAACAAAAAAGTTTTTTTCCCTGATACAAGACTAAACTCTTATCTGACCCAGACATTTCAAGGTTTTGTCTTTAAGAACTACAGAATCATGAACGTGATACATGTTATCTTGTCTGCTAACAATAACAGACTTACAAGAGTAAAGCCTTCTATATAACAGGCCTTCCTTATATCCTAATAAAACATTACTTAAAAGAGAAATGCATAAAACTAGGAGAAAATACAAATATGAATAATCAAAAAGGGGAAAAAACTATATAAAAAAATCTTTATATTCCCATCCATACTACACCGTGGACCACATCACGTCAGGCCCTCCTGTCCTCCATCATCCTCTGGAGTTTGCTCAACTTCATGTTCGTTGCATCGATAACACTGTCTGACCATCTCATCCTTTGCTGTCCCCTTCTTCTTTTACCTTCAGTCTTTCCCAGCATCAGGGTCTTCTCCAGTGAGTGCTCCCTTCTCATTTGGTGGCCAAAGTATTTGAGCTATCCACATGACACTGTCCTGCCTGGAGACTCAGCCCTACGAGGAAAGGCTGAGGGCCTTGGGAATGTTTCGTTTGGAGAAGAGGAGATTGAGAGGGGACATGATTGCTCTCTTTAAATATCTGAAAGGCTGTCATTTGGAGGAGGGCAAGGAGCTGTTCCAGTTGGCAGCAGAGGATAGGACCCGAAAGCAACGGGTTTACATTACATGCAGAAAGGTATCAGCTGGATATTAGGAAAAACTTTTCACGGCCAGAGTGGTTCAAAGGTGGAATCAGCTGCCTAGGGAGGTGGTGAGCTCCCCTTCACTGGCAGCTTTCCAGAAGAGGCTAGACGAATATTTGTCAGAGATGCTTTAGGCTGGTCCTGCATTGGGCAGGGGGTTGGACTAGATGGTCTGTATGGCCCCTTCTGATTCTATGATTCTGTGTAATCATCCTGCTTTCAGGCTTTCTCTGTCCTTGGGAAACTCTCTCAAACCTGCTTTGGCATAACCTTTCTAGAAATAAATACAGTCCAACTGTATTAACAAGCTATCTGGGTGGGGCAAGGACATGTTTCAAAAGTCCCGCTGGCACTGACGCCCAGTTCCTTCAGTCAGCCCTTTTGGCTGCCATTTTCCCCACTGCACCACAAAAAGGCTTAAAAAAATTGCTCTTGTACGACAAACATGGCTAGAGGCTTGCTTAGAAAAAAAGAAAGCTGGGAATTCAAAAGAACTATTAGATCGTGGTAACAGAGTGTTATGGCATTACAATGCAGCAGCGATGACCTGTTTTTAAAAAGCCTTCCAGGAGATGCAGGGGAAATGGCAGCTGACAATGCCAGGGAAACGGAGGATCCGCACCATGTGTGGATGCAGCTTCTGTCACTAATTTTGATGTGAAGCCAAAATCTTATTAACCATTTACACATCATTGGGCGCAGTGTGCCCCCCCCCCCCCGCTGTATACACAGAGGCAGAAAACTGGGGCTACCGCAGCACGGAAGTGGAGCTGGCAGCCTGCATGTCTGTGGTTTCTGGCATGTGAGTGAGCTGCTAAGTGCCGGGAGTCTTCTCTTCAGCTAAAGGTTTCTGGGTTGCAGAATAAGAAAACAGCTTGAAGGGCATCAGCCACCTTTTATTGCAGATTGATGGGAAATCGGCCAAGGCTGAGTACAGAAAGCGGTTGAGCGTTTGGTCTGGTTCACGTTCACCCTCAGTCATTATTTCATGGCAGGACAGAATTATTCTTGTGAGTGGGAGGGAGGCCCGGCAGTTGCCGCTTTGCCTGCCCAAACCCGCTGCAGCTGGTAAGACCAGGCACCCCTAACAGGGTAGGATAGGGGCCTGAGAGGGAGGGGCTTGCCCCAAACCAGCAAAGGGATGCACAACCCAGCTGTGCTTTGAGCCAGGAGCCTCACAGCTGTGCTGACGCCTGACTCATTTTTCTGATCCTGACAGGCGTTATCCCACACGGAGGTCAGCACTCCAGAAAGGGCAGTGTGTTACGCCAACCGCTCAGCGGCCCTTTTTCACCTGGACCAGTTTGAGGTGCGTTGGAAGACACTTGCCCAGGAGAGAAGAATGTGCTTGCTATTTCTGCATGACCTGACCGACTTTGACACCAGCTCTCTGCTTCTAAAGTCCACAGCGGGGCAAAATGTCTCCCCTGGCCTGCCTTGCGTGGCAGGCATGCTCCTGCCGAAAGGAACGTGCCCTCATGGGACAGCCAGGGGGAGATACTCAGCACTTGCAGGCATTGCCTCTGCAATAGTTGCAAAGCACCTGTCAGGCAGACCAACCCCCCATATCACAGGTGAAGGGATGAGGCTGTGGGAACAGTGGCTTTCCTTGAGTGTATGTTGCCAAGGCACGTGCTGAATCATAGTTCTTAAGTACTGTGTTGCGACAGCTCTTCACGATGAAACAGGAGGAGAGGCAGTGCAGGTGCTATTGTGAGTTTCCAATGGATTTTCTAACCCCGTTTAATAATAACTGTGTGTCATCAAGTTGCAACCCACTCATAGTGACCCCAGGGCCAGGGGGTTTTTTTAGGCAAGAGATGAACAGAGGTGGTTTGCCGTTGCCTTCCACCCCACAGCAACCCTGGTCTTTCTCGGTGGTCTCCCACCAAAGTACTGACCGTCAGGGCTTTTTTCGTAGAAAAAACCCAGCAGGGACTCATTAGCATAATAGGCCACACCCTTGACAGCACAGCTCATTAGAATATTAGGCCACACCCCCATGTTACCAGAAGTGTGGTCATCCAGCTACACCCGCCTTTTGCTTCTTATTCTGTTTACCTTGTTTGTAGTCAAGACCCAAGGCTTTTTTTGGTAGCAGGAACTCCTTTGCATGTTAGGCCACATACCCCTAATGTAGCCAATCCTAATGAGTTTCTGCTATTGGGTGCAGCCTGTTATGCTAATGAGTTCCTGCTGGGCGTGGCCAACTCAGGAGCCAGCCGGAATGCCGTTCCTGTGCGTTCCTGCCCAAAAATAGCCCTGCTGACCGTGGCCCACCTTGCATAGCTCTTGAGCTCTGACAAGATCAGGCTAGGCTGGGCTATAAGATTAGTTTCAGGAAGACTTTCATCCCAGTGAATAAGCAGAAGGTTCTGTTTACATTCTGCTGCACAAGGTGCTTCATTGCCGGTAAGGATTTCTGTCCTGTCTGTATGCAGAGAGGGCTGGCATTGGCTGTGAGCTCCTCAGGAGCAAGGATGCACTCAGCAACCGGTTGCTGGGGTCTGCTGGCCAGGGCAGCTCCAAGGACTGGGTCATGTTCCAGGGAACTGAGTCAAAGCTCCAGGCTGTCTTGAGCCGGTCATACAAGCTGGTTGAACCAGCACGGCTCCCAGCTCAGCCTAAGGCTTAAGTATCCTGAAAGCTCTGCCCAGTCATAAGAGCATAAGAGAAGCCAATGTTGGATCAGGCCAGTGGCCCATCTAGTCCAACACTCTGTCACACAGTGGCCAAAAATACCAGGTGCCATCAGGAGGTCCAGCAGTGGGGCCAGGACACTAGAAGCCCTCCCACTGTTGACACCCCCCCAAGCAGCAAGAATACAGAGCATCACTTGCCCCAGCCTGAGAGTTCCTATTTATATATTGTGGCTAATAGCCACTGATGGACTTCTGCTCCATATGCTTATCTAATTCCCCCTTGAAGATGTCCATGCTTGTAGCTGCCGCCACCTCCTGTGGCAGCGAATTCCATGTGTTAATCACTCTTTTGGTGAAGAAGGACTTCCTTTTATCTGTTCTAACCCGACTGCTCAGCAATTTCATGGAGTGCCCACGAGTTCTTGTATTGTGAGAAAGGGAGAAAAGTACTTCTTTCTCAACCTGCTCCATCCCATGCATAATCTTATAAACCTCAATCATGTCACCCCTCAGCCGTCATTTCTCCAAGCTAAAGAGCCCCAAGCATTTTAACCTTTCTTCATAGGGAAAGTGTCCCAACCCTTTGATCATTCTAGTTGCCCTTTTCTGCACTTTTCCCCAGCGCTATAATATCCTTTCTGAGGTGTGGTGACCAGAACTGTACACAGTACTCCAAATGAGACCTTACCATCGATTTATACAGGGGCATTATGATACTGGCTGATTTGTTTTCAAATTCAATTCAGTCCTGCCAAGACTTCATGGGGCTCTGACCCTGCAGAGAATTGGAGCAGGGATCTCCTTTGACAGCTGCAGCAGGGGGTCACAGGCCTGGCACTTGTTTGTTGTTGGGCTGTTTCCTTGCTGTTCCTGTTGGGGGTGGGGAGAACTTGGGGGGAAACAGTGGTCCAGGGTGGGTACCCGGGGGGATGGGAAGCTGGCAGCATCTCCTGGTGCAGAGGCTTCAGAAACAGACCCCTTTCCTGAGGTCTTGGAATCCAGGGGGTGGCGCTAGGGAGTCTAGTGATGCTAGTGGTGGTGACCTCCTGAACCCCAGTGGTGGTTCCAGCTCCTCCAGCTCTTCTTTGAATGGACAGTCCATCCCTGCATCTGAATGCGGCCCAGAAAGGGTCTTGACAGCTTCTGTGTCTGGGTGGCCACTTAGCACAAAATGCAGGTATTAAATGGTGCTCGTGGCAGTTTCTTCTGATGGGGATGCTAGGAAACAAGGGTGAAGGGGAGAGTTTGTCCTTGGCCTATAGATCATCACATAATATCATGATACATCACAGCATCCAGACACAACAAGACCATTTCCCAGCATTGTTTTTCTTTTTTGCAGGTGTGTCTGGAAGACATCGGTAGGGCTCTGGCAGAGGGCTACCCGCGGAGATTGCGCCCTAAGATCTTGCTGCGGAAAGCAGAATGCCTCCTTTCTCTAGGGAGGTCCCAGGAAGCGGCCGAAGCGCTCTGCAGCTTGGAGAGCGAAATGTCTGCGGATCAGAGTCCGGTAGCTGACAGCCATCAGGGGCTGTTTGGTAAACTCGGGCAGCTGAAAGCAAGATCCAGCAAGGGCAATAGTTCTGCCCGTCAGCCCACCGTCCCCAGCGGGGCCCAGGAGGCCCTTGAACCTTGGGAGAAAAACAACAGGATTTCATGCGCCTCCGCAGCAGTGAGCTTGAGAGTCTCCCCAGGCAGAGGGCGTCACTTGGTTGCTGCCAGGGATATTCTGCCTGGGGAAATCTTAGTGAGGGAGGAGGCCTTTGTCAGCGTGCTGCGCCCAGGAGAAAGCTTCTTGCTCCGCGGCAGCGCCGAGACAACGATGGGTGAGCCGCTTGACAACGAAGATCTTCACTGCCACCATTGCTTGAGGCAGTTACTGGCTCCCATTCCTTGCCAGGGCTGCAGTTATGCCAAGTACTGTAGCCAGATGTGTGCACAGCTGGCGTGGGAGAATTACCACTGGAGAGAATGCTCCCTTGGGGGACTTCTCCTCACTCTGGGAGTTTTCTGCCACGTGGCCTTTCGAGCCGTTCTAGTGGCCAGCTTTGCAGAGATTCGTACTTTAGTTGGGCAGTCACGCAGAGAGAACTCAGGGGAGGCTGGTGTTGCCGAAGGCTCAGCTTCGAAGGAGCAGGACTCGGCCTCCGTGCCCGGTTGTGACGCTGACGGGCAGTACCGCAGTTCCTATCAAGCCGTCTTCAGCCTTCTGTCCCACACTGAGAAGCACAGTCCGGAATTCCTTTTCCTCTGCAGCCTGAGCGTAGCAGCCTTGTGCAAGGGACTTGGAGAGTCCAGCCTGACAGCTCCGGTTTGGGGAAAGAGTCCGTCTGAGTGCCAGGAAGGATCAATGCCTGCTGAGGCATCTCCCGAGCTGAAGATCCTGGGGGAGGCCATGCTGAAGCATATGTTGCAGCTAAGGTGCAATGCGCAGGCTGTGACCATACTGCGTGAGTCAGGTCAGTGCTTGGTTCTCTTGAGCGGGTGGGTGCACGCTGTGACCCCGAAGGAGGGACTGGCAATGGCTCTGAAGCATTCTCAACAGCCTGCAGACTCTGCCGGCTCTCTCACGGCCCTGAAACCATTATTGCTTCCCCCTCCCTCCAGGGTCCGGAGATAAACTGGTCGCTAGCAGTGAGCAGGTGCGCTTGGCTGTGGCGCTCTTCCCTGTGGTCAGCCTACTGAACCATTCCTGTGACCCGAACACCAGCGTGACTTTCAGCAGAACCAAGGCCGAGATCAGGGCTCTGCAGCCAATCGCCAAAGGGCAAGAGATTCTCCACTGCTACGGTAAGGAACTGTCATCGTCTTTCCCAGAAGGAAGCGGGTAGCGGAATGTTTAAGAGCTGTGGCCTGTTGTCACAGTATGCTGCAGGGCAGATCTTTGGCTTCTGCTTTCATGGTCTTTAATTCTCTGCCCAACCCTTTACTGAAAATGGGGTACAAGGCCTCCGTCCTGTGGATTGGCCCCGTTAGTTTCCGTGCTGAGCCCTGAAGATGCTGGGAAGAAGATTGAAACATTACTTTCAAATTCCTGTATATAAGCCAGCCCTTATGATATGGGCAGTCAGGAATTTGAAAACCGTTTTCCAGTCTCCTTCCTTCCAGTCTTTTTCATGATGTATATCTGACTTCTACCATTTATAATCTTCGTTTCAAACCAGTTCAAGAGCCCAATTAAATGAGAAAGTGGGATAGAAATATTTCTGTAGATATCAGTACCATATTTCTGGGCAACCTGGGTTTTTTTCCCCCAGCCGTAGGAAAGTGCAGATCAAAACAAGAGTTCCCCACTAGAATGCCCCGACTCCAAACCTGTAGTAAAAAAAAAGATCCTGAAAATGGCAGAGACACAAAATCCGGGGGAAAACGCCATTAGAATCGGGTCAATTGCCGATCCGGGACAACATGTGGGGAACTGATCAATTTCCCTGATTATTGGGCGGTGACACCGGGACAAGTGATTGTGTGGAATCGGCCTGAGTGTGCACAAAACTTGCATCGAGACTAAATTTTCTGCTAACAGAAGGGGTGGTATAATTTCCACCAGTTAACTGCTTCCTGCTGCGGACCCCCAGTTTGCCTCCCCTTCCATTCCTGAGGGTCCCTTGTTCCCCAGGAACAGCAATTTGGGGAGATCCTTGGGTTGCAGTGGGAGGGCACAAGGCAGGAAACTCCTGTTCCACTGGTGGAAGGGCCATCCTTTAGCAGATGACATAGCTGAGATCCAGCCCTTAAGCAGCAGTTGATGGACCAGTGGTCTGACTCAGCACAAGGCAGCTTTGTGTGTTTGTTTTTTACCCCACCGTTCTCCCAGAAAGGATGGAAAAGAAGCCAACCCTGTGCAATGCTAACGGGCTGGTATATGTGGCGTTGCAATCTAACTTCCCCTGAGCTATTTTACAGCATTTAAGATAAGAGCCCTGCTAGATCAGACCAGTGGTCCATCTAGTCCAGCATCCTGGCTCACGCAGTGGCCATCCCATTCCTCTGGATGGTCAACAACAGGGCATGGAGGCCAAGGCTTTCCCCCAATGTTGCCTCCTTGCTCTGGGATTCAGAGGTTTAGTGCCTCTGAACATGGAGGTTCCCCTCAGTCACCATGGCTAGTAGCCATTGACAGACTTATCCTCCATGAATCTATCTAATCCCCTTTTAATAAGAACATGAGAAACTTAAGCTTAAAATAGATTCAGGTGGGTAGCCATGTTGCTCTGAAGCAGCAGAACAAAGTTGGAGCCCAGTGGCACTCTTAAGACCAGCCAGTTTGGTGTAGTGGTTAAGTGCGCGGACTCTAATCTGGGAGAACCGGGTTTGATTCCCCACTCCTCCACTTGCAGCTGCTGGATGACCTTGGGCAAGCCATAGTCAGAGCTATTCTCTCAAGAACAGTCCTTGAAAGAGCTCTCTCGGCCCCGCCTACCTCACAGGGTGTCTGTTGTGAGGAGGGGAAGGGAAAGGAGCTTGTAAGCCGCTCTGAGACTCTGAGTAAAGGGCAGAATATATATCCAATCTCTTCTTCTCTTCTTCTTCTTCAAGGTATAAGCTTTTGTGTAAATACAGACAAAAGCTTGTATCTTGAATAAAACTGTGTTGGTCTTAAAGGTGCCACTGGACTCAAACTTTGTTCTTAAGTTTAAAATGTAAGTGTCAATTAAATTGCACTGCTATATTTTAGAAAGTGGACATCTCTCCTAAATTATGGCAGGCAATTGAAAAAGCATTGGAGTTGCTAATCCGTGATTGTCTCTTATGCAACAAAGATAGGAGGAAGCTGGGAGGACAGAAAGCAGCAACCTGTTTTGAGATGTCTGTTACAAGCACTCCCTAGGTTGTTGCTCCTCTTGGCTCTGTAGTACCCTTTAGCCTTTTGTGTTGTTGTTGTTCTCTCGTGGCAGGACCTCACAAGTGCAGAATGGGAGCTGCTGAAAGACACAAAGAGCTCCTCGCACAGTATTTCTTCAGTTGTCAATGCCAGGCCTGCTTGAGTGGGCTGGGATCCGAGAAGGGAGTGTCCAAGTACAGCGCCTTCCGTTGCCCTACCTGCCAGGCACCACTGCAGGTAAAAGTCAAATTCTATCTTCCTGGAACCTCGTTGAGGAATTGCAGCATGGGTGATGCTTTCTGGAGAAGGGGCTGGGGAAATCATTTGCCCATTGTTCACATCCTGTAGTTAAGGTGTAGTGGTTAAGTGCGTGGACTCTCATCTGGGAGAACCGGGTTTGATTCCCCACTCTTCCGCTTGCACCTGCTGGATGACCTTGGGCAAGCCGTAGTTCTGTCAGAGCTGTCCTTGAAAAAGAACAGTTTCTGTCAGAGCTCTCTCAGCCCCACCTACCTCCCAGGGTGTCTGTTGTGGGGAGGGGAAGGGAAAGGAGTTTGTAAGCTGCTCTGAGACTCCTCTGGGTAGTGAAAGGCGGGGTATAAATCCAATCTCTTCTCTTCTCTCTTCTTCTATGCTAGCCCTATGCTTGGAAACTTCCTGGTATTCCTTTGTCTCCCACTTTGATCCCTTCTCTTAGAATGCCATCAATTTTTGCATAATTTAAAGATTTGGTGCATGCATTAGTAATAAATATACTATTCAGCAGCTTTACAGGTGTACAGTCGTTTCCCACGCAGGCTCAGCTTGTGGTTCGTATGCACTGCATTTTGCATTTATTTGTGTCCCACTTTCCTGTCCAGTTTGGACTCAAAGCAGCTTAGAACATTGTTCTCTCCTCCTCCACTTTCTCACAGCGAAACCCCTGTGAAGTAGGCCAGGCTGAGAGTTTGCAGTGAGTCCATGGTAACCCAGGGAGCTCCTGTGGTAGAAGTGAGGATTCAAACCCAGGTCTCCCAGGATCCTAGTCTGACGCTCTGTCCATTATGCCATGCTAGGTTAAGAGTACATATTTTGATGCAGGGAGAGACATGAAGCCTTCCCTGTCCAGGCCTACAGTTTGGCCATGTATCTGGAGGAAGTGGTTGGAAATGTGTGCTTCAGCAAACTTTGCCTTTTTTTGAGAGTAAAATGATGGAGCAAACGACGTTTCCTTAATTACAGCTTAAACTACTGTATGATATGCAACAAGTATGATATGCTTCGAAGAAGTCTAGGACATCCCCCTGGTCCAGTTAAGTCATTAACTGGGGCTAATCACATGGATCGTATTGTGCCAGCTCTTTGTCAACCTTATTGGCCACCAGTTTGTTCCTTGGCACAATTCTTAGCTGCGGTTTTAACTGTTGACAGTCCTCAACATTTCAGCCCCGGGATAATTAAGAGGTCATTTACACCGGTATAAACTTCCAATGCCTAACATTTTGTCGGTATTCATGAGCAACAGGGCCTTCTCAACAGTGGCACCAAGAATCCCCCTCAAGGAAATTCATGTCCCTGCTTCTCGAAGATACCACAATGCCATTTCTCCTTCAAATAAAAACATACTGGCAAGTTTCACTGGTTAAGATATTTCTGCCTATGTAGCTGCATTCTTCTTAGTTTTAATTGTCTAGGCTGAATTTTCTGCTACTGTTTAATATTTTTCTTTTCGTTTACAGTTGTTGTTTTTAATTGTTCTCAACGCTTATTTGTTGGCCACCTTACGGACTGTTTTCAGTCGAAAGGTGGAATGTAAATATTTCTGTAACAAATGCATTATGGGCAGGGAAGTAAGCCTGTCAACGAGCTGTGTGGGCGCATGGGCGGCACTGATTGTCAAGTGGACTTCTCCAGGGGGAGGTCCTGCTCCGATGTTCTCGAGAGGCCTGCAAAGTACTGATCCCTGAAGATCACTTGCAGCATGAGTTGTGGCAACTCCAGCTACTAACCAAGACGGCCCTGGAGATGCTTGAAAACAGCCAGCCAGGTAAGAGTCGCAGGGGATGCTGCTCCCTGTTGACCTGCTTTTAGAGGAGTAACAAGAATCCTCGTGAGGCCCTCGTGGGTGACAGTATTGGCCTTCCCTACAGTGCTCCCTCTAAGCTGTGTAGTCCTGTGAGCAAAAATTCTACTTTGTGAGCTACTGGCATTAATATTGTGAGCGAGCAATTTGGCTGCTGCATGAATCAGCTTGCTCTGGAGCCGTCCTCCCTGAGCTAAGGCAAAAATGTGTGAGCTGGAGGCTAAAAGGCTGTGAGCTAGCTCACACTAACTCAGCTTAGAGGGAACTCTGTCAAGCTGCATACAGATCGATCTACACTGTAATGAATGGCTTGAAGGTCAGCTAAACAGGCAGGAGCGTGAAGTTTCCGGACACTTGGCAGGGCAGCTGTGATCCAGGAAGCTCTTGATTCAGATCTTTCTCTTGCCATGAAGGTTTCCTTAGTCTAGCCGTGTCTCAGCCATCACCTTGTCATCAGTATGCAGGGATTAGTCACAACCTGCTTGATAAGGATGTTGTAAGGATTGCTATATTAGGTAAAGGTAAAGGTTCCCTTGCTTGAAAGCCAGTCGAATCTGACTCTAGGGTTGCGGTGCTCATCTCCGTTTCAAAGCCGAAGACACAGCGCTGTCCGAAGACGTTTCCAGGTCATGTGGCCGGCATGACTAAACACCAAGGTGCACAGAACGCTGTTACCTTCCCACCGAAGTGGTACCTATTTATCTACTTGCAATTTCTTGCTTTCGAACTGCTAGGTTGGCAGGAGCTGGAACTAGAGACGGGAGCTCACCCTGTCATGCGGCACTCTCGGGTCTTGAACTGCTGAACTACTGACCTTCCACAGCCTGCAGTTTAGCGTCTTAACCACTTGAGCCACCGCAGCTCCTTTTTGCTATATTACTTCTCAATAAAGAGAGGGGTCTGCCCGCTTACATGCCGAGATAATGGTTTGTGAAACCTTTCGTGTGCACGAGCCCTTTCTAAACAGTAATAATGACCATTGCTTGATGAAGGGGGTGCTGTGTTATGAAATCGGGCTGTCTCTCTGATGCGTAACCCAGTGCACTCTACATATACCTCAATTCTGCTCCCTTGTCATTCTAAGGCTGAGGTCACACACACTAAATAATTCACTTTCGGTCCACTTTCCAACTGGATTTTGCCAGTTCACACAGTAAAACCCAGTTGGAAAGTGCACTGAAAGTGCACTGAAAGTGGATCATTTAGTATGTGTGACCACAGTCTAAGAATCCCAGTGAACTCAGAACGTCTGCTACGCTGCCATGTGTTGTCGTCCAGTAAGCTGCATCATATTCAGCCTTGTTTGTATCAGATCTGTAAATGCAGCACTCCCCTACTAGACTGCTGTGCAAGAATGGAGGGCGAAGACTCTTGGTGATGGGAGAGGAAGGAGCAGAAGCGGGATCTAGATACACTTTCTGTGCTGCAGCAGGATGGGGAACAGTATCTGGGGTGGACGTTTACTATGTGTTTTTTTGCATTGGCAGATCAGTCGGTGAAGCTGCTGTTGAGATGCAGGTCAGAAGCTGAAAGACTCCTCTGTCCAGAGCACTTGATTGTGGGCGAGATGGAGGATCACTTGGCACAAGCATACGTGACCCTGGGTAAATGCCGGGCTAGAGCTAGACATGGCAGGTTCTGAGTATATTCTGCCTTCCAAGCCCCCAGGCCTTGCTGGATCAGACCAATCAGTTTCATGGGTGACCTTGAGTTTCTACTGTTAGAAGGACCAGCATGATGTAGTGGTTAAGAGCGGCAGACTCTAATCTGGAGAACCAGGTTTGATTCCCACTCCTCCACATGCAGCCAGTTGGTTGACCTTGGGCCAGTCACAGTTCTCTCAGAACTCTCTCAGCCCCACCTACCTTGCAAGTTGCCTGATCTGGGGAGAGGAAGAGAAGGCAATTCTAAGCCACTGAGACTCCTTAAGGTATGGAAAAGCAAGTTATAAACACCTCCTCTTGAGAGTCAGTGTGGGGTACTGGTTAAGAGCGACGGACTCTAATCTGGAGAACTGGGTTTGATTCCCCACTCCTCCACATGAAGCCAGCGGGCTGGGTGACCTTGGGCTGGTCACAGTTCTCTCAGAACTCTCTCAGCTCCACCTTACTTCACAAGATGTCCGTTGTGGGGAGAGGAAGGGAATGTGGTTGTAAGCTGCTTTGAGACTCCTTAATGGAGAGAAAAGTGGGGTATGAAAGCCTACTCTTCTTCTTATATGAGAAGAGGTAGAAAAAAATCCACCCTCTCCATCCTATGTCCCCCCTTTTCTCTTGATAACTTTACAACTTCCAACGCTGTGATCTGTGTTCTAAGATGGGGTGGCCTGAACTCTGCAGCTGCAGCTTAGGGTTCCCAAGTACTTACTGCATGGGGGCGGGGGAAACATGCTCCCCGGCCGGACCAGTCCTCCCTGTAACGCACCATGCCATCGCCAGGAAGTGACGCCAGGCGATGCTCTGGCAATGGGGCTGAAAACTCGATGGTACCATTGAGTTTCCAGCCGCATTGCCAGAGTGTCGCCTAGTGTCACTTCCTGGCAACGGCATCGTGCAGCACGTCTTTCCTTCCCCCGGGGATGGTCCTGCCAGGATGTATCCGTCCCCCGCTGCCACGAGGTAAGTATTTGGGAAGCCTACTACAGCTGCGTCACAACACTGATACAGAGCCATTATTATGCCAGCAGACTGACTAGCCCAGACTAGCCAGAGCCTGAAAGCTAAGCAGGGTTGGCCACAGTTATTACCAAGGATGACCAAGAGAGACCAGAGTTGGTAAGCAGAGGCAGGTAATGATAAACCACCTCCTGCTCATCTGTCGCCTAGAAGTCATCTCTTGCCATAAGTCAGTTGTGACCAATGTTCCCGCTAAGCTGAGTTAGTGTGAGCTAGCTCACAGTTTTTTAGCCTCCAGTTCACACATTTTTGTCTTCGCTCGGGAAGGATGGCTCCAGAGCAAACTAGTTTATGCAGTAGCCAAATCGCTCGCTCACAACTTTAACGCCAGTAGCTCACAAAGTAGAATTTTTGCTCACAAGACTCCACAGCTCAGAGGGAGCATCAGTTGTGACTTGGTGGCACTTGACGATGATGGCTGTTTGTTGTCTCTTTCATGCTGATGTCCAGGAAGGATTTTGTGGCCTTCACTGGTGCCTCGCAGAGTTGACATTGCTAAGTCACTGTCCACTGTCCTCATTAGCCAATCACCCGTTCAAGCCCTATCCATGAATCTGTAAACCTAGAATAGTTCTGTCTGCTTAAATATATACTCTGCACTTAATATTGCACAGTTGAAACTCCACATTTGCCTGGTGGTTATTAATTTGATGTAAGTGGTTTTCTGTCTTCACTTTGGTTTTAAAAACAGTATCCTCCCTTCCCCCCCCCAGCTTTTTAGTATACCCCTTGGCACCATGACCAACCATTTATTTCTCTTTGCCAGGGAAGTGGCAGGAGGCAGCAGGGCACCTGCGTAGCAGCATTCAGGCTGTAGAAGCCCATTACGGGCCCTCCAGCATTGAAGTGGGTCAGGAGCTCTTCAAGTTGGCACAAGTCCTCTTTAACGGGTAAGCACCCACCCACACACACACACACACATATGCATCGCAGTGCATCATCTAGAGGGCGCATGGCTCAGTGGAAGAGCCTCTGCTATGCATGCAGAAGCTCCCAGGTTCAATCCCCAGCATCTCCAGTTAAAAGGATCAGGCGGTAGGTGGTGTGGAAGACCTGCCTGAGAAGCCGGAGAGCCGCTGTCAGTCCTGAGTAGGCAGGAGTAACAGTTTTAGGGAAGGGCCACAGCTTAGTGGGATAACCTCAGCCTGGTTCATTCCCTGGCATCTCATTAAAAGGATAACATTATAGGTGATGTGAAAGACCTCTGCCTTAGAGCCTGGAGAGCCATTATCAGTCTGAGTAGGCAGTACTGACCTTTGATGAACCAAGGGTCTCATACAGGGCTCTTTCTGCAGCAGGAACTCCTTTGCATATTAGGCGACACACCCCTAATGTAGCCAATGCTCCAAGAGCTTACAGAGTTCTTCTTACAGGGGCTGCTGTAAGCTCTTGGAGGATTGGCTACATTAGGGGTGTGTCGTCTAATATGCAAAGGAGTTCCTGCTACAAAAAGAGCCCCGGCTCTCATTCAGCAGAAGGCAGCTTCATGTGTCCCAAGTTTTTCTCGCTCTGGTGTGATCCGTGCACTATGCACAGGGGCGCAAGGCTTGAGCTCTTCCCAAGGATGCTCTGGCAAAAGCAGCTGCCAGTGTCAGGCCAAGAAATGCACAGGTGGTCCTGTTGGTTCAGACGTCCCCTCTCCACCCCGAAAGCAGGCTTCCCGGGCTCCTTTTGAAACACCACATATTGCTTTTCCCCGCAGCTAAAAGGATGTTCAAAGCCCTTTTTGGGGTCCCGTAGGAGAGCAGGGTTTCCCTGTCTGTCCCCTGGAGATCTCAACGCTACCTCCTTTTCTGACTAGGTGTGCCGTGCCAGAAGCCCTCAACACTGTTCAGAAGGCCGAAAGGATCTTGTCTGTGCATTTGGGTCCTCGGAGCTCCCAGGTCCAAGAGCTGCAAGAGATGAAAGCCTGCCTCCAAGAATCGCTGGGTGCCTCTGCCGCATCTGGAAGGTCATGGTCACCATAGGGAAACCCACACACCATGTGGTAAGGCTCAGCCCAGAGAATGGAGCAGAAGCGGGGACCCCCCCCCGTCCTTTTTTGGGGCGGATAGGCTGTTGCAGATGGAACACATCAGAAAGAGGCATCAGTCAGTCATTGTGATGTTGCCAGCATGGCTAAACATCACCACCTCTTCGTTTGTTCTCAGAGACTACAAAGTTTCCCCAAGAGCAGTGAAGACTGCAGCCATCGGATATGTGGGGGATGACAGCCGGAAGATGGGGTGGGGGGGAGTCTGTCATGCTCCCAGAACTGGTGGTATCCTGAGTTAAAAAGAAAGTTACATTTGGTATTAAGAAAGCTTTTGGATATAGCCAAGAAGGCTTGTAGAAGTAGATGTAAGAATTAATCGAGGTGTTTGACCCCCCCCCCCGCGTAAATGTTAAATGTTAGATTAGGATGTTTGTTACTGTTTTGTGTTGTTTTCATGTGGATGTATTGTGTATTATGTGTATTGCATTGTATATTGTGTGTGTATAAAATAAATAAAAAGCGGCCTTTAGGCCTTTTTTTAAAAAAAAAGAACTGGTGGTATCCTGGGCACCAAGTGGGGGGGCCTGGAAGGGTCAGGGGACCCTTCTTGCAGCCGCCGCCATGGGATAGTTGCAGGGGTCAGAGGCTGAGTTCCCCCCGTCAGAAGGCTGGAAGGTATCTTTCCGACTAAGTGATCAAATATCTGTTGTGAGTGGGAGACTGCAGGTGCTGGTTTTCATTTTGGGGCTGCCTCCCCTTCTGGCGGCAAATCGTTTGCAGCTCCGAAGGCGTTACTCTATCATGCATACCCTGCAGTGTACAAGGGACTGCTACTGAAAGGGCATGTACTTGCATGTGTGCACACAGACACACAGACCCCTGGGCCACTGGACACTGGTGTGCCCTTGGGATTTGGTAGAGAATGTTGCATTTATTGACCTGAAGGTCTCCCTGGATGCTACAATGAGAATTGATGCAAAAGACACAACAAAATAAAGATCATTATTGCCCATACACACACATATACACCCTATTGTCTTCTTTTTGGACAGGTTTCCTATCAGCTACAAGGTACTGGAGCAAAGTAAAAAGTAGTACTGACCCAAGCAGCTAGTTGGCCTTGGGGCGCGTCAAAAGCAAAAGCCGTTTTAATGCAGCGCATCAGGCACAACGCTTGTGGGGCATGGAAGGCATATGGAGAACCATCTGCCCACTTCCCAGGTGGGCTGCTCTGGGCGGAGGGAGGGGGCCTAAGTGCTTCTGGGGTCAAGGATTTTCCCAATGAAGAGGAGAGCTCCTGTCTCATTGTCCTGGACCACCAGCAAGAACGGTCTGTCCAGGTGGTAGTCTATGTGGAAGCTCGGGCAGGGGGTCTCCGCCGCCTGTGGTGGGGGCACTGATCCGACCCCGTCTTCGTTCATTTCCAGGCTGGCTTTGTGCTGCACGTGAGAGAGCTTGAGGGCCTTAGGAGCGATCTTGCTGAAGTCGGGGGTCTCAAAGAGCGCCTGGAGCCCTGCAAGGAAGGAGCACGTTAGAACAGGGCAGGAGACAGAGCCAGGCCACGTCTCTCTTGCTCCCGGCAGAGGAGCAGCAAACAAGGGGAAGAACTGGGAAGGTTCCCGAGGGGCAGCTGTTGGCCAGAAGAAAACTGTGCCATTTTGTGGATGCTGGCTTTGAGTGGGCGGTGCTAAGAGAAGCCTTGTCCTCTGGCTCTTCCAAGACAGCCCCAGCCTTCCCAGGAAACAGACTTGTCAGCAAGTTCAGGGTAAGCAAATGTAAATAAGTACTCAAAAGCCCCATGACAGAAAAGGTTTGCACAGGATGTTGTGTGGCCCTAGCAGGCTGACTGAAACTAAGATAGATGTTCATGAAGTTCCAATCGCCACAAGCTCTGCTAGCTAGAAATGAAGGTCCGTGTTCAGATGCAGCTTCCTTCTGATAAGTGGGTGCCAGAGTGCCAGATACAAACACCAAAGGGATGGCCAACCCCAGGCCTGGGAGCACCCCTAGTCACCCGGACTATTCCATCAGCCTGGCTGTCAATGGAGTATCCAGTTGTCAGCAGAGCAGATCTGGACTGGCCAAGCATGGTGGCAGCGCCGGCACTAACTCCGCCCCGCCAGAGACCTGTGTGCCCAAGTACTTACGCATTTCCTGAAGAGTGTCAGCCAGGGCCACCTCCGAAGCCAGCTTGAGCCGCGGCATACGCAGATCCACACAGACGGTCTTCAGCTGCTTGTTGATGTCGTGGACAAACTCCGAGGTGAGGCTCTCCTCAATCAGCGTCATATTCTGGGTCACGCTTTGGGGCAGAAAGAACAGGGCACTGACACTCCCCTCCAGGGGCAACTGGGCAATCTGGGGTGGGAGTCGGAGAAAGCACAAGGTCAGGCACTGACGTTCCAAAAGCGGGGGGTCAATCCTCCAGGGACCTCAAGCATCCTGCCTGATCAGCCAGCAGCCCTAAGAGCCTCTCGCAGCATGAGCGCCTTCCTTTATTTCGGCATGATTTGTATCCCGTTACTCATCTACCTTGTGGCTTGGGTTGCCAACCTCCAGGTGGGGCCTGGAGATCTGGTATAGCTCATCTCCAGACTATAGAGATCCGTTTCCCTGGAGAAAATGGCTGCTTTGGAGGGTGGACTCTATGGCACTGTACCCCCACTGAAGCCCCTCCCCTCCCCAAAGCCCATTCTTCCCAGGCTCCACCCCTCAAATCTCCAGGTATTTCCCAACCCACAGCTGGCAGCCCTCCTTGTAATGGTAGATGGCTTGGAAAATGTTTGGGCAAGAGGTGGGGGGGAGTCCATCTGTCCAGCCTGCAGGAGGAAGCATGCTTACCAAAAAAGAGGAGTCTTTGATGTGGTTGGTGTTTAGGCGCAAGGCAGATGCGGCTCCTTGGAAAGTGGGGTGGGGGTAAGGGAGTGACTGGTGGGTGGAGGCTTGGTTCCTAGATGGGTCGGGTTGGTGGTTTAAATGCTGCCTCAGTCCTCCCTTAGAACATTTTTCCAAGTGACCCGGCCTCTTTGGTCTCTGCGGAGCAGCTGCCCGCGCCAGGGGAAACCATGAAAAGCCTGTCTTTACCGAACACTGTCTCCTCTATTCATAACGGCCAATTTACAGATCCCACTCTTGGCCTTTAATTATACTCCTCTCTCGGAAGCCGTGGATGAAGTTAGTGTTCTTTGAAAATTAAAAGGCCACATAAGCCCCAAATAGCCTTATTGCCACTAGCCTGATTGTCATTCTCATTTGACACTTCAGCCAGAGCAGATTTTGTTTTCTCTCCAGAAGCTTTTCTGACTTGGACTTTAGAATTCTGGGGGAAGCCACTACAAGTGACTTTCCGGGCCCTCTGCCATATATACCCATCACCAGGTGGCAGGAATAAAGAACATTAGAAGAGCCCAGCATCCTGTCCCACACAGTGGCTAACCAGTTACTCTGGACGACCAGCAACAAGGCTTGGTGGTCGAGTCCTTCCCTGCCCCAGTGTTGCCTCCTGGTGCTGGGATTCAGAGGTTTACTGCCCCTGAATGTGGAGGTTCCCCTCAATCACCATGGCTAGTAGCCATTCGCAGACCTATCCTCCATAAATCTGTCTAATCCCCTTTTAAGGAAAGTTCCTTGGTCGGTTTTAGCTGTTGCGGCGACGGCATTGCGGGAGGAGGGCAGAGGGAGACACCTTTTGTGACATGGGAGTCCAAGTGCTTAGGTAGTGGTCCCCGTACAGGGACACTTTTTTACAGAGCATGTAGCCAGTGTTGGCCTTGATGCGGGGGCTCACGTTCAAATCCTGGCCAAGGTTCTATGCATGACCTTAGGTGGGCGAGAGCCTCGCGGGGTCTTGTCCATGGAAATGCCTTAAAGGGTGCAAGAAAGTCATGTCAAGGAGGAGGAAGGGACAAGGATTGCAAAAGACTTCGAAACGGTCCTGCGAACACGGACCCGGATGAGTTTTGTGCTGGTTCTCTTGGGTTTGCTGGCACTCAGGGTGGAGAGTGATGGACAGGCCCCTCCAACCATCCTATGGGGCAGTCGGGGGGGGGCAGGTGGGGCAGGGAGGGGCTTCTCTTCCAATACTGACCTTGCAGTTGAGCTCGGAGTCAAAGCCATATTTCACGAGGGTGTTGGAGCCAGCCATCGTGGGCACGCTCACGGTCCTGTCCTCATCCAAGTGGAAGTCCTGCAACCTAGTCAGTTTGGAGTCAAATCTGGTCATCCATTTTCCTGTTGGGAGGGAGAAGGAGATTTTTTTTGCTAAGGATTTGTTTTCCTCCTCCCTTGAGAGAAAATGTTGTAATCAGGGGTGCTGTGGGGAAAGAGAAGACAAGCCATGGTCGTCTTCACCCTCCCGTTTGAGCCTAACAAAGGGGCATTCGAACCATTCTGGCCACTTGCTTAAAAACAGTATTAGAGCTGACGAGAGACTCTCGCCTCCGGCTCACGCATTTTTGTCTCAGCTCAGGAAGGATGGGCTCCAGAGCAAACTAATTTATGCGGTAGCCAAATCGGTCGCTCACAACTTTGATGCCAGCAGCTCACAAAGTAGAATCTTTGCTCACGAGACTCCACAGCTCAGAGGGAGCGTTGCAGAGAAGGAATCAGTGGGGAATTGATTCCCAAGGAAATGGGGTCTGCCAATCAAAACCCTGTAGGTGGCTAATAAACAATCCTTTCACTTTCGCCATACTCCAAGTATGGGGTTCTTGGAAAAAGTGTTTGGCCCACACTCGTTTCCCTATAACAGGGGACCCAAGCCTTTTTGAGCCTGTGGGCACCTTTGGAATTCTGACACAGCTTGGTGGGCCCAGCTACAAAATGGCTTCTAGATGGCACCTGGAGATCTCCCGCTATTACAGTTGATCTCTAGATAACCAAGATCTCTTGGAGAAAATGACTCCTTTGGAGGGTGGAGTCTATGGCATTATACCCTGCTGAGGTCCCTCCTCTGCCCAAATCCCGCCCTCCCCAGGCTCCACGACCCAAATCTTCAGGTATTTCCGAACCCAGAGTTGGCAACCCGACTACCTCAGGAGGCGGAGCCACTAACAAAATGGCCGCTGCTGCAGCTTATCTTCAGTCACACAGTGAAGATCCTTGTGCTGTGGAGGCAGCTGCTGCCAAAGCAACATTTTTAAAAATCTGCGCCACCAATCAAATCTCCAGTGACCAATTAGAAGCCTTGCTAGGCAAAAGCCCCACCTATTTTCTGCAAACACTTGGCAGATGGTCAGTGAGCACCACAATGGAGGGCCCTGCCCTATAAATTGCCCTTGTTTGAGCCTGGTACCTAGGTCAGTAATTTTCAAAAGTCAGATGTAACGGGAAGATACTGTCGAAAGCTGAAATTTCAGCAAAAATGTAAGGCTCATACGTGCCCTGGTATGATTGTTTACACTTACACTCTGAAACCAATCCTTACTTCGCCAGAGACCATTGAGAGAGGAGCCAACTGCTTTAGAAAATCCAGTTTTAAATAGAACTGCCCACTTCAAAGGAGCCATCTCCTTATCTTGTGTACAAGGAAGATGACCTTTGGAAAGGGAAACAAATGACATGAAGGCTTGGGAACAAATTTTAAGGGAACAATTTAGTTGCAAAATGGCAGTCATCTCCTCTGAACTCCAGACACCCTGATGATGTTAAAGAAAGTGAGTTCAGAGGGGTTGGCTAATGGCACCTGAAGTCGAACAAACTCAACTGGTGTTCACCTACCAGTACAGGTTTGTGCTGTATGTATTGTGAGGTGTCTTTCATGGCTGGGGGTCCTAATCTAAGGTCCAGACATACTGGCATAGGGTTCTCCAATGCACAGAATGCACCATCAGGTACAAAAGATCATAAAATAACCCTTCTGAGTCACCAGAAGAACGATTAAAGTGAAATAACTCAAAACTCTCGTACAGTATCAGAGACAATTTAAGAGTGGTGATTGATGCAATTGAATACTATGACAGACATCCAGAAAAAGAAGTTGGATTCCTCTTCCTAGATGCGGAAAAAGCCTTTGATAATTTAAACTGGGAGTTTATGCTGCAAGTTATTGAAAAAATGGACATAGGACAATCGTTTGTAAACATGATTGTGGCAATATACTCAGAACAGAAAGCGACTTTGAATATAAATAAAGAAAGAACAGATTTCTTCCAGGTCCAAAAGGGAACACGTCAAGGCTGCCCACTATCCCCGTTGTTGTTTATTTGGATATTAGAGATATTATTGACAGCGATAAGAAAAGACAACAGCATTGAAGGACTTACAGTGAAAGGTTTTACATATAAATACAGAGCATTTGCAGATGATGTAATGTTTATGATCCAGGATCCAATTGAGAAAATACCACAATTGATGGAAAAAATTGAGGAATTTGGAGCAGTTGCGGGATTTTATGTCAATAAAAATAAAACTAAGGTGATGTGTAAAAATATGACGAAGCAAAGACAAACAGAACTTCAAGAGAAAATTCAATGTGAAGTAGTTACAAAGACTAAATATTTAGGAATTGAATTAACCATGAAAAATATTGATCTGTTCAAAAATAACTATGAAAAGGTGTGGTACAAGATTCAGCAAGACATGAAGAAATGGGACACGTTGAATTTATCACTATTGGGAAGAATCGCAACTGTAAAGATGAATATCTTACCGCGTCTGATGTTCTTATTTCAGACTATTCCAATATTAAAACAGAGGAAAGTATTGGATACGTGGCAGAAAGAATTATCCAAATTTGTATGGGCAGGGAGAAAACCAAGGATTAAAATGAAAATCTTATGTGATGCAAAGGAAAGAGGAGGTCTACAACTACCAAATTTAAGATTGTATTATGATGCCGTCTGTTTAACATGGTTGGAACAGTGGATTAACCTTGAGAATAAGAAGCTATTGGCTTTAGAAGGGCATGATAACAAGTTTGGATGGCATGCATACTTATGGTATGGAAAAGTAAAAATGGACAAATTCTTCAAACACCACTTTATAAGACGATCACTGTTCGAGACTTGGATGAAATATAGAAAATTCTTCTCAGAAGAAAGACCACTTTGGATAGTACCAGCAGAAGTGATTAATCCATATTCAAGAAATCAAGGGTTAGATTGGCTACCTTATAAAAGTCTTTTGAAATCAGAAGGGAAAAACTTTGTGTTAAAAGATAGATTTGATGTGGAATTTGAATATGATTGGTTGAAGTATAGACAGATATATGACTTATTTAAGACCGATAAAAGAGAACATGGTTTTAGAGAACATAATATGGAAATTGAAAATGTATGGCTTGAAAAGGGGAAAAAAATGATTTCTAAATTGTATAAGGTTTTATTGAAATGGTATACTGAGGATGAAGTTGTAAAAGAGCAAATGATAAAATGGGCGGTAAATGTTAATAATGAGATATTAATGGCATCTTGGGAACACTTGTGGAAAAAGTCAATGAAAATTTCAACTTGTGTAAATGTTAAAGAGAATTGTTATAAAATGATGTACAGATGGTATATGACGCCTAAAAAAATTGCTATTATAAATGAAAGTATGTCTAACAAATGTTGGAAATGTAAGAAACATGAAGGGTCTTTTTACCATATGTGGTGGACATGTGATAAAGCAGTAAAATATTGGACTGAGATCCACAATGAGTTACAAAAAATTTTGAAATGTACTTTTAAGAAAGACCCACAGATGTTATTGTTAGGACTTAAAATGGAAGAAATAAATGTAGCCAAGAGAACACTACTATGGTACTTGATTACAGCAGCTAGACTGATTTTTGCTCAATGTTGGAAACAAGATAAAGTACCTGAAACATGGGAATGGATTAAAAAGACGTTGTTTATGGCAGAAATGGACAAACTAACAAGAAAGCTAAACAACGAAGAAGATGAAACTTTTTTTGAAGACTGGAAAGACTTTCAAGAATACCTGTTGAAAAACTGGGATATTAAACGTGGTTTGATTTGTTTTGATAGTTATTAAGAAGAAAATGAAAAAGAGTTAGACTTTTGAATTGTTACCGTTAGTAAGAAAAATAAGGTTAGATGTAATGGTAAGAGAATAAGGGAGACATTAATGGGGTTGGAGCAGTGCAGGAAGCCTTGTTTTGGGGGGAGTGGGAGAAACAAAAATGGGTATGTAGTGGTTTGTTTAAATTGTATGAACATGTGATATATCCAATAAATTGTATTTACAAAAAAAAAAAAAAAACTCTCGTACAGTCAGGGCTTTTCTTGTAGAAAAAGCCCAGCAGGAACCCATTAGCATAATAGGCCACACCCAACAGCCGAAACTCATTAGCATATTAGGCCACACCCCTGGCAGAGCAGCTCCCTTCCAGGATCGACTTCCCCAGGTGCCCTGTGGCTTGCGGGGCGCCTGGGGAACCTTGGGGTGGGGGAGGCTGTAGGCATGGCCAACTCGGAAGCCAGCCGGAACACCGTTCCTGTGCGTTCCTGTCCAAAAATAGCCCTGCGTACAGTGAAGATGTAAACATTCCCAGCACTGTAAAAATCAAGTGGCAGAGTGTAGGGATCATTTCACAAGTAATAATAAGACAACACAACTTGAGACAAAAAAGTGAAACATATGCAAGCTGCTTTCTTGAGAAGTGATGGCCACTTGTATACTTGAGACAGAACTTAATTTTTTATTCATTTGTTGTTAATAATAATAACCAGGGTTCTTTTTGTAGCAGGAACTCCTTTGCATATTAGGCCACACACCCCTAATGTAGCCAATCCTCCAAGAGCTTACAGAGCTCTTCTTACAGGGGGCTACTGTAAGCTCTTGGAGGATTGGCTACATTAGGGGGTGTCCCCTAATATGCAAAGGAGCTCCTGCTACAAAAAGAGCCCTGATAATAATTCATGCTCTCTAATATCTTAGAAAGTGTGGGTTTTCCCCCTTTCCTTTGGAATTGCACCCTGGTAAAACTGTTCCGTTTATACTTGTCTTCTGTCTCCCTCTGCCACAAAATTTTAATATGCATGATACAGTTGATGCAAACATTTCTATGGATGTACTGTATTAACTGCTGTTTCTGTGAACAAGTACGAAACAAATGCTTTTAAAAAATCTGTTCCTGGTGCCATCACTGCTGGAGCCTCTCCTTCTCCCGGTGCTCTCCCTCCCTTCCTCCCTCTCCCGGCAGCTTCCCCTTACCTTTGAAGTACGCTGCCCCAAGGAGAAGGATGCTGATTCCATTGGGGATCTCCCGCAGGAACCTGGTGACTTTCCCATTGGTCTGCTGCTGCACCCAGTTGTTGGTCTCTTGCAGGTCCACGCGGGTGTTTCCTGTCAGTATTCTAGGCCGGAATCCGTAAGATTTCTCTAGCTCACTGACAAACCCCATTTTCATTCTCAGTCCTACCAAAGACCAGAAAACTCATGTATTTATAGGCCACTGTACACACATAAAGCTGCTTTATACTGAATCAAGACCATCAGTCCATCAAGGTCAGCATTGTCTACTCAGACTGGCAGTGGTTCTCCAGGGTCTCCGGCAGAGGTCTTTCACATTACCTACTGCCTGATCCTTTTTTAAGTGGCGATCCCAACGACGGAACCTGGGATCTTCCGCATGCAAAGCAGAGGCTCTTCCACTCAGCCACAACCCCTCTCTGATCCATGCCTGGAGAAAAGCTCTAAATCTGCAGGGCAAAACTAGCCCATAGATGTGGAATTCACTGCCACAGGAGGTGGTGGCAGCTACAAGCACGGACAGTTTCAAGAGGGAATTAGATAAACATATGGAGCAGAAGTCCATCAGTGGCTATTAGCTGCAAGGTATAGATGGGAACTCTCAGTCTGGGGCAGGTGATGCACTCTATTCTTGGTGCTGGAGGGGGCAGCAGTGGGAGGGCTTCTAGTGTCCTGGCCCCACTGCTGGACCTCCTGATGGCACCTGGTCTATTTTGGCTGCTGCGTGACAGAGTGTTGAACTGGATGGGCCATTGGCCTGATTCAACATTGGCTTCTCTTATGTTCTTATGTTCTTAGATGCAGAATCGTCCATCTTGCTGCCCTGATGGAGAACCATCCACCCACCCCAGGCTTCCAAATAGTTATTTCCCTGCTCAGTAGCAGGCAAAACAGATAGGAAAACATTTCAGGAATTGATTCCCCCCTGCCCAGGCCTGTAGGTTTTGTCAGCTAGGCATTGTTCACCAGGACTTATTTGCACAGCTAACTTATGCAGTCCAAGCCACAATACTCCCTAAGTAGAGAACAGATGCCCCAGAAGAAGGGGGGGCCTTTCTCTTGCTCTCGTGGTGTACATGCAATCCGTGTGCTAGCACTGCGATAAGTAGAGTGGGCTCCCACAATTGCCTTTCCCTTAGGGTTAAACTCTAGGCTACTATGTGAGGACTGAGGTTTCTGGATCTTCTCGTCAGCTTGCATGGTCATATGTGTTTAGAGAGCCAGGCTGGTGTAGTGGTTAAGAGTGGTGGACTCTAATCTGGAGAACCGGGTCTGATCTTGGGTCAGTCACAAGTTCTCTCAGAGCTGTTCTCTCAAGAGCAGTTCTCTCAGAGCTGTCTCAGTCCCACCTACCTCTCAGGGTGTCTGTTGTGGGGAGAGGAAGGGAAGTTGGCCGTAGGCCACTCTGAGACTCCTTCGGGTGGTGAAGAGTGAGGTATAAAACCAGCTCTTCTAGGGCTGCCAACCTCCAGGTATGACCTGGAGATCTGGAATTACAACATTTCTGGACTACAGAGATCAGTTCACCTGGAGAAAATAGCTGCTTGGGTGGACTCTGGCAATTATACCTTGCTGAGGTCCTTCCCAGACCCTGCCTTCTCCAGGCTCCAGCCTCAAATCTCCAGGAATTTCCCAACCTGGAGTTGGCAATCATAGCATATGCGGAGCATGCAATTACTATGCTTATCGTAACTGGAGCAAAGTTTGCAATAAGAGGCCTTGTCTCTTTAAAACACGTCTCTCAAAGTGAGGTTTGTTGTGAGAACAAAAGAAAGGCAAACTGCAACAATAAGTGACTTGTGTCTGAAGTTCTTGCTTGCTGGGGCTGGGGCCAGGACTGACCCACAACCCGTTTGGAAATATTGTCAAATCAAATATTCTCTTAGGGAGACTTCCCAAGTGCTCCTTTGGATGATTTGGTTCATAAGCCAGAAGCCGCTAGTACATGGGACAGAATTCCTTATGTCCTCCGGCCACCCCCCTCCCCAATCAGCCCTCACCCCTATGGGACACAGGCACCAAGCCTTACTTCTCTCCATGAGGAGGCGAGAGGCGCTCTTCAGGCCTTTGGCGGGGGCCACAAGGCTGGCCAGGAGGCCCTGGTAGGTGCTGTGGACCTCCGCCTTGTCGAGCAGGTCATAGAAGAGAGCGCGGGTGATGAGGGTCTCTGTCCGTTCTCCTGCGCCTGCCAACGGCAAAGAGAGGCCAGTGAGATTTTTCTCTCCCACCTTGAGCAACGTCGGACCAGGACAGAACCAGAAGAGAAGACGAGCTCACCCAGCGATAGGCCTGAGAGGGCTGTGGCGACACTGAAGGGCGACAGGAGGACGTTGTCAGTGGGCGTCTGGCTGGATCTCTGGCGGTACAGGTTGTAGCCGAAGTTGGAGACGGAGGCCGCCAGCTTGTTCACGGGCACCTTGTAAAAGGGGTCGTCCTCTTCCTCTGCTCCCCCGGTATTACCATCTGGATTTGCAGGTTCCTTTGGGGCACAGAATTGCTTCTTTAGCATGGTCTGATGATGGGAGGGAAGGTGGCGTGGCCTAGCTTGATCTAGTCAAGTCTGGGAAGCTAAGCAGGGTCGGTACTTGGATTGGAGACCACCAGGGCTATTTTTGGGGCAGGAACGCACAGGAACGGAGTTCCAGCTGGCTCCCAAGTTGACCACGCCCGGCAGGAACTCATTAGCATAACAGGCCACACCCAACAGCAGAAACTCATTAGGATTGGCTACATTAGGGGTATGTGACCTAATATGCAAAGGAGTTCCTGCTACAAAAAGAGCCCTGCATTTTGACAACAAGCAAGGTAAACAGAATAAGAAGCAAAAGGTGGGTGTGGCTGGATGACCACACTGCTGGTAACATGGGGGTGCAGCCTAATATGCTAATGAGCAGTGCTGTCAGGAGTGTGGCCTAATATGCTAATGCATTTCTGCTGTTGGGTGTGACCTATTATGCTAATGAGTTCCTGCTGGGATTTTTCTACAAAAAAAGCCCTGGAGACCACCAAGGAAGACTCTGCGGAGGAAGGCAAGGGCAGACCACCTCTGCTTCTCACTTGCCTTGAGAGCCCCTTGCTGTGGTCGCCAGAAATCAGCGACTTGATTACACTTTACATACACGTGGTCTGATTATAAGGATAGTAATGAATCGGGGGGAATTGTTTTCTAAGCCCTTCAGGGCCAGTGGGGAAATGCTAGATAATTCCCAAAATACAAAGGGGTGTGGGCTATGGAGGAAGCTTCATCCCAATTCTCCACATCCTATGACAACAAGTAGAGTTGCCAAATCTGGGTTGGGAAATACCTGTAGATGGGGGGGGCTGGAGGAGGGCAGAGTTTAGGGAGGGGGGAATTCAGTGGGGTATAATGCCATAGATTCCACCTCCCAAAGTGGCTGTTTTCTCCAGGTGAACTGATCTCCGTTGCCCAGAGATCAGTTGTAATCACAGGAGATCTCCAGCCATCACCTGGAGGTTGGCAACCCTCTAGGACAGATGGCCTGATCCCAACCCTATCTTGGTAGCTTGTGTTAGTGTTAAGCCCAAGACAGCCTTTGAAATGTTGCCGCCTGCAGGATGGAGGCTGACGTTCAAGGCGTTTCGTAAACGCTTCCCACCTGTCCTGTAAGCTGCTCACCTGTTGAGTCCCCGTGTCCTGGCTTATGCAGGAGGGGGTGAGGAGTCCCAGACACAGAAGAACCGTCAGTCCCCGCATGGTGGTGCCTGAAGGGGCAAGAATGGACAAAGGTGACTTCTGTGGCAATTCCCAGCCCTTTTCTGCAGCTGGTTCAATGTGCATTCCACCTGCAAAAAGTAGGATATCTGGCATGGAGTCAGAGAACTCAGCTTTGCAAGGACTTCATGTTTAAAAGGCAACTCCTCCACCTTTGGTGTTGCAAAGGAAAAGAAGATTCAGGGCAAAGGGGTCAGGCTTTGGGGCTTTGCAGATGCTACTCTCCTCTCGTGGGCCAGCAGAAACAAGGTGTGCGTTTTTAACCATTCTTCTTTTAAAAGATCAAGAGTGTTGAACGACAAAACATCTAATGCTAAATATGGCCTAAAAGGTAAAATAAGTCCGATGAAAGACAAGGACCTTCCTTTGTGAAAAAGCCTTGCTCTAAGGGGGGAAGCTCTCTCAAAAGGGAGACCCTTGTGTTTTCCTTAATTAGAAGCTACTTGAAATAACTTGGTGTGCAATCGTGAAGGTTTTAGAGTTTGGTTTTTGGTGTTAGAGCAGTTGGACTACGTTTACTATGGCCAGCTCTGCGGGGTGGGGGTGTCTGTGATTCACATCGCTAACTGGTTCTTTTAAGGGCTCTGATTCCTTTGCTGACAACACAAAACTGGGAGGAATAGCTTGGAGGACAGCAATCAAATCCATAATGATACTGATTTTTGGACAGGTTGGCTGAAAGTAACAAAATGAAATTCTATGGAGACAAATGCAAAGCTCTGTGTTAAGGCAAAAAAAATTGTGGAAAACTTGGCTTGGCAGTAGAGCACATGAAAAAGGCTCTTGGGCTTGTGACCAAGCGCAAGTTGGACAAGTCAGCAGTGTGATGCAGCTTCAAAAAAGGCGAATACAATTTTACATTGTGTTAATAGAAGCAGTAGCCCGGTCATGAGGGATAAGGGTTGCCCTCAATGTTGTGCTAAGTCAGACCTCATCTGAAGTGTACTCTGTCCCATCTTGGTTGTCTGCCTTTAGGACAGAGGAAGACAAACTGAAACGGGTTCAGAGAAGGGCACCAAAGATGATTGTATGTTTGGAAAACAAGTCTTGTGAGGAGAGGTTAAAAGAACAGGGTATGTTTAGCCTGGAAGAAGAGAAGCTGGAGACATGACTATGCTCTTCATGTACCAGAAGGCCTGTTCCCAAGGAAAAGATAAATTATTTTCGATTACAGGAGGGGACATTTTGGTTGAGAGGGATTCAACAATAGCAGCAGTTATGGGGAGGGCGGATGTGGCAACTGTCCCTTGATGTAGGTCTTCAGTCTTGACTGTCAGGAACCTCTGAATTCCATACTTTGAGCAGAGGGTTGGAACAGATGGTCTCTAAGACTCATCACAACTTTGGCTTCATCTGAGCCTTCACTGCACAGGTACATGGACTGAACCAGGGACTGTAACGTTCCAAAGCAGTCACACAGAGAGGCAAGATCAAGTTTATAGGCTGCTTTGCCCACAGAGCTCTGTAGGGGCACCAAGCACAGCCAAAAGGGTTTCCTGCTGTGTTGTGTATCTTCCAAACTCTGGGCAAACAAGAGGACAGTAATCATGGCTTGTGTTGTGTGGCTTGTTTCTCCCTCCCCCTTGGAGCCTTGCTGGCTTGTGCTGGAGTTGCACAGCTAACTCCTACAGCCAGGGTTCCCCCGACCTTTTTAAGCCCATGGGCACCTTTGGAATTCTCAAAAAGGGCAGTGGGCATAGACACAGAATGGTGGGCACCGCAGGCAGAATCAATCACAAATTGGTGGCTGCAACCACAAAATGTCAGGGATGGAGGTTATATACAACTCTTAATAGCAATTCCTCAACATTCTTCAAGCATAGACAACTTCAAGAGGGAATTAGATAAGCATATGGAGCCGAAGTCCATCAGTGGCTATTAGCCACAAGGTATCGATAGGAACTCTCAGGCTGGGGCAAGTGAGGCTCTGTATTCTTGGTGCTTGGGGGGGTCAACGGTGGGAGGGCTTCTAGTGTCCTGGCCCCATTGCTGGACCTCCTGATGGCACCTGGTATTCTTGGCCACACTGTGTGACAGGGTGTTGGACTAGATGGGCCATTGGCCTGATCCAGCATTGGCTTCTCTGATGTTCTTATGTTTCAAGCAGAGTCTCTGCTTAAGTGGATGTCTTTTAATCTGCACAGCCAACTAGAAGCCCTACTGGGAAAAAACTCCACCTTGCCCCGGCCACTTGGGCACCAGGAAAGGTGTCAGCAAGTGCCCTGGTACCCATGGGCACCTTGTTGGAGACCCCTGTTCTACAGCAATAAGATGTCGGAATCATATCATGAACATTTCCCCCCACCCCACAGTCCTGAGTATCTTATCTCCTAAGGTGCCATTCTAACGATTCTAGGCCAATTGGCTTTAATGGACTTTTGAAGAGGGCAGTCACTGTGCTTGCAAGAGAAAATGAACTTGGACGAGACCTCTGTGAGAAAGAAACCAGCATGACAGCTTGGCAGATCCCCGGGTTAACTTCTCCCTGCTGTTTGCAAAGGAGACTTTGGACTGTTCTATCCAGTCCAAAGGACAGACCGTAGCCCCAGCAGCAATGCCTGCCATATCCCTGAAAACTGGCGCCAAAGGGGCTGTGTGGAAACAGCAGTTATGTTCTTCCAAGCCTACAATTAAAGGGAAGGCAGTCCCAGCAGCTGGGGCAGCCAAATTAGCAGGTTAGTCCCCATGAGTTCCAGATATGACATTCTCCTAAAATTAAGGCCGCCAGACAGACGCCCAAAGGTCCAGAAGAGGCAGAGCGTTAATGATTCTTCCTGCTACCAACTTTAATTTTCCTCTTAGAAATGTCTCTTTGCAGCAGGGAAAAAACCCAAATCAGTTTAGCTGCTTGAGAAGAAATGGGGGGAAAGGGGGAAGAAACTGGCTGCTGGAGGAGCGTCTCTTTTTCCGTCTGCACTGGAAGACCCATCTAGAAAGCTTAGCCTACAGCCGGGGTGGCCAAACTTGCTCAACATAAGAGCCACATAGAATAAATGTCAGACGTTTGAGAGCCACGAGACGTGAACAGAGATTACATGCACATTTTTATTTTTTTAAAAAATGCAAATTTGCTTTTATTGACATTAAATGAGACTGCCAAAAAATAAAAGCAAAAGGGGTAAAAACAGATATTGATAATGATGTTTATTTGTCCAATGATATTTATTTGTTTGAGAGAGAAAGAGGGAGAGAGGTGGAAAGAAAGAATGAAAGAGGCGGAAAGAAAGAACGAGAGAGAGAAACAAAGAAAGCAAATAGATGGGAGGGAGGGGGAAGGAAGAGATGCAGGGAGGGAGGGAGGCAGGGAGGGAGAAAAAGCATGCCTCCCGTTCGCTTTTCCAGCTGCCCTGCTGGGAGCCACACAATATGTGTGAAAGTGCCACATGTGATTCCCAAGCCGCAGATTCGCCTTTCCTGGCCTACAGTATGCATGCAAAGATGGGAGGGGGGGTGTCTATTAAGTTTAGCCCAACTGCAAAAAGTTACCAGCATGTTCTGGTCCCGACCACACTCTACTTTGGAGATGGGGGCCTCAGAAGGGAGGCTGGATGTCCTGGCTTGGCCATAGTTGCCGGGTTCAGAATTCGCCGGGTTTGCCAAGAATCTATGCAGAAGCCTCACTGAGGATCAAAGTTCCTAAACATCTGGCTCTGATTAGCACTAAAGCATGCAGCCCAGGAGAAAAACCACAGAAAAGACCTATATTTTAGCCAGAATTTAGATGGGTCTTGGAACAGGGGTTTTCTGAGCTCTCGAAGCTCTGTGAAGATACACCAAGAGGTCATAACAGACAAGGAACTCGGATGCTGAAGGGTGCCCAATTAACCAGAAAGAAAATCAGCCACTGGCTGGGCGATGGGTGGCCTTTCCCAGCTGGAGATTTTCAACTGATCACAGGTTCCCATTGGAAAGGGGGCCTGTGGCGGAGTTCTGCCAAGCTGGAACTGCCACCACGTGCATAATGCGCAACAGACTGGTCGGAGTGCAAAACGGGAAAGCTGCCCCATACCAGGGATCTGCATGAACTGATAATGTGCCATCTGGCCCCCACTCTGGACTCCTGTATATTTCCTCTCAAGCCGCTAAAACCTCTTGTGGTGTTGCAGAGATGGCCTTAGTGGGAAGCCACGGGTGGTGGCAGGAAGAAGAAAATGAACACTCTTGCCTCATCTTGGACGAAGAATAGCACCCTTTTTGGGTCATCCCCTACCGTACTGCCCCTGGTGATACTTCCGCACACCTGCCTTTTTGTACGGGCTCACTATAAAGCAGGAGTCCGGTATCAGCACCTGAAGGATGAACAACACTTATTCCGCCATACACTTCTGCGAGTCGATGCTCATTTCATGAGATGCTTGCACATAGTTCTGACAGCACACTAAAAACTGCAAACAACAGAATGATGGACAGAGGGGGGGGATGTTACAAAGAGAGGCAGAAGAAATCTATCTGAAGAAGTGTGCGTGCACATGAAAGCTTATACCTCCAATAAAACTTCGTTGGTCTTAAAGGTCCCACTGGACTCAAAACTTTGTTCTGCATCTGCCTAACGGGTGTATGCTCCAATGCATCTGATGAAGAAATGTCTGACTCATGAAAGTTTATAATTTCCCATTAGCCTTTAAGGTACTGCTGGACTCCTGCTGTATTGCTGCTACAGACTAACGTGGCACCCTGTCTGGTATTATCGTTCCTGCTGCTGTGCCATTCTAGCAACTCTCCAGGCATTCCTGCCTATAAGCTCCCTTGCCCCTGTGGCCACCAAACATGCAGGAACGGATCTGGATTGCTCCCTTACCTGTCTGCCTCCGTAGTTCTCCTTGCCCAGCGTGTGCGAGAGGAGAGAGCAGGGGAAGAGTGTGAAGCTGTTGTCCTGGGGCCACATCTGCCTGCGCCGCTGCTGCTGCCGCCGGCCAGCCCACAGCCTCCTCTGCAGGCTTCAGATTACAGCTTCCCAAAGTTCTCTTAAAGCGCCCCCCTCTTGTTTTTTTGGCACTCCACTTTCCTAGCTTTTCTAGAGCTGTTTGTGAATGAGAAAAGAGTGGAAAGAGAGGACCCTGGTGGAGCTCGGTCAAATTGAGGGGTTCTTTCTGGCCCAGCGACCAGTTCCTGGAATGGCATTCAAAGCTGGAAATTCTCATTAGGCCAGCCCCAAGTTACAAGGGCATGGCTTTTAGATACAGCCCTCAACTAAAGCAAGGCAAGGCAGATGCATTGTCTGAATGGTCTGGCGAGATTTGAGTCCAGTAGCACCTTGAAGACCAACAAGATTTCCAGGCTATAAGCTTTTCAGAGTTCCTTCATCAGGTACAAATGGCCTGGTTTGCTGAACAACTATAACTACTACTAGAGGCAAGTAAGTCTCTCTCATGAGGCTGAAGTTGGTTCCCAGTTCCTTATTCCCAGTTCCCAGTTCCTTATTCGTAATTCCCCCAGTTTCTTGGTCTTTGTTTTTCCTGTGGGCTTTGGTGCACCTAGAGCTAAACCCAGGCTTTGGACAAGAGGAACAGCCTAGGTCCCCTTGAAGGACAAAGTCCCAAGACTGGGGATGTATGACTGAGGCGCAGTATTTGTGGTTGGTTTTGAGAATAAAGAACTCTGATTAAGGAACTGGGAACTGACCTGCCTCGTCCCCAGTGGTACAAAGAAGACAGATTCTATAACTACACCCAATAAATACATAGCATTGTTACGGCAGTACATTAAAGAGCTAACAGTCTGTATAATCTCTAAGATTACAGTGAATTCAGGAACACTGAGGGGAAGAGTTTCCCTTTCCCAGGTGCTCAGAAAACGGAATTTGCATCCCGTCTCTAGCAAAGTAAGGTTTTACCGTATTTACTTGATGAGTCCGAGACAGCAACTCCAGCCTCCTCCTAAAGGGCCCAGGAGAAAGGGTAGCGGCGAACAAGTAGCTAAGAAGACTCACGCTAGTCTTCTGATTTGCAGAAGCTTGAAAAATTGTGACTGTGCAGTGAAAGATGTGCTTTTGTAGGGTCGATCTCCAGGACAACTGCAGATTTTCTCCTGATACCGGGGAAGGATTGTGTGTGACTTGAAAGTTCATTTGCTTTGTTTTTAATCATGCTACATAAGCCACCGTTTTCTTGATGCACAACAGAGGAGATACGCAGTCACTTTATAAGGGGTCATGTTCTGACTGTATTGGAGTCTTTCTTTGTGTGCAAAGAACCAACTATTCAGGACGAATGAAGTTCCAAAACAGCTTTTTTGAGGCCGCTTCCAGGTGGAGGTTTTGCTTTGGTTTCATGTCTACACTGAAGCATGTGTTTGTTTTAAAGAATTTCCATGCCCCCCACACATACTTTGTGATCTTTCTCAAACCTGATTTGGCGTGATCTTTTGGGAAAGGACACAATCAAAGCAACCTTCGTGGACAGGAAGGTATGTACTTTCCTCAGTCCCATCCATATCAGTGCCATTATCCTTGCCTCTGTTGTGTGCAGCCATCTCCCTGCCACCAGGGGAGGGCTTTTTTCTTTAAACTGGTAATCTGGAACCCCCCCAGGTTGATGGACACATGAATACATGAAGCTGCCTTATACTGAATCAGACCTTTGGTCCATCAAAGTCAGTATTGTCTACTCAGACTGGCAGCGGCTCTCCAGGGTCTTAGGCTGAGGTCTTTCACATCACTTCCCAACCTGATCATTTTAACCGGAGATCCCGGGAACTGAACCTGGGACCTTCTGCATGTCAAGGAGATGCTCTGCCAGCGAGCCACAGCCCATGTACTGTGAAACTTCACTATTAATGCCGAAGTCCACCCTCTCTAAGCTGGTTCAGAACTTTGTGGCCTCCTTGGCCAGCAGGGGGTCTCACTCTGCCTGTGAGAGGCCCAACTCGGGAAAAATGATATGTCCTGTTGTTAATTTTTTCCACCAAACGTTTGAAGGGCGGAAAGATCTGGTATGGGATTTAAGGCAGTCTTTGTCATATATTTCCCACTGTTTTATTGCATGGCAATTTAATTTGCTAATCCAGTTTTGTTACATTTATTGTATGCGAGCTAATGTCCCACTGTGTTGCTCTCCAGTCTTGCAATCCTCACGTATTGCCCTATTACACTATGCTTCTACTGCATTGCTGTTCTCTAATGCTGTTGAATGGGTGTATCATACTCTTCTTAGTACACTGGTGGTAACTGCAACCTGCCTTGAGTAACACCAAAGGAAGTAATACAGGAAATCATTGCTGTGTCAATGCAGCCTGAGTTACTTTTCTATTATGTGAGCTGCCTTTGTCAAATAGTACAGAGGATTACTGGAGGATTTCTGCCATCACAGGCTGGATTCAGAGCTCACTTTGAACTACAGGGCTCCGAGTGAAGAACACAGTTACCAGGTTTGTCTGTAAACTATTTCTGCAATTACCATAAGGGATGTATCTGATTTATACATGCTTAAAACACAGGGAATACTGCAACGTTATTGCATTTCTTAACCTGAAGACTTTAAAAGCATTGGAATGGCCTAAGTTAGACTAGGGGTCTCTCAAAGTCCAGCATTCTATTTCCCAGAAACCTTGCAGGCAGGGCATAAAAGCTGCCCTTGTGTTTTCTCAGCAGCATATAGTGTTCAGTGCCTATACATGGAGGCCCATTTCACTACCTTGACTGCTAGGTTACACGCAGGGCTATTTTTGGGCAGGAATGCACAGGAACGGAGTTCCAGCTGGCTTCAGAGTTGGCCACGCCCACTACAGCCAAAACCTCTCCGTGCATGGCTACAGAGGAAAGGCCTGGAGAGCAACCCCAAGGCAGGTGGGGCGGGGGAGGGGCCCTGAAGGATGGGAGGCATCAATGCCCCGTGCCTCTCGGCCTGTCCAAGGTCCAGCTTGCCTGAGCTCCCTGCAGCAGCGGGACACCCGGGCAAGCCAAGGGAAGGCATGGGGTGTGACCTAATATGCTAATAAGCTGCAGTGTCAGGGGGTGTGGCCTATTATGCTAATGAGTTCCTGCTGGGCTTCTGCTACAAAAAAGCTCTGGTTACATGTAAACCTGAACAGGGTAAAGAGGCTTCTGTGGCAGTCCCTCAACACAGCAAATCAGTGGCAAGGTTGACAGTGTGAGCACAGGAGGAGATCAGTACAGAAAGCACACGGCTTACTTCATTTCTTTTGTGTATTTGTACTTCGTTTTTCAGCCGGATTGGTACATAAAGCGGTTTACAATTCAAATCCATCACAATATCCAAATGCGAATGGGGATGGGGAAGGAAGGAAGAGGAGGTGGGGGACGTGTCGCTCACTCTTCTAACACTGGTTCACATCTATGCATTTTGACTCACTCCCACCTCTTCCTTAGGTGATTTTTTTCAGTTACAGCCTTTTGCCAAGAAACAAATTTCTGGGCTTCCCCCCAAAAGACACACACAATAAAAGAATTTCCTCCAAATAATGCAGCATCTGTTGGGACTTTGCAGAACCCCGGGGAGTTTCCGCCTCTCTGCTGTAGAGGGGAATGTCCCAAAGGTTGGCTGTCCCCTCTCAGCCCACCTGCCAGCTGCTGGTGGCTTCTAACTGCTGTCCGCGATGTATATACCGAGGACACACAAGTGTGTGCCGCAGTAAGTGCCGCTGGTTGCAAGCCCAGCTCTGGACGAGAGGCACAGCAGAGTAAGGGTTAAGTCTCTCCACTGCACCTTCGCCACCCCAGCGCCTTTTGATGGGGGGGGGGAAGAGTCAGAGGAGCAGAGACTCTGAGCAAACTCCTAACGGGGATTCAGACTCCAGGGGCGGCACTGGAGCAAAGGACCCAGGAGGAGTCGGTGAGGACTGAAAACTTCACATATCTTGGGACAGTGTGGGGAAACCTGGGAGAGGTAACCAGTTATAGAAGGTTTCCATAGGAAAACTTCACAGGCCGCTCCCAAAGACCAGCTGGGGGGGGAGAGAGGTGGTTAGAGAGGCCAAAGCCACTCCTGGTCACACCCCCACCCCCCGCCAGGTGGATTCTCCCTTATTTAGGAATTGTGTTGTGATCCAGATGCCGTTTGTCAGCTTGATCCTCCTCCTCCTCTTTCCTCTGCTTGGGAGCCCCGGGGTTGGGGTTCTGGATGCTGCCGAAGAAGAGGGGGATGCCCGTCACTTCCTCCTGGATGAAGAAGATGAAAGGACTGTCGAGGATGAAAGCGGAGAGTGAGCGAGACATCACCACGCTGGTCGCCGCTGCTGCCTCCACTCCGTCCTCTGCAAGGTCGAGGGCAGAGCCGTGCTGAATGCTGGAGACAAAGAGGGGTCCCTCCGCGATGCGACGGAGGTCTGGGGAAGAAAACAGCTCCCCGAGGCCTAGAGAGGGACAGGAAAAGGAGTTAGGCAGCGGCGGCTGGGGGAGAAGGCGACCGAGGGCCCGGGACTGGCACAGCCGCAGGAAGCAAAAACGTCCCTGCCATAAACTATTCTAACGATGTGTGCACATATTTGCACATGGTGCATGACTTCTGCAGCTTCCGGGATTCAAGGTGTCAAAGCATTGGGGCTTCTGCAGGGATGCGGCAACCCAGCAACTGAAGTTAAGTCATCGGTAGCCCGGGAATTGAAGTGGGGGAAGGCAGAGGAGAAAGCGGGGAAGATTGCCCATCCTCCAGGGCCGCTTCTTGAAAGAGCTTCACAGCCATCCTCTGCAGAAGATTTGGAAACCTTATGGTGCCTGCGCACCTTTCCAAAGCCAGGGAGGGCACTGCATTTTGTATCAGATCCAGAGCTTTCCTAGAACCTGAATGGCCCAAGCTAGACTGATCTCATCAGATCTCAGAAGCTAAGCATAGTTGGCCCTCATTAGTACTTGGATGGGAGACCAACAAGGAATGCCAGCATTGCTAGAAGAAGGAGGAAAAGAGATTGGATTTATACCCCGCCCTTCACTTGGAGTCTCAGAGCAGCTTACAGTGTCCTTCCCCTTCCCCTCCCCACAACAGACACCCTGTGAGGTAGGTGGGGCGGAGAGAGCTCTTTCGAGGACTGCTCTTGAGATAAAAGCTCTGAGAGAAGCTTGTGACTAACCCAAGGTCACACCAGCAGCTGCATGTGGAAGAGTGGGGAATCAAACCTGGTTCTCCCAGATTAGAGGCCGTGCTCTTAACTGCTACACCAAACTGATGCAGGCAATGGCAAATCACCTCTGAATATCTCTTGCCCTACGAGTTCGCCATAGGTTGGCTGTCACTTGACAGCTATTTCCACCACCATCCAACTTTCATGCTCGCTAGACAGAATGTGCCAAAGATGAAAGGGGCACTGGTTACATCCTACATGCAGTGCTGTGCAGCTAATGGCTTTCCTGTTCCATAAAACAGGCCCAATGATCTGAAGAAGATGGACCAGACTCTTGAAGTCTCTTCCGGACAGGTTTCAGTGACAGATTTAAACATAGCATATTGTTCCAAAGCAGAGGAGGAGGGAACGTGTGTGTAGAAAATGTGGCTGAAGGGGAGAGAGGGAGAGAGGGAGGGAGGGAGAGAGGGAGGGAGAGAGAGGGGGGAGAGAGAGAGAGAGAGAGAGGGGGAGAGAGAGAGAGAGAGAGAGAGAGAGAGAGAGAGAGAGAGAGAGAGAGAGAGAGAGAGAGAGAGAGAGAGAGACTAAATGTTCACAAGTCCTGGGGGAAGAGAAGAGGATCTTGCAGCTGCCGTGTTTCTTGGTAGCGTGTGTGCGTACGTCTGTTGGATTCCTTTTTTATTATGGATAAAGCATGCACAAAACTAGTTCCATCAGTGCAAGCTGCAGAACTGTGTCTCTGATGACGCAGCGGACTTTTGCTCGCAGAGAGAAGAGAAAGCTTGTATCTGCATCCTTCAGGGGCTGTGCACTGGACACAGGGGATGAACGAGGACGGCACCCTTGCCCCCAGGCCAATGCAGAGTGTCCCCTTCCGGCCCTCTTGCCAAGCCTCCCGCTGACCCCATTTCAAGTTGCCTGCTGCCACGGCAGCGGAAAAACAGAACCAGGAAACAGCTTGTGGCAGGAGAATAGGCCAGCCCCGCCCCTCCTGCGCCCATCTGCTCACCTAATTGGCTGATGGCTTGATTCAACTCCAGGTGACTCTCCAGGTGCACCTTGGGCATCTTCACCATGGTTGGCCTCTCCTCGGGGAAGTGGTCGAGGAGACTGTCTGGCCCGAGTTCAGACAGCAGCTGGGAGATGTTCCTTTCGGGCTGGTTAGGCACAATAGCCACGAGACTCATGTTGCCCTTAAAGGGGAACCTGGCAACCTGGAAGGAGCGAGCCAGTCAAAAAGAGGGGTGGACAGTATGGCACAGCATGAATTAAACAGAAGCAGAAGACTTGGAGCAGTGAAAGTGAACCCCCCCCCCCGGCCTTGCCTGGAAGCAATCAGCTCTTTCTTCCACTCAAGAGCCCAGTTTTCAAAAACACCCAACTGGGGTGGGAAGAAGCTGGAGGGGAATGTGGGTTCCAAACCCGGACACAGGGTGGGAGGGAAGAGAGAGAGCCCGCAAGTCAGCAAAACTGAGTTCACAGACCCAGCCAGGACAGGCTCACCTGAACGTCCAAGGAATCCAGAGAATACCAACTTAGGGAGTATTTCGGAGCCTTCATCATCTCCACGGAGACCACGAACTCATCGTCCAGGTGAAACGCGCCAGGCTCAGTCAGTTCGGGATCAAATTTGGTCCTCCAGAACCCTTCTCCCCAAAACACAGAAATAATCCATCAAGGGGAGAAACCCGGAAGGCGGACTTGGCTTTGCTTTGGAATCCTTCTGCTTCCTGCCCTTTTCAGGCAAGAGATTACGGGGCTGTAAAACACTTTCCAAGGAGCTTTGGGAGCCCGTAGCCAGCCTCCTGGGCTACAGAAAGCATTCTTTTAAATGGCGTTTGGTCTCCTGCAGTGCAGGAAATTCCTTTCTCATTGAGGCTGGCTATGCAAATCCCTAGCCAGCATATGGAGGCCTTGTTCATGCAACTCGTTTCTCCAGATGGCAGCCAGGCTGCATTTTAATTCCTGGGCTCAGAAAAGGACCTGTGGCAGAAAAAAGAGGGCGCCCAGACTGGGCTCTGCCAGGAGGCCCCCTAAGCTGAGCACCTCGTCCAGTAAGGGGGGAGCAGGAGAGCAGCAGAACTCACCTTGGAAATGCACAGCGTTGAGCAGGATCATTGCGACGTTGGCGGGCAGCTCAGACAGGATCTTGGAGATGTGTCCCCTGGTGGCTGCTTTCACCCAGCTGTTGATGGCTGCAAGGTCTTCCTCCCCGTTACCGGACAGTGTGACTGGCTTTGCTTTGTAGAACTTTTCTGAGTCCTCCAGGAATGTCTTTTTAACCTCAAATCCTGGGGAAAGCTCAACGTGAGAATCAGGGAGGGCAGGTGGAATGAAGCTGTCCCTTAAGATCAGGCTGGGTGGGTGGGTTACATAGTACCTACTAGATGTGGATTACCCTACACTAGTTTTCGGAGGGCAGGCACATTTCTCCTCACTGTGCCTCCAGTGTCCCTGAGCCCTGCCTGCACAAGATCAGATGTTTTTCATCCATCTCCCCCCAACTGCAAATGCTACAAATCCAAAACCAAATGCCTCCTTGACACAGGGAGTACTCCATCTTTCTGTGTTATATCTCTGAGGATGCCAGTCACAGTTACTGGCGAAACGTCAGGTCCTACAATGCCAAGGCCACGACCGCACAACCTGGAAAATCTACAGCAACTAACAAATGCCTGCTGTCTTCTCCAACCCTTTGCTCTCTCAGGTGGTGGAAACTCACACAAGAGGGAATGTTGTATTTTCGAAGCTCTCGTGCCCTTTTCAAGGGAAACAGGAGGCTGTCTTCTATGCCAGTATCTAGGGTTGCTAGCCTCCAGGTGTGGCCTGGAGAATGGAGTTCTTCTGGAATTACAACTGATCTCCAGACTACAGAGATCAGTTCCCTTGGAGAACATGGCTTCTTTGGACAGTGGATTCCATGGCATTATACCCACTGAGGTCCTTCCCCGCCCCCAAACCTACTTTTCTCCAGGCTCCACCCCCCAAATTTCCAGGAATTTCCCAACCGGGAGTTGCCAAACCTCGCAGTATCTACCAGTCCCTTTCCATTCTGGTGGTCGCTACGTCCCCTGGGGTTCAAAATCGTCATTCTCCTATTAAATCTGTTCATCCTTACCACTGTTGCCCTGTTCCTCAGCATCTTGCTGGGATATATTAGATCCGTTCTTTCTGTTTCCTTACATTTATGTACCACTCTTCTTCTAAGCAGTGTGATGTATACAGCTGGGGAGATCCCACTATTTTTATTCCTCTCAACAACCTCGAGAGATAGGCAAGGCTAACAGAGAACAACTGACTCAGGGTCACCCACTGAGTTTCATGGCCTAAGCGGGGATTTGAACCCGGGCCTCCCTAGTCTTAGTTTGGCATCACACCACTGTAGCGCATCAGCCTTCAATATTCACTACAGTTCCCTAAAACTCATAGTAATAATAACTAAATGTCATCAAATTACAGCCAACTGATGGCAACCCCATGGGGTTTGCAAAGCAAGAGGTGAGCCAAGGTGGTTTATCACTGCCTTCCTCTGCTTAGTTACCCTGGGCTTCCTTGGTGGTCTCCCATCCAAGTACTAAACATAGCTGACCATGCTTAGCTTCCAAGCTCTGACAAGCTGGTGTTAGTCTGGACTAGGGATGGGCACGAACCAGGAAAATGGAAGTTCATGCTTCATGGGATTTCATGAACCACAAACCTCCACAAACCTTTCTGTTTAACGAACCAGTTCAAGGTTCATGATGCAGCACAGCTTGCAAAAGCCATTTAAAGGGATCCATTTAAATGACTTTTGCAAGCCTCGCTGCCGTAGTGGCACAACTCACAAGTGAACTGAACTCACTTCTGAGTTCACTCACTGAGTCACACCACCATGGTGGCACGGCTTGGAGAAGGCATTTAAAGAGACAGCGGTCTCTTTAAATGCCTTCTCCAAGCCCTGCCAGGGGCAGCAGTGTGGCTACCAACACAAACCACACAAACCTCCCAAAGCCACCTGGGAAGGTCGTGGGAGGTTCGTGGGGGCAGGATGGCACAAACTGAGGTTCATGATTTTTTATTTGCTTTGTGCCCATCCCTAGTCTGAACTATTTAGGCTGCTTTACAGCTCATAGTTGTCACTAGGGATGGACACGGACCCGAACACCAAGCTAAAATCCAGGCCCAACACTGCTTCTTTTGGAGCTTGGATGGACTGGCTCAAAGGTCATGTGTCCAGAAGCTCAAGCACCCAATCTTCCTGTGCCCAGCTTGGAAGCGTTTGGGTGCTTTCGCCAAAGAAACCCCACTGCCACAGTTTTGTACAGAAAAGTGGGTGTGGGTAGGATTTTTCGGCCATCGAGAGACCAATATCGGGCACCTGAGGCTGACAGGCATCTCCAATTTCCAATCAGAGATGTCCCTCCTTCTCCCTTGGAATGGGAAGGGTGTGTATATATTCCCAGGTGGTACGTGACCGTCCTTTGTTTCATGTCATGGTCTCTTGGAGTGTAGTGCTCCTTTTGTGCATGGAAAAATCCCGTGGTGGGCCTGGGGTGGGGGAAAAATTTACTGGGGTCACTGGGTGGGTGGAGAAACCTGCTGGATCTCCTGGTGACGATACCAATCGCTAGGTGGAAAACATCCTCCCCCTTCCATTTTCTCACTGTCTTTCCCCTTTCTTTCTTCACTGCAATACTTGGTCACTGACTCCCTTTTCTCTCTTCTCTGTGAGGGGTGGGAAACTGGGCTTGAATTCTTTTGCTTTCACAACACGTTTTTGGTTTGTTTCCGGGGTTGCCTGTTCCCTTGGCAAGTCAAACAGCAGAATCACACCACCCCTTCTGTGTGGTATTTCTCTGCCTGCTGGGCGGCAGGGCTCGACTTTTCTGCTCATCTCAAAAGGACACCCGCTCTCCCCGGGCCAGTTGATGACCAACCATCCAACCACTCTTGGGGGGAAATTAGTGACTGCCTTAGCACTGGCTGTGGATTCTTTCCCCTTCCTGCACCCTGCACCCCATCCTGCCTGGGTTGCTGAAGTCTCTCACCTCAAAGTCCTCACTGTCTCTCCCTCCTCGCCCGTTGGCGACCGAGTCTGAAACCACCTTCTGGGGAGGGAACGTGGCAAACTCCCCTGGACACTGGCTGTGGGTTTCCCCCACTTCCTGCACCCTGCTTGCCTGCCTGGGTTGGTGTAGTCCCTCACCTCAGAGTTCCTTCTCTCCCTCCCCCACTTACCCATTGGCGACCAAATCTCAAGCCACCTTCTGGGGAGGGTGTGTGGCAAAGTCCCCTGGGCACTGGCTGTGGATCTTTCTCCCTTTCTGCACCCTGATTGCCCACCTACCTGCTTGGGTTGTTGAAGTCTCTCACCTCAGAGTTCTCTCTCTCTCTCTCTCCCCTCACCCGTTGGTGACCATCCATCCCTGTCACCTTCGCAGGCAGAGTGGGAAGTGGATTGAGCCCCAACCAGTCCTCAAGTCAAAAGGGCTGGGTGGTTGGCCGCAGGAAGATGGAGGCACCCACAACTGTGTGGATGGTCCCCGGGGAGGTCCTGTGGGCCTGTAGCTGAACCAGTTCTGCTCTGGATTGTCTGAAACCATAACTGGACAAGTCCTCCAGAAACAGTTTTCCAGGGGCACCAGTCTGGGGGGTCTGTTACTGGGACCCCCCCCAGACCCAACAGGTATGTGACTTGTGGGGCATGTGGAGGGACATCCAGGGATGGACTGTGTGAGTTGGAGGCCTCTAGCTCACCCAGGTCAGTTTTGGTTGCTCCCCAACTGGCGGGGGGAACACATCTGATTGAAAAGCATTTTCAGCTCCCCGAAATCCAAGAGGGGACCAAACTTGGTGGGCATGTCGGGGACAGTGAGCCGGAATTATATGAGAATTTGGGCTTTTCTGCATCTGGACCGGTTCGAGAACTGGTTCGCTAACTGGCTGCAGTTTGATTTGAGAACTGGTCCGGGAATGGGCTCAGTTCGGTTTGGCCCAGGGTAAAATCTGGAAAGTGCCCGTCCCTAGTTGTCACCTAATTAAGTGCCAGCAAGCTGCAACCACTGAAGGGGTTTTGACCAGAGGGGACAGAGATAAAAGGCATGGGTATTTACACCCTAGCAATCCTAATTAGCCCAGCATAGCCTGATCTCATGAGAGTGTGGGAACTAAGAAGGGTCGGCCCTGGTTAGTACTTGGATGGGAGACCACCAAGGAAGATAAAGAAGTTGCTAAGCAGAAGAACTCAATGGCAAACCTCCTCTGCTCATCTCCGGCCTTCTCTCAAACCCCCACAAGGCAGAAATTCATGGGGTCGCCCTGAGTCAATTGCGACTCAATGGCAGACTTCACCTTTATTTACACCATGGGAAGAGAAGCTTCTATTTTCTGTTCTCCTAACAATCATAGCTTGTCTCCAGCCTTAATGGAAATAGCATTGTAGATGAACAGAAGTCTTACAAATGAGATTCAGAGAATGTTATACGTAATTTCATTATCTCTGTTATGTTTTGAAAAGAATTCAGCTGCCAGACTTGTACATTAGCAGGGAAAACTATTGGGGGGGAGCTATCTATTTCATATCCTTCTTCTAGCACTGTTTTCCTGCTGAAAACTGACCCTTCCCACAAAAAAATAGGTACCCCAGAAGGTGAAAAAGCATCTGAGAGATGCAATGCAAGTATTAAATAGCCCCTGTTTATCCTCCCTCGTGACAGGCTTCACTGACTGACCTGGATAGCCAGGCTAACCCAGTCTCATGAGATCTCGGAAGCTAAGCAAGGAGACTGCCAAGAAAGACCAGGGTCGGGACACAGAGGCAGGCAACTGCACACCACCTCTCAGTGTCTCTTGCTTTGAAAACCCTACAGGGTCACCATAAGTCAGTTATGACCTCACTGCACTTTCCTCCACCACCATGACAGGCTTCCTCTTTTAATCACAACTTCACTGATTTTTTTTAAAGGATCTCACAATGTTGTTCTTGTTCCAACTGGAGTGGCAATAAATTGGCCAAGAAACAGATTTGCATCACAAATGCCCCCCCCCCTTCTCTTCCCGACACAAAAATCAGGTGTTGTCACCAAAAGAAGCTCAAAGGCTAATTTATGTTTCGCCAGCACCTCGCCTCATCTCCCTTGCAGGCTTATTTCATGACCACCACCGGCACGCAACCGCCGTCTGCCTGCCCTGCTCGCACCTCTCACCTTTTTGCAAGTAAAGACGGGAAGCAATGCTGAGCATCGTCTGGTCCAGCTGCTGCCGAACCTGGCGCAGAGCCTGATGGAGGCAGGGCACCTCTGCCAGGTGCAGCGCTTCAAGCAGGGCCTTCTCAGTCTGATTGGCAGCTCCTGGAAAAGCCAAGGGATGTGCTTAATGCTCAGCACCCAGGGAAAGGGTGACCGGTGCCCATGGATGTAACGGGGTCGGCTCCTCTGCCTGTGTGACGAAATGCAGGCCTCCCTCCAGTCGGGGTTGCCAAATGGCCTAGTCTTAAAGCAGCCAGGTAGCAGCAGAGGCACTGTTAACAGCAGGGGAGTACTGCAGGAACTCCATGGTGCGGTCAGATGCTCTTATTGTCAGGGCCCCCCTCTGTTTTCAGAACTTATCCAGAGCATCAATTCCCAAATTGTGTGCCAGGAAAGGTCAGTCCCACCCAAGGCTCCTGGCTACCCAAAACCCTCACCCGGAGGGGAAGCGCACAATGTACTGGGCTCAGCCTCACTTCGTTCACAGCTGGCCTCTGCTGGGGGCAGCCGTTTCAGCGCCGGACTGGCATCGGCATTCAGAGACACAGCAGAAATCCCAGTCCTTCTGAAGAGGCTGGCTGTCACGATCTGCATGAGTCGCTGCTTTGGCCTTGCTTCCTTCCCAATCAGGAGACATGCTCAGATCGGCGACTCGTGCAGAGATGTGAGGAATTCTGACTCATACTCCCCCCCCCCCAAGGTAGACCCTGCTGGACTGGAACAGAAGGAGGAGGAGGTTGGATTTAAACCCCGCCTTTCACTACCTGGAGTCTCAGAGCGGTTTACAAACTCCTTTCCCTTCCACTCCCCACAACAGAAACCCTGTGAGGTAGGCGGGGCTGAGAGAGCTCTCTTGAAAACTGCCCCTGAGAGCACAGCTCTGAAAGAACTTGTGACTGACCCAAGGTCACACCAGCAGCTTCATGTGGAGGAGTGGGGAATCAAACCCGGTTCTCCCAGATTAGAGTCCGCGCTCCTAACCACGTCACCAAACTGGCTCTCGGTATAAGGAAGTTACGGTGCAGGTAAGTGCAGCTGGGCAGATACTGACCGAGAGCCAAGTGGGCCAGCGCCAGCGTGATACTCAGCGGGGAGAGGAAAAGGTTGTCTTGGCCCTTCTCCAGCTCCAGTTCTCGCACGAGATCCGCCGTGAACTTGAGCATGGCCTCAGCAATCAGGTGCATCTTCTCCAGGGGAAAGCTCTCCTCACAGTCTCTTCCGGCCTCCTCCTCCCACCCCACAGAGGGGTTTTGCTGCTCTTCTTGCCTGTCGGGTACGCCATCTTCAAGGGCAGGGGGCCTGGAAGGCACTAAGCTTGGCACAGCAAGGTTCACCAGGACTGGCTCCGGCTCTGGCTTACGACAAACAGCAATACTAGGCTGGGAGGTGTCACCAGTGAATTCCTGAAAACACATGAACGCGTTAAACTTCCTTACAGTGAATCAGATCATTAGAATCATAGAATTGGAAGGGACCTCCAGGTTCATCTAGTCCAACCCCCTGCACAATGCAGGGAATTCACGAATACCTACCCTCTGCACCCCAATCACTGCTCTTCCACACCCAGAGGATGACAAAAACCCTCCAGGATCTCCAGCCAAACTAGCCTGGAGAAAAATTACTTCCTGAACCCAAAGTGGTGATCAGCGTTTCCCTGGGCGTGTAAGAAAGGGCCACAAGAACTAAGCACTGAGGCAACCCTTCCTGCCCTTCCTCTCATGATCTGCCTAAGTTCACACAATCAGGATTGCTGTCATTGATCCATCAGATTCAGTATTGTCTACTCAGACTGGCAGCAGCTCCCCAGGGTCTCAGGCCGAGGTTTTTCATATCACCTCCTACCTGGGTGAGAGATTTTGTTTTATGTGGAGATGCCAGGGATTGAACCTGGGACCTCCTGCATGCCAAACAGATGCTCTACTGAGAATCCTGTAGAACACTTCGGCCTTCCAAGCCATTCGATGGGTGACCTCAAAGTAACTGTTTTATTGCATAGAAACTACAGGAACAGACTGGAAAGAGAAACTGCTGAATTACAAGTTATTACAATGCTTGGAAGGGGCTGCGGTGGCTCAAGTGTTTAAGATGCTGAACTGCAGACCGGAAGGTAGGTAGTTCAGCAGTTCGAGACCCGAGTGCCGCATGACGGAGCGAGCTCCTGTCTCTGGTCCCAGCTCCTGCCAACCTAGCCATTCGAAAGCAAGAAATTGCAGGTAGGTAAATAGGTACCGCTTCGGTGGGAAGGTAAAAGCGTTCCGTGCGCCTTGGCATCTAGTCACGCCGGCCACATGACCATGGAAATGTCTTTGGACAGTGCTGGCTCTTCAGTTTGGAAACAGAGATGAGCACTGCATCCCTAGAGTCGGATTCGACTGGCCTTCAAGCAAGGGAAACCTTTACCTTTACCTTTACAATGCTTGGAACAACCCCCCCAAGACTCAATAGGGATATTGGTTTCTTATCTCACTATATATGCTAAAAAGAAATTTCTCTGTTATTTGTATTGTTATTTCTTCGCGACCTGTGCCTATATGTACCTCATAGTGTTTGACCTCCGAAATGCATTAGGTCACAATAACTGTTTCTTATGTACTTGTCATTTTGCACTGTGTTGTATTCATTTGAGATGCCGTGTTTTAAATAAGTACTTGTTTCTAAGCTGTATTTTATACTTGTTTGTTTTAAGCTGTATTTTATATCTGTTGGAAGCCGTCCTGAGCCTGCTATGTGGGGAGGACGGGGTATAAGTCTAATAAATAAATAAATAAATTTGTATTTGTTAACAAGGTCTTCATCGGGCCCGTATATGTTTTAACTTTTCTCAAAATAAATGTATGTATTTTGACTTATAATAAGTTTATACGTAGTCCAATGCAGCCCCGAGATCCTGTTATCACTGCCCCTCCCCGTAGCTGCCTTTTTGAACACCTTTAAACCAACCAACATGAGTGTCAACACCCCCTACCTGCCCGTTTTCCTCCATGACAGCTTCATCCTGAGCAGCAGTCTCCAGGTCCAAGGCACATGAGAAAATGGCCTGGAAGGAAATGCGTCAAAGCAAGTGTCAACGGAATGGAGCTGAGAGGCAGCACGGGCTCTCTGCCCAGCACCCACCTTTGCTGGCTGACTCCACCCCCATGGAAGTATAACTTGAAGCGCATGGATGATATTTGTAAAACTGTGCATTGGAGGCAAAAGGGACACTGTCGTGCAATGGGGGACCTCACACAATACACTGCACTGAACATATACAATCGGACATATTGGAATGTTTAAAGCAAGATAAGCTATGGACTGCAAAAATGAAGAAGATAAAAAAGAAATAGTCGATATACTTTAAATGGGTTTATAAGGGGGAAGCCAACATGGTTATATTTGAAAAGTTGGAAAGAATGTGCTCGTGGTTGAAAATGTAATTTGAAATTATGAGGTTGTTCACCCCAGGGGAGGGAGGGATAAAACAGGGGTAAAAGAAGTACCAAAAGAAATTTGGAACTAAATAGTGATGTAACAAAATTATTGGGATACAAATATATATATATATATATATATATATATATATATATATATATATATATATATATATATATATATATAAAAAACCACAATACACTGCACGGTTAAAGAAAGAGGTTGGCTGTCAAAACTACCCAGAAGGAAATGCTGATTTAATGTTATGTTCCACCTCTCTCTCTCTCTTTCTCCAGCACTAGATAAATCACAAAGGCTGCTTGGGGGGCCTTCTGTAAGGTGACTCAGTATTGATAGAAGCGCTGGTAATTGAGATTCATTACCAATACACAACATGGGCAAAGCCATTATCAAATCGATGGCTTTCTATGCCTAGACAGATAGGAAGAGATAGATTGATAATGCTCATGTTCTGGGCAGGGCTGGCTTCCTTATGACAGGCTGGGGGGGGGGGAGATCCCTGACTACTCTATTTGATCACATCAAGAAAGCTGGGGTACTCAGGCTGTTGCAAGCAGTCTAGGCTTGCCAGCTCCAGGTTGGGAGATTCCTGGAGATCTGAGGATAGACTCAGTAGGGTATAATTTCATAGAGCCCAACCTCCAAAGCAGCCATTTTCTCCAGGGGAACTGATCTCTAAAGTCTGGGAATCAAGGGTAACTCTGGGAGAACTCCAGGCTCCACCTGGAGGTTGGCAACCCTATAACAGTCCCTCCTAGATACTGTTGATATATGTAGACTCTCCTCTGGTCCGTCTGGGTTTAGTCAATTCAGGCACCTGTAGCTTCCAGGCTGGACTGCTGTAATGGGGCTCACATGGGGGCTACCTGTGAAATGGGGTTGCCAATTCTGGGTTAGGAAGTCCCTGGAGATTTCGGGGCTGGGGCCTGGGGAGGGCAGGGCTTGGGCTCAGTGCCATACAGTCCACCCTCCAAAGCAGCCGTTTTCTCCAGGGGGATTGATCTCTGTAGTCTGGAGGTTGCAATTCTGAGAGATCTCCAGGCTCCACCTGGAGGTTGGCAGCCTTACCATGAAGACCCTTAGGAAACTGCAGCTGGCACAGAATTCAGCCACTGACCCCATGTCTGATATTCCCAGTTTGTTCAGTGATTGTGCTAAGCTCAGGTCAGGGTGTTGGCCTCTGGCTGGAAACCCCTTCCCCATACTTGAAGAAGAGTTGGTTTTATACTCCACTTTTCTCTACCCTCAGGAGTCTCAAAGTGGCTTACAAGCACCTTCCCTTCCTCTCCTCACAACAGACATCCTGTGTGAGGTTAGGTGGAGCTGAGAGGGCTCTGAGAGACCTGTGACTGACCCAAGGTCACCCAGCTGGCTGCATGTGAAGGCGTGGGGAATCAAACCCGGTTCTTAAGATCAGGGTCCTGCTGCTCTTAACCACTACACCAAACTGACAGGTTGCCACTCTCAGGCCAGGTAGAGAATCGATTCTGACCCGGGCCACAGTGTTGTGATCCGGGCTCTCCAATGGGGACCGGGACTTCTCCCTGCCTGCCTCCTGACAGGCTTGCTTCATGAACCCACAGCGTGCATTCAGTTAAGTTACGAAACACCGAAGGGCAACTGCGTTGACAGCTAAATATCCTCGGTCCTGGCAAAATGCGGACAACTTCCACACAATGGGACCATAAGGGAGAAACGCCACAAAATAGGGAGAATTCCCAGATTTGCAAGGGGGGGGGGAATCCGAAAAGTTTAGAAGCTTTTAAAAAGCGCAACAACGTTTGCGCATGCTCAAAGGGCGCGGAGAAAAACGTTTTTGGAGCCGGGCTCGACAAATAGAAGAAACGTGGAGGGAAGGCGGCTCTCGGGGCTCTCGAGGCCGCTCTTGCTTGCCCGACGGCGGCTGTAGCAGACACAGCCCTGCAGCTGCGCCCTCCCCGCCCAGGGCCCGGGCTGGACTTACCGGCAGCGCAACCAGGCCGAGAAGCAGCCGAGTCCAGGGCAGGGCAGCCATCCTCCCTGCAAAGCAAACGGGCAGACGGCTGAGGAGGGCGGCAGGAGCGGGGTCTCTGCATGGAGGGGGAGGGATCCCTGCAGAAGTGTGCCCCCCAGCCAAACAGTGCTAGGAAGTGGGGTGGGTGGGTGGATTTTGCGTCTCGGTACCTTTCTACAGTGGCAGGGACCAGTGGAAGTTTTCAAGGCCAGATGGCGGGTTCCCGGTGGGAGGGGAGAAGCCGCCGCCTGCTCTCTTCCCAGAAGAAGTGGCGAAGCCGCCCTCACCGGGCGTTCCCCGCCTTCCTCGAAGCCCAGGGCTCAGCCACCCCCCCCCCGCCCCAGTGCCAAGAGAGACTCCCACTGCGGGGAGCCGGCCCCCAGCGGCTCTCCCTGGCCCCCTCCCCCGCTTACCTCGGTCCGCCTCCCTCGCTTCGAGCCTCTGCCGCCACCCGCTCTGTCTCCCCGAGGGCACAAGTGGAGGACCCCGCGCTGGGGCCAGCAGCAACAGCAGCAGCAGCAACGCTTCTTCGGGAAGAATCTCCCCCCCACACCTTACAAATATTTGCTTTCTGCCTCCCGTTAAACATTTGCTCTAAAACAACTAGACAAGAGGAGGAAAGGAACCCTCCTCCCCAACCGGGAAGCCTCTGGGAGCCGGGAAACAGCAGGGGAAGGCGTTGGCCGGGGGCGCGTTTTTAGGCCCTCCAGGGCAACTGGGTGAAACAGGATGTTCACTAGAGGGACCACTGGGTCTCAGCCAACAGGACCCCCCTGAGGGAGGAGTTGGGGTTGCCAACCTCCAGAAGATCTCCTGGAAGGAGAACTTGTCTGCGAGCAAGGGGGATCAGTGCCCCTGGAGAAAATGGCTGTCTGACCTTATGCCCCAGAGGTCCCTCCTGCCCCTCTCCAAACCCTTCTCTCCCCAGGGCCCCCCCCAAATCTCCAGGTAGTTCCCAACCCAGAGTTGCCCACCTAGTAAGAGCGTTGAGAGAAGAGGGTAGATCAGAGCCATCCAGATTTTAAAGAGTTCTGTCAAAGTTGCTGGTGGGGCTTTCCAGCCTTCTCCTCCAGAGTCCCTTAGCTGGGGCTTGAGAGGACCGGCCTGAGGCAGCTGCCGGACCGGCACCCAGGTGACTCCAAGAACAGTGCTCACTTTCTCTTACAGGCAAGCCCCATTTCACAAAGCCCCACTGCTTCTGTTTCGCAGCCCACGCCCAGCAGAAGTCAGTTCCTCATTTCCAAGAAGCATCCTGAATGGGGACCTCCCAGTCTGAGCAACTTGGCATCCCAGAATAAACTGCTGGCTGCTCCAAATTGTTTCCCACAAGCTATCACAGCACTGGGCCAAGACAAAACATAATCCCTGGCCAACACCCTCCAGCAAGGAGGCCCTGCAGAGCCTGTTGGGGCAGTGCTGGAGGCGTCAGGGCCAACCACTACAGGGAAGCAGCTGGCAGGGCACTCTTGTGGTGGGTTAGCCCAAACGTTGCTAAGGGGAGGCAGCAGCGTGCAAAGGTCCGTTCTTGACGCAGGCTGCTTCCGGTGGCAGAAAGTATCGCCAAGTTGCAGCCAAGTTATGGCGGCCCCTCGGGTTTTCAAGGCAAAGAGATGTTCATAGGTGGTCTGCCCTTGCTTGCCTGCGTCCCAACGAATTTCAACAGGAAAGAAGAGAGTTTAAAAATAAATAGAGCCTGGTTTCCTGTCCTGAAAAACACAAAATGCTCTACAGCTGACACCAGCACTACAGAGAAGATTAGAGTTTCAGTAGCCATTCCACACACAAAAGAAACTCCTCAGGAAACAATCCATAGACAAAAGAACCTCCTCAGGAAAGCTCCTCCATTAGCATGTTCATAGCCTGGAACTACTACAAGATAATGACTCAGCCCTACCCCACCTTCCAGGGTAGATATAAATTACCTGCCTACCATTTTTCTGCTCACCTTGAAACAGAGAGTCCTCCATCTTTCTGTGTTATACCTCTGAGGATGCCAGTCACAGCTACTGGTGAAACGGTGCCAAGACCACGGTCACACAAACTGGAAAATCTACAGCTACTGAAGAGAGCTGTGTTTCCCGAAACCTTGTGCTATGATAAAGTTAGTTAGTCTCAAAGGTGCTACTGGGCTTTTTACTATTTTGCAGCAACAGGCTTAACACGGCTAACTCCTCTGCCTCTGCATAGCAACCCTGGTTTCCCATTCAGGTACTAACCAGGACTGACACTGCTTTGGTTCCCAATATCTGATGAGACTGGTCTAGCCTGGGCCATCCAGGGCAGGGCAGGCTGCTTCTTGACCATCAAAATACAGAACCAAGCTTCGTCTTCACGATGCTCTTCCCTCTATTGCTGTAGCGTTCCAGTTGCGCCTGGCCACAGCCCTGAAAACATACGGATCCCCCTTCCCCCTGCCTCCCCATTGGTCCCGTACATTCACTTGCACACACAAACACACCGCCTTCCTGTGTGCACACGTGGCCATTGTCAGGTCCTAAGTGTTTTATTAGAATATTTATACAATCCATTGCAATTAATCAGCCACCCAGGGGCTGGCCCTTTCCCCACCCCAGGCAGAGAGTGAAAGCAAGCACTTATACCGCCGCCCCCACCCCAGCCTCTTGGTGGAACACCTGTGTTCAAAGTGGCAAGACGGAGTTGGACTGCTGTTCTGTGAGTGGGTGGGTGGAAAGTCCAGCCCACTGGAGAATGACGACTTGGCCAGCGGGTACAGAGCGGGTGCCAAGGGCCTGGACAGGCAAGGAAGAGCTGGTTACAAAGAAGGGTTTCTAGGGCTCAGTCCAAGCCCCACTTAAGTGTTTTCCGCGGGAAAGGCGCATGGGCCAGGGAGGTGTGGGGAGACAGTGCTGGGGAGACCGGGAGAGCCCACCTTCCCCTTCCCCACCCCGACACCACTTTTCGGGTACAAAGCCTGTGCACACTTCCACCCTCAGCAAGGCGGGTTCATCTCCCGTTTTCAGTTTTTCCGGCTGGCCACGTACTTTGGGGGAGGGGGGCAGACGGGAACGCAACGACTGAAGGGAAGCAGAGGAAACATTCGCTCCCTCCCCAAACAGATTTGAGGGAGTGGAGATGCTACAGGGGGAGGAGCAGTTACAGGCCCCTCCTCAGTGGGTTTTCTCTGGGAGACACTCCTTGGTCCCAAAGGAAGTTAGGCACATGAGGTGATGGGAGGGGGTTCTCCCCTCTGGCTGCCCAGCAGCCGGCTTGCTAGGAACGGCCTCCATTGTTCTGAGAGGCTCCGGGGAGCAGAAAGAACGCTCCGACGAGATCTCCTGTTCCCGCTTCCCTCCCCTCCCATATTGGGCAGGGCGGGGCGGGCGTGCTGCTGGCCATAGGCTCCGCTAGCGTCCCTAAAAGGAAATCCATCACAGATGCCCGGCGGAGAACAGCTACGCCAGGAGCCGAACCGTCCCATTGTCCGAGCCCAGCAGAAGATGGCACTTGGTGGGAAGAACGGCCAGGCTGGTTAAGGTGCCCCGGAAGTTCTCGGAGCTCAGTTTGGTGATGCTCGGGGGCAGGGGCTCCTGGAGCGAGTAGACGCCGATCTTGTTCGCCACGGTGCCAGCCACCACCTCGTTGCCGTAGAGGTCGAAGGCATGGATCGGCTCGGAGGCCGACTTGTAAGTCTGCAGCGGTTTCTGCTCCAGCTCTTTCCAGACGGTCAGCGAGTGGTCGGAGGAAGAACTGATGAGCGTGTTTCCCTCGGTGGCCTGGGGGAGGGGAAGGAAGGGGAAGCCGCCGTGAGCCAACACAGACCTTGCTGAGCCCGTGGGCCACTGCTGGAATGATGAGAACACTACAAAAGGGCTGTCAGTCGCAAAGCACTGGGAGGAGAAGGTGCCAAGCCAAGCAGCTGCTTCCAAACGGGCCGTCTCCTTTGATGATGCCTGCTGGCATCTTCTTAAGCACCTTCCGCTCCAATCAGGTGGAGGAAAACCAGGCTCTTTGCTTGGGGTGGGGGGAAAGGGGAGGGCCGTGGCGCAGTGCAAGAGCCTCTGCTTGGCATGCAGGAGGTCCCAGGGTCGATCCTCGGCATCTCCAGATGAAAGGTACCAGGCAGTAGGCGATGGGAAGGACCTCTGCCTGAGACCTTGGAGAGTCACCGCCAGTCTGAGTGGACAAGACTGGCACTGATGGACCAAGGGTCTGATTCAGTAGAAAGCAGCTTTGTGTGTTCCTGCCATACATCAGTGGGGGCCAGAGCCACGGCATTTGGGATCAATGAGTCAGGATGAACCTCTTCTGCCCCAGATGCTGTCTACGCTAGCTGCAGGGACACAGCTTTTCAAAACAAAAGGAAGATACACCCTGTCCCAAATCCCAGTGGCGTGGGGGCTAGTTCTGGTTACTCAGCGGGGAGAAAAAGCAACTCTACGCCAAACCCAGGCCACTTGTCTTAATTATTACCTTCCCAACAGAGAATCCAGACCCTAAATCAGGGGTGTCAAATGTAAGGGCCAGGGCTGGAACTGGCCCGTTCAGGGCTCTCATGCGGCTCACGAGCAACTAGTGCAAGCGAAGAAGAAGGAAAGGAGAAGGAGGAGGAGTTGGATTTATACCCCGCCCTTCACTCGGAGTCTCAGAGCGGCTTACAATCTCCTTCCCTTCCTCTCCCCGCAACAGACACCCTGTGAGGTAGGTGGGGCTGAGAGAGCTCTGGGAGAACTGCTCTTGAGAGAACAGCACTGAGAGAACTTGTGACTGACCCAAGGTCACCCAGCTGGCTGCATGTGGAGGAGTGGGGATTCAAACCCGGTTCTCCAGATTAGAGTCCGCTGCTCTTAACCACTACATCAAACTGGAGGGAAAAGGAGGAAATAGGAGACTGCGTGGAGGGAGTGGGCAGAGCCACTCCAACTGTGGCTTCAGCACAGCAGAACCGCCTCATCTGCAGCAGTCAAGCAGCGTGGGAGCATCTGCCCAGGGCTGCACTGCTGGCTCTCCAGTCCTCCTATGTGGGTTTTTCCTTTGCACCCAGCCCAGGGGGCCTTGCAGTGAGGATACACCAACTCAGATCTTACCAGTTGCTGTCCTTTATACAGTTTCTATCACCGGTACCCGGCATTACGTTTTATGGCACACATGGACCGGCCCGACAAAGTGACATTTATGTGAGATCTGGCCCTTATAACAAATGAGTTCGGCCCCTCTGCAAAACACTCCCTGGCGAACACAAAGGCCCAACATGCAGGGTTAACTCACTCAGATCTTCTGTACTGGCCTTGGCCGGCCCCTTAACGGAATAGGGGTTAAAGTGCAAATAAGCCATGAGATTTCAGTCACTCCTACTGCTGGGGGGGGGGGGCAGGGGCCCTGCCTAACCCAGCAGTTGGAAGGCAGCGAGAAGCCCATGACTTTAACCCCACACCGTAGCGGCTGTCAGTTCCCACTGGTCAGCCACCAAGTCATGGGGGTGGGTGGGTGGGACGGGAGCGCCCTCTCCCCAGCCTCCACGGAAGCTGCCCGCTAGCTAAGCTAGGATGCAGGGCCTTTCCCTGAGCCTCCAGCCGAGGGAGGAAATGTAAGCAGCTTGTGTTTGACCGGCGCTGGGTGAAGGACGCAGCACCTCTGGCTCCTGGGGGAAGATAAGGAGGAGGGTTATTCATTAGAAGGGGGCCCCGAGCAGAGAGGCAGGGCAGCTGGCCAGCACGGGGTGGGGAAAGCCCAGGCCGGCCCCTCCCATACAGGCCGTTCCACCCTCCCTTACTGCCAGAGGCAGATTAACCATTAAGCAGACTGAGCAGGTGCTTAGGGCACCAGGGCCAAAGGGGGCACCACAAAGTTGGGGGAAAGGGTGAAAAGATGTAGAAAGATGCCTTTCAGGTCACGAATATTGGAACTTTGATACATTTAACTTGTGAAATATTAAAAGAGAGGTTGTATTGCATTCTTGTAGAACTTTATGTTGCCAAAGCTTGGCTTAGTTTGCACAGGATATTGTGTTACCGTATGAATAAATTTCTGTATTGCTGCAACCTGCATTGTATATCAGGTCAGACGGGTCAGCAACTAAAATGGACTGGGCCAGTGTGGAAAGGAGGGGGGCACCAAGGTTGGTCAGTGCTGAGGGCACCAGTGGGCCTTCATCCGCCCCTGCTTACTGCCCTCGCACAAGGGCTTGTGTCCTTCCCTTCTCCTCCAGCTAGCTACCCATGGGCTTACTTTACATAGAAAAGCATCGCAGGTCATGAAGCCCTGCATCCTCCAAGCCCCTTGTGATACACGGCAGCTGGGCAGGCTGGGCTTTTGAGACTTCACCAGCAGTGTTCCCTCTAAGCTGAGTTAGCCTGAGGTAGCTCACCGTTTTTTAGCCCCTGGCTCACCCATTTTGGTCTCAGCCCAGGAAGGACGGCTCCAGAGCAAACTAATTTATGCAGCAGCCAAATTGCTCACTGACAGCCTTAATGCCAGTTGCTCACAAAGTAGAATTTTTGTTCACAAGACTCCACAGCTTAGAGGGAGCACTGTTCGCCAGGCGTTGCGCTCATTTCTCCAGTTTGATACCGCAAGGGCTAAGGATTTCTGCTCAGAAGAAGCTGGCGTTTGCAATGGCTTCTCTGAGCAACTACAGACGCACGGCACGAGCCACCAGAGGGCTGGGCTATGGCCCTGCGATCCCCTGGGCCCAAGAGCGGGCTCTCGTCCTGGTCTTTGTGCTCAGGGCCGACTCCATCTCCTACCGCTGGCAGAGCTTCCTCATCCCAGCAGCAGAGCCTGAGCCCAGATTCCCAGCTGTGCAGGAAGCTCCAAATGCCAGGAGCTGTTTTGTCGGGCAGGGGAGGGAGGGAGGGAGGGAAGGCAGGAAGGAGGCAGAACTCAGAGCTGCAGGAAAACTGCTTCTCTGTCCCAGAGCAAACCATGGAGCTGGACAGCCTCCCGAGGACCAGGCCTCGTCCCCGAATTGCACAACTCTTGTATGGCTTTGCCATTAGGAGGCCCAATTGTTTTGAGACGGGGTGACGCCCCACGACCAGCATTCCCTCTAAGCTGAGTTAGTGTGAGCCAGCTCACAGGGGTTTCTTTTAGCCTCCGGCTCACACATTTTCGTCTTAGCTCAGGAAGGATGGCTCCGGAGCAAACTAATTTATGCAGCAGCCAAATCGCCCGCTCACAACTTTAATGCCGGGAGCTCACAAAGTAGAATTTTTGCTCGCAAGACTCCACAGCTTAGAAGGAGCACTGTCCACGACACTCACCCACGAAAAGGTGTGGGGGGGTGATTCACAAGCTCCTGCCCACCAGCTCTTACCTTAATCTGCAAGATGTCTCCCTCGTGCGCCGGCCACCCCCGCAGGATGAGGCCCGTCCTGGTGTCCAACAGGACCATAAAGCCAGAAGAGAAGCCGGCCACGATGCTCCGCCCACTGGGACTGACAGCCAGGCAACGGATGAGGCCAGCGTTTGCCCCCGTGGCCAGCCGAAATTCATGCTGCAGAAGGTGAAAAAGGTAATACATGGTCCACAGTCACGGCTAAAGGAGACCTCGAGCCCCAGAGCTGGCCTCATAAGCCAGGAGGTTTTTTTTTTTGGGGGGGGGGGGGGTTCCAAGGCGGTGAGGAGGCATTGTGCTGGATGCCACACTTGACTTCCTCTTGCCCACTGGCGCCCAGGTGGAGGTGGCAGTGGCCCAGAGCGGTGTCCCTCCTGCTAGGGCGCTGCAGTGGAGCTCTGCCTTAATTGCAGGAGGCTCCGCCCCTAAAGCCCCACTGCTGCCTACAGCCCTGCCCAGGGCAGATCAGATCACACCTAGGCCAGCAGGGAGCAACAGGCTGGTACCTGCAATCCTGGTTTCCGGTGGTCGATGAAACGCAAGACTGAATCTGCACTGGCCATGGCGACGCTGTTGTAGGGGGGTGGCATGGCGCTCACAGCCGTGATGGGCACTTTGCTGTCTGGCGCCTCAAAGGCGTGGATGAGCTTGCCTGCAAAAAGCACCAAGCCCCGCCCCACCCCCAGGGTGCACTGAGTGATTTGCAGCTGGGCAATCACACCAGGAGTCCAGTCAGGCCAGACCCCCGTTTCCCAGATGGCCCGGAAGAGCCACAAAGGGGCAAAAGCCCCCTAACAGCCACTATTCAGAGTGAGTGTGGGCAGAAAGTGCCTAGCAAGCCAACTTTCAACACAAGAGGTGAACAGAGGAACTTTGCCCTCGCCTGCCTCTGCACAGGTCTCCCCTCCAAGGAGTAACCAGGGCTGACCCCACTTAGCTTCCAAGACCTGACCAGATTGGGCTAACTCGGACCATCCAGGTTTGGGGCAGTGTTCCCCCTAAGCTGAGTTAGTGTGAGCTAGCTCACAGTGTTTGGGATGCCAGCTCCAGACTGGGAGCCTCCAGCTCACAGATTTTTGTCTTAGCCCAGGAAGGATGGCTCCAGAGCAAACTAATTTATGCAGCAGCAGATCGCTGGCTCACGACTTTCATGCCAGTCGCTCACAAAGTAGAATTTTTGCTCGTAAGACTCCACAACTTAGAGGGGACATTGTTTTAGGGAGGGGGGAGGACTGGGAACGAAACCGCGGGGAAATACCTGTTCTTCTATCCAGTTGCAGCCAATGTATGGCAACCCCATAAGGCTTTTGTGACAAGAGACTTTCAGAGGCGGTCCGTCACAACACAGCACAGAGGCGGTCTCTGCACAGCAACCCGGGACCTCCTCGGTGGCCTCCCACCCAAGTACTAACCAGGGCCGACCCTGCTTAGCTTCACGAGACCTCACGGCTCCAAGCTTGCTCCTCCTACTGCAGACCGACCGCAGCCGCCTGCCTCGTTGAAAAGACTTTCCCGCCCCCATCTAGTAGTCCATTCATTCAGAGAGACCCCACCCTCCCCAGGGAAGGGGGACAAGCTTCCCTCCTTTGAGTTCCGTCGAACACCCCTGCCCCCCATCTCCCATCCACAGACTTACCCGTGAATGGGTCCCAGATGTGGATGGCGCTATCGCAGCTCACGGCGTACTGCGGCGCTTCCAGCACGCCGACGTAGAAGACGGACTTCCTGTGCTGGGCGTAGGTCAGCCGGGGGCTGACCTCGTGGGTGCCGTCGCCCCGGCTGTAGAGAGGCCACAGGCAGACGGTCTTGTCTTTGCTGCCGCTCAAGAAGAAGTCCTCGCCACTGAGCGGCGCCAGGCACTTGATGGCCCCGAGGTGGCCCACAAAACTCTGCAGCTTGATCTGGTGGAAGTGGAAGCGGGCGTCGTGCTGGCTCACCCCGATCTCGTACTGCCAGTAGGCCAGCCAGTTGCCGCACAGCAGGTGGGCACTGCGCTGCAGCTCCTGCTTCAGGGCGTTCTCCTCCTTGCCCCCGGCGGCCAGGCAGAAGCGGCTGGGGCTGCCGGAGACCTCCTGCTGGGCTTCTGCGGGGATCTGGATGCGGTTGCCGACCAACACGCTCCCAAAGGTGCCCGAGTGGGTGTCCTCGCAAGGGCTGGAGAAGGGGTCCGCGCCCAAGGCGCTGCGCTCCAAAGGTGTCACGCCCGGCAAGGGCTCCTCGCTGGACGGGATGCTCGCCAAGTACTGACTCGCCAGACGGCCGACCGACTCGTGATTCGGGACGATGGTGCGGATGACGTCCCCTGGCCGGCAAGAGAGAATACCACGGCTGTACAGAGCGGATCTGATGGATCCAGACCAGCCAAGCTGGGGGATCCTTGCTGGGCCAAGAGAGCGAAGACGGCGGAGGAGGCACCAGCTGGCTTCTCACGGCCTTCTCACAAAGCTCCCAGAAGCACCCTAAGAAAGTCAACCCCCCAGGGGCTTAGCCCTACCCAGGGCAACCCAGACAGCCAAAACTTAAGTGCCGATGCAGCTAGGCCAAAAGACAGAAGACGGCTGAGGGGCCCTCAGCCTGTTGCTCGGGGCCTTATCGGCAACCTACGAGAAGTACCCAGAGAAAGCTCCCACCCCCTTCCAGGGGCTTAGTCCTACCCAGGGCAGCCCTGACCACCTGAGCCTGGGGTCCTCACTGTGCCAATGCAGCTAGGCCAAGAGAGAAAGAGGATGATCGAGGAGGCCCCGCAATGTTTCTCAGGGCCTTCTCGGCAAACTCCCAGAGAAAACCTCCACCACCAACGCCTGAAAGTGACACAGTCCTACCCAGGGCCATGTTTGACTCTTTCTCCGCCCACATTCAAAGCCACACGACAGCCTGAAGGAGGTGTAGGTGTGTGTGTCGGGGGTGAGGGAACGGGACGGTAAGCAAGTGAAGAGGCAGCAGTCACATCTTACCTAGCAAGCAAGAGAAGGGCACAAAGGTGGAGTAAGCCATCTCAGGGTTGAAGACCTTCTGCAGCTCCTCCAGAGCAGACGGGTCATGGGGAAGCAGCCCTGCCTGGCCCGTAGGCAGACCCTGGGCAGGAGACAAGCCAGTCAAGCTACGAATGCCTGAAGGCTGCAGGAATCCTCCTACAGGAGAGAGGGCTCCACCTGCCTTCAGCAATGGTCATGAAGGGGAACGCTCAGAAGATATAGCTTTGGCCCAGCAGAACCTGCTGAAATTCTTCTTCTGTATACCTCTGAGAAGCACACGAGTCTCTCACGTGAACACTGCAACCCACAGGGAACTGAAGAACCTAAGAAGAGCCCGGCTGGATCAGACCAGTGGCCCATCTAGTCCAGCATCCTGGCTCACACAGTGACCAACACGTTCCTCTGGATGGCCAACAACAGGGCATAGAAGCTGAGGCCTTCCCCTGATGTTGCCTCCTCCTGGCTCTGGGATTCCAAGGCTTAGGACCTCTGAACATGGAGGTTCCCCTCAGTCACCATGGCTAGTAGCCGCTGATACACCTCTCCTCCATGAATCTATCCAATCCCCTTTCAAAGCTGTTTATTCCTGGGGCCATCACTACCTCCCCTGGCAACGAATTCCACATTTTAATCACTCTCTGTGTAAAGTAGTATTTCCTTTTGTCCATCCTGAACCTACTGCCCATCAGCTTCAGGGGATGCCCTGGAGTTCTAGTACTTTGGGAGAGGGAGGGGAAAAAATTCTCTTTGTCAACTGTCTCCATTCCATGCCCAACTTTATAAACCTCTATCATGTCCCCCCTCTTCGGCATCTCTTTTCTCAACTGAAAATTCCCAGACTCTTTGGCCTTTCCTCCTAGGGAAGGTGCTCTGAACCCCTAATCATCCTGGTTGCCCCCCTCTGTCCTTCTCCCAGCTCCACAAGGTCTTTTTTGATCCTGTCTCAATGCCCCCACCAGTGCTTCCCAAGACTCAGGGCTCTTTTTGTAGCAGGAACTCCTTTGCATATTAGGCGACACATCCCTAATGTAGCTAATCCTCCAAGAGCTTACAGTAGCCCCTGTAAGAAGAGCTCTGTAAGCTCTTGGAGGATTGGCTACATTAGGGGGTGTTGCCTAATATGCAAAGGAGTTCCTGCTACAAAAAGAGCCCTGCCAAGACTCATATATAAAGGTCCCTATAAGACCGAGGTGTGTCTTGTTCTCATAGAACCAGGGCTGGGGTCAGCATACGCTTGAGGTGCAGCAGCTGCCAGGACCCATGGACTCTGCCTGGAGCCCACTGCTCCTGACTCCCTGTGCATTTCCTCCGATACATGTACTCACACCCCTCTACTGCCTGCTTGGGAGAGCTTCGCCCCCCATGCTCCCAGCTACCCATGCTGCCTAATACTGCGGCAGGAGGGAATATGGGGGCGGTGCAAAAAGCATCAGCGCCCCAGTGGCCATGCACCCAGCACCATCAGGAAGAGGCTGTGCAGTCAGGGTGAGCGGCTGTGACAGCAGCGTGGTGGTGGGGAGCCCACAAGCAGGCAGCGGAAAGGTGCACGGGCAAGTGGGGGCTGGTGAGTAGGGGACAGTCAGGCCCGTAGCCGGGACTTTTTGGTTCAGTGGGGGGGAGCACTTAAATCTTTAAGGGGGCGGTTAACTTACAGTTAATTAAATTCATCTGAATGCCTGTCCTTAAAAAGAAAGGCTCCGAGCCTGTTTCTAGCCCTTCCTTTCAAGGGAGAGGGCAGCAAGCATGTAAGCTCTTAGGGGGAAACGTTCAGAGAACATTTCATTGCCTTCGGAAGACCTTTAAATGCTTTCTGAGTTCCCCTCCACAGGGCAAGAAAGCCTAGAAGGGCACTCTCAAGAGCGGCACCTTCAGTACATCTCCAACAAGCCCCCTTTCTGCTAGACCAGTCCTGCTGTACACCACCGAGGTCACGGCGAGTCTTTCAAAAGCATCCCCGTGAGCTTTTGGGAAACATGCAAAAATAAGATTTCTGGCATGGCTATTTGTGGGGCAAGGCCCTGAAATGCCCCACTGAAGCTACAGGCTTGGGTCTGGTGGGCATGGGGTGTGTGTGTGTCCCTGGGCACCCTCTGCCCAGGCTCCACAAAACCTGAAACCAGCCCCAGCATGGAAGGAACCTTTTTCTTGCATCTTAAAGCCTCGATGGTTAACAAGGGTCAGCCCCGTGGCGGAAAGAGCAGAGCCTGCCCCGCCCCTGCCGACTTACCTGCTCCACCAGCGGCGATGAGAACGCCTCGAAGAACATCTGGAGGGTGCTACTCAGCTGTTGCTGCACCATTTCTGACCCGATCCGCAAAGCGACTAGTGCCACGAGGCTGATGCCCTTGATGCACAAGATAAGCCGGGCCTGGACCCCACTAGGGAAACTGAAGCAAGGAAACGAGGTCAGACACCGGCCTGCCCAGGGGGCATCCCGGGGTCTCCTGCCCCTACCTTCGCCCTGATGCCCGCTCAGAGATGCAAGGCAAAAACACTTTCCAAACTGGAATTTTTTTAATGGAGCTTTTCCCAGTGCTTTTATTTTCCCCCACCCAAGGTAAATTTTTCTTTTCTAAAGGCTCGTTTTTCATAAAATTAACAATTGACTGTTCCCGCTACTAGATGAGGCAGGCTTGGGAAGTTTCAAGTGTTGTAATTAATGCTCTAGAAATTATGTAAAAGAGTACAGGATGTTTTGTTTACTTGTAAATGGTGGGGGGGAAGCCACAGGTAGCCCAAATGAAAAATCAAGTTACGAATTTGGCTGATTCCAAACCGAAAGCAAAGCCAAAATTCTTGTGTGCAAGTCTACCTTCTTGCACGTGACAGAGGAGACGTTATCGCATTCGGTTTGAAACTGAGCTCATGCATGATGCAAGTGAGGCTGTATCAGCAGTGACAGAGAAACTGAAGTGCCCCAAAGAATTCTGCCGAAGACAGTTAAATTCTGTTAAGAGATAAGTGGACAACCACGCCCAAGCCGTATCATTCACAGCTCTTTGGGTGTGCTAAAGTGAGGGAGATGGCAGCTTCCAGGGCCTTTACTCTGTGTGTGCTTAATGTAAACAACATGTGGGAAGTACATGTTTTATTGTCTTTGAGATTTTACAATGCAAATCATTTCCACATACAGCTTTGCATTGTCTGAACCAGACTTGATCTATATTAGGCCCAATAAATTGTTGCTATTAGTTCCTAAAAATCAACATGGCGTATTTTTAAAACTTCCTTTGCTGAACAAGTCCAAATAAGTGTGCTAAAATCAGACTGCACTCTTTGCAAGGCACTGGCTAACATTCCAGAAAGGTTTCTGGACAATTTTCCAATCCTAGCTTTTCTGGGAAACCCACTATCCTGGCTTTCACAGAGCCCGTATTAGAATCATACAAGCTCAGCCTGGGCTCATCAAGAGCCTGGGAACTAAACCGGGTTGGCCACAGTCAGTACTTAGATGGGAGACCACCAATGAAGATTCTGCAGAGGAAGACAATGGTAATAACAACAATAATAATTATCATCATATGGCAGTGTGTGTTGTATAGCCGGGAGATCCGAAGACTGTCTGGCAGCTTCAAACTCTAGCTCTTTCTGTGGTGAGCGAGGTTTATTTTGGGGGCTGAGAGAACCGTCACTGACCCAAAGTCACCCAGCAAGGTCTGTAAGGCAGAGATAGTCCGCCAGGCATTTGGTTGTGGACAGCGACAGTTTCCATGTGGCTGGTGCTCCCGTTTCTTGCCTCCCGCCCACCAAGGCACCAGCACTATTGGCTGTTTCAGAACCATTAGTTGTTGCAGATTTTCTGGGCTGTGTGGCCCTGGTCTTGTCATTGCAGTACCTGATGTTTCGCCAGCAGCTGTGACTGGCATCCTCAGAGGTATAACACAAAAAGATGGAGTACTCTCTGTATCAATGTGAGAAGAAAACTGGCAGGCAGGTTAATTTATATCTACTCAGAAAGGTGGGGTAGGGCTGAGTCATTCTCTTGTAGGAGTTTCCCAGGCTGTGACATGCTAATGGAGGAGCTTTCCTGAGGAGGTTCTTTTGCATATGGATTGGCTACTGAAATTCTAATCCTATCAGTAGTGCTGTTGTAAGATGTAGAGCATTTTGTGTTTTTCAGGGCAGGAAACCGTGCCCTATTTATTTTTACACTTTCTTCTTTTGTGTTGAAATTGTGTTTATGTTTATGAATCTCAATGGCTTCCCTGTGTAATCTGACATGGTAATTGGATGTGTTGTCCAGCCTTTCAGTGTCTTGGAATAAGATATTGTGTCCTGTTTCAGAACCATCTAATTAATCACTGTACTTCACTCTTTTTAGCTATGAATTTAATGCATAAATGTTGTTTTTATTGTTGTACACCACCCTGAGCCCTGTTTTACAGGGAAGGGCAGTCTAGAAACCAAATCTAACAAATAAACGATAAAGTGAATAAATGTGGAGGAGTGGGGAATCGAACCCGGTTCTCCAGATGAGAGTCCGCTGCTCTCGAAGGCAATGGTAAGCCACCTCTGCTCACCTCTTGCCTTTCATACCCTATGGGATCGCTGTAAGTTGGCTGCAATTGGACGTAACTCTCCATCCCCCTCCCCAAGACTCACCTGATGGTTGGCGAAGTGAGGAAGCCAAGAACAGGCAGCAGGATTTCCTGGCTGATTTTGGGTAGGATGTCCATCAGGGTGGTATCTGAGAGGTAGACTACGATCTTCTGGGTCAGCGTCACGGCAGCCAGGAGACTGGCTTCTTTGCGGCTGTTGAGCCGCCCAGCACCTGCCCCAGTGCTAGGGGTCACCTGGAGTGAAGAGAGACACCCCAAATTTGTGCCCTCACCTACCACAAAACAATGTTAGATGGAAATCAAGAGCCAGATCGCACACCGACCAGACCGACAGGAGTCCCGGTCAGAACCACGTGAGTGCGCAGCCAATGGTGAAGCTGGCACAGGTGGCAAGAAAGGCTTGTGGACAGCCAGCCCCAGGCCCATCAAGTCTCCAGGACACAAAACGAGAGTCCATCATCCCCAGAAGCTTGGATGCTCTGTACAAAGGCTGCAAAGATTTCCTGAGAGCCAAAACTTAGAAAGTTGATCAGAGCAGGGATCAACATCTCTTCTGGCCTCTTCCGTTCTGACATCGACGCCTGTGCGGGCTCACATCCGGCAGGTGCTCCGCCAACTGCATCGGTTGCCAGCTGACTTCCGGATTCACTTCAAGTTGCTGGTAATTACCTTCAAAGCCTTATATGGCCTGGGACCCACATATCTGAGGGACCGCCTCTTCCCATATATGCCCCGAAGAGCGTTACACTCCATGGATAAACATCTCCTGGTTGTCCCTGGCCCAAAGGTTGTCCCTGGCCTGGTTGTCCCCTGGCCGTCTTGCCTTGACCAGGGCCAGGGCCTTTTCTGCCCTGGCCCCTGCCTGGTGGAACACGCTCCCAGTCGAGATTAGGGCCCTGCGGTACTTTCTTCAATTCCGCAGGGCCTGTAAGACGGAGCTGTTCCGCCAGGCCTTTGGCCGAGGCAGCGGACGTCTCTAGACGGCCTCCCTGAGATGGTTGTCACCCATCTACCTATCCATCTGTTAACCCAAATAACATGCTAAAGAACCGTACGACCAGTGACCGTAAGAAGTGTGATTGGGTTTTAATGTTTATTCTTGTTTAAATTACTAATTTGTTTAATTTTAATTGTATTTATTGTACTGTTTTTATGATGTTACCCGCCCCGAGCCCACTTGTGGGATGGACAGGCTATAAATACAATAAATAAATCATATGGCTTTCTCCCCTGTGAACTGTGGGGCTTGTGGGACAAGTTCTACAGGCAGCCACTTTCCTTTGCCACCACCCCGCCACCAACTTGACCACATTCTTCAGCTCACTGAGTGCTTCCTCGCTCCAGTTTTTAGAGATGCAGTAAAGGACGGAAGGAGGAACAGGGGCTTTTTGAAAAAGCGGAATCCCATATCCTGATTCCTAAACCCACGGGCGTAATTTGAAAATCACCACCGTTGAGTCACTCTACTCTTTCCCAGAATGCTTCTTTCTACCACAGGGGACAAGGCCATTTCCTCTCCCTGGATCACATTTAGGGACGGGGGGAGACCGAATGTGCTCCTGCAGATTTGGCACATAAACAGTGCAACAGCATGGAGACCCCTCATAACTCCAGCCAGAGACTCGAATGCAGCTCTCTGGCTGACTATAAGTCAGTGTCACCTTCAACAGAAGCTACACAGGAACCTCAATAGGAGGAAATGAAAGTCTTCATCTGCCCACCTCGGGCACACAACAGGGGAGACATACACACAAAGGACATTAAATGCTACTCGACAGTAATTCTGCAGACAGAATGTGCAAGGCGCTGTACTTGAGAGGGTACAGGCAGTCCTCTAGGCAGAGAGTACCTACCAGCAATTCTTTTTCTAAGAATTTCCAAGCACTGCCTGGGATCTGTGCCCTGGAGAAGAGTTGGAACCACGCTTTGTGCTTTACAAAAACCCAAAAACCCTCAAGCCTCAATTCTGGGCAGCCAAACCCTCTGATTTTAATGTGCATCTACTGTTTCCTTTGCTCTTGCTAACGTCACCCCCTTTGGGCTATTGAACAACGGCCACGTGCATCCTAGCTAGTTCTTGGAGTCATACAGATAGAAGATTTTTTTTTCCCTTTGGGAATTTTGCTTGTTAACAAAGTGTTTGAAGCCAGGGTTCTTTTCTGGGTGCACGGAACAATTCCTGCAGCAAGGGACAGAGACTGCCCAAGAATGGCCCCAGGAACCAAGCGCCATTTGAATACCACAGGCCCAGGGATAAGACAAGGGACAGAGCAGGAGACCAAGATGATAGGAGGAAAGGTTGAGGGGGACTAATGTCTCTTAACTCACTGTTGGTTGCAGATACTGACCAGGTAGCTGAGATACGGGAGGTACAGATAGGTGAGGACAGGCTCTCCATACAGGTGCGCTATATGCATCAGACAAGCCAGCACCGGCTTAGACACAACGTCCCCCAGCACTGGTCGCTTCTGGTAAATGCTTCCAGCACTCAGAGGACTGTTCTCTTCTGTGCCAGTCACAAACTGTTGCCTGTGGGGACCTGCCAGGGAGAAAGAGAACATACAAATGTAAGAGAAACCACATCGGGCCAACGACCCATCCAGTCCAACACTCTGTGTCACATGGTGGCCAAAACCCAGGTGCCATCAGGAAGTCCACCAGCAAGGCCAGAAGCCCAGAAGCCCTCCCACTCTTGCCCCCCCAAGCACCAAGATTACAGAGCATCACTGCCCCAGACACAATGTTCCATGTTCCTTTGCATATTAGCGGACACACCCCAAATGTAGCCAATCCTCCAAGAGCTTGCAGAGCTCTTCTTACAGGGGCTACTGTAAGCTCTTGGAGGATTGGCTACATTAGGAGTGTGTCGCCTAATATGCAAAGGAGTTCCTGCTACAAAAAGAGCCCTCTGTATACCTTGTGGCTAATAGCCACAGATGGACCTCTTCTCCCCTCTTGAAGCTGATAAAAGATCCCAGCTGGGAAATGAAACCGCAGTGGCACTCACACCCTCCTGTCCCATAGTCTTCCCCCTCCTGCCCCGGAAACCTTACCAGCGTAGCAAGAGGTCAGCAGCCGGAGAAGGTTCCTGGCGATGTAGCGGCAGGTCGTGGTGGGGCCCAGCTTGGCAGAAAGCCACCTCACTGTCTTGCTGGCTGTGTCTTGGAGCCGAGAAAGGGAAAGGAGATGAGCTGCCCAGCACCCCAGCCACACCCTCAGCCTAACGCTCACTACAGACCGTCATCCTGCCCTCAACTTGACAGATCCTTCGCAAAAAAAAAGGGCAGATCAAGCTAATCAAAGTATGAAAGAGTGGCAGAGAGGGCCACGGCTCCAGAGTGGATGCCAAGCTCCTATCGCCAGGCACAGACAATGCCTCTCAGTGGCTACTTGCATTTTGCAAAGCCAAGCCTCATCTGCTGTCTCTGGCCGCAAAAAAAGCCCAACTGCCAACTTCCAGGTGGGTAGAAAGGGAACAAACAACCGTGATACACTGCGCCAAAAAAGCCTTCACAGACTATAAGATTCTTTCCCCAAAATTCAGTTTACTTGAAGCAATTCAAATGCCATCAACACAAACGAACCATGCATATTGTATCCCGTTTCGTGTATAACTTTATCAAAGTGGGTGGCGTTGAAATACCTATATAATACTAATCCATTTGGCAGACACTCTAGTCATATCTCCTGGTAACACTCATCAGATCCAAATGGATTAATATAACATAGGTATTTCAATTGAACTTTGGGAAAAGAATCTTCTAGTCTGTGAAGACTTTTAGCACAATATATCACAGTTGGTTGTTCCCTTTCTACCTCCCACCCCGTGATCTCTCTCTTTGGTTTGCAACTTCCAGGTGGGGCTGGAAGACCTCCCAGAATTACACCTGATCCTCAGACAACCCAGAAGGGTTCCCTCCAGAGAAAATGGCTACTTTGGAGGTTGGTTTCTTTGGTGTTACACCCCCATGGAGGTCCTTCCTTCCACTCCACCCAAACCTCCAGGGATTTCCCAACCCAGAGCAGGATAATCCTACCTGGGCCCCTATAGCCCACCTGTTTCTTTCACGCACAGGTGTGCGACTGGAGTTTGATGCTGCTGGACTCAAGGTTTTATAGAAAAGGAAAACAGGGTCCCGATCAGGACTACATAACTTGCAGTTCCTGCCATGGCCTCTTAGTGGCATCCTCCACCCCCCAATTCCTCAATCCCAGGCGAGCCGCAAACGCAGGAGGTTTACTGACCCCACCCCAAGTTGCCACGGGAGACTCTTCCGGCCGGCACTGTACTGCTCTGAAAATTACTGAGCAGCAATGCCCCCTCTAAGCTGTGGAGTCTTGTGAGCAAAAGTTCTGCTTTGTGAGCTACCGGCATTAAAGTTGTGAGCGAGCAATTCGGCTACTGCATTAAATTGGTTTGCTCTGGGGCCATCCTTCCCTGAGCTGGGACAAAAATGTGTGAGCCGGAGGCTAAAAACCTGTGAGCAAGCTCACACTAACTCAGCTTAGAGGGGACACTGCTGAGCAGTGGGGAGGTTATAGTTCTGAATCCCCAAGATCGGGCTAGCTTTACAAAACGAAGTTCCATGACGACAAATGGGGAAGATTCCAGTTTCTGAACAGGAACCTCTGGGCAAAGGGTTTTGGTTCTGGGTACTGCGGAAAGCATGCGCAAGAGGGACGGGGGTGGCTCACCCAGCAAGATTGTCTGCTCCTTATCTCCGTCGTGGTCGGGCAGCTCCTGTTCGGACCTGTCTTCCTCCTCCTCCTCCTGGTCCTCCTCGGCCAGGCTGGCTTCCACGGACACCGGCAGCTCTTCTGCGGCCGAGGGAGCGTCCTCCTGGTCCTCCTCCCTGTCCCGCTGACCCTGCTCGTCCTCCTCTTCGCTGTGCTTCAGATCCTGGCTGCTGCCCAGGGACTCCAGGCTGGCCTTGTCCTTCAGGGACTCCCCGTCGGCGGCTGGCCGGTCCTCCCCCAAGGAGACCTCGCTGGCGCTGCTCTTATCGCTCAGGTGCCCCAGGCTCAGGGACTCCGGCTCCTGCAGGCTCTCCGCCACGTACAGCCCGTTCTGAAAGTCCTCGCCCTCCGGCAGGTAACCCTGGTCGTGCAAACTGATGCCAGACATGTAGTCCAGCAGCTCCAGAGCCCCCGAGCCCCGGTCCGTGTCGCCCTTGATCTCCTCCCCGAAGGATCTGGGCACGGGGCTGCCCTCCCCGCTCTCGTCATCCTCTGCCGCTCCCAACAGCAAGGCCCCGTTCTCCTCCTGGGCAGAGCCCTCCACCCCCACCAGGACCTGCAGGATGTGGGGCAGCAGGTGGGCGAGGAACAACTGCAGCCCCAGGCGCGTCATGAGCTGGGCCACGAAACAGTCGGTGTACAGGTAGAAGCGCCCGGGCAGGCCATGGGGGCTCTCGTAGGCGGCAATCAAGAGCTTCAGCAAGTACTTGTGGGAATTCTTGGGGCCCAAGGCCTTGGCGATGGGCTCAAAGAGGTACCAGGCGGCGTGGACGGCCGTCTTCTCTTCCGACATCAGCGCCAGGACAAAGGGCAGCAAGATCTCCAAGCCCTCCGGGGTGTTGTCCTGCAGCACCCCTTCCAGCTGCTGCCACAGCTGGAAAACCAGCTCGCGCCCTTGCCCCTCGTCTTCCGCCCTCCTGGACAGGTACGTGAAGATGAACCTGTGCAGAGCTGGGAAGTAGGGCGGGAAGGGCAGGACGGCCCCGAAAGGGCTCAGCAGCTGGGACGGGCACGGGGGAGGGAGGCCCTGCCAGATCGGCTCGTAGGCAAACAGCGGGGTCTTCCCCAAGCCCGCCAGCTCCCCCAAAAGCTGCGCGTCCGGGACGCTCAGCCTCAGCAGCGTTTCCAGCAGATGCTGAAGTGGAGCTGGGATCTCCTTTGGGTGATACTGGCAAAGCCTCCGGGCCACTTGGAAGCGTTCCTGCAAGGTGGCGACCGGCTTCACGGCCCGCAGCTTGGATGCGAAGATGATCTCGGTCACCAGGACCCCCAGCGCCTGCATGTCCCTTTGGAACAGGGCCGAGAGCCCCAGCGGGGGCGTGGGTAGGGGCTGCTCCGGCTCCGGCAGTCTGCCGTGCAACCCCTTCAGGACGAAAGCATCCAGCCTCTCCAGCTCCTCCAAGGCCTGCAGCACGTTGTACCCCTCCGGGAGCACAATCTTCACCTCGGCTCCTTCCGCCTGCGCAGAGGCCTTGGCCCTCCGGCCGAGATGCTTGCTGTCTGCAGGGGCCCCAGCGGGCTGGGCGGAAAGTACGCCAGGAGCGAGCGGCTCTACCTCTCTGCCCGCCACAGGCAGGGCCTCCAGGGCCTCATCTCCTTGCTCGACCTCCAAGAAAAGCCCGCCAACACCATCAGCCGGCTGGTCCTTCGGGTCCTCTAGGACTCTGGTCTCCTCCACCAGGGGGATGAGCGACTTCACAGCCAAGGGAGCGTCAGCCGGCAGGAGCAGAGGCCCCGCCAAGCGCCTGGGGTGGGGCTGGCTGAAGAGCTGCACGACCCCGTAGCTGGTCAGGTGGGTATGGTTGTCCACCAGATGGAGGCAGACGTTCTTCTCCCGGACCGCGTCCTTCCCTACCAGCTTGTAGCCAAACGTCAGGTCGATCCAGTGGTGGAGGTCCTGAGACACCTCCCAGCTCTCCAGCAGAGCCCGGTGGGCCGCCACAAACCCCTCGCAAGAGCCGCACCAAGCCGGCACCTCAAGGTCCAACATGTCCGGGTGGATGGACTTGAAGATGGTGGGGTCCGAGTAGAATTCCGGGATGCACTCGTCCGGGGTCCAGGCCTGCATGCGCTCCATATTGGCCGGGTACTCGTTGGGCTCCCACTGCGACCGCACGTGGGAGCACAGCACGGCTCTGGGAGTCCGTCGGGCCGTGTAGACGTAGTAGGTGATATCCGAAAGTACGTCTGAGATGTGGTGGGGGACATGAGGCTGCTCTCCCCCCAGGCCCCCTCCGGCCACAAAGGCCTGCTTGGTCATCTCGTAGGTGAAGTCGAGCTGCTTGTCACCCTTATTGAGGCGGAACTTGGACTTCCGCAGGTCCCGGAACTTGCCGTTTTTGACGGTGAAATCCACCACCCACGGGAGAACCGGGTGATAGTTGGGGTCTCCCACCCGCCGCCCCGCTAAGCGGTTCAGGTGCATGAGATAGTCAAAGTTGCTGAGCCGGCCGTTCACCCAGTCCAGCACGAGACCCCCGAGTCCCTCCGGGGGAGCTGCCGGTTCCTCCGCGGGGCCGCTTTCCCCCGCCATTGGGCCCCCGCCAGCACTGCCACTTGCGGCTTCCTCCCCTTCTTCCTCCGGCGTTTGCTCGTAATCCTGCAGGTGGACCCGGAGCTGAGCACACAGCTTTTCGTCCACGGCCACTTCGTGCAAGGAGAGGGCCCCGCACGCCAGCCCCGCCCCGTGGCAAGCTTGCATGGCCTGAAGAATCTGGAAGAGGATGAAAAGGAGCTTGGCGTGGCTGTTGGAGAGCTTGGCGGGGCTGAAGGTGACAATGTCATGCAGGGAGTACTGCACATAAGGGAAGAGCACGTAGAGCATTTCCGGGGACTCTAATATCACTTCTGCCGAGAGGACACTAGGGCAGGGCTGTCGGTTCCTGCTGGGCGAGCCCCACTCTTTGGCAGGAGAGGGGCAGGACACGCCTCTTCCCACCTGGACTAAAGGGCAACCATAGAGTTTCTGGAGGGCAGCGCGAAGCACCTCCAAGACGGGGGCGATGGGTGGGTCGTGGGCGTGGCAGTAGGGCTGAACAAACAAGCGATGGGCTCGGGCCCACAAGTTCCGGTAGTTCTGCGAAGCCACGTTCTGCATGAACCTGTGCAGAGTCTCTGGCCGTCCCTTGGGATCGCCGTGCGCGCCATGTGTCGTGGCCAGCGGGTAGCGCAGCCGGTCTTTCCTCAGCCCATGGACCTCTACCCTGGTCCAGCCAGGGGGCAGCTTCTGCACCGAGCGCTGGAAGCAGGTGCGCACTTCCGCCTCACTGAGACCCTCAGGACGCGGGCACAGGCTGGGCAGCACCCCCCGCTCCTTCAGGCTCGCCAGCCACTTCGCGGGGACCAACGCGACGACGTGAGCACCCTCTGGGGCTGCACCCAGCTGGCTGCGGTCGATGCCCAGGTCTTTCTCCACATGCTCCAGGAGGCTCTCCATTGTGGAGGGGAAGGGGGGCTTCAAATCATGCCCTGCAGAAAACACAGAGAGTCAATGAGGACAAAGTCAGAGGAAATGTGCCCCCCTCCCTCCCTTCCAATCTTCGGCAGGTGGAGCCCGGGGCAAGGGCCTTCTCTGGGGCTGCCCCCCACTTATAAAACTCCCTCCCCAGAAATATTCCGATGGCCCTTCACAGACTACCCTTTCAGCACCAAACTCAAATGTGATAGCGGCCTTGTTAGCCCAAGCTTCTCGGTGTTTGGTAGCTAAGCGGGGTCAGCCGCAGCCAGTACTTGGATGGCAGACTGCCGGTGGAAGATTTGGGTTGCTACGCAGAGGCAGGCGATGGCAAACCACCCCGGAACATCTCTTGCCTGAAGCACTCCATGAGTCGGCCTGTGACTCAATGGCACGTTCTCCTCCTTCAGGCATTACGGATTCTCTCAAGCCTCTGATGGAGGTGTTATGGTATCTGCTACTGCTGACTGATTCCTAGCGGCTCCACTGCTTTCCTGATAGGTCAGTTATTTTAATAAAAAGAGAGGAACAGAAAAAGAGGAACTTTTAAAAAGCAGCTTATGAATTTAAGCTTTTGTTAGCCTCCTTTCAGGCTTTTTAAGCAACAAGACCAGACCAGGATCTTTGAACTATTCCAAGAAAGCTGCTAAGAATCTATGCATACCCCCTACAACCCACCTCCCCATTCCACACTGCCCTACAGCCAGGGCTATAGAGAGGCTCTAACTCCGTGCCTGGGATGGGGCAGTGAACTCAGCCTCCAGACTATTTTGACTTTTTTGCAAAAAAAACCCAAGCTTCTAGGCCTCATGAGTGGGAAGGGGGTTCCAGTGCCCTTGGTCAGAACTGAGCCAGAATTATGGGAGGAACAAGCATTTCTCTCAACATCTGCCCCTTCCAGCAGCTCCGAACGGACTCTGAAGCACATGAGCCTTTGTGAAGCTGCGCAATAATACAGACCAAGCAGCCTCTTTTCCAGAACATAGCTTTATCTCATTCCTTTCCCACCTTTCCTCCGAAGAGCTCAGGGCACCATATATGGGTCTCCCTTCCTCCACTTTGTCTTCACACCCACCCTGCGAGATAGGTTAGGCTGACAGAAACCCAAGTTACCCAGGAAGCAACGTGGCTGAGCCAGGGTTTGAACCTGGAGCCCACAATCCCAGCCCAAACACCACACCACCTTACACTCAGAGAGGTGCCCCAGTCTTGCTCCGTGGCTTCCCCTTGCCCAGAGCTAGGGTTGCCAACCTCCAGCTGGCAACTGGAGCTCTCCCGCTATTATAACTGATCTTCAGATGACCAAGATCAGTTCCCCAGGTAAATGGCTGTTTTGGCGGGCAGACTGTGGCATTACACCCTGGCTAAGGCCCCTGCCCTGCCCAAACCCCACTCTCCCCAGGCTCCACGCCCAAACCGCCAGGAATTCCCCAACCCGGAGTTGATACCCTGAGCAGAGATTCAAGGCTCAGCCGGGAGGGGAAGGGTACTCGGAGTATGCCCAGGTGCACGTACTTCTTTAGGAGAAAGCCGAACAAGTTCCAGTGAGGCTAACCGGGGGGCGGGGTCCGCTATGGTTAAAAGGGGCGTTTTGGGAGGGGGCTACTTCAACAAACGGAGTCGTCCCCCCCGCCCCGAGCCCCGGAACAGCAGCGGGGCGGGAAGGGAAGCTGTGCCAGGCGCTGCAGAAGAAGGCGGCCCCTCAGTCAAGGCTTCTCCACCCCTGGCCGGCCCGATTTCTCACCGGTTGGCTGGCGGAAGCCACTCTGCACGCGCTCAGAGGGCGAGGCGCCCGAAAGCGGCTTCCAGCTTCGGCGGGCGGGCAGAGGCGGCGGCGGCGCGGGTCCCGGCCATGTTGAGTCAGCTGATGCCTCCGGTCACGTGGCGCCGCTCCCCGGGAAAGACACAAACGCCACGTGGCTGGGAGGGGGCGACTCCCCCGCCCCTTCTGGGCCAGCGCGGGAAAGGAGCGCGGCAGCCTCGGGACCCCTTCGCGTAGCCGAGGATGCTTTCTCTTCCGGCGCGGTCCTGGCCGTTGGGTGCACGATGGGCCCATGCCGGGGTGGGAGCTCCGGGCGCAGCACGCTCCTCTGCACGCTTAGCGGGCCGTGAGGAAGTAGGGATGCCAGCCTCCAGGTTGGACCTGGGGATCCCCCGGAATCACCGCTTATCTCCAGACTACAGAGATCAGTCCCCCCGGAGAAAGTGGGTGCTTTGGAGGGTGGACTCTGTGGCCTTGTACCCCACTGGGGTCCCTTATCCTCCGCAGGCGCCGTCTCCAGATCTCTAGTATTTTCCCGGCCTGGATCTGGCAGCCTTATTGAAGTGCATCGCTCGCAGTAGGGCTTTCTGCAGAGCGATCGTGCCTCGGGGTCGGGCTGCTAGACGGGGAGTCTGCTTTCGTCACCTGCAAGGTTCCAGAGCTGGGCGCGATGTCAGACCCGGACGACCTGCGGGAGGGAGGCCACCCTCCACCCCCGCATCGTCTCCTGCTGAATGTCTCCGCCCAGCTCAGTGCCCAGGACCATGAAGGCTATGGAAAAGGGACGCCCAGGGGGGCTTGCCTTCATGCGTCCCACGTCTCCCGAGCAGGCCATGACATGGTGCAGAAACATTTTCTCTGAATGTGTGCGGGGCGCATTTCTCTCTCGCCACCACCGAATAGGGTTGCCAGCTCTGGTCTGGGAAATGCCTGGACGTTTGGGGGGTGGAGCCTGGGGAGGGTGGGGTTTGAGGAGGGGCGGGACCTCAGGAGGGTAGAATGCCATGGAGTCCCACCCTCCGAAACAGCCCCTTTCTCCAGGCGAACTGATCTTGGTCGGCTGGAGTTCAGTTGTAATAGCTGGAGGTCTCCAGGCGCCACCTGGAGGTTGACAACCCTACCACCGAATCCTCACCATTGCTAAAGGCCCCCTACCTTTTATTTAAAAAGACGCAGGAGGGGGAGAAGGCAACTGGAAACAACACTCTTGGCCTAGGAGGGCTCTCCTCCATTGCCTCTATTTAAACCGTAGGTAAGAGCAGGCCAGTTCCTTCTGGTCTCTCATCACTGAAAGCAGAGTCCAGGACAGAGTTCTCTAATTTCCAATGAGCATGTGGGGGAATGTTTGGTGCCAGTGGGCCCCCCCCCTTTATTTTTGTCCTCCCATCCCATGGGAAGAGTTTCTCTTGGCCTGTGCCTTTGGGAGAGTCTGCTTTCGTTCTACACATTTCACTATTGTCAACCAGCTGCAAATAAAAACAGCCATCTAGTTCTCCGACTAAATTGTTTGTCATTCATTCTATTCTTGATCCAGTTGCTCCGGTCTATTGGCCCATCTTTGCTTGGAGAAGGCAAATCGGGGCTGTGGGCAGGTATGCAGGAAGCCCTCTCTCTGTCCCTGGGAATTCTGCTGCCAGGAGAAGGCAAGGTGGCACAAAATGGCCTGTCTCTTAAGGAGTTTTACGTGTTCCTCTGTTTGTTTATTTGTTTAACTTCATTTATACCCAGCCTTTCTCCCCACTCCAGGGAGCTTGCGTTGTTTTCCTCTAGTTTATCCTCACAACATCCCTGTGAAATAGGATAGGCTGATCCAATGTCACCCTGTGGGCTTCCATGGCAGAGTGGGGATTCGAACCCAGGTCTCCCAGATCCTAGTTCAACACTGTAACCACCGTACTTATACTAAGGTTAGACCTCCGTGCTTTATTCAGGATAGTCCTCCAATCATTCAGACACTTACCCCCAAGTAAGCGGGCGCAGGTTCATTAGCCAAGCTGCCACTGGTATGCAAACCCTTGCAAGAGCAGAGGCATGTTTGGGAGGAAACCAGTGCTCACTAGACTGTGTAAATGCACCCTAATCAGGCTACCACCCTCTGCGTCATGTGAGGAAGCCCCACTGAACTGTGTGTAGCTTCTTTCTGAGCTGTTCAGATAGAGGAGGGTTCGGTCACACGTCAGGGGTCCCTAAACATGGGGTCATGGCCCCACTGAGCTCCAGGAAAAGGAGGGGGGCTGCCAGGAGAGCACCAGAGAGGTTGCCGCATTGACCTGTTGTAGCAAAACTACATGGGTTGGTTAGCACCTTGGAGACTGAGAAAGTCAGGGCTCATTTCCTTGGATACAGAGAAAGGTACATCCATCCGGCTGAGTAAAATACCCCGAAGAAGGGGTTGGAAGGGTGTTGCACAGCGGGGCTGGTGTAAAACGAAATCCAATCCGGAGATAAACCAGTCCACCTCGAGAGTCATGGGCACTTCCCAACTACAATATGGAGCAGAATGGAGGTCAGGTCTGATGCAGGAAGAAATAAGATAGCAGAACAGTCAAACAACTTCAAGTGATGAGGACCTCTAGTGAGTTAGAAATTCAAGCACCCTCTTAAGCCCAGGGGGAAGGAGTATATTGTCCGGAATTTATGAATTGATTCTGCGGTTCTGCACTGGATCCTACCTGTGACGTTCTTTTGAAGGAGAACAGTGCCCTTTGGACCAACCACAGCATTTCCCAAGATGTTAATATGTGCCTCCACGGGTATCTGAACATCATGATATTTAATGTCCAATTTGTATCCATGTCTCCTTTTCACATAGGGACTGTCCTCTTTGTCCAACGTAGAAGGCAGACGGGCATTGTTGACATATGAAGACACCTATTAAATTAGAGGGTGAGCAAGGGGGTGAACCCAAGATGGTGTTGGGTCCAGTGTTCCCTCTAAGCTGAGTTAATGTGAGCTAGCTCACAGTTTTTTAGCCTCTGGCTCACACATTTTTGTCTTAGCTCAGGAAGGATGGCTCCAGAGCAAACTAATTTCTGCAGTGGCCAAATTGCTTGCTCACAACTTTAATATGCCAGCAGCTCACAAAGTAGAACTTTTGCTCACAAGACTCCATAGCTTAGAGGGAGCATTGGCTGGGTCCTCTAATAATATTGTCCCAGTATATGTGGAAGCAACTGAGGTTTGTCGGCGGGGGTTTTGTTTCTGACCTTGTGTCTCTGTAATGCTATCCCAGTTGTCAGTGAGATGCTATTTGAGATGGGGAGGCTTTCTATAAACAAGGAAAACCAGGGACGGGACGGGACCCAAAGGGATAAAAACCCAACCCAAACAAAGAATTAGGTAACCAAAGGACTGAGAAAAGCCAAATCAAAATGAATAGAATGCTGATAGTAATACAGAAGGTTAAAAATGCATACATACATTTTAATGAAATATAAAACAATAACATTAGATTATTGAAAAAATAGCTTTATTTGGCGGAGCTTTCCAGATCAGAGATCTTTGTGTCTAATTCCTTAATATAGCATCTCCCCTTACACTGAAAATTCTTTTAGCTGGATAGTAGAAATATGCATGTGGGTGTCAAATGAATCACTTTCGCCTGACCAGAACAAACTCCGTAATCATTTGCGTTTCGGCCCATAAAGCCTTCTTTAGTGGTCACTGATGAACTGTTACACACCAATTATCTATTTATTATGGAAAGTAAAATAGACCTGACCAGGTGCAGAATGAAACAATAAAATATACTGTGTGGAGTCATGGAGTGGGTTGGTATAAAATCTAACGCTCCCTATATAATTAATATTTATTTTATTTTTTTATCCATTTATACCCCACCTTTCTCCCCGGGGGGGCCCAAAGCAGCTTCCATCATTCTCCTCTCCTCCATTTTATCCTCCTAAAGGCCCTGTGAGATGAGAGAAGCCACCCAGCAAGTTTCCATAGTACAAGCAGGGATTCGAACCTTGGTCTCCCAAATGCTAGTCTGATATTCTAACCACTCCGCCAAGCTAGCTCTCGGTATCCATTCCCCAGGCACACTTGTGTTGCAGGAAGAAGGGATGCTGTTATTTCCAATATCTTGTGTACCCTTCTAGGCCTGATCAGGGCAAACCATAGAATCTATGGTGGCCAAACTGTGGCTCAGGAGCCGCATGCGGCTCTTTCACACATATTGTGCGGCTCCCAGCAGGGCGGCTGGGGAAGCAAAGGGGGGGAGGTCGTACTTTTTCTCCTTCTCTCCCTCCTTCCCTCTCTTCCTTCCTTCCCCCTCCCTCCCATCGATTTGCTTTCTTTCTTTGTTTCTCTCTCTCTCTTTCTTTCCACCTTTTTCATTCTTTCTTTCCATCTCTCAAGTCAGTATCATTAGCAAACAAATAAGTATTATCAATATCTGTTTCCACCCCTTTTGGTTTTTGGCAGTCTCGTTTAACATCAATAAAAAACAAATTTGCATATTTTAAAGAAATAAAAATGTGTCATATAGGTTCCTGCCTTGCGGCTCGCAAACATCTGACGTTTATTCTATGTGGCTCTTATGTTGAGCAAGACTGGCCACCCCTGCCATAGATGGTTGTTGCTACACCCAGTCCCTCCCTCCCTCCCACGCCCTGTGTGGCCCTCATGCCTCCCCCCTACTTCTTCCTCGATTACACCTCCTGTCTAGATTGCCAGGGTGACCAGGGCAAGAAAGAGCCTGCCCCAGTTCACGCTCAGGGTTCTTCCATTTGTTTACTCTCCTGCAGATGGTTTGGCCCAGAGAGGCCGGCCTGGCTCAAAGCACTATCTGATTGAGGCAAAACACAGATCGGAGGGCAGGGATGTCTCCAAGCACAGAGACCTCACTGGGGTCACTCGCCTCACTGACCTTGGTGGCTGGGCGACCCCCAGAGAGGGAAAATTGGAGCTGGGGCATCCCCAGCTCTCAAGCTGTGCTCCCAATCCCACTCCTGGTGCAGGAAGCAGCTCTGACCAGCAGATGGCGCACGCAGTCGGATTGGAAAGGAAAGGGGCTTTCCAGATTGCTGTGTTATAATCTCGAAAAGAAGCCCTGAGGTTTCTGTTTCATTCAAAAGGCTCCTAAGCTGCTTCCCCACCAGTGGTGCACTAGGCAGTGTGCAAACTTATGGAGCAGGGTACGCAGAAAAGAAATTCTGTGGGAAAACTTCCCATTGCTAACGGCGCAGTACTCTTGTGTTGCCAAACGAGGCAACGAGGTGCGAAAATGTCCCGGTCTTGAGGAACATGCAATGCAAGTAGGAAGATGGCAGGAGGAGGAAAGGAGTGGCCAGCGTCCATCTTACCCCTGGTCCGGATCAGGGATAAGCACAGGCCATTAGCAGATGGCCATTTGATCTGCCTCCACTGGGTGAAATGCCCCACTTGCTGATCTCTGCAAACCAAGCGGTGGGGCAGCTGGGGCCATTCTCCGTGGGAAGGAAAGCCGGCAAGAGATGAAAAGAGCTCCTTGAACAGGCCGGAAATGAAGGCACAAAGGACCCTGCTACATGAGAAGAGGGGTGGGAGCTAGGCTGCCTCTGCCACAAACCCCTTACGCGGCCTTGGGCAAGTCACTTTCAGCCTCTGCAGAATGGGAATCCTATATGAAGCGAGCAATGGGAGATGCTCTGGAAGTCTCCCGTAACAAGTAATTAACTAATGAATTAGCAAAGATAGACAGAAGCTCACAGTCTGCATTGTTTACCAACAGTAGAGTACGAATGTAGATTTTAACCGGGATATGATCTCCTACTTTTGGGTTTTTAGTTTAGTGTGGGTTTGCTTTTCTTTTTCCCTAGCTGTAGTTTCCCCCTTCCCCTTTTTCTTTGTAGTTTTAGTTGTATATTAAAAAGCAATTAAAAATCCCCTTTGGGGGGCCAAAAAACAACCCAGAATGGGAATCATAGGTAGGGGCTTGGAAGGCAAATCAGGGTTGCCAGCTCTGGGCTGGGAAATACCTGGAGATTTTGGGGGCGGAGCCTGAGGAAGGGTGGGGTTTAGGGAAGGGCCGGGATTCAGAGGGGCATAATGCCATTGCGTCCAACTTCCCAAGTGGCCGCTTTCTCCACGTGAACTGGTCTCTGTCGCCTGAAGATCAGTTGTAGCCAGTGTTCCCTCTAAGCTGAGTTAGTGTGAGCTATCTCACAGTTTCTGAGCCTCCAGCTCCCACGGTTTTGTCTTCGCTCAGGAAGGGGGACTCCAGAGCAAACTAATTGACGCAGGAGCCAAATGGCTCGCTCACAACTTTAATGCCAGTAGCTCGCAAAGTAGAAGTTTTGCTCACGAGACTCCGCGGCTTGGAGGGAGCATTGGTTGTGACTCCCAGGAGATCTCCAGTCACCAGCTGGAGGCTGGCAACCCTAAGGGGGAACCCTATTCAAATTTGGCATGATAAAAGAATCTGGGGGAACGCCTGGCTTCAAGATGGGGAGCGTCCCATGTGCGGGGGAGGGGGGGTGCCATCTCCTTAAGGGTGGGCAGGTGGGGCTGGGCTGGTGCCCAGTCTTTGCCAGTGGCAGCAACGTGAGTTATGTAAGGCCCGGCCTGGTGCCCTGGGCAGGTGCCTATAGATAGCATGACTGCAGTTATTTCTGTCCCCGGGGCTAGAATGACAGGAGATGCATTCACTGGCAAAGTCTGCTGAGGTCAGAGCCACGTCAAAGCCCCCCCCTGCCCTGCTGTCAGCTGGCATTTGAAAAGCCAAGCTGATGAGGCAGCTGCTCTTAAAGGATCCCACCGTCCAGAGCGGAGGAACTGCCAGGGATCGAGATGCCTGGGCAATGCCCTTTTTGGGCAATGCCAAGGTTCCCTGGAACTAAACAGGGCACTCTGACAAGCTGTCACGCCGGCTTTGGAATCTTTTTCCTGTTCCTTGGTTCTGGCCTCTCTCTTTGATTTTGTACACAGAGAAGAGGTTCCCTCCCACCCCAGAGAAGAGAGTGCCTCTGAGCATGTGCAGCAGCCGCCAGGCAGGGTTTTCAAGTGCCAGGCTGCCTCCTTACTAAGACTGGGATTGCAACGGATCTCCAGGCGACAGATCAGTTCCCCTGGAGAAAATGGCTGCTTTGGAGGGTGGACTCTGTGGCATTAAACCTGCGATCCCTTCCCTCTGCAAACTCCCCCCCGCCAATATAATTTCAATTTTCAAAATTCCAATAATAAGTAATAACAATAGTTTACAGGAGAAGTACGTATAAACTTAACAGCATCAAAGAAAGCATTTTTCAGAAGCTTAGTGTTGACATCAACATTAACCACAAATGAAGAGTGTCTATTATCTCTGGCATCGTTCCTTGAGGAACTAGATGGGATAAGATCGGTGGCCATATCACTGCAAATTCACTATATTCGCCAGCAGATTTTGTAGGATTCATTATGTCGGATATTTTTTTCCCCATTATGTATAAGTTCCACCACTTTTTGTGCCATAAGTTTAGGGATAGTTGAATTTCTGACTTCCATTTTGAAGCTATGGTGGTTTTGGCTGCGAATAACAATAAAGCAATTCTTTTTCTTTGTACAGCGAATACCCTCTGCAAACTTCACCCTCCCTAGGCTCCACCCCCCAAATCTCCAGGAATTTCCCATCCAGGCTCACAAATGCCGAGTCTTCCTGCTTACACTGGAGCCTTGCAAATGGTACCTGCGGTTCCCAGTAGCAGAAACCCCCAAAATGCCACCTACGCTGGAATCTCAGCCCCCCCCATCCTGCCACACTTTGGCCAGGATTCAAACCCATTCATATATGCAGGGCTGCCAGTTTGCTTTCATGCACCCTGTTGCTCCAGCAGCTGAGCAACAGATCTCTGGGCCAAGCTGGAAGTGGGGGGGGGAGGCCTGGTGAGTCAGGAAGGGCTGGGCTGAGCCTGTGTTGCTGGGAAGGGCCGGCTCTTCTGTGCCCCAGTGGCTGCCGCCGTGCGGTGCCAGGAAATGAGATGCAGCCTTCAGGGTGACTCACCCAGGAATGTCTGAAAGAGAAGGCCTTCCAGGCCCTGCGGGCCTCTCCGTGGTTGCATCGGGCTTCCTTTTAATGCCATCTCACCCGGGCTCAGCAACGGAGGATGTGTGTAAACAGGATTTGGCCCAAGAACAACACCCCCCCCCAGCCTCGCTTTCTCTCTTTCCGGGCAAGCTCATTGTGTCTTTCCTGAGCCAACGGAATTAGCACCAAACAAGGGGGGAAACGCAAATGGCATTTCCGACATGGGGGGAAAGGCTCTCTGGACAGTCTAGCTCCCTGGCTGCTAATCTTGGCTTTTAGGCCTCCCCCACCCCCAACCTGCTCTTCCTGCAGCAGACCTCAGAAGCCTTGTCATGCTCCCTGGGGTGGGGGGAAGGGGGTGGCTAATGGCTGACATTCCTATAGCGTTAGTTGCATGCAAGCCTGGTTTGGCTGGTCGGTTCTCTGCGGGGAGGGGCGGGGGGAGTCTTAAGGGATTGCAGCAGACAGAGAGGAGTTAAAGCTAAAGCGGCGTGGGAGTTGTGCAAAGGGTTCCCTTTGCTCTTGGAGAAGAGGGTGGGAGGGAGGACTGCCAGCTCTGGGATGGGACATTTCTGGAGATTTGGGGGTTGGAGCCTGGGGGAAAAGAGAGTGCTCAGCAGGGTATAATGCCATGGAGTCTGCCCTCCAAAGCAGCCATTTGCTCCGGGGAAACTGATCTCTGTCGTTCAGGAGGTCAGTTGTAATTCTGGGAGAGCTCTGGGTCCCACCTGCAGGCTGGCAACCCTGGGAAGCAGCAAGTCCCAAAGGTCTCACAGCCCATTGGCTGGGGGAGTCCAGCAGCAAGGCAAGAAGGAGCTCAGTGGCACCTTAGAGGCAAATCAGACCGATTCCAGCCAAAGCTTTTGTGAGTCAGAGAGTTCACTTCCATTGGATGCTGTAGCGGGCCTGCTCTGGCCTGCAGGCCCTCTTCCACCCTGCCCTCCAAGGTTTCCCCAACACCCAAAGAGGCTTCTCCTTCTCGGGTAACCCATCACCACCACCACTACCTGACCTTTGTAAGAAATTGCCTGCTGGGAGGGTCAGGGCTCCCAGCTTCCCTTCCAAGATCGGAGGCCTTGCCACTGTATCTTCAGCTGCCCAGTGCCTGGTCACCACAGAGACAGTTTACTGCCTTGTGCGCCACTAGAGGAATAGCCACTTGCCAACTGCCTGCCTTCCCCCTGGCGCTCCTTTTAAAATAACATGTCTAAGACAGTGGAGATCTAGGTGGTAGAGAGAGCCATTACCAGCATCAAAAGTTAAAAAATATTTATTAAAAGGAAAATATTCACAAGCATATTTTTAGCACAGCACCAGACTGAGCAAGGGATTCAGAAGAAATGGGTAAAATGCAATTCCTCTCTCTCTCTATCAAATGCCCAATCAGATGTTAAAATATAGGACAGGCTCCTTTAGCTTAGGAAGTTACAGATCTGTACTGATTTTTCCACTACCTTGATGTTTCCTTCAGTTTCATGATCAATGGCAGCTTCCTCCAGATCTCAGTGAAAAGTTCTGCCTGCTCTGATGGACTCTGGACAAAAGACAGCTTCCTCCTTGCTCCCCTAAGTTTTATCACCTCTCCCCACCCACTGATCCAGATCAGGCTGGGTCACAGAAGTTTTTCCTGAAGTTTCCAGAAATTTCCTTCCTAAAGTCTCTCTACTATTTGATGCCTCCAAATCTCTGTTCCCTGATTGAGGAAGAGGGAGAGATTGACCCACCCATTATCTCTCCTGCTAGATCTATTAGCATTGGTATGAAGGTGGGCTGAGGTAGGTCTGGAAAGCAACTGAACTGCCCCCCCCTTTCTGCTTGCCCTCTGCCCAGAGAGAGAGAAAAAACTTTTAAAACTCAGAGTGAAGGTTTTGTTCATTTCAAACCTTCAAAGGAAAAATGCATCTCTTCATAGATTAATTCAAGGCTACGGCAAGAGGCCCTCTGGCATCAGAAGATTTGGCCCTGGAGTTAGGGTTGCCAGCTTTGGGTTGGGAAATACATGGAGATGGGGGGGGACTTCAATGGGGTATAATGCTATAGAGTCCACCTTCCGAAGGAGTCTTTTTCTCCAGGGGAACTGGCCTCTGTCTCCTAGAGTTCAGTCGTAATAGCAGGAGCTCTCCAGCCACCACCTAGATGTTATACAAAAATATATATCACTGTGTACCATAAATACATGCTTATGGTAAAACAATTTTATGCTTTATTCTTTTTCTTTTTATATTTTCCAATACTATAGTCTAAATATAGAATTTGAAAGATATGCTGATAGAATTTGAAAGACATCCTGTCTTAGATAGGTTATTATGTTTGCCGCAAGTGTTCTGATGGGACCCTAGACAATGCTGCTATCTTAAGAGCTTTTGTGCTCACAAAGAAAAATTATTGCGCCTTATGTCCTTTATATAAACATCACGGTCCTCGAAAAAGATTCATTCGAAATGGGTAAATTCCTAGAGTCCCCTGGGACTAGTGACAGTGTTACTGACAAGGTGCTGTCTGAATGTAAACCTGCACTCCATGTATTGTTTGGGTGAAACATTTTTCTCTTATGTATTGTCTGGGTGAAATATATTTTTGATAATATTTGATATCAATAGTTAGACAATAGTATTGAAAAATAGCAAAAGAATAAAGCATAAAATTGTTTTACCATAAGCATATATTTATTGTACACAGTGATATATGTATCTTTGTATGTCTTCCTAACACAGTGACCCTCAGTTTTGGTATTTACCACCTGGATGTTGGCAGCCCTACCTGGAGTGATTCCAGGCTGGGATGGAGAATGCCAAAGAAAGCAAGGGACTCCCTGTCAACAGCCCCCTTGCTTGCAGGGAAGAGCATGAATTTGTGCTTCACATGTAAAAAAATGTGGAGTTCTGTTCCCGGAGCCCGCAGCTCAATAATCCCAAATGAGAGGGCTGGGAAGAGCAGGCCTCGGTTTGACAGCCTGGTAAACTACCGCTAGCCCCAGGAGACACTCCAGCGGTTAATGGACCAAAGGAGGAGAGTTTAGCTTGTTCTTCCAAACTTTTTTTCAAAGGAGGGCATCAGACACATTTGAATCGGGGGCGGGGGGGGAGGGGGTTGATCCATGGAAGTATTTTCTTGTAAACAGGAGCTGCCTTGCAAAGTTAAAAGTTGCAATTTTATTCAACCATTTCTGAGCCTAAGAACCAGGTGCACATCTAGGATGCATAATTTTTTATCCTATGGTTGAGGTGGGCCAACATTATAAGCTATGTTTCATATATATGGTATAGAAGAAGAGATTGCATTTATATCCTGCCCTTCACTTGAAGTCTAAGAGCGGCTTACACTCTCCTTTCCCTTCCCCTCCCCAGGACATCCTGTGAGGTAGGTGGGGCTGAGAGAGCTCTTGAGAGAACAGCTCTGAGAGAACTTGTGACTGACCCAAGCAGGGCCGGCTCCAGGTGTCTGGGCACCCTAGGCAGGAAGCCTGGGGCGCCCCCCACTGGGGATGCCAACCTCCCGGTGGGGCCTGGAGAATGGGGGGCGGCAGCGGAGTGCTGGCTTTCCTGGAGGCTCCGCAGCTGCGGGGCCCCCAGGAAAGCCAGGGAAGGGGTGGGGGTCTAGCCGCTGCCCCCTCCCTCCCAGCGCCGGCTGTCCTGGGGGCTCCGCAGCTGCGGGACCCCCAGGAAAGCCGGGAAGGGGCGGGGATCTAGCGGCGGCGGGCACCTGGTTAGGGCGGCAGGGGGGAGTGGCCAATGGGCGATCTGGCCCTGGACCCAATGGGCGATCCAGCCCTGGACCCAAGGTCACATCAGCAGCTGCATGTGGGGCAGTGGGCAATCCAACCTGATTCTCCCAGATTGTTGTTGTTCAGTCGCACAGTCGAGTCCGACTCTTCGCGACCCCATGGACCAGATTACGCCAGGCCCTCCTGTCTTCCGCTGTCCGCTGAAGTCTGCTCAATTTCATGTTCGTTGCATCGATGACACTGTCTAACCATCTCATCCTTTGCCGTCCCCTTCTTCTTTGACCTTCAATCTTTCCCAGCATCAGGGTCTTCTCCAGTGAATGCTCCCTTCTCATTTGGTGGCCAAAGTATTTGAGCTTCAGCTTCAGGATCTGGCCTTCCAGGGAACAGTCAGGGTTGATTTCTTTTAGGATTGACTGATTTGATCTCCTTGCAGTCCAAGGGACTCTCAAGAGTCTTCTCCAGCACCATAGTTCAAAAGAATCTATTCTTCGGCGCTCAGCCTTCCTTATAGTCCAACTCTCGCAGCCATACAATACTACGGGGAATACCATTGCTTTGACCATGCGGACTTTTGTTGGCAAGGTGATGTCTCTGCTTTTTATCATGCTGTTTAGGTTTGCCATCGCTTTCCTCCCAAGGAGCAGGCGTCTTTTAATTTCATGGCTGCAGTCACCATCTGCAGTGATCTGGACTCCCAGGAATGTGAAGTCTGTCACTACTTCTACGACTTCCCCTTCTATTTGCCAAGGAGTGATGAGGCCAGATGCCATGATCTTAGTTTTTTTGATGTTGAGCTTCAAGCCCACTTTTGCACTTTCCTCTTTCACCCTGAGCAAGAGGCTGTTTAGGTCCTCTTCACTTTCTGCCATCAGAGTGGTATCGTCTGCATATCTGAGGTTATTGATCTTTTCCCCAGCAATCTTAACTCCAGCTTGTGATTCATCCAGGCCAGCATTTCGCATGATGTACTCTGCATATAAATTAAATAAGCAAGGTGACAATATACATCCTTGTCGTACTCCTTTTCCTATGCTAAACCAATCAGTTGTTCCATATCCGGTTCTAACTGTTGCTTCTTGACCCTTATACAGGTTTCTCCGGAGACAGGTGAGGTGGTCTGGTACTCCCATCTCTTTAAGAACCTGCCATAATTTATTGTGATCCACACAATCAAAGGCTTTAGCATAGTCAATGAAGCAGATGTTTTTCTGGTACTCTCTTGCTTTCTCCATAATCCAGCGAATGTTGGCAATTTGATCTCTAGTTCCTCTACCTCTTCGAAACCCAGCTTGTACTTCTGGCAGTTCTCTATCCACGTACTGTTGGAGCCTAGCTTGTAGGATTTTGAGCATGACCTTGCTAGCGTGTGAAATGAGTGCAATTGTGCGATAGTTTGAACATTCTTTGACGTTGCCCTTCTTTGGGATTGGAATGTAAACTGACCTTTTCCAATCCTGTGGCCACTGTTGTGTTTTCCAAATTTGTTGGCAAATTGAGTGCAGCACTTTAACAGCATCTTCTTTTAAGACTTTGAATAACTCAGCTGGGATACCATCACCTCCACTAGCTTTGTTGTTAGTAATGCTTTCTAAGGCCCATTTAACTTCGCTTTCCAGGATGTCTGGCTCGAGGTCAGTGATTATACCATCGTGGTTGTCAAGGACATCGAGGTCCTTCTTGTATAGTTTCTCCCAGATTAGAGTCTGTCATTCTTAACCACTAAAACCAAACTGGTTAGAGTGTCTCACCAGGATATGGGAAGCCCAGATTTGAATCCCTGCTGTGCCAAAGAAAGCTTGCTGGGTGACTTTACACCAGTCACATACTCTCAGCCTAATCTTCCTCACAGAGTTCTTGTGAGGATGACCCACTCAATCTGGTTATCCTCAGAGGCCCTGCTCCAGTTGCCCCCACTCTCTGAGGCTGGATGGGTGACCACCTGAGAAAGGGCCTTCTCTGTTGTGGCCCCAAAACTGTGATTCTGGGGGGGGGGAGATTCAGCTGTCTCCCTCTATCAGCATCTTTCTCCAGCAGGTGAAGACCTTTTTGTTTCATCTGGCCTACCCCCAATAATGGGTTTTGGCCCTCCTTCGAGTACTGTATGTTTATGTATTTTTAACTGAATTTTAAAATATTTGAATGGTTTAAATGTTTTTACATTTGCTGCTGTGGACCCCAACTGGGTGGACACGTGGTATAAAAATGTTTTAAATAAAATAAACAGGAGCAGAAGAAGATGAGGATGTAAGCTGTTTTGCTTACCCATGCGGGATAAAGATGGGGTATAAATGAATAAAGTAAATATACATGAACTAAAAATATATAAATGAACTGACTACATTAGAATATATATTTCTAAAGTTGTACCAACCAGAAAAGTACAGAAAGTGCGGAATGTGCCACTATTGTGCGAAATCCAAATATAATCCAGAGCAGAGGCCATTTACGATAGGAGCGCTGAATTATAATAACGCACTCTCCTTGGTTTTGCTAAGCTGATCAACCGCTCTCGCGGCCGAGGAATCCCTGGTCTTGGGAAACGCAGGAGCATTTCTTGATCAGTTGCGCTTTCTGCGGCTTCACGCTGGAATTTCCCTTTGAAGCGGTCTCGACGAAGAGCGGCCCGCGACTGCGTGTTCCCTGAGTCTGCAATGTTCTCCCACCGGCTTCTCCGACTCTGACCCTAGGAAGCTGCACGGCGTAACCTAGCCGCCCCGCCCCCCTTCCCTCGCAGCCCGGCTCCTTTAAGAGCCAGTCCCAGCGCGCCCCCGGGGAAAAACTTACGTCTGTGCCTCCATCCTCCCCCCCACCCTAGTGACTGCGGCGCCTCCACCGGGTGGGAGTCACGTGGTCGAGATGTGGAAACAGCTGATTGGTCCCTCGAGTGCCCTGTTGCTGCTTTGCAACCTTAGCTCTTAAGTGGGGCGAAGGGCAGCCCGGCGGCGGAATGTCGCGCGGGGGCTCTTCTGTGCAACGCAGCTTTTACCGGCATAAGGAGCCGGAGTTCTCGAGTCAAGCGGGTAGGCGGCCGCCACTATGGAACAAAAAAGGCACTCTGCATATGCTCAGAGCACCTCCGTCCGTCAAGCTTCGCACGTTCCCCGTCGGGGAATAAAAGGGCTCCAAAGCAGAGGCCGCGCCCCCTGTCCATGTTCAGAGACTAGCGTCGGCTGGCGCTGATCGGCGCTGCCTGTTTTAGGAGTCGCCGCCGTAGAAGCTTCGAGGGTGCGCCTGGCCCTTTAAAGAATTTGCACAGTCATCGCCCGCCCGGCAAGGATTGCCAAGTCACTGGGTTCAGCCGAGTTCTCCTGGCCGCGCCCCCTCGGCTCGTTCTGATTGGCGGGCCGTTAAAGACCAAGCCACTTCTGATTGGCTGCAGCAGTTTGCAACAAAGTTCTCGGAATCTTGGTTGCGTCACTTGTTCTTCAGCCGGCACTGCGCGGGAGGAGGGGAGAGGGTGGGAGAGAGGAAGGGACTGTCGCTACCTTCCAGCTGAGCATTTTTATAGCACTTGCTTAATTTATGCGAATAAATAATTCCCTAAACGATGTGGAAAACTTGGCGTTCTTTAAGGCACCCCTCCCCGGTTCCCATCACCCACCCTTAGTTTCCCTACCTTGAAAATGCCAACTCACAGTCCGCGGGGCATGACGGGAGGGGGGAACGAGAGGAGCCCCTGGACTACAGCTCCCGGCACGCTTCGCGAACGCATCTGCCTTTTTAAACCATGCCCTTTCTGTCAATGGCGTCCCGAGGTGGGCGTCGCGCGGTTTATCTCAATGGGGAGGAGGCGGATTCAAAGCCGGCCCTCGCGGACGCCTGGTTGGCTGGGCTAGCTTGCCAATCGGAGGGAGGCGCGCCTGGGCAGCAGCAGAGGCAGCCAGCTGATCAGAGGCAGCGAGAGCCGGTGAGTGCCGGAGGAGGACCAGGAGGGGAAGCCAAACCGGACTGCCTCCCCCGCCGGCGGCGGAGGGAGCGGCCCGCCCCCCGCCGGAGCCCCCTCCTTCCCGGCCGCGTGGCAGACCCGGGACGAGGAGCAGCAGACAGACGCCGCTGGTTATGCAACCGGAGGCCGCTTATGGGGATCCAAGTGGGTGGAAACTTGGCCGCTGCCGCCGCCGCCCGCCTTCCCTGGCTGGAGGCAGAGCAGAGGGTCGGGTCGCCGGGGCCGCCCGCAGGCTCCCCTCGCTCCCGGCGGCTCCTGGCACGAGGGGGGCGGCCTCGGTTCCCTTCGGCGCCGGAGCGGCGCGTGGCCGGCACCGGGTTCTCCCTCCCTCCCTCCCTCCCTCCCTGCCTGCCTTGCCAGCCTGGACGGGGCGGACGCAAACTTTCTTGGCCGCCCTTCCGGAGCCCGCCGCTCGCGCGGCTCAAGGACGGAGCCTCCCTGCGGCCGGAGCCAAGGCACAGCCGGGCCCTCCGCCTCGCCTTGGCCTCTGGGAGCTGCTGATTCATGCCTCGGAGCCCCGGGCTGGAAGGCGGGCGGGGGCGGAGCCCGCCCTTGGATCCGAGTTCAGACGCGGCGGGGCCGGCAGACGGCTGGAATGTGGAGCAGCTGTCCCAGGCGCGCCTGGAATGCGCGGCATTTGGCCCGGCCGGAGCGGCCTGCGCCGCCGCGGGCCACCTTCGGCTCCCGGGGCAGGCCTCCCTCCCCCCCGGCGGAGGGTCAGTGGCGGCCCGGGGGGGTGGGGGTGGAGCGGAGCGCCCCTTCTCCCGGCTTCTCGCGGGCCCCGCGCGGCCGGCACTGCAGCTTGGTGTGGCGGGGCTGGGCCGGGCGATGGCGCAGCAGTAGCAGCCCGGTGGCGCCTCCGGCCCGGGGTGCGAGAAGCCGGCGGGTGGCTGTGCGTGTCGCCTTGGACCTGCGCCCTCCCCTCCGGGCTGGACTCTTCTTCGGCCTGCCGCTCCTCGGGGCCACCCAGCAGCAGTTCTTCAGTGGCATGCTTTATGTCCCTTCGAGCCGCTAAAGCTGCCAGTTGAAGAACTGTTGCCCGTGGCCACTCTCTTCGCCTCGCCCTGGACGGAGCGGATTAGGGCCGGCCAGACAGGTGAGTCGGACGGCTGGGGGGAGGGAGGGAGGGGTCGGCAGCTTCGTCTCTTTCCCGGGGTGGAGGCGGGGGGGGGCGCTTCTAACATCCACGACAGTTCTCTGCCTGTAATCCTCTCTGTCTCTAGTGAGTACCCCCTAAAAGGCCTGGGATTGGCCCTCCTTGCAGAGAACCCCCGTCAGTGACCCTGGGAAAGAACTGCAGTTGTTGGAGGGCCCTTTCCGAACCCTCCGAAGAGCAAGGTGGGTGGGAGATTCCTGGCGCCCTTGTGGGGGCCTTTTTCCCCGGGAGGGGCAAGGGGTTAGGCTTCCACCCTTGGATCGGGGTTGGGAAAGGATTGGGGGGCTTTGGGCCCGAAGCAGCCCTGGTTGGAGAGGAGCAAGCAGTCGGTCCAGCCCCAGTGGGCAGGGACTGCAGAGTCGGGGGCCAGCTCTACCCCCAGGCCAGCTGGATGGCAGGCCAGAGAGCTCTTGTCTGTGCCTTGCTTGAGCAGAGCTGGCCTGGCCTATGTAGCATTTGGCTAGTGCAGAGCAGAGCAGGAAGGGCCCAGGCCACTGGGCAGGCCAGGTGGAGATTTCTCTTGCGTGGCTTCTCTTTGGAGCCCCTCTTGTCCCGGCATCACCTCTTGGGGCCTACCAAGGTGAGATATGTGATCTCTCTGGCCTGGAGAGTGCAAATGTTCCTTTGGCTAGTGACGAAATGGAATCTTCCTCCTCAGGCCCTGCCGCCCAGTAGTGCCAGAGTCTGAAGCTGCCTTGGGTGGAGTTGGGCATTACTCATGAGGTGTGGGAGTCCAGCCGGTCTGTTGTAGGAGGGGCTTTGCCAGAGCCAGTGCCTGGCACCGAGTCCGGGGGTCTTGCGTGGCCAAAAAACGTCAGCCCAGAGGTGAATGCGCACCCTCTGCTTCCCTCCCCTTCAAGGATGGCTTTGGCTGAGGGGTGGGGCGGAAAAGTCTGGGTTCTGCAAAGGGCATGCTGCTGCAGAGAAAGGGCACTGCATGTGTCAGGGGGTTTGCCTGCTACTCTCTTTCGTGCCTTCTGTTGAGGGCACAGACGGTTGCCCGGCCACGGACCTGCAGGTGTCTCACGGACGATGCTGGGCGTACGGAGCATGGGACGAAGGCCTCTTTCCTTGCTGGACGTCAGCATCAGATCCAGCGTGCTTGGTTGCCAAGTCACCATTATGCAACACAAGGACTTCAGAGATCAACTCTGGAATGCATCTGAGGTGGAATTTGTGGAAGTCCGGATCTAGCCTGAGGCTGGCTCGCCCACTGCAACTGGACCAAGGTTTTGTTCTTGCCCGTTGGTGTCTGTTGGGGCCCTGCATGGAAATGGTACAGACCTGCCAGGCTGCTGGCCTTTTCCAAGACATGTGCCCATCGGAAGATTGTCTTTCGTGCCTCTGATGAAGGGGTAACCTTGCCCTTCCTGTGCTGTCACAATAAACATGCTTATCTTTAAGACTCTCTTGATTTTGCAGTGACTTGAAATGGCAGTCTGTCTAGGCTTCCTTCCTGCAGGCTGTGAATTCTGTGTTGCATGTGGATCACAGGAGCCTCTTCACTGTAACCAGGGGAGAAAGGGGGAAAGATCCTCTGCTTCCCCCCCCAGCACTGGTGTAATGCAGCTGGCTCTGGGGTGGTGTTTCAGCTCTGCCTGAAGTACGTATTGGGCTCCAGCCTCTCTGCAGCTATCATGTGCCTATGAGGAAGTATGGAGGGGTGCCAGGCGAGCCTTCCTATCCAGTTAGTCAGGAGGGCCTCGCACTGCCCTATGGGGGAGAGGTGGCTGCCTTCCTATCTGCCTTGCTCCAGCCACCTCTTCCAACTAAGTTCTCCCCCTTCCTGTATAGTGCACAAGGTACATATACCTATAGCAGGGATTAGAGCTCCCTCTGCTGACTAATCGGAGGATTGCTGTTTTCTGGCTCTCTCAACCAAACAAGGAGTTTTTATGTACCAAAAGGTGGAATTTTCCCGGCTTTAATTTATTTGAAATATTGATATGCTGCCTTTCCACCCAAATAGGGACCCGGAGGAGGCGAAGTTGCTTCCGGAAGTGGAAATTTGCATTCTATTAATTATTAGAATGTTCACAGCGGATGCTGTGATATTTGGGGGCAGGGGAGACTCCTAAACCAACTGGGTTGCAAAAGGATCTGGATGTGGCTTTTTAGCATTTGGTATTGCCTTTAGCCTATCAACAAGAGAGTTGTGTTTTTAGAACATTCCATGGTGCCTAAGAAATTAAGGGTAGTTGGAGTGCTTGTCACTTAGTTCTAATGTAGCTGTAGTGGACCCTGACCTGGATGGCCCAGCCTGGCCTCATCTCCTTGGATCTCAGAAGCTAAGCAGGGTTGACCCTGGTTAGTATTTGGATGGGAGACAACCAGGGAAGTCCAGGGCAATGGCAATCTACCTCTGTTCGTTTCTTGCCTTGAAAACCCAGGGTCGTTGGTTGTGACCTGATGGCACTTTCCACCACCAGAGATAGCCGACCTTGATAGTTTGGTGTAGTAGTTAGGAGCGCAGACTCTAATCTGGGAGAACTGGGTTTGATTCCCCACTCCTCCACATGCAGCTGCTGGGTGACCATGGGCAAGCCACAGTTCTTTCAGAGCTGTTCTCTCAAGAGCAGTTTTGAAAGAGCTCTCTCAGCCCACCTACATCGCGGGGTGGGGAAGGGAAAGGAGATTGTAAGCAGCTCCGAGACTCGGAGGGAGATCTTGAGATGGAAATAAGGGAGGTGGCTAAAGCAGGAAATGTTGCAATATGATTTCAGCAACCTTTGCATTGACAGGGTAAATGTGTGCTTAAGGCATGCTGGAGAAACAGGGTCCCTGCACAGACTATGCATGGGAACAGTGCATCACACAGCTGACTAGAGGCGTAGCAACTCTGAACTTGGTACTGATGGAGGCACAAGACCCAGTTATGTTGTTGCACTGATTGGGAATAATGCAAATTGATTTCACCATTCATGCCACTGGAAAGTTGTCCCCAAAGTACCAAAAAATCACTTTTGATTTCAAAAGAAGGGACTTAGCTGAAATGAGGGGATTAATCAGAAGAAAGTTAACAGGGACAATTAAGAGAATCAAGTCCCTCCAGCCTGCCTGGAAACTACTGAGGCCCAGATAGATAGAATACAGATGTCAAATTTGAAAAGATACCACCAGATCTAAAAGGATGCCTGTGTAGTACCCCTGAGTTCTAGTGTCATGCGAGGGGGCGGGGCGAGAGAACGGTCCACTTTCTTTACTCAGTACGTGATTTTATAAACCTCTTACAATTTCTCCCCTTACTGTTTTTTTCCATAGACTCTCCCAGTCTATCCTCCTAGGAAAGGGGCTCCACCCCCTTAATCAGTTTGGTCGCCCTCTTCTGTACTTGTTCCAGCTCTGCAATATCCTTTTAGAGATATGTAAATGAGACAGGCAACCAGGACTGTGTAGGATATTCCCCATGAGGTCACACAGTAGCTCTGCATAAACTTTGGACTTTGCTACCAGCAAATGTACTGCTGGCCAGTAGCACAGATGACTTTGAAAGGGGTTAGATAGACTTGGGGGGGGGGGGTCAGCAGTGACTACCAGTCATGGTGATTAAAGGGAACTTCCATATATGGACATAGTAAGTCTCTGAATACCAGTATTAGGAGGTAGCAGCAGGGGAAGGCCTTGGCCTCTTGACCTGTCATCCTTCCAAGGCCACATTTATGACACATGAATCTATCTTGTACTGAATCAGACCTGTGTTCCATAATGATCATTACAGTAGCTTTCTGGGGTCTCTGCCTGGAGGTCTTTCACATCAGCTACTTCCTGATCCTTTTAATGGGGGGATTGAACCTGGGACCTTCTGCATGCCATACAGCAACTCTTCCACTGAGCCATGGCCTCCCAGTTATGTAAGACAGGATGATAAGGCTGGATGGACCACTGGTGGGTCCCAGCGGGGCCCTTCCAATGATGTTTTTTGGAGTCGGATCCTCTCAATGGCACTGCTGCCTAGCCTGGGGGAGTCTGTGCTGCGGGAATTCCTTCTCTCCGATGCCTACTTCCACAAAAAGAGAGCCGAGGCCCAGCGGGATTTAATAATTTACTGCAGCTTGGCAGGCACCGTGACCAGCTCCACCTGTGGATCCTGCCCACGGGTCAGTCTTTCCACCCATCCATCATCCTGAAAAAGAGACAACCAGTTGGGCTCTGGTACAGGCAGCCACATGGGGAGTGTGCTGTGCCGATGCTCCTAAGCACAAGTCTTTGCGGGTGGGGGGCGGGGGCAGCTGTACATGCAGCAGAATCCCTTACTCAGCTTCTTGCTTGGTGATCCTTCTTCCTGAGTAGAGGATTTCGGCCACCATGGCCACCATGGGGTCAAAATTCAGGCTGGCAACTGCAGTCACAAAGTTGTCCCTGTGCAAAGAGAAGGTCCCAGTGAAAGATCCCCGGCTTGGGGAATCCTGTCTTCCCTGGTCACTGCTGCAGGAAATGGTGGCGGCTACAAGCATAGATGGCTTCAAGAGGGGATTGGATAAGCATACGGAGCAGAGGTTCATCAGTAGCTATGAGCCACGAAGGATAGATGGAACACTGTCTGGGGCAGGGATGCTCTGTATCCTTGGGGCTTAGGGGGCAACAGTGGGAGGGCTTCTGGAGTTCAGGCCCCACTGGTGAACCTCCTGATGGCACCTGGTTTGGGGCCACTGTGTGACACAGAGTGTTGGACTGGGTGGGCCATTGGCTGATCCACCATGGCTTCTCTTATATCTGGGGAAGTGATGGTCTGTATTCTTGGTGCTTGTGGGGGGGGGTAACAATGGGAGGGCTTCTGGCCCCACTAGTGGACTTCCTGTTGGCATCTCGTTTTTGGCCAATGTGTGACACAGTGTTGGACTGGGTGGGCCACTGGCCTGATCCAACATGGCTTCTCTTATGTTGATACGTCTTGGCCTCCTGCTCTGTCTCTGCTGCTATCCAGAGAGGGGCTTGGCTCAATGTTCTCCCTAAGCTGCGGAGTCTTGTGAGCAAAAATTCCACGTCGTGAGCTACTGGCATTAAAGTTGTGAGTGAACAAATCTGGCTACTGCATAAATTAGGCTGTTCTGGAGCCATCCTTCCTGAGTGAAGACAAAAATGCACGAGCCGGAGGCTAAAAAACTCTGAGCTAGCTCACACTCACTCGGCTTAGAGGGAACACTGGCTTGGCTGGCAGCCACTCGGCTCTCCCGACCCATCCATCCCCCTGCAGTGAAACTCCGTACTCACCTAATGTAGAAGATGACAAACTTCTCTTCATCCAAGTTGCCCTTCACCACTGTGTCCGTGTAGCCTCTCCCATAGCCTAAGTGACAAAAGAAGGCAGCAAGATCTGATCCGAGTCTGAGGTTGGGAACCAGCTTGGCCAGTGGGCTGTTGGGCCAAGGCAAAAATGGGATGCAGAGGTACCGGGCAGGAGCAGCGGTTTAGCGGCCCACCTAGGAGGGGAGCTGGGTCTCGTGACCTACAGCAGCAAGCGGGTCCCTGCCCAGCCATGCAAAGGGCATCGGGGGTGCCCCTTGGAACACAGTTCCACTCTCCCACCAGGGGCTGCTACTTCCTGGATCCCAAACCCCCCTCTCTGTAGGGATGCCAACCTCCAGGTGGGACCTGGGGATCCTCATGGAATTGCAGCTCGTCTCCAGCCTACAGAGATCAGCTGGAAGAAAAGGGATGCCTGGGAGGGTGGACTCTTTGGTATTGCGCCCCAGCCAGGTCCCTGTCCTCCCCAGGCTCCACCCCCTGAATCTCTTGGGAGTTTCCCAGCCTGGCAACCTTACCCTCTGGTCCCCCCGCCAAGCCTACCTGTCCCCCATCCCATCCCATCTTCATTACCTGCATATCGGATGACCTTCCCGAGCAACTTGGTCCAGAAGAAGGGCACCGTGTGAAGCTTCTCTTGCCTCTGCAGGATGTTGAGGGCGGCCACACGCCCTGGAAGGGGAAGGAGGAGAGGCCAAGGAGGGGAGCGTTCATGGGGGAGATGAGGCTTGGGTTGGGCCCTGGATTCTATTGGGTAGGAGGACCCGTGATGCCGCTTACAGCCTGGGCTAAAAGTTACGTATTTGAGATTTGGAAAATCTAGCTCCCCCCACCCCCAAGCAGGAATTCCTGAAAGTTCTGTGTCCACTTCTGCACTTCAGCCACTGCTGGCTGGGGCACGGGGGAGACCTGGCAGGGTGGGGTGGCACCAGGCCTGAAGAGAAAGTGCCTTGGCCACAGCCGTAGCCAGTAGGAACAAGGGGGGTGGGTGGAGCAAGGAATGTGATGCCACCGCCCTCCCTCTCTCCAGCGCCTCATGCTGCAGGAAGGGAGCCCAGAGCCAGCTGTCCAGACTCAGGCGTTTGAGCCCCATGGCCTACCTCTGTATCACAGTCGCAAGCCCCCTTGTGGTTCGCAGTCTGCTAGAGAGCGAGGCTCCCTTCTGCTCAGTTTCGTGCATTGGTTCACTCCCATTCGTGTGTGACTCAAGGGATCACGGCGACTCAGGGGATTTCTGCTTCCCAATGAATACACGAAGCTGCCTCGTACCGAATCGGACCCTTGGTCCATCGAGGTCCGTCGGTATCGTCTGCTCAGGCTGGCAGCTGCTCTCTAAGGTCCCTAACAGAGGTCTTTCACATCACCTACTGCCTGGCTCTTTTTAATCAGAGATGCCAGGAATCGAACCTGGGACCTTCTGCGTGCCAAGCAGGTGCTCCACCACTGGGCCACGACCCCTTCCCCCCATTGGCTGTTTTAAAGTCCAAGCATGGTGCCATGTTCCAACCCAGGAGGCCAGTCTATGTATGTTTATAACAACTCCAGCCAGCAGTTTACAAGGTAAGCGAGTTGCAGAGGTTTGCTAGCAGCTTCCTCTGCTGGGGCTTCCCTGGCGGTCTCCCATCCCAGTAGCCACCCTGCTGAGCTTTCAAGATCGAATGAGATTGGGCTACAGAGTGTCTCGTTCCCACCCAAGGCCAGTCTCGGGCACCCGAGATTCTCTAGCAAGAGTGGCGGCCACTTGAAGAAGTGACGGCACTGTTGAGCATCCGGTAGGACCCCACTGGCCTGCCAAGGGAGACCTCAGGAGCCAGAGGGACAACTGCTCCCATCCTCCCCCCCCCCGCCAGCAGGGACTCCAGCTTCCCTTCTTCCCTTCCACCTCCAGCCTTTGGAGGTGCCACCAGCAATGCTCCCTCTAAGCTGTGGAGTCTTGTGAGCAAAGATTCTATTTCGTGAGCTCCCGGCATTAAAGTTGCGAGCGAGCGATTGGGCGGCTGCAGAAATCAGTTTGCTCTGGAGCCCTCCTGCCTGAGCTGGGATCAAAATGGGTGAGCCGGAGGCTCAAAAACTGTGAGCTAGATCACACTCACTCAGCTCAGAGGGAACACTGGTCACCGGACAGTTAACGCCTGTGTTTTCAAGTCCAGTTTCGCGGCAGTGAGGACTAGCAGCTTGCCTCTCCCAGCCACCTCACCCCAGCCGTGTTCTATAACCTGTAAGAGAGGGGTTTGCTACCATGTGCTTGGGCAATCTGCCAGTGGTGGATGTGGGTGCTCTTCCAATTGAACAGGGCCACGGGAAAGGAGGCCGCGTCCCCAGCAGCAAAGACGTCGGGGACATTTGTCTTCATGGACTGGAGGAGAAAGAAGAGCCCGGTCAGAGAAAGGGCTTGGGGGCCAGGCTCCGTGGTGCCAGGCCAAGCCCCCCAAGAGCCTCAACCTACCAGGTCCACAGGAATGGTGCCATTCTGGTTCAGGGTGACGGAGCCGCCCCGAAGAAAGCGCGTGTTGGGAGCAACCCCTGCAGAGAAGGAGAAGATGGACATAGAGGAGCTGGGCCTGGCTGGGAGGGCAGGGAAGCCGGCATCGATGCCATGTGATGCCATGTGCGCCAGCAGCTGGCCTTAGGAAGGGGCACGAGGGAGAGGGAGGGGGAGAGGTCGAGAGCCAGGCCTGGCAAAGCAGAGAGACTGCCTTGGAAAGGTGGCAAACAGTAACAGACATGGCTAGCTTGTCGAGGGAGTGGCATTTGCATTTTGCTGCAGCCGCCGCCCGCCACCTCCTGCACCAAGCCTCCATCCACTGTTTACTTGTCAGGTCAGTGTCCTCACTGCTCTTCCTTCCCACCCCTCTTTTCCTTCTAGGGTGACCAGAGGGGCACAGTTGGCCCAAGGATGCCCTTGGGAGCTGTGAGCAGTGGGAAGAGGTGGAGCAACGGGCAGCTCCTGGGAAGGGCCAGCCTCTGGGAAGGAAGCGACTCTCGGTCAGGCCGACGTACTCGGTGCTGTGCAATAGGTCCTGCTCCTCCTCCCGGGAGACTCCGAGCCTCTCTAGGGACTTGGCTTTCCTGTAGCTGCTGCTTGCATCAATGGTGCCTCCTTGTGGTCAGAGCGCAGAATGCTAGTGAGAACTTATTCTCGCATAGGAGTGCCAGCTTGAAAAAGTGTGCAGGCACAGGAAAGCTTAGACCCAGAATTCAACTTTGTTGGTTTTAAAGGGGCCACGGCTCTCCAATTTTGTTCTGTTGCTCCAGACCAACATGGCCACCCACGTGAAATCTATCTGGGAAAGTGTGCCTGCACATGAAAGCGTATACCCAGAATTAATCTGTGTTGGTCTTAAGAGGTGCCACCGGACCTAAAATCTGTTCTGCTGCTTCAGTCCCACATGGCTACCCAGCTGAATTAGCCCCTCGGCCTTTGGGAAAAAATGACTCACTACGGACCCTTCCCCCTCCTTTTCGGAAAATTAATACATAAGCTCCTCCTCCTCCTCTTTTAGGAGCTGTCCTTCCTCTCAATCCCCAGATCGCCCCCCCACCCCGTGTCTTACCTACTCCTATCACCACCACGTCTGCTGCGATCTCATGCCCGTTGGATAAAAGGACATGGGTGACCTGGAGGAAGGAAACGAGACCGCTTAAATCATTAGGCGGTGGCTGCCGGCCCTTCCGTGGGTCCCATGAGCGTGGCCAACCTCCAGGGGAGGCCTGGAGGTATCTCGGAATCCCAACTCATCTCTAGACTGCAGAGATCTGTTCCCCTGGAGAAAAGGGCTGCTTCCGAGGGCGGACTTGATGGCCTTACGCCTCGCTCCACAAACCCCGTCCTCCCGAGGCTCCACACCCCCAGATCTCCTGGAATTTCCCAACCCAGAATTGGAGACCCACACATTCTTTGGCGGCATCTCTTAGGGTTGCCAGCCTCCAGCTGATGGCTGGAGAGCTCCCATGACAACTGATCTCCAGGTGACAGAGATCAGATCGCCTGGAGAAAGGGGCTGCTTTAGAAGGTGGACTCTGTGGCCTTAGACTCCACTGGAGTGCCTCCCTTCTCCAAACCCCGCCCTCCCCAGGCAACACTTCCAAAACCTCCAGGCAGGGCTCTTTTTGTAGCAGGAACTCCGTTGCATATTAGGTGACAACACAGCCATCCTGGAGGCCACATAACAGTTCGCCAATCCTCCAAGAGCTTACAATAGCCCCTGTAAGAAGAGCTCTGCAAGCTCTTGGAGGATTGGCTTACATTAGGGGCGTGTCGCCTAATATGCAAAGGAGTTCCTGCTGCAAAAAGAGCCCTGCCTCCCAGTATTTCCCAACCCAGAGGTGTCAACCCTAGTGCCATCCCTCCAGTGTAGGCTTGCCTAGCCGGGCTAGCTCTACCCCTTTGTAACCCACAGGCCAACATTTCCTAGCTCCCAGGCATGCCTCCTTGTCCTGTCCATTGCCAAGAAGAGAGACACTCCAGACAGGCTGGAGTGATGCTCAGCCAGAGAGACTCACGGACCTTCCCATCACGGTCCCCTAGCAGCTCAGCAACCTCGGTCTTCATTGAGAACAGGACTCCTTGTTGGTGAAGCATCTAGATGAAGGAGGAGGAGGAGGAGGAGAAGAAGAGTGGATTTATGCCCCGCCCTTCGCTTGGAATCTCAGAGCGGCTTCACAACCTCCTTCCCTTCCTCTCCCCACAACAGACACCCTGTGAGGAAGGGGAGGCTGAGAGAGCTCTGAGAGGACTGCTCTTGAGAGAACAGCACTGAGAGAACTTGTGACTGACCCAAGGTCACCCAGCTGGCTGCATGTGGAAGAGCGGGGAATCAAACCCAGTTCTCCCAGATTAGAATCCGCATTCCTAACCACGACACCAAACCGCAGAGTGGACATTGCTCATGTTCTCTACACTGAATTCTGGGTAGGGCTACCTTAGCTTAAAATATGTGGGAGGGGTGTGCAAGCACATGTAGTCTAGGGCCACCTCTTCTCCTGATGCAGCCATGTTTGGGGGCTCTGGAAGGACTTGGGGAAGTCGGTGCTTCCTGGCAGATGGGAAGGGTGCGTGCAGGATCCTAAGAGTGGGTTCTGAAGCCCACTGGGAATGGCCAGAGTAATGCCCACTGGAGGAACAGGGACTTCCTCTAGCCTGTCTGGAGGCTGTCTAATATAGCACCCCCATATGGCAGGGCTGCGGCAGGGCACCAAGTGAAAGGCAAACACATTGCCAAAAGAAAAAACGTGCGGGTAATTCACGGAAGCCGCATCCTGTGCAGCGGGAAGACACAAAGCTCCTGTCCTCAAAACTCCCCATCTGAACAAACGTTTGCACCTATCTGAAATTTTCGGATCGCATTTCGAATATCAGCCTCTCATGTAGAATCCACCTCCAGATGTGGCACCTTATGCTGTGAGCGTCACTTAACAATCTGGGTCCTGGCTGACGACAAGTGGGAAATCCCAGCTGTTAAATGTCAAGTCACAGCCAGCTCATAGCGACCCTGGGGGTTTTCAAGGCAAGAGGTGGTCAGAGGTGGTTTGGCCATCGCCGGCCTCTGCGTAGCGACCCTGGGCTTCCTTGCTGGTCTCCCATCCAAATACTAACCAGGGCCAATGCTGCTTAGCTTCCGAGATCGAGCAAGACTGACCTAGCCTGGGCCATGCAGGTCTTGGCTGCCATCGTTATATATCAAGGATAAAAACTAGAGAACTGGGATTTTTGGATATTCAAGGGATCCCCTTGTAGAGCTGGGGTTCCCAAAAAAATCAGCTCATATATTACTTTACTGAGATTCTTATTTGGCACCCAAGACAGTAATTATTAGACCTCTCTTGCATAATGTTCAGGGTCTCCCTTTTCCTTGGACAGAAATCCCCAGGGCTATTTTTGGGCAGGAATGCACAGGAACGGCGTTCCGGCTGGCTCCCAAGTTGGCCACGCCCAGCAGGAACTCATTAGCATAACAGACCACACCCAACAGCAGAAACTCATCAGGATTGGCTACATTAGGGGTGTGTGGCCTAACATGCAAAGGAGTTCCTGCTCCAAAAAAAAGCCCTGGGTTTTGACAACAAACAAGGTAAACAGAATAAGAAGCAAAAGGTGGGTGTGGCTGGATGACCACACTTCTGGTAACATGGGGGTGTGGCCTAACATGCCAATGAGCTGTGCTGTCATGGGTTCTGGCATAATATGCTAATGCGCTTCTGATGTTGGGCGTGGCCTATTATGCTAATGAGTTCCTGCTGGGCTTTTTCTACAAAAGAAATCCCTGGAAATCCCTGTGTCACCTCGCAGGTAAGCTAAGTATTTGCTAGTTGCAATAAGGATCTGTGAACAGCGAATGTATGCTTTGGGATAGTTTTGTCTTCATTTTCATGTCACTCTGTTTTTATGTCATTTTGCTTTGCTGAATGTGAAATCTTTTTAAGAAGCGTTTCTTCGGTTCTGGTGAGGCAAATGCCCTACTGAAGGCGATGGGTGAATGAGTGGTGTTCAAGGGTTCAACTCGGGGAACTGCGAGGGACCGGGCCCTGCGCCCATTTGCCCTCCCCCACCGGGCTCCCCACCTTCAAGGCGAGGTTTCCGACCTCGGGCCCCAGTGCGTCTTTGTATGGAGCGTCGGTCTTCTCTATCACGTGGATGCTGAGGGCTTTGCTCGACAGGGTGGCGGCCAGCTCCATGCCTGCAAGCAGAAGGCAGAGGTGCTCTTGCAGTGAGGCTGCTGTGCCTCACCTCTCCCAAGGATCAGGGCCACCCAGGCGAGGAGCTGGGCAAGGGGGAAGAGGCTGTTTGCTGCCTGCTTGCCGGCCCCTTCTTGCCCCAGGGAGGCAGGAGCAAGGCAGAGTTCCGGCCGAGGCTCTCCCGGTGGTGGTGGGGGACGGACGGGACGACCTCTAGTGGATACCAGCAGCCCGAACCCTTCCCTTGTGCACACCCAGAAGGTTTCTTTTCCTACCAATGAACGATGCTCCAACGATCACAACCCGCTTGCTGGATGCCAACTGCAGGATCCTGTTGGCATCTTCTGGAGTCTGGAGGTAACACACATTCTGGAGGTTGATGCCGGGGATCTCAAGTCGCCTGGGGCTGACAAAAGAGGGCTGGGCTGGCATTTATTTATGTTTATTTATTTATTTCGTTAGATTTATAGTCCGCCCTCCCCGCAAGCCTGGCCTTGAGGAGGGGGCAAGCCCAGCGAGCACGAGGGGCTATCACGTGCCTAGAATGGGAGCCAGACCCCTCGGAGGTTGCCAGCAATGCAGCCTGCATGAGCTTCTTCACCATTGGCCTCCCTTGGGTCATGTGACGGGTGGGATTGGGAGCCACCCCGGCACTCACCCCGCTGCATACGTGGGGGTAGGGAGGCAAAGTGGAGCCCCGCCCAGGCCGTGATCCCTCCTGCACTGACAGCCCCTCTCAGTCACCCCCACATTGGCTCATTCCCTCAGCTTAGGGTTGCCAGCCTCCAGGTGATGGCTGGAGATCCCCCAGAATTACACCTGCTCTCCAGGCAACAAAGATCAGTTCACCTGGAGAACACGGCCGATTTGGAAGGTGGACTCTATGGCATTATTTCAGAATCACAGAGTTGGAAGGGGCCACACGGGCCATCACATCCATTGTATAATTTCAATTGGACCCCCTTGAAATCCCTCCCCAATCCCCAATCTTCCCAGGCTCCACCCCCCAACTCTCCAGGTATTTCCCAGTGCGGAGCTTGGCCACCCTGCCTCAGCTTCTGGCCCTTTACTATAGCAAGGGAGCCGAGGAAGAGAGTGAACGCCAGTACTGGGGCACGGTGGCCCAGCTGGGCCGGGACCCTTGGAGCACAACCTGTCTTTGGGCAAAGACAGAGAGGCCTCCTTGGCTCACAGAAGGGATCCCTCCCCATTTTGGGGTGGGGGGAAGGGTCACTTACTCACTGCCAGTAGCAATGAGCAGGTGGTCATAGGCTTGGTCGGACCCATCACGGAAACGTGCCATCTTGTTGGAGGTCTCTAGAGAAACTACCTGCAGCCACACACAGAGAGAGAGAGAGAATGGCAGAGCCTCCCAAGTCTGGGCCTGGGCCTGCACAATAGGATGGGCCCTTAGCTCCTTGCCAACTTTTTGACCAAAGTTCTGAAGGATTTGGAGACAGCACAGTGTTGGCTACCCTGAATCAGGCCCATGGTCCATCAAGCCAGCTCAAGGGCCCCAAGTAAACCACAGAGGCCAAAGCCTCCCCTTGCCCTGTTATTGCCCCCTGCAATGGGCTTTCCAAGGAACACTGCCCCGGAACATGGAGGTTCCACCTACCAACCATGGCTAATCCCCCTTTATAACCCTCTCCTCCACGAGCCCATCTAATCCTTTTTTAAAAAGCCACCTAAACTGGATGATGGATCCCATCATTTCTTTCTTCATTTCTACGCTGCCTCTCCAGGGAAGCTGCCTAGTGGCTTCCCAAATAAAACATAATGAAAGCATCATAAAAAGTGATGAAAAACCCAACATTCAGAACACAGCAGGGCATGGAACAACATAAATCATGGAGCCACCTTAAAAACGGGTCTTAAAACATTTGTCATGCTAAAAGACAGACTATAAAACAACATGCAATAAAAAACAATAACACCAGACTCTTAAAGAAAAGCCTGGGTAAACACAAACACTTTGGCACCTAAAAGAAAGCCGCAGAGGCACCGGGCGTTCAACAAATGGGCAGCCGGCACAGCTCTTTCAGTGCTGGAGTGATACTATCCCTGCGCCTCACCCCTGACAGTTGCCTGGCTGCCGCATTTGGCACCAGTTGAATTTTCCAGACCATTTTCAAAGACAGAGCCACATCGAGCGCAGCACAGTGATCGAACCTGGATGTAATCAGAGCATGAATCACCGTGGCCAGATCACACTTTTCAAATAAGGGTCATAGCCGGTTTATCAGTTTGGCGTAGTGGTTAAGTGCGCGGACTCGGAGAACCGGGTTTGAGTCCCCACTCCTCCACTTGCACCTGCTGGATGACCTTGGGCAAGGCGTAGTTCTGACACAGCTGTTCTGGAAAAAACAGCAGTTCCTGTCAGAGCTCTCTCAGCCCCCTCTACCTCCCTGTTGTGGGGAGGGGAAGGGAAAAGGAGTTCGTAAGCCGCTCTGAGACTCCCTTGGGTAGTGAAGGGTGGGGTATAAATCCAATCTCTTCTTCTATCAGCCAAAGGAGGTGAAAGATGCTACATGCTATGGAGGAGATCTGGGCCTCTTGCTATAGGCCAGGGTCCAGCAGCACCCTCAGGCTATGAACCTGCTCCTTTAGGTGGGGGAATAGGGTTGCCAGCGCTTGGCTGAGAAATACCTGGAGATTTGGGGGATGGAACCTGAAGAGGATGGGGTTTGGGGAGGGGAGAGGGACTTCAATGGGGTACAATGACATAGAGTCTACCTTCCAAAGGGGCCATTTTCTCCAGGTAAACTGATCTCTGGAGATCACTTGTGATAGCTGGAAATCTCCAGCCACTACCTGGAGGCTGGCAACCCTATGGGGGAATGCTCTCCAGGAGGGAAAAAAGATCCTGTTCTTTTAATACAGTTTTGCTATGGGGAAATGGGCAGCTGTCACTCTTCCTAGCAGGGAGAGAAATAACGTCTGGTAAATGACATGTCATTAAGCCTCTGTTAAAGGACAAGCCATTCCCCCTTCAGGCAGTTGGCAACCCTATACCAGCCTCTCATGTGTGTGTACAGTATGGTTGACAACCTCCAGGTGGTGGCTGGAGATCTCCTGGGTGAGATTAGGACACCTGGAAAAGATAGCCACTTTTGAAAGGTGGAGTCTATGGCATTATAGCCCAGTGAAGTCCCTCCCTTTCCCAAACCCCGCCCTCCTCAGGCTCCACCCCCCCCAAATCTCCAGCTATTTCCCAGCCTGGAATTGGCAACAGCAGTGTAAAGTTCCATCAAGTTGCAACCCAGTAGGGTCTCTGAGGCAAGAGGTGTTTAGAGGTGGTTTGCCATTGCCTTCCTCTGCATAGCAACCCGGGAATTCCCTGGTGGTCTCCCATCCAAGTACTCACCGGGGCTGACCCCATTCAGCTTCCAAGGTCTGAAGAGATCGGGCTCTCCTGAGCCATCCAGGTCTGGGCTATCAGTAAGGAGGCTTACGAACTCCTTTCCCTTCCCTCCCCACAACAGGGAGGTAGAGGGGCTGAGAGAGCTCTGACAGGAACTGCTGTTTTCCAGAACAGCTGTGTCAGAACTACGCCTTGCCCAAGGTCATCCAGCAGTCCCAGAAAAGTTTATGAGTCAGGGAAAGCGACTGCAGACAGTCTTTCTGTGCAACGCTCATGTCTTGTTTGCCAACCCTTTCTCTCTTCCTAATAGGATTGCCAACCTCCAGGTGGCCTCTGGAGATCTCCTGCTGTTATAATTGATCCCCAGGCGACCCAGATCAATCCCCCTGGAGAAGATGATGGCTGCTTTGCAGGGTGGATTCAATGGCATTATACCCTGCTGAGATCCCTCCCCTCCCCAAACCCCGCCCCGCCCAGGCTCCGCCCCCAAAATCTCCAGGTATTTCCCAACCCAGAGCTGGCAACTCTACTTCCTAAAGAACCTCCTTTGGGATTCCTGCTTCCTTTCCAAATGCTGTCTCTTTCAGGGGTGTTGGAATAGGGTTGCCAGGTCTGGGTTGAGAAATACCTGGAGATTTGGGGGGTGAAGCCCGGGAGGGCGGGGTTTGGACAGGGGAGGGGCCTCAGCAGGGTATAATGCCATAGAGTCTACCCTCCAAAGCAGCCATTTTCTCCAGGTGACAAGATCTCTGCCGCCTAATCCCAGGCACCACCTGGAGGCTGCAAACCAAAGAGAAAGATCATGGGAAGGAAGCTGAGAAGAAGCAAACAAGCGTGATGTATTATGCCAAAAAAGTCTCCAAAGGCTAGAAATTTCTTTTTCCAGTATTCAGTTTACTGGAAGTCATTCAAACGCCATCAGCACCAACAAACTATGCATATTAGATCTCGTTTTGTGTATAACTTTATCAAAGTGGGTAGCATTGAAATACAATATTCACCTCTTTTTCCCTCCAGACTTCTATGTCGTGAGCATCCAAGAAACTCTGAGACCGCAGGTAAAGGCTCTCTGCCGTGGCTCCCATGTTCTGCAAGTGGCAAAGAAGCCCATTTTATGCCTGGGAAAAATCCCATAGTGCCAAACGAGCAGGCAAGCTTTGGGGAAAGGAGACTTTTAGAGCCAGTGGGAAGCGCCAATGGCACACGAGATGCGCCAGCATGCTCCGGAGCATGCAGTACAGGAGAGCACGAACCAGCAACAGTCTGCCATGCGTGCACAGAACTCCTGCATTCCCCCTCCTCACTGGCCAAGGCCCACCCTACTGAACCTTGCTGAGCTCTGTCTTATCGTAGGGCAGGTGCTTTTCCCTCGTCACCATGAGGATCCGGCCCTTGAAGCCCTCCTGACGAAGTGTCTCAGCACACGTTAGTGCCGCCGGTCCTAGAAGGGAAACATGCGGCTGGTGATCCCCGCTGTGGGTCTGGCGGGCAGAAGCTGGAGCAGCTGCTTCAGATTGAGGAGGGGAAGCGTTGACATGGGGACCTCACCTGCTCCCAGGAGCAGCACCACCTGCCTGGCAAGTGGGCTTCGCTGGCTCATAGGTTTCACCTTGCCCTTGCTTGCGAGATCCTATGGGAAGGAAAGCAAGGAAAGTACAAAGCCATCTCAGGCCAGGTCGGTTAAGAACATCAGAAGAGGCCTGCTGGATCAGACCAGGGGTCCGTCTGGTCCAGCATCCTGTCTCGTGCAGTGGCCATCCAACAAAGTTTGAGTCCAGTGGCACCTTAAGACCAACAAAGTTTTATTCTGGGTACGAGTGTCAGACTCCTGCAGCAATCTGTTCCCAACAGCTTTCATTCAAAGAAGTAAAGTTTATTGAGACATTGAGAGTATGCAGATATCTTAACCATGTCGTGTTAGAACTGAAGAAAAGCACGCGCAGCAAACAGATATACATTATTCAAGGAGGCCCCCTGATGGCCCAGGGCCAATCAGGGATCAGGTAGAAGCCCGCCAAAGTAATGGGCCACTTTTCCCAGGAGAAAGACAACACCAGGCACAGAAGGTCATACAGAGATAGTAGAAACATAGGAGACACAGCAGAATTGAAACTTAACATTCCAGAGTCACCCCCACTCCCATAGCAGCCAGAAAGGCCTGGCTGACAACAAGCTTTTGTGTGCAGGCACGCTCTTCAGACAGATTGAAACAGAAGTCACCAACCATTACATACAGGTAGAGGGAGGGGAGGGCGTTGGCAGGAAGGGCTAATTAAAGTCAAGATGTATACGTGACTGAGCAATAGATACAGCCAAGATTGGATTAAGGCAGTAGAAACCTTCATCTTCAGCAGTGGCTCACAAACGCTCCTACCCTGCCAAAAATTCTGTTAGTCTTTAAGGTGCTACTGGACTCTGGCTCTGTCCTACTGCTACAGGCAGACCGACATGGCTACCCATCTTGATCTATCTCCTTGGATTAAGGCAGCTGGTAAGACCTGTGAACAGCAGCAAATCAGCACGCAGCAACCAGTTACTCTGGAAGGACAACAAGGTACAGAGGCCGACGCCTCCCTTTGAAGTTGTCCTGTCCCATCCCCACTCCCCCAGTAAGAAAGTATGTCTTGGAGAGGTCCATACCTTCATGCTGGCAGTGATGAACACCTTTCCATCTTCCACTGTCACCTGCAAAGGCCAAACTATTCAATGGGGGGGGATTTCACAAAATACTCCCATTTTCACTGCCCCCCCCCACATTTCTGTGGTTCCTGTTTGCCATGTTCCCCAAGGCAACTCTTCTGCCTTTGGCTTCGCACACCTACATGGCACTGTTGCCTCCTTGCCAAGTTTTGTTTCACCAACCCCTGGTCTCTCTCAGAGAGGACGTTCCCTGCCAAGGCACGGCTTTCCCCAGCAGCACTATTTGTACCCCGCCTACAGTATTAGAAAGTAAAGTGGAATCTGCATCAAGAGCAATTGGGAGAAATAAATCATAAGGAGTAGACAGAATATCAACAGAGTTATTCCAAGCCACAGAAACAGAGTCCTCATACTGACTCAGGCCCTTGGTCCATGCTCCTTCTAAGCCGTGGAATCTCTTGAGCAAAAATTCTACTTTTGTGGACTACTGGCAATAAAGTTGTGAGCGAGCAATTTGGATCCTGCATAAATTAGCTTGCTCTGGAGCCATCCTTCCTAAGACACAAATGTGTGAGCCAGAGGCTAAAAAACTGTGAGCTAGCTTAGAGGGAACACTGTCAGTATTGCCTACATAGGGCTGGGTTTTTTTGGAAAAAGAGGTGCTGGAACCCTCAAGAGGGAAATACAGTTTTCAATCTGTACACTGAAAACTCAGGAACTTTTAAATATTTTAAAAAGAATTTTGTTGAAGAGGTTCCGGAACTCCATTCCGGTGCATTCCCCCAGAAAAAAAAAAGCCCTGTGTCTACTCAGTGGCTCTCCAGGGTCCTTCACATCACCTGATGCCTGATCCTTTCTAATTGGGGATGCCAGGGATTGATCCTGGGACCTTCTGCGTGCCAAGCAGATGCTCTGCCACTGAGCCATGGCCTCTCCCCTCCATCAAAATCTTAACAGGAATATGCCAAATGAATATGGAAAACAAAACAATGCCCTACAGACTGGAAACAATCTACATTCCAATTCTGGAAAAAAGGGACATCAAAGACTGCAGCAGCTATTGAACCATTGCCTAAATTTCTCACGTAAGTAAAGGAAGGCTCAAAATCTTACAACAAAGACTGTTACCATATATGGAATAAGACTTGCCAGATGTTCAAGCTGGATTTAGAAAAGGAAGAAGCGCTAGAGATCACATTGGAAATTTACATTGTTTACTGGAGCATACGAGAGAATTTCAGAAGAGGAACAGCTTGTATTCCATAGATTTTGACTGGGTGGATTGTGAAAGGGTATGGTTGGTTTTAAAAGAAATGGGTGTGCCACAACAGGTGATTGTTTTGATGTGCAACCTGTACTCAGTACAAAAGGCTACTGTTAGGACACAATATGGAAAAACAGAATGGTTTCCAACTGGCAAAATGTCAGACGAGGATGTATTTTATCTCCATGTCTCTTCAGTCTGTATGCAGAACATACAAGAAAAGCTAGATTAGATTGAGATGAAGGTGGAGTGAAAAGTGATGGAAATAACATTAATAATTTGAGATAGGCAGATGACATCCCATCACTAGCAGAAGATAGTGAAGACTTGAAACGACTATTGATAAAAGGTTAAAGCAGAAAGTGCCAAAGCTGGATTACAGGTGAACATGAAGAAGACAAAAGGAATGACTGCTGGGGAATTATAGTACTTTAAGGTTGACAACGATGACATTGAAATTGTTCAAGATGTTTTATTCCTTGGCTCCATCATCCGCTAAAAGGGAGATGTCGATGATGAAATCTGAAGGAGACTGGGAAGGGCAGCCGTGAAGGAGTTAGAAAAGATTCTTAAGTGTAAGGATGTGTCACTGGCGACCAAGATCAAGGTAATTCATATCACAGTATTTCCCATTAGTATATGTGGGTGTGAAAGTTGGATGATGAAGGAAGCTGTCAGAAAGAAAGTTGATTCCATTGAAATGTGGTGTTGGAGGAGAGTTTTAGGGATACTGTGGACTGCCAAAAAAAGACAAATAAGTGCGTTCTAGATCAAAACCAAGCCGGACTCTCCTTAGAAGCTAAAATGATGAAACTGCAGCTATTGCACTTTCGTCACATTATGAGAATACAAGACTGCCTGGAAAAGACAATAATGCTAGGAAAAGTCAAAGGCAGTAGGAAAAGAGGAAGACGGATCGATTCAATCAAAGAAGCCACATCCTTCAGTTTGCAAGACCTGAGTAGGGCTGTTAATGATAGGACGTTTTGGAGAGCATTAATTCTTCTCCGTAAGTCAGAAGCGACTTGACAGCCCTTCACCCACAGAGATAAACGCTGCCGTTCTCCCACACGGAGACCCAAAGCAGCTTAATATTATCTCCTCCCCTCCATCAACCCCTCTGGGGCATTAGGTCCGAGAGCTGCCTATTGTACTGCTATAACAGCCCCTTCTCAAATGTTCCTTCGGCAACACGTGGCCCAGGATATTGAACTGCTCCCTGATGACACAAAACCTCTTGCAAAAATTTTTACACGTAGAAGGAATTAAGCTGGGGAAGTCGTAGATAAATGCATCCAGGCAGTGTGTCCCTCAAAGCTGAGTGAGTGGGAGCTAGCTCACAGTTTTTTAGCCTCCGGCTCACACATTTCTGTCTTCGCTCAGGAAGGATGGTTCCAGAGCAAACTCATCTATGCAGCAGCCAAATTGCTCGCTCACAACTTTGATGCCAGTAGCTCACGAAGTAGAATTCTTGCTCACAAGACTTCACAGCTTAGAGGGAGCATTGCATCCAGGTATGCAGCTGATTGTTGCAGTTGAACAGGGGCATCAGGGAGTTGTTCGAAGTGGGCACGTCTGGATAAGGAGTTCCAGGTTACCGAATGACATCAGGGCCAAGGTCGAAGACCCGCTCTTTGAAGGAAAGGAGCTTTTCAGGTTTCAAACAGATGCCACATGCATAAAAACAAGCTGACTGCAAAATCCTTAGGGATAATCCCCCAATCAGCATCCTTGTCTAAGCAGAGGTATTTCCCTAGGTGTACTTATCAATCACCAGTATCAAATGGCCTTACAGGTACCAGCCCACCTGACAACCGCAGCAGCCATATCGCCCTCCGTGCACCCCTCAGCACCAGAGTAGGAAGTAACAGGGTAAGCAGCAGAGGAAGCAGGCCTCTCAATCGCCCTGGGATCATTCTAATAGAGGAAGATCCCTGCCATGACTAGGCCGTGCCCCATATTTCTTGGATAGGTTCTCCTCCTTTACGAGTGGGCCGCAATACCCCAAGACAATTGGGTCCTTTCCGTTGCTAGGAATGGTTACTTCTTAGAGTTTGATTCTTATCCTGGTTTTCCGTTGCCATCCCTCCCTGGCTACCTTCCACGCCTACCTCCACTGTTGATGGAGGGGGTTTCTGATTAGTTGATTAAAGGAGCTATTTGAAAAGGAGCTACTCTGGCACTGATATTAATGTTGAGCTCTATTCGAGGTATTTTCTAATAGATAGAAAGGGCAGCGAAAGGGTCTGTCTTGGGCTTTAGAATTGCGAATAAACATTTAAAGGCTTCCAAGTTCAGAAAGGCACCATTACATGATGTTCTGCCTCTTTTAGATAAGGGCATGTGGTTCACTGTTCTAGATCTCTGTTAATCAGAACTATAGGAAATACCCAAGCTTCCAATGTAGAAACACGTTATATAGCCGCCCTGAGCTACCGGATAGGGCGGGGTATACATCTCAAAATAAATAAATAAATAAATAAAAACAAATAATAAGTATTCAGAGTTAACCCTGGGGGTCTGCAATGGTTTCTAGGGTCTTTACCAAGTGTGTATCTGCCTTGGTGACCCATCTTATGCTCAAAGGCCGTACACTTTATCCATTTTTGGAGGACTGGCTTTTCGCTGATACACTGGAGGAGTCTTCAGCTAGCCATAAATACTCCAGAGAGGTGAAGAGACAGGCTAGCGATCTAGGTCTGTACTCACCTCAAAAACGGGAAGACAATCCAGCGTGGGGTACTCTTCAATGTCACCAGTCTGGGTGCTGAAGCAGGCACCGTGCCAGGGGCAGCGCAAGCGCCCACGTCTAAAATAGCCTGAAATTCAGAAGGAGATGACAACTGGGTGGGGGGGCGGCAGGCAAGTTGGGCAGGGGATGGTCAAAAACAGCTCCCCGGAATGAGCCAAGATGCTTTCTACTCTTGTGCATGCAAATGGCTGAGGGTTTGTACCCCCCCTTGAAGTCTTGATTTTTCCCGTATGATGTTTGGGAAATGAGTGCCGACAGCAGCCTCTTGACCATGGCCTCCCCAGGAGTGAGCCTCAGGGTGGGCCTTGAACCCAGATGGCTCATTCAGATGGCAGGCCAAACACACACACACACCCCGCAACGGAATCCCCCAGATCAGTACCAGTTGTTATTGCTGCAGGCCCTGGTCTGTAGTTTCCACCATGTCAATAGAAAGGGGTCAGGCCCACTTTGACTTCCCCCTGTGTAGGGCTATTGGACAGCTTGCCTTTGCAGAGGGGTGCTCCAGCATGAGGGCACTTGCTTCCCACCGCGTAGATCTTTAAATGATCCCTCACCAGCAGCACTGGGTAACTGGCAACCTCCACTTCTCGCAGCCTGCAACGGAAAGACAGACACTGTTGCTACACTGACCGGGTCTTTGCTTTCCACAATAAGTTTTGGGAAGGCTGCTGTACTATTTTCCCGAGTCTCCCCAGAAGAGTGGAGACACACACATAACACACTAGCTGAAGTTGGGCTGTGATGGAAGTCTTGGTGATGCGCACAGCACTCATGCATCCAGAGCACTGCTAGGATTGCCATGCATGTTTCTTTAGACTGGTGGACGGATGGTATCCTGGAGTGGGTTACTCCTCTCACTTGCTCCAGGGGTGGGGCCACATAAATCTGAGGGAGTTAATTCCTCCTGGGGAGGAGCCTCTCCAGTTTGGAACTGGCTGAAACAGAAGAATAAGAAGAGATTGGATTTATACCCTGCCCTTCACTACCCAAAGGTGCCACAGGAGGTGGTGGCAGCTACAAGCATGGACAGTTTCAAGAGGGAATTAGATAAACATATGGAGCAGAAGTCCATCAGTGGCTATTAGCCACAGGGTATAGATGGGAACTCTCAGTCTGGGGCAGGTGATGCCCTCTATTCTTGGTGCTGGAGGGGGCAGCAGTGGGAGGGCTTCTGGTGCCCTGGCCCCACTGCTGGACCTCCTGATGGCACCTGGTATATTTTGGCTGCTGTGCGACAGAGTGTTGGACTAGATGGGCCATTGGCCTGATTCAACATTGGCTTCTCTTACGTTCTTATGTTCTTGTGTGTCTCAGAGCGGCTTACAAACTCCCTTCCCTTCCCCTCCCCACAACAGACACCCTGTGAGGTAGGTGGGGCTGAGAGAGCTCTTGACAGAAACGGCTCTTTTTCAAGAACAGCTCTTATCAGAACTACGGCTTGCCCAAGGTCATCCAGTCAGGTGCAAGTGGAGGAGTGGGGAATCAAACCCGGTTCTCCCAGATTAGAATCTGCGCACTTAACCACTACACTGAACAGCCAACATATTTTCGAACTGCAAAAGATCCTGCAACTAAACACAGGTCAATATCCTATGCAAAAGCTTGATAGAAAAAGGAGAAAAGTTAAGGTACAAAGAGTATCCCCAGGGCCAAAACTATGTAAGTATGCTGTGCTTCTCCATCTCGGCATCATAGATGTAGGACATGGCTTCGGCATCTGCATCCATCCTAATTAGGTCGAAACTGCATTTGCATTTTTAAATCAGTATCGTGCTGTATTTGCATTTTTAAATCAGTTTTGTACTGCTGTGATGCTGTCCTCTATGTTGGACGGCATCACAGCAGCACGAAAATGATTTAAAGATGCAAACGCAGATTTAGTTAGACTAGATTACTACCCTTATCCCTACCTTATCCTGTCCAGAATGGAGTTTCTTAAATAAGAAGGGCTCTTACTAGTTTGAAAAGAGGCTCTGTGTAAGTTTTGTTTTCTTGGTAGCACCCACAGGCTGACCGTATGAGCTCTGCTGTGTTAAAGCCTTTTGTGCACTCTGCTAACTTATTGATGGTTCCTGGCTACACTGAACCATAGAATGGAACAAGGCCTGGGGAGCATTAACCCTACCAGAAGAGGACTTAGCCAGAGCTAGAAGCTTCCAAGACCAAGTGAAGGACCTCTGCCGGCGCCTAAGAAGCCTGATTGAGAGCAGACGGAGGTAATCAGAGGCAAATCAGCCAGGCTGCAGGGTGGCTCTTAACCCTGGAAAATGCTGCTTGGAACACAGTTAATCAATAACATGGGCAACCTCTGGCATCTTTTGAGTGGTGACTCACCTTTGACCATGTGGATACACCATGGTACATCCCTGGGGGGCCTGGTCGGGGGGTGGGCATCACAGGCCAGCAGATGTGAGGTTGCCAGCCAACAGATGCTGGGATTATAGCTGATCTCTGAGCAACAGAGATCAGTTCACCTGGAGAAAATGCTGCTAGGGAAGGGGGACTGTCCGGCATCATACTCCATTGAAGTCCTTCCCCTCTCCAAACCCCTCCCCTCCTCAGGCTCCAGTCCGCAAATCTCCAGGTATTTCCCAACCTGGAGCTGGCAACCCTATGAGCTTCTTTGACCGGTGGGACAGGCAGGGGCTGAGTTCAGACTGGCAGTTTGAAGCGGGAGCCAGTCGTGGCAAAAAAGCCCCGGAACAAATTGTTCCGGGTTTTCCCGGTTGTGCTGCGCTGACTGATGCGGGAGCATACCGGGAGGAGGTGTGCAGGAGTGTTCAGACTGCTGGCCCAGAGGCGCGGCTGTAAATGGCTTTTCCGTGGCAAATCAGCTATGTGTGCACAAGCGCATGAGCGCTCATGCGTTCATACACACATAGCCGATTTTGGATCCCGTTGCATTGGCACCGCATTAGGCGGTAGAGTGGAGCACAGCCAATCATATTGCTGCTGCCTTATGCGCAACGCGGGTTGCTCCCGGGTTTTCGGCTGAGCATTCACACTTCCCAGAAGTGGAATACAGTGGGATAAAGGCACTCTCCAGGATTTGCTACCACTTTCAACAGGTATCTTTTAATCCCGGGAGCGAAGCGGAACAGCACGGGTTGCCTACAGGTGGGGAACGCCAGGCAGATGTGTCTGTGTGAACGCCCCCTTTAATCCACTTGGGAAAAGTGGCTGAAACGTGGCTATAGCGGGGCAAATTGCCTGTCTGAACTCAGCCAGGAGGGTCTCTTCGTGTGATCTTTTCCCAGGCAGGGACACATAGGAGAAGATGGTCCTTCGGATACCCTGGTCTCACTATCTTAGGGAAGAGAGGATTTAGGGCAGTGGGCTGGGTTGCTCACCTTGGCAGAATCTTGTCCTGCCAGACACCTGGAAGCAGGGCTCTTTTTGTAGCAGGAACTCCTTTGCATATTAGGCGACACACCCCTACTGTAGCCAGTCGTCCAAGAGCTGACAGCAGCCCCTGCAAGAAGAGCTCTGTAAGCTCTTGGAGGATTGGCTACATTAGGGGGGGTGTCGCCTAATATGCAAAGGAGTTCCTGCTACAAAAAGAGCCCTGCCTGGAAGGATGCAAAGCCCAAACAAATATGATTTATTTACCATTTCCCTGTTATCTTTGAGAAGTAATTAAAGCAGAGATGTTTATTCTTCAGAGGGGAGCACTGCGCATCTGCTTAGAGGTACTTCACATGCTGCCTGCCACAGAAGAAAGGCTCTTGACAGACTCGGACTCCTTCCAGCATTTCACCCCTGAAAATGTAACCTCTTTTCTCACGCCAGGGACTGCTGGTGACAGTGAAGGCTTGCTCCCTTCTTGATGCATTCCTGAAGGCTCTGCTCTGCTGACTGTTGGCTGTGTGGAGCAAGGGGCCAGCTCTCCACAAGTTTCAAAGCAAAAAAATCTGACTGTACTCTTGCAGGGCTCCCCAAATCTTTTGAGCCTGCGGCGGGGTTGCCAACCTCCAGGTGGTAAGTAATACAAAAGACACAAAAGATCAAACTACGCATAGATAACGGAAAATGTATTCATCAAGCAATGAGTATGATCAGGGCTTTATTTGTAGAAAAAGCCCAGCAGGAACTCATTAGCATAATAGGCCACACCCATCAGCAGAAACTCATTAGCATGTTAGGCCATATCCATGACAGCGCAGCATATTAACATATTAGGCCACACCCCCATGCTACCAGAAGTGTGGTCATCCAGCCACAGCCACCTTTTTGCTTCTTATTCTGTTTACCTTGTTTGTTGTCAAAACCCGGGGCTTTTTTGGTAGCAGGGACTCCTTTGCATGTTAGGCCACACACCCCTAATGTAGCCAATCCTAATGAGTTTCTGCTGTTGGGTGTGGCCTATTATGCTAATAAGTTCCTGCTGGGCGTGGCCAACTTGGGAGCCAGCCGGAACTCCGTTCCTGCCCCAAAATAGCCCTGAGTATGATAATCTAAACCTATTTGAAGAGACGCCGATTAACTGGTCTCATGTAAATTAAGAATGAGAGAGATGCTGTGTCTGATTCAACATTGGAGCCAGGCGTTTTTGGCGTTCCATTTTGAGGAAGCAAGGTGATACGGCGACCCAACCGGAAGCCGGCGGGGCTGTGAAGCGGAGACACAAGTGGTGAGATGAGGATTTTGTGAAGAGGAACATAAACATCTGTATTTGGGCTTTTCACTTTTTGCGGAATTTGACTTGGACTATTTCTGAAGGTGGATGAATAGGACTCTTTTTGTATTTGGACCATGTACTTTTTGAGTTTCTGATTACCATATTGCATTTATGAAAAACTGCTCTATTTGAATAGGTTTAGATTATTGCACTCATTGAGTCTTGAATATATTTTTTGTTATTTATGCACAGTTTGCTCTCTTGTATTACTTACTCCCTTCTGTGCATCCCTGCTGTTCCAACCTCCACTATTACAACAGATTTCCAGAGATCAGATCATGCATGGCTCATAGAGGGATGCAAACTTGGTGGCTGGCTGGACTGGGACCTTGGGATGCCACCCATCCTGACAGACCAGCCAGCCAGCCACTGAGCTTGCATCCCTCTGTGGCTCATGCATGCCTGGAGTAGCCCAGTGGCAGCTAGCCAAAGTGGGTGGGAGAGCAGGGAGGAGGAGAAGGGAAAGGGGAGGGTGTGTGCAGCGTGCCCCATCCCTTGCTAATGCACTTGGCCAATCCCTTGCTCATGCACTTGGCCAAGTCGGTGGCAACTGGATGCCCCCTCCACAGGCCGCAAGCGACATTAACCACAATTCAGCAAAACATGCAGGTTTTGTTTGCAGATGCAGAATGCATAAGAGAAGACACAAAAATAAACCGGAGAAAAAAGAATAGTGCAGAAGGCAGGGACACAAAATACAAAGTTAGCCTTAAAGGCTCGACTGCTCGGATTTCCCGGAGTTAGCGACTGGGAGCTGTCGGTGCAGAAAGGCCTTACTTTGTCAGCCGAGTGTCTGCCAAAGGGGGGTCCCATGAAGTCCACCCACAGACAAGTCAGAAAGGATCCCTCCCCCGAAACCCCACCACCACCAACGGTCCACCGTGCCCCACCAATACTCACTCTCCATCCCGCAAGTCGTCCTCCAGGCAAACTTGCTGGGTAATGATGTCATCGTCTCCTTTCTGCACGCTGCCTCCTTTCTGCATGCTTCCAGGCTGAGGCCCAGAAAAAAGAGGAAGAAGTCGGGCAGAGGTTTTAGGGATGGCTTTCCTGCTAGGTTTCCTCCTACTGCCAGCTGTGGATGCCCCATCCAGAAAGCAGGGTACCAAAGAAGGTTCCCTTTGTCCCTTGCAGCTTCTGAGTCAGAAGCCCGGGGTGGGGAGGGCAGGCTTTGCACCAGAAGGGAGGGATGGCTCTTGCTTCCCCTGCTTGCTTTCCGCCCGGCTGCCTGCCCTGTCTTGAAAGCAAAGGCACCAGGTCACGGGAGGGCAATAGCCAGCCCTCAAAGACAGGTGAGATGCCCAGCGCGGGAGCTGCAGCGGGAGCTGCAAAGGACTGGGGTGAGTGGAGACGGGGAAGCAATGTTTCTCCATCACACTGCCTCAGCCTAGCCTACCTCATAGGGCTGTCGTGTGTCTAGAATGGGGGAGAGGCCTGTTTGCGCCACCCTGGCAAAGGGTGAAAGACGCATCGCCAACAGTTGCCAAGGCAAAGTTCAGCCAAGAAAGGGACTGCTTTGCGTAGCGTGCCGGGAAGGGAATCATCCACAGCCGGTTTCCTTAGCTGCAGACAGCAAATACTCACTTAAAAGGAGTTTCTCGTTCCCTGGAACTTGGCTCTGCTCAAGCCTCTCTCCTGGCGCAGCAGAGAGTGTGAAGGGAGACAGCGAGGAACCAGTTTGTCCCTCCAGCTCCCGCTCCGGGTGGGGTTCTGGCCACACCTCCAAACCTGCGACCGGCACAGGTGGTTCATATCCTAGCAACCGGACCTCTGCTCCTCCCCTAGGAGCAGCGATGGAGAAATGAGCTGGCCTGGCTCTTCTGAGTGCGCACGGGTGCGGGATCCACAACTTATTAAGGCATAATTGGCACCCAAGGATGGGTGGGGTGGTGCGAGATGGAACGATTTCGCCACTCGCAAATTAGGGAGACGAGCGAGAAGGCAAACTCTGCTGCGATAAAAGACTTTCTGCTGCTACCCGGAGACGGAGTGGGAGAGATCGGAGTGGAGAGGATGCATGCCCCCCCCCCACCCAAAATGGGAGCTTTCATTTATGGGGATCCGGCCTACGTTTCCCTTCCATGAATTATCTGGGCAGCCTCACTGGTGCCTTTTGGATGGGACACACGGTGCTCTGCGCAGACTGTACCATGGCTCTGGGGTGGCTGAGAGATTAACCCATTCCTTCCTCTGGCATGGCTTGTGTGCTTTGCGGATGCTATGGTGGGTAACCTTCGGTCTCTGCTGTCTCCAGAGTTGGGGTCTTCCGCTGGCATGAGCTGTGCTGTTTGGGGGGGGGGCAATCCTACAGTCACCTCTTTGGGGTACCAGCATCCTTGCTGGCCAGCAGCCTCCCTTCTTGCTCCTGCCTATCACTCTGGATGCCCGGCTGTCTTCGTGCCCTCTGCCCGCGGGCAAGTTCTGGTGGTTCGGGCACAGACTCTACTCATGCTGACCGCACTCTGGCAAGCAGTGTGGCTCTCTGAGTCTTTGGCCGGGCTCCTCGATTCGAGTCCTGAGCCCCAGGAGAACGCTCCAAAGGCCTGCTTTCGCCACACAGCACACGCATCAACCTCTTGCCAATGGGGGATCCACTCTGCCTCTCTCCTCTTTTTATACCCACTGACCACTACACCAGCTGCATGATGCACAGGAGAGCTGGTCTGGTGGGGAAATAACAAGCAGGTGCTCAGTGTGCGACTGCAATAAAAAAGGCCAACGCTATGCTGGGGATTATTAGGAAGGGGATTGGAAACAAACAGGGCCAGCCCCAGGTGTCTGGGTGCCCTAGGCAGGACAGCCTGGGGCGCCCACCCCACCAGGGATGCCAACCTCCTGGTGGGGCCTGGAGATGGCCCAGCACCATTGTCCTGGGCGCCTCGCAGCTGCGAGGCACCCAGGAGAGCCAGAGAAGGGGCGGGGTTAGAACACCCACCCCTTCCCTCCCAGCAGTGGCACCGGCTTTTCTGGCTGCCTCGCAGCTGCGAGGTGCCCAAGAAAGCTGGGGCTTCCGGCACTGGGCGGGAAGGGGGGCTTTTCACAGGGGGGGGGCATTTTGGCGCCTAGCTCGCCTAGTGGGTGAGCCGGCCCTGGAAACAAATCAGGCAGTATCATAACGCCCCTGTATAAATCAATGGTGCGGCCTCATTTGGAGTACTGTGTACAGTTCTGGTTGCCACACCTCAAAAAGGAAATTATAGCACTGGAAAAAGTGCAGAAAAGGGCAACTAGAATTATTAAGGGAGTGGAACACTTTCCGTACAAAGAAAGGTTAAAGTGTTTAGGGCTCTTTAGCTCGGAGAAATGACTGAGGGGTGACATGATTGAGGTTTACAAAATCATGCATGGGATAGAGAAGGTAGAGAAAGAGGTACTTTTCTCCCTTTCTCACCATACAAGAACTCGTGGGCACTCAATGAAATTGCCGAGCAGCAGACTGAGAACAGATAAAAGGAAAGACTTCTTCACCCACAGAGTGATCAACACACGGAATTCACTGCTGCTGGAAGTGGTGGCATCTACAAGCTTAGCAAGCTTCAGGAATGGATCGGCTCTGTGCCAGGTTCACAGCGGGCATTTCTTCTGTCTGTGTGGCATTGTATGGCCAAGCACATCTCTGCTTTCTCTTGGAAAAGCTCCTTGTATTATATATGGACGTCGTCCCCAGCTCTCCTTTGGCAAAATATATTTTGCCTCCTTGGCTAATCAACAGTAAACCTGCCAGCACAAGCAGTGTTCCTTAATAATTCCCTGCTGCACCCATAGATAAATTTTAAAAAAAGAAGGGATTAGATAAACATATGGAGCAGAGGTCCATCAGTGGCTATTAGCCACAGTGCACAGATGGAACGCTCTGTCTGGGGCAGCGATGCTCTGCATTCTTGGTGCATGGGGGGGCAACAGTGGGAGGGCTTCTGGCCCTGCTGGTGGGCCTCCTGATGGCACCTGGGTTTTGGCCACTGTGTGACACAGAGTATTGGACTGAATGGGCCACTGGCCTGCTCCAACATGGCCTCTCCTATGTTCTTAATCACCCGTATCATGAGACCCACTGGGGCCTATGGAGCCTTGGCTGGAGCCTGGGGGAATGCAGTGGGTTCTCCCTCGCTTCCTGATCTGCACTCCAATAGGTGCATCTTCTTAGCATTTTAACTGGTGAACCTGACATTACTGAACCTGAAATTCTCATGTACTGCAGGCTGCATATGGGATTCTCTTGGGCTAGAGCCCCATGGGGCACTTCGATGGCTCCGTCTCCTGGATACGATACAGCCAGGAGCTAGCATGCTGTGATGGTTACAGTGTCAGACTAGGATGTGGGAGACCCAGGTTCGAATTCCCACTCTGCCACAGAAGCTTGTTACCGGGCGACCTTGGGCCTGTCACACACCCTCAGCCCAGCCTAGCTCCAGGGTTGTTGAGAAGATATCGTGTAGGAGAAGAGGACAACTCAAGCCGTTTTGGGTCCCTAGGGAGAAAGGCAGGGTATGAATGAAATACATTTGCCACGCATCCAGATCACGGGAGGTAGTAGTCCCGCTCTATTCTGCTATGGTCAGGCCTCACCTGGAGTTTTGTTTAAACATTAAATGTTCAGGCACACAAAAGGGTCTAAATTGGATCAAGACTTCCGTGCACTAATAAGAATCGGTCACGGTTTCCCCAGTCGCCACCCTCCATTCATGCGGACAGTGGAGCCACCTTAGGAGTTGAGCCGGTCTTAGTAATTAAAATCCGGGCAAGGAATTCCACGTTTTGTTTGGTAACCACGTACCCTTTAGGCCTTGCTGCACAAGGGCCACCGACACCAATTTCATAAAAAGGAAAATGTAATCGTATTATGTAACTGATTTGAAAAAATGGAGGGGGCGGAATCCATTATCTAATCAATATCTGACAACACCTAAGCACGGGACCGGCCTCAGCTTTTTTTGCAGACTAGGCAAGGATACCGTGCACCCCCCCCCTCACACCCACCAATTTTCAAACATAAATGCATTTTAGGATCCATCTTGAAAATGTCAACAAATGGGGAAAAGATCTGCCCGCCATGTACAACTCTCTGGGCACATCTATTCCCCACCAAACATCTCAAAAACCTCATGTCTTAATTCTGAGAAGCCTGAAGGAACAGAAATCTTTTCTTCTGCCTCTAAAAAAAGCTTGGCATGCTGTCTGGGAGATACCCTTGCAGAGCATCTCTGCCCTTAGAAGCTGCCCAAGCTGTGTCTGCAGAAGATGGCCCACTAAATACTTGGATGGGAGACCTCCTTGGAATACCAGCAGTCGGGAGGTGGGGGCAGGCTTTATTCAGCCACCTCTCTGAATATCCTCCAAGCCCCCAGTAGGGGTCAGTCACCAGAGGTCACCATAACTTCCAGGGGCACACACACACACACACACACATATGAAAAATAAAAAAACCCCTAAACACAAGAAGAGCCCTGCTGAATCAGACCTGTGGTGTATCTAATCCAGCATCCTTCTTGTCTCACACAGTGGTCAACCAGTTCATCTGGTGGTCCAACAACAGTGTTTCCTGGCACTGGGCTTCAGAGGTTTACTGCCTTTGAATGTGGAGGTTCCCTTTAGTCACCATCAGGGCTATTTTTGGGCAGGAACGCACAGGAACGGAATTCTGGCTGGCTCCCAAGTTGGCCACGCCCAGCAGGAACTTATTAGCATAATAGGCCACATCCAACAGCAGAAACTCATTAGGATTGGCTACATTAGGGGTGTGTGGCCTAACATGCAAAGGAATTCCTGCTACAAAAGAAAGCCCTGGGTTTTGACAACAAACAAGGAAAACAGAATAAGAAGCAAAAGGTGGGTGTGGCTGGATGACCACACGTCTGGTAACATGGGGTGTGTGGCCTAATAGGCTAATGAGCTGTGCTGTCAGGGGTGTGGCCTAATAAGCTAATAAGTTTCTGCTGTTGGCTATGGCCTGTTATGCTAATGAGTTCCTGCTGGTTTTTTCTACAAAAAGAGCCCTGGTCACCATGGTTAGTAGCCACTGACTACATCATGGTTATACGATCAGTCGTGGTCTCACCTTTTAAAAAGCTCTGTTTGACTGCAAGGGGGCTCAGGGAAGAAAATGGTTTCGGGCTTCCCTTCCATGGAATTTTTAACCACCAGAAATGATGTTGGGGGGGCCTGTTTGCCCCTTCTTCTGGCACGTGTCCATAGCACATGGAGCCTGAGGAAGGGACAGACAGCCCCCCACCCCTGTACCATTTCTGGTGGCAAAATCCTGCAGGAAGGAAGCCAAAAGCTCTCCCTTGCCCAAGCCCAAACAGAGACTGAGAGCTTTTGAATGGTGAGTTGTGTGTATTGTGTACTATAGCCTTTAGCAAGGTCTCACTGCAAGATGTTACAGCTGCAGATGCAACAACAGAGGTAATAAGGCTTGTGAGGTGTACATCCATTTCTTTTGTTTCACTATTATCAAGCATGTCCTGCAGGAATTTGAAGTAGTGGAGAAAACCTGTATGACCTGTTTCACCAGAGATAATACAGCAACCCATATTTACCTCTGGGGGGGAGGGAGTCTTATGTGTCCTGTACTACCCAAAACACTTGCTAGATGTTAGCTGTATCTGAAGAGCAGTGTTCCCTCTAAGCCTCCAGCTCACACATTTTCGTCTTGGCCCAGGAAGGATGGCTCCAGAGCAAACTAATTTATGCACTGGCCAAATCACTTGCTCACAACTTTAATGCCAATAGCTCACAAAGTAGAATTTTGGCTCACAAGATCCCACAGCTTAGCACGGGACCCTGGTGCTCTTGCTGGCAAGTCTCTGCAACCAGTCTGTGTTGTCCAAACAGGCAAAGGGGTGAGCATCCCCCAAGGAAGGTCTCTCCTCCTCCTCGTCTGAGCCTTTGCTCTGCTCCAGGCGGAGTGAGTGGCACGGGAGGGGTTAAAAGCTGAGCAGAAACTTTGCTGCCACCACCTGCCTCTCACTCCCCTTGCTGCCCTCCCCCCGGCTTCTCCTCGCTCTTGGGATGGAAGCAGAGGCCAGCCGGCGCAGTGAGGGATCCCGGGCTGCAGCTGCCTGCAGAAAAGGTTTCCCTTGCTTGAAAGCCCGCCCGCCCCAGCCCGCTGTCCCTGCCGGACAGCCAGGATTCGCGCCCCCTGCCTGGCTGCCACCACCTCCCACAAAGACCAGCCCGGGGTGGCGCGGAGAAGCCTGGACTGCTGCCCAGCCAGGGCTGAGGAGTCCACCAGCTGCCTCTCTGCCGCAATGCCGAGCCCAGACACCTTCCCGTGGAGGAACGGAGGAAGCACACTGAGGCTGCCCACCTGGGGGAACACCGGTGCTCCTGGCTCCACCAGCAGCAGCACGAGAGTTGAGAGCAGGGCTTTTGGCGGGGGGGGGGAGAAAGAGGCAGCGTCGGCTGGGGTCAGGGGGCAACGCAGCATGCAGGGCTTTTGGCGGGGCGGGAGGCTTTGGGCAGGGGGGGTGCACTTTGACACCCCCATGATCGGCCCGCTCTAGGCAAAAGCCTAGTTTGCCTAGTGAGCGGGCCGGCCCTGCCTGAGCAATGTAATTGATGCATGGTGGTGGAAACTGCTGTCAAATCACCGCTGACTTATGGCAACCCCGGGTGGGGTTTTCAAGGCAAGAGACATTTGGCGGTGGTTTGCCACTGCCTGCCTCCACAACACGACCAGTGTTCCCTCTAAGGTGAGTTAGTGTGAGCTAGCTCAGTTTTCTAGCCTCCGGCTCACACATTTTTGTCTTCGCTCAGGAAGGAGGGCTCCAAAGCAAACTGACTTATGCAGTAGCCAAATCACTAGCTCACAACTTTAGTGCCAGTAGCTCACAAAGCTGAATTTTTGCTCACAAGACTCCACAGCTTACAGGGAGCATTGGTCACGACCCTGACATTCCTTGGAGGTCTCCCGTTCAGATACTTCCCAGGGCTGACCCTGCTTAGCTTCTGAGACGTATGACGAGATCAGACTAACTTGGGCTATCCAGGTCAATCAATGCATCCTTCTTCCTAACTCTTTTTTAAGAAGTTGTATTCAATGTTAACTAAGCAGGAGGAAGCCGAAAAAAGAAGCTTCAGTCTCCATTGTTGCTTGGATAGCCGGTGAATCGCTCCCTGCAGCTCTAGACAGGTGAGAAGGAACTGATCCAAGTCCCCAAACAAAAGGATTCCTGATTCTTTCCCCCACCCCTTCTGCCTTTTGGGAACTGCAGACGTCTTCGTTTCAAGGTTCAGGAGGGGGTCTTTAACACCAGAGGTGTCATCCGGCTTCAGTTTTTCCAGCCAGTCAGATTTCCCAGACTCGAGGAACTTGTTTGATACCCTTTGTTCTACCCAGAACACTGTTTGTCAGCAGTCTGCACGTTAAACGTCTCTTTTCCAAAGCTGTGCATTTGCTACAAGCGATGTGTCACGGTAGATATTGAGCCAAGCACAGCACCCCCTCAGGGCCTTCTGCTGAACAAGGCGACCTCAAGCCTGCCTTCTTTTGCAACTCCTTGCTGATGATGCCTTGGATAAGCTGCTAGCCCACAATGGGTCAGCTGCTGCTTCATCCACCCCCTGCTCTCTCACCCAAAAGAAATTGAGCCCGGAGCTTCTCACAATGGAGGCGGGGAGGTGCTGAAATGCCGGCCTGACTGCGGAGTAGGTTTCCCTCCAGCGGCATCGGCAACTGTGTGTGTGTCAAACCGATGATGCTCTTGGAAGAAGCTGGAACCAACAGCAGACCTGAGCCTAAATGCACTCTGCAACTTTGGCAGTGGAGGTGGAAATTGTTGTCAAGCTGCAGGTGACTTCCGTGGGATTTTCAAGGTAAGAGAAGAAGGGAGGGGAGTTGCCATTGCCTACCTCTGCGAAGCAACCCTGGGCTTCCTTGGTGGTCTCCCATCCAAGTACTAACCAGGGCCAAGCCTGCTTAGCTTCCAAGATCTGATCAGATCCGGCTGGCCTGGGCCATCCAGGTCAGAGCACTCGGCAGCTTACAGATCCCCAAAACATCCAGCGTACAGGAAAACACATCACAATCCAAAATAGCAACAATAAACCCATCCAACCAAGCAGCTTAAAAGTAGCAGAGGAGATTAGCGCTTCAGCCCAGCTGTTTGTGCCACTTCTAGGTGTCCAGATTTGATGTTTGACCAATCCAAGCTGGCAAACTGTCCACAAGAGCTTTTGGATTCCAGTGCCACTAAGATGAAATCCAGGAGTGTTGTTAGAATCAACTTCATTCAGTTACTGGGGCTTGTTATTAAGGTTCCACCTAGTTGAACTGGTCCACCTGGTTTTTCCTCTGCTTTCCTGCAGAATCATGTGTACCCTCCGCCGGAAGAACCAAGAGCCGCACTCTGCAAGAAGACTGCAGCGTATTTTCACATCAGAAGAGGGCGGTGGAGCCAGTTGCCCCTCAAATCTGCCGCGGACATGGTATGCCAGAGACGTCTTTCCCATCAGCAGGCTTTCAGGACTGGATAACTGCAACCTCCATCGTCAGAAGGAGTCTACCTCTGAAAGCCAGTTGCCGGGGGCGACAACAGGGGAGGTGGAGCTTTTTATAATTCTTCCGCATTGGTGATGAGAAAGTAACTTTGTAAGAAGTAATATCAATTAATCAATTCTTTTGTTGTTGCTGTCTTGTTAACATCTCTGTTTACGTTCTTCTATAGGCAGGGCTGTTAGGAGTCAGGAATGTTCTTGGGGGTGGGTATCAAGGGCTACCTCCAGGGTTTTGAGGGGTCTCTGGCAATGTGCTATCCAACACTCCTCTCTAAACACATTGCTTGCTGCTCTGTATGCCTTTCCTCATTGAAATGCATCACCTATTGCCCCAGAGGTCCCCATGGTTTTCATGGGAATGTGCTCCTCTTTAAAACACCAAGAAACCTCCTCATAAGACCTGATGGCTGCGCCCCCACCTGCAGAGGTGAGACAGGTGATGACCAGAGACAGGGCTTTTTCAGTGGTGGCACCTCACTTGAAGAATGCTCTTCCCCTTGATACTCACCTAGTACCTCCCCTACTCTTTTTCTTTAGGCACTAGGCCAGCCCTTTTCTTTTTATCTTCTCGGCTTTTTCTGCTGGGAGAGGTGCAAAATGAGAAAGATCCTGCTGGCTTCTGTCTTTATTACGTTCCCCCCCCTCCTCTCCCTGCAGGTATTTAGCCTGGGAGGGGCCACAAGTGTGAGCCCAACGTGACAGGAGATAAATTGGAGCAAGCTATGAAACATCAAAAAGATGCCCAAGATAAGCCTTCTTCAGTAGATGAGAAATATCCCAAAGTCGCCAAGTTTCGGCATCAGAAACCAAGGCAGCAACAAGAGAGTTCTGACAGATAACTGTTGCCAGGCAAAGGAAGTGGAGCACTGACTGTTTAGAGAAAAACAAGTAGGTTTATTAAAGAAGAACAGACTGTTATAGAGCATAGAAGACAGAGAACCTTAATTGTCTAACCTAACTGCTGAAGGAGGAACAACAACAGAAGCTCTGCAGGAGCAGAAAGTCTCCAGAAAAGCCAATCAGGAGACAGGAAGGATATAATTTGAAAATAACGGGAGGTCCTAATCTAGCTATGCTAACTAGCTGTCCTTCGGCTGTCCCCCTGTAGAATGATCTTCTGATCTTCTTCATAAGGCTGCACTATAGACCTTGTATCTGCTAACAAATAGTATCCTAAGAAACAGGTCCTGGTTGTCAGGAATCCAGTTTTGCCTATAATAATGGAGAAGGAGGGTCACTGATAGGTTTTATTGTAATAGTCTTGCTTTTGAGGGTGATACTGTCTGCTAGACAGTGGTCTTAGCCACGGTTTGCAGTCGAGGATGAACACACTGAGGCAGCGGGCGTCCACACATGGCCTCCCCAAGGTTGCTGTCACCCATCCACTGACAACCGGCCAGATCCGGTGACATCAATGGACCGGAATCTCCCAACTGTGAGCTGCAGCTACTGTTTTTGTATGTTTATAATCTGATTTAAATTTTATTGTATTTATTAACGTGATGTAACTCACCCTGAGCCCATTTACGGGATGGGCGGGATAAAAATGCAATAAACAAACAAACAAACAAACAAATGGAACTGCCTTATGCTGAATCAGAACTTTGGCAAATCGCTTTAACTTCAAAACAAGCAGTTATTAGATATGCAGAATTGTTAGATGATGGAAATAAAATCTCAGAAAGAATGAAAGGCAAATGAAATAAATTTAGACTGGTGGACTAGGATGCAAGTAGAATCTAGATATAGTAAGGATAAAGAGACAGACGGATTTTATTCAGAACAATGTACATTTGGAAAATTATTAGGTACTTCAAGAGAGAAACTCAGGGGTCCTTTTGGGGGGGAACGCACCGGAGCGCAGCTCTGGCAGCTCAGGAGCCAAGCCCCGCCCCCAGCCGGCATCCATGAAGTCTTTCAGGCAGCCGAATGTCAATTTCAGTCCCATTATATCCTATGGGCCATTGAAGCCAATGGTGAAAACATAGGGTATATTCTGGGGGCTGGAAGGGAAGGGGTTTGAGGGAGAGGCTCCAAACTCACAGGGTAGCTGATGGAGCCTCTCCCCAAGATACCTACCAAGTTTCAAGAACATTGGACCAGGGGGTCCAATTCTATGGGCCCCCAAACAGGTTGCCCCCATTCCCTCCATTGTTCTCTATGGTGGGAAGAAAAGTTACTTTTTTCCCACGGTGCTGGAGAAAGGAGGTCAGCCATTGTAAGGCTAGTCCCCATATCCCCACATCAGCAAGGTGGTGGGTCAACAGTTCATGGTTGACTGTATTGAATACTGCTGACAGATCAAGAAGAATCAGCAGCAGCACCAAACTGCCTGGGTCCAGATGTCTCTGGAGGTCATCCACCAAGGTAGCCAACACCGTCTCTGTCTCATGAGCAAGGCAAAAGCCGTACTGGAAGAGATCCAGGCAGTGACGGCCCCAGGTTTTTTCTCCCATTAGGCGAGGATACATTCTGGTGCTCCCCTCCGTACGGGGCAGGATGGGGGTGGGTGCCGGAGCCGCAGCGGGCGGGCCAAGGGGGCGAGCTGCAAATGCATGCGGGGTGGGGGGCAGGATCGCTCATGGGGAGGGAGCCTGTGCCAGGCTGCAAAAGGAGCTCCAAAGAGACCATGGGGGTGGGGGCAGCAGAGGGCGAGTGGCACTTTCCCGTCGTCCCGGGTTGTTCCCCGCGCCTGTTCCCCTCGCCTCCTTCTTTTTCTGTCTGGAGGGCTGCAAAGAGGGGACTCTCTTGCTAGGGACAGAACAAGAAGCCGGCAAGGGAGGCTTCCTGTGTGGGGCAAGGAGGGGACGAGGCCAGTGCCCTCATCGAGCCGTCACCCTAGGCGACAGTCTAAAATTTAACAATAACGGGCCGGCCCTGGATCCAGGATGTTAGCATGCTCCAAGAAAGCCTGGAGCTGTGTTGCCACAACCTACTCCACTACCTTACCCAGAAATGGTAGATTGGATATTGGGCAGTAGTTACTAAGGACCGTAGGATCCAAAGATGGTTTCTTTAAGAAGGGGGCAGACCACTGCCTCCTTTAAACTCCCTGGGAAGGTCCTTGTTGATGGGTCAAGTTAATAATCTCCCTCAGGGGGAGTCCCTACCACATCGCTGCAAGCTTTAATTAGCCATGATGGGCAAGGATCAAGAGGACAAATGGTGGGTTTCATGGCTGTCAAGGCCTTGTCAATTGCATCCTGGGAGAGCAGACTGAAATAGTCTGAAACTGGACTCATAGATGGACAAAGGGCTTCCAGTTCCCTTATTGTATCAACTGCGGCTGGGAGGTCATGGCAGAGCATCAAGACTTTATCTGCAAAATGGCTTGCAAATGCCTCACAGCCAGTCATCAATGCCCGAGCCTTTGGAATGCTCTGGAGCAAAGTAGTCAATGACCAAATTATTCTAAATAATTGGGCTGGACGTGAGCTTGCAGACGTGATAGAGGCTGCATAGAAATCCTTCTTAGTAGCCTCCACTGCCATTTCATAGGTTTTCATAAACAACCTATAGGATGTTCTTGTAGCTTCATCACAGGCTTGTCGCCATCTTCTCTCTAGTTGTCTTAGCTCCTGTTTCATCCACCTCAGCTCCAGGGAATACCACAGAGCCAATTTGGAACAAAGGCAAAGAAGGTGTTGAGGAGTGACCTCATTGATGGCTTCGGAAAGATGGTTTTGCCAGTCTTCCACCAGCTCATCCAACGAGTCGCCAAGGAGAATCGGGTCCCGCAGTGCTTCCTGGAACCTACTAGGGTCTATTTGACTCTGTGGGTGAGCATAAATCTGCTCACTGCTCGAACAGGAGGGGTTAGAAGCGCTTAGGTGGGCCTTCAGGGCAAAGTGGTCCAACCATGGTATAGCATCTCAGTGATCTGATCCACTATAATCCCCGAGGCAAAGATAAGGTCCAGCATATGGCCTGCTTGGTGTGGAGGGGCCGAAACAAACTGGGTGAGTCCCAGTGCTCCCATGGATGACACTGGTCCGTGGTCTGAGAGGAAGCCACATCATCAGCATGGACGTTAAAGACTCCCAAGACCAAAAGTCTGGGGTACTTCAGCACCCAGCCTGACACAGCCTACAACAGACCTGGCAGGGCATCTGCAGGTGCACTGGGCAGATGGTACACCAGCCAAAGGGGCAAACTCTCTTTGGCATCCCACACCAGACCCACACATTAAATGCTGGCAATCTTTGTCTCATGGAGTGCCCTGAAGGAGAAAGCCTCCCGAATAAACAGCACCATTCCCCCCCATTAGTCTGGGACTGCTGAAGGTCTGAAAAACCTGGCGGGGGGGGGTAGTTGACTCAGGGTGACAGTTTCACCCTCCTGCACCCATGTCTCGGTCATGCATGCCAGGTCTACCGTTTGCTCTACCAGATAATTCTGGAGAACGGTGGACTTATTATTGATAGACCTGGCATTACATAGCACCAATGTCAGAGAAGGGTACCTCTTCCTATCCCCGCAGCCAGCATCTTTAGAGATGGGACAAAGGTTGGAAGGAGATCGAGCATTCCTATTACCTTCATCTCCTTCCCACAATTTGCCTTCTCCTCCCACCACCATACTTCCCCTGCCCCAGCCTCACTGGAATCCCTGACCCACGCATAGCCTCTCCCATCAGATCCTATCAGCCCAGACTGGTCCCACCAGGCATCCGGAGGCAGCAATGGCATATTACTAACCAGGATTTTTCTAAACCCGATTGGCTTCTCCTATATTAATTAAGCCATCCTTACCCCTCCCTCAATTAATCAACCAAGCCCAATGTTATGGTCATCAATTTATACAATTAATTTGATTAATAATATACTCCAAGTCCAATAACCTAGTCTGGTCTTGTCAGATCTTGGAAATGAAGCAGGGTAGGCCTTGGTTAGTAGCTGGATGGGAGTCCACCAAGGAAATCTAGGATCGCTACACACAGGCAAGACCACTTCTGTTTCTCTCTTGTCTTGAAAACTCCACAGGGTCACCATAAGTGGGCTGTGACTGTGGGTGGGTGCTATCAAATTGTTTCCAACTCATGGTGACCCTATGGATTAATGACCTCCAAAAGGTCCTATTGTTAACAGTCTTCCTCAAGTCTTGCAAACGAAGGGCCGTGTCTTCTTTTATTGAGTCCATCCATTTCTTTTTGTGCTGCCTTCAACTTTTCTGGGCATTATTGTATTTTCCAGTGACTCTTATCGTCTCATAATGTGCCCAAAGTACAACAATCTTAGCTTCTAGGGAGAGTTCAGGCTTGATTTGGTCTAGAATCCACCTATTTGTCTTTTTGGTGCAAAGACTATTCCTGCATGAGAAGCCTCAATGGATGACTGAGGAAACTCTTAAAATTGCTAAAGACAGGCGAGATGCAAAAGTAAAAGATGGCAGAAACAGAATCAGAAGTCTAAATGCAGTGTTCCAGTGACTGGCACATAGAGACGAGAACTAATATAATAATCAGTGTAAAGAAATAGAAGGAAACAACAAAAAAAGGGAAGAATGAGAGATCTGTTCCACAAGATCCAAGAAAAGAGAAATGTAAGCACAGTTAAGCATGCTGAAAGATCAGCATGGAAATACATTAAGAGGAGGAGGAAGAGGAGAGGAGATTGGATTTATATCCTGCCCTTCGCTACCCAAAGGAAGTCTCAGAGTGGCTTACAATCTCTTTTCCCTCCCCTAACAGACACCCTGGGAGGTAGGTGGGGCTGAGAGAGCTCTTTCGAGAACTGCTCTTGAGAGAACAGCTCTGAAAGAACTTGTGACTGACCCAAGGTCACACCAGCAGCCGCATGTGGAGGAGTGGGGAATCAAACCCAGTTCTCCCAGATTAGAGCTCCTAACAACTATACCAAGCTGGCTCTCTGAACACGACAAAATAAAGAGGGGAAAAACTATACAGAAGAGACAAAAGGACGACAGATTCCTTCCTTCCAAAAAGAAACTTTTAAAGAACCTACAGTTTTAAAAAGTGAAGTGAAAGTTACACTGAGAGGAATTTAGAGAAACAAATAATCAGGAGTAGATGCAGAAGGTTAAAGAAGAAAGTGCCAAAGCAGGCTTACAGCTGAACATCAAAAAGACAAAAGTGATGACTACTGGGTAATTACTGTAGTGGCCGTGGTGATGGTGAACCACAATTAGCATTAGTCAACAATTTCAAAAAAGTCACATTATAAAGATTGACATAATACTGTTCAAATTGTAGAATCAACCTGCAACAATGAACCAACCAACAGACAAAAACAAAATAACAAATCAATAAACCCAATCCATTACATCAACAACAAAAGGGGACAAGATATGAGTTAGTTGCAATTACTGTAACAATTATTATAATGGGTATTGATTGATATTACTTGATCTTTGGGATGGTTTAGACATTCCAAAAATAAGTAGAGAGTTGATTTCTATGTTATTAATGGCTGCTAAATCTGTTATAGCAAGGAACTGGAAGAGTTCTAACTCATTGACTCTCCATCAATGGTACATGCAAATATGGGAATATTATACAATGGAGAAAATAGCTATCTATCCTCGGCATGCAACTATAAAGCCCATTCCCTATTTTTCTCCAAATGGCTCTCTTTTTTAGAAGCTACTTTTGCTAATGCTTATATTCCCTCAGACACAATTCCTAAAAGATATTTGGAAATCATTTTAGCACTATACTATAATAATGTGTATCTATTTAATTTACATTCTTTTATTATTGAGTTATACTTTGGAGTATATACAGTGAAGCTACATTATTATTGTTGACTGTTTTTCTTCTTGTGTCTATACATAAATTTACCTGATTGTTCCATTTGTATGTCTAATTTTTCTATGGTGCATAAGTTATGTTAAAGTTTAAAAAGTTACAAATAAAATTTAAAAAAAGAATGGGTATTAATAAGTATCATAGTATATGCAAGCTAAAGTAGCCATCTTTAAGAAATTAAGATGCCGATAACCTTGTGTATTAGTTTGGTTTTCAAGTATCCCATCTAAATTTTCCAAAACTAGGAACCATCTCTCTAAAGTTTTAGAAAAACCTAAGGAAAGATCACAGCAGGATATTGTATCCGAGATTTTGTCCATTATGAGGTGGTCCCATATCTTAAAATACCATTTCCTAATAGAAGGAGCTTCCACAGTTTTCCAGCATGAAGCTATAGTAGTTTTGGCTGCAGTGAGAAGGATCATTATCAGGTCTCTCCTGATTTGTGGGATTCTAATTTCCTGCCAATAGTTCAGTAATATTACTTCCGGTTTGAAAGGGATGGCACACCTGGTATTGGAATTGGGGGGAATGCCTTATTGCCTTGACCTTGGAGTGGACTCCAGTTGAAGGCTAGGCACTAGATTGGTCCCCCTCCCCAGTGTAATCTATAAATTAAAGGGGGGGGGTACTTTTTCATTTGGAACTTCAGCTCAGACCAGGTCGCAGAACGGTGCTGAGGACATTGGCTGACACCCAGGAATCAACCCGCTGCTAATTATTGGGGTTCCTGCAGCTGAAAGGGACGTGGGTATGTTTACATTTGTTATTTGGGGAAGAATAAAACTGTTTTCCTCCTACCACTGGCATGTTTATTGCTTCTAAATCCGTAGTGGAAAAGGAACCATTTGCCTCTTGGCAACACAATTACACAACTTTCAGGCAGACAACGAGGAAATGAAAACTGTTCAAGGCTTTCTATTCCTTGGCTCCATCGAGCAAAAGGGAGACTGCAACCAAGAAATCAGAAGGAGATAGAGACTGGGAAGGGCAGCCATGAAGGAGCTAGAAAAGATTTGTAAGCGTCACTGGTGACCAGTGTTCCCTCTAAGCTGAGTTAGTGTGAGCTAGCTCACAGTTTTTTAGCCTCCAGCTCAGACATTTTTGTTTTAGCTCAGGAAGAATGACTCCAGGGCAAACTAATTTATGCAGTAGCCAAATCACTCACTCACAATTTTAATGCCAGTAGCTCACAAAGTAGAATTTTTGCTCACAAGGCTCCATGGCTTAGAGGGAATATTGCTGGTGACCATGATTAATTCATACCATAGTCTTCCCCATTACTATGTATGGGCATGGAAGCTGGACAGTGAAGAAAACTGACAAAAAGGAAGTTGATTCATTTGAAATGTGGTGTTGGAGGAGAGTTTTAAGGACTCCGTACATAAATATAGAGCTGCGGTGGCTCAAGTGGTTAAGACGCTGACCTGCAGGCTGTGGAAGGTCAGTAGTTCAGCAGTTCGAGACCTGAGAGTGCCGCATGACGGGGTGAACTCCCGTCTCTGGTTCCAGCTCCTGCCAACCTAGCAGTTTGAAAGCAAGAAATTGCAAGTAGATAAATAGGTACCACTTCGGTGGGAAGGTAACAGCGTTCCGTGCGCCTTGGTGTTTAGTCATGCCGGCCACATGACCATGGAAACATCTTCAGACAGCGCTGGCTCTTCGGCTTGGAAATGGAGATGAGCACCGCAGCCCTAGAGTCGGATTTGACTGGCTTTCAAGCAAGGGGAACCTTTACCTTTACATAAACAGAAATCCAAAAATGCAACTTGAAATTCGAAATGAGTTAGGATTCTCCATACATCGGAAATCATTCAGATATCAGGGAGTTACTATCTCAAAGAATTTGAATAAATTACAGCAGCTAAATTTCCACCTGGTTATTCTACCAATAAGAAGGGATATTAAAAGGTGGTCCCAGTCACAGTTGACAATCATGGGTAGAATCAACGCTCTCGAAACGATGGCACTCCCAAAATTAAATTACTTTTTTCAAACACTTCCCATATGTATCAAGGGATCTAGCTGGCTGGCAAAAAATCTTTACCAATTTTATTCATCAAGGTAAAAGACCAAGACTTATGAAGGCTATAAGGTACAAAAGGGCGGATCGAGAAGGATGGGGAGAACCAAATATAACTAAATAATATGAGGCAAACCAATTGAGAGCCTTGGTGTCATATTTAAATGGAATCTCTGAGAAGTCTTGGGTAAGCATGGAAGCGGATGGGAAACATCTGGATTTAATTGAGAAAATTGTTTTTGGAGGGGAAAAAAGAGACATTAAATGGGTAGAGAACGCTTTCCTATATACTACATTAAAAACTTGGATTAAATGGAAAAATAAACTGATCCCAGAGATATCCCTGTTGATTCCTATTATACTACATCCCAATTTTTCATGCCTCAATAAATCAGAAAGCTATTTCAGATGGAAAGAAAAAGGGATCTCTAGAATGAGAGATCTTTATGTAGACGAGACTCCCTTTACTGCGATGCAATTAAAAGAAAAAATGCAAGGAGATTTAAACTGGTTTTCACTATACCAACTGCGCTACTTAACTGTAAACTCTATGGTAAAGCAAACCATGACTAGAAAGCTACTGAAATTTGAACAGATTTTAAGGCAACATAGGACAAGTCTAAAAGGAATAATCTCTAAAATATACGAATATTTAATAGAGACCAATTCAGGTTCACTAAATGGGTTGAAAATAACATGGGAGAAAGATATCAGAATAAAGATCCAGCAAAATATTTGGAATAAGATATGGTTTACCCAAACAAGGAAAACGATATCAATAGCTCTTAGAGAGAGCTCCTCGAAATTATCCTCCTCCTTTTGCAGCAGCAACAGGGCGACTGGGCTCGGCTGTGAGGAAAGCTGCGCAGGCACCACACGCAGCCGCCTGCCGAGAACGAGGGGGCTCCAGCGCGGCAGAGACTAAGCCGGACACGCCTGCGCTCTGAACACATGGGGACAACTGTCCAGCAAGGGCGCTTGGCGGGCTACACACGTGGGGGGCGGTGGCGTGGCGGCGAGTGTCGCGCACGTTAGAGGGCGCTCTGTGAGGCCCGCGGCGCTTGGCCAACCAGCCGCGTCCTGCTGCTCTGTGGGAGCCGCTGCCGCCGGAGGAGCGCCGAGCCCCGGCACCCCGCGTCCCCCCCTTGGGGCGCTGCCCAGGAGGGCCCGGGCCAAAGGAGGCGGCCCTGGCTCCGTCGAGCCCGGTGGGCTGGCCGTGCGGTATCGCCATGGAGACCACAAGGCGAGCGGGCCGGAACCAATGGCAGGCGCCTGCCACTCAGCGCCTGGGCGAGGAAGGCGCGAAGGTCGCGCCGTCGTCGGGGCGCCGAGTCAGGCGCTGGCCCCGGGCGGCCCTCGATGGAGTTCCTGGTGCTGGGAGGGTCGGTGGCCGCCTTCCGGCTGCTGAACGCCGGCTTGGAGCGCCTGGTGCCGCCGCCAACGGAGGCGCAGCGCAACCGCTGGAAATGGCGCAACATCTGGACGTCCTTCGTCCACAGCCTGCTTAGCGGCGCCGGAGCGCTCCTCGGGTGAGTCGAGCGGGGATCCGGGCCGGGGCTCGGCGGCTTGCGCGCCGTCTCACCTTCCCTCTTTCTCCCTCTTCGCTCCGCGCAGGTTCTACCTCCACCCGCAGATGGCCCAAGACCTCATCGACACGCACTCGCCCGCGGCGCATCGCCTGGTGGGGGTTTCCGTCGGTGAGTGGGCAGGACCGACGGAGGGGTGCGGAGCTCCATTTGGAGGCAGAGGGTTCAGTGCTTCTGCTTGAAACCACTTTTTAAAACCCGCGTTAATAGCCTGGGGCATAATTGTGGGGCTAAGAGGAGCGAAGAGTGTCTCCATGGAGGAAGCCTGCTGCTGTCTCTGGGAGTGGGTGCATCTCCAGTCTGAGGAATGGACCCGAAGGGACGCTGCTGTAGGCAGTTCTCTGCAGCTATTGGTGGGTCGTCTGTCGAGGCTCAGAGGACCAAGGTGGGGGTGGGTTGTGTGTGAGGAGAACATGTCTGGGAAAAGAACACTCTGTGGAACCACAGGGCTCGGCATTCCCCCCCTTGCAATGCCTGCATCTACCTGAGCAAGCCCAGTCTCAAACCAGCTGCCTTGTGTCCCCGGCTGTGGGTCTCCTGTAGCCCCCTACGGAGCCGCTCTGCTGTGCTGGGCAACGCCAGGCCTGCACTTCTCCCCTTTCTGCTCCCACACATGTGATGAGAACAGCAAACAATGGAGTCTGTTCTTGCCCAGCACAGCAGATTCCTCTCTGGAGTTCAGCTGCATCCCCTCCGTGACTGCTGGTGGGAGCATTGTTGCTGTTCCCGGCCACAGAATCGAGCTCCAGAAGCCTCCTTTGGTTATCCAGGCACACCAGCTGCCAGGGAGCCTGTCGAAAGACGCCCCTGGATCTCTTTGCGCCAGAGCCAAGTTGTAGCGAAGGCCCTGATCCTGAGGGAGGCCAGGTCGAGGAGCAGCAGTGCTCAAAAGTTCTGTGGCACTTTAAACACTCCTTTGTGGCCTGAGTTAACAGAGGTGGGAAAAGCTGGCATTGTCAGGTCTTGTAAGAGTTGCGCTCCAAACTCAGTGGGTGTTGCAGGCACACACAGAACCAGCCTGTGTTCCGTCCAAACATCTGCCATAATAAGTCCTGACTTGAGCAAAGCGCCATGGGCTGCTTTGCTGTTTTCGAGGCAACCAGTCAGCGAACACAGTTGCTGCGCTTTGGAATAAGAACCCTGGTCAGCAGCCCATTTTGAGACTGGTTTGCCTGCTGGCAAGTTAATGCAGATGCCAACCTCTCCGACTGGAAGTCCTCACTTGCATAAGCATGTATGAAAAGGGTGTGTGTGGGGAGGGGGGAACCAGTTGAGGGAGGCTGGCAGTATGAGCGCAGCGCCTGCAAGGGTGGGTTTGCTTTCGGCTGAGTTGCTGAGATGGGCCCAGGGGTGGGGGTAGGGGCCTCGTTTGAGCTGCAAGAAAGAAAACAAGGCATTGGCATCAAGGCTTAGGACCGGAATTCGGTGCTAGGGAACTTGAACCAGTCATTAAAGCAAGAACATCTTTGCGTCTTGCCTCCGTCTTGCCTCGACCAGGGCCAGGGCTTTTTCTGCCCTGGCCCCTGCTTGGTGAAAGATGCTCCTAGTCGAGATTAGGGAGAAATTAGGGCCCTTCAATTCCGCAGGGCCTGTAAGATGGAGCTGTTCCGCCAGGCCTTCAATTGAGGCAGCAGACGTCTCTATATGACCTCCCTGAGGTGGTTGTCACCCATCTACTTATCAACCCAAATAATATGCCAGGGAACCCACAGCCAGCTCATTTGTTAGAAGTGTGACTGTGTTTTAATGTTCATTAATTTTACATTGTTTACATTGTTTAATTTTAATTGTCTTTATCGTATGTTTTATGATGTTACCTGCCCTGAGCCCGCCCGTGGGATGAGTGGGCTATAATACAAATAATAAATAAATAAAAATAAGTCTCCCGTGAGTTGTCATAAAGGTATTCCGGCTTTCGGGTCAAAAGAAGCGACTTCCAGGCTGGCCTGAGCCCTGGCAGCGCCCTCTTTAGCAATGAAGCCCTGGGCCAGCCTTAAGTGAGGACGGCCCTAGGCACCGGTGGTGTTTTGTTGGAGAGGAGGAAAGATAACCTTTCCAGGTGTCCGTTGTTTGGCCTGGGGTAGAGCCTGCTACATCTTTGCAGCCTACCCTGGCAGGGGAACACGCCCTCCCCCATTGTGAACCCTCTTCCCTTCTGTTCCGTTTCCGTGACACTTCAGTCTGGGCTGGGAGCTGTAGAGCAAGGAAGGTCATGTCAGCTTCCAGGCCTCTGATTGCCCAGGGCCCTAAAAAGACAGGACTCTGTCCCTCATTGATAATTCGATCCTGACTCCACATTTGATTCTAGACACTAGTGTGTGTGGGGGAAGGTTCTGAAACCCAGGGCAGCATTTCTCCAGCCTTCCAATCTTCAGTTCACAGAACCCAAGCTGCCACGGAACGGGTCACCTCCTTTAGTTACGTTAGAAGACGGTTCCGTGGGGGCCCACAAAACGGAGCTGTTCTGCCAGGCCTTTGGTTGAGGCGATGGACATGGCCTCCCTTGCAAAGCGGCCCCTATGGAAATTGCCCACGATTCCCAACTGTCCAGGTGTTGGAGCTAACATAGAAAGACATGTCACCGTTTTTAATTAAGTCTCTTTTAATCTACATTTTAATGTTTTAATATCTGACAATTGATTGTATTGTACATGAAGGTTTGATGTTAACCCGCTCTGAGCCTACGTGCAGAAAGGGTGGGATACAAATGCAATAAATAATTAAGAAATAAGGAGGATAGGTGGGAAAGATATTTGCTGAGCAGGCCTGTTTTCTTTCTCAGGGTATTTCCTGCAGGACTTCATCGATATGATATGTAACCAGAAGTTTTACCAGTGCTGGGAGCTACTGTTCCATCACTCAGTGGTGAGGTTCTTTCTTTCTTGGGGTGGGGGTGGTTCTCAGGTGGGAGATTAGTTAGAACACAGAGGGAGTCTCCCGTGGCCAGGAGCTGAGAATGAGGAGAGGACCTGGCAGAACGCATTCCTCTCGTTTTGTGTGGCCACTGGTTCAAGTCCGCCTGAGTCAGAGTGTTTGTCCCTTCCCGCTCTTCTATAGGAACTGGAGAGCAAGTACATTGGCAGGAGGCTGTAAAAAAAAAAAAAAAAGCATGCCAGGGAACTGGGCACATTCCCGTCAGACTGGCCAAAGTCTGCCAGGAGGAAATGCCAAGCAGGGAAGTAGGAAATCACAAGGGGTAATAAAAGCCACAGCCCATTTGTATGTCCAAAGACAGTGGCTGTGATTCCGCACTGGGATGCATGCTCTGTGTGTGCATCTGTGTGCATAGGCTCTGTATGTTTACTGCTTAGAACAAGGGTGTTGAACTCCATTTGTTATGAGGGCCAGCTCTGACATAAATGAGACCTTGTTGGGCTGGGCCATGTATGTCATAACATGTAATGCCGGGTAGCTGAGATATCAACTTTATGAAGGACACAGACACAATTAAAAGTTGTTTTTACTTAAAATAAAAACATGCTTAAAACATTAGCACTCTTGCAATATTTTGTTTATTTAACAGTGTCTGATGACTGACACCTCTTCCTCTGAATTATTGTATCAAAATGTCTGTGCTGCTTGCAATCTTGAGTATGCCATTCAAGTGTGTAACTGTAAGCTGCAAACCTACTTTTGATTTATTGACATTCACTACAGAAATCTCAGAGTTCTGAGCCTAGGGCCCAGGGAAAAACATGAAACAGCTGGGCCTTGCAAGCTTTTGTATATAAATTGTGTGCTGGTTAAGAACATGAGAAGGCAACATGACACAAGCTGAGGGCTATCTGTTTGTCTACAAAACTAGTCTTCCTCAGTGGTCAGTATCTGCCCTACTGTCTGGGAAGTCAAAATCCCCAAAGGAAATGTGCTGGGTTAACTTGTTCTGGACACACACTCTCAGCCTAATCCACCTCACTGGCTTGTTGTTATTCCTCATCTGCTTGGCGTGCAGGGGGTCCCAGGTTCAGTCCCCAGCATCTCCAGTTGAAAGGACTGGGGTAGCAGGTGATGCGGAAGACCTCCACCTGAGACCCTGGAGAGCTGCTGCTGGTCTGAGTAGATAATACTGACCTTGATGGGCTGATAGTCTGATTCAGTGTAAGGCAGCTATATGTCTGTGTGTATGCTTCCACATTGGGGTGGGAAAAGGCATCATTGCCATGGAAGAAACAGCAGCAAGTGCTATGGAGGCAGGTAGGGACACCATCCTGATGCCACTTGCTGCTCCTGTGAGTCTGTCCCACTCTGACCCCCTTGCCACCCAGCAACACACACTCTTCCTGACTTAGAACACATGCTGCTGCCTTCACCTGAGCCCGACCATCAGTCCATCGAGGTCAGTATTGTCTGCTCAGACTGGCAGTGGCTCTGCAGGGTCTCAGGGAAAGTTCTTTCACACCACCTATGACTTCATGCCTTTAACTGGAGATGCCGGGGATTGAACCAAGGGCCTTCTACGTGCCAGGGAGATATTCAACCACTGAGCCATGGCCCCTCCAGCCCTGGATCACCAGCCCATCTGATCAGCAGACTGCCTCCCAGTACTGCATGCACAGGAAGCAGTCATATTCTGAGAGCTGACCAAAATATCTTGTGATCTGCTGACCTGTGTGCAGACAGAAATCAGCACACCCTCTTAGCAATAAACATACAGAGCATATGCACACAGATGGACAGACAGGGCATGCACACCAGTGCAGAATCCCAACTACTTTCTTTGGACATACACGCTGAATGGGCTGTGGCTTTTCTTGCTTCGCTGCTTGGCATTTTCTCCTGGCAGACTTTGGCCAGTCTGATGGGAATGTGTCCAGCTCCCTGGCATGTTTTGTTTTTTACAGCCTCCTGCCAATGTACATGCCACTTCTCCTTTTACAGCTGAGTTGTGGTTAAAGAGACACCACAGCTTAACTGTGAGCAGAGGGGGACAAGGGGCTGAGAAGGAGTGGGTATGCGGTGCTTAGCTCCACCACCTCTGACTAGCCGCAGATGCTCCATGGGCAACCACCTTACATGGCCACCTTTGAGCTCAAAGGCTAAAGCCCAAGGAGCCCTACAAGTTGTGATGAGGAAGAGTAAGAAGAAGAACAAAGTGTGAGTCAAGTGGCACCTTTGAGAACAACCAAGTTTTATTCAAAGTGTAAGCTTTCATGTGCAAAATACATTTCTTCAGACAAAGCCGGAATAAAATCTCAGAAGCTTGTTACAGGGGGAAAAGAGGGCCCAGATGCATATGCAGAGCAGAAATTGGATTGGGTGGCTGGTAGGATCAATGGATGGCAGCAAATTAGCATGTAAATGCAAGAGTTAACAAAGAGTTGTGAGACTGAAATTGGAGTCCTGCAGCAGCATCCCCCCAAAAAAAAAAACAAGCTCAGTCCTGTGGACATGTGAGAACAGAGACTCAGCATGTGCAAACTTCACACACATTTAAACAGATTTCCTCAAATACTACATGCAGGTGGGGGGGTTAGTTGCCAGAAAGAACTAATTAGAGTCAAGATGCATAAGTAACTGAGCAATAAATATAGCTAAGATTGGAACAACACATATAGTGGGACATGTAAATAGCAGCAAGTTGGCATACAGATGTTAGAGTAAGATATCTTTTTAAAATTGCTTTCTTTCAAAAAAAAGCCATAAAGAACAAGAAGGGGAAGAAAATCAAAATCCAGCAACTAAATTAAAAAAGAGTAAATAGAAAGTAGAGACCAAAATCTAACGACGGGTGGCAGAGCTATATATGGTGGTAGAAAGCCCTGCCATGTCTCAGCTGACTTAAGAACATAACAACATAAGAGAAGCCAATGTTGGATCAAGCCAATAGGCCATCCAGTCCAACACTCTGTAACGCAGTGGCCAAAAATACCAGGTGCCATGAGGAGGTCCACCAGTGGGGCCAGGACACTAGAAGCCCTCCCACTGTTGACCCCCCCCAAGCACCAAGAATACAGAGCATCACTTGCCCCAGAGTCCCTATCTATACCTTGTGGCTAATAGCCACTGATGGACCTCTGCTCCATATGTTTATCTAATTACCTCTTGAAGCCGTCCATGCTTGTAGCTGCCACCACCTCCTGTGGCAGTGAATTCCACACGTTAATCACTCTTTGAGTGAAGAAGGACTTCCTTTTATCCGTTCTAGCCCGACCGCTCAGCAATTTCATGGAGTGCCCACGAGTTCTTGTATTGTGAGAAAGGGAGATAAGTACTTCTTTCTCTTCCTGCTCTATCCCATGCATAATCTTATAAACCTCGGTCATGGCACCCCTCAGCCGTCATTTCTCCAAACTAAAGAGCCCCAAGCGCTTTAACCTTTCCTCATAGGGAAAGTTCTCCAACCCTTTTATCATTCTAGTTGACTTATGGTGACCCCTCATGATGTCTTCCAGGCAAGAGATGAGCAGAGGTGGTTTGCCATTGCCTGCTTCTGCATAGCGACTTTGGACTTCCTTGGCGGTCTCCCATCCAAGTACTAACCAAGACAGACCTTTCTTAGCTTCAGAGTTTGGGCTAGCCTGGGCCACCCAGATCAGGGCAGAGATCTATGCACAGGTTTCTGTAAACGGTTTCTAAATATTTACAAACAAGCTCATAGGCCGTTGTCACCTGTATGCCATGTGTCCAAATACTGATAACAGTTCTAAGGTCCTCAATCTGTTGATTTATTGTCAGCGGGCATTTGTCTCTCCAATGTTGTCATACAAGTCTTTTAGCTGTAGTCAGAGTACGGAGTGTCCATTTTTGTTGACCACTGGTCAGCCTCCAAGAGATGGGCAGATAGCTTAAAAGTACATAACGATCCTCAAAAATCAGTGAATATAAGAACAAGACATGTTTTGGGGAGACCCCCCCTACAAATGCATGGATCTTTTCAGCCTTTATGTTTGGACACAGGCCAACGTGCCTTCCTGGTCCTTCACCTCCCCACTGATTTCCACCTTTGGCCTCTGTCCCTGAGGTTCGGGCTGCAAGGAAGTGGTATGGCGGGATGGGGGGCTGTTGTTCAACTCTGGTCGAGACCAGGACTTCACCTCTATTGAAAAGGAGGTCAGCCGCTCTGCCACTTCATCTGCACCACGTCAGAGGTGATAGTTCTTTTTTTTTTTTTAATATATTTATTGGTTTTTATGCATAAGACACACCACATTTACACGAAAATACAAACAGACTAGCACATACAGAATCAAAACAAACAACAAGACCTTCCCCACATTCACAAGGACAACATCGTTACAACAAACAGAATCAGCCTAAGAATATTTCTCCATATCCTATTTGTCTTTCCTTTTTATATATATATCCATGCGTATTGCTCATAATTCTGGTAATACATTTCAACCCCAAAAAAAAAACCAAAAAGAAAAAAAGAAAAAAAAAACCCAAAATTTGCAGACTTACTTAGCAGTTCTGCCAGATTGCCCATCACATTTCTTTCTTTTAACTGGTGCAGAGGATACCCACAGCTTCCCAATATTTAACCAGACCAAGAACAATCCCTAACCTAGACCAACTCTGCTATAAAATAACTTTTACCACTCTTTCCCCTTTCTAAGAGTATTAAATTAATAGCATATTACCCCATTTCTTCTTACTGAACCTAATTTCTTTATATCATATCATGGAAAGCAATCCCTTTGAAAAACAAGTCCTTTTAAAGAACAATTTTCCTTTTCTAAAAATAAAAACACAACCAACCAACACAAAATCCTTACCATGTCTGACTCCTTTATATTACAGCAACAAAACAAAACAAAAAAAATCCCTTTACAAGACAATGAAAGTGAAATTTTAAGAATAGCATGAAATTCAGAAGCCACAGAAATACGCAAAAATTATCTATCTAGATTTCATAACATTTCAAGGTAAACAGCATGTCTTATTTCATTCTCAAAAGTAAATAATCATGTCTTATTTCATTCCTTTAACAACACCCACATTTAATTCAATACAAAGCACGTAGAAGAAAAAGAAATTATACAAGTACATAAAATAAATGGCAACCCTGTTTCCTGGAGCATCCTCTTCTTCATAATCATTCTTTGATGCCTCTCCTCTTTAAACTCATATATTTCTACTCCTTTTTGTGTGTCCTGTTTTCTCAATTCTGTTACACATGTTGTCCAGGCAATAGTCTTTTTCTTTGAAAGTTGCCACGTTCTCCTTTTAATTCTTTTCTTCGTGACTACTTTACATTGCTTTCGGGGGTTTCCTTCCGTAAATCCTGCTGTCTTAATGCGCTTTACAAAGTACTTTGCACGACTTTTTATCTGGGAATGTTTCTCTTTCGTTTCTTTAAAGGGAAAAACTTGCACTTTTTTTCTTTGACAGTCTCCTTGCTCTTCCACAGGGGGCTGATATTGCAAGTACTCCTCCTTTACTACGTGCTCCGGTCTATGCTTATTTTCCGAGTCCAAATCTCTTTTTAGATATTTCTTAATAATATTTTTACAGGCGTCCTCAGCTGCCTGCTGCACCACTTTAAATAACTCTGTTTTGAATTGTTCCAAGGTTAAATATCCACCTTCAGAACTTTCTATATTAATTAACAATATTTCTCCTGCTGAGCCTTCTTCCTTCCTCCCCTCAAGCATCATTTTGCTGTCTTTTACTCTGTTCCTTTTCACGGCCGCTTATACATTTCACCATTTGAGAGAGTCTGATAGTGGTCGTATAATAAGGGTCATCCTAAGTTATGGTGAGAGCAGATACGTACTCATGAATTCCCTTTCTTTTCAAACATTTCAACTCCTTCCTTTTCATGTCCAAATTACTTTCATTCCTCCGTATTGCTTTCCATTCAGTTTTGTTATCTAAGGTTAAAAACAAACCGGGTGGCTGCGTCTCTACAGAACATGGCAGCCATGTTCTGCTCCGTCGCTCGCTCCTGCTTCGGGGCAGTTTCTGGACACCCCCCGCGTTGCCAGCTGCGGGAGGGGCCAAAAAGAAAGCCCCTGCTCCAGCTTGCCCTCCAAGCCAGCTGGTCGGGTACCCCCGGCACCCGGGAGCCCCGAAAAGAGTCGAACGCGGTCGAACGGTTCAGCTCGTGCTGAAACCCGCCCGTCGTCGCGCCATACCGGAACCGGCATTCAGAGGTGATAGTTCTCAAGGGAAAAGCCCAGCAGGGGCTGAAAGATCCCGCTGAAAGACTGGCAAGTGCTCGAAGCAGTTCCCACATGCTCACTGTTTGTTGCTGCCAGCAGTCTGTCTTCAGTGACTGTAGCCCCCGGGGCCTGACTAACCTCCTGCCCTCTCTTTCAGGTGATTGTCTGTTTTGGCATCGCCTTCGTGGTCCGCCGCTATGTCGGTTTCGCTATGGTGGCCCTGCTGGTGGAGATCAACTCTGTCTTCCTGCACCTGCGAACCATCTTGCTCATGGCTGGCTTGTCGCACACTTCTTACTACCGCGTCACCAGCCTAGTCAACCTGGGCACCTATATGGTGTTCCGCATCAGCACCCTCGCCTGGATGACCCGCTGGCTTGTTCTCAACCGGGAGAACATCCCACCGACCACCTATGCGGTGAGCGTCATGGGCATGGCCATCATGACCCCGATGAACATTGTGCTCTTCTACCGTCTGCTGCGCAACGACTGCCTCAGCTCCAGGCAGTATGACAAGGAGCAGTGATGCTACTTTGCTTCCTCTATGAACTGGCTGTAGGCCAGGGTGGGAGAGGGAGACAGACAGACAGATTGGCTGAAGGAATAAGAAGGACCTTCATAAACCTGTCTTCCAGGCTGTGACTGCCTTTAGCCTTTCTGGCTGGATTATGAAAAAACAGGAGCTTTCAAGGCAGGGGAATGTGTGGGGGGATGTGTGTGTATGTTCTAGTTGTGGCACTCTGTAGCTGTAAAATAAGGAGCCTGGTGGGTACTGCGAAGGGGAAAGGGTGTGATGTAGTGTCCCCACAATGAAGGTGCTTATTGATGTGTCTTCACCCTGCACAACTGCATTTTGACCTTTGCTTTTGGCATTGCCACACTCCCCCTACCCCCTTGCTGCTCAGGGCAGTGTGGACTTCCTTGTGCAAAGGGAGTGCTTCTTTAGCAGAAGATCTGTCCAACCTTTGCACTCAGGCTGGTACTGTGGATTGTGGAAAGCCCTAACAAATGGAAGGAGCTCGGACTTCATGTTCCTTATCCATCTTGCCTGTCCTCCAGTGTTCTATCCTGGCTATGTATTATAGTCTGTTCTGTAGAGCCTGAACACAGAATGGTCCTGTCTCTGGGGAACGGATGGACTTTTAAGTGGTCTGCCCTTTTGTTGCTGTGCCATGCCATTCCTCTCAACCTCTTTGAAACTAACGTTCTGTGGGGTGCATTTGTCCCTGGACTGGCACACCAGTCTTTTGCTCAGAGTTGGAGTGGGGAAGTTTCTTTGAGGGGCTTGGCCAGATGCAGCAAGAGCTTGGAAGCCCCTTCTAATCCCATGAGGGATGGGAGAGGACCAGTTCACACTCGGCCCTTTGGAGTTTCCCCTCACATTCGTACATAGGAAAACTTAAATACCATCACCACTTAGGAAAGGTCCCTTGAAGACAGTAGCCATGGCTAAGATGCTGCTGATGGCCCTACTTTGGAGGGAGTGGAGATCAAGGTTTCCAAATGAATTTCATGTCAGTTGGCAATTCCTTGCTTACCCACTGGTCCCTTCATTATATTAGATACTGAAGACTAGCGTCCTCAGCCTGGGAAATGCCACGTGGCTCTGAAGCTCCGGCTGCTCCAATGCTGTGCAAATTTTATGGAAAATGCACTTTCATGATGCCTTGGTTTAATAACAAGCTGTCTGATTGTGCTTGCACAAAGTAATAATAACAAAGAAAATTCACGTTGATGTTGACCCTATCTGGATGTGCTACTATCTAGGGGAAAAAATCTCCAGCTGTGTGGGGAAGGAGTCTCAACGACAGGGGTATATGACCATAAAGAAGGGTTGCTCATCAATCAAGGAGCCAGTATAGCCACATGTAATTCTAGGACAGATACCTACAAGTGTGAAGCTGGTATTAAACCTGAAGAGGTGAGATATGCCCCCATCCCGTCTTTCCCTGTATATCATTTAAGGACATTGACACAAGTGATCCTCAAACTCCTTTTAGTCAGGAAAGCATTACTTGTGGATATGAAGGTAGAAAAACACTTTTAAATATATGCTTTAAAAAATGAAATTTATGTCTTGCTTTTCTTCTCAATGGGGACCCAAGGCAGTTTATCACATTGTTCTCCACCTTATCGTTACAACAGTCACTCTGAGAAAGTGTGATGAGTCCATGGCCACCTGGCAAGGTTCCATGGCACTTCAGGAATTTGAATATGGTTGTCCCAGGTCCTAGTCCAAAACTACCACAAGAGAGAAATGCATAAACCATTTAAGTGGCATATATGGGAGAAACAACCGGCCAGTAGGAAAAACAATTTAGGGAGATGGACAATGATTCAAGTGCATTCTAAGGAAACCAGCGCAGAAGTGACTTATTCAGGCAGACAGTCTCCCTGTGCTTATGCATGCTGCCCTCCTCTTTCACAAATCCTTTTCCTTGGGTGGTGGCTTTGTGGCTTTCCCCCCATACTTTGGGAAATGGTTCAGCACAGTTCTTCCAGCATGGGGAAAGTGTGCATGACAATTCTGATTCCCAAGTCTATGGCCTGGTTTACACTTAAAGGGCAATGAAGTAGTAGTACAGACTGCACCACTAAAAATGCAGGTGGGGTTCACCATTTCAAAGGTTCTCACATTAAAATTCTCTGCAAAGAAGAAATTTCCAAGTTATATACTGCAGAAGGAATGCATTCTTAAAAATTATTTTGTCAGTTCCAGTAGATTAAGGCAGGATCTAGCCATGAGCTCTTCACAGAGTCATACTCTACCTATTTGTAGGAAGAGAAAGCTCACCTCAAGCAGCAGCTTTTCTGACCAGCAGTATCCCCACTTTATCCGGATTCAGTTTCAGCTTATTCTTCCTTTTATCTAGGTCACACAGCTGCTCCCTCCCTCCTGTGCCTGTCTTTCAAGAACATGCGAGTCTGAGGGTCAAGTAGGGTTGCCTGTCTCCAGATGGTAACTGCAGATCTCATTTATTACAACTGATCTTCAGGTGACAGAAATCAGTTCACCTGGAGAAAACGGCCACTTTGGAAGGTGGCGTCTATGACATTACACCCCATTTGAAGTTCCTCCCCAAACCCCGCCCTCCTCAGGCTCCACCCCCAAATCTCCAGGTATTTCTTAACATGGAGCTGGCCAGACTATTGTCAAATCTGAAGGCTGGTTGAACCTTAAGAATAGCTTAGTGAGGAAGGGGTAGTCGAAGGAGAAGAGCGCCGTCTGGGAAAAGAACACTGCAGATGTAGAAAACAGAAGAGTCCAGTAGCACCTTAAAGACTAACAAGATTTGTGGCAGGGTATGAGCTTTCGTGAGTCACTACTCACTTCTTCAGATACTCTGCAGATGCTCAGAGGTACTCTCCTTTATTTGAGATCACATCGCAATCGCGTCTTTCAGGAATTCCAAATAGATTCCGGGGCTGCACTCTGATGCTCCCTCCAGGCTCCAGCAGAACAGGAGGTGCCTTAAAGGGAAGGAGCCAGCTTTTGTCACCGGAAACATTTTTTAAGTCGTCGCAAAACGCGTCCCTCAGTTTCGAGAGCATCGTAGACGGGGAACAGGAACGTGAAATACAAATTTAAAAATAAGGAACATACGTCTTTTTTTTACCCGGAAGTAATAAAATGCTTTCCGGCCTTCAGACGACGATGAGGCGGAACAAAAAGTAAGTCCGCCCCTATTATGGCCGATTAGCCAATTACCATTCCGTATCTCGTACCATTGGCAGTGGATTGGTCAGTTCCTCGCTCTCTCCGTTCGTCCGCATCCGGGTGTCCGCGCTTGCGCAGTGGTCGCGATGTGCGTCTAGAGTGGCGGAGGTACCGCCATTGGAGTTTGTCTGCGCTGGATGACTGCCGTCTGAGGGCGAGGAAAAGCGGGCGGCTGAGGGACAGGTATGGGCGGGGAATGGATTCAGGCTTCCCGCAAAGACCGAAGGTCCGAGGCTTGCCCTTTCCCCTTTGGTCTCTGTCGTCCTTTTACTAGGCTTTCCGCCGCCTGGGCCTGCGACGCTGCTCACCATGTTTTGGGGACCGAGCGGACAGGCGGTGAAGGCTGGAATCGGCTGTTAATTCGTGACCAAAGCAAGGCTAACGGGGAGGAAAGAGCTTTTCTCTGCCGCTGGCTTCCCGTGCAGTGTGTGTGTGTGTGGGGGGAGGCCTTCCCAACCGCGACTGGTAGTTGGCGATGTCCGCATGTGCGAACCAGCTGAAATGAATCGGCTTCTTTCTTCAGATCCGAAAGCAGTCAGTTCCCTGACGCGCTTGTGTTATGTGCATTGTTGAGGAGGTCGAGTGTGAGCCTCTTTATAGTAGACTAAGAAAGGGAGGGGCTGAACTTGTTTATCTACATTATTTATAATAATCCCTTTTTCTGTCTGGGACTGAAGGCGGATTACCCAGAAAATTCAATGTAGTCAATAGGGTGGGACGTCTAATAGACGGTGCAATAGGATCTGCCTTGTAGAAATTTGGAAGCCAACCAGAGGTGAAATGCAGCAGAAGTATTACCATGACAGGGTAAACGAATGTAGAAATTACATAGCAGAAACGTATTTAGAGCAACAGATAGTACAAGTTATATGTAGCAGTATGGACTGTGGTCCCTAACCCTTTACCGGAGTGCAGCCCTATATCCTACACAAACAACCATCTTTAATAATTCAATTCTGTATCATTAGGGAGGCCATTTCACAAGTTGCCGGCCACAGCAAAGAATGCATGTGTATAAGTAGCTGTTAATTTACACATTTGCAGAGTGGCACCTGCAGAAGGCCCTGCTCAGATGAGCAAAGCTGTTATGGCAGAGCGCAGAGAGAGAAGCAGTCCCACAGATATGAGAGAGTCCCACAGGCTTTGCATGTGATAGCTAATACCTTAAATTGAGCCTGGTAACTGCTGGTCAGACAGTGAAGTGACTGCAGAATTGGAATAATATGTATGCTTTGTCTAGTACCGGTAATAACTAAGCTGTGTCCTTTGGACCAACTGGAATCTCTGAAATGATTTTGAGGGGAGACATATGTAGAATCCATTACAAAATAGTCCAGTGTTGATGTTACTGTGGTGTGGATTGAGGTTGCCAGATTGCCTGCATTAAGATAGATGGGCTTTCTTCTGGGCTAACCTGAGTACTTTTTTGCAGCTATGTTATTGTTTCTTTGATAATAATGTTGGATCCAGTAAAGCTCCATGGTTTTTAACTAAGTCAGCAAGGATCAGCAGAACCCTACTGAAAAAGGGGAGTATAATGTCTTTCAAGCCCTCCACCTTCCCAACCAACATTACCTCTGTCTTTTCAAGATTTAGTTTCAGTTTATTCACTCATAGTTATTTAACCGCAGCAGTCAGGTAGTGATTCAAGTCCTCTACCACATCACCAGGAGAGATTTGGTAAGGAGATAAATAGCTGAGTATCATCTGCATGTTTATGAAAACCAGCCTCGAAATGATGAATGGTTTGGTTTAAGGTCTTTACATAGAGATTGAAGAGTGTGGGGTACAGGAGAGTGCCCAACGGATAGGTCCCACACTGATGGTAACTGGTTTATGATTTGTAATTTGCCTTTAGGATTGGGCTCCTGTGTGATCACTTTACATTGACAATGGAGTTGTGGAGAAGTGCAAACATTTCTAAAAATTATTTTACAAATGCACAGTTATTCTGTTAAACACATGCTGCTACTTTTGATGTGCTTCAATTTTGGATTCCATCTTGCCCTTCCAGGTGATTGAAGGACTGTGGACATTGCCATACCGTGGTCTGCCTTAAGTCCCTTGTGTCTCTGTGGGTTCTTACACTGGTGTCTATTTTCTCTTTCCAGCCCTGTTCCCTTGCTATGGCAGGTGTGTTCCCGTTCCGGGGGCCCTGCCCCCCAATGCCTGCTCCCTTGACCCCACTCCCTGACTACATGTCTGAGGAAAAACTCCAGGAGAAAGGTATGCTCTGGGAGTGGGATGTTGAACTACTGTTTACTTGCTAGCATCCTAGATGTGTTAGTGTGAGACTAGCTAGGGGATGAGCGGGTTGGTTATCCTCCTGTGAGCTCTGACTCTTTGGGTGATAAGAACATAAGAGAAGCCATGTTGGATCAGGCTAATGGTTTGTCCAGTCCAACAAAACTCAGGTGCCGGCAGGAGGTCCAGAAACTCTCCCACTGCTGTCCCCTAAGCACCAAGAATGCAGAGCATCACTGCCCCAGACCTAGTGTTCCGTCTCTACCTTGTGGCTAATAGCGACTGATATAGTCTTGCTCTGTATGTTGATCCAATCCCCTTTTGAACCTCTCTATGCTTGTAGCTGCCACCACTTCTTGTGGTAGTGAATTCCCCATGTTAATTATGACTGAAGAGGAATGTCAATGGTAGAGCACCTGTTCTACAAGAACAAGGTCCCAGATTCAATCTCTATCATGGCCAGACATTGGGAAAGGTCTTGGAGAGCCATTGCCAGTCAAACTAAACAGTGCAGAATTAGGTGGACATGTGGTTACTAGCAGCTTTATATATATAATCATTGCATATGACATCTTCTGTTTTTTCAGCCCGCAAGTGGCAGCAGCTGCAGGCCAAGCGCTATGCTGAGAAGCGAAAGTTTGGCTTTGTGGATGCCCAGAAGGAAGACATGCCCCCTGAGCATGTGAGGAAGATCATCCGTGACCATGGTGACATGACCAACAGAAAATTCCGGCATGACAAGCGGGTCTATTTGGGGTGAGAAAAGGGAGATGTAGCATTACATTGCATTTTTTTGGGATGTATCTGGCATTGCTTATGTTGGGGCAGAATGTTGGCTTGGTTGAGGGAGTTCTAGCTGAAACTTGGCATCTGAAAACTGCTACATGTGGAATGCAAGCTGAGATGCAGAATTAGCTAACTGTGCAGTGTGTAGGGGGGAGAAACCCTAATCCTCTGGAGTACTTTCATGCTGCACCTAGTAAGAAGCACATGATTTTTTTTTTAATAAGGGACTTGGGTGGTAAGAAGCTGAGGTGTGAATGCTCTAGAAACATGAAGGAAAAACAAGCGTTCACAGTGTGAAATACAAACCAAAAACACAATGCACCATAATAAAAAATGCATTAAGCATTATTTACTACACCGAAGATTGAACAAGTAACAAACAGATGTCTACAGGAGTTATAAAATATGGCCAAATAGTAAGTAGTCAAAACATTAACAATGTTTACAGTAGCAGGACAATAGTTTTGCAGTAATGGGAATCTGGACGTAATCCTGTTTTGAAAATCTTTGTCAGGTGAACTGTTATTGACCATTACAAACTCCTTATTGTTGGTCACGTCTTTGTCTCCAGCATGTGGGTTTTCCAGAAAAATTTGAAATGGGAAAATTAAATTGAACTGAGCCTCACATTTTTAGAGAGAGAATATATAAACAAAAATTTGAGCTTGTTTGCGTGGGTCAAATCAAAACCAAACCAGATAAATTTGTAACTTTTTTGAATTAGTGGTTTTGTGGTCTCATTCCAGTTTAGAAATCAGTAAAACATATATGCACTCTTCCACGCTATTCCTAGGGATGATAACCGGAAAAACATTACTTGCAACTTTGAAAATGTCAAGCTTGCCTATCAGAATTGTATTTGTAGTGGCATCCTTTCATTGTTAGTTTTCTGAAACAATGTGTATTTAGAAATGGAAAATATTCTGCAGAAAAGCAAAGCAGTGGAGAAATTTAGAGCAGTGAATGGATGCCAACCCACATCTCTGGTCCTTCCTCTGTGTCAGAAATCTCTCCTGTTGGTTCTGACCGTGTGACGCCTAACCTTCTTTTAATCCCTGCACTGGCTTTATACTTGCTCCTGGATCTGGTAAGATCCAAGCAGATCTTATATTCATGGATATATTGCAAACTTAGCCCTTATCACTGTGTGCAGTCTGTACATGTGTGCTAGTCATGTGTCCCATGTGAATGAGTCATATCCCAGATCCACAAGGAGGTAAGAAAAGCTTTCCTCAGCTCTCCCTTGTTCCTGTTCTACCAGGAGCCATTAATGTACATTTTAACACTTTTGTTGGAAGAAAGGAGTCCAAATATGGATTTAAACCACCACACTTAACCTTCGGGATCTCTGACAAAGTGATAGGGCCAAGCTTGGAGTGGAACAGTGTGGTTCTCGTGACTCTTGTCAGGTCCAGTGCAGATAATGGGCACACACAAAGCTCTAGGCATCTGTGGTGCAGTGGAAGACTTTCTGCTTTTCATGCAGATGGTCCCAGGTTCAATCCCCAGGATCTTCAGTGAAAAGAGCTAGGTGACAGGTGATGTGAAAGACCTCTGCCTGAGACCTTGGAGGGTTGCTGCCAGTCTGAGTAGACAATGCTGACTTTAATGGACCGGTCATCTGATTCAGTATAAGGGAGCTTATAAGGCAGTATAAGGCAGTATGAACTGTGCCCTTCATGGGTCTTGCCCTTCTGTTCCATACATATTCCCTAAGCAGAAGAATGCACTAAAAGTGGCAGCATTCATAAAGCAGAAGGAGAACACTTTGGTCTTCCAGTACTTACTGATGCTCATCTAAAAACTTCCAAGGGAGACTCCAGTGTGAAACTGCTGGACTAGACTTCATCAAAAGGTGTGATCCAGCTGAACAAAGAATTGGGATTCCTTACTTCAGGTAGATGTTAACTACCTTGGGGGAAACCTTCAAATTAGCAAATGTAGAGAAGTGGGTCATTAGTGTGATTGCAAATAATTTTTCTTGATAACATTTTAATTTGACATAATTACGTTTCACCCTGTAATTCTTGCATTTCATAGTCCCTTAATTCTTCTGTTTGCTACCCCTCATAAACTTATATATAAATGTTTGCCTAGTGAGGACCCATCTCGTGCATCTGATGAAGTAGCCTCTAATCCAAGGAGGTTTCTGCTGGAGTAAAATTCTGTCAGTCTTTAAAGTCCCATGAGGCCTTAGATGTGTTACCCAAGTTATACATACTGCAGTTTATGTTCTTAAAGCACTAAAATAAGTTTAGATGTTATCAACTTCATATTGCATGTTTCAGTTTCTCTGCTTTCTTCTGTGCTATCTCCTGCACTCATCAGCATTTATGGAAGTGTTATTACGTCTTGACTGTCAGTAAAATGCACTGAGGTACTGGCTCTGGAGTTGAAGAGAGCCAGTATGGTGTAGTTAAGAGCAGTGGACTCTAATCTGGAGACACGGGTTTGATTCTCTACCCTTCCACATAAAGACTGCTGGGTGACTTGGGCAAGTCATAGTTCCCCTTGAACTCTCTCAGCCCCACCTACTTCACAAGGTGCCTGTTGTGGGGAAAGGAAGGGAAGGCCACTTTGAGACTCCTTAGGGTAGAGAAAAACAGGGTATAAAAACCAATTCTTCTCCTTCTGCCAGTCCTGGAAGTGCAGCTCGTGGGAGTAGTGCATGTTGCATCAAGTGTAAAACTGTGACTAGCTAGGTTTTAGCACCCACGGTAACGGACCCTCTTCCTTCCAACCCTCCAGTGCTCTGAAATACATGCCTCATGCAGTCCTGAAGCTTCTAGAGAACATGCCAATGCCCTGGGAGCAGATCCGGGATGTGCCCGTCCTGTACCACATCACTGGTGCCATCTCCTTTGTGAATGAGATACCGTGGGTGATTGAGCCGGTTTACATTGCCCAGTGGGGGTAAGTGAGCTTCCCTGCTTGTTCTAGGGCCTTGAACTCTGCCCACAAAGTGGGGGCCTGTGCTTGATGCCTGGCGATTCATTCCAGGTCCATGTGGATCATGATGAGGCGAGAGAAGAGGGACCGCCGCCACTTCAAGCGCATGCGCTTTCCACCCTTTGACGATGAGGAGCCGCCTCTTGACTATGCTGACAACATTCTGGATGTGGAGCCCCTTGAGGCCATCCAGCTGGAACTGGACCCCGAGGAGGATGCCCCAGTCTTGGATTGGTTTTATGACCACCAGCCTCTGAAGGACAACCGCAAGTGGGTATTCGATGAGGATTTACTGGTGGGAGAAGAGCCCCACAGGCCTCCATACTTAGGGAAAATAGCCTAAACAAGGCCTGTGTGTGAGTAAAGAAATACTGATGGGTGGATCTTTATCCCCGCTTCTGTAGGTACGTCAATGGCTCCACGTACCAACGCTGGCAGTTCACCCTCCCTATGATGTCCACACTCTACCGCCTAGCCAACCAGCTCCTCACAGACCTAGTGGATGACAACTACTTTTACCTCTTTGACTTGAAGGCCTTCTTCACGTCCAAGGCACTCAACATGGCCATTCCAGGGGGACCCAAGTTTGAACCCCTGGTTCGAGACATTAACCTACAGTAAGTGTTGTATTCTAGGAGCCAGGGTGCATGTATATAAGACCTCTTCTAAGGGGATCTGGTATGCATCCCTCCCCGGACTGTTGCTAAGTACAGGAGGCAGAGGAATAAGGCCATAGGGGCAGCCCTCTAAGTTGAGTTAATGTTTCCTCTAAGCTGAACTAGTGTGAGCTAGCTCAGTTTTTTAGCCTCCAGCTCTCACATTTTTTGTCTTGGCTTGGGAAGGATGGCTTCAGAGCAAACTCATTTATGCAGTAACCAAATCACTTGCTCACAACTTTAATGCCAGTAGCTCACAAAGTAGAATTGCTTGGCACATGTGTGTAATGCTTGCCATGTAGTTCTGTCCAGTTTTCATTCCTCGCTCATGTGCTTGGCCCCCAGGCACTGGCTGAGAAGCATCATGCTGCCCACTCACCTTTCTGTACTGAGATGAATTTCCCCTGGAGAAGGTTAGAATCCAGTGTGCTACTGAAGTTAGATTGAAGAGCCATGAGTAAGAAGGCCAAGGTTTGAGAGTCACCTGGGTGAACTGAGGCTAGTCTCTCTCTCTCTGTTGGCAGTTAAAAATAAAATGAGGTTGGAGGACAGGCAGGCAGAATATGTGATACAGGGGCTGCCTTTAAGATTAGTACCTGGGAGTTACCCTTCTGATCTGTCTGCCTAATAATCTTTATCTCTCTCACTGATTCAAAAAAGGGATGAAGACTGGAATGAGTTCAACGATATCAACAAAATCATCATCCGCCAGCCAATTAGGACGGAGTACAAGATCGCCTTCCCCTACCTTTACAACAACCTCCCCCATCATGTCCACCTCACCTGGTAAGATCCGAGGGAGCTTGGCTCGGCTGGGCGGGGCTGGGTACAGCACATGAGGCAACCTGCCTAACGTCATGTACTTTACAGGTATCACACACCAAATGTGGTCTTCATCAAGACTGAGGATCCAGACCTGCCAGCCTTCTACTTTGACCCACTCATCAACCCCATTTCGCACAGACACTCTGTTAAGGTGTGATGCTTTGTGAAAGGCTTATTGTGTAAGCCGCTCTGAGCCTGTGTCGGCGGGGAGGGCAGGGTCCAAATTTGAATAAATGAATAAAGGTCTGATGAATGAAAGGAGGCAGGAGGGGAATTGCTCTTTCACCAGTTAACTTAATTAGCTGTGCCGGCTGCAACATGTTACGTACAAATGCCATTTTTTAAAGTGGGGAAGGACCCACCTGAATTGTAAGTCGTTTCGCTTCAGTAGCTGCCCACTATGCTTATTATGACCTTCAGTTGTCTGTTTGCAGATGTGGTTTAAACCAAGGAGACCACAGTAAAAATCCTCAGTCCCTCTTTCAGGCTCCCTGTGTTGGGAGCAGTGTTCCCTTTAAGCTGAGTCAGTGTGAGTTTTTAGCCTCCAGCTCACACATTTTTGTCTTAGCTCGGGAAGGATGGCTCCAGAGCAAACTAATTTATGCAGTAGCCAAATTGCCTGCTCACAACTTTAATGCCAGGAGCTCACAAAAGTAGAATTTTTGCTCACAGGGCTCCACAGCTTAGAACGAGCATTGGTTGGGAGTGGGGTGTCACTGACTGTGTGTCCCGTTGCAGAGCCAAGAACCTCTCCCCGATGATGACGAAGAATTTGAGCTGCCGGAGTTCTTGGAGCCCTTTCTGAAGGACACACCGCTCTACACAGACAACACCGCCAACGGCATTGCGCTCTTGTGGGCACCTCGGCCTTTCAACCTGCGCTCTGGCCGAACCCGACGGGCTCTCGACATCCCTCTGGTCAAGAACTGGTAAAGATGCTTTAGTAGGGAGGGCGGGAGATCTTGCATAGCAGTGGTGATGGTCAGTGTTCCCCCTAAGCTGAGTTAGTGTGAGCTAGCTCACAAATTTTTATCCTCCGGCTCACACATTTTTGCCTTAACTCAGGAAGGATGGCTCCAGAGCAAACTGACTGACGCGGCAGCCAAAGCGCTCGCTCACAACTTTAATGCCAGTAGCTCACAAAGTCGAATTTTTGCTCACAAGACTCCACAGCTTAGAGGGAACGTTGGTGATGGTTTCTCAGCACTGAGCTGGGCGCAGACGTGTGGCAGGCACGGCTCTCACAGAGTCTTGCTTGGCCTGTTGTGTTTTTGGGAGACACCACCGCAAGTGTAATTTCTCCCTGGTCAGGACTGCTGACTGAAGATGCTGGAATAAGGACGGCACCAAGGTGCTGTTCTTGTACGGTTCTACCTTTTCTTCAGCTGTGACCTTCCCAGAACCCTCTCAGCTCCCCTTCCAGGTCACAGGCTTCTTCCTGTAGAGAGCTGTTCCTCTGCTAACCTCTTCTTCGGCTCTTCCTGTTGCCTCAACTGGCAACCAGTAAACCTTTCCACTTCCTGAGTAACTTGCTGGCTGACTCCAGCTCTTCCTTCCCAGACTCTTAAGTAGGTTAAGAGCCGTCCTTTTATAATTTGCTGCCATGTTCTTCATCCAATTAAAATGCATTGTTTCTATACCAAGGCCAATGGGAGTGGTTAAACTGTCACTGACCAAACAATCATAAATTGGTTTGAAGTCCTAGAGGATTTTGCGGTGCCCTAAGATTCTCCCCCCCCATGCATCTGTCCTGTCCACTTTATTTCTCTTATTTTTTCTCTCTATTGGCTCCTTCCATGTTTCCATCTGTGTTTGGGGAAGAGAAATCAAAGCCTATATAATCCAGGATTGATAGCTCAGTTTTAAACCTCTTTCCCCCCATCTAATTACTTCTCTCTTTTCAGCCACTCTTCTTTTGAGAAGGAGGGATTTTAAGGAAGGGGGCTGGCCCTTTAAGGAAAGGAGCAGAACCCCCAATAGTCCCACAATAGCTATGGGCCAGCCACACGCTTCCATCAGAATTTTACAGCTTTTAGTGGCAACCATTATCTTTTAATGCAAAACAGCTATTTACACTCTACTTTTAACCTCCCGTACAGATTTTAGCTGTTTCTCCGCAGCCTCTGAAACATTTTCATATTCTCAAAATGCTGGGGCAGGGGCTCTGTTGCTTTCCCTTTGTTGGTTTCTGTTGTCACGAACGTTTATACTCTTCTGAATTTCTTGTAAACCTCTAAAATGCTAATTGTATCACTGTATAAACCTTCCAAAGTGCCCTTTGGCTTGTGGTGTTGTAGAAGTTTTATGCTTTATACTACCCTTGTCCTCAGGTACCGGGAGCATTGCCCTGCCGGGCAGCCTGTCAAAGTCCGGGTCTCCTACCAGAAGCTGCTTAAGTACTACGTCCTGAATGCACTCAAGCATCGGCCCCCCAAGGCTCAGAAGAAGCGGTGAGTGGCGGTCTTCTTCCCTTGGCCTGGTTCCCAGGCAGAAAGCCAGCAACAAGGCTGACCCTGCCCCTCCGTCCTTCTGTTTTCAGGTATCTTTTCCGCTCCTTCAAGGCCACCAAGTTCTTCCAGTCGACCAAACTGGACTGGGTGGAGGTGGGCCTCCAGGTCTGCCGCCAGGGCTACAACATGCTCAACTTGTTGATCCACCGCAAGAACCTCAACTATCTCCACCTGGACTACAACTTCAACCTCAAGCCTGTCAAGACTCTCACCACCAAGGTAGCTGCCACTTTCTCACTCTTGGAGTAGCTGCAGGGCTGGTTGGTGTCCATCAGTGTGGCTTGATTCAGGCTTGGTCCATGTGCACGTACATAACATCTTCCTCATGAACATCTCTTGAAGAGCCATTGTTAGGTAGTGGAGACATGTTAGGTTGGGTGGAGTCTAGATCTTCCTTTCTTTGTAAAGCTGAAAGGGCTGCCCGGATGCAAGAGCTCCTGCATGCTTGGGAAGGGGCCACCACAGCTCCCCGGGTAGGGCAGTCCCAGGCAGGCTGTGTGGAGTATTCATCTTGCAGTTCCCTCATCACATTTTGCCGCCTCTCTCTTTGCAGGAAAGGAAGAAGTCCCGGTTCGGCAACGCTTTTCACCTGTGCCGAGAGGTGCTGCGCCTGACCAAGCTGGTGGTGGACAGTCATGTCCAGTATCGATTAGGGAACGTGGATGCTTTCCAGGTACAGTGGCAGCTGTGCTTGTAGGAGCTGGGCTAGCGGAAACGGTGGCCATTCTGATGCTGGAAATGGGATGCTGATTTTCTCTTTTTTTGGTATTTGTGTGTGTGTGTGCGCGCGCATGATCGTACCTGGGAGTCATGGTGACCTCTGGGAACTCCTACTGGGGCATGGAGGATATTCAGAGAAGAGGCTTGATAGCCTGCCTCTGGCCTCCGGGCCCTGGTGTTCCCTGGAGGTCTCCCATCCAAATACTTGCCCGAGTCAGCCCTGCTTAGCTTCCGAGACCTGACAAGATGGGTCTTGCCTGGGCTAATCAGGTCAGGGCGAAATGGGATACTGATTTTACTTCAATCTATTCCTCTTTCTTTCTCCTCCCTCTTCCCCCCCCCCCAGCTGGCAGATGGTCTGCAGTACATCTTTGCCCATGTCGGGCAGCTGACAGGGATGTACAGGTACAAGTACAAGCTGATGAGGCAGATCCGGATGTGCAAGGACCTGAAGCACCTCATTTACTACCGTTTCAACACAGTGAGTCCGATTGGAAGCCTGGCAGTGGAGGGAGGCACCCTAATCCTCAGCTACCCCGTGGTTTCAATATGCTTCCCCCTCCCTCTTCTAGGGGCCAGTGGGGAAGGGCCCTGGCTGTGGCTTCTGGGCTCCAGGTTGGCGCGTGTGGCTCTTCTTCATGCGAGGCATCACCCCACTGCTGGAGCGCTGGCTGGGCAACCTTCTGGCCAGGCAGTTCGAAGGTGAGCAACGACCTTGGTTCGTCAGGCCTCGTAATCGTGATGCCCAGAAACAAGGCCTCCTTGTTCAGCAGCACTCTATCTTGGTCTACCAGGTGCTGTGAGAACTACAAGGGGGGGTTTTGCAAAGGCCAGAGGGAGGATTGGGATAACATGGGATTTAGCTTGGTCCAGTGAAGTGCTTCATCATGTCCCTTTCGATGCTTGTAGATGTCATGCTTGTATCCCCCAGCGAAGCCCTTTGTCCTGGCCGGATAACACTCAAGGGCACCGAGTTGCTTCAGAATATGCCCTGCGCTCTCAGATGAATTGTTGGGACTTTTCCGGGACTTTCTTTGTCTTTATTTGATTTGTAGCCCACCCTCTGCCACAAGCAAGGCCCAGGGTGGGTTACAACAGTACGGGAAATACAAAGCCCACTTTAAAATAATACAGCAGATAATTAAAATCCAACGGCAATAACAATGATTAATCTAACAGTAATAACTGATTGTACCAATTAATCAGTCCATCTCCATCTGCTCCCTTGTAGGCTTCCCACATGCCTGCAGGCAGATGGCTGCAAATACTGGGGTGGGGGGCAGATGAGAGACAGTGCAGATAGAATACACCCGGGCAAGTAGCTTGGGCAAGCCGATAAGATGGACAGGGAGGTTGCACACTCTCAAGGCAAGCCCGCAATGTAGGGGAGGCTCATACAGTAGATTTCCGCCCCCTCAGCCATAGGTCTGGCAGAACATCTCCATCTTGCAGGCCCTGCAGAACTTTGTCTCTCAGGAGACACCTTGTCTTTCGTTCACCCTGTCTTCAGGAGGCACCTTGGGAGTCCTCGTGGCTCACTTCGGTACTATTTTTGCAGGCTGAAAAAAGGGAGAAAAGGGAAGGGGAAACTCAACCCAAAATGACACTGCGAACCAAGGGGGCCAAGCTGACTAATATAATATAAACATACAAATTTATTAAGGTGTACACTTGTTAAAATAACTTCTGATTAAAAATTTTCCAGTATCAGGCGTATAAAAACATACAAATGCTCATACAACCATCTTTTGTATGAGCATTTGTATGTTTTTATATGCCTGATACTGGAAAAATTTTAATCAGAAGTTACTTTAACAAGTGTACACCTTAATAAATTTGTATGTTTATATTATATTAGTCAGCTTGGCTCCTTGGTTCGCAGCACTATTTTTGCAGGCTGCAGTCAGCTCTAGTGACCTGGCATAGTTGCTTGTTGGGGTGTCAGTCCTCTGCGAAAATGCCTCCTGGTCCATCCTCTCTTCCCGCCCCCCCCCCCCCAGGTCGTCACTCCAAGGGTGTAGCCAAGACAGTCACTAAGCAACGCGTGGAATCGCACTTTGACTTGGAACTGCGTGCAGCTGTGATGCATGACATCCTGGACATGATGCCCGAGGGGATCAAGCAGAACAAGGCTCGGACCATCCTGCAGCATCTGAGCGAAGCCTGGCGCTGCTGGAAAGCCAATATCCCTTGGAAGGCAAGTGCCGCGCAGAGCCCTCACGGCCTTCCCACTCTCCTTACGCCGTCACCTCCCCTAATCCGCCCTTTCTCCTCTTGCCAGGTGCCTGGGCTGCCAACTCCCATCGAGAACATGATCTTGAGGTACGTGAAAGCGAAAGCCGACTGGTGGACAAACACGGCCCACTACAACCGGGAACGCATCCGCCGGGGTGCCACCGTGGACAAGACCGTCTGCAAGAAGAACCTGGGCCGCTTGACTAGGCTGTACCTGAAAGCAGAGCAGGAACGGCAGCACAACTATCTGAAGGTGAAGCTTGGGGGGGTTGTCTGCTTGGGGCGGGGCGGGGGCCTTGCGTGGGCCAGCAGCAGCAGCAGCACACTGAATGCTTTACTTGGCTTGCAGGATGGCCCATACATCACAGCGGAGGAGGCCGTGGCCGTCTACACCACCACTGTGCACTGGCTGGAGAGTCGGCGGTTTTCGCCCATTCCTTTCCCTCCACTGTCCTACAAGCATGACACCAAGCTACTGATTTTGGCCTTGGAGCGGCTGAAGGAAGCCTACAGGTAACTGCAGCTGGACCAGGCAAGCAAGGGTCGATGGCAGAGTTCTCTCTCCCAGGGACAATTACTGGGGCACTCCATAATGGACTCTGGGAGGCTGTGTGGGGAACCAAAGAGCACCAGTTCAACTCTCCCAACTTTTCCCCTCCCCAGTGTAAAGTCCCGTCTGAATCAGTCGCAGCGAGAGGAGCTGGGCCTCATTGAGCAGGCGTATGACAACCCCCACGAGGCCTTGTCCCGCATCAAGCGACACCTGCTGACGCAGCGAGCTTTCAAGGAGGTGAGCCTCCGGGAGAGAGGGGGACTGAGTTGACTTCAGTCACTGCCTTCAAAGTCACTGCCCAGCTGACCCAGCTGTTTGGTTTGTTTTTTATATTGTGTTTTAATTATGGGGCATCTTTATCAGGACTTTGGAAACGTGGCATGGAGGTATCTCAAAGTATCTTAAATACAGTTTGGTGTAGTGGTTAAGCGTGTGGACTCTAATCTGGGAGAATCGGGTTTGATTCCCCACTCCTCCACTTGCAGCTGCTGGATGACCTTGGGCAAGCCACAGTTCTGATAAGAGCTGTTCTTGAAAAAGAGCAGTGCCTGTCAGAGCTCTCTCTGCCCCGCCTACCTCACAGGGTGTCTGTTGTGGGGAGGGGAAGGGAAAGGAGTTTGTAAGCTGTTCTGAGACTTCTTTGGGTAGTGAAGGGCAGGGTATAAATCCAATCTCTCCTTCTTCTCTTCTAATTCTTTGCTGGCCACTGAATGGTCCTCTTCTCTGATCTCCTTGGCCAGGTGGGCATTGAGTTCATGGACCTCTACAGCCACCTGGTCCCAGTGTATGATGTGGAGCCTCTGGAGAAGATCACCGACGCCTACCTAGACCAGTATCTGTGGTACGAGGCTGACAAGAGGCGGCTCTTTCCTCCCTGGATCAAACCAGCTGACACGGAGCCCCCTCCATTGCTCGTGTACAAGTGGTGCCAAGGTGAGACTGAGACAGGTTTGGAGGCGCTGTTTGGTAATTTACGTGGACCCTGGGAACTTCTCACTCTCCAGTGAATAGAGCACTCCCCACTGGCAACCACTTTGAGCAAGAGAAGCCCTCTTCCTCCTAGGGAAAGGGGCTGTGAGGCTCTGGCCACACAGCAGTCAGTGGGTGGCTTATTCCAGGAGGCTGTGGGTCACCGACTGCAGCATTTGCAAGTTAAGTGGGCGGGTGGAGTTGAGCGCTTCCTGATCCGCCTTTCTGCTTCCTCAGGCATCAACAACCTGCAGGACGTGTGGGAGACCAGCGAAGGGGAGTGCAACGTAATGCTGGAGTCGCGCTTTGAGAAGATGTACGAGAAAATCGACTTGACGCTGCTCAACAGGTTGCTCCGCCTCATCGTTGACCACAACATTGCCGACTACATGACGGCCAAGAACAACGTGGTTATCAACTACAAGGTAACCCCTTTGGCACGGCGTGCATATGCTCATGCTCCCTCTGCTAGCCAGGGGCTGGAGCACACTACGGCAGCTACTGATGTGCTTCTCTTCCCCCCCCTGCCCCCAGGACATGAACCACACCAACTCCTACGGGATCATCCGGGGCCTGCAGTTTGCCTCCTTCATCGTCCAGTACTATGGGCTGGTGATGGACCTCCTTGTGCTCGGCCTCCACCGGGCCAGTGAGATGGCCGGTCCCCCGCAGATGCCCAACGACTTCCTCAGCTTCCAGGATATTGCCACTGAAGTGGCCCACCCCATCCGCCTCTTCTGCAGATACATCGACCGCATCCATATATTCTTCAGGTACGTCCATGGCGGCGTTGGCATGTGGGGGTGCGGCAGAGTTCCTGTGAAGCCTAGCAAAGGGGGGAAAGGGGTCCTGGCTCAGTGGCAGAGCATTGCCTGGCAGGCAGAAGGTCCCAGGTTCAGTCCTCAGCATCTCCAGACATATAAGGACCAGGCTGTAAGTCTTGTTTGAGATCTTGGACAGCTGCTGCCAGTTGAGTAGGCAGTGCTGACCTTGATGGGCCTGTGGCAGGGCTTGTTTTGTAGAAAAAGCCCAGCAGGAATTCATTAGCATAATAGGCCACACCCCTGACAGCACACCTCATTAGCATATTAAGCCACACCCCGTGTTACCAGAAGTGTGGTCATCCAGCCACACCGACCTTTTGCTTCTTATTCTGTTTACCTTGTTTGTTGTCAAAACCCAGGGCTTTTTTGTAGCAGGAACTCCTTTGCATGTTAGGCCACACAGCCCAAATGTAGCCAGTCCTAATGAGTTTCTGCTGTTGGGTGTGGCCTGTTATGCTAATGAGTTCCTGCTGGGCGTGGCCAACTCAGTAGCCAGCCAGAACTCCGTTCCTGTGCGTTCCTGCCCAAAAATAGCCTTCTGATTCAGCATAAGGCAGCTTCATGTGTACATCCACAGGTGTGTCATCCAGTATGTTCAGTGCTGAACAGCAGCATTAGGGAAAGCTCTCAGTTGTGCTGGCTTAAATCAATAGTCCCTCTGGTCCAGCACCATGTTTTGCATAGTGGCCAGCCAGGTGCCCCTGGAGGGTTATCAAGGCGGTCCAAGCCATCCTCCTTTCTTGCTCCCCTGCCCCAGCATTCAGAGGGTTGCTGCCTCTGAACACGGTGTCCACTTAATTGTCATGTTTCGTAGCCATTAAGGGACTTCTCTTCTATGAACTCGTATAGTACTGGAAGGCTAACTGAACTAGTGGGCCATCACTGTATCCTGGGGCTGGGAGTTGCACAAGTTATGTTCTTTGAATGAAGAAGTACAAACTTTTGTCTGCCCATCAACTACCTTAGCTGCCTGTGAGTTCTAATATGATGGCGGGGGGAGGAAGCTTCTCTGGGAGGAATGATAGCCTAGACGTGGAAGGCAGCCTAGTGAGGGTTGTTTCAGGTGTCCAAAGACCGTTCCTCCGCCTGCCTCTGGCCCTGAGGCTGCTGCTGTGACCCAGCTCGCAGGCCATGGAAGTGAAGCCCTTACCTAGAGTGGAGCATGCAGGGACTTCTGAGAGCTCCGGAGGCCAAGGATGGAAAGGCACAGGCTGACTCTTCTGTCAGTCAAGGGAGTGAACGGTGGGATGCTTCATGTCTCTTTCCCTAACCCAAAAGGCCTCAGATTTGGAGGTGTGGGGCTGTCTGCCTCACCCACATAATTGCTCTCCTTTCTTGCAATAAGTGAGACGTGAAACATTCTACATTCCTCCCCCCAAAGATGAATGTATTGCTAATGGTTTTTATTCTCTCCAAGAAAGAAGATTTCACATTTGACCATTTGTTTCCCATTGCTGAGCTGTCTTGATCCCGAGTCTTCCTAACATCTATATGAATTGAGCAACTGGAGGGCTGAAACTGTCGGAATGTCCGAAGTCAGCTGGGCAGGGTTTATCCCAGTCCGAGCAGCGTGAATCCAGACCTCCATCTAGCTTTTTTGCTGACTTCTGTTGTTTAGCTTGGCCCCCAGGAGGCTAATTCCAGTCACCCTGTGCAGAATTCAGACTTAAACTGTCCTCTTCTCTGCCCTTCTTCAGATTCACAGCGGATGAGGCAAGGGACCTGATCCAGCGCTACCTCACGGAGCACCCGGACCCCAACAACGAGAACATTGTGGGCTACAACAACAAGAAGTGCTGGCCCAGGGATGCCCGCATGCGCCTCATGAAACACGACGTCAACCTGTGAGTCAGGTGTCTGGGAGGACGGAGGGGGTGGGTAGGCTGCTCTTCCGCCCACCAACCCTGCATGGCGGGCTTCTGAGCCTGGTGTAACCGACTCTCCTCTCCCCTACCCCGCTCAGTGGCCGTGCTGTGTTTTGGGACATCAAGAACCGGCTGCCTCGCTCCGTCACCACGGTGCAGTGGGAGAACAGCTTTGTGTCGGTGTACAGCAAGGATAACCCCAACCTGCTGTTCAACATGTGTGGCTTTGAATGCCGAATCCTCCCCAAGTGTCGTACCAGTTACGAAGAGTTCACCCACAAGGATGGGGTGTGGAACCTGCAGAACGAGGTGAGGAGAGAGGCTGGGAAAGAGCTGCTGCTGGCCGGCCTGGGGTGGGGGGAGAGGAGGCTGGCACGGGAGTTACTGTTGGGTTAAATGGAGCCTTGCAGCTGATGGCGTGGCCGCCTCTTTTGCAGGTGACCAAAGAGCGCACGGCTCAGTGCTTCTTAAGAGTGGACGATGAATCCATGCAGCGGTTCCACAACAGAGTCAGGCAGATCCTGATGGCCTCTGGATCCACGACCTTCACGAAGGTAAGCAGGGGAGAAGTCTTGGTCAGTGGCACTTGACTGGCTCGTTGGGTTGCCCTGGTGGAGGGGCTGAGACGTTGTCCGCCAATCCTCCTTTGCAGATCGTGAATAAGTGGAACACGGCGCTAATCGGTCTGATGACCTACTTCCGGGAGGCTGTGGTGAACACCCAGGAACTGCTGGACCTGCTGGTGAAGTGCGAGAACAAAATCCAGACTCGGATCAAGATCGGCCTGAACTCCAAAATGCCCAGTCGCTTCCCACCGGTGGTCTTCTACACACCTAAGGAGTTGGGAGGCCTGGGCATGCTGTCCATGGGGCACGTTCTCATCCCCCAGTCTGATCTCAGGTAAGTTAAGCACCATTTCAGAGCTCATAGCGCTCAGCTAGTTCAGGGGTATCAAACATATGGCTTGCGGGCCAGAACTGGCTCATCCAGGGCTCTTAGCCGACCCACAAGCAACTAGTCGTTACCTTGGCATGTCCAGAGCCAGTTTGGTGTAGTAGTAAAGTGTGCGTACTCTAATCTGGGAGAACCGGGTTTGATTCCCCACTCCTCCACTTGCACCTGCTGGATGACCTTGGGCAAGCTGTAGTTCTGATAAGAGCTGTTCTTGAAAAAGAGCAGTCTCTGTCAGAGCTCTCTCAGCCCCACCTACCTCACAGGGTGTCTGTTGTGGGGAGGGGAAGGGAAAGGAGTTTGTAAGCCGCTCTGAGACTCCTTTGGGTAGTGAAGGGCGGGGTATAAATCCAATCTCCTCCTCTATTGCCAGATGACAGAGGTTGCCCATTATGCCCCTGTCTACTGTCCCTGTGCTAATCCATAATGGGCGGCAGAAATGGGGGTGGGGTGGGCATCAGGGAGATTCTGTAAAGAAATACTGTTAAGAGTGTTAAAGTTTTAAGCATGTTTGTATTTTGAGTAAAAATAATAGTTAATCAGGTTTACCTGTGTCCTTCATAAAGTCTGTCTCTCCAGTACCTGGCATTACTTTTTATGACACCTATGGCCTGGCCCAGCAAGGTGACATATGTGTCAGATCCAGCCCTCATAACATATGACTTTGACACCTCTGGCGTAGTTCTTCGTCCCTGGTTACTGTCTTCCACCACACAGCTTTTCCTTACCTTCTCTGCCGCAGGTGGTCCAAACAGACAGATGTGGGCATCACTCACTTCCGGTCAGGGATGAGCCACGAGGAGGACCAGCTGATCCCCAACTTGTACCGCTACATCCAGCCCTGGGAGAGCGAGTTCATTGACTCCCAGCGGGTGTGGGCGGAATACGCGCTGAAGAGGCAGGAGGCCATCGCCCAGAACAGGTGCGTTTCGGGCAGGCCTGGGCTCTGTTCCTGCTCCGTCCTGCTGATTTCTTGCCGAGGCGTGGTTGCTCGCTTGAAAAGTGGCCTCGTTGCTGCAGTCCACTGAAGGACCAAGAATCGCCCACTGACCCCGCCAGCCCCCCCCTCACTTCATGGGGTGGCGAAAGGGAGCTCTTTCTTTGCAGGGACTCTAGGTAGGGAGCCAACCATGTGTCTGTCTGTCTTTGTAGGCGCCTGACTCTGGAGGATTTGGAAGACTCCTGGGACAGGGGCATCCCTCGCATCAACACCCTCTTTCAGAAAGACCGGCACACTCTTGCCTACGACAAGGGCTGGAGGGTCAGGACAGATTTCAAACAGTACCAGGTATGAGTCAGAGCAACGGGGAGGCAGCGTTCCCTCGAAGCGGAGTTAGTGTGAGCTAGCTCACAGTTTTGTAGCCTCCGGCTCACCCATTTTTGTCTTGGCTCAGGAAGGAGGGCTCCGGAGCAAACTGATTTATGCAGTAGCCAAATTGCTCGCTCACAATTTTAATGCCCGGAGCTCACAAAGTAGAATTTTTGCTCGAAAGTCTCCACAGCTTAGAGGGAGCATTGGTGGATCTGGAAGAATCCTTTCCTCCTACCTGAGTAGGCCAGTGGCTTGCTCCCACCCCCTGCCTCTCCACACCCTTCGAAGCCTTTGGTTGGTGCGTTGCCCCGGACCCCACCCTCTAACGTTGCCCGCTCCTGTTTCCCCGTCACCCAGGTTCTGAAGCAGAATCCTTTCTGGTGGACTCACCAGCGCCACGACGGGAAGCTGTGGAACCTGAACAACTATCGCACAGACATGATCCAAGCTCTCGGCGGTGTGGAGGGTATCCTGGAACACACCCTCTTCAAAGGGACCTATTTCCCAACCTGGGAGGGTCTGTTCTGGTAAGGAGGTGGTGGCGCAGTGGGCTGTGGTACCTCTATAGACCTGATCATAAGAACATAAGAGAAGCCAATGTTGAATCAGGCCAATGGCCCATCTAGTCCAACACTCTGTCACACTGTGGCCAGAATATACCAGGTGCCATCAGGAGGTCCATCAGTGGGGCCAGGACACTAGAAGCCCTCCCACTGCTGCCCCCTCCAGCACCAAGAATAGAGTGCATCACCTGCCCCAGACTGAGAGTTCCCATCTATACCCTGTGGCTAATAGCCACTGATGGACTTCTGCTCCATATGTTTATCTAATTCCCTCTTGAAACTGTCCATGATCGGCTGTGGTACGTCCACAGAACCTTCCAGACCTGATCGGCTTTCTCGTGGCGTTGCAGGGAAAAGGCCAGTGGGTTTGAGGAGTCCATGAAGTGGAAGAAGCTGACCAATGCCCAGCGCTCTGGTCTGAACCAGATCCCCAACAGAAGGTTCACCCTCTGGTGGTCTCCCACCATCAACAGGGCCAATGTGAGTAGTCTCCCTCAACTCTTCCAGGTTTGGCCAGCGCTAAATCCCATCTAGTCCTCTGACTTTCCTCCTCTTGGGAGGAAGCATGTGGGAGAATGACATTGCTACAAGGTCACAGGCAGCCTTTTCTTTTCATCCTGGAGCGTGCATCGGCTCCAGGGCGGCCACCGTGTGTCTAGCAGCTCCAGTTCCATCTCCTTTCTTCTACAGGTGTACGTGGGCTTCCAGGTGCAGCTTGACTTGACAGGCATCTTCATGCACGGCAAGATTCCCACCCTGAAGATCTCCCTTATCCAGATCTTCCGAGCCCACTTGTGGCAGAAGATCCACGAGAGCATTGTCATGGATCTGTGTCAGGTGAGGAGGAGGGGAGCCAAAGGGAGCCGCAAGGCAGCAAACCAACAAGAATCAGGTCACCTTCCCTGGTTCCAGGCCTGTGCCCCATCCGGCAGCTGCAAGCCCACCTCTTGTGAGTGCAGGCAACTTCCTTAAGTTGCATACTTGATCTTCCTTCCCCCTTAACTGAAATGGTTCCTTCTGCTGGCAGGTCTTTGACCAGGAACTGGACGCCCTGGAGATTGAGACAGTGCAAAAGGAGACAATCCACCCCAGGAAGTCCTACAAGATGAACTCCTCCTGTGCAGACATACTTCTCTTTGCCTCGTACAAGTGGAACGTGTCCCGGCCATCACTGCTGGCAGATTCCAAGTAAGTGTTACATGTTCCTTGGCTTCTCTAGTGGCACCGGAGCCCCAGGTCTGCCAGGGACCGGGAGGATGGCTGCCTACTGCCAGCTGCTTGCTTTTCCTTCCTACCCAGGGACGTGATGGACAGCACCACCACGCAGAAGTACTGGATCGACATCCAGCTGCGCTGGGGCGACTATGACTCTCACGACATTGAGCGCTACGCCCGGGCCAAGTTCCTAGACTACACCACAGACAACATGAGCATCTACCCCTCCCCCACCGGCGTCCTCATCGCCATCGATCTGGCCTACAACCTGCACAGGTGAGTGAGAGTTGGGGCATGGGTCGGTGTGCTTGGAGGGCGTGGCGGATGGCTTGTTCTTCTAGCTGCAGGGCTAGGGCCTCTAAGTGACATCATAAGAGGGGACTTTTGTGGTCTTTGGTATCCTGCTTGGTTCCTGATTTGTTCTGGGGGCTACCAACAGGGGGTATGAATTGTGCAAACTAAGCAAATACAATCACAGTTGCATCGTCCCTTTGTACTGCAAAATACTGCTTCCTTTGGCAGACAGCTTGAGTAGTATTCAGTGTCAATAAGCCAGCGGTCTCTGGGATGTGCAAGCAGCCAGACAGGGGAGGGGCTGGCTCTTGACCTCAGTGGCAGATGAGTCTCTCTCTCTCTCCCCTCTTTCTCTAGTGCCTATGGAAACTGGTTTCCTGGGAGCAAGCCCCTGATCCAGCAGGCCATGGCCAAGATCATGAAGGCCAACCCTGCCCTCTACGTGCTGCGGGAGCGGATCCGCAAAGGCCTCCAGCTTTACTCCTCGGAGCCCACTGAGCCCTACCTGTCCTCTCAGAATTACGGGGAGCTTTTCTCCAACCAGATCATCTGGTTTGTGGATGACACCAACGTGTACAGAGTCACCATTCACAAGGTGAGAGGCAAGGCACTCAGTGGGGCAAGGGCGGAGTTTCCCTGGGTTTTGTCGTTCTAGAGCGGCGGTGGCCAAACTGGCTTGGGAGCCACATATGGCTCTTTCACACGTATTGTGTGGCTCCCTGCAGGGCAGCTGGGAAAGTGAAGGGGAGCCATGCTTTCCCTCCCTCCCATCTATTTGCTTTCACTCCCTCCCTCCCTCCCTCCCTCCCTCCCTCCCATCTATTTGCTTTCACTCCCTCCCTCCCATCTATTTGCTTTCCCTCCCTCCCTCCCTCCCATCTATTTGCTTTCTTTGTTTCTCTCTCTCTCTCTCTTTCCACCTCTTTCTCTCTCTCTCTCTTCTCTCTCAGACAAATAAATATCATTGGACAAATAAATATCATTATCAATATCTGTCTTGACCCCTTTGGTTTTTGTTTTTGGCAGTCTCATTTAATGTTAATAGAAAGCAAATGTGCATATTTTAAAAATAAAACCGTGTGTAATATTCATGTCTTGCAGCTCTCAGACATCTGATGTGGCCCTTACTCTGAGCAAGTTCAGCCACCCCTGTTCTAGAGGCTGCTTGTGTTGCACAATCCATGTACTAAACCTTGAGGAGAGGGCAGGACAGAGAATTCTAACAAAGTTCTTTTTCTTCCAGACGTTCGAAGGGAACTTGACAACAAAGCCTATCAACGGGGCCATCTTTATCTTCAATCCCCGCACGGGGCAGCTCTTCCTGAAGATCATCCATACGTCCGTGTGGGCAGGGCAGAAGCGATTGGGCCAGGTGAGGATGGGAGGGAGACAGGGTCTGCCTCAGATGTGGAGGAGGGAGGAGTCCAGCTGCTGTGCTTTTTGAGCCTCGGTCCCGAAAGGTGTGGCAGGCCAGTTGGTGGGTCTCCACGCTGTGGTCTCACTTGGAAACTCTTTCTTCCTCCAGCTGGCCAAATGGAAGACAGCCGAAGAGGTGGCGGCCTTGATCCGGTCCTTGCCCGTGGAGGAGCAGCCGAAACAGATTATTGTAACCAGGAAGGGCATGTTGGACCCTCTGGAGGTAGGCGGGAGAGGGGTTTTCCTTAGGAGGGTTGCCAGGAGAAAGCAGAGGAGCCGAATCTGCAGCATTATCCTATGGTCTTTCCTCTGACCTGCTTCTGCTCTCCAGGTGCACTTGCTGGATTTCCCCAACATTGTGATCAAAGGCTCAGAGCTGCAGCTGCCCTTCCAGGCCTGCCTGAAAGTGGAGAAGTTTGGAGACCTCATCCTGAAGGCTACGGAACCCCAGATGGTTCTCTTCAACCTCTACGATGATTGGCTGAAGACGATTTCTTCCTACACGGTAAGGATGTAGGTGTGGAGCAGTCAGGCAGGCCTTACTTAGTCCAGTGAGTGGATCAGACCAGTTTCTTTATTCCGCTCTGATTAGCTGTCACGGGTGACCAGGGACCTCAGGATGTGTCCCCAGGTGAGAAGACCTGGACAGCCTGCGTCCAGATTCTTTTTCCTGTAAAAAAAGAATGCCATGCTTAAGCGATCTCTCTCTGATTTGTCCTTTTACTCCAGGCATTCTCCCGTCTGATTCTCATTCTTCGAGCACTGCATGTGAACAATGACCGGGCAAAGGTAATCTTGAAGCCAGACAAGACCACCATCACCGAGCCTCACCATATCTGGCCCACCTTGACAGATGAAGAGTGGATCAAGGTGGAGGTGCAGCTGAAGGATCTGATCCTGGCAGACTATGGCAAGAAAAACAAGTAGGCAGCCCTTGGGGGGGCGTCTCTTTGTTCATCGGGAATGAAGCCCCAGGATGTTAGGACTTCTGTTCCCAATGAGAGCACGGATTGGGGTGGAGTGGGGTGGGGCTCAAAAATACTTGAACTCTGCCAGTTTGGTGTAGTGGTTAAGTGCAGGGACTCTAATCTGGGAGAACCGGGTTTGATTCCCCACTCCTCTGCTTGCACCTGTTGGATGACCTTGGGCAAGCCATAGTTCTGGCACAGCTGTCCTTGAAAAAGAGCAGTTTCTGTCAGAGCTCTCTCAGCCCCACCTACTTCACAGGGTGTCTGTTGTGGGGAGGGGAAGGGAAAGGCGTTTGTAAGCTGCTTGGAGACTCCTTTGGGTAGTGAAGTGCAGAGTATAAATCCAATCCCTTCTTCTCTTCTTTCTCTTGGCTGTAACCTCAACCATGTGCCCTTTCCCACTTTCTCTCTCACTTCCTGCCAGTGTGAATGTGGCTTCTCTGACACAGTCCGAGATCCGGGACATCATCCTGGGCATGGAGATTTCGGCTCCTTCGCAGCAGCGGCAGCAGATTGCGGAGATCGAGAAGCAGACCAAGGAGCAGTCGCAGCTGACGGCCACCCAGACGCGGACCGTGAACAAACACGGCGATGAGATCATCACGTCCACCACCAGTAACTATGAGACACAGACCTTCTCCTCCAAGACAGAGTGGCGCGTCAGGTGGGGAGCAAAGCGGTGGGCTTGAAGGGGGGGTGGCTTTTCCAAGGGAGAAGTTTTGTCCCGAAATACTCAAGAATTCTCTGTTCTCTCCCCCCCCCCCCAACAGGGCCATCTCTGCAGCCAATCTCCACTTACGAACAAACCACATCTATGTCTCGTCGGATGATATCAAGGAGACCGGCTACACCTACATCCTCCCCAAGAACGTTCTGAAAAAATTCATCTGCATTTCAGACCTGCGTGCACAAGTGGGTCTCCTGCTAGTATTGCTTGGTGGGGGGGATTTGAAAGGGAGAAGGAGGTGGCCCGGGGGAGGTGGTTCCTCAACTTGGATGATGTTTGGCCTGCAGTCTAAGCCAGTTCCAAGTTTTTTGGGGGGCTCTGGGTAGATGGTTCCCAGGACCTGCTGTGCCCCACCATCAGGCACTCATGCCTTCCATTTCTTTCTCCCTGTTTGTATGAGTTTCCCTTCTTTGCTCGCAAGCCCTACTGCTGCTCATGGTTACAGCTGCCTGCCACCATTTCTCCCAGTGGCATGGGGCACTGTGTGCAGCAGGGGGGCACAGGTGATGGGAATGCTAGCAAGCAAGTGGGCAGGGGGTGCCATCATCTTCAGACCCTGGCAGCTGCCCCACTTGAGGCATGCTGATGCCGCCCCTGGCTGCAGTGCTCCCTCCTCATGCTTCTTATAGAAAAATCGGGGGCCTCTGTCCACTCCCATCTTCCTTGGTTGCTTCTACAGTCAGCTGGCCGTGTGAACTCTCCTTAACCTTGTTGCCCAGTGAGGACATTGTAGGCTGCTGCCTTCTTCTGCATAGTTGTCAGATTGAAAAAAAGAAATGTTTCCACAAGAAGGACTAAATCCTGGACCTTCATCTCCTACACCTCCCTGTTTTTATAAAGTTCTGCTTCGTGGCCTTGAGTGGCCTGGACTGGCGACTGCTCACGGGAAGATGCCTGTTTTTCAGATCGCAGGGTACCTGTATGGAGTGAGCCCCCCCGATAACCCCCAGGTGAAAGAGATCCGGTGCATCGTGATGGTGCCCCAGTGGGGAACTCATCAGACTGTTCACCTCCCTGGCCAGCTGCCCCAGCATGAGTATCTCAAGGTGAGTCCGGCTGAGACATCTGGAATGTGATGGGAGAAGTAGTAGTTGCAGCCAGGGTGGCTGGGGGGGGTGTTGTTTCCTGTAACGGGCCTTTTACTTCCTGTCTCCAGAAGAGGGGCGTGTGTGTATTTGCCACCTTGGTTCAGAGCTGTCCTCCTTGGACTGTTCACAGTCCCACACAAGCAGGGGGCAGGGAAAAGTGCCTGTGGGTTCACGGCCTTGGATTGTGCTCATTTAGTTACCAGAAGGGGCTCTAGCTCCCAACCCACCCCCTCACCTCCATCCTGGTAAGTTTTCCCTTCCTCTTGGATTTGTAGGTTTGAAGTTGTAACGAGTCCCTCCCGGTCCCCATGACTTTCCTGCCTCTAATGGAAGTGCTCCAACTGGGCTTTCCCATTAGGCAGCATCTCTAGTCAAGGTGGGAACAGGGCAGTGACGCATAAGGCCCCCGAGAGGGAGGAATAGGGTTTCCCCTCCACAAGCAGTTGCCCAATTAGCTTAGCACTCGCCTGAGCAGGAGCAGAGCACCTGTCCATACAAGGGGATGTGATGACAGTAAGATAGTTGAAACCCTGAACAGTTACTGTTTTGCCTTCCCCAGGAGTAAGGGCAGGAAGAATAGTGTCTCAGCTAGGGCTTAGTGTCTCAGCTAGGGAACCAGTTTAATCCGGCTATGGCAGCTTACTGTGTTACTTTAACTCTGTGTTTGCATCCTCTTGTCTGTCTGAAATCCTCTGCTCTTCTTTGTCCAAATGGGTGGCTACATGCTTCTTTCTTTCTTTCTTTCTTTCTTTCTTCTCTTTCTTTCTTTCTTTCTTTCTTTCTCTCTTTCTTTCTTTCTTTCTTTCTTTCTTTCTTTCTTTCTTTCTTTCTTTCTTTCTTTCTTTCTTTCTTTCTCTCTCTCTCTCTCTCTCTCTCTCTCTCTCTCTCTCTCTCTCTCTCTCTCTCTCTCTCTCTCTCTCTCTCTCTCTCTCTCTCTCTCTCTCTCTCTCTCTCTCTCTCTCTCTCTCTCTCTCTCTCTCTCTTTCTCTCTCTCTCTCTCTCTCTCTCTCTCTCAATTCAAAAAGATATAATTAAAAACAGTAAAACAAATACAGTAACCATTCCAGATGGCATCTAAAACCAGATTTTATCCTTCCCCCAAGGGGGGGAGTGAAAGGAAGGCAGGCCAGGCTAAATGAAGACCGCTGCCGTCCTCAGCCATAGGCCTGGTGGAACATCTCTGCCTTACAGGCCCTGTGGAACTGGACTAAGTCCCACTGGGCACGGACGTCATTTGGCAGAGAGTTCCACCAGGCTGGGAAAGCCCTGGCTCTTGTTGAGGACAGCCGGATATTTTTTGGGCCAGGGATCACCACCTCTCCTTTCTTGTTTTCCAAATACAGTTTGGTTTTTTTTAACTTAAGAGAGCCTGTGCCATCCTTAGATGGGGGGGGAGGAGAGAACTGGGTTGTGTGTATGCCAGCTCTCAGTTGATATCAATTGGTATAAGGAGTATCATGGAAGTGAATAACGAAAAAGAAAAGAAAAACGTGAACATTAACTAAATATACTCATTAAAAACATACCTTTGATATCAATGTATTATCAAAATTCTCATTAAACATGTAACTCTGTACAAACTATGTGGTATCCAAATTGACTTCTTGTCAGACTCCTGGATAAATCGGTTCCCAACAACATTCACTCTACAGAATGATGAGTTTATTGAGACATTGATAGGATCCAGCTTGTACACTGGCTGTGTTAGAACTAAGGTTAAAGGTGTGAAAGCAATAGATATACAGGGTTCAAGCAAGGGCCCTAAAAGGAACCAGTCACCCCCTGAGATTTCACCCACCAAATGTCACTGCCTGCCATGCCCCCAACATGTAAAACAAAGGCAAGCATGGAAGGATGAGACTCAAGGACACTAAAGGTTCTCAGAGGTGGTAAGGTGTCTAGCACATCAAAGCAACCTAGGAAACGAAAGTATTTTAGTTCTTCGTTCTCCTCCTCCCTGGTTACTGTGGCAAAGGAGCTGCAAAATGAACAGCAAGTTTGACACTTCTAAAAGATCAGACTTTTAGCCTGCTTGCAAAATATAAAGTAACAATATATATCCAAGATCATATAGGAAACCAATTGTGACTCGGTGTCTCTTTAAAGTTAAGTCTTTCCCTGATTATAGTGTCAGCATTGAAGACTTCAGCTTTCTCCTCTTCTAGCTGAATCACTGCGTTTAAAAGGTAAAGGCTTCCCTTGCTCCAGAGCTAGTTGAATCCGGCTCCAGGGGGCAGTGCTCACCTCCATTTGCAAGCCAAAGAGCCAGCGCTGTCTGAAGATGTTTCCGTGGTCATGTGGCTGGCATGACTAAATGCCGAGGCACAGAGAACGCTGTTACCTTTCCACCGAAGCTCCTGTCAACCTAGCAGTTTGGAAACAAGAAATTGCAGGTAGATAAATAGGTACCGCTTCGGTGGGAAGGTAACAGCGTTCTCTGTGCCTCGGTGTCTATCAGCATATAAATCACAATCTCACTCACAGGAGCCTATTTTCGCTCTTGAGGATTCCTGAGACTAAAGCCTGATGAAGTTGGATGTTATATCTTACAAGTTGTCAGTGTGACGTCTCTTCTAAACGTCTCTCAGAAAGCTGGACCCGGCCTTACATTCTTGTCAGTCGAATGCCACAATAAGCAGATCCGACTTTGGAAAAGCTCCTTGAAACAGGACACACAGCTAGCCTCCAGACGGAACCTGCCGTGAAATCTAACGGCTTGACAACTTGTGTGGATGGAGATAAAGCCGAAGTCTTCATTGCTGACACTGTCATTGGGAAAAGACCTGACACTGAGTCAATTGGTTTCCTATATGAGCTTGGATATTTATTGTACTTTAAATTTTGTAAGCGGGCTAAAAGTCCGTGTTTGTTAGAAGTCAGTTTAGCTGTCAGTTGAGCCAGGCTGCATGTTTAGTTGGATAAGGAGGGCGTGTGTGCGAGAGGCAGCAAGTGGGCCTATCGAGAGTCTGCCGAAGATTTGCAAGTGACAGGCAGAAGTGGCAGTTGAGAGAGTCGGGGCTATTACGTCAGGGGAAGCAATGGCCAAATGGCTTTGGGGAGGCTGGACAAGCAGGGGTCCCCCATCTCTGGTTTCCTCTCACCGCCCCCTTGAGCTGCAGTGAGGGACACTACAAGGAGTCGGCTAATCTTGTCCTCTCCCCCCGCCCTTCCAATTTAGGAAATGGAGCCCCTGGGATGGATTCACACCCAGCCGAATGAGTCTCCTCAGCTCTCACCGCAGGACGTTACAACTCACGCCAAAGTCATGGCTGAGAATCCCTCCTGGGATGGAGAAAAGACCATAATTATCACCTGCAGGTGAGTCCAGAGAGCAAAGACTTGATTGTCGCCAGGACTGTAGGAACTGTGTGTCACCCACTCGCATGGTTCCATCAGCGAGAGGGGCTCGGGTCTTTGGGGAGAGCGTCTGCTTTTGTGTTCATCATGATTCCCTCCCTCCCGCCCCGCAGTTTCACCCCCGGCTCCTGCACCTTGACCGCCTACAAGCTGACCCCCAGCGGCTACGAGTGGGGCAGGCAGAACACAGACAAAGGGAACAACCCCAAGGGCTACCTGCCCTCCCATTACGAGCGGGTCCAGATGCTCCTGTCGGATCGCTTCCTGGGCTTCTTCATGGTGCCGGCCCAGGGCTCCTGGAACTACAACTTCATGGGTGAGTTAGAGGATCGTTCTGTGGGGTCAGCCCTTCGTCACAGCCCACACCCGCTTCTTCGATACCTTTCCCCAGTGAGAAACTTTTTATGTGCTGGGAAAGCACCAGGCCTTAAATCTCCCTGATCCAAGCTCTTCTGTTTTGGGTGATGTGGGGGGAACCACTGTGCTTCGTCCTGTGGGGCTCAGAACTCCCCACCAAGCAGGATGGAGTCTTCACAGCAAGGAAAGGGGTTCTGTGCGAGGCGGTGTCTCATCTTTCCTACCAAACGCCAGGGCCAGTCTGGCCTCAGCCGTCTTAACCCCTTCGATCTCACCAGCCGCTTCCAGCAAGTCAGGTCGTAATTGTTTGGGAGTGTGCTGTTGATCTGCTTCTATCTTCTCCCAGGTGTCCGCCACGATCCTAACATGAAATACGAGCTACAGTTGGCGAACCCGAAGGAATTCTACCACGAGGTCCATCGCCCTTCCCACTTCCTCAACTTTGCCCTTCTCCAGGAGGGCGAGGTGTACTCTGCTGATCGAGAAGACCTCTATGCCTGAATCCTGGCTTGGCTGGTTGCCCCGCTGGCAGGAATAGAGGACGGTTGACGTTCAGCAGCCTGGTGACTGCTGCCTGCCCTGAGGAGTCCACAAACTGCCCTGTGCCCCATCGGCCCACCCTCATTAAGACTTCCGCATTTAGTCGTATCAAGGAATTTGGCGAACATTTCAGCGTGTTGAATCTGTATGTGTGATCCACGTGTAGTTTCATCAGATGTTTAATAAACTTTTTATAAATGGAAGCTTTGTGTGAGTCTCCTGTACTGAGGCCGGATGTAGAAGGGAGTCCAATCTGGGAACAGGACAGTACATGAGACAGAGAATGCTCCCAATGGCATTTCCTTTGTAGGGAAGCATCTTCTTTTTTTTTAACGTCTCTTGAGTCTTTGCATTCCTCCCTCAGTACTAGGTTATGGAAAGGTTTTTGATTAAACCCGGGTATTATTTACCTGCAAAACTCCTATATTGCTTTTTCATCAGACTAGTAATATAAAACAAGGAAAACAGATGACAACAGGATCAGCAAACAGAAAATAGCCCTGGCCAGTGGCCAACCGCCTGTGCCCTTGCATGACTTCTCCGAGAAAAATGTCCCGTAGCCTTTCCCGGATGTTGAGAGAGATCTTTTGAGGGCCGCTTTGTCTGCAAACTTCAGCAGGCACAAAGGGTTGTGGCCAGGTCTCCTTTGACAGGATAGCTCAATAAAATTCATGGGGCAGAATCATTCTTCCTTTTTGATAGGGCCCCACTCTGATGAAACAATGTTTGTCAACTACACTGGCTTTGATTTCAGACTACCTGGAGCATGTGGGGCCTTGAAGAGGTTTATGAGTTCATGTCTCTCCTCAGTGTTGTCTCTACTTCGGAGCCATATTCTTCTAGCTGAGTGTCTGCACACCCTTCCTTAGCATCCTGGCAGTACAGACTTACTGCAGAGCATGGATATACCACTCTGTTTCAAAGAAACTGGGTTCTGTCATTGGTTCAAAGCACCAGTGCAAGTAACATTTGCATTTCTCAACAGAGCCAAGACAGTGCAGCCATTGTTCTAGCCACACTGTCCCAGCCCGTTTCTCCTTGAAATGGCAGCCATACCATAGGATGTTGGGGAGGGTACAGGTGTGCAAGGGGGCACTGTGGTATTGAGTTGGCAGGCGTGTGTCTGTATGGCTTTTGACCCGCAGCAGTGTTATTGCTGGCATTCGGTACCAGCCAAACGGGGCCTTAGGAGACCACTTCAGCCCGCTGATCCATTGTCACAGCCCCAGTTCTGTCCATTTCTATGCCTGCACCCCTTGGTGCTGGTATATCTCCAGGTGGGCTAGTTGGTATCCAAAGTGTTTCAGTACCATAGCTTAGAACTATTAACCCTACTTTCTTGCTTCGCGTTTTTAACTTATTGGCTGCCTCAGACTTTTTAATTGGTCAGCTTTGGAAGAAAACAGCATTAAATTCTGTTTATTAACATAGTTATATCCAAAGTGGCTCACAAAATAGTACAAACAATCTGTATAATCAGTCTACAGACCCAGTAATCATACCTGTGCTGGCATACAGAAGCTAGTCAAAAAAGGACTCCCCAACCGGCAGCAAGAGGATACTCACGTCATGTGGAAGACCATCCCACAACGTCTGAGCTGCACCCCAAAAAAGCTTACAAATGGGTTAACACCATCTTGCTTTTACCAAGTGATGGGAAGAGTACGCAGACAATGCTGGGAGAGAGTGTCCTTAAGGTAACAGCAGCTTTGGCACTCCAAATGAGCACCATGGATAAGAGCTAGAAAGAAGTGCGCAAATAAAGCAAGACATTTCAAAAACAGAGAAATCTCTTCAAAGCTGCCGCCAAAAAGTGAGCACCAACACCTGTTTTTGAGAAGTGTCTTTAAGGGCAGCCCTACGCAGGGTATATGACATGACAGTAGTATATTGACCTGCCTTGCCAATTCAGTGCAGCCCAGGAGGAGAAAGAACATTGATACCAAACACAAAGCAATTCTTGAAGCTCTGTCTACGTGTTTTTCCATCAAAAGTGCAGGATACAGCAAGATGCGGCTGTTCCACGAAATCTGCCCGCATGTGATCCTTGCCTTGATAAAAGCTGTCACCCTTCCAAAGCATCCTCTGGATTCAGCCTGTCAATCCTGTAGAATCCAGGATTTGGCTGAGATACCCGCTGCTGAAAGCAGAGCAAAGTTCGAGTTCAGCGGCACCATTAAGGCCAACAAAGTTTTATTCAAAGTATAAGCTTTTGTGTGCATGCACGCTTCTTTAGATACATCCTATATCTGAAAAAGTGTCCACGCACACAAAAGCTTATACCCAGAATTAAACTTCGCTGGTCTTAAAGGTGCCGCTGGACTTGAACTCTGTTCTGCTGCTTCAGACCAACATGGCTACCCCACCTGAATCTATCCCCTGCTGGAAGCGTTCTTCAAGAAAGAGGGAGGCAAATAGTTATGAGTTGCTCATAACATACATTTTACAAGAGGAAGACAGGTAATACTGATTTCTTGAATATGGCTTTTTCAGTACTGGGTAAGAATTGGGGCAAGCGGCTCACAAAAGGGGATTACGAAGAACTTGTGGAAATACAGATCCTCCAAGACGTTGCTTCTGCAAGGCAACATTCAGGTGACCTTTTACGAGGAGCTCAGAGCATAGGACTATTTCAACTTCCACGCGTGTCTAAGTGGTCCATATTTTATCATGTGTTTCGGTCCAAAAGTAAAACACCTCTTGGGAACGATGGCATGGCTTATTGTCACTATACAGCAGGCGACATGGCCTCTTGCAGGCACCCCGGCACTATGAGCTGAGTGGGATTTGACAGGGACAACATGGCCCCCCCAGATGGCTTCTTCCTGCTGCCTGCAGGCTTTCTGCGCCAGGACCAAGGCAGCTCCTGTGATGGTTGATGCAACTCTGGTGTCCCGGACCATTTGGAGCCACTCTCCCGTATCATCAGCCCAGACATGACAGTTCTGTGGGTCCAACCATTTCATCCAGGGCAGAGGGGAGCTGCCACTCAGGCCACTTTTCCCTCCTCCTCTGCCTTCTCTACTTGCTCTGGGCCGGCCTCCTGCGGATCGACAATCTCCCAGGCTGCAGGGCTGGCTTCAGCAGAGCTGTCTTTGCTGCTGGTTGTGCTGCTGCGATACCACAGGCCAAAACTGCAGAGAGGGGGGAAAAGAAGGAGGTGGAGGGTGGCAGAGGGTGAGGTCTCAAATCCTTTGTGCTGCTTGATACGGTGGCAGCTACTTAATGTGTCTATATCCCACCTTTCCGTCCCAAGTGGACCCACACAGTCGCTTATGTCAAAATTAAGCCAGTTTGGTGTAGTGGTGAAGAGAGCGGACTCTGATCTGAGAGAAGTTTGATTCCCCACTCCTCCACATGAAGAAGAAGAAGAGATTGGATTTATACCCCGCCCTTCACTACCCAAAGGTGTCTCAGAGCGGCTTACAAACTCCTTTCCCTTCCCCTCCCCGCAACAGACACCCTGTGAGGTAGGTGGGGCTGAGAGAGCTCTTGACAGAAACGGCTCTTTTTTTCAAGAACAGCTCTTATCAGAGCTACGGCTTGCCCAAGGTCATCCAGCCAGGCGCAAGTGGAGGAGTGGGGAATCAAACCCGGTTCGCCCAGATTAGAGTCCGCGCACTTAACCACTACACCAAACTGGCTCCTTGAAACAAGCTGGGGTGACCCTGGGTCAGTCATAAGTTCTTTCAGAGCTTTTCTCTCAAGGACAGTTCTCAAGAGAGCTCGCTCAGTCCTGCCTACCTCACAGGGTGTCTGTTGAGGGGAGGGGAAGAGAAAGGAGATTGTAAGCTGTTCTGAGACTCTTTCTGGTAGTGAAGGGCAGGGTATAAATCCAGTCTCCTCCTCCTCCTTCTCTTCTTCTTCCATCTGCCTGAACTTTTAACACATTCTCTGTCCTTCTGCAAACTGCACAGCAATTTTGTCAATGATTCCTTTCCTAGTAACATCTCCTGCCTCTTCCTCTCTTCAATCTTTTTTCTGGAAGCAACAGGCACCCTATTTGGGCAGTTGCCAAATTTCTTCCTGCAGCCCTTAAAGGGCTATGCAATTGTTAATTCAGGTTTATGGTAATTCTCCAACAGGTCTATCCTCCTCCTGATGAGCAATGATAATGGTACATGCCTTTCCGCTCTGGGTAACAATCCAATTTTAAGCTATATTTTAAAAGTTAAACACTGCAATTATGTAATTCTAAATCTACGATTGTTTACTCTAGGTATTTTGAACATTTTATCTCTAAAAGCCAATGTGTTACGTAGAATTCCAGAACGGAAACACAAACAAGCCAGCCCGACGGGTAAAAGTCTCCTTGGAGGAACAGATCCTGCTACACCCTGCGCCTAGCAATACCACATACTTGTTGAGCAGTAACTGCCAGGAACTATACTTCTGCAGCTCTAAGGCTTGTTGGAAATGACAATTATTATTATAATGCAGCAATCATGTGAATGAAGTGCCTTGTCTATCCAGGGCAATCCAGTTGCTGTGAATTATTTCTGTAGAGCAATACTAACATCATAACCATGCAGGGCTGGAGGCAGCCAGTCAACTTTCTCCCCAAATTACAAACATCAGGATTCTCATAGGGAAGCCACAACAGCCAATGTAGTACAAAAACCGCTACGCCCAGGAAAGATTTGGTCATCCATATGATGGAGAGGAGTTTTACAGCTACTCAGAGGGTAGTGGGTGCAGAAAGAATTAGCAACTGCAGCAACTGCAGAGAGGTGGGGGTGGGTCTCAAGTACTTCTAGCAACCCTTTCTTCTACTGCCCCCACGCCTATTGGTGTAGTGTACACCAGTTTGGTGTACTGCCCCCACGCCTATTGGTGTAGTGGTTAAGTGCACAGACTCTAATCTGGGAGAACCGGGTTTGATTCCCCACTCCTCCACTTGCACCTGCTGGATGACCTTGGGCAAGCCGTAGTTCTGACAAGAGTTGTCCTTGAAGAGCAGTTTCTGTCAGAGCTCTCTCAGCCCCACCTACCTCACAGGGTGTCTGTTGTGGGGAGGGGAAGGGAAAGGGGTTTGTAAGCCGCTCTGAGACGCCTTTGGGTAGTGAAGAGCGGGGCATAAATCCAATCTTTTTCTCTTCTTCTTCTATTGCTTGTTGGTTTGGTGCTGGTTTTATTATTGATGTGAAATCCAGAACACCAAAGACTTTGTATTTGCTGCTGTTGTTTTTTTGCCGTCGAGTCACAGCTGACTTATGGCGACCCCCGGTGGGGCTTCCAAGGCAAGAGACGTTCAGAGGTGGTCGGCCATTGCCTGCCTCCATGCCGCGGCCCTGATATTCCTTGGAGGTCTCCAATGCTCCCTCTAAGCTGTGGAGTCTTGTGAGCCAAAATTCTACTTTGTGAGCTACTGGCATTCAAGCTGTGAGCGAGCGGTTTGGCTGCTGCATAAATCAGTTTGCTCTGGAGCCCTCCTTCCCGAGCTAAGACAAAACTGTGTGAGCCAGAGCCTTAAAACCTGTGAGCTCGCTCACACTAACTCAGCTTAGAGGGAACACTGGAGGTCTCCCATCCAAACACAAGCCGGGGCCGACGCTGCTCAGCTTCTGAGAGCTGATCAGGTCAGGCTAGCCTGGGCTATCCAGGTCAGGGTAAGACCTTGTATCAGCACCAACCGAAACACAGCAAGCAAGCTTTTGAGCTGAACAATAACAAGGGTGGGCGGGAAGATGTTTTCGGCACCAACCTGCCAGGGAGACTTGAACAAATGAAGTGGTACGCTGGATGGAGCTGCCAGCAGGTTGTACTTCTGGGTTCCAGGAAGGGGAAGACGCAGCCTCCAGGGCTGGTACCTGATCAAATGTCTCACCAGTATTAACCAGAGAACTCGAAAGCTTGTGTTACTATGGTGAGGCCTCGTCAAAGGCATGACGTGGCTTGTATTTTTGGATTTTGCTTTGCTCCAGTGCAGCTACCTGCTCTGTTGCTGAAGCAGGGTATTAGGTTATTTTTAGGGTTCCCTTTCCTGAGAAGACCAACACGAAAGGGCAAGGTTATGAATCTGCCACAGACCAAAACAAAAAGGTTCTCTTCTGACACCCTGCTTCCCGCCCCCCCTGCGGGCTGCTCTCAGGTCGAGACTTACAAGCTCTTAATCCTGGATGGGGCCACGGGGCCATCCACTGTGTCTGAGTCTGGTGCAGCCAGCCACACCCCTTCTTCCTCCTCTTCCTCACTGCATGAGAACATAAGAGAAGCCAATGTTGAATCAGGCCAATGGCCCATCTAGTCCAACACTCTGTCACACAGTGGCCAGAAATACCAGCAGTGGGGCCAGGACACTAGAAGCCCTCCCACTGCTGCCCCCCAGCACCAAGAATAGAGTGCATCACCTGCCCTAGACTGAGAGTTCCTATCTATACCTTGCGGCTAATAGCCACTGATGGACTTCTGCTCCATGTGTTTATCTAATTGCCTCTTGAAACTGTCCATGCTTGTAGCTGCCGCCACCTCCTGCGGCAGTGAATTCCATACGTTAATCACTCTTTGGGTGAAGAAGGACTTCCTTTTATCTGTTCTAACCTGACTGCTCAGCAATTTCATGGAGTGCCTACGAGTTCTTGTATTGTGAGAAAGGGAGAAAAGTACTTCTTTCTCAACCTGCTCAATCCCATGCATAATCTTATAAACCTCGATCGTGTCACCCCTCAGCCATCGTTTCTCCAAGCTGAAGAGCCCCAAGTGTTTTAACCTTTCTTCATAGGGAAGGTGTTCCAACCCTTTTATCATTCTAGTTGCCCTTCTCTGCACTTTTTCCAGTGCTATAATATCCTTTTTGAGGTGCAGTGACCAGAACTGTACACAGTATTCCAAATGAGGTCGCACCAATGATTTATACAGGGGCATTACGATACTGGCTGATTTGTTTTCAGTTCCCTTCCTAATAATCCTCAGCATAGCATTGGCCTTCTTTATTGCAGTTACACACTGTCTAGAGGCCAGAAAGAAAGACTGTCAAAGAGAGGCGTGGGAAGGCTGGGGGAGGGAGAGGAGCAAACACCCCCCCCCCCGCATAGCTCATGCTACCCAGCTGTGCGCTGCACATTGCTGGACCCAGTCAAGGCTACCTGGAGGAGTCCCTGGGGAAGGGGGGGGCCGAGGTAGCTGCAAATTTCCTGCATTGTGCAAGGGGTTGGACTAGATGACCCTTGGGGCCCCCCTTCCAGCTCTGTTTCTAAGTCGGCCTCCACGGGGTCCTTCACCGCAGCAGGGGACGGCAGCCCAGACTCACCTGCTCCCCGACTCCTCTGGTGTCCCCAGCATCTTGGCACGGACCTTCTTCTGCTGCTTCCGGATGGCCGACTTCATGGCAGCCAGGAGGAGGCTGGGGATTCGCTCGTTGTTAAGCAGCTCCCTGGAAGGGAGGGGACGTCCTCAAGGTGAGTTGGGGGGGAAACAGAACCTTGCTTGTTCTTTCCACTCTGCCCCCTCCCCTGTCTCAAAAGAGCGACAGCCCGATATCTCTTGCATGCACCCAGCACCAGCTGGAACGGGGAGAAAGGAGTCTGGGACGGACCAGGGAACTCACTGCCACATGATGCAGTGACGGCTGCTGGCTTAGACAGCTTGAGTCGAGTTCACGGGGAACGTCAATGGCGACAAGCCAAGTAGAGCTACCCCCATTCGGGGGCAGTCTAACTCATCCCCAGAATCCAGGGACAACGTAGGGGATGGCCGTCACCTTCACGAACTGCTTGAGAGCTTTCCAAAAACATCGGGGTGGCCACTGCTGGGAAGAGGAGGCTGGACTGTTAGCCTGATCCAGAAGGGGACTTTAGGTTCTAAGGTGGAGACACCAGAGCAAGGAGAGAAGGCAAATATCCCTGGGAAAACAGGAGGAGCACGTAGCAGAGGGACCCTGAAGGGAAGGGGGGCAAGAACTGAGCCGCCCCTGCCCAGGAGGAGAGTCCTCCCTACCCTGCAAACACCTTGGAAACCCCACCTGAAATCTCAATGCCAGGTGAGAGAACCACCCTGCAGTCGGAGAGAAGAATCCCAACCAGCCCCCTCTTGGTTTTCAATACCTTTGGTCCAGCCGTCCCCATACTAGCGGTCTACTTACTAAAGGAGGCTCCCAGAATTCATTGGCTCTGTTTCTGACTGCCTAACCATCCACGCCTTTAGGAGACACCTGCTGAAAAGGACTTTTGACCCCAGCGGGCTTGTCGGCAAACAAGGATTGTAAAAGGAAACTGAAACCCCACCTTGAACCGGTGGGTCCAGTTGCATCCTGGCAATAGCTGGACGGGCAAGTCTCCTGTTTGGCAAAGACAGGGACAAAGGTCTTTCTCTAAAGCGGAGCACACTCCCACAATCCATCTTGTCTGAAGAGAGTCTGGGCAGAAGGAACCTTGACGTCCCTGGTTTGGCCGAAGGCCAGAGAGGGCACTTGACTGACCCTTGCGTAGGCACACTTCCAACATGGGCACATTTATTTATTTGGGGGGGTAGCCATGTTGGTCTGAGGCAACAGGGGAAAAAATATTGAGTCCCGTGGCACCTTGAAGACCAACAAAGTGTAATTCTGGGCACAAGCTTTTGTGTGCAGGCACTCGTCTTCGGAAACCCTTCAGGAGAAGTGCACACAAAAGCTTATGCCCAGAATTACACTTTGTTGGTCTCAAAGGTGCCACAGGACTCACATTTATTTATGTTACTCCACCTCAATGCTCCCTCTAAGCTGTGGAGTCTTGTGAGCCAAAATTCTACTTTGTGGGCGTTCCAGCCTTCGAGTTGTGAGCGAGCGATTTGGCTGCTGCATAAATTAGTTTGCTCTGGAGCCCTCCTTCCTGAGCGAAGACAAAAACGTGTGAGCTGGAGGCTAAACAACTGCGAGCTGGCTAACACTAACTCAGCTTAGAGGGAACACTGTTCCACCTTTCTCCAAACAAACCAGTGCAGCCACGCTCTGCATCCCTGGAACGGGCTAGAATCCAAGGGGTTTGTAAGGAGAGCAGCCCCAGCTGCCCTCCCAAGACATTTTAGATCCAAAGGAACACTGCTCCACCTTTCTCCAAACGAACCAGTGCAGCCACGCTCTGCATCCTGGAATGGGCTAGATCCAGGGGTTTGTGAGAGCAGCCCCAGCTGCCCTCCCAAGACATTTTAGATCCAAAGGAACACTGCTCCACCTTTCTCCAAAAGAACCAGTGCAGCCCTGCTCTGCATCCCTGGAATGGGCTAGAATCCAAGGGATTTGTAAGGAGAGCAGCCCCAGCTGCCCTCCCAAGACATTTTAGATCCGAAGGCCTTGCCCCGTCACGCTCCTCTGAAATCCACCTGCGAGTCACAACCAGATAGAGGGATCCCACCTAGATCATGCCCTCCCCCCCATACCCACTGCTCACTACTGCCCTTCCCTGTCCTGACTGACCGCTGGTAATAGGCCAGCTCCTCCCGCACCAAGAACAGGCTGGTCTTGAGCTCGTTGCGCTCTTGAAGGATCTGCTGAAGCTCTTCCTTGGAGAAACATCTTCCTCCTTGGTGTCTGCAAGGGGGCTCTTCACTAGGCGGGGGTGCTGCCGCTGCTGCTGCTGCTGTACCCTGGTCCTGGGAAAGGCGAAGACAAGACAAGACAAGACAAGACAAGACAAGACAAGAGAAGAGACAAGACAAGACAAGAAGAGAGAGAGGAGAGGAGAAGAGAGGAGAAGAGAGGAGAAGAGAAGAGATCTAAGGTGGCCCAAACTGCTAGCCCGGCCTCATACGAGGCCTCTGCAGACATCCAGGCCTGGACCCCTGAAGGCCCCAGGCAAGCATAGCCAGGCCCTGAATTACGCCAATGCAAATGTTTTTGGAAGAGGCACTCTGCAGCGTTCCGGAACACCTCCCACCTCTGGCCCAACAAAAAAGCCCACTTGTGACGTGTGAGATATTGCCGGGCACTGCCATGTCGCTTGCAGCCATAAAGTGCAGGAACTTTATGCCCGGCACAAGACATTTAGTGTGCCAAGTGCTAAAGCCCCAGATCATAGCTACCAAACACCTGGAATCTCTGAGCCACAGAGGCCCTGTGATGGCACAAGAGATGGTCCACCCCTCGAGGGAAACTGAAAGAAAGGAAAGGTGGACATCTTACCGTGCCCGGTCTGGAGGGCTCTCTTCCCCCTCGGACCTTGTTCAGCCTGCTGCCTTCCTGGCTGGTCTCCAAGAGGGCATTCTCCAGGCCCTCCTTCTCCTCCAGGGCCTTCTTCAACTGGGCCCGAACAATGGCCAGCTTGTGACGCAGCTCCTCGTTCACAGCCATGAAGCGGCTGAGCTGTTCCTGCAACTAAGAAGCCAGGCCCAAAGTCCCGCACTCAGTACCACGCACAGGCCGCTGGGCCACAGCCACATCACCTCCTCCCGGCCGGCCACCCCCGCGCAGCCTCACCGCCTCCACGTCACGGCTCTTGCTGAGGATCTCGTGGGCCTGAGCGCGGATCTCGTCCCGCTGTTTGTCCACCACCTCCTTGAGTCGTAGCATCACTTCCCTCTCCTGGCGCGTGGTCCTGTCTGAAACCAAACGGGGAGAGCCTCGCATAAGCAGCCCCCGCCCTCAAGCCAGGACATGATCGCTCTCTTTAAATATTTGAAAGGCTGTCATTTGGAGGAGGCCGAGGAGCGGTTCCAGTCGGCGGCAGAGGATAGGACCCGAAGCAACGGGTTTTAGTTACATGCAGAAAGGTATCGGTCGGTTATTAGGAAAAACTTTTTCACGGTCAGAGTGGTTCAAGGGTGGAATCAGCTGCCTAGGGGGGTGGTGAGCTCCCCTTCACTGGCAGCTTTCAAGAAGAGGCTGGACGAATATTTGTCAGAGATGCTTCAGGCTGGTCCTGCGTTGGGCAGGGGGTTGGACTAGATGGTCTCTATGGCCCCTTCCAACTCTTACGATTCTGTGATTCCAGCAGCTCCACGGGGGCCCTCCGTCACCAGCCCCCTTGCCCCCATCACAGGCTCCTACTGTTCTCTTCAGCCACTTTCCCCCTTGGTGCTGTCGGAATAACTTTTCACTTTTTTCAGGATTCATTCCAAACCTGCCTGGCCCTTAAACTATATCTTGTTGTGCATGACACGGTTGGAGGCCACTGAAGAAGGCCCTCAAGGCCGAAACGCATTTGGCCCCGTGGCTTTTCATGTAATATTTACTTGTGTCATTTATGATCAGTGGACATGCCGGTCCAGTAGGTTGCTGTACACATTACTTCTATTCTATATGTAAATATTATGCTTTTAATTGCTTATCGATATACAGTGTAATAAGTAAGTTGCTGCATTTTTGTTTGCTGCACTCAACCTAACTGTCCGAATAATTACTTTAGTCTATGCCAGGACGGTGATGGAAAGTGTTATCAAGTTGTAGCCAAGACGAACACAGGTAGTTTGCCATTGCCCCGCCTCTGCAGAGCAGCCCTGTGCTCCCCAGCAATGTTCCCTCTAAGCTGCAGAGTCTTGAGAGCAAAAATTCTAGTTTGGGAGCTACTGACATTAAAGTTGTGAGTGAGCAATTTGGCTACTGCATAAATTAGTTTGCTCTGGAGCCCTCCTTCCTGAGCGAAGACAAAAATGTGTGAGCCAGAGGCTGAAAAACTGTCAGCTAGCTCACACTAACTCAGCTTAGAGGGAACACTGCTCCCTGGGAGGTCTCCCATCCAAGGGCTAACCAGGGTCAACCCTGCTTAGCTTCCGAGATCTGACCGTATCAGTGCAGTGTGGGCCATTCAGGTCAGGACATGCACATCTACACGTTAATTAAATTGCAGATGATGACATCTGGACATTTTGCCTGTGGGAACAGGTTGCCTTGGAAGACCTGCTGCCAGCTGCCCACACCTAGTCGAGAAAGTCATTTTACTGGCACCCCACGTGCGCCTGTGCCCTGAACAACAAGAACTACCAGTCACTGAGCCAGCCAATTTCCTTCTTTAAAAGATCAAGGCGGGACACGGCGCTCCAGTAGCGAGGATGCAAAAACCCAGCGCGCAAGACTGACAGGCCCTGCGGCAAGTGTGAGACGGCCCTGCTGGTGCGTTACGACTTCTCATCGTTTTGGGGCCTGCAAAAGCACAGCAAAAACCCCAGCATGGACGCCGCACCAAAGGAGAAGCTGCACAAAAGGGACTCTGAAAACTGCAGGCAAGAGACCACACGCTGTGGCTTCCCAGGGTGGTCAACAGGCACTACCCGACAGCAACATTTGTGCAACCACAGTCCGCGCAATGATGAAGTCACATTTCCCAGCCAGAGAAGACCCCCTTTCCAGTCTGGTTCCTCTTTTCCCCAACAAGGTAATTTATGAGCAAAAGCCAAGGAGACCTCCCCTGGAAGGCCGTGCAACGCAGACTTGGCATTTTGGCATGGAACGGCCTCTTCCCCTGAGAGATGCCTCAAAAGGGGGCCCAGCCATGGCACAAGCGGTTCAAAAGGAATGTCACTACTGAGCATGGATCCAGTTCTCACACTACAGACCAACACTGTATATTTTCACGTGATGGGCCACCCTGAATAGGTCTAGTAGCCCCGTAGCTGGACGATTTTCAGTGGAGGGCACTGGGGGGGGATGACATCACTTCTGATGTCACAAGATTAATAAATAAAAATAGAAGAACTGGAGAAAGAGCCCCATGGGGGTGGGCTGTCATGAACATCGAAAGACCAGAAGGAGAAAGTTCCTCCAAGGGGGAATAAGTGCAGGCAGGGAAATACTGAGTGCCCTCCTGTGAACACACACACCTCTCCTCGCCTTCGGGGGCTGTTTTCCTTAAATTATTTTTAATTGGGCATTTGCAGTGAACAAGAAGTTCCTGCCAGCATGAACGGTCAGCCAGTGTTGCTCCAAGGGACCAGGCGGGCCATTGGAGAGGAAGGCGGCTGCCCGGGGGGGAGGGTGAGTGGGTCTGCCAGCCTTCCAAGGTGGGGGCATCACAAATTCAGGAGGGGCGTTGCCCCTGCCTAGCTACAGCCCTGGGTCTAGGGTGAGGAAAGGGCATACACATTTCCTAAAGCAATCAGGCCAGCCTCTCTCACCTGCCTGGGACTGTCCACCAGCCAGCTGGGCCAAGAGCTTCTGGTTCTCCTCTTCCACCTGGGCCAGGCGCACCTGCATCAGGTGCTCTCTCTTCTGGCCTTCCGAGAGGTTCTGCTCCCCATCCTGTGGGAAGAGGAAGCAAGGAGGTCAGAGTGGTCCTGTGCATTCCCCTCCAGCCGTGCCTTTGCTTCACAGCAGGGGCATCAAGTTGGCAGGGCAGAGGAGGAGAGGAGAAGCAGTCGATGGGCCAAGCCAAGTCTTGGAGGGGCCAGCAGCTCCGTGGCAGAGCACCTGCTCGCAATGCAGAAGATCCCAAATTCAATCTCGCCGGCAAACTCAGTTAAAAGGACTGGGTAACAGGTGATGTCAAAGAAGAGGAGGAGATTGGGTTTATGCCCTGCCCTTCACTACCCAAAAGTGTCTCAGAGTGGCTTACAATCTCCTTTCCCTTCTCCTCCCCACAACAAACACCCTGTGAGGTAGGTGGGGCTGAGAGAGTTTGTTTGAGAACTGCTTATGAAAAGACAGCTGAGAGAACTTGTGACTGACCCAAGGTGACACCAGCAGCTGCATGTGGAGGCGTGGGGAATCAAACCCAGTTCTCCCAGATTAGAATACATGCTCCTAACCACTACACCAAACTGGCTCTCAAAGACCTGCGCTTGAGACCCTGGAGAGCTACTGTCAGTCTGAACAGACAATACTGACTTGGATGGACCCGCAATCTGATTCAGTATAAGGCAAGTTCATGTCTATTAGGGTTTTTTTGGGGGGGAGAGAGGGGAATTAAATAGGGACAAAGTCCTTCCCCTGGGAACCCAGCCGGCAGAAGCCTTGGAAAACCAGCCTGGCCCAGCAGTGCACTACGTTGCCCCATCAAGGGCATAGCTGCAGACATGCATCCCTCTCTATTCTATTGGGGGGCACACGACACCTTTCAGAGATACCTGCATAGACGCATGCACTACCTTCCCCATATCACATTACAATGCACACTGGAAGACACACACACCCATTTGATGGAGAGAGGCGGAGAGAGACATTCCCTGGTTGAAGGAGTGACACGGTGTGTTGGTGAAGAAGAGAAGAGATTGGATCTATACCCCGCCCTTCATTACCCAAAGGAGTCTCAGAGCGGCTTACAAACCCCTTTCCCTTCCCCTCCCCACAACAGACACCCTGTGAGGTAGGTGGGGCTGAGAGAGCTCTGACAGAAACTGCTCTTTCAGGAACAGCTGTGCCAGAGCTTGTGACTGACCCAAGGTCACATCAGCAGGTGCATGTGAAGGAGTGGGGAATCAAACCCGGTTCTCCCAGATTAGAGTCCACGCACTTCACCACTACACCAAAACAGTGGTGGAGGAAAGTGCCACCAATCTGCAGCTAACTTATGGAGTCACTGTAGGGTTTTTGGGGCAAGAGATGATGTTCAGAGGGGTCCGGCATGGCGACCCTGGGCATCCTTGGTGATCTCCCATCCAAATACTAACCAGGGCTGCCCCAGCTTAGTTTTGGCCTAACCTGGGTTATCCAGGTCAGGCCTACACAGCAAAAAAAAAGCAAGAGTCCAGTAGCACCTTAAAGACTAACGAAATCTGTGGTAAGGGCGCAAGCTTCTGTAAGTCACTGCTTCGTTGTTTTTCAGATACTCAGGAAAGCTCCTCCCGGGCCACAAATTTGTTTAGTCTTTACGGTGCTCCCGCATTCTTGCTCTTTTTTACCGCTACAGACAGACTAACACGGCTGCCCATCTCGATCGAGGCGGCCTGCACGGTGTGAGTGGCCCCTAAACGGGGCGCGGGGCGGTGGGGGAGGGAGAGGCAAAGGGAAAAGGCGCCCGGGCCTTCTCTCGAGCTTATTCCCTGCTGCAGACTCGCGCCAGACTTGGCGGCAACGCAGAGCCCTCGCTTGGCAGCTGCGGATCAAGGCTGACGGCCGGTCTTCGCGACCGCCGCATGTGACCGGAGCGGGGGGGGTTTCCCAGACCGAGCGTAAAAAGTTTCTTCGGCGCCACGCTCAGGACAGCGACGGAGCGCAGCAGCGCCTGGGCAAACCAACCCCCTGGAAAGACGGGGTACACCCCACCCCCGCCGCCCTCCGGCTCGTCCAATCAGGCTGCCGCCCACGGAGGAGGGAATCTTCGTCGGCGCCTTGGCGCGAAGGCCGACCCAAAGCCTCCGCCCGCCCGCCCGGACCCTCCGCCAAGCACCTGCGCGGCCGCCCGCTTGACCTCCTCCCTGGCTCGTGCCTCCTGTTGCGGCGGCGGCTGCTGCTTGCGGGGCCCGGCGCCGGCCGCCAGAGCCTCCAGCAGCTCGAGCAGGCACACCACCTGCGTCACCAGCCCGGCCACGGCGCCCGGCCCGCAGAGATCCGAGAGCCGCTGCAGCTCCGAGCCCAGCGCCCCGGCCAGCCGGTACACCTGCTCCAGGGCCAGCTGGCGAGGAGCGCTCGGCTTCGTCCCCGGCTCTTCCATGGCCCGGCCGCGGCTGCCCGGCCACTGCGTCAGCCCAGCTCCGGCGGCTCCGCCCCGGCTGGCTCAGACTCAGAGGCTCGGCGAAGAGGAGAGGCCAGAGCTTTGGGGAGCGGGAAACGGTGGCAAAGGGCGACTTTCACTTCTGTTCTTTCCGAACTTACTCTCTCGCGCTCGCCCCCCATAATACTGTGTGTTTCTGCCAGTGTTGCCAACTCCAGCCTGGAGATTTGGGGGTGTTGCCCATGGCGGAGGGGATTTCACCTAGAATCTATGGCATACTACAGATTTTGCCCACTAAGCTGCTATTTTCTCCAGGAAAACTGTTCTCTTTTGCCCAGGGATCAGTTGCAATTCCAGGAGATCTCCAGGCCTCACCTGGAGGTTAAGGCAAAAAGAGAATCACGGCGGTGAAAATAGTAAAGCGAAACAAAAACCAGTGATTATATTTAACCAGAAGTATATTGAGACCTAAAAATATTTCATTAAGCTTAATGCTCCTTATATAACAGGAGCAGTAACTTGATCATTCCATAGATAACAAGAGCAACATTCAGAACAGCAGTTGTGCTATGTGTCCGATAAAGTGCTTAGCAAAATACATCTCGTCCGTCTTCATGACATGTTCCCCCCTGGAGGTTGGCAACCCTTATTCCTGCCCTCCTCCCGCTACAAAGAATGGAATGAGCATTCCATAACTGCTCCTTCTGCCAAGGCGACCAAAAGAAAACCAAAGCCCAGGGGCGCCTTAAGGACACATTGATCCCAGTGCAAGCTTTCATGAGTCAAGTGCCCTGTTGCTTAGCAACACTGGTATGATTGTTGGTCTTTATGGTGCCCCTGGGCTTTGCTTTCATTTTGCCCTCCCCCTAAGCTTTGCCTCTGAACACTTTAGAGTGGCAGCCTACAGCCCAAACCAAAGAGTCCCGGACAGGGCAGGGGACTGCAGCTCAGGCAGTTCCAGGGGCCATAGCAGGCCTTGGCAGGAGCTAGCTGGCCAGGGCATCCTGGGGAATGTTTCCAACCTCCAGGAGGGACCTGGAGATCCCCCAGAATTAAAACTGATCTCCAGACTACAGAGATCAGTTGCCCCGGAGAACATGGCTGCTTTGGAGGGTGGACTGTATGGCATTGTACCACGCCAAGGTCCTGCCTTTCCCAAAGTCTGTCCTTTGCGAGCACCGCCCCCAAAATCTCCAGGTATTTCTCTACCTGGAGTTGGCAACCCTATGGGTACCTGGCTCCTTGATGACCCAGAACTGTTCCAGGGCTGTTCTCGGGGCTGAGAGGCAGCATTTTAACCCCACCTCCCCCCAGAGATTTCCCTCTTTCTATTGCAGGCCTCTGGGGTACAATGGAGGAATTCCAGGGGTGGTGGTCAGAACATGGTCTCAGCCCAGAGAACACCTGAGATGGAAGAGGAAATTACTGGCCACCTTGCATAGTGTGTATGTGGGGGCGGGGGGTGCCGGGAGGTGGGGACTGAGGGAGGGTCCAGACATCGACACATGGTGCCTTCCTCCCCCAGCCTCATAGGATGGGCTGTGGGCTGCACAACATGGCTCTGCCAGACCATAGGTTGTTAGGATTGCCTCCTCTGGTTTGGGAAATTCCTTGAGATTTAGATGTGGAGCCTAGGGAGGGAAGGGTCATCAGGGTATAATGCCGTAGAGTCCATCCCCAGCTGAGTGCCAGCTAACAGAGGAGGGCAAGAAGACTTTGGAGCAAGGCAGAGTGCATTGGGAAAGCCCGGGGTTAGCTTGCTGGGGCCTGTGGTATAAGCACCAGTTCATGAACATGAAGCAGCTTTCTACTGAATCAGACCATTGGTCCAACACACTCAGTATTGTCTACTCAGACTGGCAGCAGTGCTCCAGGGTTTCAGGTAGAGGTCTTTCACATCTCCTACTGTCTGGTCCTTTTAACTGGAGATGCAAACTTGGGATCTTCTGCATGCCAAGCAGATGCTCTACCACTGAGCCTCAGCCCCTCCCCACGTGTGGAGTTGAATATTCACAGTCTTGTATTTTCAGGTGGTCTCATTATAAGGGTTTTTCAACATGTGAGTTGGTTATAATGAGCTAAGAGAGGAATGTATTTTGGGTCTGAGGAAGTCTGTATGTTAAAACAACTTGCTAGCAAATGTTATTTTACCCCATATTTATTCCAATCCCTTCTATGTATGATCTTATTGCAGAGGTTCATAGATGCCTGTCTTCTTTGATGCATTTTTTTATATTGATACATTGTCTGACAAGAGCTGTTCTTGAAAAAAGAGCAGTTTCTGTCAGAGCTCTCTCAGCCCCACCTACCTCACAGGGTGCCTGTTGTGGGGAGGGGAAGGGAAAGGAGTTTGTAAGCCGCTCTGAGATACCTTTGGGTAGTGAAGGGCGGGATATAAAGAGCTCTTCTTCTTCTGAATAGTGAGGTACTGGATATAATGTGATATGTTTTCTGCGCAATTTTTACTATATTCTCAATTTTTATTTTGTGGGTGTCAGTTGGATTTATTCAATATTTCTCTGCTTTCACTGTGTTTCCCTTTGTACTTGGGTCCTTTGTTTGTCATCCCACACACCAGTCATTCTGACCAGCACCCCCCCCATCACTATTTCCCAGTAGCACTGTGACTGCCACCCACTCCCATTCCTCCCAGCAATCCTTGCTCTCCATCCTTCACCCCCTGCCCCCCCCCCTACATGGAGGGATGCATTTATTGGGACACGGAGTGCAGTCACTGAGCTGAGACTTGCCCTCCTTCATTGCAACTGTGTCTACCTGGCTGGTGGGTCTTCTCCGTGCAGCCTGATTCTGGAAGGCAGTTGGTTTGGGTAGCAGTCACTGTAATGTTGCCAGGAGGTTTTGGGAGAGGAACCAGAGGATGGTAGGGTTTAGGGAGAATAGGGATTTGGTGTACTGGTTAAGAGCGCAGACTCTGATCTAGGAGAACTGGGTTTGATTCCCCATTCTTCTACATGCAGCTGCTGGTGTGACCTTGGGTCAGTTACAAGTTCTTTCAGAGCTGTTCTCTCAAGGGCAGTTCTCGGGAGAGCTCTCAGCCCCACCTGCCTCACAGGGTGTCTGTTGTGGGGAGGGGAAGGGAAAGGAGATTGTAAACCACTCTGAGACTCCTTTGGGTAGTGAAGGGCAAGGTATAAATCCAATCTCCTCCTCCTCCTCCTCCTCCTCCTCTTCTTCCTCCTCCTCTTCCTCCTCCTCCTCCTCCTCCTCCTCCTCCTCCTCTCTTCTTCTTCTTCTTCTTCTTCTTCTTCTTCTTCTTCTTCTTCTTCTTCTTCTTCTTCTTCTTCTTCTTCTTCTTCTTCTATATACCACTGAGTCCACTTTCCAAATGACCATTTCCTCCAGGTGAGCCAATCTCTGTTGCCTGGAGATCAGTTTTAATACCAGGAAATCTCCAGCTGCCCCCTGGAGGCTGGCAACCCTTAGTCACCGTGTTCAGAATAGGATGGCCTTTAGTCACCCAGGACTGTGGTTGAGCTCCCCCACTTGTAGGGGGGTTGCCCACAGGAATGAGGCTTGTGTAGGGGTATGGAAATGGGCCGCTGGAACTTTTCATAGCATGGAGGCCAATAATATCACACAGGAAATAATATCTCATTCAGCCTCTATTAAAGATTGGGTTTTTTCCCCCTTGAGGCAGTAGGCGATCTCCTATAGGCAACCCTTGTTGTGAAAAGTGGCATTCCCATCCCTTGTGTGCGCTTAGTTTGCCCAACAACAACAGAGAGGCAGCATGATATAGCAGTTAGAGCATTAGCCTAGGACCCAAGAAACCCGTGTTCGAATCCTGACTCAGCAATGGAATCTTGCTGATTGACCTGGGGTCAGTCACTCTCTTTCAGCCTAATCTGCCTCGAAGGGTTGTTGTGAAGATAAAAAGATGTAAGTCACTTCGGGAGTATAAAGTACTGAGGCTGATGCATTGGAGAGTGATTTCAGCTCATACTCTTTTTAGTTACAAGCAGATCTTGAGATGCCGTACCTGACCCAGAGGCCGGTTTATATCCCTGTAGCCGAACCACACCCAACACACCCTAACTCCTGTGATGCGCTATTTACAGTGCTCTCGAGTCCCATAGGTCCATTCTCAGATCCTAGCCTTCCGATAGGTCTTTTGGAGCGAAGCTTGGGCCCTTCGCATGGCCACGTGCAGACCCGACCACATGCACGGTCTCGCTAGGTGCACAACACACCTCCCGCCTTGGTCCAGGTTACCCTAGCATACATAGTCCTTTAAATATGTGGGTCTCCTTCGCTCCCTTGTGGCGGACGTCTGGAGCCAATCCCGTGGCACACACCTTCTTGTCTGAACTATTCAAAGAGTTAGATCAAGATGGGTAGCTGTGTTAGTCTGTCTGTAGCGGTAAAAAAGAGCAAGGGTCTAGGAGTACCTTAAGGACTAACCAAATTTGTGGCAGGGGATGAGCTTTCGTGAGTCACGGCTCACTTCTTCAGGTACAGGTAGAGTGTGAGTCCATCTGTCCTGTATATTGGATGGTGAATGACATTAGCAGACGTAAGAACATAAGAAAAGCCAATGTTGGATCAGGCCAATGGCCCACCCAGTCCAACTCTCTGTGTCACACAGTGGCCAAAAATACCAGCTGCCATCAGGAGGTCCACAAGTGGGGCCGGGGCACTAGAAGCCCTCCCACTGTTGACCCCCCCTCCCAAGCACCAGGAATCTAGAGCATCACTTGCCCCAGACCTGTAACTTGTGGCTAATAGCCGCTGATGGACTTCAGCTCCATATGCTTATCTAATTCCCTCTTGAAGCTGTCCATGCTTGTAGCCGCCACCACCTCCTGTGGCAGAGAATTCCATGTGTGAATCACTCTTTGGGTGAAGAAGGACTTCCTTTTATCTGTTCTAACCCGATTGCTCAGCAACTTCATTGAGTACCCACGAGTTCTTGTATTGTGACAAATGACAATGGCAGGTGTGATTGGATTAGATGCGATATGCAGAGGAGTAGTAGGCATGGAGAAATCAGCATTTGTAATGAGACAGGAAACCCAGGTCTGGATTTAAGGCCTGGATTTATCAGTTGCAGAATTGCAATGAAGCTCAGTACAATGTATCCACCTGGGTTGAAATCCAGTCTTTGGTTTCCTGTCTGATTTCTCCAGGCCTGCTATCCCTCTGCATATCACCTAATCCAATCATGCCTTCTGTTGTCATTTGCCTGCTAATGTCATTTGCCATCTGAAATCACTCCACTTTTCGATATATAGGACAGATGGACTCACATTCTTGCTGTATCTGAAGAAGTGAGCAGTGACTCACGCAAGCTCCTCCCCTGCCACAAATTTTGTTAGTCTTTAAGGTGCTACTGGACGCTTGCTCTTTTCTACTATTCAGACAGTGATTGGCTGCCGATGTAGTTTCCCAAGGTGCACTGGTGCTTGGGGGCCAGTGTGGAAGGGGATCTGTGAATTCTGTGTTACACTTTCACACAGGGCCGGCTCGCCTAGGGTGCCATCCCTGCAGGGGTGCCAAAATGCCCCCTTCCCGCCCTGTGAAAAGCCTCCCTTCCCGCCCAGCAGCAGCAGCCCGGCACCGCCACTGGGAGGGAAGGGCGGTTCTAACCCTGCCCTTCCCAGCTCTCCTGGGCACCTCACAGCTGCGAGGCGCCCAGGAGAGCCGGCAGCTGCCGCTGGGAGGTAAGGGCGAGCGGTTCTAACCCCGTCACTTCCCCAGCTCTCCTGGGCGCCTCGCAGCTGTGAGGCGCCCAGGAAAACAGCACTGGGCCATCTCCAGGCCCCACCGGGAGGTTGGCATCCCCGGTGGGGTGGACTCCCCAGGCTGTCCTGCCTAGGGCGCCCAGACACCTGGGGCTGGCCCTGCTTTCACAGAACCACAATTCACAGCGTTTCCTGTGCAAAGCAAATCATTGCTACAATTGTTCAACACTGCAGTGCAGAAATGCCTGAGGTTTGTAGGAGGGGCTCCTGCTTCAGTTCTGACCAGCAGCCTCCCTTTGAATGAAGCATCCCTCGGAGCAGGAAAAAGGTGTTTCCTGTGCAATGTGTTTTGGTGGAGCATTTGAAAAGGAAGAGAGGAGGAAAAATCTGCCCAGAGAATGCCCAACCGCCCCTTGCGGTACAGTCTGGCTCCTTGAAGAGTGAGGAGTGCTACATCTATCCATTCTCAACATCTGAAGTTGCAGGAGGACGTGAAGCATTTGGACATAATTGTTAAGGAAGGGCCTCTGAGCACGACAAAGTGCTTTCCTGAAGTCTCCATGGCTGGCATTGATAGTGAAGGGAAGGTCCACTGGGGCAATGAGGTTTCCTCGCTCGCTGGCTGGTATGGGACAGGATTATGGAGATGGCCCCCGGGGAGTTAAGGAAGCCAGGGCCTCCGCAACCCGGTCTAAGCTTCCTGATTTTTATCCCCAAGAGACTATCTTCAGAAGCCACAGTTTTACTGCATAGCCAGAATAGCTGAGGGCCCAGAGTGTACATCCTGTCTCCCCCCAAGTTCCCAGTTGACTTCCTCAGGAAAAACCCAGGAGGAAGTGGGAGGGAGAGGCACAGCTTGCGAGGGAGGCTGCCGTAGTGGGCAGGGAGTCCTGTTCGGGGGGGCCCCACAAAGACGATGGAGCTGCTACCCTTCTTGGTTCTCTTCTTGCAAGTCCGGGGAGCAAGGATTGGGACGTACGCCTCTGAGCTGGACCCCAATGGGAGAAATGTCTGCGGGTGAGCCGGGTAGGCCCTGTGGCGGCAGTCGCATGGGGATGACCCTGGGCCAAAGAGGGAGCGCGGAGAACAGAGTTGGGCTGCCTGGGCCCTGGGGGGCAAGCACAGACTATGGCGGCCAACTCCAGGCAGGGAAATTCCTGGAAATTTGGCAGCGAAGCCTGGGGAGGGCAGGGTTTGGGGAGGGGAGGGACCCCAGCATGGTAGAGTGACGTAGAGCCCACCCTCCAAAGGCGCCATTTCCTCCGGGGGAGCTAGTCTCTGTAGTCTGGAGATCTGTTGTAATTCTGGTTGCCAATCTCAAGGTGGTAGCTGGAGATCTGGGATTACGATCGATCTCCAGGTGAAAGAGATCAGTTCCCCAAGAGAACATGGCTACTTTGGAGGAAGGATTCCCCTGAAGTCCCTCTCCTTCTCAAACCCTAACCTCCTCAGACCCAAATATCCGGGGATTTCCTGACCCAGATCTGGCAACCCTGCAGAATTACAAATTGTAATTCTGGGAGATCGCTGGGCACTGGTGTTCCCTCTAAGCTGAGTTAGTGTGAGCTAGCTCACAGTTTTTTTAGCCTCTGACTCACACATTTTTGTCTTCGCTCAGGAAGGATGGGCTCCAGAGCAAACTAACTGATGCAGTAGCCAAATTGCTCGCTCACAACTTTAATGCCAGTAGCTCACAAAGTAGAATTCTTGCTCACAGGACTCCACAGCTTAGAGGGAACATTGCTGGGCACCTCCTGGGGGTTGGCTGCCCTAGGCACAGCCTGGGGGGGGGGGGTGAATCGCCTACTCTTGAGGACAAGCTGGGGAGCTTTGGGGGAGGTCTGGGGTTGTGTGGGATGCTGTACTGACTGTTTGGTGGTGGGGTCCAATGTTCCCTCTAAGCTGAGTTAGTGTGAGCTAGCTCACAGTTTTTTAGCCTCCGGCTCACCCATTTTTGTCTTAGCTCAGGAAGGATGGCTCCAGAGCAAACCAATTTATGCAGTAGCCAAATTGCTCACTCACAACTTGAATGCCAGTAGCTCACAAGGTAGAATTTTTGCTCACAAGATGCCACAGCTTAGAGGGAGCATTGGTGGGGTCCCCGAACTTGGTTTTCTGTGCTTCTTTTTGTACTACTTTTCCTACTGGTCTCACTGAAGCCTCTTTCAGTCCAGCGATGCTCCGTTTCAAAGTTCCAACAAGTACATAAAAAACCTTTTCTGCCAGTGTTTTTTTTTTCCCTTCATTGTGACCTCACCAAGTAGTTGAGCGTGGTGTTTTGCTTTGAGCTGACTCCTCGGCTCTTATCAAAGTTCTGCTTTGCGGGACTTTGCGGTCACTTTTTCCCAAGAGCACAAGCAAGAAATAAAATGTTTGTGACCTTCCACAATAAACAGAAGGGCTGCCAGCTCTAGGTGGGGAAATACCTGTACATTTTGCTGGTGGAACCTGAGGAGGGGAGGGACTTCAGTGGGATCTAACGCCATAGAGCCCACCTTCCAAAGCCGCCATTTTCTCCGACGGAACTGATCTCTGTCGCCTGGAGATCTCCAGCCACCACCTGGAGGTTGGCAGCCCTTATAAGCAGGAAGAAAGCACCAAACGGCAGAGCCCCCGAAAGAGGAACTGCCGTTTCTTGTGTGAGCATGGGGGGGGGGGGCGAGTGTGGTCATCAAACACCTGCAGCTGGCAAAGTGCCATATTAGTTGTTCTCCTCCAAGCAGCGGTTGTGGGGCTAGAATATAGAGGGGGTTTGTGACTCCACCTCTCTCTTATCCTTGCCAGCCACACCCCGGTTCTCACCTGTTGCTCTGGCTGGAAGCAAGAAGGCCGAGAGTGCACAGTGGGTGAGTGTGGGGGCTTTTCTGTCCATCTCTCTTTTCTATTGCCTTCCTCCCCCTCCCATTTTCCTCTCCTCTGCCTCGCATTCAGCCTAAGCCAGGCTTGAAAAGGGGCTTCTTGAGGGATGGTGGGAGGAGCTGGCTTCTAGTGGGATGGAGCTGGGGAATTCTTGGAGATTTGGGGGTGGAGCCTGGGGAGGGCAATGGGAGGGACCACATGAAGTCCATCCTCCAAAACAGTCATTTTTCTCAAGGCTGATCTCTCCAGCCTGGTGAGCAGTTGTAATGCTGGGAGATCCCCAGGTCATACCTGGAAATTGGCAGTCCTAGACTCTAGCCAGCTGCTGCCCTGGGCAAATGAACCAGTGCACAGGGCCCGGTCATGGCTGGGCTCTTCATGCCAGCACGACCAGAGCCCTGACGCCTCCACCCGTCTTCTTGTGCCCTTGCCAGCCGTGTGCGAAGAACCCAATGCATGTCAAGAAGAGGAAGTGTGCGTGCGACCTGGTCTTTGCCGCTGCAAGCCTGGCTTCTTTGGGGCCAACTGTATTACACGTGAGTTTCACTTGAAGGAGGGGGGGTATGCAAACAAAGCAGGAAGTCGGTTATTTCTGGACTGAAAGTCCCAGGCAGGTGTGAGATCTGCAGCATTCCCCCCATGCATTTCTCGCCAGGGTCTGCAGCTTTGGGGTTCCAGGGGTCCCCATGTGGCTGATGGCTGTGGTCGCTGAGAATGTGTTGGAGTGAGCGATTCAGCATGCCTGGACGTTGTGGGGGGTGCTACATTAAGCATGTACTGGTCTTATCTTCTTGAATGTGATGCCTCTGTGTCTTAACCTGGGAACTGCTTTCTGACCCTTGCTGGTTTTGTCCTCTCACTGCAGCACATGGCCTTCCATGGAGACACACATCTCTGCAGGTCTCTCCTGTGGATACAGTTCCCTCATACTTCCACACACATGATGCTGGATTAGTTGGACATTTGTGATAGCGAAAATACTCTTTGGATTAGGCTTCTCTTTCAGTTTGGTGCAGTGGTTAGGGGTGCAGACTCTAATCTGGGAGAACTGGGTTTGATTCCCCCCTTCTTCACATGCAGCTGCTGGTGTGACCTTGGGTCAGTCACAAGTTCTTTCAGAGCTGTTCCTCAAGGGCAGTTCCCGGGAGAGCTCTCTCAGCCCCACCTACCTCACAGGGTGTCTGTTGTGGGGAGGGGAAGGGAAAGGTGGTTGTAAGCTGCTCTGAGACTCCTTTGGGTAGTGAAGGGCAGGGTATACATCCAATTTCCTCCTCCTCCTTCTTCCACCTGCAACCTGAATGTGACCTGGATCTACTTGAATAAGTGTAAGTTTACCTTTTTTGCAATATCCTTCTTGGGAGATTTACTCACACTTCTGTGACTGGGCAAAACTCTGCCATGTTCCCCACATATCCCAATAGGATGGAGGGTTCAGCCTTGCCAGTCAGCCCTCTGGAACAGGCCAGCTCAGCGCTGTCCTCCTGCCTGAGGAGGAGGATGGTTCATACCCCACCTTTCTCCCCAGTGGAAAGCCCCGAGGGGGCTCACGTTGCTCTCCTCCATTGTATCCTCATAATAACTCTATGAGGTGGGTTAAACTGGCAGTGTGTGACTGGCCCCAGGTCACCCAGCAAGCTTCTGTGGCAAAGTAGGAATTCAGAGCTGGATCTCACAAGGTGGAAGGGTTTAGGACCCTTGGGGACCCCTGGAGTAGGGCCTGGGAAACCCCTGGTTCCAACCTGGAAGACTGCTGGTGACCTTGCGCCAGGCAGCCTCAAAGGGTTATTCCGTTGCTCTCATTACACTGTTCTGTTCTGTTCTCTGCACTGTTTGATGTGTCATGTCTGATACTTCTTGTGTTGTTTCTTGTTATGTATTTGGGATTGAATCAACCCTGATTGAATCGCCCCAGAAACTGGCTGAGCTTGGAGCACAAGAACAATAGCTGATCAGGACTCTGGAATAAACCAGTCAAGTACTAATGTTATGTAAATAGCCTGTCATTGGGAGTGGGGTGTGTTTGGGTGCTGTGTTTTTGGGTGCATGCTGTTTAACAGAACTGAGGCTCTGGAGTCTTGTCTTGTCATGTTCTGCTGAAATCACTTAATAAACCTGAGCTGATCACTGCAATGCATCTAGAACCCAGTATTTAACTTTTCTAATTTTTGTAATCCCTGTCTTAATGCGCTATTAGAAGAAGAAGAGAAGAGATTGGATTTATACCTTCACTACCCAAGGGAGTCTCAGAACGGCTTACAGACCCCTTCCCCTCCCCACAACAGACACCCTATGAAGTAGGAGGGGCTGAGAGAGCTCTGTCAGAAACTGCTCTTTTTCAAGAGCAGCTGTGCCAGAACTATGGCTTGCCCAAGGTCATCCAGCAGGTGCAAGTGGAGGAGTGGGGAATCAAACCCGGTTCTCCCAGATCAGAGTCCGCGCACCTGACCACTACACCAAACTGAAAGAGAAGCCTAATCCAAAAAGTACTTTCCCTATCACAAATGGGCAACTAATCCAGCATCATGTGGAACCTATACCACACCAATTAGACGTCTTATGCTATCGTTCTGTTTGATTACATGGTTTTATGCTGTGTAACCCAGCGTTCCCTCTAAGCTGAGTTAGTGCGAGCTAGCTCACCGTTTTTTAGTCTCCGGCTCACAGATTTTTGTATTCGCTTAGGAAGGAGGGCTCCAGAGCAAACAAATTTATGCAGTAGCCAAATCACACACTTTGCAACTTTAATGCCAGGAGCTCACAAAGTAGAATTTTTGCTCACAAAACTCCACGGCTTAGAGAGAGCATTGTGTGTAACCCACCATACGTCTCAGTGAGAAATGTGGGCTATAAATAAAGTGAAAGCCAATAGAATTTATTGTAAATTTTAAATTTATTTTAAAATTGTAGTGATGGTCACCGGAATAAACTGCTTTAGAAGGGGATTAGATAGATTCAAGGAGGAGGAGTCTATCAATGGCTACCAGCCTTGGTGACTTGAGGGGAACCTCCACATTCAGAGGCACTCAACCTCTGTATCCCATGGCCAGGTGTTAGCCAGATTGCTCTATTACTTAATAAAGATGGGGAATTTAATATGCAATTGGCTTAACTATAGGATCTGACCTGTGTATGCCAGAGTTAGAATTCCCAAGAACCTGGGAATAGACACAGAAACTGGGTGGCTAAAATAATGATTTCTTTACTAAACTTTCTCAAGCATACAAACAATATTCAAACACTCACACACAAAAGTGCAGAGCACTTGCAGCCCGACTCTGTGGTTTGAGCTGAGAGTGCTTGGCTTTTGGGGACTTTGGTTCAGGTTAGAAAATAGGGCACCCCTGCTTTGGGACTACCCAAGAGTAAAAGGCAGTGCCCTTGGCAACACAGGAGCAATGCTCCCTCTAAGCTGCGGAGTGAGCAAAAATTCTACTTTGTGAACTCCTGGCATTAAAGTTGTGAGCGAGCGATTTGGCTCGACTGCATAAATCAGTTTGCTCTGGAGCCCTCCTTCCTGAACGAAGACAAAAATGTGTGAGCTGGAGGCTAAAAAACAGTGAGCTGGCTTAGACTCGGCTTAGAGGGAACTCTGGCCAGGAGGTAACATCAGGGGACCGTCTCAGCCTCAGCGCCCTGTTGTTGTCCCTCCAGAGAAACTGGTTGGCCGCTGGGTGAGACAGGACGCTGGACTAGATGGACCACTGGTCTGATCCAGCAGGGCTCTTCTGATGCTCTTCTGTAAAATTGTTGTGAGCAGGGCTCTTTTTGTAGAAAAAGCCCAGCAGGAACTCATTAGCATAACAGGCCACACCCAACAGCAGAAACTCATTAGCTTATTAGGCCACACCCCTGACAGCACAGCTCATTAGCCTATTAGGCCACACCCAGACGTGTGGTCATCCAGCCACATCCAACTTTTGCTTCTTATTCTGTTTACCTTGTTTGTTGTCCAAACCCAGGGCTTTTTTCTAGCAGGAATTCCTTTGCATGTTAGGCCACACACTCCTAATGCAGCCAATCCTAATGAGTTTCTGCTGTTGGGTGTGGCCTATTATGCTAATAAGTTCCTGCTGGGCATGGCCAACTTGGGAGCCAGCCGGAACTCCGTTCCTGTGCGTTCCTACCCAAAAATAGCCCTGGTCGTGAGGATAAAATGAAGGAGGAATGCCGGATGTTGTAAGCTGCTTTGGGTCCCCACTGGGGAGAAAAGAAGGGTATGAATACCCCAATCGGCTGACTGATACCCGCCACCTTTCTTTGGTCCTTCCTCAGAGATTTCTTCTATTCTGGCTTCCAGTTCGGAGGCTGCCATTTGGTGGAGTTGAGGAAAACAGGACCCTCCCCATGGTTCCTTCTCACAGTCTCCATTCCCTTGCAGGTTGCCCTGATAAATACTGGGGCCCCGACTGCAAAGAGCACTGCCTTTGCCATCCCTACGGGAAGTGTGATCCAGCCAGTGGAGAGTGCACCTGTCACCCCGACCACTGGGGGGCGCTGTGCCAGTTTGCCTGCCAGTGCGGCCCCCATGGCCTCTGCAACCCCCTCACTGGAACCTGCCACTGCAAGCAAGGCTGGTGGGCGCCGGACTGCAAGAAGCAGTGCCAATGCAACCTGGTTGGCTCTCGTTGTGATCCGGCGACTGGTCGCTGTCTCTGCGACCCTGGGTGGTGGGGCAGGAAGTGCTCCTCTCCCTGCCACTGCAACCACTCGCCCTGTGCCCAGGAGACTGGCCGATGTGAGTGCAGGGCGGGAACGTGGGGACCGTCCTGCCAGCAACAATGCCAGTGCCTGCATGGGACCTGCAGCCCCCAAGACGGACAGTGCACTTGCGATTCCGGCTACCAGGGCCAGAGGTGTACGGACCCCTGTCCTGCTGGGACCTTCGGGCTGCAGTGCAGATACAGGTGAGTGGCCAGAAAAAGAGACCCTGCCTGTTTCGACCCCCGGACACCAAACTGGTGACCCCGGGCTGGTCTCTCTGCAGTGGCAAAGAGGCAGGGCGATCTAGTTGCAGAAATAGGTGCAAGAATGCCCATTGGTCTGATGAGGATTCTGAGATCTGGGGAGGGGCCATTGGCTCTTTGTGCACAGAAGGTCCCCTGTTGGTTCAGTACCCAGCATCTCCAGTTACAAGGACAAAGTAGGAAGTGGCGTGAAAGACCTCCACCTGAGACCTGGGAGAGCCGCTGCCAGTCTGAGTAGACAATACTGACCTTGATGGTCCAGGGGTAGGTCTGATTTGTGTGCCAGATTACAGGACGGAAGGTCTCGTGAAGTAGCAGTATACACAGCAATTCTCTACCCATTTTCCCTGAGGAAGACACTAGGAAGCTTGCCCTGGTTGAGGGGGGGGAGTGTGTTGTGTGCATGTGTATGTGTATGTGCTTGCATGTCCAGAAGTCATGGTGACTTCTGGTGACCCCTAATGGGATTTTTGGACATTTCAGAGAGGTGGCTTGATTGCCTGCCTCTGCGTCCCGGCCCTGGCATTCCTTGGAGGTCTCCCTTCCAATTACTTGCCAGGGTCGGCACTGCTTAGCTTCCGAGATCACCCTGTTTTTAAAGCACAGCTTGGCCCAGCAGATGTCATTTGTGGCACTGATCCTGCTGAAGCTGTGAGGCTAGGGATGCCAGCCTCTAGGTGGAACCTGGAGAGCCCCCATAATTAAACCTCATCTCCAGAGCACAGAGTTAAGTTCCCCTGGAGAAAACAGAAGCTTTGGTGGATGGACTCTATGGCATTGGGCCCCATTGAGGTGCTCATCTTCCCCAAGCTCCAGCCCCCAAATCTCCAGGAGTTTCTCATCCTGGATCTGGCAACCCGACCCCTCCCATCCCACACCAGTGCCAGGGGAGGGCTGGCTGACCGCTCTTCCTCTCTGCCCACACAGCTGCGGCCACTGCAAGCAGAGACAGCCTTGCTCTCCAGTAGACGGATTCTGCTTGGCCTGTGATGCTGGCTGGAACGGGACCCGCTGCAATCAACTCTGCCTCCTGGGGCACTATGGGGAAAACTGTGCCCAGCTCTGCCCCCGCTGCTACCAAGGGGAGACTTGTCACCCCCAAACGGGGGAATGCCGGAACTGTGAACCAGGCTTCCGAGGTGCCAGGTAGGGACCCAGTTCACCCCTCAAAAGGGGGGCCTAGGCCGAAACTATGAACCAGGCTTCTGAGGCGCCAGGTAGGGACCCAATTCGCCCCTCAAAATGGGGGCCTAGGCCGAAGACTATGAACCAGGCTTCTGAGGCGCCAGGTAGGGACCCAGTTTGCCCCTCAAAATGGGGGCCTAGGCCGAAACTATGAACCAGGCTTCTGAGGCGCCAGGTAGGGACCCAATTCGCCCCTCAAAATGGGGGCCTAGGCCGAAGATATGAACCAGGCTTCCGAGGTGCCAGGTAGGGACCCAGTTTGCCCCTCAAAATGGGGGCCTAGGCCGAAACTATGAACCAGGCTTCTGAGGCGCCAGGTAGGGACCCAGTTCGCCCCTCAAAATGGGGGCCTAGGCCGAAACTATGAACCAGGCTTCTGAGGCACCAGGTAGGGACCCAGTTCGCCCCTCAAAATGGGGGCCTAGGCCGAAACTATGAACCAGGCTTCTGAGGCGCCAGGTAGGGACCCAATTCGCCCCTCAAAATGGGGGCCTAGGCCGAAACTATGAACCAGGCTTCTGAGGCGCCAGGTAGGGACCCAATTCGCCCCTCAAAATGGGGGCCTAGGCCGAAACTATGAACCAGGCTTCTGAGGCGCCAGGTAGGGACCCAATTCGCCCCTCAAAATGGAGGCCTAGGCCGAAACTATGAACCAGGCTTCTGAGGCGCCAGGTAGGGACCCAGTTTGCCCCTCAAAATGGAGGCCTAGGCCGAAACTATGAACCAGGCTTCTGAGGCGCCAGGTAGGGACCCAATTCGCCCCTCAAAATGGGGGCCTAGGCCGAAACTATGAACCAGGCTTCTGAGGCGCCAGGTAGGGACCCAGTTTGCCCCTCAAAATGGGGGCCTAGGCCAGAACTGTGAACCAGGCTTCTGAGGCGCCAGATAGGAACCCAGTTTGCCCCTCAAAATGGGGGCCTAGGCCAGAACTGTGAACCAGGCTTCCGAGGCACCAGGTAGGGACCCAGTTTGCCCCTCAAAATGGGGGCATAGGCCAGAACTGTGGACTAGGCTTCCGAGGCACCAGGTAGGGACCCAATTCGCCCCTCAAAATGGGGGCCTAGGCCGAAACTATGAACCAGGCTTCTGAGGCGCCAGGTAGGGACCCAGTTTGCCCCTCAAAATGGGGGCCTAGGCCGAAACTATGAACCAGGCTTCTGAGGCGCCAGGTAGGGACCCAGTTCGCCCCTCAAAATGGGGGCCTAGGCCGAAACTATGAACCAGGCTTCTGAGGCGCCAGGTAGGGACCCAATTCGCCCCTCAAAATGGGGGCCTAGGCCGAAACTATGAACCAGGCTTCTGAGGCGCCAGGTAGGGACCCAGTTTGCCCCTCAAAATGGAGGCCTAGGCCGAAACTATGAACCAGGCTTCTGAGGCGCCAGGTAGGGACCCAATTCGCCCCTCAAAATGGGGGCTTAGGCCGAAACTATGAACCAGGCTTCTGAGGCGCCAGGTAGGGACCCAGTTTGCCCCTCAAAATGGGGGCCTAGGCCAGAACTGTGAACCAGGCTTCTGAGGCGCCAGATAGGAACCCAGTTTGCCCCTCAAAATGGGGGCCTAGGCCAGAAACTGTGAACCAGGCTTCCGAGGCACCAGGTAGGGACCCAGTTTGCCCCTCAAAATGGGGGCCTAGGCCAGAACTGTGAACTAGGCTTCCGAGGCACCAGGTAGGGACCCAGTTTGCCCCTCAAAATGGGGGCCTGGGCCCCGCCCCACCTGTATGATAGCTGGAGGCAACTCTATGCACAAGGAGGCAGGGCAGAGGCCAAGGAGGGTGCAATGGGATGGGGGCACAGGTTCAGCTGTTTGGTGTGGCCCTCCAACAAGGGCTCCCCCCACCCCAGAACCTAGTAGGGTAGGAGCAACGTAGTCCAGTCACTTTGAGGAAAGAGACTCTCTCCCGCCCCCTCTCTCTCCCCACAGGTGTGACTTGCCCTGTCCCCCCGGCTTGTTTGGGAAGGGCTGCCGCCTTGTCTGTCCAAGCTGCTTCAACGGGAGCTGTGATCCAGTTTCTGGGGCATGTGTGTGCCAAGCTGGGTACTGGGGCACTAGGTAAAAGGGGTGTATGGAGCTGGGTGGGGCAGAGCCATTGCCCAGCCTGCTTGGCTGCAGCTTGGAACTTGCCATGTCATTCTGTCTTCTTGCAGCTGCAACCAGACCTGCCCGGATGGGTTTTATGGGCCTAACTGCTCCGAGGTCTGCCACTGCTCTGGGGGCCTGTGCCACCCATCTTCTGGGGCCTGCCAGTGGAGTAAGTGACCTTCTGTCTCTCGTGGAACCTGGGGCTGTCCCTGGTTTGAATTTGCAGTGTGGAGGTGGCTAGTGCCTGCTGGGATCCTGGATCGGCCACATCGCTGGGGGTTACGTTCCCTGCTCTGTCTGATGTCCGTTCTTCTTCCAGGAGGCAAGAGTCAAGAAGTCCTTCTAGCGGGCATCCTGACCCCACTGCTGCTGCTTCTCCTGCTCTGCATCTGCTGCTGCTTCTGCTGCCGATCAGCTCCAGGGGCCACCAATGACAGGTACCTGCATCGAGCCACCAACTGCGCCATGTGCTGTGTGAAGCTCTTATCTAAAACACTTACAGTGGGGACAGCAGTCAAAAGGAAGCACCCCAGATCCTCCCCTTCTTCTATTGGATTAAATGTAAAAAAACAAATCATTTGCTTTGGAAGCACAGAAGCTTTATGCAGTATCCCTGATCCTCCACGTTTCCTAATTAAGGGGGGAAATGCTGTTCAAACAAATTACAAAGGTGATCTGACTCCAATGGTAACAAGAGAAAGAAATTTTACTTACAAATACAGAAGCACATCTTAGATGACATATTCATGTAGGTACATTTAACTTATTGTGAACAGATTAACTTCAAAAAGGTTAACTTGCTACAGCTCGAAGCCCAGGTAAGAGAAGGTCTCATATAAGATGAAAAACAGAAGGCAATCAATGGCCAAAGGGGCTCAGCATCTTACTGATGAGAGGTTGGGTTCAACTGCCAAGTGTACCTGAGTAAGAGAATTCTTTTAACAGTAGAACATATGAACAGAAGAGAAGCCACGTTGCATCAGGCTAGTGGCCCATCCAGTCCAACACTCTGTGTCACACAGTAGCCAAAACCCAGGCGCCATCAAGAGGTCCACCAGTGGAGCCAGATCCTCTTGCATGCAGAATTACCATATCCAACATCTTTTCCCATACCTTTGTCCTCCTACCATGTTTTTCTCTACAGGCAGGAGGAATGGGGGGTGGATTAGGTGGCAATGTATGGATTAGATGGTGCATCACTTGGGGCCAGATTTGGGCCACTGTTTTTGTTGTTGTTGTTGTTCTGCTGTCAAGTCGCAGCTGACTTATGGTGAATCTATAGGGTTTTCAAGGCTAGTGACTAACAGAGGAAGTTAGCCATTGCCAACCTCTGCGTCACAACCCTGGACTTCCGCAGTGGTCTCCCAATCAAATACTGATCAGGGCCAGCCCTGCTGAGCTTCCAGTGGCCGGTGCTACTTGTCAGCTCGTAGGTTGCTGTCTGTCCTCGCTGCTACACCGAGCATTTGTTCTGCCTCCAGTGCTAAAGGGAAATGGGTTTCTTCCCACTTCCACATGGCATTGTGGTACTTCCATGCACTTTCCCATTTTTCTGCTCTCTTAAACTCACTTTACTATGATCTTTTCAAAAAGAATTCAACAAAGCCGTGTGGTTGCCGTGTGGATGGGAAAAGCTAGATCCTTCCCCGTCCCATCCGCATTGGGGCCATTTCCTCTGAGAGTAGGGGCGGGGAAGTGTAATGGGATCCACCCACCCCTTTGTCACATGCTGTGCTGTTACCCAACTCTTGACTTGGAGTTGGCAAATTGCTGTAGTGTTAAAATGCTATAGAGACTTGTCAGTTAACCAGGTTGGTTTTTTTTTAAAGACACCCAGTGGTGCTGCTGGCAGGGGGAGGCTGACATTGAGGTGTGGGGCAGGGGAAATGTGGGGCACATGGAAGCCATATTGCCACTGCGTTGAACTGGCTGTTTCAGAAGCTTTGGTGTGTAGAACCTTTGGCATGTAGAAAACACCTCTGTCAGCAGACTGGACAGGAAGCCAGGTGGGTAGGGGCAACAATGGAGGTGCTCGGGTGCCTGGCCTGAGTCCAAAAAGAGAGCAGACAGGATAGAATGTGTCTCTGCGTGCAAAATTCCCTGCATGTGGAAAAGCAGCATGCCAAAAAGCAGGCTAGTTTTCTACATGAAAGGATTTTTAAACGGAGGATGGAATGTTTCTCCATGCACAGAATTCTCTGCATGTGGAAGACAGCATGCCAAAAAGCAGACTAGATTTCTATATGAAAGGATTTTTAAACGGAGGATGGAATGTGTCTCCGCGTGCAAAATTCTCTGCATGTGGAAAGCAGCATGCCAAAAAGCAGACTAGATTTTCTACATGAAAGGATTTTTAAACGGAGGATGGAATGTTTCTCCATGCCCAGAATTCTCTGCATGTGGAAAAGCAGCATGCCAGAAAGCAGACTAGATTTCTACATGAAAGGATTTTTAAATGGAGAATGGAATGTTTCTCCATGCGCAAAATTCCCTGCATGTGGAAAAGCAGCATGCCAAAAAGCAGGCTAGTTTTTTTACATGAAAGGATTTTTAAATGGAGGATGGAATGTTTTTGCATGTGCAGAATTCTCTGCATGTGGAAAAGCAGCATGCCAGAAAGCAGACTAGATTTCTACATGAAAGGATTTTTAAACAGGAGTAGTCAATCATATCCACACCCCTGTACATTCAGGGAGGATGGGGGGGTGAGGTTGGGCCCATACCCCCTGTTCTGGTTCCCTGTGGCAGAAAAGCATTGGAGTGGCAGGAAGAGTTACGTTACATCCTCTATTCCTAGTGCACTGTTGGTGTGAAATCCATGTCTGTTAATTTCCTCTCCTAGGGTGGCAGCTGCCGATGGGGACCCAGTCTCCCAGGTGAAGCACCATGTGCAGGGGGCGCTGGCTAACCTCCACTCCACCTTCCCCTGCTTCTCTTTGGGGGGCTACAAGCTTCCACGGGTGACAGGTGAGAAGAGAGTCTGGAGTCCAGGGTCTCCTGTGGCCAGACTAGCCCAGGCCTGGCCTGAGTAACCGAACTCGGTATTCGTTGTAAACATACATGTGAAAAAGGTCAAGCGTGTATTTACCGCCTCTAAAACTGTGTGGGAAAGTCGTTGTGTCCCAGGGCATAGATTGTGGCTGGCCTGATAACGCCAGAAGCCTGGCCCTGCAAGAGCTGAGATGAGCCTGAGAATCTTGAGAAAGGTGGAACAGCAGGTGGCGCTCTGGGCCAGGGCAGCATCAGGCACTGTGCTCCACTGACCCAACTGGATGGGGCCCCGGCCAAGTGGGTCACATGAACACACATGAAAACGGCCTATACTGATTCCGGTGGGCAGGGCAGCCGTGTTGGTCTGAAGCAGCGGAACAAAGTCTGAGTCCGGTGGTACCTTTGAGACCAACAGAGTTTTATTCAAGGTATGAGCCTTCATGAGCCTCGAATCAAACTCTGTTGGTCTTAAAGGTGCCACTGGACTCAAACTTTGTTCTGCTTTACCCTGAATCAGACCACTGGTCCCATCAAAGTTAGTATTGTCTACTCAGACTGGCAGCGGCTCTCCAGGGTCTCTGGCTGAGGTCTTTCCCATCACCTACTGCCTGATCCTTTTTAATTGGAGATACTGGGGGTTGAGACTCGGACCTTCTGCATTCAAGGAAGATGCACTGAACCACGGCCCCTCCCTAAGATCCTTTCAGAAAGGGCAAAGTGGAAATCGAATAAACAGATCTGCTTACAGAAAACTGCAGGTTTCAGCTCAACTTGGCACACTTCTTCCTTTTCCTTCGCCTTTCTTCTTCTTCCTCTGCCCTTTCTCTCTTCTTCCCCTGCTTCTTCTTACCAGATCAAATTAGAAAATGTATTAATACTGGCCTTGATGGCCCGGTTCAGTGCTAGACAGCTTCATGTATTCATTTGACCAGGGGTGGATGAAGGCTCACTGGTGCCCTCAGCACTGACCAATCTTGGTGCCCCCCTCCTTTCCACACTGACCCCAGTCCATTTCAGTTGTTGAACCCATGCATTTTACTTTTAAACATAGCCTATGACACCTCGCACCTCGCCAACAAAAAATAGAAGATAACCCTAGGGTGCCCCATGATCGATTTGCACTAGTTTTATCATTTTTTTAAAACAAATCTTGTTTTTTCTTTTCACCCTTTTCCCAACTTTGTGGTGCCCCCTTTGGCCCTGGTGCCCTAAGCACGTGCTCAGCCTGCTTAATGTTAATCTGCCACTGCATTTGACACCTGAGGAGGTCTTTTCCTTTTATTCTCACGGCAATCTGTGCTGAGATCTGAACCCTGATCCCATTTGTGACCCTTGGAGTGCTGCCGCCCACACACTGGCTCATCGTAAGAAAATCTATATCTTTGTGCTGACCTTGTGTAATTTATTTTACTCTGGCTACTTAGGAGCAGGAGCACAGCACACTTTGCCCCCCACCCTTTTCCTTGCTGATCAGGAAACTGAATCTTGCGCCTACAGAGCTGGCGCTTGTGGCTGGGTCCCAGCACAAACAAGTCTGACCTTTCCTGGAGGTCCCACAAGCTGACAGGGCACATTCCACAGGCAAGACATGACTGGCGGCCTCCTCCTTGGCTGGCAAGATCTGAAGTGGAGTGGGCAGGAAAGGCTGCCCACGCTTGGGGGTCTGCAGGGAAAGGGCCTTCTGACCTGGCGGTGCTCACTCTCCCTTTCCTTCTTTGCCTCTCTCTCCCCCACCCTCGGGCAGTCTCACACCACGATGCAGAGATCCCCTTCAACCCCAGCTTCCTGGAGCCCCCGTCCGCTGCCTGGCCCATGGACAGCTCCTTCTCCGACACAGACGAGGACGAAGCACCGGACTGCTACCTCCCTACCGATGAAGGTACATAAGAACATAAGAGAAGCCAGTGTTGGATCAGGCCAGTGGCCCATCCAGTCCAACACTCTGTGTCACACAGTGGCCAAAAATACCAGGTGCCATGAGTAGGTCCACCAGTGGGGCCAGGACACTAGAAGCCCTCCCACCGTTGACCCCCCCCAAGCACCAAGAATCCAGAGCATCCCAGACTCACCCCAGAGTCCCTATCCATACCTTGTGGCTCTCTGCTCCATATGTTTATCCAGTTCCCTCTTGAAGCCGTCCATGCTTGTAGCCGCCGCCACCTCCTGTGGCAGTGAATTCCATGTGTGAATCACTCTTTGGGTGAAGAAGTCCTTCCTTTTATCTGTTCTAACCCAACTGCTCAGCAATTTCATTGAGTGCCCACGAGTTCTTGTATTGTGAGAAAGGGAGAAAAGAACTTCTTTCTCTACCTGCTCTATCCCATGCATAATCTTAGAAACCTCGATCATGTCACCCCTCTGCCGTCGTTTCTCCAAGCTAAAGAGCCCCAAGCGCTTTAACCTTTCTTCATAGGGAAAGTGTTCCAACCCTTTTATCATTCTAGTTGCCCTTCTCTGCACTTTTCCCCAATGCTATAATATCCTTTCTGAGGTGTGGTGACCAGAATTGCACGCAGTACTCCAAATGAGGTCGCACCAATGATTTATACAGGGGCATTATGATACTGGCCGATTTGTTTTCTGTTGTGTGTAATGGTCATTTCCCCCTGCTGTGAACTCTGGGTTGGGAAGTACCTGGAGATTTTGGGAATGGAGCCTTGCGAGGGGAGGGCAGAGATAATGCCATAGAGTCCACCCTCCAAAGCAGCCATTTTCTGCAGTAGAACTGATCTCTGCCATCTGGAGGTCAGTTGTAATATCGGGAAATGTCCAGGTGCTACCTGAAGTTTGGTACCTTCCCTCTGCTGGGCTCAGGGGTTGCGATGGCTCAAGTGGTTAAGACGCTGAACTGCAGACTGGAAGGTCGGTAGATCAGCAGTTCGAGACCCAAGTGCCACATGACAGAGTGAGCTCCCGCCTCTGGTCCCAGCTCCTGCCAACCTAGCAGTTCAAAAGCAAGAAACTGCAAGTAGGGGGAAGGTAACAGCGTTCTGTGCACCTCGGCGTCTAGTCATGCCAGCCACATGACCACGGAAACATCTTTGGACAGCGCTGGCTCTCTGGCTTGGAAACGGAGATGAGCACTGGATCCCTAGAGTCGGATTTCGAGCAAGGGAACCTTTACCTTTACCTCTGCTGGGCTCACATTTTAACTGGCTCCTTTTGTGATGCAGAAAGGTGCTAAGGCCTTGCTTCAGTTTTCTGCCTTCTGCTTCTTCCTTCTCCCCAAGTATCCAAAGTCTTTGGGGTCCCAGTTGGAAGCGTGTCTCCCACCCCTGCCTAACCGCAGGTTCTAAACCCCAGGGAAGGACAGCTTGGGAAGAGCTTCCCCCAGGGAAGAGCCACTTTGGTGTAGTGGTTAGGAGCAGCAGACTCTAATCTGGAGAACTGGGTTTGATTCCCCACTCCTCCACATACAGCCAGCTGGGTGGCCTTGGGTCAGTCACAGTTCTCTCAGAGCTGTTCGCTCAAGAGCAGTTCTTTCAGACCTCTCTCAGCCCCACCTACCTCACAGGGTGTCTGTTATGGGGAGAGGAAGGGAAGGAGATTGTGAGCCCCTCCGAGACTCCGAGTGAAGGGTGGGGTATAAATCTAACCTCTTCTTCCTTTTCTTCTTTGTCTTCTTCATCATCGTCTTCATTGCCTCCTTCTTCTTTGTCTTCTCCATCTTCACCTCCTGACCACCCCTCCCTTTTCTTTCAGTTCCAGACGCTGGGGACCAGCCGGGCGTCCTCCCCGAAGAGTCAGCCTTGAACCTGGAACCCTTTGCCATCCCTCGCACGTCCAGCATTGCCAAGGCCAAGAGGCCCTCTGTCTCCTTTGCAGAAGGCACCTGCTTTGGCCCTCAGAGTCCCAGAGGCTCTGCAGAAACTGTCCACCTCACCCAGAAGCCAAAGATGGCCTGGGGCTTCTCCCAAGTCGCCTTGTTTCACCAGGGTGGTGAAAAGGACCATTCGCCAGAGTGCTGTTACGAGAACGTGGAGGCTGGCTCGTGGGCAGAGGAGGGCCACAAGCCCTCTCCACGGAGCACCCCAGGCGGCCCCAGGAAACGCGTCTCCGGCTCCCGGCACGTGGCCCAGCGGGTGGAAGCTCTGGAGGCAGCTTTGTCTGCTCAGGGCAAAGAGCCGAGTATCACCACCATTTATGTGACGGTGGGCAAAGGGGAAGGGAGGAGCAGAGGGCCAGAACAACCGCCGGGGAGCCTGCCGAGGGAGGGCCCCAAGCTCGGGCGGAGCACGGAGAACCTCCAGGTGCCCCCCAAGAGGACCTCAGACTCAGACCAAGGTACTAAGGGGCAGCTATCCCAAGGCAAGCCTGACCTAGAATCCAAGTCAGCTGAGGCCCAGGGCCTTCTGGGAAGCCTGCCGGCTCCTATCTGCGAGGAGGCTGGGCAGAATAAGCGTCCCGGCCAAAGCCACGGCCAGCCAGAGGTGGAAGCTGGAGGAGATGCTTCCACGGAAGAGTCCCAGGAGCCGAAGTATGAGAACGTCTCTGGATTGATCCATCTTCCCACCGCTACCTAACGCCTTCGTCCCAACTTTAGGATGGCCACGGAGAAGCAGAGGTGGCCTGGGAACAGCCTGTGCTGGAAGCTGGACGTTCTGATAGCTAGATTGTCCTGGAGGAACCCAGCCGTCTCTCTTATCCTCTGGCACCTTCTCCTTTTACCCGATGAGAGGCAACCCTTCGGGAGCAGTGGGATGGGCAAACAGAGTCCTCTGCTGCCGAATGCTTGGGCCAGCTGTGGCAACTCCGATGCAGACCCTTTCTTGTGCTTGAGGCCAGAGACTGGAGGCTGAAGAAAGAGGTTGCCCTCCGTGCATAGCTTCCCCACCCCACCCCAAGTCCTGCCTGGCCACTGGGAGGGGATGGGGGGCAGGGTTGCCAGATCCAGGTTGGGGAACTCCTGGAGATTTGGGGGCGGAGCCTGGGGAAGCCAGGGACCTAGGATACAAGGCCCATTTTCTCCAGGGTCCTGATCTCTGTAGTCTGGAGATGAGCTGTAATTCCGGGGCATCCCCAGGTCCCACCTGGAGGCTGGCATCCCTACTCCCTCCTCACCCTATCAGCTGGCTGGGTAGCTGCAGCAACAGGGGCAGGTGCGCAAGTGGTGCCAGTCATCCCACCTTGGTCTTCTTAGACCTCACACAAGCCGAAGAAGTTAAAGAACTGTTGCCTTCTCAGTTGATGTGCTAGAATCCAGCATTCTTTTGGGGTTTCACGGGCTCTTTGAGGTTGAGGGAGTCCAAGCTCCGTGCTCCATAATTAATATTGTGCTGGTGCCCTCTGCTCTTGGGGAGACGTGCTAGGTAAGAGCCCCCCTTGCGTCTCTTATTCTTATCCTCTTCAGTGGCTTTTCCGGCAACAATGGTGTCTAGCGGCTGGAGACTATTACCCCCTGCCAGTGGCAACAAGACAATCTGTGGACCTTTGCGGTGACATTTTAGTTCCTTAAGTAACACCCGTTCTTCTCTCACAACAACTCCCAACCATCTCAAAATGGCCTTGCTGAAATCCACTGTACTTTCTTCCAAGTTCAAATAAACAAAACAGGAAGTGCCCTTTATCCATCCTGTCACTCAGAGCATCTTGTCTTCACTGAGGTAAGCCAGCCTGTATGCTTTGTTGCGCTGTAACACCCCTCTGGGAGCTACACAGAGGATCCCTGAGGGAACCAAGGCATCTGAAATAGTGTTGGTCGCTGTAAAGTTCCAGAGGTGATCTGAGCCATTTGTGCAGGGGATGACCCAGGATAACCCAATCCCGTCGGACCTTGGAAGCTAAGCAGGGTCAGCTATGGCTAGTATTTGGAAGGGCGACCTCCAAGGAATACCAGGGCTGCAATGCAGAGGCAGGCAATGGCAAGCCACCTCTGAAACATCTCTTGCCTCAGAAACAAGGCTAGCTCACCACCGAGTGGTACATAACACTAAAAAAGCTAGAACTTCTGGCTGCCAGACAATCTTAGGATCTCCTGGCTATAAAACACGCAATGCCATATGATAATAATAATTATTACTGTGCAGGGGAGGTGTCAGGTGCTGTAGCAAGGAAGCCACTCTGCTCTGGGACCCAGGAAGTGATAATGTGACCCTGTCCTTACTGCTACCCCAACTGCATTGCTCTCCACCACTGTCCCGCTGTGCGGTCTCTCCTGCTACCTGTGCTCCCAGCCACATGCATCATCTGCAGGCCTTTTCCCTGTAGTGCTGGGTAGCATGCTCAGCCAGTGGGCATGGCAGCCACATGGGCAAGGGCGACAATGGTAGTATGCCTTGCTAGAAGCCTTGGCAGCTGCCCCACTTTGGGGTATGCGGACACCAGTAGTGTATGATGGGGCATTTAGGGGCAATGCCCCCCATGGATGAGCCCCACCTCACCCTGGGGGGATGCCAGACCCACCCACCACCACCACCTGCCACGACCTTGCCAGCTCTTCCTGCACCAGCCTGCAGGGGTGGCCCACCGCAGTATTTAAAGAAGCATGGCTGTGCAAGGCCGTGGGGCTCTGAGAAGGTCCTTAAAGAGAGCAGTGCTCTTTAAGTGCTGGCCCCCAGCCATCCAGCCTGCACCGCCAGTGACATGGGCATGAGATGTAGGAAGTGCTGTGCCCCCAATATGCCCCCCACCAAAAATGTCCTGGCTACAGGTCTGCCTCCAGCCAAGTATATACAGAGTACGTTTTCCACATCACTGCAAGGCCTCAGCCAACCTGTCTACCTATAGGGGAAAAGAGTCCAAGGCCATGGGTGTGGTGAGCAGGACGGGCCTCCTTCACTTTTCAATCCAAGCACCAGGCCAGGGATGGAGGCCTTCAACCACCCCCGCAACGTTGTTCAGCCCAAGGGTATTCGTGAACACCTGTTGTTTTCCAGCCACCGGGCAACTCTGCCTTTCTGGAGGAGCCTCGGTACTGGTCTGCTTGTTGGAAGCCTTTGTCCTGTAGGTGGCACTGGTACCCAAGTGTTGCGGTGCCCGCTGACTGGCACCAGCTACAACTTGACTAAACTGGTCTCGCTCTGTTGTTTCCAAGGGAGTGGCCTCTGTGTCCCTAGGCCTTCTCCGTTCCTCCAAAGGAGGCTAACTCCTCAGCTGGCTTCTGAGCCTCTGCCCTCCTGCATCTCGCTGGCCCGGGCAGCAACCTGGCATAGCAAGAGCCTTGGAGAAGTCCTCCCCGCTGGCTGAAGCCTGAGAAAGCAAGTAAATGAGGGGGGATCCATTGGGGCTAGAGTTGCCAGCCTTCAGCTGGGGACTCCTTGAATTGCAACTGATCTCCAGACAAGAGATCAATTCCCCAGGAGAAATGGGATGCTTCGGTGGCTGGACTGTATGCAGTATACCCTTCCATTACGCTTCCCATGCTGCACCCTGAAACCTCCAGGAATTTCCCAGCCTGAAGCTGGCAACCCTCGTTGGGGATCTGCAAGCAGGCTTTTCAGGCATGCAAAGGTCTTTGTCAGGTGGTGGTGGAAAGTACCGTCAAGTGCGGCCAATGTTCCCTCTAAGCTGTGGCGTCTTGTGAGCCAAAATTCTACTTTGTGAGCTACTGGCATAAAGTTGTGAGCCAGCAATTTGGCTACTGCATAAATCAGTTTGCTCTGGAGCCATCCTTCCTGAGCTGAGACAAAAATGTGTGAGCTGGAGGCTGAAAATCTGTGAGCTAGCTCACACCAACTCAGCTTAGAGGGAACACTGGTTGTGGCTGACTTCTAGGGCAACCCTGTAGCGTTTTCAAGGCAGGAGACTAACAGAGGTGGTTTGCCATGGTGTGTCTCTGCATCAGGACCTGGACTTTTATCTCCCATCCAAGAACTAACCAGGACCAACCCTGCTTAGCTTTTGAAATCGGATGAAATCAGGCTAGCTTAGCTCATTCAGGTTAGGGCTTTCCTCACGTAGAGCTGGGTCATACAAAAGCACCAACCCCAATAAAGGAGTCTCTCAAGATACCAGAAGCCTCTGTTGTTTAGGTTGCCACAGCGCGACACGGTTGCCCCGCTGAGATTCCACCCGGAGAAGTGTTTAACGCTTTGAGAGCCGGCCGATTCGATTGCAGCCAGATCCTGCACTCCGCTGTGCCAGGCGAAAGGGGCCCCGATTCTGGGCCAGGGCTGTGGGATGAGCTGCAGCAGCACCCGCGTTGGTAAAACACCCCCTAGCAAAAGGGGCAGATCCAAAACTTGGGAAGATAATGCAGTTGGCAAACTTGGCACCCAGGAAAGGTGCGGGGGGGAGCAGCTGGCAACACCTCAATGCCCCCCCCGCACCAAAAGAACCTTGTGGGCATTTGGAGTGTTCACCGCTGTGTCAGGGGCGCCGCCGATTGGTCTCGCCGGAGGTGCCATTGGAGTGGAGGTGACCACGTCGGTTCCCCTTTGGGCGAAACAACGGCGGGCTTTGCAAGCGAACGCCCCGCAGCCTTCCGGAAAGGCCCTTTCCTCTTTTCGCGCGCTGAAGGGCAAGCCGCTTTTCAGCAGGCCTCCAAGCCAGCCATCCCCGCCTAGCGGGAAGAGGCGCTCTGTGCACGCTCAGAGGCCGCTCCCCCGGTGCAATGCCCGGCGAGCCGCTTCCGGGCCCGGAACGCCGCGCGGGCCCGGGCAGCACCTCCATCCTCTGTCCAGGCGGGCAGATGCTGGGCGCGCTCTGATTGGCCGCGGCGGGGCTGGAAACAGACCGGGGACCAATCAGCGGCCCCGCCTCTTGGCTCCCACCAGCCGAATAAAGGAGGCGCAGCGCCCGGCCGCCGGGAGAAGCTCGGGCTGGCGGTGGCGGCGCTGCTGGGGCCGGGAGAGCCGAGTGGAGCCAGGTGAAGCCGCTGCGCGCCTCGCGGGTCCGGTGCGCGGCTGTCCTTCTCGCTCTGCGGCTGCGGGGATGCGCCTGTAGCGGGCTGGAGGGTGGGGGCGCGCCGGCCTCAGCCTTCCGTCCTTCGTTCCTCTCCAGCAAGGCTTCCCCGAGCACGGCTGGCAAACCGGGGCTGTTGCCCGGGGGCGTCCGATCGGGCCTTGCCGGGTCGGGGTGGGGGCTTTTGCTGCGCTCTCTCCGCTTTCCACCTTTCTGCATTCGGGGGCCGTGGCGCCGGCTTGCTCCCAGGCGGAGGCAGCCGGAGATCGGGACTTCTAGGAAGGCAAACCTGGGGAGGGGGCGCGATTTGGGGGTCGCTTCGGACTCCGCCGGTCAACAGCGGGGTCGTTCTGGCGGAGCAGTGGGGCTACAGGGAGAGGAAGTAGCGGCCGCTTTCTTCTTTCCTTAACCTCGCAGGATCAGGCCAAGGTGGTCTGTCTAATTCCCCCCTCCCCGCAATTCTTTCAGAAAGCTGGCCGCCAAAATCGGGAGGCCTTTCCCTGGCGACTGAGGTTCTGAGGTATACTGCTTCTGAATAGGGAGGTTCTGTTTAAGTGGTCCTGGCTCACCCTTCATGTTAGATCAGTCCTCTGCTAATCTGTTTTGCCCAAGCCAGTGGCCATGACTACATCGGGGGAAGTCAATTCTGCAAGTCAGTCCGTTTATTATTACAGCCTTCGAGCAGTACATAACAATTTAAAAGACAAATAGAAAAATTCCTGAAACTATCCTAGCTGGTTATGAGCCAGTAAAAACCTTAGTAAATCTTGCAAGTCAATTAAGTGCTGCATGAAGACATAACTTGCCTTTTCTGGCCTGAATGACTGCCCAAGTTCTAGTGCAAGGAAGCAAAACAAGCTGCCCACTTCCTCTATATGGTAGTCACACAGTGTTGTAAAGTGTCTGTCATGCTACTCCTTTTCATACTTCCCCACCCTTAAAATGAAGGGCCCCACATTTTGTAACCTTTCCTTGTAGGGAGGGCCTGCCAACTTCTGCGTCTTTTCCTGCTTTAGGATATCCTTTTTGAGGTGAGTGGACAAGTTGCCCGTACCACTGCTCTCTTTTCATTCCCTCTCCTAAGAACCTCTTGCATGGAATTCTGTCCTTTCACCATCTCTCTTTGTTTCTTTTGTGCTGACTACCAAAAGCCTGGAGTTTCTTTCTGGGGAGTCGTCCCCAGATCAGGACGCGTCACCATCATGATCCTGAATGATGATGGTTTCTTGTGTGAGCGTGGTTGTTGTGGCCCCTCACTGGAATCTAGTTCCCTTCCTTAGGGAAAATGTTTTTCCCCTGTTTCCTGCTTCTTAACCCATCAACAAGCCATCTTCTTCTGAGCTTCCTTAAGAGTCTTTTTTTGAGGGACTTTAGCATAAGCTCTCTTTTGGAAACCTGGGTTTATATTATCTACTGGATTGGCTGTGATGACCTGCAGACAAATCCAGAGGGTCTTGGACAGGATTTCCTTGGCTGAAGCCAAGCTACCTTTTCCTTTGCAGGGCTTGTCCCTCTATGTGTTTCTCCAGGTGAGCTTTAATTATGTTTTCTGCCATTCCCTTGGGACTGTGGACAGCTCTGTCTATCCCCAGCTTGCTTTTTTTTTTTTTTAAAGGCTGTTAACAGTTGTTATTGCCCAGTCTTCTGGGAAGGCAACTTAGTTTAGTGTATCACATTTTCGTGGAAAGTTCAGCAGCCTCCTGTTTTGAGTTTTTTGCAGGCTATATGGCCCCTGTTGACTCTTTTGGTGTCTTGTTTACTAGGTCTAAAATGTTCCCCTTAATCTGGCAAAGGTTCTCGGAGATGAGCTGGGTAAACATGAGCTGCATGGGTTGTTGTGGCCAGGAAAGATGAGACTGGTGCATTGCTTGCTACAGACTGTGTTTGGGACTTTGTTTCTCGGGGGTCTGACCTGGCTGTGCTGGCATGTTTCACCCTGAAGCTGAGTGCAGACTGCAGCTCCTGTTTTTCCTTTGCCCAAGGGCTTGGGGCAGGAGGATGAAGAGAAGCTGGCTTGAAATCTGAGCTGCTCCCCTTGCCCTGCAGCAAGTGTCTCTTGCAGGCCCTGTGGCTTGGTTTTGTGGGGACGGAAGCTAAGTGGGGTTGGCTCTGTTAGGTACCTGGAAGGGAGACGAGACCACCAGGGAGGTCCAGGGTCACTGCACAGAGGCAGGCAGTGGGAAACCTCCGTTTGTCTCTTGCCTTGAAAACCACACAGGGTTGTCTTGAATTGATGGCACTTTCCATCGCCGGGCTCAGAAGGGAGTGAGGGGAGGGAATAAAGGGGCAGCCCTTCCGCTTCCAGCCCTGTTCGTGTTCTGATATTGTACTTGTGGTGGACAAAAGTAGAACCGCAACTGTGCCCAGACATCACTCCTCTCTGTCCTCACGTTGCCTCTCGGTATTGTTCTGGGCAGGACAGTTTATAGCAAGAGAGCTGGCATGGCAAGATGCCCTGAATTCGAGTTGTGCAACGTTTTCTGTTTGCTTTTCAATGTGGTGGCTTCCAGTGTCATGGCGTTTTAATATATACAGCTGCATTCCGTGCATGCGTGGACTTACTGTTCATTATAGGTGGGACCGATTTGGCATTTGAAAACGGGAATCTGTGTATGTGTGCGTGCACATTGAAGGTGGTGTGAGAGAGACAGCACTCTTGGCATTCCTCTCGCAGCTAAACCCTTGCACTGTGTGGGGTGGGCGTGGCTGGGCTTCCCCCCCCCCCACCCCGTGGTGAGGAAGCTGCTTAAGAAGTATCTTTTTCTTCTCTTTTGTCCAAAGGAGTCTAGTTGAAAAAGGCCTCCCCGTACAACCACACCGTCATCATGGCCCCCACGCTCGCCACTGCCCACCGGCGCCGCTGGTGGATGGCCTGCACAGCCGTGGTGGAGAACCTCTTCTTCTCTGCCGTCCTCCTGGGCTGGGCGTCGCTCCTCATCATGCTCCAGTCAGAAGGCTTCTACTCCTACCTGTGTCACCCACCAGGTAAGGCAAATCTGTGTTGGCTCCAGTGTTCCCTCTAAGCTGAGTTAGTGCAAGCCAGCTCACAGTTCTTTTTAGCCTCCAGCTCACACATTTTTGTCTTAGCTCAAGAAGGATGGCTCCAGAGCAAACTAATTTATGCAGCAGCCCGATGGCTCGCTCACAGCTTGAATGCCAGGAGCTCACAAAGTAGAATTTTGGCTCACAAGACATCATAGCTTAGAGGGAGCATTGGTTGGCTCCCTGCCAAAGGGGCCACTGGGCTGGATTTCGGGGCCTTTTTGTCTTTGTGTCCTGTTCTACCCCCCCCCGTCGTCGTCCCCGCCCCCCGTCCAAAGTGACTGTGCAAACTGAGAGATGGCAAAAAAGCAGCACAATGGCTGACCGCATCTCGGGTAGGGTTGCCAGCCTCTAGGTGGGGGCTGGACGCCTCCTTGAATTACAACAGATCTCCAGACTTACATGAAGAAGAGATTGGATTTATACCCCACCCTTCACTCGGAGTCTCAGAGCGGTTTACAAACTCCTTTCCCTTCCCCTCCCCACAACAGACACCCTGTGAGGTAGGCGGGGCTGAGAGAGCTCTTGACAGAGACTGTTCTTTTTCAAGAACAGCTGTGCCAGAGCTTGTGACTGACCCAAGATCACATCAGCAGGTGCAAGTGGAGGAGTGAGGAAACAAACCCGGTTCTCCCAGATTAGAGTCTGCACACTTAACCACTACACCAGACTGGCTCTTAACCACGCACTTAACCACTACACCAGACTGGCTCTAAAGTCACTTATTATCTATTTATTTAAAATACCCGGGCTGTAATCTGGCTCTGGAACTTTGGGGGAGTTGCCAGGGGCGGATGAAGGCTCACTGGTGCCCTCAGCACTGACCAATCTTGGTGCCCCCCTCCTTTCCACACTGGCCCAGTCCATTTTAGTTGTTGACCTGTCTGACCAGATATACAAGGCAGGTTGTAGCAATACAAAAATTTATTCATACGATAACACAATGTACTGTACAAACTAAGCCAAGCTTTGGCTACATAAAGTTCTACAAAAATGCAGTATAACATCTGATTTTAATATTTCACAAGTTAAATGTATCAAAGTTCCAATATTCATGACCCGAAAGGCATTTTTCTACATTTTTTCACCCTTTTCTCAACTTTGTGGTGCCCCCTTTGGCCCCGGTGCCCTAAGCACGTGCTTAGTCTGCTTAATGGTTAACCTGCCACTAGGAGTTGCGATTTCTCTCTCCTTGCCTCCCCTCCGCCTCTGTGCAAGGTGTCAGTGATTACACATCATGGGGATAGTGACAGGGGACAACCATCACCCCCCAGTGAGAGGGCGGCAGGCTTCTTGCCTTTCTAGGAGTCGGAGTGTGTGTGTGTGGGGTGGGGTCTGATTCATCGCTGGCTACAGGCTCATCCTTAGGCCTGCTGCTTTCCAAAAATTGCAGCCCCGCAACGGAGAGGAGTGTTGGCTTTGGAGATCTAGGTTCATATTTCCGCCAAGCTCTCTGGGTCACCTTGGGCTGATCGACCATACAGGGTTGTTCTGAGGGTAACGTGGAGAAGGGTGGAACAAAGTTTGAGTCCAGTGGCACCTTTAAGACCAACAGAGTTTGATTCTGGGTATAAGCTTTTGTGTTCTGAAGGAGTGTGTCTGCACACGAAAGGTTATACCCGGAATTAAACTTTGTTGGTCTTAAACTTTGCCTGTCTTGGTCTTGACCTTTGTTGGTCTCTAAGATGCCCCTGGCCCCAGACTTTGTTCTGTTGCTTCAGAACAACCTGGCTACCCTCCTGAATGTATCTGAAGAAGTGTGCATGCACACAAAAGCTTATACCCAAAAGACCAACACAATTTAGAGGTGCCGCTGGAATCAAATTTTGGTCTGCTGCATTAGACCAACATGGATCCCCACCTCAATCTGTCTTCATGGAAAAGGGTGAACTATTTATGCCTTCCCCCAAAGGGCCGTGTATATAGGCTCTTTAGAAGGAAGTCTTGCTTGCTCAGAGACAGAAATGACTGGTGTCATCGGGGTCATTAATGTTGGACACTGGAACATAGGCAGCTCATGGCCCTCTGTGGAGGCCAGAACAGCCTCGTCTGTCCGTGGGGTTTCCTAATGCAAATCCAGGAGCGGCTTGTTTTGAAGAGGGGGCTTGCTGAGGCTTCTCAGGGCAGCATGTACAAATCTGCCCTTTTGGTCTCTTCTTGTCTTTGTAACTGGCCCTTGTGACCTTCTCGCCTGTGTTTGTTGCTTGTCTTCTCTGGCTCTCGTGTTTCTTTTGCACCCTGTCTGTAGGCATTTGATGCACAGAAATTGTGTAAATTGTCTGGGGGATGATATTGGCGCCGGGGAAACCCAAAGAGATGCAAAAGTGTTAATGGGTTTGGTTTCTGAAAAGAAGTGGGCTTGAAATGAGGGCTTTTCTCGAGCTGGAATGGGCGGACGATGTGGAATTCAGCAGGGGCCACTGCAGCTCTTATCTAGAACAAGTGTAGCTCTCTTGTGATGATAATGCCTCTTGAGATCAGGGGCTTCTTTTTTTGGCCTGGAGAGGGGCTTTGTTCTGAGAGAATAGGCTGGGTTTGTAGGCAGTGGGTAACTTGTGACTCCTGGGTGTGGAGAGGCTGTGATAACTTGGTCTGATAACCCCGAGATTCTGTCCTGATAAGCTGTAGCCGTTGAGAATGAAGTGATAACTTTGATGTTGGCAGGAGCTGACCAGGCAGAAGCTGACCATGCAGATCTTCTCTCCCGCCCCTCCCTGCCCTGGCTCTTGGTCACTTCCTCTGGCATTATCAAGCCTGAACTTTGGACACCAAGTAAATTTTTCACCGGATCTGCGGGGATTCTCTGCTCATACCAAGTGGAAACTTTCAGTCTTGACCTGGATTTAGCAAAAAGCGGCCTGACCCGCACTGGAGAGAAGATGCCAAGAGCACTGGTAGATGAGACAGAGGTCTCTCTGGTACACCATGTGGCGCCCTTGGGGCGGGGAGGGGGAGTCTTCCCTTTGCACAGGGAGGTTCCATTGAGCCGTTGAAGGCATGCCTAGACTGAATCAGACCACTGTGGCTCAACGGGCTCAGCCAGGACCTTCAGGGGAGTTCCAGTCATATCACGGACCCTGCCCCGCTCTTCAGCACCAGTGTACTGCAAGCTGAATGCGGAGGTCTCGTTTGGGTCTTGTCGTCACTAACCCACTGATGTTCCTTTCCATTAGGAACGTGTCGAACTCACTTCTAAAACCAGTGACTGTCACATCTTGTGGTAAGGAGTTCCATTGGTCAAATACAGGTTCTGTGGAACAGCTTAGGGTAGTGGTTAAGAGTGGTGGACTCTGATCCGGAGGCACAGGGTTTGATTCCCCACTCCTCCTCCTCCTCCACCATGAGACTCGGCGGCAGTGGCCTGACGGTGGTTTGTGGTTTCCCTTGCTGCGACTTCTGCTCCTGGCTCTTTCCCTTTGTCAGCAGAAGAGAAACAAAAGGCTCCCACGCCAGGGCTGAGGCATCACGGGGCAGCCCAAGTCGGCACAAAAGGGCCTGGGGGGGAGGAGGCTGGGGGGGCTACTCCCTTGGGGGAGGGCAGCTTCTTCCAGGCCTGGCCCCGTTGCCCAAGAGGGGAATACCTTTGTTACCTGTTGCTGTCAGGGGGTTCATCCGGCTCTCCCCTCTGTCCTCAGATCAGCAAGAATCTGGTCTCCTTGTGACACCTAGAGACCGAGGCAAGATAGAGGTGGACCTTGCCCCCTGCCCCCCGCTCAGAAAGGAGCCCCTGAAGTGGGCGCCAGCTTATTTTTCTTCCTCTGTGCCCCGCTTGGGTTCCTCAGAGCCCCTCGGCAGGGAAGAGGCTCCCGTCCCAAAAGGGTGGCCCCTCTCCAAGCAGGAGATCCCTGAGCCGGCAGCCGCCTCTCCCCCTTCCCGCCGCCCCAGCATGGCATCCACTGGATGCACCTTTGCGCCAGTCTTCATTGAGCTGTTGTTCCTGGCCCTGGTAGCAACCTGTTGATTCAGCATCTTCTGTCTCCTGACACGCTGACTCAGCTCCCCTTATCTGCGCCTGTGACTCTGAGCTCAGGGTTGCTGACGGGCTTTCCTTCCAGGGTGGCGTAAGCAGCTGAAGATCGGGTGGGGGAGGCGAGGAGGAGCCGCCTTGGCAGTCCCGTCAATGCCCGTGCCTCTTTGCTGGGGAAAGCCATCCTCTGCTTCCTGCTTTGGTGAGAGAGGAGGTGGCGGCTGAAATGGCTGAAGCGCAACCAACTGGGGCTGGTGGGCCCCGTCAGAGGGATGCAGAGTCCTGCCTCCTGTGCTCAGAGCAACGTGGGTTGGAACCTCAGAGGCTGCCTTCCCGTGAGCTGACCAAGGTTGCAGCGGCCCCCAGTCTTGGACAGAGATGCTTCCCCCGGCCTTGCTTCTGAGATCCTTAAACAGCATTGCTGAAGACTGGACTGGGGGCCTTCTGCAGGCGAAGCGTCTGCTCGACGGCAAAGCAAATCGGGGATGGCGAAGCGGCTGTGCGTACATGATGAGCTGTAGCTTCCTTGAAACTTAATGTGTTGGCGCTTGATCCTGCCATTTGGCTTTAACTTATCCAGCGGCAGCGATTATGGAAATGAGGACCAGATTGTATCTTTTTGCAGCCTCACTCAAACCTCGCCCCTTAGCGAAGTAAGCGTGTTGCGGTGCTTTCGCACACACTGAATGATGTGTTTTCAGTCCACTTTTGCTGCACTTTAGTGAGCCACACACACTGAATAATGTACTTTCAATCCATTTTTGGATGCATTTTAGTGATTCATGAACACTGAATAATGCACTTTCTGTCCACTTTCAATGCACTTTAGAGATTATTTGAAAGTGGGCTTTACTGTTTCATACAGTAAAATCCAGTTGCAGTGGGCCCTGGAAGGATCGAAAGTGCATTATTTAGGGTGTGTGAAAGCATCTAACTGGTAGCTGGAGAAGAGGGTAGGCCCTCTTGTCTGTTAACTAAATAGAGAACAAGGTATATTGGCAAGTGCATGTTTTTTGCAAAGACGGAATTTGGATTCCCCAAGGAATTGCAGTGGGGTCTGATGCTAATTGTTCTGATGTAGGCAAGGTTGTGCAAGAGACCAAGATTATTCAGGAGGATGAAAGTCCAAGCAGGCTTAGAGGAACTCGAAAAGAATCTCTGAATGGGCAACAGTGATTCAGCATTAATTGGGTAGGATTCTTGCTCCACACACGCAACAAATGGGAGATAGTGACTCATCAGAAAAGAAATAGCAAGGTTCTGGTGAATCGGTCAAGGAAATTATTAGAAAGGAATTGAAAATAACTTCTTCAAAAGCCCTTGCATTTGACCGTTGGTGCATCAACACATGTGTTCAGCTTTAGTTGTGCCATTTCAAGAAGGATATAGAGGTGCTAGAACAGTGTGGGAGAGGGCACCCAAAATGACCAAGGGGCATTTCATTTTAGGAGGGGGAAAGGCCCAGGGATGGCATGATAAACATACCACATTATGAGTGGCATGAAGGAAGTGGGTAGCTTCCTTATACTGGAACCAGAGCAGTCGATTTTAGATGGAAAAGCTAGTATTTTTAACACGGTGCGTAATTAGCTTGCGCAATTTCTTTCCGATGATGTAGCGCTGACGATTGGCAGAGGCAGGACAGGCTCATGGTGAATTGATCTGACGGCAACCACAAGCCAGGATTGCAGCCTTTCAGTTCAGAGGCAGTATGCTGGGGGATGCCCTTTGTGTAGGGTGTGTGTGTGTGTTGCCTTTGCCCTTGCCCTTGCTGGTGAGTTTCCCCGCAGGCGTCTGCCTTGCAGCTGTTGGAGAAACAGAATGCTGAACTGGAATGACCTTTTGGGCTGGTCTTGGGTCCTTACTCAGAGAGGAAATGAGCAGCTGCCTTGTGGGCCAGCGAGAACCTGATCTCCCGTACCTCTGTTCACCTCCCAGCACTGCCTCTCTAGGAAGCCGGCATTCACTTTTCCACCAGGGGGGATTGGGAGGTCCTGCCAGCTAGCCTGCCGACTTTCATGTCGTTTTGCATGAATTTTGACCTGTCACGTTTTCACCCTATCTGAGGAGCTGCAGGGCAGTGTACGTTGTCCCCCCCCCTCTGTTTTATCTGGGCAACATCCCTGTGAAGTCACAGGGTTGCCAGTCTCCAGGTGGCACCTGGAGATCTCAAGTTATTACTGTTGATCTCCCCAAGACCAAGATCTCCTCCCCTGGAGAAAATGACTGCTTTGGAGGGTGGACTCTATGTGGCATTATACCCTGCTGAGGCCCCTCCCCTCTCCTGACTCCACCTCCAAAATCTCCAGGTATTTCCTAGCCCGGAGTTGGCAACCCTGTGTGCAGATGAAGCTGAGTGAGTGACTGGCCCCAGGTCAGGGTTAGGTTGGGAAATCCCTGGAGGGTTTTTTGGGGGTGGGGGTGGGGGAGAGCAAGGTTTGGGGGAGGGGCTTCAGTGCAACATAATACCATAGAGTCTGCCCTCCAAAACAGCCATTTTATCCACGGGAACTGATCTTTGTGGTCTAGAAAACAGCTGTCATTCCAGAAGATCTGCAGGCCCCACGGGGAGGTTGGCATCCCTATTCCAGGTCTCAGGGGTTTTTTGAGTCCCAGTTCCATTCAGACCGTACGCCACATTGGCAGGTGGAACGCAGTCGAAATTGGGCTGACTACCACTTGGGTCCTCCTAGGGGTGGCTGCGGCCTCCCCCTGAGACCCACAAGAGGCCTGTCATGGCAGCCAGGAAAGGTGAAGGCCTGCACCTGGCTTTCAAGGGCAGGGAGGGGCACCTTCTGGGGCCTGTTTGCACCATAAACACTGGGATGTTTGTGGTGATGTACCAGCTGCCTTGTTTCCAAAGCCACCCCTGTTCCCAAGAGCAAGCTGCTGTGTCGTTGGTGTCAACCCCTGCAGAAGGAGTTTCAGGGCACTGAGCACTGTTCCCTCCCGGAACACCCCTTACCCAAGTGCTGACGGTGTCAGTTAGTGTTTACCGTTGTTTTGTCAAACGGTTTCCCTTCCATCTGTTTCCTGCAGCCTTCTTCCTTCAAGAGCCCCCGAGGGCCCCCCCCCTTTAGAAAACACACACTTTACCTGTTATTTCTCTCTCTGTTGATATGCAAGGGAGCTTGTGTGGGTAGAGTTAATATTTGCACAGAGCGACCTGCGGGAGAGATGATTTCTCTCCGGGGGTGGGTGGCTTTAATTCATATCTGAGTAGGGTTCCGGCCGCAGAATCCTGCCCTGAGCTTGAACGTGAACCAAGGCTGGTAACGGTTGCTGCTTTTGCTCTGTGTCCTGCTCCCCGGGCACAATAACTTAGGGCCTTCACAGCTGCACATGGGATTTCAAAGGCCATCAATGCCTTGGTGAGAGTTTATGGAATGGGCATGTCAAAGACCTGCAAACTTGTTCTTGGAGCCTGCGGTAAGAGTGAGCCAACATACCCCTCTCTGCCATTTTCCTTTTCTTTTTTTTTTGGTATTTTTGCATTTCATAGAATCGCAGCGTTGGGAGGGGCCATAGAGACCATCTAGTCCAACCCCCTGCTCAGTGCAGGATCAGACTAGGGCATCTCTGACAACTGTTTGTCCAGCCGCTGCTTAAAGACGGCCAGCGAGGGAGAGCTCGCCACTGCCCTAGGCAGCTGATCCCACTGTGGCACAACTCTTACTCTAAAAAAAGTTTTTCCTAAGATCCAGCCAGTACCTTCCCACCCTTAATTTCAATCCATGATTGCGAGCAATGTTCCCTCTAAGCCGTGGCATCTTGTGAGCAAAAATTCTGCTTTGTGAGCTACTGGCATTCAAGATGTGAGCGAGTAATTCGGCTCCTGCATAAATCAGTCTACTTTGGAGCCAGCCTTCCTGAGCTAAGACAAAAATGTGTGAGCTGGAGGCTGAAAACTTGAGCTAGCTCACATCAACTCAGCTTCGAGGGAACACTGATTGCGAGTCCTCTCCTCTGCTGCCCACAGGAACAGCTCCCCGCCCTCCTCTGAGTGACAGCCCTTCAAAGACTTCAAGAGAGCAGTCGTGTCCCCCCTCAGCCTCCTCTTCTCCAGACTGAACATCCCCACGTCCCTCAGCCTTTCCTCATCCTTGTTTCTCTCCTCTGCACCAGTTCCATTCTGTCCACATCCTTTTTGAAGTGTGTCTGTGTGTGTCCATGCCTGGAAGTCATGGTGACCTCTGGCAACTCCTACCGGAGGATGTTCAGAGAAGTGGCTTGATAGCCTGCCTCTGCCTCCTGGCCTTGGTGTTCTTTGGAGGTCTCCCATCCAGGTATTTGCCATGGTCAGCCCTGCTTGGCTTCCGAGATCTGACGAGATTGGGCTTGCCTGGGCTATCCAGGTCAGGGCTGCCACCTTTCTTTTGGGGACTGACTGTGTAACACACAGACCAGAGACTAAGAAGAAGAGGAGATTGGATTTATACCCTGCCCTTCACTACCCAAAGGAGTCTCAGAGCGGCTTACAAACTCCTTTTCCTTCCCCTCCCCACAACAGACACCCTGTGAGGCAAGTGGGGCTGAGAGAGCTCTGACAGAAACTGCTCTTTTTCAAGAACAGCTGTGCCAGAACTACAGCTTGCCCAAGGTCATCCAGCAGGTGCAAGTGGAGGAATGGGGAATCAAACCCAGTTCTCCCAGATTAGAGTCTGCGCACTAAACTGCTATGCCAAGGGGGCTCCCAGGATCTGGCAGCTAACAATGATGAAGTGGGGCCTGCACCTGGGTTTTCATTTCTTTCTTGGAGGGATCTTGTATCTTTATTCTGTATTATTGCCCTTGCTTCATCTGTACCCTGCCTTTCTCCCCAATGAGAACCCAAAATGGCTTACATTGTTCTCCTCCCTTTTTTCCTTACAACAGCTCTGTGGGGTAGGCTGCACAGAGTATGTATGACTAGGTTAAAGCCCCACCATGAGCTTCCCGTGGCAGAGGAGGGATTTGAACCTGGGTCTCCCAGTTCCTAGTCTGACACACTAAATTGCCTGACTCTCCCTGGCCTGAAAGATGCCAGATGGGCCATCACCAGAGCCAAGGCCTTTTCAGTGGCAGCTCCGCACTGGTGGAATGAGCTCCCGAAAGACATCAGAGCCCTGCAGGACCTCTTACAGTTTATGCATACTATTTATGTATATGGAATTTTTGTATTGTATCTATACATCTGTATTTTATTGTGTTTTAATCTGATGTATGCCACCTTGAGCCTGCTTATGTAGGCAAGGCGGGATATAAATCTAAAGTCCCTGTCCCAAGTAGAAACTGCCAATGTCAAGAGAATTCTCTCCTATAATACTTTCCTCTGGTACTCTTGGCCACCAGGAGTTTTTTGGGGTGTATGTGTGGCAGGGTGCAAGAGAGAAACCAGAGATCTTTTTCTTCCTCTCCATCTGTATCCATCATTGCTGTCCTTGTTCAGCACTCAGCCAGTGTGAAGCAGAGTAGCCGGCTAACACGGGCGATGTTCTATGCAGTTGGTTCACACTCAAAAGATTATTAACCGAGTGCACTTTTTAATAACTATACATAAAACCTAGAAAGCACTGATGACAGAGAATAATCAGTAGATAGGTTAGTTAGGCATAATGGAGAAAGAAAATACGAAAAGCTATCTTGCTTGCCAACCCCGTCCTTACAACTGAGTCTTGGCATCCCTCTCCTGGGTATGGGTCCAGGATAGAACAGCCTGGCAGGGCTTGCCTTTGAGAGCAGTCTCTTGACTCTGAGCCAGGCTAACAGTTACATTTATTTATTTTATTAGATTTATACCCCGCCCTCCCCGCTTTACAGCAGGCTCAGGGCAGCTTACGTTGGTTAATACAAAATAATTAAAATCAAATAAGGTCACCTCAAACAGATCAGCTGCAAACAATCCTAATTTATAAAGTGCTGCATAATAAGTTGTTATAAGATGGCACACTTAAGAGTGTACACAGGATCTCACTGTCATTCTGCTCCTGACCTTCCTGACACATGGGCGGCGCAGGCTAGGTGTCAGGAACCAAGGGCCAGGGCTATTGTTAAAGCTGTTGATGTGGTGTTAATGTGGGGGCAGCTCCTAATTATAGGCCTGGTGTAAGAGCTCCGTCTTGTAGGCCCTGCGGAACTGTAAAAGAACCCGTACATAGATTCTTCTGCAGCCTTTGGAGTTTCCTTTCCACCTAGCCAGAGTTTGGGTGCAGGTTTAAAGTTCTTCCTCCAAGCCTGATTTTGTCTCCTCATTTAGGATCATTTCAGAGGGGAGCTGTGTCGATCTGCAGTAGAATGCTTCGATTTGAGTCCAGTTGCACCTTTGTTGTGTTGTTGCTGTTAGTCATTCAGTTGTGTCCAACTCTTGGTGATTCTATGGGCCAGCTCTCTCCATGTTTTCAGATCTTGTATTGTTTCTTTGCGTCGTTCCATGCTCAGGCTGATGTTGATCTTAGAGACAAACAAAATTTTCAGGGTATAGGCTTTCGAGAGCCAAAGTCCTTTTGTCAGATGCATCTTTGACTCTTGAAAGCTGATACCCTGAAAATCTTGTTGGTCTCAAAGGTGCTGGACTTGAATCTAACTGCTTCACTTGGGCTTGGCTGAAGGTGCCAAGCAGGGAAATTAAAATTTGATTCCTTGGTTCCTTTGACAGCCAGATCAAATGGCAAATTGAAGCCGAGGTTCGGTTTTCCTTTGGTTGGCTCATAGGACTTTTATCGTCCCCATTGGCAGGTGTATGTGTATTGTTATAAGAGCCTCCACTGGTGTTAAATTAGCTTAGCAAAACTCAGGAGGCTCCAGGAGGGTCTCTCTTATTCTGGCCCCATTCTCCTTTTGTATACAATCAAGCTTTGCCCAGAAATATCCTAGCTTGGTTGTGTGCTTCTTTTGTGTTTTGGGCTCATCCTCTGCTGTCTCTTTTCTCCATGCCAAGTTGGTGTGGGGGAGGGCTTTGTTGGTATCTGCCAACTGAGGTCCTACTTTGGGCATCTGATGGGACTCTGTTCTGTGGGAAATTCTGCCACAATAAGTGTCTTTCGGGTGCCCCAAGATCTATTTTTTAATGTAGGCCGCAAAAGATTTAACGTTGCCACCCCTCTGGAGTATGAAAATGGCAAATTACATTCATTGGAAGGTCTTGCGGTCCAGCCATGTTCTTACTGCCCCTGCAAACAGGCCTGATGAGATGAGGCAACTGGGAAGTCTCGGTGACTTCTTGTTGGTTTTTGCTTTTTCCCAGAGAAGAATGTGGATGGGTCTGTTAGAGGCAGTGCAGACATCCGTTTGGGTCCTGTGGTTGCATTTGTGCATTTGTCATGCTAGAAGTCTTGTCCACCAGACACTGTTCTTTTTTGGTGGAGGGGAGCATAAGGAGGAGAGATTTGTACTGTAGTGCTGTGCAAATAGACTGCAGTTGTGGGTTTTCTCTCCTTCCTGTGACTAATTGCACCCTCTCCACGATGAGACCAGCAAGGGACGTGGAAGGGTTAATCTGATCATTTATCCAATGTGAATGTCCCTGGCCTCTTTGCGCCAGTTTGGTGTAGTGGTTAAGTGCGCGGACTCTAATCTGGGAGATCTGGGTTTGATTCCCCACTCCTCCATTTGCACCTGCTGATGTGACCTTGGGTCAGTCACAAGCTCTGGCACAGCTGTTCTTGAAAAAGAGCAGTTTCTGTCAGAAGTTCTCTCAACCCCACCTACCTCACAGGGTGTCTGTTGTGGGGAGAGGAGGGGAAAGGAGTTTGTAAGCCGCTCTGAGACTCCAAGTCAAGGGCGGGGTATAAATCCAATCTCTTTCTCTTCCCCCTCTTCCTCCTCTATCTCCATCATCTCGGAGAGCTTGATTCGCAGGTCTGCCCCATGTTATAGAAATTGGCTCTTGTACGATTGCTTGAGTTGCAGACCAAGCGGCTTCCAAGCTCCGTGGATGAGTCTTCTTCGCTGCCCCCCTAACTGAGCAAGTCCTGCTTGGGGCTCGCCTACTTCTTCTCTTTCTTCTCTTCCTCCAGAGAACATGACTGTCCCAGCCAACGCCAGCCTCTCCACCGGCAACCTGACGACGGCACACGAGGAGCCGGTGCGCGTGAACGGCTGGCTCACCTGCAAGGAGCAGGACGAGATGCTGAACCTGGCCTTTACCGTGGGCTCCTTCCTGCTGAGCGCCATCACTTTGCCTCTGGGCATCGTCATGGACAAATACGGTCCCCGGAAGCTGCGACTGCTGGGCAGGTGAGTCCTGGGAACCGGGCTTTTGCTGGGCCTGGGGCGGAAATGGGCGCACGGCACTTGGACGGGTGTAGTCCAGCAGCAGGTGGTACAGAAACAGGCAAGCCATCTCTGATAAGAACGAGGTTGCGAGTTCGGGCATGGGTCTCTGCATCAGCTATCTCCCCGCCAGTTATATGGCCTGTCTGCACAGTTTCTCCCTAGCTTGCAGATGCTGTGGGGGCAAAGTGCACAAATTGAACTCTTCGGAGTGCCAGAGGAGGGGGAGTTGGAGTTTCCCGCTCTTGAAGGTTGAAAAACAAAAAGCAAAAACTGCTGGGATTGCTAGCTGGCCAAGAAAAAAAAAAAAGCAGCCTAGCCTGTTCTTGTGCCTTGACTATTAGGGGTTGAGTTTTATCTCTGTGTCTGGAAAAGCTTTGATTCCCGCAGAACCAGCTGCTCCTGGAAGCCCAGGAGCAAAGGATAGACCAGTCGGTGATGGAAGGTGTTGTCAAGCTGCGGCTGACTTAGCAAGAGGTGTTCAAGGCAAGAGATGTTCCAAGGTGGTTTGCCACTGCCTGTCACTGTATAGCAACCCTGGACTTCTTTGGTGGTCTCCCACCAAGGTACTAACCAGGGCTGACCCTGCTTAGCTTCCAAGACCTGATGATATTGGAATAGCCTGGGCTACCTAGGTCAGAGCATAGCCCTATTCGTGGTGGGAAGCGTCATCGAGTTGCAACCGACTTATGGTGACCCTGTAGGGTTTTCAAAGCAAGGGTTGAACAGGGGTAGTTGATCATTGCCTGCCTCTAAGTTGCAGCCTTGAACACTTGAAACTGCCTTCTACTGAATCAGACCTTTGGTCCGTCAAGGCCCCTATTGTCTGGGCAGACTGGCAGTGGCTCTCCGGGGTCTCAGGCAGAGGTCTTTCCCATCACCTCCTGCCAGATCTTTTAATTGGAGATACCAGGGACTGAACCTGGAACCTTCTGCTTGCCAAGCGGATGTTCTGCCACTGAGCCACAGCCCCTCCCAACGTTGAACTTCCTTAGAGGTCTCTCATCCAAGTAATAGCCAGGGCTGACTCTTCTTAGCTTTGAAGATCTGAGAGATTGGGCTAGCCTGGGCCCAAATTGTGTCTGCCAGTCGAGGAGGGCGGCACCTTGTCTTGGGTGCTGAGACCCCAGTCCTTCCCAAAGCTGCTGTAGTCCTCTATGGAGTTCTGAATGCCGCCAGAGCTGAACTACTGATGTTACAGTTGGATGCATCTCACATGCCTGTCTGAGCATCCAGCACTGGGTTGAGCCAGACAACTGCACACATCGTGAGGAGGATATAACCGCTGTAATCTTAAAGAGGGCAATGGGCAGTGCAAGACCCTGTGCGACTCCTGATTGCTGCTGAGCGGGGCTTCCTGTGTCAATGAGCGGCCGCTCACGCTCACGGCTTAGAGCGAACAGTGCAACTGACCCAACGGGGTGGCATGAAATGCAGAGCCCAGCAAACAAACTGAAGTATGCAGAGAAGGATGGAGAGTGCAGGAGGGGGTACGTGACTCTTGCAGTCGGATCACGGTGTGGGAGAGTGCAGCCTTTAAGTTTGCCTTGGCCTGGCTGGAGTTTTGCGAACCAGGATGTCACACCTGTAGGTGACACTGTGGAATCTGGCACAGACTTCTGCATCTTGGTGACTTAACGTTCAAGGCAAAATGGGCAGGCTTCTAAGTAACAGTGCCAAGGAAGTCTTCGCTGCTAGTGACTGTGGCACGTTCATTCCCCCCCCCCGTGCTTCACTGATGTCTTGACCAGTTGGACAGTGGTGGAAGAAGGGCAGAAGCCCCTTTGTCTTCACTGCATCTTAAGTTGATGATGAAATGGAGGGGGATATTTCAGAGATGGGCTTGGTGGAAAGCAAGGGATCATTTTGTAGAAAAAGAGGTGCAGGAGCTCATTAGCATAACTCATTAGCATAACTAATTTGCATATGCCACACCCCCTGACATCACCGGAAGTGTGTCAGAAGGCAACACCCACCGCTCAGACTCCACCCCTAGGGACTGTCTTTCCACTCTGGCGGCTGTCATTCCAGTCCCAGAGTAGCCTATCTGGGCCCAGGAGGAATGCTATACGTGCTGAGGGCGGGGCTTGCTGCCGCCTGTGCTTCTGACTGCCGGAGCTCTGCTCCTGCGCACTCCTGCGCGCTCCTGCTCCAAATGACCCCTGGTGGAAAGCAAGCAGTGCTGCCCCCGTTTTCTGTACACGTGGGATGTGCTTAGTGTCGTCCCCCCCCCCCCAAAAAAAGGAGTGACAGTTGGTCCTTGCTGTGTTTCAGCGCTTCTTTCGCCGTATCCTGTGTGATGATTGCTTATGGTGCCAGTAACCCTGACTGTAAGTACACGGCTGCGAACTGGGGGATATTTCAAGGGGAGGGCTGGGGGCTGTGGGGGGACGTGGGCCCTTGGCTACTGGTTCCAGGCCTCATTCCACCCATGGGCTGCCTCTTCCGTAGCCTCATCTCTGTGCCAACAGAAGCCAAACTTTGCAAAACCAGAAGGGCCACCTAAATGATCAAAGGGGGGCCATGGTTTGGGGAGGCGGCGGCTTTATTTGGAGTAGCGCTGGCACTGGGTGGGGGAACCATGGCTTGGCATGAGAGCTCTTTGCTGCCAGGGCCGTGGGTCTTGTGTGACATTGAAATACACTTCTAGTCTGGATCCATGTGCCCTCTAAGCTGTGGAGTCTTGTGAGCAAAAATTCTGTTTTGTGAACTCCTGGCATTCAAGTTGCGAGCAAGCCATTTGGCCACTGCATAAACTAGTTTGCTCTGGAGCCATCCCTTCCTGAGCTAGCCAGAGGCTAAAGAACTGTGAGCTAGCTCACACTAACTCAGCTTAGAGGGAACACTGGTCTGGGTAGCTGAGTGTGGGCACCACCTGGCAGTGCCCCTTTCGAGGCCTCTGCTGGTTCTGCATCTGGAGACGGTTTTCCCTGGAGCTGCTAGGGAAGGAGCCTTTGTCCTTCTCTGGGCAGAGCCACACTGGTGCTCTGCCACAGTGTGGCTCTTTGGAGCCCTCTCCCTAGTGCTCACGGGTCAAGAGCTGGCCTGGCTGCACAGAGCGCTGTTCCCAGGGTGACACTCTCAACAGCCTGAGCACGCCAGGCTCCCAGCCCTTTGGCTCCCCTCTGGCCTGCATTCCACAGTGCTGTGGTCTCCAGTTTCTCCATGCTCTGAGGAGGCCTGGCTCCCAGGAGACCCAGGCGGTGCTGCTGCGGCCTTTGGGGGCTTCTCGGCTCCTCACAATTTTTGTCCTTCCTCTGCAGCTCTGTCCGTGTTGATCTTCTTCGCGCTGGCGCTGAATGGTTTTGGGGGGATGTGCATGACCTTCACATCGCTCACGGTGAGTGCTCTTACTTCTGTTGTTTAGCTGGCCCCGGGCACCTGGCCCATTGTCGGCCTGTATGTCTCCTACTGCTTGAACTGTCACGGTCCTTCCCCCAGGAATCCTGGGAACTGTAGTTTGGCGATACTGAGACTTCTGTGTGGTGGGAGGATGCCAGCTGCTTCCCTCCAGGTCTTCTTTATAGTACTGGGGCTGGGGTGTCAGCCTATATATTTCATACTGCTTGAACGGTCAGGGTCCTTCCCCAAGGAATCCTGGGAACTGTAGTCTGGTGGTGATACTGAGACTTCTGTGTGACGGGAGCATGCCGGCTGCTTCCCTCCAGGTCTTCTTTATAGTATTGGGGGGGGGGGGGGTGTCAGCCAGTGTTCCCTCTAAGCTGAGTTAGTGTGAGCCAGCTCACAGTTTTTTAGCCTTCGGCTCACACATTTTTCTCTTCGCTCAGGAAAAATGGCTCCAGAGCAAACTAGTTTATGCAGTAGCTAAATTGCTGGCTCACAACTTTAATGTGGGGAGCTCACAAAGTAGAATTTTTGCTCACAAGGCTCCACAGCTTAGAGGGATCTTTGGCGTCAGCCTATATGTCTCATACTGCTTGAACTGTCAGGGTCCTTTCCTGAGGAATCCTGGGAACTGTAGTTTGGTGGTGATACTGAGACTTCTGTATAATGGGAGCGTGCTGGCTGTTTCCCCCCGGGTCTTCTTTACAGTATTGGGGCTGGAGGGTGCTGGGGACAGTGTTCTCTGCTGCCTGGTCCTTCCCTTTCATCTTCCTCACCCCCAGTACTGTAAGAGTGCCTTGGGGGAGGAAGTAACCATGGCTCCCGCCATCCTGTCTTCTGCATGTAGGCCAGACCAGTGTTCCCTCTGAGTTAGTGTGAGCTAGCTCACAGTTTTTTAGCTTCCGGCTCACAGATTTTTGTCCTATCTCAGGAAGGATGGTTCCATAGCAAACTAATTTCTGCAGTAGCCAAATCGCTTGCTTACAACTTGAATGCCAGGAGCTCACAAAGGTGAATTTTTGCTCACAAGACTCCGGAGCTTAGAGGGAGCATTGGCCCAGACACTCCAACCCCCATGAGGAGAGCAGTATCTGGGCTTTAAAGGCAAGGAGACCAGGCCCACACTTTCTCAGGATGAAGCAGAACAAATTTAGAGTCCAGTGGGACCTTTAAGACCAACAAAGGTTTATTCAAGGTATACGCTTTCGTGTGCAATGCATACCTTGAATAAACCTTTGTTGGTCTTAAAGGTCCCACTGGACTCTAAATTTGTTCTGCTGCTTCAGACCAACACGGCTGGCCACCTGGAACTATCTTCGGGACGAAACAGTGAGCAAAAAGGAAGTTGGCGCAGGTGGAGACGGGTGAGGCCTGCGCTTGCTCAGGAGGAGAGAGTGAGCTGTTAAGGACAGTCTTAGGTACGTGCCACCTGTGTGAGTCAGTTGTGCTTTATGTTGTGCTGCCGAGCTTATTTTGAACTCACTCTGGATGGGGCATGTGTCTTTTTTTGGCTGCACGAGTGCTGTGGGAGGGCCTGACATGTCCTGCAGGCCATATGTTGTTGACAGGCCTTTCTGTGTAAGTCGTCCTGAGCCTGCCTTGGCGAGGAGGACAGGATATAAATTAACTAAGTGATGACATTTCCTATAAATTGCATGCATTTGGGGTTGGTTTGCCATTTTGGTTACGCCGGAGTCTGTATCAAACACAGACAGTTGCTTCCTTTTACACCCCGATCGAAATGGATGCAGACCGTTCACTTGCTGCATTTTTTCCAGCAGCACGCATTATGGCAGCTTTCTGCCAGTTCTGCAGTGCCCAGCGTCGGCTGTGGTACACACTGCTGTCCAAAGTGGTTAGTTGTCGCTTTTTATCGAAAGGGCACGGGAGGAGCTCAGTCCAAAGGACTGGCCTGAATAAAGGGCTCAATCAGATCAAGCATCTTGTTCTGTCCATCATCGTTGCCCGGCAGTCTCTTGCAACCTCAGGCTGTCTAGGCGCGGAGGGCAGTTAACCTTTCAGTCTCCAGTCAGTTTTGCTGTTCAAAATGAGCTGCCCCATTTGCTTTCAAGAGAGGAATGTGGGGAGAGCCACTTTCAGATAGTGAAGAACCAGTGGAGGCTGAAGGGTTAACTCTCTTCCTTGCAGGACCCAAGGCAGATCGAGGTATGTAGAGGTCTGCAACTTTCTTTTTGTGCACAGGACAAAGCAGCTTCTTGAACCCTAAGAAAAGTGCTGTGTTGTTTGCACAGGGCTCAGTTTTATGCCCCGGGCCTTCCAGACAGGATTTTATCAAGTAAACAGCTTTTTTTGTGTGTGAAGCACAGAAGTTTCTTGGATTGTGTCTGTTTTCCTGCAATGCAAATGGCCATGTTTATATCTCGGGGAGGGGGGAATCAAAAATGCTTTATCCACTCGGCATAGCTTGTGGTCAGATGGAGGGCAGCATCGTTGCTAGAACTGGGTGGGTGTGTTTGTCTGACCGGCTGGCAGAGCTGTGGAAGCCTACCTTCTGCTGCAGGGGCAGGCGGGGAGGGCTTGCTGGGGCATAATAGAGGTGGTGGGGAAGAGTTCATTTCATTTTCAAGCAGGAGGGCCCCCCCATTGTCACTGGAGACCAGTGGAGTGAACATCCACCAAGTGCAAAGGCAGGCCTGTGCCCCAGTTGCAGAGTAAGCAGAGGAGAGGGGAGGACAGCAAGGGGGCAGCCCCTGTTGCAGCTCCTGCTTTGGGGTGGACAAGGCCCCCCCATATAATAGAGGCCTGAGCAACAAAAGCAGTCACTTATTTGGGAAAGGAGGCAGGGCGCCTGACTCCCGGTTGGAGCTTCAAATGGCTTTGTGCCCAAAGGAACGAGCTCAAGGCAGTCTCGTGCGGCTGAATTCTTCCTTGGCAGCAGCGCGGAGCGTGGGAGGGGCAAGGGGCTTGCTTGGCATGGCTTGTCCTGATGCGTCCCTCCCCGCTACTTCTCTTGGAGGGGGAAAGAGAACAAAGTTGAACAGCTGTTTTGTTTTTTTTTAACTTGTGTGTGCGTGAATTTCAGAGGAGAGACTTTGAGAAAAGAGCACGCCGTTTTAAGGAGCAACTAAAAGCTGCAGAGGTTGGCGGGGTGGAGGTCTGCGGTTTGGCAAAGAGGTGAGGGGGCTCACGCGGAAGGCGTTTGCTGCTTCTTCCCTCCGAGGCTTGTGCATTCCCAGTGGCTGTGGTGCGCTGAGCTCTCACGGAAATGGAAGTCCTGGTTTTGGAGGAGGACTGGACTGGGTATATCCAGTGATTAAGAGTGATTCACACATGGAATTCACTGCCACAGGAGGTGGTGGCAGCTACAAGCAAGGAGGCTTCAAAGGGAATTGGATAAATATATGGAGCAGAGGTCCATCAGTGGCCATTAGCCACAAGGTGTAGATAGGAACTCTCACTCTGGGGTAGGTGATGCACTCTATTCTTGGTGCTGGGGTGGTCAGCAGTGGGAGGGCTTCTAGTGTCCTGGCCCTACTGGTGGGCCTTCTGATGGCACCTGGTATTTTTGGCCATTGTGTGACAGAGTGTTGGACTAGATGGGCCACTGGCCTGAGCCAACATTGGCTTCTCTTATATTCTTTTGTTCTTATATCCCAGTTGCCTGCCTTTGGGCTTGGTGAGCATACACAGCTGCTGTCTTCCGAGTCATCCCTCCTCTCATCAAAGTCACACTTGTCTCCTTTGACTGGCAGCTGCTCTCCAGGGTCTTTCTCACCACCTGTCACCTGACCTCTCTTAAAGCCAGGGATCAAACCTGGGACCTTCTGCATGCAAGAGAGATGGTTTGCCTCTGAGCCCTGGCCCCTCCTCTCGAGTGGGGTGGTCTTTGGACTGCTGCAGTTCTGTTTGTGGAGTGCTCCAGGAAGTAGGGGCTGTACCAGAGAGGGGGGGAGTGCTTAATGGCCTCCTGACCAGAAAGGAAAGGGTTTCTTTGTGAACTTGCAGCTAGTGGGCCAACATCAAAAAACCGCTTGGGCCAGGGCTACTTGGGAAACAGAAGATCTGTGGTGTGAGGGGCTGTGGCTTGGTGGGAGAGGATCTGCTTGCCATGCAGAAGGTCCCAGGTTCAATCCTCAGTGTCTTCAGTTAAAAGATTTCAGTTCATAGTGGAAGTGAAGGACCTCAACTGGAAACGTTGGAGGGCAGCTGTCAGTCAGAGGAGACAATGCTGATCTTGCTCTATCAAAGGTCTGGCTCAGCAGAAGGCAACCTCGTGTGGTCTGTCACAGCTGTGGAAGGTATGCTGTCATTGGAGCCATAATCAGTGTTCCCTCTAAGCTGAGTTAGTGTGAGCTAGCTCACAGTTTTTTAGCCTCCGACTCACACATTGTTTGTCTCAGCTCAGGAAGGATGGCTCCAGAGCAAACTAATTTACGCAGCAGCCAAATCACCTGCTCACAGCTTTAATGCCAGTAGCCCCGAAAGTAGAATTCTTGCTCACAAGACTCCACAGCTTAGAGGGAGCACTGGCCATAATACTCCTCGGAAGGCCTGACCCTTGAAACGGTGACATCCTAGCCAAGTCCTTTGAGTCAAGGCAAAGACATTACCAGCCCATGGCGATCTGGCTTACATGGCAAAACGTGCATCCCCGATATCTCTCATTTGAACCAGTCAGTCTCAGCTGTGCGTGTTTTGTGCCCCAGTTGCAGGTACTAGAGGTGGGTCCAAGACCCGGGGGTGGGGAAAGGTGTCACTGCAGTGCAGTCTCTGCTGCGGCTTCCCTCCCTCCGTGGCCGCATCTCTGCAAGCAGTGCAACCAGTTGCTCTGAGGTCGTCCAAGGACAGGGCTCCTGCATTCCATCCAAAGTTCTCCAGCCAGAGGGGAGTGGCGTGGAGTGACACCAGAGCAAAGGTGCTGCAGGTATTCTGTCTGCTGGAGCACATGGAAAAGGCAGGTGGACTCTAAAGCAGCAGAGAAACTGGACACCGCCCATGGCTGTGTTCTCTCCCTCTTTCCCCTGCCCCGGGCAATTCTCCAGTGCCGGCATTTCCCTTCTGTACAGCCAGCCCTGAGTCAGCCAGTGAAAACACCATTTCTGAAATCCTGGAAAGAAGGCAATGATATCACCTCTTGCGCCACCTCTGGCCCATGGGAAGCAGCTGGAATCTAGCTCTGCCGGTGGCTGCCTTATCTGACTTTTCCCGAAAGGATTTGTGTGTGCAGGGCACGTTTTTGAATGGTGACTCATCTTCTGTTGGTTTTTGAACTTGCTGCTGCTTACTCAGAGATTAAATAGGGGTGCATCCAATTACTCTGTTTTTTGCAGTGATGTTCCTGTCTCCTCCCTGCCCCTTGAAGTCTTGGGCTTGTCCCAGGGAAATGTTATCTCTGCAGCCCTTGGGGAATAGATGAGGCAATGATGCTCTGTATTCTGAGTGCTTGGGGGGCACGAGTAGGAGGGCTCTTGGAGTTCTGCCCCTGTTGGTGGACCTCCTGGTGGCACCTGGGTTTTGGCCACTGTGTGACACAGAGTCTTGGGCTGGATGGGCCACTGGCCTGGTCCAACATGGCTTCTCTTATGTTCTTAATTTAACTACTGCTTCTGAATCAGCCTCAAGCAGGTCGCTTCCATGCAGAACCTTTGCTCTGTATTCCGTCCCCCAACTGCAGCCACTGGTGGGGCAGGGCTTCCACATGATAGCATCATGAAGTCCTGTATTGTCTAGGCTTTCCACTGCTTTGCTGCCTGTTTTCCCATATCTCTTTTCTGTACAATCTTTCCTGAAAGGTTATCTTCAAAGTGGGGCTTGGGATCTGCGTGGATGTATTTCTGCACCAGCACCCTTTCCCCCTTTACCTACCAGCTGTTCTTTCAGTTCTTATGGTAGGAAGGGGGAAATGGTGACTTTCCTTGCTGGATAGCTCCCTTAGATCAAGACTGGATAGGGAATCTCTCTTTCCTTTGGCCTGAATGGGAGTCTCCTCTACTACCCAAGCTGTTCCCCAGTTCTCTCTCTGTGTTCAAACTGCTCTTAGCTAATGCTAAATTCAGACTGTGTTCAGTCAGGGCTGAAATCTGACTCTGTCGGCACTAAACCCTTTTTCTGTCAGCTGTTCTCAGATGGTCTCAGTACCTGTCTCTTCTCAGTTAAGGCAGGAATCTGGCTGAATGTCCTCAGCATATAGCTCTCACAAGACTGGAGCAGCCTGTCACTCAAGGCCCTCTCTTTCTGTGAAGAATTAAACCATCACAGTGCTTTATCTGTTTACACAGCACTTCCAAGCTTTTAAAAGTGCAGCCCGTGACAAGGGGCATGTGAGATCAAGGGTCTGTGGCAAAGGAGACTCTCTCAAGTGTCTGCGGCAAAGGAGGTGTGCCATTTGGGTGTTCTGGCAGCCCAGCTAGAGCTGATCAGCTAGTGCCAGTTTGGTGTAGTGGGTTAAGTGCGCGGACTCTAATCTGGGAGAACCGGGTTTGATTCCCCACACCTCCACTTGCACCTGCTGGATGACCTTGGGCAAGCCATAGTTCTGGCACAGCTGTTCTTGAAAAAGAGCAGTTTCTGTCAGAGCTCTCTCAGCCCGACTGACCTCACAGGGTGTCTGTTGTGGGGAGGGGAAGGGAAAGGAGTTTGTAAGCCGCTCTGAGACTCCCTTTGTTCCTTCTCAGCTGCCCAACATGTTCGGCGACCTTCGCTCCACCTTCATCGCTCTCATGATCGGCTCTTACGCATCTTCGGCAGTTACTTTCCCCGGAATCAAGGTAGGTGGGATGGAACGTTGTACGCTCTGTGCTACTGCTCTCGCTTGGAAGAGCACGAAAGGAGGCTCGGCGAAGACGTGCGGTTTCTGTGGGGGAAGTCAGAGCAACCTTGCCACTCTCTGTAGCTTCAGCAGCCAGGGGGTCATTGTGGGACAGGTGGGATTGGATCGGTCTCTAGTCAGTCCGGCTTTACCGTGGTGCCAAGAAGTGCCCTAAAACACACTGCAAATCGGGCCACTCTTTTCTTAGGAGCAGGTGCTTAGCTGAGAAAATGAGCTGTGGCCATTATTTGTCCGTTTCCTGCCCCCCCACTATTGCACGCTTGGTTGATTTCCTTTCTTAATGGCTTGGCTGGAAAGACAAAGGCAATTAACGTGGGGTGAAAAGTTAGAATCCACTCCCAGCTTGGAACATGCAGGCTTACTAAGCCCAGAAATTAGATTTATCAACGTACATTAAGAACATAAGACGAAAATCAAAGAAACAGCACCAATTTGTTTCTACTTGGCCTTAGTGGATAGGCAGCTGTTCATTAGTAACAGGCCATATCATTTCCAGAGAGCAAAACTCTGTGTTTTGCATGTGAGTGTTCTTTACCGTAGCCAATGTCCATTCAATGTCCATGTTGGGGAACCATACCGTAGCCCAGTGTCCATTCAATGTCCATGTTGGGGAACCATACCATAGCCCAGTGTCCATTCAATGTCCATGTTGGGGAACCATACCGTAGCCCAGTGTCCATTCAATGTCCATGCTGGGGAACCATACCGTAGCCCAGTGTCCATTCAATGTCCATGTTGGGGAACCATACCGTAGCCCAGTGTCCATTCAATGTCCATGTTGAGGAACCATACCGTAGCCCAGTGTCCATTCAATGTCCATGTTGGGGAACCATACCGTAGCCCGGTGTCCATTCAATGTCCATGTTGGGGAACCATACCGTAGCCCAGTGTCCATTCAATGTCCATGTTGGGGAACCATACCTAGCCCGGTGTCCATTCAATGTCCATGTTGGGGAACCATACCGTAGCCCGGTGTCCATTCAATGTCCACCTTGGGGAACCATACCGTAGCCCAGTGTCCCATTTTGGGGAACCATACCGTAGCCCAGTGACCATTCAATGTCCATGTTGGGGAACCATACCGTAGCCCGGTGTCCATTCAATGTCCATGTTGGGGAACCATACCGTAGCCCGGTGTCCACATTGGGGAACCATACCATAGCCCAATGTCCATTCAATGTCCACATGGGGGAACCATACCGTAGCCCAGTGTCCATTCAATGTCCACATGGGGGAACCATACCGTAGCCCAGTGTCCATTCAACATCCATGTTGGGGAACCATACTGTAGCCCAGTGTCCATTCAACATCCATGTTGGGGAACTATACTGTAGCCCAATGTGCACACACACACGACCTTATTCGCTTTCGATTGGGGAGAGTGGGTTGCCTCGGGCTATCTCCTGGGTCTGTGGCAAAGTCAAGAGTGTCAACAGTGACAATCCTGAAGAATACGTTTATGGGACTACTTCATCATAGGGAAACTGACAACCTATGGCTCTCTATTATATAAGAATTATGAAAGATTTATGAAATTGTGATACCCCACAATACAGTCTATCTCAGAAAAGGGGATATTACTTAAAAATCCACATTACCATCACTTAATATACTTTTGAATTAAATCTACTGACCCAGCAAAGGCAATCTCACATTGGAAACCTTCAAATGCTTTTAGAGGATGATAGGTAAGGAGTATGGAAAGAAAGTATATCAGACTAGATTGAACCTCTGGTGGGCATCATTGTTGGGAAAATATTGTTAATTTAAATTTGTTGCCTACTTTTTGCGTAGTTGTTAAATAATGGGGGTCCCATGGACAAGCAAGCTCGAGTCTAGCGATCAGCTCAACTTTATTTGTGATTTCAGCAAGAGCAAGACGAGACTCCAGAGCCGCAGCTCTTGTTAAATAGCCTGCAGTTGCCACACCCAAACACACCCCACTCCCAGGGATAGGCTATTTACATAACATTACTACTAGACTGGTTACTTTCAGAATCCTGGCAGGCTATTGTTCTTGTGCTCCAAGCTCAGCCAGTCTCTGGGGTGATTCAATCAGGAATGATTCAATCCCAGTACATAACAGTAGTATAGATAAAGTGCACAAAGTTTTTGTTGTTTCTTGGATTTGCTTAATGCTTGTAATTATGTAGCTTAGATATATGGTTGTGTTGTTTCGCTATGAAAACTGTTCAAAATTAAAAATTAAAAAAAGAGTGTTACCAGGGCTGTCTCTGGCCACGTCTCCGTCTCCTAGCCACCAAGCTGTGGCTTGAACCACTGGAGGAAATTCTGGCCAGGGAGGATGATATGCAATCCTCTGCCACTGTGTTGTCCATGCTCTAAACAAAATACATCTTGCAGGGCACTTTTAACAATATAGGACGGGAGATTGTGTGTGTGTACACACCAGTCACTGATTCCTTTGTCCCGCCCTGGATCCTGCAAGGTCCTCAAATAGTTACGATGAGAAGTTTGCTCACAGCCTGCATCTCTGAACCTGGACTGATCGGTGCCAGGTTGAAGAGGATGATGCAACCACGTAACGGCTCTACATCAGCTAGAGTAGCCATCCAAGAACTGGTGGAGGTGACAGCCCCGAATTGTTTGTGCAAGAGTTGCCGCGCCCTGCTTGGGAAAGGGAGAGCTGTTGGAAAGGCCCCAAAGGAATCCACTGAGATCAGCATTCTGGTGCCAGCAGCAGCCTGCCAGATGCCCGCAGGCAGGGCATGAAGGCCCCAGCCCTTGCTTTCGATCACCCCACAGCACCTGGCATTTGTACACTGCCTCTGAACAAGGAGGTTCTCTTCTGGTGGGCTCGCTTCTTTTTTAAAGCTATTGAAGTCCACAGCCATTGAAGTCCACAGTCTGTGGAATTCACTGCCACAAGATACAAAGCCGTGGGTGCTCCCATACCCTGGCATCTCTTCCCTTCCCAGCATCCTGTGCAAATGTGCATTTCTCTGGAACGTTCAATAAGTTTGTTTTAAAAATGACAGTTGACAAGGGTAGGAGGTGAAGAGTTCGTTGGCTGATGGAATCGACTCTGGCAAATGCTAGTGGTTAGGCATGTCGGGCTAGTATCTGGGAGGCCCAGGTTCGAATCCCCACTTGTGCCATAGATGTTCGCTGGGTGACCTTGGGGCCAGTCACACACTCTCTCAGCCTAACCTACTTCACGGGGTTGTTGTGAGGATAAAACAGAGGAGAGGGGAACGTTGTAAGCTGTTTTGAGTCCCTGTTGGGGGACAAAAAGGCGGGATATCAGTGAACTAAAGAAATAAATAGGCAGAGCCTTTTTCTGTGGCTGGAAAGTCTGGTCCAGTTGCAGATGAGCAGGCCCTGAGACCTGTCCCCCCCTCTGCAGTGGAGCGCCCAAGTGGCATCTTTTGAACCTTGGGCTCCAATGCCTAAGCCGGTTTGCCTTTTCTGGGCACCCTTTGGAAACCTGGCTGGTAACGGTCGGTCTCTCTTCTTGCTTCCCAGGTGATCTACGACTTTGGGGTCTCCTTCATCCTCATCCTGCTGGTCTGGGCCTGCTGTGCGGGTCTGGTCTTCTTCAACTGCTTCTTCAACTGGCCGCTTGAGCCGTTCCCAGGCCCCGAAGACATGGACTACACGTGAGTCCCCTGGGAGCAAAGGGTCCCTGGAGTGGGATTCTCTCTGAGGGATGCTGGCCTGAGGGAGGAGGGAGGTCATCATGCCCAAGGCTTCCAAGCATGACTCTTGGTGGGACCCACGAGGTGCAATTCTTCTTGGAATGTCTTCTGCATGAGTCCTACCAAAATGAACAGGAGCATGGTCTGGCTCTTGCAAAGCTTTGTTTCGGTCTGAGACGGCTTTAGGTTTTGGAGGACCCTAGGCAGGCAATGCTCAGGGGTCCCCTCTCCTCCTCTGACCACCACCAGGACCCCTGTTTGTGCCTTCCATTGAGCCCACCCACCTCCATCAGTTTGGCGGAGTGGTTAAGTGCATGGACTCTAATCTGGGAGAACTGGGTTTGATTCCCCACTCCTCCACTTGAACCTGCTGGATGACCTTGGGCAAGCCATAGTTCTGGCACAGCTGTTCTTGAAAAAGAGCAGTTTCTGTCGGAGCTCTCTCAGCCCCACCTACCTCACAGGGTGTCTGTTGCAGGGAGGGGAAGGGAAAGGAGTTTGTAAGCTGCGCTGAGACTCCTTCGGGTAGTGAAGGGCGGGGTATAAATCCAATCTCTTCTTTTCTTCTTCTTCTTCTTCACTTCCCCCTGTGTGTTCTTCCTTCCTCTGCCCGTTTGTGAGCCTTAACACTGGCTGTGTATCATTTCCCCAATGGTGGTGGATGGGTGTATACAGATGGGAACGCCAACATTGTGCCACCATTGGACACCCCCACACATCCTTCCTTGGCAGCATGTGGTTGGGGGCTCTGTGGTGTTGGGTCCCACCAGAAAGCTTGGGCCTTGGCAGCTTCTCCACCTCTGGGCATGCCGACACCAGTCCTAGTTTCAGTGTCTCTTGTACTGGAAACCATCCCAAAGTGACTTGGCTCCGAAGGGTCATGGGTCAGCCCTGTTTGACTTATGACTCCCTCCGATGCCGATTTCCACCACATGGCCGAGGCTGCCTTTCCCCCAGATGTGGAGCCCCACAGGCAAGCCCCAGCCGGGATGAACTGAGGGGTGCTCACCCACCTCTTGTCCGCCCTCCCTGCTTCTGCTGATCAGGGTGAAGATTAAGTTCAGCTGGCTGGGTTTTGACCACAAGATCACCGGGAAGCAGTTCTACAAGCAAGTGACAACCGTGGGCCGCCGCCTCAGCGTCGGGGGCTCGATGAAGAACCACAAGGAGATGGCAGCCCTGCAGGACGGCAGCAAGCTCTGCCTCTCGACGGTGGACCTGGAAGTGAAGTGCCAGCCGGACACGGCAGGTATGACTCAGGGTGGGGTTGCCAGGAGCCCAGGGAGAAGGCCATGCCTAGGGTTGCCAGTGTCCTGGGGATTTTGGGGGTGGAGCCTGGGGAGGGACTTCAGCAGACTTCCGCCATAGAGACCAACTTCCAAAGCAGCCATTTTCTCTAGGGGAACTGATCTCTGTTGCCTGGAGACCAGTTATAACACCAGGGAATCTCCAGCCGACACCTGGAAGCTGGCAACTCGAGCTGCAGCCCTTCTGCCAATTGCGACCTAGCTTCCTTTTGTGGGGATGAAGAAGGGAAGGGGAGGTCTTAATTGCCCAGCTGGTGGGCATCCGTTTGGCCTCTCCTTGAGGTAAACTGCAAAACTTGAGGAACCTTTTGGTCTTGGTTCTTTGTGGCATAGCTGGTCGGGAGAGGCAGGAAGGCCCAGCTCAGGTATCCCGTATGCTGTGCACTTCCATGGGCCTGAGGCTAGCTGGGCTGGGTTCTGAGGAGAATATTAGGCTAGGATGAGGGCTACTGAAATCCTCCATGGGAAGCCCTGGTGATGCTCCACATGCCCTGTGTAGGGGTGTTCCAGAGGATGATCCCAGTGCACTTGGCTAGTAGAAGCCGCCTCTGTGGGCAGGGGTCCCCAACCTTTTGAATTTTGAGAGAGGAGGAGGCTGAGGCAGCACCCCAAAATGGCTTCCATGGGCGGCAGAGCCGAACCCCAAAATGGCTGCCCTCAGAAGAAGGAGCCAAATGGAAGACCTCCCTCCTCATGCCTTCTGAGAAGAAGGAAATCTTGGAGGGGGACCGGGACCCTGTACTGACTCAGGAAAGCCCAGTCGCATACCAGTCCTCCTCATCCGTTGGTGGAGAGAACTTTCATTTGAATGCGGGAAGCCAATAACAAGCCTCGCCTTACAGTGGCCCCACCCACTTTTGAAAAGCTCAGTGGGCACCGTGGGAAGAAGCGGTGGGCCCCATGGTTCCGGGGGTGGGGGTGGGGGACCACATTGGGGAACCCTGTCCTCGAGAGGTACTGACTGCCAACTTTTCTCCCCCCGCCTCCCAACCACTCTGGCAGCCTCCCCCTCTTTTATGCAGAGCGTCTTCAGCCCCATCTTGCTGCTCAGCCTGATCACCATGTGCATGACCCAGCTGCGGCTTATCTTCTACATGGGAGCCATGAACAACATCCTGCAGTTCATGGTGGATGGTGATTTGGGGACAGGTAGGTATTTTGCTTCCCCTCCCCCCCTTGACACTTTGGCTTCGGTGGCTGATGGCCTTGGGCAATGGAGAACCCCGGAGGAAAGCCATCTTGCTTCTGTCCAGCTGCAAAATTCTGGGCAAGATTCTCAGACTGGAGGAGTGGACAGAATTCCTCACACCACTGGCTTTACCCACGGGTGGATTTTCTTCTGTGGCTGTCTCTTTTGTATACACAGTGACCCTTTTCAAACTGCCTTTGTTTTCCATTTTAGTAACTGGTTGCTAATGGTTTTTTTTCTGTCATTTCGGACAGACCTGTTTTAGTAACCAGCTGCTAGTGGAATTTATTTACTAGTTCATACAAGCATCATATTAGCCAGGGCTCTTTTTGTAGCAGGAACTCCTTTGCATATTAGGCGACACACCCCTAATGTAGCCAATCCTCCAAGAGCTTACAGTAGCCCCTGTAAGAAGAGCTCTGTAAACTCTTGGAGGATTGGCTACATTCGGGGTGTGTTGCCTAATATGCAAAGGAGTTCCTGCTACAAAAAGAGCCCTGATTAGCAAAGTGTGGTTGAGCTGCTTTTGAGGGAAACTGCTTTTTTCCCGTTTTCAACCCTTTTGTTGCGCTTCTGAATCACTGTGGTGTGCTGTTTAAAATGTCCGAACCCCAAATGGCTACCTCAGAAGGAAGAGCCAAATGGAATACATCCTTCCTCACACCTTCTGAGAAGAAAGAAATCCTGAAGGGGGACTGTGTAAAATGTCCACAGCTCTCCCCACAATGCCACTTTCCCCTCTGCCCTTTTTCACTGTGTCATCTTCTCGGACTTTTTTTTAACGTTCTATGTTGAGCACTACAGCGCTAAACTGTCATAGCACTTCAGTGCTATAATGGTTTAGTGCTATAGCACTCACACAGTCATGAAAACCTTAGAACGTTAAAAATAAGTCTGAGGAAGATTGTGTGGTGGAAAAGGGCGGGAAAAAGGCGGCACTGTTTGAAATGACTATAGCGATTCAGAGACGGCTCATTGATGGAAGGTCATTCGCTGTATGAAACTCCCGTGCATGTATCGCTTTACCTGAAATCGGGCCAACAACTGTTAACATCCGGTTTAGAATGGTAATGTGAAAAGGGCCAGTATCTCTTGTCCAGTTGCATATGTGACATTTTGGTTACTGGCTTCTCTTACTGCCGGCTTCCACATGAGAGCTAATGAGTACCAGCATGGCGGAGTGAATAGTGTGTGGGATAAGGATCCTGAGAGACCTTGGTTTCCATCACCACTTCTGTCATGGAAGCTCTCTGGGTGACTTTGGGCCCATCATAAACTCTCGGCCTGGCCTACCTCACAGGGTTGTTGTAGGAAAACGGAGGAAGGGAGAATGGTGTTCCTAAGCTGTTTTTGAGTCCCGACTTGGGAGAAAAGCGAGATATAAATAAATGCATGCAAATGCATGTAGTATATGGGGAGATCTGGGTTCAAATCCCCACTCCGCCCTCATTCTCTGGGTGACTTTGGGCCAGTCATTCTTTCTCTCTTTCTCGGCCTGATTGTGGCTGGTTCCATACGGGGGTGAGAAGTGGCACTCCACTGCTGATGCATCAGCGAGTGAGGTGGAGACATGCGAGGCAGAGTCCATGCGCCCTACCCTTACATGGCTCACTGCAGTCCTCACTCCTGCTCCACTCTCACGTTGGCGCAGAAATGCTGAAGCTTGTACTAGTGACCTCCCCACAGCCCAGTACACCCCCTATTTCCTCCTCCACAATTGTGCTGTGGTTATAGGAATACTGCAGCTTTGCTGTGCCCAGGAAAACAAACCCAATAAAGAGCCAGAAAGAGCGCAAAATACAAAGCTTAGCCCGCCCCCTGCCCTGGATTGGCTGCAGGTAAAATGTCCACATAGGTGTTCCATCCGCAGCCACTTCTTCTTTCTGAGCCAGCTTGAAGGAGGGAGTCCCGTGAGTCTTGTTTGGAAAGATTAGACTATTGTATTGAAGTCCCCGAAATGTAGAGGCATTCAGCTCCTAACATGGGGGGGGGGGGACGGACAGTTCCTGTGTGGAAGTAGCCTACCTTACGGGGTTGCTGTGAAGATAAAATTGGGAAGGGAGAATGGGGTGTGTGCTGTCTTCAGTTTGGTGTAGTTGTTAGGAGCGCAGACTCTAATCTGGGAGAACCGGGTTTGATTCCCCACTCCTCCACATGCTGCTGCTGGTGTGACCTTGGGTCAGTCACGAGTTCTCTCAGAGCTGTTCTCTCAAGAGCAGTCCTCGGAATAGCTCTCTCAGCCCCCACCTACCTCACCTACCTCACAGGGTGTCTGTCACAGGGGAAGGAGATTGTCAGCCGCTCTGAGACTCCGGGTGAAGGGTAGGGTATAAATCCAGTCTCTTCTACTTCTTCAGCTTTTGGGGAGGAAGGGAGGGTTAGAAATATGCCGGACAGATGACCCTTCTTCCATGCTTGGACTATCAACAGAGGTCTTGTTCTTTGTCCCATTACCATTGGCATGTGTGTGTATGAGAGAGACCCTTTTCTGTATTGGCACCCGGCCGCTGGACCTCTGTGCCCTGGGTGGTTTTGGCTGCCTCTTCATGAGCCTACCAATGCCAGGTGATGACGATGCCATTTCAGCTCCTTTCAACTTGGGCTGAACCTGCATTATGGGCAATTTCTCTTCTGTTTCCCCCCCCCCCCTGAATGGTTTGCTGTTTTTCAATTTGATCTATTAGATTATTTTTAAAGGTTGATTTAATTTGAGCGCTTCATCAGATGATTATGAGTGGTTGCCTGTCTCGAACACTCCATTGGCGGGGGGGGGAGCCATACACCAAATGTGCTCATAAGGGAAAGGCTCAGTCACGCTGCATTGTTTGCGCCGTGCAGGTGGCGTTGGCATCAGGCTGCCTCTGCGGGGGTGTGAACGGCAAAGCAGATACCCTTAATGAGTGTCAACGCACATAGAAGAGCCCCTTCCTCGGGCACAGCCCTGGCAACCGGGTGGGTGGCTTGGAAGAGCTAGGGAGCAGCTGGACTGTCCAAACACAGAGGTGCCCCCCTCTTGTTTCCAACTGTGCTTCCAGGCTAGATAACGCTAGCCTGGTGATCTCGGAGCTGGGCTTAGTTCTTGAACTGTGTCTGCCTTGGGGAAGCTAGTTGGATGTGAAGGGGGGTTGTGGGGGGGGGGCGCGGTCGAGGAAGCGGCCGGCTCCGGAGGCAAAGCGGAGAGTTTCTGGAGGCAATGCAGAGAGAGAACCGGCCCCCCTCCGATTCCCCGTGGCGCTTTGTGCGCCTGTGACTCCTGGCCTGTATTTATAGCTGCTGGAAGGATGCCAGCCAGGAAAGGGAGAAGAGATTACATGAGCCGGTTGTTTTGCAAAAGGCAACCGAGGCGAAACCCATTTGTCTCTTGCGTAGTCAGATCCAGTCTGGGCTTGTTAAATCTGGAATCTGTGCCGCAGATCAGGGGAGAGACACGGTCATGAAAACAACAGGGAGGTGCTTTGGAGGGGGGGTGCTGAGGCTGAGTCAGGCTCTGAGTTGCTTAGGCAGGGATTCCGTGAGCTCTTCTGGCCATCTCGAAAGGCGAAGGGGAGACCGTGAGGATGGTCCTTCTGTCTTGTCTGCTCCCCCACTGGCCCCGGCCCTTGCTGCCTTTGGGTTTCTAGCACTCTCTGGGTGCTGCTGCTGCTGGTGTCCAGTTTGGCTGTCTTTGGAAATTCCCTCCTTAGGTTTCCCACCCAGGATCCGAGCAGCCTGGTGGGGGCGTGTGTGTCTGTATTTATTCATTTAATTCATTTGTACCCCGCCTTTCTCCTCTAATGGGGACCCAGATCCACTTTACATCGTCCTCGTCTCCTCCATTTTGTCTTCACGACAGCCCTGTGCGGTAGGCTGGGCGGAGAGAGTGTGACCGGCCCAGGGTCACCCAACGTGCTTCCGTGGCAGAGTAGAGATTCGAACTGGGGTCTCCCAAATACTAGTCTGATACCCTTAACCCCTACACCACACTGGCTCTGTATCTGGGTGTCAGGGCACCCCCACTGGCACCCACTCCTTTGCCTCTGCTGCACAGAGCGACTTAGCTGTTCTGGGTCCTGAAAAGTTGGGACACCTAGGCTCTCCTTTTCATTGGGTGCCAGCTTAGAGCCAAGATAGACAGGATGGTAGAAAACCTGTAATCACATAGCCGCTGTTGGCGATTGCTAATCCGTAATCCATCATACCCTTTTATCTCCCCCCCACACACTGTGAATATTGTCTGTATGTATGATTTGCATTGGGGAAAAGGGGGTTTGTGGGGCAGGGTTTAACTCCACCTTCACCCGACACTGCTCATAAGAACATAAGAAGAGCCCTGCTGGTTCAGACCACTGGTCCATCCAGTCCAGCATCTTGTCTCACACAGTGGCCAAACGGCTCCTCTGGAGGTCCAACAACCAGGGCACAGAGGCTGAGGCCTTCCCCTGATGTTGCCTCCTGGCTCAGGGATTCAGAGGCTTAGAACCTCTGAATGTGGAGATTCCTTTTGGTCACCGTGGCTAGGAGCCACAGGGAGACCTCTCCCCCATGAATCTACCTAATCCCCTTTTAAAGCTGCATGTTCTTGCGGCCATCACAACATTCTCTGGCAGCGAAGTCCATATTTTAATCGCTCTCCGTGTAAAGTAGTATTTCCTTTCATCCATTCTGAACCTACTGCCCATCAGATTCATCGGATGCCCTCAAGTTCTAGTATTTGGGGGAGGGATAAAAATTGCTGTTTGTCAACTCTCCCTCCACCCCATGCATCATTTTATGAACGTCTGCTCCTTGATCCAGTTTGCCTATAACTTACCCAGTTTGCTAGTAAACCATGTAATCAAGTGAGGAGATCCAGGCATGGATATCCCCTTCCATCTCCTGTAGCTGTACCCAGAGAAGGACTTTGTCAAGGGGTTGTCTGCAAAGCTGTCAGGGACAGGGATGTGGGACGGGTGAATGAGAGGTTGCCCAAAAGGCAAAACGCCACTTGCCAGTTCCTTGATGGAGTGGTGGCTTCCAGCATCAACTGTGCTCCAGTTCTCATTCACCATGGGGCAAAGACCGGGTAGGGTGCCCGGGCGTGCAGGGATGCTGCTCTGTTTGCGTGAGGAATTCCTGAACTGGCCTCCATTCTGCTCAACAAATACAGGGAGGGAGGGGCTGCATTTACCTGACCAGAGTGTGTAGCAGTCATTAGAGGTGCCATTGCAGTGAGGAGGGCAGGGGGACAAGGCGGGGCTCCGCTATGGCAGAGGATTGCCCAGTTGTGCAAAAATACGTGGGCCAATGCTGTGTTGGCTGGATAGGTTGGTTGCACTCTCTCTCTCCTAAGTCTGGTGGCCAATCCCTGTGCTTCCTGGCCTTAGTGCTTCCTGGCCTTAGTGCCCATTTCGGAATATTCCTAGTGGGGTGGAGCAATCCTTGGTGGGTTCCTTGCCAGGGAGGTGGCCCTGGGGCTGTATGTGCTACACAGGTTGCTGTTCCCAAACGGAGGGTCTCTTTGGAAAGGCTGCGGTTCTCCTGGAGGGCTGCAGTGGTGATGACGGGTGACCTGTTGTCCCCTTCCAGTCAATCTCTACACCTCCATCTTTGGGGTCCTGCAGCTGCTTTGCCTGGTGACGGCTCCGGTGATAGGCTACATCATGGACTGGAAGCTGAAAGAGTGCACGGACGGCTCAGAAGAGGCAGAGGAGAAGGATGCTAGTCCGTACGTAGCTCACCTGTGCATGATCTTATTGGGTTAAATGTAAAAAAAAAAAAATCATTTGCCTTGGAAGCACAGAAGGTTTACACAGGATCCCCAATCCTCTACGTTTCCCGGTCAATAGGAAAATGCTGTTCAAAAGTAATGACAAAGATGATCTGAGTCCAGTGGTAATAAGAGAAAGAAATTTTTACTTACAAAAACAGAAGCGCATCTTATATGATGTGTGCACGTAGGAACATTTTAACTTATTGGGAACAGATTAACTTCACAAAGGCTAACTTGCTACAGCCCCAAGCCCAGGTAAGAGAGAGAAGAAGAGAGATCTCATATAAGATGAAACAGAAGGTGAGCATAAGAACATAAGAGAAGTCAATCTTAACATAAGAACATAAGAGAACATAAGAGAACATAAGAGAAGCCAATGTTGAATCAGGCCAACGGCCTATCCAGTCCAACACTGTCACATAGTGGCCAAAAATACCAGGTGCCATCAGGAGGTCCACCAGTGGGGCCAGGACACTAGAAGCCCTCCCAGTGTTGCCCCCCCAAGCACCAAGAATACAGAGCATCCCTTGCCCCCAGACTGAGAGTCCCTATTTAAACCTTGTGGCTAAGAGCCACTGATGGCCAAAGAGGCTCAACATCGCACTGATGAGAGGGTGGGGCCAACTGCCCCAGTGTACTCGAGTGCGAGAATTCTCTTCACCCTTTCCCTCCCGAATCCTCTTGCATTCAGAGTTAAAACACCCAACAGATCTGGGGCAGCTGGCTGCTCTTCTTTATGTGCAAAGTCTCATTAAGTTGCAGCCGCCTGAAGGCAACCCCGTGGGGTTTTTCAAGACGAGAGCCAAACAGAGGTGGTTTGCCATTGCCTGCCTCTGCGTACCAACCCGGGGCTTCCCTGCTGGGTCTCCCATCCACGGACTGACCAGGGCCGACCCTGCTTAGCTTCCAAGACCTGATGAGGGCAGAATGGCCTGGACCATCCAGGTCAGGTTATCCTTCTGGCTGGAGGAATCTGCAAGTAACCACAACCTCTTCCAGTCCTAGAAGTGTAGGGGCAGGACGAAGGAGCCCAAGGTGGAGCTGTCCAGCAGCTGTCTTCCTCCCCCCCTCTTCCCCCACATCAGCCCAGCGCAGGAGCCGTGCCCTGCGGAAGAAACAGGCTCGCAGGGCGAACAGCTCCCAAGGGCGGATTGGCGCAAGGTCTAGTCTAACTAGAAGTGGGAGACAGAGGCGGAATGAGGTCACTGTGTCAAGGTTCCCTGTGGAGTCCCGGGCGTGCTCTTGCCCTGTTGACCTAGAAACGAGGAGAGCCTGTGGTTGGGGAGAGCTTTTTGTGCGGCTTTTCGGGCTCAGGCAGCCCGACTCGGGGAGCGACTGGCAGCCAGTTGTGATATCCCTTTCTGGGAATGGGGATCACTGCAGAGCGATGGTCCAGGGAAGGACCCAAGCTGGCCTTTCTTACCCCCCCCAAACAATAATAGCCCTTCACTGGAGAGCGCTGGAGGGGAAGACAGGGGCTTGGGCTTGGGGATAGGGTTGCCAGGTCCCTGCCTTGTGCTGGCGGGAGGGACAGAGGCTCCCCTTCCTGGAATTTCTGGCATCCGGTCAAAAACTCTATGGTACCATAGAGACGTTTGGCCAAATGCTAGAGTGTGTGTGTGTGTGTCCCCCCGTGATGTGCCCGGTATGATGACGTCACCTCCAGGTGACATCATCGCCCCAGGCACGCCGGATACCGGGGAGCTCTTCAGGGGCAGGGCTCCCCCTGCTGGTAGCTGGCTGGCAGGTGGATAGGAGGGCTGGAAATCAGGGGAACTCCTGTCCCCATTGGGGGGATGGCAACCCTATCAGGGGAATGGGGTTCCTTCCTTTCTTGTGAGGGGGGGACCACTGCAGCCGGATGCGCTCTTCCTCCGCCAAAAGCCCCATGTGGCAACTGTGGCCCTGCCTCTCTTTCTAGGGGCGACAAAAAGAAGAAGCCTCGAGACCGGCAGATCCAGAAGGTGGTCAACGCCACGAGGGCCTTTGCGTTCACCAACGTGTTGCTGGTGGCGTTCGGGGTCACCTGCCTGATCCCCAACCTACCTTTACAAGTGAGTAGCATTGGGGAAGCAGCCACAGGCCGAGGGATCGGGGGACACAGGTGGACGATGTGAGAGCTGGATGTGGAGGGGAGAAGGCAGTGGCGGTGGGGGGGATGTCATCCAGTGTGGCCGGATGGGCTGCATGTGCCGCTCCGCGAGCCCGTCTTACACTACGTGCTCAGGGTCCTTTCTCCTTCTCTTCCAGATCCTTTCCTTCATCCTGCACACGATCGTCAGAGGATTCATCCATTCGGCAATGGGCGGCCTCTACGCAGCTGTGTAAGCCTCGCGGGGGGGAGCTGTGGGCCGCCACCCGTTCCTGGGCACTGAGGGGGTGGGGGTGGCTGGCTGCCAGCTGCGCCCTTGCTCCCCGTTGGGGGATGCAAATGTTTCCCCGATTCTGGGTCATGTTTTGTTTCTTCTTCCCCTACCTGGAATGTGGGGCCTGGAGGCTGGCCCGCTTTTTCCTGGGTGTCGCCGGAGAGAAGGGCGGTTGACGTGACCTGCTGGCTCTTATCTCCTCGGCATCTGCTCCAACCGCAGCCGCTGTGTCCCATCGCAGAGCAAAACAGTTTCCTAAGAACGGGCTCTGCCCTTGCTCTGAAAGGGTCAGCGAGACACTGTGCTTTCTCCCTTCCTCCTCCCAGAGTCCTTTTTGGCCAGGGGTGTCATTCCCGGGCCAAAAATGTCTTTCGGTGCCCTAGCCTGCCAGTTCTGCTTCCCCTCTCTTGGAATATCACGACGTCTCTTCGGCATTGTGTGTGAGAGAAAGACCAGTCAGTGCACACTCGAGAGCTAGCAATTGGCTTTGCTCTGTTGCGGCATGCTGGAAGGGAGCAGCGCCTCTCCTTTATTTGCAAGAACGCCTATCAATCGGATCAATGGAGGCTTTGATCTGGCTCCAGCATTTGTTTGTCAGAGTCCAATTAATCATTGCACAACGGCGAGGGAACAAACCCACTCTGAGCTGGTTTCCCAGGCGGTTGTTTTCCACTGCCAATCTCTTAGCATTCAGCACTTTGCAATCAGTGACGTGTGTGAGAGAACATGTTTGTCCTTCAGAAGGGAAGCTCTCCCTTGGCTGGGGCTTTCTAAGCTGAGGAAGCTTTGGGAGTCAGCCCGGGCGTTGGAGGCTGTCGCCTCTACAGACAGCATGACTTGCGCTGAAATCAACATGCGTAAAGGGGGTAGTGGGCGCGAGTGCATGGCCCCACCTACGCCCCATTGCTGGCTCATGAGCACAGAGTTCCATCCCACGTGGTGCAGGTTCTAATTGTGTGACCAGGAATTCTGCATTTTCAAACATTCCAGATCGTGTTTGTGTGCAAGCCGCTGATGGTGTGTAGGTCAGGGATGGGAATGGAGCTTACATACTTGTTTCCCTCTGTGTTCCTGGATTCCACGGCGTTTAGAATTGTAGCCTCAATCTGATCCTAAGCAAACTGACAGGTAACAGAATCCTCGAGAACAAAACTTGAGTACAGTGGTACCTTTTAAGACCAACAAAAGTTTATTCAAAGTATGAGCTTTTCTGTGCACGCACATTTAAACTTTTAGCTGTTGTAGATTTTTCTGGGTTGTATGGCCGTGGTCTTGGCATTGTAGGACCTGACGTTTCGCCAGTAGCTGTGACTGGCATCCTCAGAAGTATAACACAGAAAGATGGAGTACTCTCTGTGTCGAGAAGAAAAATGGTAGGCAGGTAATTTATATCTATTCAGGAAGGTGGGGTAAGGCTGAGCCATTATCTTGTAGGAGTTCCCCAGGCTGTGAACATGCTAATGGAGGAGCTTTCCTGAGGAGGTTCTTGTGTATATGGATTGTTTCCTGAGGAGGTTCTTTTGCACGTGGATTCTAATCTTATCTGTAGTGCTATTGTCAGATGTAGAGCCTTTTGTGTCCCGAAAAAATCTACAACAGCTAATGAACTCCGGCCGTGAAAAGCCTTCGACAACATATTTAAACCTTTGTTAGTCTTAAAGGTGCTACTGGACTCAAAATTTGTTCTACTACTTCAGGCCAACACAGCTGCCCTCCTAGACGAATCCTCGGGAGTTAGTGAAGTACAGGTGGCTTCTTCTACACAGATACTTTGCTCTACTTTGGTGCCTTTATGGTGGCAGCTTTTTCAGAAGCATTCACACAAACGTTTGTTCTGCTTCTGTGTTTCCCCGCATTGTGTAGTGATCTCTCTCAGACTTGGTTTGATATTATCTTCTCTTTGGATGATATTTGGATGGGTCGGTCCCACCCATGTCAATCCTATTCTCCTCGTATCATCCCTTGTGTCCCCTATCCCTACCCACTGTGGAGGGGGCTATTTTTGAGCACTGGATTTTTATGACACTCTACCAATTCCTGTTTCGATACTGGGTCAGAACAGGGTATTGCCAAAGTCTACTAACTCCCAGCTTTTTTAAAAAAAAAAACCATTAAGTCCATGGCTGTTTCCTTGCAGAGCTAAAAGGGGCAATGTGCAGCTGGTACCTTTTTCTTATGACTGGAACAAAACGGACTTGGAGATGAATTTCAGAAACTAAAAGCTGGGAATTAGTAGATGACAGCAATCAGTGTTCCCTCTAAGCTGAGTTAGTGTGAGCTAGCTCACAGTTTTTTAGCCTCCAGCTCACACGTTTTTGTTTTAGCTCAGGAAGGGATGGGTCCAGAGCAAACTAATTTATGCAACAGCCAAATCGCTCGCTCACAACTTCATTGCCAGTAGCTCACAAAGTAGAATTTTTGCTCACAAGACTCCACAGCTTAGAGGGAACGTTGATGGCAATACATCTTTATAATGCTACAGTGATCTAGCAATTTTTTTAAAAGTCCCTCTGTTGTGTGTGTGTGGGGGGGAGAAATGGTGCCTGCAGGGGGCCGATGCAAGGGAAGTATGGTAAAAACTGCTTTATGAATGCTTCGTTGCCACTATGAATGCCTCTTTATTCACGGCAACAGTGAGCGTCCAGAGGAATTCCAAAGGATTGCGTTTGGGCAGAAGCAGGCCAGCAGAGGGGTGTAAACAAACCAGCCCTGGGACTTGACTGATGGGCACCACTGTCAGTTTCTTTGTCTGTATTGTTGTTCTACCTCTAGGGTTACAATGGGAAGCCTTGGAATGTTCTGTGCAGGACTCCTCCCTCCTGTTTTGATAGTTCAATCTGGAGTGGGCGTTGCTGTCCTGGATTGCCAAGTGTGGGATAGGAACATCTCGGTAGAAATGGGTCATGTCTTTGGAAACCGCCCCCCCCACACACACACACAATTTTTCAAGCTTCTAGTAAAGGCTGACATTGGAATACCATGGTGGGGGGGAGCTGCTGGGGTCAAGAGCTTCCAGTAGGGCCCATTGCCCACCCAAATGCCCTCCTGTCACCCAGCACCATCAAGAAAAGTGCATGCATCTAGCACAGGGCTATTTTGGGGCAGGAACGCACAGGAACGGAGTTCCGGCTGGCTCCTGAGTTGGCCACACCCAGCAGGCACTCATTAGCATAACAGGCCGCACCCAACAGCAGAAACTCATTAGGATTGGCTACATTAGGGGTGCGTGGCCTAACATGCAAAGGAGTTCCTGCTACAAAAAAAGCCCTGGGTTTTGACAACAAACAAGGTAAATAGAATAAGAAGCAAAAGGTGGGTGTGGTTGGATGCCCACACTTCTGGTAACACAGGGTGTGGCCTGATATGCTAATGAGCTGTGCTGGCAGGGGTGCGGCCTATTATGCTAATAAGTTCCTGCTGGGCTTTTTCTACAAAAAAGCCCTGATGTGGCATATGCAGCTGAAAGAATGGGTGGTGGAATGAGCTGGCAGGGAAGGATGTATGGACAGAAGGGCCCATAGGTGAGTGGGAGAAACGAGGAGTGTGAGCAGGGGAACAGGCCCGAAGCGCTGTCTCTGCCCAGCGCCCCACAAAACCTGGATCCGGCTCTGCGTCTAGTCCTTGTGGTTGTTAAAATGATCCTAACAGATCTGGGATTAATCTCTATCGAAGGCTTAATGTAAAGGAGGCTGAGTGCCTGGGATAGAGAAGGTAGAGCAAGAAGTCCTTTTCTCCCTTTCTTACCATACAAGAACTTGTGGGCCCTCCATGAAATTAATGAGCTGAGAACAGATAAAGGGAAGGATATCTTCACCTAAAGAGTGATTAACGCATGGAATTCACTGCCACAGGAAGTGGTAGCGGCTATAAGCATAGACAGCTTCAAGAGGGGATTGGATAAACATATGGAGCAGAGGTCCATTAGTGGCTATTAGCCACAAGTTATAGATGGGACATTATGTCTGAGGCAGTAATGCTCTATATTTCTTAATGTTTGGGGGGCAAGAATGCTTCTGGAATTCTGGCCCCGCTGGTAGACCTTCTGATGGCACCTGGGTTTTGGCCACTTACTATGTGACACAGAGTGTTGGACTGGATGGGCCATTGGCCTGATCCAACATGGCTTCTCTTATGTTATTATGAGTGAAGATTGGACTCTTAAGGTATTTTTTAAATGTTTAAATGTAGAATACTTTCTAAAAAGAGTACACTCACTTGAGCTCCTTTTTCAGAGAGGACAGTTGCTTTCCCAGGGGCTGAAGCAGCTGGGGGGAGGGGGCGCTGGCTGGCTCCTTTCAGTAAGACAGTGCTGGGAAGGAAAGACTTAAGGACTGCCCTTCTCTTTTCCTTCTGGGAAAAGCCCCAGCTACGTTTTGCAAAAACGATTTTAAAAATGTTTATGTCTTACTTTTTGCTGGGAAACTGGTTGCAAACTGAGTACAGAGCCAAAAAGGGGGGGGGACGTTGTTTGACCCAGAGTGGGGCAGATATAATCCATCTTCCTTCCTTCCTGATCTCTTTACCCTAGGGGGACTCCAGCTCATATCTGGATTGGGTGGAAATGATTAACTAGCTGGGGCCATTTGGGATGAAGATGTTAAGCTCTGTGACTTTGACTTCAACACATACTCAGGCTTGGGGAAATTTGCCGCTTGGTGGTTTTAGGTCGCTCTCAGAAGGGATCTGCCGAATAAATGGGTAATGACTGTATCAGCAACCAATTTAGCTAGTCTGGCTAATGAAACCTCCAGGTCCACAGGCAGTGTACCTCTGAATACTAATTGCTGCCCTGCGTGTGGGCTTTGTTGGGAGCAGAAGGCTGGACCCCCTTTGGACAGAGCTACCAGGTCTCTTCTTGGGTTATGAAAGAAAGAGGTGGGATCCCCATTAGGGTTGCCGGCTCCGGGTTGGGAAATACCTGGAGGTTTTGGGGGTGGAGCTAAAGTAGGGTGGGGTTTGCAGAGGGGAGGGACATCGATGGGGTATAATGCTATAGAGCAGGGGTGGCCAAACTCGCTTAACATATGAGCCACATAGAATAAACGTCAGGTGTTTGAGTGCCGCAAGACATGAACAAATGTTACACATTTTTATTGGAAAATATGCAGATTTGCTTTTTGCTTACATTAAATGAGACTGCCAACTTTAGAATGTTGGCTTGGAGAAGGGATTTAAAGAGACAGATGCCTTCTCCAAGGTGACCGGGGGGGCCCTTTGAGAACGCATTAAAGTTTCTTTCTTTCTTTCTCCGCTCCCCCCAACACCTCAAAGCCTACCCAGGGAGGGGAACACAGGCTGGGGAAGGGAAGACTGATCAGGGAGGCATGCCTCCCCTTCACTTCCCCAGCCACCCTGCCACGAGCAACACAATATGTGCAAAAGAGCCGCATGTGGCTCCCGAGCCATAGTTTGGCCACCCCTGCCGTAGAGTCTACCTTTCAAAGTAGCCATTTTCTCCGGGGAAACTGATCTCTGTCATCTGGAGGTCAGGTGTAATCCCAAGAGATCTCCACTTGGACATCCAGCGAACCTGATCCAGGATAGGAGACGGAGGGAGTAGCCCCCGCAAGCAGCTGCAGAGCATGTGTGGTGTGGGTGTATCGCTTGGCCAACGTCTCTCCTTCTTGCTCGGAACAGGTATCCCTCGACGCAGTTCGGCAGCTTGACGGGGCTGCAGTCTCTGGTGAGCGCCCTCTTTGCTCTTCTCCAGCAGCCCCTGTTCCTGGTGATGATGGGACCCCTGGAAGGCGACCCCCTCTGGGTAAGCAGCCCGTTGACTATAGGCAGGAAGGAGAAGGTAGCCAGTGAAGGTTAAGGATAGAAATATCCCGTGGAACTCTTCGGCACAGGATGTTGCTCTGAACAAGGTCTATGGTATACTCCGAGGTTCAAATGTGGGCTCGACGGAGAGAAGAAGGGGATTGGATCTATACCCCACCCTTCACTACCCGAAGGAGTCTCCGGGTGGCTTACGATCTCCTTTCCCTCTCCCTTCCCACAACCGATACCCTGTGAGGTAGGTGGGGCTGAGAGAGCTCTCCTGAGAACTGCTCTTGAGAGAACAACTCTGAAAGAAACTATGACTAACCCAAGGTCACACCAGCAGCTGCACGTGGAGGAGTGGGGAATCGAACCCGGTTCTCCCAGATTAGAGTTCACACTCCTAACCACTACACCAAACTGGCTGTCCGTACTATGAGCGGTATGCTTCATAGTTGCAGCCGAGGGGACCCACAGTAGCAAGCATCTTTCCTCCAACATGTTTTCTTCAAAAGTGTCTTTGGAAGGCAGTAAATTGGAGTGGAGGAATGGGGGGGGCTTTAACTCCCAGATTGTCATTCTTATCCTAAAACCCCTGATTCCAGGTTTCCTTCTCCAGGCAGGGGAGAGTTTGATACCCTTAGACTGAAAAGCTGTAAAGGCTAGAAAGGGGGAGTGTCTAAGATAACCGGGGGCGGGGGGGAAGGTCAAGCAGTTCTCCCCAGCCCCTTTGCTGAGCCTTATACTCAAGTCTCTCTGGGTGACTGGAGGTCAAAAGAAACCAGACGGAGAATGCAGCACAGGGATTACGTCACTACATTTTCTAAATCTGCCACTTCTCCAGAGACTGACTCATAGTCTGTGCTGTGAAGTCACAACTGACTTCTGGCAACCCCAGCAAGGGGCTTTCAAGGCAAGTGGAAGCAGGGGGTGTTTTGCCAGTGCCTCCCTCTGCAAGAGTCTTCCTTGGAGGTCTCCCATCCAAATACTGACCCTGCTTAGCTTCTGAGATCTGAATATAAATTAAACAGGCACAAAAACAACCAACATTAGAACAAGCTGTGGAACCCCAAGGCTAGAAGCAGCCCATAAAATACCTTAAAAAGATTGAAAACTTCAAGAGAAATAGGCCCAGCGCTTAAAGGACAGCAGGAGGAAGGGAGTTCCATAGGCATGGCCCCAGGCCCATAGCCAGGATTTTTTTTAATTCGGGGGGCCTTTAAATAAGTCAGGAGGCACCCTGCACACACACCCAAGCGAGCACCACCAGTAAAATAAAAAATTGGAAGTCGGGGGGGCCTGGGCTGAATGGGAAGTCGGGGGGGCCTTGGCAGTAAGTCAGGGGGCCAGGCCCCGAGATGCCCCACTGTAGCTACGGGCCTGTATGGCCCCACCATTGAAAAGCTCCGTCTCTGGTCGCTACCCGCTTCACCTCTTGATGGTGGGGAGGCCCAGAGAGGCTTGTGAGGGGGATTATAGCTGGCGGGCTGGACAATGCAAAGGGAGGTGGTCTTTCTAGTACCCTGGCCCCAAGCTGTTTAGGAAAGAACTGGAAATCTGAGCTGTGCCCGGAAACAGAGGGGCAGCCAGTGCAGCGCATGGGTGATAAAATCCCTGTCCCTTTCCCCCTGGCTATTGTGTTCTGGATCAGTTGAAGATTCAGGATGGTCTCCAAAGAGAACCGTGCAGGAGTCCTTTCCCTGCTTTTCAAGAGGTGACCCTTGGGAAAGGCGAGCCCTGTTGAGATGGATGCAGAGTGCCGGATGCACTGACCGCCGTGGTTTGGGAGCTCTGGGCAGGGCAAGCCGGTGGCAATGTGGAGCTTCTCCTTGGCACTGCCCCCCTCTGTTGGTTTAGGGAGAGCAGGAAAAGCTGCCTGTCTGGGGAGAAGTGGATTCTGGTCTTCCAACGGGGCCCAGCACCTGCTTGCTTACCAGAAAACTGACCCAAGTGGGGACTTCTGGACTGATGCTATTGGAAGAGTCTTCTGGGAACGGCTCTCTCCTCTGCTCCATTTTCTGAGCAAATGGGGTGGGGTGGGGAGGCGGCTTCACTTGCCCCAACGACTTCATTTCCTCTCCAAATCTGCAATGGCATCCTGCTTTCTAAAACAGTTGCTTCAAACCTGTTCCCGTTGATCGTTCTGCTCCCTCGTTCCCCATGGCTGTTAGTCAGTGTTAAACCCACATTCTGGTGTTCTTCAGCTAAGCCTATAATGCTGGGGAAGGGGAGAAGGCCCCTCCCAACTGCTGCTCCGCAGTGAGGGCCAGGACACTGGGGCAGCCCCTCCCCTTCGTTGTTTGCAGGTGTAGTGGAGGAGGGGCCGAAGCTCATTAGAGGAACCTCTGCAGAAGGTCCAAGGTTCAATCCCCCAGCATCTCCAGCTAAAAGGATCAGGTGGGTTAGGCGATCTGAAAGATCTCTGCCTGAGACCTTGGAGAGCCACAGTCAAAGCAGATGATCCTGACCTTGGTGGGACAACCATCTGATTCAGTATAAGGCAGCTTCATGTGTGGAAGGGCTCGAACCCTGGAGAGCGGCCACCAGTCTGAGTAGACACTATTGGCCATGATGGACGAATGGCCTGATTCAGTAGATGGCAGCTTCACGTATGTTCTTAAGGAGAGGCTCAGAGCAGAGCATCTGCTTGGCATATGTAGAAAGTCGTGAGAACATAAGAGAAGCCCATGTTGGCTCAGGCCAATGGCTCATCCATCCAGTCCAACACTCTGTGTCACACAGTGGCCAAAAATACCAGGTGCCATTAGGAGGTCCACCAGTGGGGCCAGGGACACTAGGAGCCCTCCCACTGTTGCCCCCGCCCCCAAGCACCAAGAACACAGAGCATCACTTGCCCCAGCCTGAGAGTTCCTATCTACACCCTGTCACAGGTCCAAACCTTGGCATCTCCAGTTTAAAGGGGCCAGGCAGTAGCTGATGGGAAAGAGCTCCACCTGAGACCCGGGAGAGACGCTGCCAGTCTTGAGTAGATCATCCTGACCTTGATGGACCCAGGGTCTACTTCACAATAAGGCAATGTCCTGTGTATACCCTGTGTGCAGGGGGAAATTCACCCAGACACAGAAGAGGCCTGTCTGGACCGGGCCGGCCCAGTCTGCGAGGGGGAGTCTCCGGTCTCTCATTCTGCTTATCTCTGGCTTGCAGGTCAACGTGGGCCTGCTGGGCCTGAGCATGCTCGGCTTCTGCCTGCCGCTCTACTTGATCTGCTACAGGCGGCGGCTGGAACGGGAGAAGCGGCAGCAGCTGGACGACGCCAAGCTCTTCCTGAAGAGCAACTCGGAGGCCTTTGTGTAGGGGGCTGCCTTCCAGTCTTCCCCCGGCCCTCAGCCGCCTGTCTCGTCTCCGACACTCCACCGCCTCTCCACCTCTCCTCCGAACCGCATGGCTCACGCTGTCTTTTGTAAAAGCCACCAAGGCGGGGTGGGGGTCGGGGCGGCAGATGCCTCCAGCTTTCTTTTCCGGGCATCTGGCGGAAGCCCCCGGGGCAGGAGTGGCAGCAGGCAACGGGGGGGGGGTTGCCCTGTTGGCACTGCACCGTCACCAAATGCCCTCTCCCTTCTTGCCAAGGTACTCGACTGCGGGAGGGCCTTGTGTCGCCTTTGCTCTCCCCGCCACCAACCCCGGCCAACCCCATGCCCCAGCGCCTGGCTTCTAGCTGGGTAGGAGGCAGATTCTGTCCCTTCTCTCCCCCCCCACCAGCTGGGTGCTTCTGGAGGCCTGGAAAGGCTGTTCCTCCCGCGGTCCACATGACCCTTTCTTTCAGCTCGGCATTAAAGCCAATCCAGGACGGAGGGCAAAGGAGCCTCTAGCATCTTAAGGCAGGGAGGAGGATGTCTGAGCTTCCCCCTGTGCCCAAAAGCCAAGCCCCCTTCCCTTTCCCCTGTCTGCTGCTGGAAGGAGACTCGTCCTGTGCCTCTGACTGGCACACCCTTTCCTTGTTCGGGCCCAGAGAGAGAGAGAGAGAGAGAGAGAGACAATGTGGGGATTGCTGGGGAAGGGACTCGCATACCCCCCTCCCCGTTTCCCAGGTGCTGATTTCCGTAGCCTTGAGAAAACATACTTGCCATGCATGTTTGACTGGATGGATTTTTAAACTAGAAGAGAAAAAAGGGGGACGGAGAAAGAGACCCACGGTTTTGGAAACCCCGGCTGGACTGGTCCGTGTCGAACCCGCCGTGGCTGCGCACAAGGTCACCCGGCTGGGCTGGGCACCTCCAAAGCATCTGTGGCTGGGTATAGAACTGGCACTGACTGGAGACTCGCCAGGGGGGCAACGCTGCTGCTGCTTCCTGGGCCACGTGGACACGTTTCTTTGCACAGAGTGGCTGGAGACCGGCTTTGAAAAGCAATAAATAAGGCTGCAGGAGGGGGGGAGCGGGAGCACAGAGGGGGCAGTCTGACCGGTTTCCTTCTCTCACGGGGACCCTTCTGCCCGGCGCGGGGCTTCCTTTGCTGTTCCTGCCCCGCCAAGAAGCGCCGCACGGGGCAAGGAATGCAAGTGTGGGCGGCAGGTGCTCACAGCTCCTCCTCGTGCGCTGTGGATTTCCCTACCCCAAGGCCAGAGCAGCTGCTGCAGAGACTCGAAAGGCAAAAGTGGGAGGGGGCAGACAGTCCCATTAATCCTCTGGCCCTGGAAGAAGGTGACTCAGCAGACTTGCTGGAGCAGCTGTGCCCTCTAGTGTTGCAGGTGGGGAGGGCAGCCTCCGAGGGGGCCGCTCACAACCATCCCCGGTCTCTCGTCTTTCAAGACAAACCGCCGTCCAATCGCCACGTGTTGCCTGTCCGTTCTCCCGTCACCTCTCTAATGTAGCTCCTGCCCACATTTGTGTTTGTTTTTTTTTTTTTAAAAAAGGTGTTGTGTTCTCCGTGTGTGTTTTGTTGCTCTGTGGCAAACACAAAAGAGGATAAAGGAAGAAGGATCGCTGTGCCCCTCACCCTATGGGGCTGGCTCCCTTGGGCTGCTGGAGTCTCTTTGCAATATCTGCCTTATTCACAAGTGTACAAGCTGCGAGAACTCTTGGCTGTGAGATCCCTTGTGCCTCTCTTCCCCCCTCCTGTATTTTACTCGCAGCTCTCTGGGAGCCCCTAGAATCATAGAGTTGGAAGGGTCCTCCAGGGTCATCTAGTCCAACCCCTTGCACGCACACACACAAAAAAGACACAACCCCCTCTAGGATCCCTGGCCAAACTGGCCTGGAGAAAAATTTCTTCCTGACCCCAGAGTGGCAATCAGCATTTCCCTGAGCATGGGAGAAAGGGCCACAGGAATTAAGCACTGACTCATCCCTTCCTGCCCTCCCTCTCATGATCCGCCTAAGTTCACAGAATCTGCATGGCTGTCAGATGGCCATCTAGCCTCTGTTTGAAAACCTCCAAAGAAGGAGAGCCCACCACCTCCCGAGGAAGCCTGTCCCACTGAGGAACCGCTCTGTCAGGAAGCTCTTCCTAATGTTTAGCCGAAAGCTCTTCTGATTGCATTTCAACCTGTTGGTTCTGGTCTGACCTTCTGGGGGCAACATGCAGTTTCTTTTACGTATACTTACCCGTCCTTGTGCTTCAGCTGGATGAGTGACCTCTTCATCTCTGGCTCCAAAGCCCTGTAGGGGGTTCCTGGACATGGGAGCCAGATGGGAGACCAATGTGTGCCTTACGTGCCATCAAGTCGCTTCGAACTCATGTTGACCCTCTGCGTGAATGACCTTCCAAAACGTCCTGTCGTTAAGAGCCGTGCTCAGGTCCTGCGAACCGAAGGCCATGGCTTCCTTTGTTGAGTCGATGCATGTTGGGCCTTCCTCTTTTCCCGCTGCCTTTGGCGTTTCCCAGCAAGGAAAGGCCAGTGAGAGCATTGCGACTCTTTCGTCAAAGGCCTTGCAAGCACAGTGTGACCCAGCTCATGAATATGTGCAGCCATGAAAGTACCTAGGCAAGCACAGCTGTGGAATTGGGCTGTGTTTGTGTGTGTGTAGCTGGAGCCTAGAGCAGTTGCTCTTCATAAATGAGTGCAGCCCTCCTACCTGGCTTCTCTGAGAACAGGTTGTCTGGGTCGTGTTGCCAAATCTGGGTTGGGAAATTTGATTTGGAGGGTGGAGCCTGGGGAGGGTGAGGTTTGGGGAAGGGAAGGGACCACAGTGGGGGATAATGCCATAGAGCTCCCCTTCCCAAGCAGTTCCCAAGGGAACTGAAGATGGGTTGTGCTGAAGATGGCTTGTTAGCCACTTTAAATCAGGATACCCACAGACCAGCTTGGATGAAAGCCTTGGAGTAGGGACTGATGAAAGCTGGAATGTCGATGGATGATATTTTCGAGATGGGCAAAACCAAAGCATTTTCTCTGGTCAAAAAGTAAGCCCTAGAAATGGACCATAGTAGTTTGATTCTGAGAGTCAACTTGACCCTATTTTTTGGTCTTTCTCACCCCAAATCTTTACCCCCCTCCTGTATGTACTCATCTTGCCATCCCACATTATTGGAGAGCTTTTTTGGGTGCAAGACTGAACGTTCTGCCTACAACGGTTTTGCAACAGAGATTTTTGAATAGGCTTTGAATAGACAGAATTTGCCCTGGTGGCCCTAACAGGATTGATATATCCTTTCACACCCTGCTGCAATGCAGGGTTTTTTGAGATTACAAGGGATTATTATATTAAGCCTTCATTCAACGAGTGGTCCCCCTATACTCCAGAAACCCTGGCTCTTTTGATCAGTGATAAGGAACCCAAGATCACTCTAGCAATTGCAAAGCTTGTCTCATTCCTTTTAGCCCTTGCCTCTACGAAATAAGTGTTTTCTGCTGCTCAAGATTTGTGAATCAACCCGCTTCTAAGGGTACAGAGGGAAAGGAAAGGGGAAGGGATCTCTGTAACCTGGAGACCAGTTGTGTTGTAATTCTGGGGGATCCCTGGTTGCTACCTGGAGATTGGCAACCCTTTGTCTTGCTTTGGAAGAAGCACCGGTAGAGACAGCCTTATGCAGGCATTACTGAAGTAGGTGGCCAAGCTGGAGGCTGTAGGGAAGGGGATAAAGGCAAGGCCATGTGCGGAAAGGTAGCGGCAGCAGTGCCTGGTGGGAGATGAGCCACAAAGCCCCAGGAGAGCAGACTGGTAGGAGAGAGAGGGGTCAAGGTGAAGCCAAAACTTCCCTTACCCTATTTTGAAGTGCTTCTTGGGGTGAGACTCATAAAAAAGGGAAACGCTGGACGGTGCTACAGCCAGGACTCCGTTCCTGTGGTGTAGTGGTTTAGCTGGTTCCCAACAGGTCACAGGTATTCCTACTTGGGTGGTCCTTAAGAAGCCAAGGTGGTCCTTAAGAAGCCAGAGTAGCAAAGAGGCATTTCAGGTGGCTGTCGTAGGGTCCGTTATCCCATTTTACGGGGGGTGGGATTCAGTGAATGCTGAAGATTATACAGGGAGTGTCTGAAGTCTGTCAGCATGTGAGGGGAAGATGTATCCCTTCCATGGGACAAACGGGGGGAGGGGAGATGCCCCCCCTCCCTTTGGCTGCTTTAATCCTAAAAAGAAGAGGAAATTGGATTTATACCCCGCCCTTCACTCAGAGCCTCGAAGCGGCTTACAGTCTTCTTCCCCTTCGCACAGCAGGCACTCTGTGAGGAAGGTGGGACTGAGAGAGCTCTGAGAGAACTGTGACTGACCCAAGGTCACACCAGCAGCTGCATGTGGAGGCGTGGGGAATCAAACCTGGCTCTCCTGTGTTAGAATCTTCACTCCTAACCACTACATCAAACTGGCTTTTAAAAGACCACAAATGATCCAAACTGTAGGGTTACCAGGTATTGTCTGGTTGGGGCCTGTGTTGTACGTAGCAGTACTATAACTGGAGAGCTGTCTCACCTGCTGGGAAGTGTCACGGGAGGGACAACAGTAACTTGTGCAAGTGCCAAGGAACCTACAGAATTGAAGAAACCAACATGATGCTTTCAACCCAAAGACCCCGTATGTCCTCTGCCTGTTTTACAAACACCCCTTCCCTCTAATGTTAACATGGCGGGGGTGGGGGGAAGAGTCCTGGCCTACCTGCTGTCATCCCCGCCCTACCCTTTGCTGGAGTGCTTGGTTCTGGGCACTGCATTTTGGACAGGATCATGCTGGACCAGTTCTTTGGTGAGAAGGCAAGGCAAGCTCGTTTATGTGGTTTTGGGCATGCTAGTTTGGGTAGCCCTGCAAATATACTATTGAGGACAATCTTGCTGGCCAGCCTCCTAAGGGTAGTGCAAGGATGCTGACATGGACTTGTCTCTGTGTGTGTTGTTACATGCCATCAAGCTGCTTCTAACTTATGGTGACCCTATGAATCAGTGTCCTCCGAAATGTCCTACCGTTCACAGCCTTGTTCAGGCCTCGCGAACCGAGGGCCGTGGCTTCCTTGACCAAGTCAATCCATCTCATGTTGGGCCTTCCTCATTTCCTGCTGCCTTCATTTCCCCCCTGGAATTATTTTCCTTTCCAGTGATTCTTGTCTTCTCATGACGTGACCACAATACCATGGCCTCAGTTCAGTCATTTTAGCTTCTAGGGAGAATTGAGTCTTGATTTGCTCTAGAACCCACTTATTAGGGTTTTTTTGGTCATCCCTGGTATCCATAAAACTCTCCTCCAACACTATTGCTTAATGAATCATTTTTCCCCCCTGTCAACTTTCTTCATTGTCCAACTTTCACGCGCAGTAATGAGGGATACCATCGTATGAATTGGCTTGATCTTGGTCTCCAGAGATACCTGCGTAGTAAGCATTATTTACCTATTCGTGAGAAGCACTGGCTGCCCTCTCCATGTTTCTAGGCCTCAGGGCTATTTTTGGGCAGGAATGCACAGGAATGGAGTTCTGGCTGGCTCCCGAGTTGGCCACGCCCAGCAGGAACTCATTAGCATAACAGGCCACACCCAACAGCAGAAACCCATTAGGACTGGCCATATTAGGGGTGTGTGGCCTAACATGCAAAGGAGTTCCTGCTCCAAAAAAAAGCCCTGGGTTTTGACAACGAACAAAGTAAACAAAATAAGAAGCAAAAGGTGGGTGTGGCTGGATGACCACACTTCTGGTAACACGGGGTGTGTGTGGCCTAATATGCTAATGAACTGTGCTGTCAGGGGGTGTGTGGTCTGTTATTGCTAATGAGTTCCTGCTGGGCTTTTTCTACAAAAAGAGCCCTGGTAGTAAGTATTATTTACCTACTCATGAGAAGCACTGGCTGCCCTCTCCATGTTTCTAGGCCCCATTCAGTTGAGGAAGGGATGTACCCCCTCCCCACTACAGATGCCCTCCTCTTACTGGGCAGAAAGTAAGCACGGACAGACTGCTGGTAGAATGAGGAATGCTCATTGTCTAAGAACAGGTTAAAGCCAGGCAGGACTGTGTTTAGCCACTGGGAGGGACCTCTTGGCCAAAAACCTTGCTGCGTTGGGTGGAGTGGTCCAGAAGGCAAGGCAACGTCCTGCCCCGGTGGCAGGCAAAAGCTCTGGGAAATGTCTTCTGGGAAAGGAAGCATCCCCTGGTGAAGGAAACTGGCCCCGATGCAACGTGGGTGTCCCAGCCTAACCCAGAGGCCCGGCTCAGTGGCCCTGACCTGTATCCTAAGACTAATGAACGATTCTTATCAAAGGCTTTGCAGCCCTGCTGGGTTGACTGCAAGCCAGAGAAGTAGTGATGAGCGAGCTGATTTGAGGAGCTGTAGAGCGAAGCTAAAGAGAGGTGTGTTCTAACACCCAGAGCAAAAGGTTGACACTGTAGAACGAGCACCCGGGGTGGGGCACGGATTGTATGATTCAGCAATGTACAGCTGTACCAGGCAAAGGTCAGTTTCTATGTGCGGTGCATGTACACGTCCAACGTGGGCACAGAGGGGTGGCAGGAAAACTGTGCCAATATTGGGCACCCCCTTGGCATGAACAGGACAAGGACTTCCACCTCCTCTAAGTGAAACATTACAGCTTCATTTGATAGCATGCTGAACCCACAACTACAAAGACTAGCATGTCCCATCATAGTTATGTGGCAGTGGCCCTTTGTGGACCTCTGAAGATCAGGGCCATGCCATCTGCGGCCAGGAGGGGAGGAGGTTAACACAGCAAAAGGACCAAGCAAAGTTCGGAGGTCATTTACCCATCCAGGTGAGTGTTTAAGGCTAGGAGGCCCAGGTTCACGCCCCACCCCAGCCACGACACTCGCTAGGAGATGTTGGGTCAGTCGTGTACTCTCAGCCTGGCCTACCTCACAGAAGTGTTGTGTGGGGATAAAATGGTGGGGAGGAGTCATGTATGCCATGCAGAGCTTCTTGGAGGAAGGGTGGGATAGAAATGGCTGGACAGATGTAGCTGTCAACCCCCTCCACAAGTTCTCTGTACAGTTAGTTTATCCCAAGGAAGATTCCTGGTTGGAAACAACAGGGCAGCCAGGAACATCAAGCAACTCTGGGGCGGGAGAAAGTGAGAGCAGCTGCTGGGCACACTTGTGTGTTACGTCCTGTCAAGTCACTTCAAATTTATGGTGACCCTCTGAATTAATGGGTCTGCGGTGGCCCAAGTGGTTAAGACACTGAACTGCAGACTGGAAGGTCTGTAGTTCGGCAGTTCGAGACCTGAGTGCCGCGTGACGGAGTGAGCTCCCATCTCTGGTCCCAGCTCCTGCCAACCTAGCAGTTCAAAAGCAAGAAATTGCAAGTAGATAAATAGGTACCACTTCGGTGGGAAGGGAACAGCATTCTGTGCACTTCGGCGTTTAGTCATGCCGGCCACATGACCACGGAAACGTCTTTGGACAGCGCTGGTTCTTCGGCTTTGAAACGGAGATGAGTTGGATTCAACTGAGTTTTTGAGCAAGGGAAACCTTTACCGTTACCATGAATTAATGTCCTCCAAAATGTCCTATCGTTAACAGCCTTGCTCAAATCTTGCAAAACTGAAAACTATGGCTTCCTTCATAGAGTCAGTCCCTCTCACTTGGGATCTACTTCTTTTCCTGCCGCCTTCAACTCTTTCTAGCATTATTGTCTTTTCAGGATGTGACCAAAGTACAATAGCCTCGGTTTAGTTATTTTAGCTTCTAGGGAGAGCTCAGGCTTGATTTGATCTAGAACCCACTGATTTGCCTTTTGGGCGGCTTTGATATCCGTGAAACTCTCCTCCGACGCCACGGTTGAAATGAATTGATTTGAATCAGTTTTCTTCCTGTCAACTTCCTTCACTTTCACATCCATACATCCTGATGGGGAATACCGCAGGATGAATGATCTTGGTCTCCAGCCCCGCATCCTTACACCTGAGCATCTTTTCTAGTTCTGGGTCTAATCTCTTCAAGCACACTCATACCAGGACGGACTTGTCTTCCGTGCGGCCTCAGAATCAGGAGGTGACGGAGGTCTTTGTACCAGGCAGTCTGGTGTCGTGGTTGAGTGGTGGACTCTAATCTGGAGAACCAGGTAAGATTCGCCACTCCTCCACCTGCAGCCAGCTGGATGGCCCTGGATCAGTCACAGCTCTCTCAGAGCTGTTCTCTCAAGAGCAGTTCTCTCCGAGCTCTCTCAGCCCCACCTACCTGCCAGGGTGTGTTGTAGGGAGAAGAAAGGAAGGAGATTGTAAGCCACTCTGAGTGAAGGGCAGGGTATAAATCCAATCTCTTCTGCTCAGCTACCCTGATCATCCTCTACAATGGCTCATTTTCTGTATCATCCTGTCCTCTCGCCATATTGCCCATCGAACACAGAATTTTTTTAAAATCAATTTTTTCCTCAGCCTTTTCAGACCAGAGTTGTACCAGGTATCACCTCCAGGTGGTGCGACAGTCACAGGAAAACTGGGACTCATGTTAACAAAGCTAACGTTTAGTCATTCAGAGGCCCTAATGCCCAGGCATGCGATGTGGCAAGCACCAGGCTGGAGACGTGACTCAAGTCGCCTGCATCAAGGAAAACTTGATTCTGATAATGGGTGCGTGGCCACCTCTCAGGTGAAATGACCTGGCCTGGATTCCTAGGAAGCCAGTCAGTCTTCATCCTGAACCTGAGGTCCTGCTTTTAGGACATCTCAGTAAATGACATAGTAAGAAAGGACTTGAATGCTATATGAAAACCCCAGTAGACCAACGTATCTGCATACGTGGGCAGTCAGTGAAGGACCGTCCCCATTATATTCTGGCCTGTCCTTTATACATAGAACCCAGGGCCAAATTTTTAGCAAAGATATTGACAGCCCTATACCCCCTGTCTGATTATGATAAGATGGCCTTTATGCTCTCAGGTGAGGACCCCTTCATCAAGACTGGCTCTCTTTGTTTTGGCCGCGAGAAAAATTAAGAGCAAAGAAATCGAACGGTACCATTCCAACTAAGTGAGTGTTCTTAAATGGCCTTGTCGGATTTAAATATTATAGGCTGAGGTAGTTTTAACAGGTTTTATACGTTTTATAGAGGTTGAATTTTTTTTATTATCATATGTTATGTACAAATTCTCTGAGGGTGTTTGCTATTGCGAAGGCCTATGGCCACATATACAATAAAATGATTCTAATTCTACTTGAATGCCAAACGTTTGCGAGCCCTGGCGATCAGTTTAAAAACAGCACTCTGCTTACCACTCTTTCTGTCATGTGGCGTCCCGTGGACTACAAGAGGTCCTTTCTGAAGTCCAGTGGCTCGAGCAGCCTGCTTATTATGAACGGTCCAACCTGGAGCAGCCAAATGGTAGGTCCACTGAATCCGGCAACTTGTTTGTAACGGTGACTGGCCATATGCCTCTATTAAAGTTCGCAAGCAGAACTGGGAGGCAAATGCTTTTGCCTGCTGTTTCCCATCAGTTGGCATCACTAGCATATGGCCTATCTGAGAGCGAGCTTGTCCCCAGGGCCTTGGCTTACTGGGGAGGTACATAGCGGCTCTTCAGGAATCCGCTGTGACAGCAAAGGAGAAGCCCACCCAGCAACCCAGATACAGGACCTCCATCTTTGATGGATTCAATTTCAGTCTGCTCTGTTGTAGCCAACCAGCCACGGCTTGTAATGCCCTATCCAGATTTTCTAGGGCAGAGTCTAGGTGGCCATCCATCAGGAGATAGAGCTGGGTGTTCCCTGCGTATTGGTGACAACCCAGCCCATACCTCCGGATAATCTGGGCAAGGCAGCACATGTAGATATAAAACAGCACTGGGGAGAGAATTGACCCCTGCGGCACACCACGTTCTAGCAGGTGTCACTGAGATAATTCCCCCCCCACAAGTGCCACCCTCCATCCCCGATCTTGGAGAAAGGAGGTCAGTCACTGCAAGGCTAGCCCCCTTATCCCCACATCGGGGAGGCGGTGGGTCAACAGATCGTAGTCAACCGTATCGAACGCCGCCGACGGATCAAGAAGTATCAGCCGCGCCAATCCACCTCGATCCAGGTGTCTCCGAAGGTCATCCACTAAGGTGACCAACACCAACTCTGTCCCATGGGCAGGGCGGAAACTGGACTGGAAGGGATCCAGGGTGTAAAAGACCACTACCTGAGTCACTGGAGAGCGGCTGCCAGCCTGAGTAGACGATACTGACCCTGATGGACCAAAGATCTGATGCATTATAATTGCAGCTTCACGTGCACTGAGATGTGCAAGAGCACCACCCACTGGTAGGTGCTCTTTGATACAACTATTAAAAATGTCCCGTAATTATAACTCTAATTCAATTTTTAGGGAGGCGCATGATCTGTCGACCAAAAAGGTTTCTGGGTGTGTCTTCCAGCTTGAGTTCTATATTTATAATCCAAGCCCATGCCATTGATGGCTGGGTCTTCCTGCCTTTCACCTGTAGTGCCATATCACAGTAGTAGAATTTCCCGGCAATTCTTCTTCAAAGTACGAGCGCTCCTCAGAAGGTACGGGGACTTGCAGTGACATATCCACCAAGTCTCCCTCTGCTGTACCTTCTTGAGTGTGTTATTCGGCCTTTTCCGCCAATCCCCTTTTTTCCAATGAATCTGTGTAAAAGTAAAGGTAAAGGTTCCCTTGCTCGAAAGCCAGTCGAATCCGAGAGTGCTCATGAGAGATTTTGAACATGATAACAGCCAAAGGAGACTTTAGTAGTTAGACGAAAGTTGATGGGCAATAGGTAAAGGTAAAGGTAAAGGTTCCCTTGCTCGAAAGCCAGTCGAATCCGACTCTAGGGTTGCGGTGCTCATCTCCGTTTCAAAGCCGAAGAGCCAGCGCTGTCCGAAGACGTTTCCGTGGTCATGTGGCCGGCATGACTAAACACCAAGGCGCACGGAACGCTGTTACCTTCCCACCCAAGTGGTACCTATTTATCTACTTGCAATTTCTTGCTTTTGAACTGCTAGGTTGGCAGGAGCTGGAACTAGAGACGGGAGCTCACTCCGTCTTGCGGCACTCTCGGGTCTCGAACTGCTGAACTACTGACCTTCCACAGCCTGCAGTTCAGTGTCTTAACCACTTGAGCCACCGCAGCTCCATGAATCTGTGTACCAGAAGGTAAATCAGATCAGCCAAAGTGCGCTCATGAGAGATTTTGAACATGATAACAGCCAAAGAGACTTTAGTAGTTAGACGAAGTTGATGGGCATAGGTAGGGGACGACAGGAAACACTTCTGTAGTACCAATACAGATCAGTAGCGTGCCTCCAGTGATAAGCTTTGAGGCAAACACTGAAGGCCCTTCCAGGTTGACACTTCTATTTAGGTCTATAAACTTCTTGCTGGAAGTGGGAGACATCCCATTGTCCCGTTTCCTTCCTCACTGGTGACTGAAGTGCCAGCAGGAGGACACTGATGAAAACTGTGAGTGCCAGCGTCGTGCAGACATTTCAGTCAAAAACTGGAAGTGATGTCATGGTGGGGGGCACTCTAGGCTTTGCAAAAACTTGGTGGGAAACCCATAGAGTTTTTGCAAATTCTAGAAGGGCCCCTGACATCATGATGTCACTTCTATTTTTCGACAGAAGTGATCAATGTTCCCTCTAAGCTGAGTTAGTGTGAGCTAGCTCAGTTTTTTAGCATCCGGCTCACACATTTTTGTCTTGGCTCAGGAAGGATGGCTCCAGAGCAAACTAATTTATGCACTAGCCAAATTGCTCGCTCACAACTTTAATGCCAATAGCTCAGGAAGTAGAATTTTTGCCTCCAAGACCCCACACCTTAGAGGGAGCATTGGAAGTGATGTTAATACACTGATATGCAACCAGGGCATCAGCCTCCACTCCCCCACAAGGCGCCTGTCAATTGCTGGCTGTGGCCTGCCAACCCCATTTCTATTGCCAACCCTGGCAGGTTCTAATAACTGTAATGATACATAGTTAATTGCAGTAAGAACTTTAATGAGGTAAGTAAACCAGGAAGGTTCCGCTGAGAAGGGGTAGGAAGTAATAACTAGGTTCCTAGGGGTGAGGCTTTAGCTAGGAATTTTGTGCTTGCTGGTAAAAAGTAAGAATGTACCGGGCAATGTTCCATCTAAGCTGAGTTAGTGAGCGCTAGCTCACAGTTTTTTAGCCTCCAGCTCACACATTTTTGTCTTCGCTCAGGAAGGATGGCTCCAGAGCAAACTAATTTATGCAGTAGTCGAATCGCTCGCTCACAACTTTAATGCCAGTAGCTCACAAAGTAGAATTTTTGCTCACAAGACTCCACAGCTTAGAGGGAACATTGTAAGCCCTTTCCCCCCTGGAGTGTTCCTAACACAGTCAAAAAGACTGATTCCCCACAAGCAGCTCTGCCACTGTCACTGCTCTGTTTCCCCCGCTTGCATCTGTCAATTTCACACTATTCGCTGCGTGGCTGCATTTTGACCCGCAGCTCCCCGTGATTTCCCCTGCGTCTTCTCGATCCTTGTTTTTTGAGACTGAGAAGATGCAGGGGAAATCAGGGAGGGGAGCTGCAGGTCAAAATGCAGCCAGGCAGGGAATAGTGTGAAACTGACCGATGCGAGCGGGGGAAACAGAAGAGCGATGGCAGCGCAGCTGCTTGTGGGGAACTGGTCAAAGTCTTTCTCTTCGACTTCAGTCTGGTAGCAGGACTCCAAAAGGTGCTTTTCTCCACCTTCCTCAATCTCCACTGTTGTCCTTCCAGTTCTGTTCTTGGCTGTTGTTCTCCTTTCACACCTCTAGTTTCACTTTTCCCCTCCTGTGATGCTTCACTCTGTAAGAGCCAGTTTGGTGTAGTGGTTAAGTGTGCGGACTCTAATCTGGGAGAACCGGGTTTGATTCCCTGCTCCTCCACTTGCAGCTGCTGATGTGACCTTGGGTCAGTCACAAGCCCTAGCACAGCTGTTCTTGAAACAAAGCAGTTTCTGTCAGAGCTCTCTCAGCCCCACCTACCTCACAGGGTGTCTGTTGTGGGGAGGGGAAGGGAAAGGATTTTGTAAGCCGCTCTGAGACTCCGAGTGAAGGACTGGGTATAAATCCAATCTCTTCTCTTCTTCTTCTTCATCTTTTGTTTTATTGGTATGTTTTAATGTGGGTGTGTATGCTGTCGTGGGTTAAAATGTAGGCCTCCAGAGCGGCGATGTTGAACTTTTTTGTTGAGAGGACCGGATCCGACATAAATGTTACTTTGTCAGGCCAGGCCACGCGTGCTATAAAATGTAATGCCAGGTACTGGAGATATAAACTTTATAAATGACACAGGCAAACCTAATTAACAACACTATTTTTTACTCAAAATGCAAACAAAAGCAATTGATTCCTAGGAGTGAAACCAACTGATTTACTGAGGAACCCACAAAAGCCCCAATAAATGTATTTAATCATATGCTAGACTAGGTTTTCCCCAAGGGATACCATAAACTTTTTGTACATACAGCAGTTTTAGGAGAAGAGTCCTTTCCCTTGCAAGTAAATAGTCATTTTTCAGTACCCTCCCATATGCCCTGCCTCAGCAGCCAAGCACGGCTACAATCCATCCCTCGCTCTTTGTTTCCTCCTCTTCCCTGTCCTACCTTGGAGGTTCTCAAGAAGGCACACGGGACTCCCTCTCAACTGCCTCCCCCAACACCACCAACAATAACAACTTTATGAGGTGGTCCATGCTGAGCGACTGGCCCCAGCTGACCGGGTCCTGACTAGGGTTGCCAGGTCCCTTGGAGGCGCTGGAAGGCAGATGGGTGAGGGGGATTCTGGGAGCTGGAAGCATCGCCCCAACGTGCCGAAGTCACTGGAAGTGACGCCACACACTGTGCCTACGTCACCTGGAAGTGACGTAGGCAAGTTGGGGGAAATGCTCTGGTTTCTGGGCCAAACTCTATGGCAAAATCATCCTCAAACCATAGAGTTTTGCCCAAAACCCAGAGCGTCACCTCTCACATCACTGACGTGCCTACATCACTTCTTGGTGATGTAGGCAAGTTGTGTAATGTTACTGTTGGCGGTGGGGGGGAATTTCCTCCCACTGGCAAAGAGCCCACAAGACTGGGCACCCCATTGCCCCCAACTGGGGAATGGCAATGCTAGTCTTGACTCAGGAGGTTTCTGAACCTGCCTCCTCCAGATCCCCCCACCAGTTCTCATCCCTCCGGCATTTCCCACAGAAGGAGGAGGGCTGAGGGGAAGGCTTGATGTAGAGGCTATTTCCACGGGATGCTTTTGTCCTCCCGTGACCCCTTTTCCTTCATGGGCTGAGAACAGGTGGGGGGGAGAAGGGAGGCCACTGTCCCACACGCTCTCCAAAGCTCACTTCACGTCCCAGTTCAGATGTGCGGCAGCAACAGCTGTGCCCGTTTCCCCTTTGCTTCTCTACTCACTTTCGAGGCTGGGATGTCTTTCCCCCCAGAGAGGCAGGCACAAGACCGCCCAGTTGCCTCCCAATCCACGTGCCAACCCTCCTCCTCCCCCTCCCCTGCCAGCCCTCTCCCTACATCGACAAACCACTACTATGCAGACCTGTTCTCGCCAACACCCCTCATGGTCACTATTTGGTGAGGCAATGGCAGCACTGGCTCTGCTCCGCCCCGCCATGTAGTGGCTTCATCAATCCCTGCTGAGCTGCAGTTGGAGGAGGCGGGAAGGAAAAAAAACACCACGCCTCCCCTTTTTCTGCCTTTGCTGCCATTCCCCCCAAACTATTTTACCTCAGTCTCATAGTCCTGCTCCTTAGCAATTTCCTATTTCTTGACAGCTTTGACCATACACACTACTGCATGCACCTGCTTGCCCACTCCCCCCCAGCAGCCTCCTGCCTTCCCTCCCTCGCATTAGTTGTTTGTGGGCCGGAAAAGAGCTCTGGACAGACCGGTTCTGGCCCCCAGGCCATATGTTTGACACCCCTGCTTTAGAGTAGGACAGACAGTGGCTGGATAGGTGCTTGAAATGAGTTATGGTAGGATGGTAGCTGAACCCCAGGGGGTGAAATGATTGTGAGAAGGATTGTTCAGTGTGTGGAGGAAGAACAGAGCTGAGTGGGTGAAGTGTGAGATACTGTGGAGTCTCAGAGAAATCTGTGTTCTTTGTGGAAGTTCATTAGCCCAAGTGAGAAAATAAGCCTTTGTGGCTAGATCTATCGAAGGAACTTTAGAGAAAGAATTGCACCTATCTGAAACCATTACATTTATGGACTTGACTGACACCATTACACTGCTATACTTCTAAATAAACTCCTATGCTTAAGAGAAAGCAATTGTTTTATTTAGAGCAAAGAACCCCCTTTTACCTCAGAGCTATCCCCACCTGCTGACTCTTCTGTGATTCTACCAAATTGTCACGAGTCAGCCAGGGCTCAGTGACAGCAAGGACTCCTCAGGAAAAGAGGACTTCTCACGAGGAGTCCCATGTAGCTAGCCTTGAGTTAACAGAAGCTGACCAGCAGGAAAATGAGCTGCAGGCTTGTAGGATTCACAGCCAACAGCTGGGGAGACACCCGCCAGCCCTGATCAAGCAGGTGACTTCTGGACCTGACCTAGGACTGAACGGCTCTGTTTTGCCCGACTTCTGGCACCTGATACTCAGTGCCTGTGAGCCAGTACACAAATATAACTAAGCTGTCCAGTTCCTTGGGTCCAACTAAGAAATCTGACATAAGAGCTTTTGATGGCAGTGAAAATAAGCAAGAAACACTAAGGAAGGCAAGGAGGCAGCATAACAGATGCCACCTCAGAACATTACAGAGATGTGCCTTTACAGGGGTTACATAAAAGGGCCGCCGAAAACAGCAAAAACTTTACAGCTCCCTTTCCCTCCCCTCAGGAAAAGGCAACTGCTGCAATGTCAGTGTTCAAACAGTCCCTCAGAAATTCCATCCCACTTCTTTGCTCAATGAGTAACTGAAGTGTATGGAGGGAAGGAGTACCAGAAAAACATCTACTTCTGCTTCATTGACTATGCTAAAGCCTTTGATTGTGTGGATCACAATAAATTATGGCAGGTTCTTAAAGAGATGGGAGTACCAGACCACCTCATATGTCTCCTGAGAAACCTGTATAAGGGTCAAGAAGCAACAGTTAGAACCGGATATGGAACAACTGATTGGTTTAGCATAGGAAAAGGAGTACGACAAGGATGTATATTGTCACCTTGCTTATTTAATTTATATGCAGAGTACATCATGCGAAATGCTGGCCTGGATGAATCACAAACTGGAATTAAGATTGCTGGGGAAAAGATCAATAACCTCAGATATGCAGACGATACCACTCTGATGGCAGAAAGTGAAGAGGACCTAAAGAGCCTCTTGCTCAGGGTGAAAGAGGAGAGTGCAAAAGTGGGCTTGAAGCTCAACATCAAAAAAACTAAGATCATGGCATCTGGCTCCATCACTCCTTGGCAAATAGAAGGGGAAGTCGTAGAAGTAGTGACAGACTTCACGTTCCTAGGATCCCAGATCACTGCAGATGGTGACTGCAGCCATGAAATTAAAAGACGCCTGCTCCTTGGGAGGAAAGCGATGGCAAACCTAAACAGCATGATAAAAAGCAGAGACATCACCTTGCCAACAAAAGTCCGCATGGTCAAAGCAATGGTATTCCCCGTAGTAATGTATGGCTGCGAGAGTTGGACTATAAGGAAGGCTGAGCGCCGAAGAATAGATTCTTTTGAACTATGGTGCTGGAGAAGACTCTTGAGAGTCCCTTGGACTGCAAGGAGATCAAATCAGTCAATCCTAAAAGAAATCAACCCTGACTGTTCCCTTGAAGGCCAGATCCTGAAGCTGAAGCTCAAATACTTTGGCCACCAAATGAGAAGGGAGCATTCACTGGAGAAGACCCTGATGCTGGGAAAGATTGAAGGTCAAAGAAGAAGGGGACGGCAAAGGATGAGATGGTTAGACAGTGTCATCGATGCAACGAACATGAAATTGAGCAGACTTCAGCGGACAGCGGAAGACAGGAGGGCCTGGCGTAATCTGGTCCATGGGGTCGCGAAGAGTCGGACTCGACTGTGCGACTGAACAACAACAACAAAAATGGAGGGAAGGTGGTGTGGTATAGCCTGATCTTGTCAGATCTCGGAAGCTAAGCTGGGTCAGCCCTGGTTAGACCTTTAATGGGAGACCTCCAAGGAAGACTGCAGAGGAAGGCAATGGCAAACCATCTCCACTTCTCCCTTGCCTTGAAAGACCCTTGCTGGGGTTGCCATATGTCAGCTGCGACTTGACGGCACTTTACACACAAAACTGAAGTGTGGCATTCACTGCCAGTGGGATGGCCATGAGCACAGACTGCTTTAAATGGAGGGGTTATACAGATTCACGATGGAGAAGCCCATTCATGGTTACCAGCCATGGTTAGTGAAGGGAACCTTCAGAGGCAGCAAACCTCTGATGCTACAACATCAGGGGACACTGGCCTTTTGCCCTGTTTGTTGTCCTTCTAGGGCAAGTGGTTGGATGCTGTGCCATTCAGAACAGGATGCTGGATTAGACTGATGTGATCCATCATGACTCTTTTTATGTTTTTATGAAGTTGGGAGGGAGAATGTCAAGAGAGTCTTCTCCCTCCAGGATGCCTGGATGCTGTTCAATATCACATGAATTGAGACCGACACAGAAGGCACAGGGCAGGCAGAACTGTATGTGGTCTTCCCAGTGAGGCTGCACCCATTATTACAACCTTTTCCACTTTTTTGTGTGTGAAATGTCTCTGAAACATCTAAGCCCCACTAGGAGTCGCAAGAAGATAATAACCATGACTTCCAGGCATACACACAAACACACACACCAAAAAAAAAAAAACTGAAAAAAGAAGACAAAAGTAATGACTACTGTGGAATTACACAACTTAAAAGTTTATCAAGAAAAAATGAAATTGTTCAAGATTTTCTATTTCTTGGCTTCATCATCAACTGAAAGGGAGACAGCAACGAAGAAATGCGAAGGTGATTAAGAAGACTATATTAATACATTCTACACAGGTCCAAGTCAATTCAGAAACTGCAGCTGATAGAGAACACTACAACCCAGTTACATGCATGTCCCACACATTCTGCACTCACTCCATTGGTTACCGATCAGTTAATAGGCCTAACTGAAAGTGCTAGTTATCGTCTACAATACCCATTAATGGCCCATGCCTGCAGAACTATCTCTCCTGCTATCTTCTGCTGTCATGTGACAGCTTCACTCATTTGAGGGTGAAACTACTCATTCTTATGCATTCTCTGTGCACCTGTTGGAGGAGGAGAGTTGGATTTATACCCCACCCTTCACTTGAAGTCTCAAGAGTGGCTTACAATCTCCTTCCCTTCCTCTTCCCACAACAACAGACACCCTGTGAGGTAGGTGGGGCTGAGAGAGCTCTGAGAGAACTGCATTTGAGAGAACAGTGACTGACCCAAGGTCACCCAGCGGGCTTCATTTGGAGGAGTAGGGAATCAAACCCGGTTCTCCAGATTAGAGTCCACCGCTCTTAACCACTACACAAAACTAGTCCGTTGCAATGGTAACTGCTTATACTACACTGCCCTCTATACATTTGCAATGCAAATTATTATGTTGCTTACAGTCTTGCCTTAGGCAGTCAACTGTTCTCACTGTCTTTTAATTCAGTATTTGCTGGCATTGTTCATTTTAGGCCTTATGCTTCTTGCTTTCCATTCTGTAATCCTCCTTGAGTCTTAGTAAAAGAGACTGGCTACAAATAAGGTCCAGAATGCAAGAGGTGTGTGATCTATGCCATTTCTCTGGCCAAACTTGGAGCTATACAAGAGACTCTCCCTACACACTCATCTCCGAGCTCCCTGAGGTTCCCAGCGCTGGTCAGGGCCAAGAGAAACACCCAGCGTGTGGGGCTGCTGGCCTCCAGGTGGGGCCTGGAGATCTCCTGGAATGACAACCGATCTCCAGACCAGGAGAAATTAGTTTCCCAGAAGAAAAATGGCTGCTATGGAAGGTGGATTTTATGGCATTATACCCTGCTGAGGTCCCTCCCCAAGCTCCATCCCCCCCCCCCACAAAATCTCCAGGAATTTCCACACCCAGAGTTGGTAACCCTACCGGGCACCGCGCCGCAGCCCGGATTAATCCAACCCAACCAGCACAGCGCCGACAAAAACTGGGGCAACCCCTTTCTCCTCTCTCCACTGTCTGGAGCGGGGCTTCCAGGCCAGCCGCAGAGCGCACGGTGAGACCAACGCTGCCTGCGTCTCGGCGGACAACGGTGCCATCCAAGGTCGCCTCCCGACGCCTGGCAGAGCCCAGCAAAACGCCGAGGCCGGGCCAGAGCAACACCCCCCCTTCCTCCGCAGCACATGCGCAGAACCCCCGCGGCCCCATCCACCCGCCTCTCCGCGCGTCACCCACCGGTGAGGGGCTCCCCGCGCCGCGCTCCAACCCCGCCCCTTCCTTCCAGCGCAGGCGCAGTACGACCGGCGCAGTCAAGCGGCGGAGGGCGGGCCGTTCCCTCCCTCGTGACACCATGGCGTCGGCGCGGCGCGCTGACATAGGCGTTGCCGGGGAACGCTGCGTCCTTCCTCCTCCCTCCCCCCCGCCTGCAGCCCGCCAGCCAGCCCGCTTGCCCGTTCTTCCTCCTGGGTTCAGACCGAGCCGGTGCCGGGAGGGGAGCCTGAGCGGGCCGGCGAAGCAGCCGCGGCGTCCCTCGCTGCCGCCATGGTGCTCGTCAAGGAATAGTGAGTAGTGAGGGAGGAGGCGAGGTCCGCTCCTTTCCGTTCGCCTGAGGGGGCGGCTGCGGAGGAGGGGGAGGCAGGGGGCTCCGCTGAGCGGGCGGGCCGGGGAGGGTGCGGGGGAGGCCGGCGGGCGGGCGAGGCGGGCGGGCTCCCTTCTTTTCCTCCTTCCCTTGTCCTCCGCGGGGCGGCTGCGGCTCCTCGAGGGGGACCGGCGCCGTGAAGGTCACGCTTCTGGCTTGCCGGTCGCGCGGCGTCCCGTCCGGGAGACTCCTCGCCCCGTCCCGTCCGGCTCTCCTCCTTCGCCGGCGGGTGGGGAGTGGGTGCTGGCCGCGCGTCGCCCTTCGAGGCCCTTCCCGTCGGAGGAGCCCCAATCCCGCCCCTCTCCGGCCGGCCGGGCTCCCCCCGCCTCTGTGTCTTCCCCGGCCCCCCGTGGGGCTCTGCGGCGCTCCCCGCCACTCGTGGAAGTTGCCCTTGAGGTCGGCGGTTCCTCTTTGCGAAAAGCTGCCGCAGCGGAGCCCCGGAGGGGGGCTGGGCTGGGCGCTGCCGGTTGCCCCGCCGGGCGGGAGGAGGAGGGCGGACCAGGCAGGAGTCCCCCCCCACACACACACACCGCGGGTGGGGGGCACCTTGAAGACCGCTTTTTTGCAGGGCGAAGGGGGGGGGAGCTTTCGTGAGGCAGGAGCCCACTGTTTAAGGAAGGCATTGCTCCATACAGGAATGTTACGAACTGGGTGTAGAACGGAGTGCAATCGACAAAGTACAGCAGAAGAGAAATGCAAATGTAGATCTGAATATCAGGCTCGTCCTAACAGATAGAAATTAGGATAGGAAGCATTCAGTGTGCCACTTTTTTTCAGATGGGGAGGAAAAGCAAATTCCTCTGCCTGGGGTTTGTAGAATAGAAGGAGCTGAGAAGGGAAGCAGGTGTGTCTGGGGGGGTCCTCTGGCCAGTCCTCTTGTGGCCCCTTGGGCATCCCCAGGCGTTTGTTGGCTGGTTTCCATGCCATCTTACGTCTCAGTGCTCTCCAAGAATGAATGTCACAGGGGAGCTTTCCCCTTTCTCCTGCAAAGCTCTCTGGAGCTCTGAGCGGTTTTTGCTAAACTGCAGAATCTTCATTTTTGTGTTTCTTTCCCGCAACTTCCTCCATAAATGTTCACTATTTTTTGGTGCTGATTTGAATCCAGGCTCCCTGTATGAAGATAGATCAAGATGGATAGCCGTGTTACTCTGTCTGGAGCAGTAGAAAGGAAGATGACTCCAGTAGCACCTTAAAGACTAACAAAATTTACACCTGGGTGTGACCTTTCCTGGGCACCTGAAGAAGTGAGCAGTTACTCACGAGAGCTCCTACCCTGGCACATATTTTGTTAGCCTTTAAGGTGCTACTGGACTCTTGCTCTTCCTTGCATGAAGTCGTTTATAAACTTGTGTGTGTGTGTGTTCCAAAATAGACACATGTGCCGGTTCGTGTATCAGAGGAGTTTGGTTCCTTATTAGGAGCCCTTGTTGATCTTGGGTGTATCATTTTGCTTCAGAAGTTCTTTTGCTGGGCTCTGTTTGTCACCTGGTTTTCCTGTTTCTTGAAAGAGACGATTTGGGCCAGCGACAAGGCTGGAGAAGTTTGAGGCTTCTTCAGTGACTGCACAGGGGCAGGGAGCCGGGCATGTCATAAAACTTAGACTTCGGTGCTTTGGAAGCAATTCAGGCTTGAATCACTGCCCTTGTCCTCCTCTTTTGAAGAGCTGAAGAATTGCCCAATGCCAGGTGTATCTTTTCTCTGCGATCCTCATATAGTATTTTCCTGCATGTTTCTGTAGTGCCAGTTTTGGAATGGGATTCACCCGTGCAACATGTCCAGCTGTTATATAATCCATGTTAGCCATGGAGCTTGAGCCCGGGCTGGTCCCTGCCCTGCTTCTGTAGCTTGTGATGGGTGCTGGTGGGGCTCAGTTTGTATATGGGGAGATCGTCAGTGAATATACTAGCATCTTCCCGGTGTACTTCTGTTTGTGAAACAGAGAGGGTGTTAAGCTGCCCTGTGGGTCCCCTTTCTTTTTCCCTTTCCTTGTTGAAGTCTGCTTTCATGTACTTTATTGGGCTTGACAACATTGTAAGCTTTGCTAAATGCCCTGGTTTATATATATATATATATATATGTGTGTGTGTGTGTGTGTGTGTGTGTGTGTGTATGTATCTATCTAATCTCCGGGCTTTTAGCAAAGCTTATAATGTTTTCAAGCCCAATAAAATAATAATGCCCTGTTATATATCTTTTGCCCTTTGGGTTTCCCCTCTGTGATGCTATTGGCATAAAATACTAAGGCCCAACTGTATTTTTGGTATAAGTGTACATGTAACCACCCCCTGTGTATGTTACCTGAACATCTTTTAAGTGTGATCCTGAGGTCTAGAGGTAGCTTCTTTCAAGGATGTACTTTGGTGAGGCAATTTGGCTTGCTTCAGGAAAGTTTTTGGAACGTACTGTTAAGGTCACTGGAGACATTCTCACTAACTGCTGTTTCTCTGAATACTGCCAAATTCTTTTTTGTTGTCATTCTGTACCAACTTTGCCATTTTGTGAATTAATTTGAGATGCTTGCCATTGGTGTTTGTTTATGGTCTGCTGAGGGGGTGTCCTTGATGTGTTCAGCCTTGAAATCCTTCATTGACTCTCCTAAAGAGCCAGTGGGAAAATTTAGGACCCAGGCTCATTTAACAGGCTTCAGGGTTTTGGATTTTTATGCCCATGTTTTCTTGAAGGTACTACACATGTAAAATTTCGGGAAGCTTTAAGCTTCAGTTCTTTCCCAGAAAAAATGGATTTTTAACTTATTGTACTGCTTTTAACAATACAAGTGCATAATTTATAATTTAGAATGCAAAGTTGTGTTTGGCATATATATGGAATTTTATACTATAATGCCTTGGTTTCTGATTTTAAAAAAATACTAATATGCCCAGTACATTAGAGGGAGCTGCTGCAAACTGCTGTACCCTATGCTATCTTGTCAAGTGAATCTTAATTGTTGCCATCTGAGAGGCAGAAAAAATAAATGCTGAGAGTAGAAAACGCACTCTGTAGTAAAACAAGAGGCTATATTTTTGGGACAAACGGTCAAAGAGTCCCATTAGGCAGGGCTACTGGAATATTTGGATATCAGATTATAGTTTGTTTTTCTATTTTAGAACACCTTATTTCTTGTTGGGGAGAATGTGCATATCACGGAAGAAGTGGCTGTCTTTTTTTCAGTATAGCTATTCAGACTAGATCCTGGATATTGGAAAAAGTCTGTTAATCAGATATGTACTAAATTGCTATGTTTTAATGACCGATCTGAAAAGACTGACACTGAACTCTGTTATACACACATAGCCTTGTTACCAAAATGATTCATGTTTAAACAAATATGCCCTTGAAAATGCATTGTATATCACTGTGTAGATCATCTTGCATAACAGTTTTTTCTTTCTGTACATTTATTACAAAGAGAAAAAAAATCATAAGTTTGTTTCAGTGCTCCATGAAATGTTGACTTCCCCCCCAGGCCCTCACATCTCTAGTGAGTGCTATCACAAAAACGAATCCCAAATTCTTCAGTTTCTCATAACTTCATTAACGTTAGAACAATTGTGTTGCAGTGAGGTGAGCCTGCTTGTTATCACAACAACAAGCTAACTTCTCACCTTATTGTAACTTCTCCCCTGTGTCATTATTGCTTTAAAAAGCCACATTTAATTGAATACTGGAGCCAAGGTAGAAACTGCTAGTTGAGAAAGGAATTCCTCCATCATGACCGAAAGGTACAAAGTTCACGTATAAGCAAGCACTGGCAAGCATCTCATGCATGTGCATTTTCACGTCCTACCCCAAATCACGTCCTACTGTGAAACGATATAAGTTTTGTACTTCTAGTGAAGATTGCTGAGAGACACTAAATGAAATACTGGGTGCCAGAATGAAATGTCTGGATGTCATGGTGACCTGTGCATCTGAAATCTGTCAAGCCCTGCTTTATGTGAGCAAGCAAAGTGTGTATTAGTAAATGATTTGCACACACACACACCCAATTCTTGTTTGGTTTGTTTTTGTCTCTCTGCATATTGTTAGCCTTCTTGGGTCCCCATTGCAGAGAAAAACAGAATACAGATATGTTATATAAATCAGTCCCTGGGGTGAGTGACTGTGGGGATTGTGGCAGCAAGGCTCAGCCCCCTTTTGGTGGGTATGAGAAGTGACATGGAGGCATCACGCAGTTCAGGGTCTGACAAAATCCTAGGCGCCAGGTCATCATAGTCTTTAGAAATTTCATTGTGGTAAATGTTTTCCACAGTAATTTTATTGCAGCATCATTCATCAATCTTTAGTAAAAATTAAAAGCTTGTTTATTGTTTCGTGTCAGAATATGGTTTGTTGTATGCCATCAAAATACTCTTGTCATTGGTAGTTTATATGTAAACTTAACAATATTCAGTGGTGGTGGACGAATTCATTTCCTAAACAGTTGCTTTCTCTGTTCAATTAAATTGAGCATTTAAAAGCAGTAGTTAAATTGTAGGAAAACATGGGAGAAGCTAGGGTTACTGGTTAGCTCTTTGTTATGATGATGACAACCAAGGTTACCCCATATTTGTTTGTATTTACAGTACTTTTGCCATAGTATTAATAAAACTGAGAGACACTGAGGAGTTTTAGGATTAGATAGCAACACTTGGAAAATATGATCATAAAACATGAAACTCTGAGACTGGCTCCTAATTTTTTGGCCTGCCTACTAGAGCCAGAGAAAATCTGTCAAGGCATGACATAGTTAAAGTCGAACCACCTGGGCTTTGATCCTCAGAGGGGACACTGGAGCTTCTGCTTTTTGTCTAAATTTTCCTGGCCACCAGGCCTTAGTGAATTTCCTCTTGTGTTCTGTTCTCTTGCAGTCGCGTCATTTTGCCAGTCTCAGTGGAGGAGGTAAGTTTGTTCCTGTTTCTTCCTTTTTAGGACTTGTAAAAATTGTAGTCATGTTTAAACTTCTAGCCAGCACCATTCATCTTCTCAAAGATAACAAATGGGGTGGCAGAACTAAAGTGTACTATGCTACCTTAAAGTCCAATTGGCCCTTTTGTTGCCTGTTGCTTGCATAGGAAAGAGTCTGCTTTGTCAAATGCAGGAAGAGGCACTTGGGTCTGTTGCCAGGTCATTAAGGGGTTCTTGAAAACATTAAATGAATTACTGGGGCTCACATTTGAAGGTTGAAATGCCCTTAGAAGGGTAACAGGCTCTTTCCTGGGCAGATGGTGTGTTTTGCTCCATCTTCACAATTTGATCATCCAGCGAACTGGCTAGTCCACACAGGGGATATCCCTGCATGTGTACAATAGAAAGCAAACACCTAGGGCCAAACTATGCAAATTTTGTGTAACTGTCCCCGGCTACTTCTTAAAAAACAAAATAGTGTTCTGGGATATCGAGTGCAGTAATGTTTTCTTCTTCGTCCGTTTTCATTTTCAAAATCTCTCATGTGCACACTGAGTCACCTTACTTTCCTTGAAGAAAAGCTTTATATGTGTGGTTTTTCACCTAGGGAAGAATAAAGCAGCTGTGTCTGTATGTGATAGTTTTATGCATAAAGGAAATAGCTTGGACCCTTAGAGTACTAGTAATAACACTTGGAATTTATGTTAAGTGTTCATTGCTGGAAATGGTTCGTGTATTTAATGATTTCGTTCTTACAACAGCCCCGTCAGTTAAGCCAGTGTTACTGTCCCCATATTGTAGGTGGGGGAAGGGGTGAGGCTGAGAAAGAGCAGCTTGCCTAGTGAGTTTGTGGCAGGAGTGAGATTTCAGCAAGGGACCTCCTAGATCAGAGTCCATTCCCTTAACCAGCACGTCGCACCTCACTCAGATGCGCCCTAATCCTTCATGGTTATGCTGCATGCTGTGATTATGGGTGATGTTATTTGCTGTGCTTGTATCGTAAGCATCCTCAAGACCCAATTATGGTTAGAGATGTTTGAATAAAACCCAAATGCTTGCGTTTTCCTACCCCAACAGATGGCGGTTCCTGGAACGGAAAATCACTTGACCCCCCCCCTTTTTTTTTTTTTGCAATAGTGAAAACCCTGAGCAGTGTGTGTGCTTGCGCGCACCATTTTGGTTGTGAGGCAAGGCTGCGCCATGAGACCAAAAATGTTGAAAGCGGGTAAAAGTCAAGCTTAAATACATAACGTGCGCTGTCGGTTTTGTCAGGAGGCAGAAGAATGAGAAGGCCTGCTGTGTTGGCTGAGTGGTCTATTAAAAATGGAGTGGCGTGAGCAAGAAAAGCCAGGAGCCTGTCAGAGGACACGGGACAAACAGAAGCACGGCATTCTTGGCAGATGCCTTTGCCTTTGCCAGCCAGCTTCTTCTTCTTTTTTTTTTTTTTGCATCTTTCTGCAGGAGCTTCTAACAGCATGAAAAGCAGAGGTGCCTTAGCTGAACTAAAGCTCCTATATACTTAGGAGCTGACATTTAGCAACGGTCCATTACTTGTGGGGTGTTATCCTGGTGTTGCCTGTGGGGATCTGGCATGTTATGAATCATGGGGGAGTGATGGCAATAAGAAGAGGCACCTGAAATGCATAAGAACATATGTGCATAAGAGAAGCCAATGCTGGATCAGGCCAATGGCCCATGCAGTCCAACACTCTGTCAACACAGTGGCCAAAAATACCAGGTGCCATCAGGAGGTCCACCAGTGGGGCCAGGACACTAGAAGCCCTCCCACTGTTGCCCCTCCCCCCAAGCACCAAGAATACAGAGCATCCCTTGCCCCAGACGGAGAGTTCCTATCTATACCTTGTGGCTAATAGCCACTGATGGACCTCTGTTCCATGTGTTTATTCAATTCCCTCTTGAAGCCGTCCGTGCTTGTAGCTGCCACCACCTCCTGTGGATGTAGATGTGTAGATCAATCCAGAGGGGGTGAAAAAATGGAGTTCTGTGTGAGCTGCTTCCACAGAGGGCTATCTAACTGAGGGCACTGCCCTGGGCAAGGTCTTGTGAGGAAGCCCCTCCTCTTGCCTGATCTACATGGGGCCTATACTGGTTTCTTGATTCTGGAATCCAGAGTATAGCACTATTCTAGCAAATGGAGGCCACTGCTTGGAGCTGGTGTGCGTTGGCCGAGGTCTTGTTGAAACTGGCGACCTCCACTATTATTGCATTCCGTGGCTTTAAGCAAACTACTGCTGCTAAAAACATAAAGATAAAGATATAGAGAGAGCAATAGATATGGAGCATGGAGGCAGTTGAGCTCTGGGATGACAAAGGAATGAGAGGAAGATGGGGAGATGGCAGAGAAACCGAATGAGTTCTCTGTGTCTGTTTTCACTGTGGAAAAATGTGGGGCAGGTACACACGCTGGAGCAGCTGTTTTGGAGAAGAGTTTCTGAAGAACTAAGTCAGATTGGGCTGATGAGAGACAGAGTTCTTGGACTGCTAGGCAAATTGAAAACTACTAAGTCTTGTACGTGGATGGCATACACCCAGAAGTTCTTAGGAAATTTAAATGTGAAAGTATTGATCTACTAACCAGTATATGTAAGTTGTCACTGTCATTAGTCTCTGGACCAGAGGAGTGGAAAGTAGCAAATGACACACTGATTTTTAAGAGGTCCAGAAGGGGTCCAAGTAATTACAAGCCAGTCTTTGAGCAGTGTAGCAAGCATATGGTTAAGGTTGATAACAGTAGCTGTACAGTACAAGGATTGGTATTGGGAGAAGTAGTATTCTCCCATTTGTTCATAAATGTTCTGGAGTTGGGGATGAGCAGTGCAGTGGCTGAGTTTGTAGATGGTAATTATTCAGGACGATGAAACCCAAGGCAGGTTATGAAGAGTGCCAGGAGGATCTCTCTACATTGAGTGAGTGGCCATTAACATGACAAATGAAATTCAGTGTAGTGAAATGTAAGATGATGAACTTTGGAACAAAAACATTCTGGCTTGAAGTATAGGCTTGATGTGGTCTGAACTGGCTGAGACTAAAAGGGAAAGAGATCATAGAATCATAGAGTTGGAAGGGACCTCCAGGGTCATCTAGTGCAATCCCAGATCTTGTATCTGTAGATCGCTTGATAAAAATGGCTTAAATGGGGGATTAGAGAGATTCATGGAAGTGATGTCCATCAATGGCTACTAGCCACGGTGAGTAAAGGAAACCTTTATATCGATGCAGTAAGCCTCTGACTACCACTGCTAGGAGGCAACATCAGGGGAAGGCTTTGGTCTCTATGCCCTGTGTGTTGCCCCTCCAGGAGAACTGATTGGCTGCTGTGTGAGATAAGTCTACTAGCTGGACTACTGCTCTGATACAGCAGTTCTCTTCATATGTTCATTCTCAGCACCTCGTGTGTAGAAATGTGATATTCGGTTCTCCCCAAACGGTGTGTTTGTTCTTTCAGTTAACTCACAGTCAAATCTTTCTGCATGCACGGGGAGTTCATTGTAAGTGGTTGGACTGGCGTTGTTACTATCATGACTGCAGTGAAACTCCTGCTTTACTATTGGGTGTAGTAATATCAGCCAACCTTACAGGGTTGTTGTAATGAAACCCATGTACAAGAGCCAGTGTAGTATATTAGTTAAGGTTGGACTTGGTTCTGGAATACCCAGATTCAGGTCCCCATTCTGCCACCTTACTGCTAGGCTCACCTTGGGTCAGTCCCCAGAACTTCCACGAGCGGAAGCGGTAAACTTCTGGGTACCAGTGGCAATGTCAGGTTGATCTCCGTGCAGGTCAGCTGGTTGGCTCCAGCAGGGCGCCTCTTATTGTACTGACACTTGCTACTGCGCACGCTTGTTGTGGGGATAAAATGGGAAAGGGAGAGCCACGTATGTCAGTCACCCTGAGCTCTGTGTGGGAACAAAAAGACCACTAGGTAATATACATCAACTTCCCTGGGCACTTAAGAAGTATGTGCCCTTCTGGCACTTCAGCGGAATGAGAATGTCCGTACAAGGGCTGAACTGGCCTGCCTCCCGGTGTCCTTGCTCTTCTCTGATTCTGTCCCGTGAGACATGGAGCAAAGAAGAACAGAACATCGTATGCACCCGCATCAGTCATTTGTGATGCATCTTCAGGGGAGAAGGGAGGCTCCTGCCTCTTCCTGCTGTCTGAGCATCCTAGTATCGATTAGTCATCTGGTTAAAGCACTTGGGCAACTCCTGGAGTTTGCCTGCGGCTCTGTGTAGGGTGGAATGGAGCAGGAGGGCTGCTTTTCTGGCTCCGCAGGGGAGGCCGATTGCTGTCCGTCACCCTACCCTGTGAAGCACTCTTTGAGATTTTCACTGTGGTGTTTGGGCTCCGGAAAACTTGCACCCCCAGTTCTATTTAAATAGCTGAATGTAGCAGCAAACCTCGGAAGAGCAGGTGCAGGTGTGGCGTGGGAGCCACGGCCAGAGGACTTTGCTTCCAGGAAGTGGTCCTGCTCATGAGCAGGTAGTCTCTCCCTTCAGCCTTCCTGAACCAAGCAAGGACAATCAGAAGGGGGGGGATTTGAGCATGGCCTGGATCCGGCTTGAGGCTGTCAGCTGCTTGACAGTATTTCTCCTAGTCCCTCCCCCTCAACAAAGCCATTCCTTTCCATAGTTTATGCAGAGAGATCCCTTTGGCCTTACGGTTTTGCAGTCGCAGCACTTGGATTTAGAAGCCATTGTTACGTTTCCTCTGCTCTGTGTTTTCATTCATGGGAGTTAAGATAAGGTGTTTGGGCCGCTATGATTGGGGGGGGGGAACAGGCTTACTACCAAGAAGGGGGATTTAAGGCTTAGCTTTGGAGCTCCCCCTCCCTCCAATTCTTTGGTCGCAGTCAGCTTCAACAGCATACGATTTTGCGGTTTTTGTGGGCACGGGCCCACGTGTCCCATCGTGTTGTTGGTGCTCACTGTGCCATCCCTGCCCCCGTCTTCCTGTGAGACGGAGGTTTTCCATTTTCTTGCAGAATTCTGTGTAGCAAGCTGTTCCTCAGCAGCTTGGCTGCGTTGGATCCCGAGCGGCTCAGGTGGTGATGCTTAACTGGAAGTCTGTATGCCGAACCATTGCAGTAGGAAGGGAGGATGCTTTTTCCAGAGAGAGCGTATCTCCGATTTCAAATCGTGAAGAATTACAAGCAGAGATGTGGTCGTCTCTGTCCACTGGCCCTATACATTTTATGCCCTACTGGAAGGTACTACAAACAGGACACACAGTTGTGATCAAAATCCCTGCTCTGCCTAAAGAGCAGAGAGCGCTGTCAGGTGTATTCCACTAAGCTGCGTTCTTCGCAGGAAGGAAGCACGCCCTCCTTTCTAGAATTGGGGCCCTAATGTCTCTTTGTGCTTTTGCTCCGGAGTGCCCCCCCCCAAGAAATGCTCTTATTCTACATGCCAGTTTATTGGGTCCTGCTTCCCTGAGTGGGATTAGGGGATCTGAAATAACAGAGAAGATTAAACAGTTGAAGATGGCAGTGTGGCAGCCTGATTCTCTTATGCTCTAACTCGTGCCGGAGAGTGTGAACGAACAGAGAGGCACTGTTGGCGACACACACTATTCTGTATTCCCAGGAGACCCATCTGGGAGATATCCCTGAGAGTGGACAAAGCAATTAAATCTGTGCCAGCACATTTCTCTATCTGCTGCTGGGTTAAGGTAGTTGTTCTTCCACAGAAGGATTTACATAATTCCCGTGCTGGGGAGCTAGTATCTGTTCTGATGAGCACCGGATGAATGGCCTAGTTCTGGGCGGAGGAGGAGGAGGAGGAGGACAGCATGCCACTGAAATCTATGAGCCTTTGGTTCTGCCCTTGACAGAGTGGGTAATGAAAAAGATTGAGGCTTTCCTTTAAACGTGCACCAGAAACGACCGCTTAATCTGCTGAGCGCATGCAAAAGATCAGGTGGTGAATCTGTGGAGTTTGGGTTCTGTCTCATTCTGGGTGTTTTTCCCCAGGAAGAAGGTTGTGTTAGCTGGAGGAACCTTGGGCACCTTTGGCACATGGTTTGGGTTGCTTTCATACCTGCTGCTCTTGCTTTGCTATTGAGCTGTGTGAGAGGAGAATGCAGGAGCTGCCGAGGGCAAACGGTATTGCAGTTTGCACTTTCTCCCCAGATTGGATTTATGAGATATGCACTCCTGCTTTCTGCTTAAGCTCCGAGGCTTGCTAAGTTGGAACAGTCCTACAGGAAACGAGGGTTCCTCATTTGCACGGAGAACACTTGATGGTTAGTCACAGTGTGGCTTGACAGTCATCCATAGACTACCTGCTGCTGCTTAACCAATGTAGGCCTTGTTCTTGGATCTGGCTCTGTGTTGAGGTCAGTGTGTAAGTTTTTGAACAGGAGCTGAAATATGGAAACGGGTCTCTTCCCCTACTAAAGTTTTTACAGGAGGTCCCAAGTTTAGCGAAGGCTGCCCAGAATGGGAAATTTCAGCTTAGGATTTCTACCAGCAACACAAAAGGTGAGCTACACGTAATGAGCGCGGTAAACAAAAAGAACTGTGTGCCAACACTGTATATAAAATCCAAATGTTATTTTAAGCAAATGAATGCACACTGTGATACTGTATGCACATAAGGACTGTACCACACAGCTGCTCTGAGCCTGCTCCGGTGGGGTAGGGCGGGGTATAAATTGCAAAAATAAATAAATAAATACACAAAATATCTTCTTCGAAGCTTTTACAAAAAAAGCGTTTCAGCACAATCCACTTCAGAGGACTGTGTCCCAGTTGAAATTGTAACAGAGTATCTACCTGGAAGAACGTTTAGACAGATCTGTTCTTTGAGAAAGCATATGGGAAATGTGTTTGGAGTAAGCTAGCATTCGCATCAGAGAAAAGAAGGAAGATCTGTATGGTGAAAGAATTTTGTGAGGACTTAACGTGAACACCTAAAAGAGTTGTTCCTAATAGTGTGACCTGAAACTACTGTATTCGTCCTTTGAAGAAGCTATTTTGTGTATTTATCTGCATGGTACAGTCCTTATAGGAGCTCCGGTGGCTCAAGTGGTTAAGACACTGAACTGCAGGCTGTGGAAGGTCAGTAGTTCAGCAGTTCAAGACCTGGGTGCCGCAAGGCAGAGTGAGCTCCCGTCTCTAGTTCCAGCTCCTGCCAACCTAGCAGTTCGAAAGCAAGAAATTGCAAGTAGATAAATAGGTAGCACCTCGGTGGGAAGGTAACAGCATTCCGTGTGCCTTGGTGTTGAGTCATGCTGGCCATATGACCACAGAAACGTCTTCGGACAGCACTGGCTCTTCGGCTTTGAAATGGAGATGAGCACCGCAACCCTAGAGTCGGATTTGACTGGCTTTCGAGCAAGGGAACCTTTACCTTTTACAGTCCTTATGTGCATACAATATTGCAGTGTACATTAATTTGCTTAGAATAATAAGAGTATTTGGATTTTATATGCAGTGTTGTTACACAGTTCTTTTTGTTTACTGGTAGGATTTCTACCAGCCTGTTCTTGTTGTGCCCTTCCTCTGAGGTGCTCAGGTCAGAGTACAGGGTACCCATCTCTCCCGTCTTTTCAACAGTCCTGTTAGGCTAATGCAGCTTGACTTGTCCAAGACCTAGCCCAGTGCTTTAACCATGATGCCACCCCACTTTTCGTTTGCTGCTTTCTTCCTGCTCACCTAATCTTTCTAGGTAGAGAGTCGGGCTCCGTTGTCCTGCAAGGCTGGGCTAGCCAGTATGTTACATCCTCTAGACTAGGCTGTCTTATCTTCCCCAGCTCTGGAATGCACTTGAATTCCTGTGGCATTTGCAACTTGGTAGTAGTTCAGTTGCCAAAAAGGCAAGGGAGAGTCTGCCCGCTTTTCCACATGTGGAGGAATACCTCTAGGCAGGAGATATACAGTTATGTTCTATACAGTGAAGATCTTAAGGGACGGGGCAGGATAAAAGACCTTTTTCCAGTTGCTGAAACTTTACAATGTGTAGGCTGTATGGTCCAGATTCTTCTTTCATTGTGGAGAAGCAAAGTGGCTGGTGTGCTGCGACACCATTAAGCCCGATGCTTTCCTGCCCTACCTGTCTGCCTCCTCCTACCTTGCAGATTCCGCAATAACATTGTGATTTGACTCCTCCTTCAGTATCAAGTGGGGCAGCTGTACTCTGTGGCAGAAGCCAGCAAAAACGAAACGGGTGGAGGAGAAGGGGTTGAAGTCCTGGTGAATGAACCCTATGAGCGTGATGGAGAACGCGGCCAGTACACGCACAAGATTTACCACTTGCAGAGGTACGTCGTAGAGAGGAGTTGATGGCGCAGGGCCAAAATGTGCTAGGATTTTGGAAAACCCGTGGCCAAGAGTGTATCCAGAGTAGTTTTGCTTGGTGTTCTGGGGCAGGAGGTGTAGCCTATTTAGTATTTTGTCTGCTTGGCTTTACAGGTCTTTGATGGTAATGAAGGGGAGAGGGGTAGTTGGCCCCAGGATGGTATGTGATTGCCTTATTGTAAGAGGGTTGGGAGGGACCTCCTTGGGACTTTGCTCAACCTGCTTCCAGAGGGATAAACCTTAAGCCAAAGTTCTGTGCTGGCTTGCCACCAGCAGTGGAGACTTCACGCCTGGGAGGCCATCTGGGTCCCAGTGTTTCTCCAAGCTGACTTTGAGCACTGCCACGTGAAGATTCTTGCACATTGCAGCCTGCTGAAGTGCTCCACCTGCATTACTCTAGGAAAGTTCTTCCTAACATTCAGCTGGAAACATTCCTCTTAACTGTACTTTTAGCTGACGCTCCTCCTCTCTGCAGCACAGAATAACTGACTCCCATTCCGCTTTGCCGACTCTGGGTGGAGCCGGGTGGCCTTCTACTCACCGGCAAGTCCTGTGGACTGGCTGATTCAACCTGCTGCGGTAGGCTTGTTATCTGCTGCTCCTGGAGAAGACTACATGCCTGATCTGGGCAGGGAGCCAGCCTAGGATTAGTTGCTTGAGAAAGTCAGCTCCCCAAGTCTGCTAGAGCTCCGTGGCACCTCTGGTTCAGCCTTTCAGGCTTGGGTTGGGGCCGAGTTGGAAGCAGCATCCCATATTGTATGCTGCAGCTCTGGACTCGGTGTGACCTTTTTAGGGTGTTGCTTAATCCCTTGTATTAACAGTGTGGGAGGGTCAAAACATTTTCCATGGAAAATACTTGCCAGCTGGTGTCCTTGTTGTATTGCAGCTGGCTACAGAAAGATAAGTGGTCCCAAGGCACTGGAGCTTGTCGTGTGTGTGTGTGTGTACATGCTCCAATGGCATCCAGTTGAAACGGGCAACTTTCTTGTTTCTTGTCCCTGCAGCAAAGTCCCCCCTTTTGTGAAAATGGTGGCCCCAGAGGGAGCCCTGAATATCCACGAGAAAGCATGGAATGCATATCCTTATTGCCGAACAGGTGAGTACTGGTGGAAGGGATTTTGAGCAATCAGTGTGGTGCGGTGGCAAAAAAGGCTAATTCAGTCTTGTATTAAAAGGGCCATAGCATCAAAATCGCAGGAGGAGGTCATAGCTCCTCTGTATACTGCCTTGGTCAGGCCGCACCTGGAGTACTGTGTGCAGTTCTGGAGGCCTCACTTCTAAAAGGATGTGGGCAAAATCGAGAGGGTGCTGAAGAGAGCGACGAGGATGATCAGGGCTCTGGAGACTGAGCCCTACGAGGAAAGGCTAAGGGCCTTGGGAATGTTTCGTTTGGAGAAGAGGAGATTGAGGGAGGACATGATTGCTCTCTTTAAATATTTGTAAGGCTGTCATTTGGAGGAGGGCAAGGAGCTGTTTCAGTTGGCAGCAGAGGATAGGACCCGAAGCAATGGATTTACATTACATGCAGAAAGGTATCAGCTAGATATTAGGAAAAACTTTTTCACGGTCAGAGTGGTTCAGAGGTAGAATCAGCTGCCTAGAGGGGTGGTAAGCTACCCTTGACTGGCAGTTTTTGAGAAGAGGCTGGATGAATATTTGTCAGAGATGCTTTAGGCTGGTCCTGCACTGGGCAGGGGGTTGGACTAGAAGGTCTGTACGGCCCCTTCCAACTCTATGATTCTACGATTCAAAGGAATGCAAGATGGCTCTGTGGTCTCTATATCCAAATGCAAAGCATTCCTGGGCTTTGGGAGTGGTATCCAGTATCATTCAGTGACACATCTACAAATTCTGCATCTTATGAGAGTCTTTTGCATATTTTCCTCTTCTGTGTTTGGGTGTTGAATGAGGGTCATTTCCACTTTTATTCTTGGCACCTGAAGTCATGGGCTGTTTTCATGCAAAGTCATACATTGGTTGATCATATAAATGCTTGCCATGTTTCTGAATTGCCCATATCAATCAGTCCTTTCCAGGATGCTTCATATGAGTTTCTTGGGTTTCTTTGCTGGGTTAGCAGAGCTTAGAAGTAAGTATGCAAGGACTTCCAGTGAAAAACAATATTCACTTAACACTGGAGATAAGACACCGTTTCTCTGCCAGGCCATTCTTAAAGGTGAACACTTCAAGAACGGCCTGGCAGAGAAACGACGTCTTATCTCCCAGGTTAGTAAAGCTGGCATGGGAGTAACTGGATTCTAAATTGCAGTTTCGGTGTGCTGCCTGTTCAAAACCTTGTGCATCAAGAAAGCCATGGAATCTTTTTGGTCTCAAGATAAAAAGTTCCACCTGTCATACAGTGGATGCAAGAACAGAGTACTTCTCATTGACTTCCCTGCAGTGTAAGCTTCTGCCTGTGGTAGGGTTGGAGCGTGAGGCAACTGTTCACTTGCTGGCACTGGGCAGAACATTTGTCTTCACAGCACTCGGCAATCACATAGCCACGAGGCATTAAAGTGCTTGGCCCAGCTGTCTTGGCGAGACGCGCCTCCTTACGTCAAGGATTACCAAATCAACACTCTGCATTGGAAAGGGGCTTCCGCCAAGGATGTAGCCAGGGCACCACTGTTGTTTCCCAGGTGCAGTGCCTGCCTAGGCACAGCCTTTCCCTTGCCACATAGGCAGGCTTGGTGGAGGATGGCTTTCAAGCCTGAGAGCATAGTGTGGAGTGAGTGAAAATGGCCAGTCCTCAGGGTAGTCTCCAGCATCTTCTGAATGTCAGGCATTGACTCCCTGGACATCTGTTGTTGTCCTTTGCAGCCTGGAGACCAGGCAGGCATCGGTCAGTACAGCTCCCTTTTCATAGCCAGGTACACATGCACAGGCCAACCTGGCTTGCCCACTCATGCTTGCCTCCCTCTAAAAGATGAGGTTAACCCTGCAAAAGTGGCTCTGTGAGCAGAGCTCTGATGCATCGTTTTGGAAGCTTTGGCTTCAGTCCTTCTAGTTTTGACTTCTTGTTTTTAAGAATGGAAATAACGGAGGCGGCTGTCATCCGATCTTCCATAGCTTTGCTCATCAATAATTGAGGGCAGCTATTGGCAGGATCTGGTTACTGGCAGTGGGCTATAGAGCAAGGGCACCAGGTCTGGTTACCAACACACTGGGATGAGGAAGGCTGCAGTGCCCTACGAGCTACCCTTCTGCCTTGGCAGAAATGGCGAGGGATCGGTGAACAGCAGTCAGCCGATGATCACACTTGTTCCATCTTATCTCAGTTGCCTGTGTCAATGGAGCAAATGGCAGCGGTGCAGAACGCAAGGCTGCTCAGTTGTTTGCGAAATGGGCTGCCTGTTTTTCACGTGGCTTAAATTTTTTAAAAGGCTTGGACGACCTGTCGGAGTAGGTCGAAGATGCTTGTGCGTTCTTGAACAGCTGTGTTCCAGTCGTGCATCCGTTTAGTTAGGGCCACAGATTGGCTAAAGGACTGTCAAGAGACTCCCACAAGTGGAGCATAGCCTTCCCCTTCCCAAGAGTCAGGGCACGGGCCACGAGCAGGACCGGTGAAGATCTTCGACATGCTATTCCATGTAAGGTTGCTGTCCAGGATAGAATCTAATCTTAATTCTATCCTTGAGGAACTTGTGCCACCAGGCAATGTTCCCTCTAAGCTGTGGAGTCTTGTGAGCAAAAATTCTACCTGGTGAGCTGCTGGCATTAAAGTTGTGAGCGAGTGATTGGGCTACTGCATAAATCAGTTTGCTCTGGAGCCATCCTTCCTGAGCTAAGACAAAAATTTGTGAGCTGGAGGCTAAAAAACTGAGCTAGCTCACACTAACTTAGCTTAGAGGGAACACTGCCACCAGGGTATATATGCCGTATAGAAGATGCCGCTTTGGGGTCTGTTAGGACCAAGTAGGCCCCTGAGCAGAGTACACTGAGCTCTCCCTAGAAGCTAAAATGACCGAGGCTATTGTACTTTGGGCGTATCCCGAGAAGACAACTCGCTGGAAAAGACAGTAATGTAGGAAAAGTTGAAGGTGGCAGGAGACTAGGAAGACATAACATGAGACAGACTGACTTAAAAGCCGTGGCCCTCAGTTTGCAAGACCTGAGCAAGGCCATGAACGACGGGATGTTTTGGAGGTCATCAGTACATAGGGTGGCCCTAAGTCGGAAGTGACCCAACGACCAAGGCCGGCTCGAGGTTTTTTTGTGCCCTAGGCGGGGCTACCTTCTGGCGCCCACCCCCCGCTGCCTGGGCTCCCCAGGGCGAGGGAGGGCTCCCCTCCTCCTTCCCCCTCTTGCCCACCTCGAGGTGCACCGGCAAGCCAAAGAAGGAGCGCCGGCTTGCCAGCGCATCCCGCGGCTGTGGGACGTGCCAGCAAGCCAGGGGAAGGGGGGGTTGGCGGGGGGTAGGGGCCTTTTGGCGCCCCTAAGGGCCAGCGCATTCTAGGCAAACACCTAGTTCGCCTAGTGAGTGAGCCGGCCCTGCTGACGACACTTACACACACACCACCAGGGCTCCCAAGCAGTGGTGGATGCTTTGGGGAAGAGTCCAGGCTTTGTTCGTGTAGGAGGTGGATTTTGAGCAGCTGAAGCAATTCTCCTTTTGGGTCGGATTAATGTGAGTAAAGCACTTGTCCCTTTGTGCAGCTGCGTTTGGCTACAGGAAAGACTTCAAGTGGGCACTTGAGAGTTGGTACCTGGTTGACGCTGCTGTCTTTGGGTGAGGGGATACTGCTGCACCTCTGAATTCCTTCCCCCTCTCATTAAAGCTGTGTTTTTCTTTCCATGTGTCGACTTTTGGAGCAGTTATTACAGTAAGTACGGCTTTTAATGATTTCCTTGGAAGTTACCTTTGTGTGTGTGTGTTTAGAGTGTTTATCTTTGGCTGGAGGCTGCTTGGGGACACACCTTTCTCAGCTGGATTTGGCATAAGCCGCTGCTGTAGTTTCAGTGGTGAATTACTTTATGTACTTTTAACTGATTACAGGCGTCTGTTGCTCACCTCTGAAAAGGGCAGTGAGCTTAAACGTCCATGGAGATTCCATACTCTTTGCATTACTACAGGGGTTTGTTTTAACTGAAGAAGAAAGTAAGCCTCCTTCAGTAACCTCCAGCCCCGATTCCCTTCTTTCTACAGGTGAGATTTTTCTGGCCACTCCAGAACTTGTCCCAACTGGCCATTGAAGCCTCCTCTTCTCCCTGCCCCGCTTCAAGTGCATGTGCACTTTTCTTTGAGCTGCTTAAGAGGAAGGCAGGCACATAAATATTTTACAGATGTTTTCTCCCGTTGCTCATGGTAGCTTCCAGTGCACCTGTGCTGGCTAGTGTATTTCTGTATGAAACTGCATACGTGCATCTCTGTATGTGCAATGTCTTAAGAAAACACGGCAACCATGACTGGGATGCCAGTAGTCAATACCACAAAGGAATAATTTGGGATAGGGGCCCTCCAAATAACCTTGTAATTCTCCTGTGATCCCAGAGACCCTCGCCTGTCAGAGCAGATGTTAGTAGGCTAGAGGGACCAGTAATGTGACTTGATATAAGATAACCATCTGTTTCACCTTGACCCTTTACCTGTCTACCCATGCTCTTGCTTCCTCGGGGTGGCCCTTTTTGTATTTCAGTTATAACGATCAACTTGTGCACCATTTAAATGTTGACGTCTGGGCGTCCCTGTGTTTTCCTGCCAAATAACGTAAGAACACAGTTTATATTGGCAGGGGTGTCGAACTCACTGAAAATGTTACTTGAAGTTAAAAAAAACTTTAATTGTGTTTGTGTCCTTTATAAAGTTTATATCTCTGCTACCTGGCATTACCTTATACACATGGCCTGGCCCACCAAGGTCTCATTTATGTCAGATCCAACCGTCATAACAAATGAATTCGACACCCCTGGATAGAAATGCTCTTGAGGACATGGAATCCCATTGTCACTAGAATATGGGCACATCTAGGATGTGTGTGAGTGTATTATACAGAGTTCTAAACGCACATGGCATTTTGTAGAGTTTCAGAAGCAAAAATGGACTGGTTCCTCTCCCAGGGGAGCGTGCCATCTACTTCCTAATAGTGGGAAAGAAGGGAAGACGCAAGGAATGCAATTGTTTTCTTAGCTGTTGTCAGGTTATAAGTGCCGACCAATTTGTATTCTGATATGCATTTCTTAGCTCCCCTGCAAGGTAACTGGATCTTCTCTTTTTTGCAGAATGAATACATGAAAGATGACTTTTTAATCAAAATTGAAACCTGGCACAAAGCAGACCTCGGGACACAGGAGAATGTAAGTGTCACTGGCAGGGACTGCTGCGGCTGGATCTCGGTCTGTCTTGGACTCTGAGCTGTATGTGGCTGCAGTAGGGCTTCTTTGCCAAACATTTCTTCTGAAATGGCTTCTGCAGCAAAATATAATAATAAACCGTGTTATTGTGTAGCTCTCTTAATCCCCGGGTTGACTGTTCTGGCAGCTGCCCTGTGAGAAATGCTGCTGGAATTCTTATTTTGCACACCACGCAAAACAAACTTGGTCCATTGCTGGGTGGGTGCTCAGGCACAAATGTAATTCTTCTTTGGGTGCAGGAACTTGGCAGAGCAACTGGTTTTCACAGTAGACTAGATGTTGGAGCCTCCTGCCCCCCAGCACGGCCTCTGACATGCTAAAACTTATTTCTCATAAGCATCAAGTTAGCATTTGAGAGTCAGCGCAGGACAGCCATTGGAGCTTTTTGTGATGTGGTCTTCATCAGGTCTTTGTAGGCCTCTTGAACTTCTTGGTGTATCTCCTGTGCCCACTCTGGGGTGGAAAACCTGAGTATTTGGCTGTAGGAAAATTACGGGGGTGGTGGTGGTGGTGTTTGCATCCTTTCCTTTCCTTAGTTCCCCTTCAGCCGCTAAGGATGGATCTCAGTGCAAAATCAGTGGGCGAGAAGAACTTTCCTGCATCATCTTGCATGCACCCCACAGTCTTGCTGAAACTGTATTCCTTTGCGTGCAGCATTAGCGTACCACTTGGTCTACAAATGGTGTGCTAATATTGCATACAAAGAAGCTGAGAGCTCACTACAGGCAAGATGTCGGGTGTATTAAAAAGTCTTATGGGTAAGACTCATCATGCTTGTCAGCGTATTTGTGCCAGGTTGGTCCTAGGTTGGTGTGGGTGTCCAGCCCAAAAGCCAAAACTGGTCCCTTGTTCTGCCTGCAGGTACATAAACTGGACCCCAGTGAATGGAAGAACGTGGAAGCCGTCTATATAGACATTGCAGAGCGGAGTCAAGTGCTTACAAAGGTATGGTAGCTGATAGCGAGAGCTTTGCTACGGTTGGGTACTTGTGAAGAAAGGGCTCTCCAGGGTTACTGGGCATCAAGAGGAGGAAGAAGAGATGGCGTCCTGCAAGCAGGTACCAGCCATGTCCTCGGGGACTGCCTTGGATTAGGAAGGCCAGCAGCACGAGCAAGGCTAGTTCACAAAGCTGGGAAACCTCTGGCTGTAAGGACTGGGGTGGATGTGGCTTTTTGAGTTTCCTCCTCCTACAGGCAACCGTGTTGCTGGCATTGACCACCTGCATGGAATGGCCACGTGCTCCTCAGAACCCCACTTGTGTTTTCTGTGTGTGGGTTTCAGATGTTTGCTTTGAAGGCTCCTCGGCACTGCCGGGGCCGTAAAGTGACGTGGGGCTCTTCCACATTGTCATTTTTGTCACTCGTTTGTCCCTGTTGCGTCAGGGTTCCTCCCCCTCATGTGTTGTGCTCTCTCTAGTAGTCCCAGAGGGAGGAAAACACATGTGGAAAAAGGGGGACCCAAAGCAATAGGGACAAATGAGTGAAGAGCCCAGAGAGGTCAGCCCTCTGTGCTACCAGCCGGTCATAGGAATGCGCATAGTGTCTCATGTACAGGAGCTAGAAGAGCTGGTGGCTCAAGCCAGCCAGCCGGACCACAAGCTGCAAGATAAGGTGACAATGGCCAGTGGGGAAAATGGTGGGGAGTCCTTCCTGTTTCCGAATATACTGGGAGCCACGGGGTCTCGGGCACCCTGCAGTTGGCTGTCTCAGTATTTAACATTGCAACAGAAGGATGAAAAACAGGTTTTGTCGGTGGGTGCTTTTGTCTTGGTGGCATTGGATTCAAATGCAAGGCAACGATGAGATTTGTTTTTCAGCCATCTTAATGATAAAATATCCTGGAACAGGATATCCTGGACTCAAGCCCGCCCAAAAATGAATTGTCTCGTTGTAACCTCCTTCCTGTTTCTGTCTGCCCCAGGATTACAAGCCAGAAGAAGACCCTGCAAAATTTAAATCCATCAAGACAGGTCGTGGCCCTTTGGGGCCCAACTGGAAGGTATGGCCTCTGCCTTTTTTTGACTGTTGAGAGGGTGTTGGTTGTGCTAGCTTTGCAGAATACAGCCCTAGCTGAGGAAAGTGCCATGCAGTGGGAGACTCATAGTACAGTTATGGGAGCCATTGGATAGTTAAGGCTTCTGCTGTTATGCAACCTTAGAATTCCATTGATAATATGATCAAAATATTTTGGCTTGCTTGCCTGAAACTTGGCACAGAGAATGTACAGGGTACAATCTGGCCAAGTTTTTCAGGAAACATGGCAATGGATAAATTAAAGCTATTTCAAAATTTTTCTTGGAAGTGTAAGTGTTCTGACCTACCTTACAGGGTTGATGTGCAGCAGCAGAATATTTAGTTTTACAAATATGTGTTCCACGTTTCCACTCCCTAAGAATGCCCAAACAGCTTATGAAAAAAATATACATACGTAGCTGCCCAGCTGAAGAGGCTCTTCGTCAGGCACCCAAAACTCTCAAACCAAAAAAGCCCCTTCCGTCAGCTCACGTCGGGTTTATACAGGTGGAGGTGTGCTTTCAAGGCCTTGGGACCTGAGTCACCTCCAAGACATCAGAGGAGAACCAAACCCCCCCGCATGCCTGTGTTTTAAGGAGTGGGGAGTACAACACCATTCAGAAGAGTGTGTGTGTCTGTTCCCAAAGTGGTGTTTTCCCCATATTCACAGCACCTCACAGTTGTCTGAATGAAGTTTCAGTTTGCCCACATTCATCCCTTCACTGGCTGACAACCGGTTTGGGTTTTCCACTGCATCCCTTGACCCTGCTGGAAATAAGAGTTGGGTGTAATCTGTGTACCACATTGGAATATGAGTATGCTGCGGCAAAACCTAAAAGGTTCATGTTACCATTTCATATATCTGAGCATATGCTGCTAGTAGTGTCAAGTAGTTTATTGTATTTAGCCATTGGCCATTACAAAATGCGAAATATTGTGGCGCATTCATAAAACATTAAAACATTACAATACAACCTTAGTGAAACCTAAAAGGAGTCTTTTGGCACCTAAAAAACTAGCATGTTCATTGTAATAGAAATGCTGTCAGCGTAATGCCGGTTCTGATCTCCAAGCAGCCCTCTCCTAGTGACGTGCTGTCCATGCTAAATGGCATGGGGGTCAAGATGGAGCCCTGTGGGTTATGAGAATTGCTTTGAAAGTCCCATGCAAAACACAAAGGCTAGCACATTACAAAGTCCTAGTGTAGTTGTATATCTCCTTCCCAAGAGGTCTTCTGTAATTAGGTGAATTTCTTAAAAAAACAAAGAAACCTTCAGCTCAAACGAAGAAGTAGGCTGCTGACCAATCTGCCCATGCACCAAAAAGCATGGAAACTGTAGTAAGGCATCTGCTTAACTTCCGTACCATGTAAGCAGAAAAAAATATTCCGCAGTCTCCACTGTGTTTGCTTACATTGTAGCCCGTCTGCTGCCCACACTTTCCTTGGGCCTTTCAGCTCCCGGCTGCTTCTGTGGCAGGTTAAGGACAACCCAGAGAGGATCATGCCATGTTAGAGGGTCGTGTATAGTAGGTTGGGTCACTGAATCGAGGGATCCTGTTCTGAAGGACTGTGTCTCTTTGCAGAAGGAGATCCTCAAGTCAGACTGTCCGTACATGTGTGCTTACAAGCTAGTAACAGTCAAATTCAAGTGGTGGGGGCTGCAGAACAAAGTTGAGAACTTTATACAGAAGGTGAGTGAAGATGCAACAGTGGTACTTAAGGTGGATGAGGTGGCCCAACCCTTTGCCTGGCCCTTTCTTTTTCCTGCATGAGAATAATCTGTGCAGGGCAAGGAAAATATTTTTTTTTAATCACTTAGCGTTTTCGCGGCCCTCCCCAAGATCTCCCAAGAAATGATTAAGCAGTAGTAGCGGCAACTGGCTGCTGAAAGGTGAATGAATTAGAGTATCATTACCCTCCTCATGGCAAGAGCAGACTTAGTAAAACTGTGGAGCCAGCTAATCCTGAGCATACGGCTCCCGTCTAAATCAGGATAGCCCTTGCTCTATTTTAAGCCAGTAAAACTTGAAAGTACAGCATTCTGACCCTGGGGCCTGTTACAGTTGGTGTTCCAGGAGCAAGTCACATAGAGAGTGTGGCAGAAGGTGCCTGCCTGCAGGCCCTATTCCGCCCTGCCCTCCTAGGGGTTCCCAGCTCCCTGGAGGGGCTTTTCTTCTACTCTCAGGTAGCCTGCTGCCACCACCTGATTGCTGCTGCAATTTCCCACTGGGAGGATCAGGACTCCCAGCTTCTCTTTCCAAGCCCAGAGGCCTTGCCTCAATGTCTCCCGCTGCCCAGAGCCTGGTCATCGCAGGGACAAATTAATGCCTTGGGCGCCCTTGGAGGAATAACCACTTGCCAACTGCCTTCCTTCCTCCTGGATCCCCTCTTCAGATAGTATGTTCGAGACAGTGGAGGTCCAGCATCAAAAGTTATGAAGTATTAATTTAAAAACTGTTCACAAGCATATTTTTAGCACTGCACCAAATTGAGCAAGGAGTATAAAAGAACTTGGTCCAAACACAAATCCTCTGTCCCTTTCTATATATGTGCCCTATCAGCTGTTAAAATATAGGGCAAGCTCTGTAGCTTAGATGTTCTAGCTCTCTACAGAGCTACCATCATCTTAAAAGTTTGCTCCCACTCTCCCAGTCGAGCACATAATCAATGGCTGCCTGTTTGCAGAGGAGTCTTTGTGTGCTCCTGGTTGTAGCACCCAAGGCAAAGATAGTGTCTTCCTCTTGCACTGAAATTTTATGATCTCTGGTACTCCACCCCCTTGACCCTGGTCAGCCCAGGTCAAGGAAGCTTTTCCTGTCATCTCCAAGAAGTCCCTTCCTCAAGCCTCTCTAGGATTTGACACCCTCAACTCTCTATTTCCTGCCTGAAAGGGGGGGACGGGGACTTGACCATCCCTTTTGTCTAGACCCATGAGCATTTGTGTGAAGGTGGGCTGAGGTACAAGCGAACTGACTTTCACCTCTGCCTAGGAAAAAACTTGTTAAAACGCAACTTGGAGGCTTCGCTCCTTGCCATCTTCCCAGGAGGAAATGCATTTCTTCACAGAGAGAAATGCACCTTATTGCTCTCTCACATACACCCCAGACAGTCCAGGTTCAAATGCCAGCCTTGGACGTCAGCCTCTGACTGATGCAAGAGCAGCATCATGACGGACTGGAGCCCCAGTGCCTCTGCAAGGACACCACCTAGATGGAGAACCTCTTGATGGTGTGACAGGCAACGGCCACGCTGTGGGAATGTTTCTGCCTCTCGTTCTTACCTTCTCGGCTGTGATCGCAAGCTCTCCGAGTGGTCAGCCAAGGATGCTGGAGGAAGCAGCCAGAAACTCCGTGCTCTGGAGGGCCCAGGGCCTGTTCTCTCAGCTCGAGCAAACTGTCTCCTCCATGTCATGACCAATGCTCCCTCTAAGCTGTGGAGCCTTCTGAACAAAAAGTCTATTTTGTGAGCTACCGGCATTAAAGTTGTGAGCGAGCGATTCGGCTCCTGCATAAATTAGTTTGCCCTGGAGCCATCCTTCCTGAGCTAAGACGAAAATGCGTGAGCCGGAGGCTAAAAATCTGTGAGCTAGCTCACACTAACTCAGCTTAGGGGGAACACTGGTCTGGTCCCATCACGATTTGTGTACCTTGGATGCATCAGCCCAGCATGTTACAGCAGTGAAAAAGGCAAACTCTATGTTAAGGCTTATTAGGAAAGGGAAGGAGCATAAAACGGCTGATATCGTAATGCCCCTGTATGGATCGACAGTGCGGCCTCCTTTGGGATCCTGTGTACAGTTCTGGTCACTGTTATCTCGAAAAGGACACCGCAGAGCTGGGAAAAGTACAGAAGAGGGGCGACCAAGATGATTAGGGGGCTGGAGCACTTTCTCTGTGGGCCTGGGACTTTTCTGTTTAGAAAAGAAAAGACTATGGGGGGGACATGATGGAGGTTTATAAAATTATGCATGGGGTGGAGGGAGTTGACAACGAGCAGCTGCTCGTTGTCAACTCCCTCCACCCCATGCATAATTTTATAAACCTCTCCCGGAATACTGGAGCTCAAGGGCACCCAATGAAGCCGATGGGTAGATTTCCGGACAGACTAAAGGAAATACCTCGTTTCACAGAGAGTGATTAGAATGTAGAATTCGATGCCGTAGGGTGTAGTGCTGGCCGCAGGAATAGACAGCTTTCAAAGGGGGATTAGATAGATTCATGGAGGAGAGATCTATCAGTGGCTACTAGCTCTGGTGACTTGAGGAATCCACATTCAGAGGCACCAAGCCTCTGAATCCCAGAGCCAGGAGGTAACATCAGGGGAACGTCTCCGCCTCAGCGCCCTGTTGTTGGCCCTCCAGAGGAACTGGTTGGCCACTGCGTGAGACAGAATGCTGGACTAGATGAACGATTGGTCTGGTGTCAAAGCTCCCTTTGTTTCTTTTGCAGCAAGAAAGGCGGCTTTTTACAAATTTCCACCGGCAGCTATTCTGTTGGCTTGATAAATGGGTTGACCTGACGATGGAAGATATTCGCAGGATGGAGGATGACACCAAGAGGCAGCTGGACGAGGCGAGTTGCACGTGGGCAGACTGAGGGACCGGCTGCCCAGGCTTTTGCCACCCCCCATCCCCCGCATCCCTGCACAAGCCTCAGTGGGACGGTGAACTTCCTTTGGGCTCTCTGCACCCCTGAGAGCAAAAGAGCTCTCATTCCATGGGCCCTCCTGCCTGTTGGACAGGGCATTGCTTGCACATGGAGCAAGGCCTTGCTGAGACTGCTTGCGGTCAGAGGCCTGCTTCTGTCTCCCTCGCTGGCCGCAGGAAGGTCCTGTGATTTCCTCAGCCCTGTTTCACAGAGCACCAAAGGTCACTCCTTTTTTTCTGTCCTCCTGCAGATGAGAGAGAAGGATCCCCTGAAAGGAACGTCGGCTGCTACAGATGACTAGTGTGGACTCCTCTTTGTGTTCTGTAGGTACCCAGAGTGTTTTCCAGGCTTGCCTTCCAAACCGAGAAAGGAGGCAGTTGAGACAAACTTGGGGCATGAAATAAGATGCAGACTGTTCCCGGGTGGTATTTCCACAATCAAGTCAGTTAGTTTTAACTTTAAATGGTAAAGGGAGCTCTTATGTTACACCAGTTGTTCTGCAGTGCGTTCTTTGGGTGCAGCAGGTACCTCTGGGTAGACTCCAGAGGCTGAGGATGGGTGTCTTGCCACTGTGCAGAGGATGGAAGGAGGTTGGGCCTTTGGTCCCCCTGTGGTTCTGTGATGTGCAGTACTGATATGGGTTTGTTCTCATCTCAGAAAGCAAAACCACCATTCCTTTAATTTAGAAATAAATCTTTTGGGGAGGTGGGCTTTTAACCCCCCCACACCCAACAAACTGCATCATCTGTGGCCTTGCTAATTAATAGTTTAAAATGCCTCAAGGGCTGCCTCCTTCTGGGCTATCTTACCAGTTGAGGGCCTCCGCACAAGCCATGATCTCTGCCCTTGTCCGCAGCAGTGGGGTGGTTGGCGACCAGGTATTTTCAGTAGGGGCACCTCTCCTGTGGAATGCTGCCCCCTCTTGAATTTTACTGGCTGCCTGCCCTTTCAAGCATGAGTCCTAAACATTTGTTTTTATCCAGGCTTTTAACTGGGTGACTGACCTTATTAAACCGTTTTTACAATCTGCTTTTGGCGAGAGCTTATGAGGATTATTTTGGCTGCTTCGGCATTTTATGTGCTTTTTATGCTTACGTGTTTTTATTGACTGCTTTTTAAGCAGTGGTTAATTTCAATGGCCCTAGGTTTTTATGGTTCTCGTTAATTGTGTGAGCTGGTCTCTGAAAAGGTGGGATATCGATATGTAAGTTCTGCTATTTGCAGCCCACAATACTGTCCTTTTGGAGACACGAGCCCTGACTTAATCTTTTGTCTTCCTCCTCCAGTTGCAAACGTCAGCAGGAAGGCCCAAGAATTCTATCTTCTTGACCGATGGACCATCTCTGGATCAAGTTGTCCTCTATCCAGTTGGCAGGCAACTTTCAATCTCCCCTAGCTAACTCTAGTTGCCCCTTTAATATTGTGAGCAAATAGACAGTCGTCCGGTCCTGAGCACTCCAGCACTGGCTCCTGGGAAGGAGGCTGCGCCGCGGGGACAGCCGCACCTGTGACTTCACCTTCTCCTGCAGTGTTCAGACCAGTTTCTATGTGGCCCTTCTTTTGATTTCTACGTGACATTTTTAGCTGAAAATAGTTTTGTGACGTGATTTAGATTCCTCTGTGTACATATCATTTCCTTTGAAGCATTTGGGATAAACTCTGCTGCCTTTTTTGTTTCTCTTCAGCTCCTCATCTTCCTTCAGTCATTTTATGGAGAGGGGAACTCAGTATTAGAGTTGCAATGACTGCTGTTCCATAGGATCCCAAAATGATGTGCAGGGTTCTTGTTCTCCAGGTACAAGGTGTTGCTGCTACCACAAGAGCTCTTGGAACATGGGAGTGTGTGTGTGTGGGGGGGCTCCCTTACTGCTTGCCTCTGTCCTACTGCACACCCCGTCATTGTGGTTTCGGAGCCCCCGTTTGCTGCTTTGGGGTTTGTGAGTTTCAGTAGCAGAGTGACCCCTTAAAATAGTTGTGGAAACTTTTGCTTTTCTCGTCCTTTATTACAGTTGATAAGGGAAAAATGGACTTTCATTGGACCCCCAACAAATTGTGCAAGCCAAATTCAGTTCTTTTTCTGTAGGTCCTGCTCAGGTACCCATGTACCACTCCTTAAGCAGTAAGAGGGCTGACCCTGAGAGGGGAGGCACTGTGGAAGGGGATTCATTTGCCTTTGCAGAGTATTAAAAAAAAAATAGAAATCACAGGTCCTATTTTACAAGATGGCCAAGCTTTTTGCTGCTGGAAGTGAAGACCAGACTCCACCTCTTCTCGTATCCATTTTAGACAATCAGATGAGCAGAATGGAACTGAAGGAACTCTGCTGGCTTGATTCCGGAAGTGGGCGGTAGAAACCAACTAGCTTGGGTCCCTGTGGCTTCCTGTGAGGCAGCAACTCTGCAAGCAAGGCCTCCTTTCCCTCCAAAGCGAGCTGCAGCTCAGAGTCGTCTCCCCTCCCCCCATGGCTGGCTGTTACTGGCTCCATCTGCTTGGGAAAATCAGTGGGAGGGGAAGGACTTGGTGCAAATGTAGGTTAAAGCTCTGCAGCTCTGCTTTTGGAGATGGGAAGGGTGGCCCTGCTCTGGAGGAAGCAGTTTTTATCCCTTGTTGTTCATTCTTTTGCCTTACTGATGACCAAGTGCAATAAGCAAACTTTTCAGCAGATGCTTTCTCAGTGACCATGCAGGGCTTTTGTGTATGTGTGTGAACATTGGTTTGTTTTTTTTAGGAGACTGATCTGGGTTTTTTTTCTCTCTAAAAGAGAAGCCCTGCAGTCAAGGCAAAGCTGTTTTGGCCCAGGAACAAGCAAAGGTGCTCCATATTTCTTTTCCTCCAGAGCAAGTGAGCCGTCAGGCTGATCTTCTTGTAATGAAAAAACTGGGGATTAAAACAAAAAAAAAGTATATATTATATATATTTATTGACTAATGAATTGTAGGAAGGATTCCGATGCTTTTGAGACTGTTTTCACAGCTGTTCTTACAAAACAAGGGAGGCTTGCTTTCTGGTGACACTGTCTCCATGGAAACAGACTGTGACATTTGAAAGAAGTAGGATGGGGGGAAAAGAGAAATCCAGGAAGATTCTGGGTTATGAAGGTACAAGCTCTTATTATTAAAAACGCCAAGCTTTCCTGTGTTCGCGGTAAGAGCAAGAAGAATGCAAAGACCTTCCGATCTGTCTGTTCCTCCCCACTCTGAGCTGCATCTGAGCCCTTCTCCCTGCCCCCCACCCCCGTAGCACCTGCTGCCCGCTCAAGCGCTGTATAATGTTTTGCATTGGCTTCATAATACAGAATCCCGGCATCCCAGAGCTGCTGGGAAGGAGAAGTGGGGGGCCCGGCCCCTCTCTCCGCTGCTGGCTCTGTTAGCTCCGGGGCCAGGGAGAAGAAGGCCGGGGGAGGGAGGGTGGGTGGGTTTGGTTCTGAAATGCATATCCTTTGTCGCCTTGATTAGCTGATCTCCTTGTTTTTCATGTGAGTTTGTGCCTTTCTGTCTCCTGACCTTCCAATACTGGCCTATTGGAAGCCACTCCAATAAAATCATAGAGCAAAAGCAGCCTGCCGTCCGCCTCTGTGTGGGGTGGGAGGAGGGGGGGACCCCGCGTCGTGCCCCGAACAGCGCGCGCCCCGAAGCCCCAACCTTGCGGGGAGCGGAGATTTCGCTCTGCTCCGGTCGCCCACCGGGGTCCCCCATCCGCCCTGCGCCTGCGCCTTCATCCCCCTTGCAGCGCTGACTGCGTCAGGTGGAGGGGGGGAGCCAGCGTCTCAGCCAATCCCGCGGCGCGCCTCATCGGCTTTTCTCTGGTTGGTTGGGAGGGTCACATGAGCCGAGTGCCTGACTGGCCGGGGAGACCTTCGCTGGCGGCGGCTCATTTTTCACGGCTCTGCCTCCGGCCCGGGGATGGAGCCGGAAGGGGGAGCCGCGGCGGCTGGGCGGAAACGCCTGAGGTGAGGCGGCGGCGGCTCCCGCATGCGCGCTCCGGGGCTGGGGAGGGGGGCCGCCTCGAGTGGCTGCGCGCGTCGACTGCGGCGGGGCAAGAGCGCCTCTGAGGGCGCGCAGAGGGCCGGCGGGGTGGGGAAACCCGGCCTTAGTACCGCGCGAGGTGGTTGTGAGGATGGAACGAGGGAGGCGGAGATGTCATGAGGGGGGGGGGAGCGCCCTTCTTCGGCTGCGGGCTTGAAGCTCCCGGCGCTCTCCTGCTGCTGTGGCCCTTGGCTCTGAGGTGCGGCGGTCAGAGGCTCGGGCGACCCCAGCCCGCATCCTGGCTTGGCCGTAGAGATGCTGCTCAACCTCGCCGCCTGCCCAGGGCGCGCCTGGGCCGCTGTGGCGCGCCGTTCGCCCTCCGCTTCTCACAACGACAGCCTCGTTGGCTGAGAGAGGATGGCCGGTCCGAGGCCGCTCGCTCTGCTGTGTGGCAGAACGGGTGGCGGTAGTGGTGGGGTTGAGCCCCGAGTCCCCCGCTGCTTGTCCGCCCTGGCGCTCTGAGCCCACCTCACGAGACTGTTGTGTGAGGCTAAAGTGGAAGGGAGCAGGGCCAGGCGTGCCAGTGATCCCAAGGGCGGGATAAAAACATGACTGACAGCGGGCGCGTAAACACAAAGGCCCACCTGGGAGAAGGACGGAAGCAGCCAAAGATCTCAGCCACGCGGAGGGCAGCTTTGCTCGATGGCCTCGGGTTGAAGAGGCTGCCCAGAACAGGGGCCCCTTTTTAGCAAGGGGAATAGTGATTGCCAGTGGATTGGTGGGGGGGAGAGGGGTTCCTGTTTCGATTTATATTCCGCCTTGCCAGGGCAAGCTGGCTCAAGGCAGCCTACAAGAAGTTAAAATACTTCCGAAACAGAGAAGGAGGCATGCATAGCTGCTCAGATGCTGCTGCTTCCCATAGCTCTTTAGTCGCAATGTTGCTAAGCCCCGCCAGGCTCACCCTGCCTTAAGTAGACATGTGAGAGGGTTCTTGCTTGGCATGTCTGCTTTCTAGCTGCTGCATTCAGTGGTGTTAAGCCTGAAGAATGACCCTTGGAAAGACTTCCTCTTGGGGATGGGGAACACTCTGGAAATTCAAGTTGTGCATAATGGTGCGCTTCGTGTTTTCTCTCTGAAAAACTGAACCACGCTAAATATCAATAGTTGTTTGTAACAACTGCTGTTGCACAGTTCCAAGCACTAGTCAGAAACAGATTATCCAATGCACGTGCCCGTCAGTGTATGAGTGGCCACTTTTCAAATTTAAGTGCTTAGAGCTAGCAGAAGGGTTCTTGGCTGTCCTACTCTGGGAATGCATCCGAAAACCAGAGATTAAAGGTCTGCAGTATGCTAGTAGAAGCATGTGACTGGATTCAATCAACAGCTTTTCTTAAATCTTGGGGCCTTAATGGCATTAAACCTTGGAGAATGCAGCACTTATCCATGTGACGCAAGTTGAGGACTTGTGTGGAGCAACAAAGGATGCATTTTCCTGGTTGGGCATTGCCTTTCAGCCAGGCCATAGTCTTAGCTCTTCATTTGTGCTGCTTAATTTTACATAAGGGAAAATTCACAAAAGATTCCTGTCTGAACATAACTGAGAGCCTTTCTGGACACAGACTCCTCTGGGTTGGGGGGATGTGGCTTCTTTGGACTCTAGAAAGGCAGTTTGGGACTTGCCATCCATCATGTTGCTTGACGTGGAGGGCTACCACATTTCCACTGCTGCCTAGACAGCATAAGTAACACTGCCAGCAGGTACCTTCACCTGCAGCAGGGAATTACACAGTTCTCTTGGCCTGTGTAGAGGATGTCAGTTCAGATTATGAGATCCAGGAGGAAGTCTTGGGCACGATAGATTTGAAGCATTTCTGAGTTGTGTGGGGGAAAACAGGAAAAGCCCCAAGACATTGGGGCCACATCCCTTAGCTAGCTGCAGAACAGGTTTTTTAGGGCAAGAGTACAGTTAAGGGCTGCTGACAAGGGAGGAGGAAGGTGGTTGCATCTGTGTTTTTTAGCATCACTGTCTCTTGCTGTGTTTTGTTGTTGGAAGGTTGCACTTGGTAACGTGGAATGTGGGCACAGCTTCTCCTCCTCCTGATGTTACCTCATTACTTCAGCTCAATTTGCAAGGACTGGCAGTGGACATGTACATTGTTGGGTAAGTGTTAGGGAATAAGACTCAGGGTTTCTGTTGCCAGTTTTCTTGGCCAGTTTGTGGGGTGCCCAGGGAGCTCATCTGGTTGCACTACCTGTGAAAGTGGGAATAGAGACTTCTGTTTACTGTGTGCATGAACACCTGCCAAAGTACACCCTTCCACATCTTCCAGGCTTCTGTGTGCAGACCATGCTGCTTGAGGGGCAACTGAGGCATGGGTGAGGGGGCTCAGAAAGAAAAGAGCTGTCATTCATGATAGTGCTGGGTTAGTCTGAGTTGCTCACAGTTTTTTAGCCTCCAGCTCACACATTTTTGTCTTAGCTCAGGAAGGATGACTCCAGAGCAAACTAATTTATGCCATACCAAATTGCTCACTCACAACTTTACTGCCAGGAGCTCGCAAAGTAGAATTTTTGCTTACAAGACTCCACAGCCTAAAGGGAACATTGGTGCTGGGCCCAGAAAGGTTATGGGATTGCTTGTTATCTTAAAGAGTACAGGAAGTTCTGTGTGGGTTGTGCTAGATTCTAGTGCTGCTGAATTCTGCCATCTTGTGGCTGATGTCACATATCATCTCTTTGTTATGTGGGGCTTGATGTAGGTATCAATTATGGGGGTCTGTTTAAGTTTGTAAACAGGTAGGAAAAAACATATATGGCAGTTGCTGACGTGTCTAGGACTGTCTAGTAATGTTGGGTGGTTTTTTATCCTTACGACATGCAAAGAATATGTGGGTAACCCTGGTGACTTCAGTTTACAGGAAGTGAACTCCAAGATTGTGAATTTCCTATCTGACTTGGCTTTTGATGATCCCTGGAGTATTTTCTTCGAGACAATTCTGTCTCCTCTGAGCTACATCAAGGTAACCACGTGGCTTTTCTGTTGATCAGTTAAAGCGTGCATCTTGTACTGGGACCCTTCTCTTCTTCCTGGCTGGGGGCAGGGGACACTGTGAGGCCGAGGGCAGCTGCCCTGGTTGCCCTCTGGCCAAGGCTGCCCATGCCTCAGTGGGCTTTTTGAAACTATTCAAGTAGATGAGATTAGCAAGAACATGTTTTTCTGGCAGTGCAGTTAATTTCTGCACAGAACTGTGTGGAGAGATGCTGAGCCCCACCAGCGTCCCCTCCCCTGGCCATACAGCAGCTAGGATCCAGTTGAATGCTACCCAGCACCAAGGGAGCCTCTCCCCATACATCTCTGGACGTACAGCTTATTTATTTATTTATTTATTTATTTCACTTGTATCCTGCCCTACCCCAGGAATGTAAAACAGCATAGTAAAACAATAAAAACAGAGATATAAAAACAGTTAAACAATTAAGCGACCAAAACAAGATGGCATTAAACATGAGTAATCCAACGCCTCCTGTGACATTTTAAGAGGCCTGGTGGAATGCTCTGCTGGAAGACATCCATGCCCTGCAGGAGTTGTTACCACCTCATAGGGCATGCAAGGCAGAGATGTTTCGCTGGGCCTTCAGTTGAGGACAGCGACGGGGGCGTCCTTTGGCATTCTTACATAAGTCCCCATCCCTCATAACCCCACCCCCTAGGGAGGCTGGAGAGCTGGAGTCCTTTCCGCCCTCTTATATATGTTGCGTTTTTGCCACCTTGTATCTGCTGTTTTTATGTATTGGTATTTATTGGGCTGTTTTAACTTAGCTTTGATCTGAGATTTGCATATTATTTTGTTGTAAACCACCCGGAGCCCTACTTGTAGGGAAGGGCAGATTAGCAAATGTAATTTAATAAATAAATAAAAAATAAATAAATAGATGGCCCGATTTATAAGTTTTTAATCAGATTGCGGTAGGTACCTAAGATATAGTGCCCCATAGACGATAAACAGTGTCTAGGCGGCACTGGGCTGGTATCAAAGGCAGGGGAGCTGAGATGGTTTAATGTCCACCACCTCACCCTTATGCATGCTTCCCACATCAATAGATACCTCAAGTTTTCCTGCCCATCTAATTTTTTTTAAAAAAATTCTATTTATTAATTTATCCTCTAATGTTTTAAAAATAGGCAACGCTGCAAATTTTTACTTACTTGTTTTCAGATAAACAATCTTAACTCTGGTGTGAGTTGCTGCCAGCAAGTAGCCTACCAGAATTTGGGGTGAGCCGACTTTGGCTCCATAAACGGCCATCACTATGGCTGGCCATACCTGTCCCCTCATGTTAGGACTTTTATCAGTCTACACTGACCAAATCTAGTTAAAGTTTAAGCTCCTCCTAATGGGAGGGACCATGGCTCAGTGGCAGAGCATCTGCTTGGCATGCAGAAGGTCCCAGGTTCAATCCCCAGAATCTCCAGTTAAAGGGCCGAGCAGTAGGTGATGTGAAAGACCTTTGCCTGAAACCCTGGAGATGCTGTAGGTCTGAGTAGACAGTACTGACCTTGATGGACTACAGTCTGACTCAGTGGAAGGCAGCTTCATCAGTTAACATGGTATGAAGCAGGTGAATGGCCAATTAGAGACAGTCCCCAAAGCAACCAGCTAATCTCATACTGTATGCAATGCAATAAATGCAGATGTTAATATCCAAATAAATCCACATTCAGACCAAATGTTGTGATATTTCACATTTGTTTCTTGTTAACAGGAACTCTTTTTCTTTTGACTGCAAGGTCTAACATTGGTTCAGGCCATGTTTCAATATGAGGTGCAGCTAATTCTTTCAATTTCTGTAAAATTATTCATTTAGCTATTACAGTGAGTCACAAGCAGTGTTCCCTCTAAGATGAGGTAGCGTGAGCTAGCTCACAGTTTTTTAGCCTCTGACTTGCACATTTTTGTCTTAGCTCAGGAAGGATGGTCCCAGAGGAAACTAATTTACGCAGTAGCCAAATTACTCACTCACAACTTTAATGCCAGTAGCTCACAAAGTAGAATTTTGGCTCACAAGACTCCACAGCTTAGCGGGAGCATTGGTCACAAGATCCACAGGCTTTGTCATTCGGGGAGGTTCCATGAAGGAATGCAATGCAAGAAGTGGATTAAGATGTAGTGAACTTTCTAATGCAAAATTAATTTGTGTATTAGTTTCTAACCTAACTGGTATGATGGGGAGAAGTATTCATAATGTATGTGCCAGATATACTTTTGGCTGCTTACAACTCCCAACATCTGTCTGAGCCTGATAACCCCCGTTTAAGGAGTCTACTAGGTGTCCAATGTTTATAGAGAATTGTGTGTGTGTGTATTAACTGTAATCTAATTGTGTAGATGTTGTGAAGGAACAGTCTTGAAAACCCCATTCCTCTGGGTTCCCAAGAAGTCAGAAAACCTGGTATTGTCCCAGATCTATCTTGATGCTGCTGCTTTCACTAACTCAAGGAGCTATTAGTTTGAACTGCTGCCTTCATATCTGTACCTAGGCCACAGTGGGTGCTGTGCAGCAGGGAGTGATTCCCCTGGTTCAGTGAGTTCGCTTCCCAAGTGGGAATAGCAACAGTTTTCTTTTGGCTTCCAGTTAATTCCATTGCAGTGGTGTTTGTGGGATTGTCTCCCTTTGGTCCAGTGGGAGATTGAGCTTCAATTCCCTTTCAAGGCTTCCAGGAACATCAGCACTTTTACTTGTGCACGGAATTTAGAGACTGTCTGAAACCGTTTTTATTCTGTTTTTAGGCCTAGGAGGCCCACAAGGCTTGTAGCCCAATGTGCCAGAGTTACTGGGCCTGCATTTTGCCTGGAGCTTCTGTCCTTTTCCAGGTTGGCTTCTCTATTGTTTTATTTTATTTTTATTATTTTTGCAGGTTTCTTCCATCCGAATGCAGGGTCTCCTCCTCCTGGTCTTTGCAAAGCATGCCCACATCCCCTTCATACGGAACATTCAAAGCCAGTTCACTCGCACGGGCATATACGGATACTGGGTGAGCTATCTTGAATACTGTGGGAGTTTTACACCTCCTCCAGGTTTCTGCTTTTTTATTTGGGATGTTTAAGTTGGTCACTTGTGTGTGTATTTTTGCCAGGAGAATGCCAAGATCCAGAACTTGCTTATTTATTTTGAAAACGTATTGCCTGTCTCAAGGGATCTGCTCAAGTGTAGTTTCTAAAACAGTGAGATATGCATTTGCAAATCCTACAGACTTTCATCTGTGTGGCAGTGCAGGATTGTAACTAAAGGGTTTTGCACATCAGCTTTGGACAAAGGCATGTGACTCCTATAGCATGTGCTTTTCTGCTTGGAGGGAGGTTGGGCTGCTCCCAAGTGCTTGCAAGTCTGCTTCTCAGTGTGTGTGTGATGTGCTGTCAAGTCACTGACAGCTACTGGTGGCCCGATGAATTAATGACCTAAAGAAGCATCCTATCGTTAACAGCCTTGCTCAGGTCTTGCAGACTGAGGGCCCTCAAGGCTCCCTTGACTGAGTCCATCTGTCTCTTGTTGGGTCTTCCTCTTTTCCTGCTGCCTTCAACTTTTCCCAGCATTACTGTCTCTTCCAGTGATTCTTGTGACCAAACTATGATAGCCTCAGTTTAGTCATTGAAGCTTCTAGGAAGAGTTCAGCTTGATTTGATCTAGAATCTACTGATTTGTCTTTTTGGCGGTCCGTAGTATCCATGAAGCTCTCCTCCAACACCACATTTCAACTTCCTTCCTGTCCGCTCTCTTCCCTTCCCAAATTTGATATCTGCACATAATAACAGGGAATACTATTGTATGAATTATCTTGATCTCCAGTGACACATCCTCATACTTGAGAATCTTTTCTACTTTCTTAATGGCTGCCCTTCCCTGAAGGTCCTTCTGATTTCTTGATTGCAGTCTCCTTTTTGGTTATCGATAGAGCCAAGGAATGGAAAGTCTTGAACAATTTCAGTCTCATCATAACCAGCCTTAAGTTGTGTAATCCCTCAGTAGTCATTACTTTGGTCTTCTTGATGTTCAGCTGTAATCCTGCTTTGCCACTTTCTGCTTTTAACCTTCGCCAGTAGTCATTTCAGGTCTTTGTTATTTTCTGCCAGTAACATGGTGTCATCTGTGTATCTCAAACCGTTACTGTTCCTTCCATCAATTTTCACTCCACCCTCATTTACATACCCTATAGCCTAAGAACCTAGTTTCCTTACTGAAAAATTGAAATGGGATGATTTTCCATGTCAGCATAGAGTTTTAGAAACCCTGCTTTAGCCTTTGAACCACCTGGTAGATGTACTGGCTGGTGGTGGGTGTCCCTTTCAGATGTGTGTTTCAGATGTGTGAATTGATCTGCTGTTGGCCTCAGTCAGGGCTGGCCCAAAGTGTTTCCGTGCCCTAGGCGCCCGCCCCCCAGGCGATGCCAACCCCCCAGTGGGGCCTGCATACCTCCCAGAAACATGCCCGGGAGGGGGGGGCACAAGCTATCCTCACCCCTGCCCGGGTTGGCTTCCCACTTGCCTGGTCCATTGCGGGAGACGCGCAGTGGAAAATGCACAGAAGTTTCCCTTTTCAAGCAATGTGCAATTTTGCGCCGAGAGAGACCACGGCACTAGCACGCACACCCCAGATTCATGCAAGAGCAAAGCCAGGACTGGTGAGAGCCCCACGCCCCCTCCCCAAAGATTTCCCCCAGTGAAACCAAGCCGAGTCCTGGAATTATGCCCCCTCCCTCGTGCATGGTGCCGTAGGTCTTGGAGCAGCAGGGCGCCCCTGCCGCCCCCGGGACCTCCCCAGCCACGTGGCTCCTCACGCTCCCTAAACGAGGCCGTCGCCTCTGCACCAGCCGGGATGGACTGTGCTCGCCCCCCCAGGAAGTCTCGCATGTCCAACAGACAGCCGACCGGAGGAGCCCTGCTCACGAGTCTTCCTCCTCCTCCTCGGTTCCTCTGCCACCGCCCCCCTGGTCCAGTTTGGCACCCTAAGGACCGACCTGCACTCTAGGCAAATGCCTAGTTCACCTAGTGGGTGAGCCGGACCTGGCCTTGGTCTGTAAAGTTTGTTTAGTGTTGTTGTTGTAGCCATAAGCCATAACTACCTGGCATGTACACTGACATATAAATACATAGTAGAATAAGACTTAAAGGTTGAAAACTAAAACAGTAAAAAATAGTAATACAACATAACATCAATAAAATAACATAAAATTTCAGTTTAGCTAAAATTATTGCAGAATTAGCAGACACTAATTTCTTATAAAAAAGTGGCCACTCTGAGGGTAACAGAAGGGATAGCATCAGCCAATAAAAATTAATACATTCCTCATTTGAGCCAGAAATATTTACAACGGACTGATTCAGCAGTTTGTTTTGAATGGAACCATAAAAGGGGCAATATAAAACATAGTACATAATCTTTTCCACCCGATTAAGACCACAAGGGCAGAGACTGCCCTGTAAGTACACAGCTAAGTACTCGGAGAAGAATTTGTTTTTCTTAATCTGAGGCTATCATAGAGAGAATTTGGATTGCCAGAATATAAAGATGTCTCGAAGAGCATCTTTTTTGAAAAGCTTATTATGAATTTTGTTTGAGTCCCAAGACTCTACAGCCTCTAAAGAAGGCAAGGAGTATAACTGCAAGATGGTAGACGGCAAGTTGGACCACTGATTCCCTTTTCTGTAGTACCAAAAACAGTATTTTACCAGATGGTCTTAGGAAGTACTATTAAGTTTCTTATTTTAATCGTTTCAAGAGGATTCTTGTTGTAATAGAGGGTAGACCAACTTCTAATCTTACGTGCGCACCAGGGGAGACCCAAGATTTCCCTTAAGAAGATATTCTGAATAATTTAGAGCTGGCTGTGAATTTTCTCATTCCACTCCCATATTTCAGCCCCATACAAAAGTTGCATCGTAACTTTGCCCTGAAATGCTTTAAAGGCTGGAGCTGTTAGCTGGCCACCCTTTGAAAAGAAAAATTTTAAGATAACACCCAGTGTATGTCAGACAGTTGATAACTGGCATTAATTGTGCCTGCCAAGATAAAAGACTCATGAAATACTATGCCTGGATATTTAAAGAAGGGGCATTGTTCTGTTTTGTGAGCATTAATGGTCTGTACTTGATTCTGTTATTACCGAAGACTATGATTTTTGTTTTACCATAATTAACGCTTAGTTCCTCTCTATCACAGTAATTAGCCAATCTAACCAAGATAATTCTGAGCCCAATTTCAGCAAAAGACATTATCATCTGCATACAGCAGGACTGAAATTCTCTGAGCAGCAATGAAATGGGGAGGGAAGTACTGGGATTCCATGGTCTGGACAAAATCATCGATACAGAAAGAAGGCCAACTAACAGCCTTGTTTGACACCCTTCCTTAATGGAATAGAGCCATAAGAGAGCCATGTGAACCCAATGTAGTTCTATCAGTAACCTAAAAAGCCTCCTATTGATGTTTGTTCTATCAAGTTTGCCCCATAGTCTTAATCAACCAATGGAATCTAAGGCTGAAATGAGGTCAACAAAAGCAACATAGAGGCATCTTCTGTAATTTTTGATGTGTTTCTGAATCAGGGCCTTCAATGTCAGATAGCGATTAACCGTACTATGGCCTTTATGGAAACCTGGTTGTTCAGGATTAAAAAGTTTTGATGATTCTACCTGATCGTTCAATTTGAATAAAAGATTGCAAATATATAATTTAGAAGAAATGTCCAAAAGACTAGTAGGGCAGTAATTAGCAGGGTTTTGCCTGTGGCCTTTCTTATAGATGGGAAATATAATACTTTGTTTCCAGTTTGAGGGTATAGGACAAATATAATCTATTTCCAAGAAAAGTCTAACTAAAATTCAGCACTACCAGTGGCCATTTAGCTTGTATACCTCAGGTGGGATCAGATCTTCCCCTAGAGCTTTACCTAAGGGCAAACTGTCAATCAACTGACTACATTCTGAAGTTGAACTTGGAGCCCAGGTTGGGAGAGGCTCCAAGTCTATAACCAAATACTTGGAAAATGACTCAGGACTTCTGGTTAATGGCGATTCGAAAGCAGACGTGCCTCCCCGTCGATCCCGGGGCATGAGCTGCATGCTAGTGGTTTTGGAGGGGGGACGAGCAATCGCTACCCCCCACGGAGCCTTGGTGAAAAGGTTCCCAGCCAAGGGGCTTTTGAGGGGCTGCCTCTTCGCCAGCACGTTGCTGGGGAATTGAGGCGCTCCTCCACCCCAATGGTCCGACCGCTATGTGTCTGCATGGAACCAGAGCTGCCAGCCGGAACAAGTGGCGGAGATCGAGCAAATAAATGGATGCAAGCGAAGTCGCAAGATGAGCCATGAGCAGTGAGGTAAGTAAAAGCGAAAAATCAGCGTTTTAAAAAGAAAACACCCCCCTTGGCAGCACCGTGGGAAGCGAGTGGGGGAGGGGCCCCTCCCACACGCAGAGACTTAAAAGCAGAATAGCAAGGGGAGAGTGGAAGAAAAAGCTAAGAAACCAACTTCAAGAACCTTACCAGTAAAAACTTGAGCGTTTTGGAGACTTTCAGAACTTTCAGCTAAAGTAAACAATCTAGAATGATGGCGGGGAGATGACCCAACAAGGGATTGAAACCGAAACCACCAGGCGGCATGAGTCCGAGGGCGGAAGAGACCATAGAGTTCCCTAAGCTTTTTGCAGACTCTTTACGTCCTTTACTGGACCAGATGACTAACATCAATCAGCAATTGACAACTTTAAACCAGAACTTTGCAGCACAGCAACTGCAACTTGCGGAAACTACAAAGAAAACAGAGCAGGTGGTCGAGAAAGTGTTGGAACTTGATGCCAGCTTGAAAAAAGCAGGAAAAAGATGCTAATGCTAGAAAAGAAGCAAGCTTCGGAGGAAGTTCAACTGCTACAGCTACAAATGGAGAGCAAATATGGTACTCCGGTTCCAAGGGGTGACTGAGACTCCCAACGAGAATCTTAAGTGATTGTTGAGCGCTGCACTGGCCCCAGTGGCAGATTTAAAAGCAGAAGATATATTAAGTGAAATGGATGTGGCTTACAGAGCCTACTCTACATATATTAAAAAGAATAATCTGCCAGGGGAAATAGTTGTGAGATTCTCAAAGAGGCATCTAAGAGACCTAATTTTAAAAGCGACTACAAATACACCCCTGAAAATTGGAGGCAACAATATCAGAATATTAAAAGATGTCCCATTTGAAATAAGAAGAAAGAGAAAGAAGTACAAGGACTTAATTCTTTTTTTACAAACAAATAGCATTGCATACAGATGGTTAATCCCCGAAGGCGTCACTTTCAAAATAAAGGAGAAAAGAGAAAAAATTGACTCTGTTCTTAAAGCACGTGAGTTCCTGGGGCTGCAACTGGGAGATCCAGAAGAGGACACGAAAGAAGAAGAAGATAGCAAATTTACTGGCGAATTGGACTCTATGTCTTCCGACGAGGATTCTGATGCGGAAAAGGGGGTGGCTGCTCCCAAACAAAGCTACCAATTGAGAGATTGCAAGGAGAAAGCAAAATAAGAACTGAGACTTTGAAAGTTAACATAAAGTTTTTATTTTATGAGATGATCTGGGGAGGGTTCTTGAACTGGGAAAGTAGTTAAGCTGATGTAAAATTGGGATTATTAGATCATGCTCAATGCTTTATAAGCTATTTTTTTTTGGACTAAAACGTATATAAGCATTATTGAAGATCTCCAGCTCTTGGGGTTTTAGTTAATTGTGGTCATCTTTTCTTTCTCCCTAGTTGTAGATGTTTTCCCCTCCCTTTTTCTGTTGTAGTTTGTAGTATATAGAAAAATGCAAATAAAAAATCCCCTTCAGCGGGCTCAAAAATGACTCAGTTTGGGTATTTTGCCATCAAGAATAGAAAAATTATGGAACCACAGTTAGTTCTGCTGGAATTAGTGCATCAGTGTTAAAATTACTGACTTGGGTGCCTGTAGCCACCAGTTCCCAAAACCTCTTATCATTTTTTGGTATGATGGAGAGACCCAGCTCTTCCCACAGTAATTGGTATATACAAACTTGCTTCCATATCTAGCAAAGTCGAACATCTGCAGGCTTCTTTTGAATCCTTTATTGAAAAATATCTGGAGTGAGCTGCTTCTACAACTAATCAGTTGCCCCTAATATCAAAGCACAACATTTTGAAGAAGATACCAGTTCCGTTAATTTGCAAAAACATTCAACTGCACCCTTAAAACAGTGTCAAACTGCTGTTGAGACCAATGATTGTGTTTTACAAAGTTAAAATTGGACATTGCAGTTAAACCAGGTCTCTAATGTCTTCCAGGGAAACAAGGGGGCAGTCTCCACTCGTATGTCTCTGTACGGGCACATGGTCTGCTTTGTGAATTGCCATCTGCCAGCCCACATGGAGAATGCGGAGCAAAGGCTGGACAACTTTGAGCACATTCTGGAAATGCAGCAGTTTGAAGGTGAAAAGGTCCCTGGTGTCCTGGATCATGAGTGAGTGGTAGCTACATTTTGCCAAGGTGTTCTCTGCTACCTTTAATTCTAGGGAAAGAACTTGTCATTGTCTTGCTAGTTCAGGGTGTCAAGTTGGTGTCTTTGAACCAAACTGTTGCAGAGTCTCAAAGGTTGTGAGAGTTTTTTCAGGGCTGCACTGAAATTTATTTTGTAGAGAAAATGGAGGCAAGGCAAACAATGTTAAGTCCATTGGGTTTCCACTGGGGAGAAAGGTATCGATGATGATGACACTTTAAAATGGAGATGTGACACTTCTGAAAATTTTGAGGCAATGGAAGAATTCATTTTTCCAGGTTCTGGGGGGAAATGGAAATTTTAGGAAAAATTGAAATATATGCAATAATAGCTTATACTTTTTAACAGCAAGAACATCAGTGATAACTTAGGATATACAATTTGGCATATCTATGAAATTTTAAAGCATAAATACCTTAATTTTCTCCAAACAAAATTGCAAGTACACTCAGTGCTAAAGAGATAGAGATGCAAACTATGGCATTTTATGCCATCTTATCACATATATCTTAGTTTTTGCAACCAGAGAGGTAGGGAATATAAAAAGAAACTAAAGAAAATGTATTATTTGGACAGAAACAGTCTCGTTTGGTCTCAACAGGACTAGAAGTATATTTGGATACATTTAGCATTACGAACATTGAGCTATATCACATACATAGTAAAACGGGATAAAATTATAGTTAAACAAATATATCATTGAAAATATTGCATACTTCTACTGTTTAAGCAGGGGTTATCAATACTTCCATTGTTTATGCAGGAATGATCAATATATCTGACACAAGTGTTTGCAAGGCATGGATCAAAAAAATCCACACAGTTGGGCTGTATACAAATGAATTTTTCTTCAAAGTATTTTTAAAGGATAGTTCTGAAAAAACACACCATATAATAGAAGCAACATCTGTAGCTTTAAGAAATGAATAGCTGTCAAGATCTCTGTTGTGAGGTCTCAGTGGACATTTTGGTGTTCTCTCTGCTACCTCAATAGTATTGCCAAGGTCTCCATGCCTTTGTTACTGTCAGTCAAATGGGGAAGAGACTGAGAGGTTGGGAGGGAAGGAAGAAAACGGGAAAAGGAGAAAGATGGAGATAGAGCTGAGAGAACAAAAAAATGTATGTAAGTGAGTAAGAGAGAAGAAAAAGAGAGGGATTGCTGGGGAAGCTAAAGACTGGGGAGAGTGGTTGATGAAGGTAGGTTGGGTGTGCGGATGGTGGAGAAGAAAGCAGGGAAGGGTGGACCCTGTGGCTGTGAGGGGGAGGAAATAGTTGGGGATGCCAGTGGGGGAGGGGAATACAGGAGGGAAATAAGGCTCCCTGCTTGCTATTATATAATGCTATAGATTATTTTGCATAAATATCTTCGTTGTCCACATTCTGAGCAAAATAAGGTTTTGTTTTAAACAGCACATCACTCATTATATTTTTTTAAAATGCATAGCTTTTTCAGGGCTCCCCAAAACTTCTAATTTTTCCATTGGAAAAATAGAAAAAAGTCCTTGGGGGAGAGAGGAAAAACCTTTATGAATTGCCCCCCCATCACTGTTCTTCCTGACCTGCAAGGGGTAGAATGCAAGCTGATGAATATAGGTCTTCAGTTCTTCTATGAAGCACCTTGTTGTGACTGGGACAGAAGGGTATGTGCCTCTGTCCATGTAGGGCGTTTCCATTTTCTCCTCCCCCTGAGTAGTTAGCCTGATTGCTTAGTTAAATGTGCCATTATTGATTTTGAGTGCTGCTCCCTGTGATTGTATCAGGTATTGAACAAAACAGTGCAATTCAAAGCAGTGCTGCTGATCAGGAACTTGAGTATTAAGAAGATCTGTAATTTTTGTCTCTAAATTCTGCCCCCTCCCTCATTCATAACTCTGCCATGTCAGCTATCCAATTTTTCCTCCCAACCCTGCAGCGTTCTTTTCTGGTTTGGTGACTTAAACTTCCGGATCGAAGACTATGGGTTGCATTTCATCCGAGAGTCAATAAACAACAACAGATTCAGCCTCCTGTGGGAAAAAGATCAGGTACTGCCTCTTAAGTTCTCATGGTTCTTGTGCAGTTGCCAAGCATATCTCATCCTCTTCTTCCCTCTGTCTTGCCTCTCCTGGCTTCTCTTGGCAGGAGATGCTCCATTGTTTGTTGTAAATTTGGACAGGTCTGCATACCTTTACGGTGACTCCATGGCAGTTTTTTCATACACTTAACATTGCTCTGCCGGGTGTCACCTTATTATCGATCCATATCTATTTGGGATTCCTGCCTGGGAAAGTGTTTGGACTTGTCTGGCCTGTTCCTCTTTGCTGCTGTTATGTGTCTTCTTTCCTTCCACCAACTGAAAGAGGCCAGTAACCTCTAATTTGCTCCAGCTGGGCAGTTGGCATTCCTAAACCGCCTTTTCTTGTTTCTTCAGCTAAATATGGCCAAGAAGAAAGAGGCCTTTCTTCAGGAATTCAGAGAGGGGCCTCTACAGTTCAAACCTACCTACAAGTTTGACCTCTACTCCAATGAGTATGACACCAGGTAAATGCTGTGGGGCATCCCCCATTGTGGAATCCGGCTCATGGATCTCTGAGGCTAAAGTAGTAGGCCATGTGGGCCAAGAAGAAGGGCCCTGTGGGGAAAAGAGGGGCAGGGCTGGCCTCCTCAAGATGAACAGGCTTCTCAGCAGCTCCAAGAGAGTCCCAAATGGAGGGGGAAATGTGGACAGTTTGTGTTAATATTGGTTTGTATTTCCAGGGCGCAGAAGATGCTGTTTTGGTTTAAGTAAGGAGCTCTCCTGTGATTCTCTTCCAAATCTGGAACTGTAGCCTGCTAGACTATCTCTGGCTTCTGAGCTGTTTCTACTACTCTTTTCTCTGCAGCTAGAAACCCAACCTCATTGTAGCAAGTTGGCGTGACTGTTCTGACAGCAAAAGAGCCACTCACTTTTTATGTGCAGCAGGGAGTATACCCCCACCATCACCCAGGAGACTCACATGAAATTGGTGTCTTGGGACACTTGTCCTTTGCAGGAAAGTTTGTTCAGAGGTGATTCCCATACTTTTGATGTGGCACTTTTGCATTTACACTTGGCCTTCCGAGGGGGCAGGATGAGACAGGAGGGCTGCCCAACACTTCCGGAGGGCACTGTCTGCCTCTCTGCCGGGTGCTGTGGAGTCAGCTGGGCTCTACTTGCCTTGGACCAAGTGGTATTCAAGTTTGGTTGCTTGGTATTTAATCCTGTCAAGCCTTCAGGTGGGAAGGGAGTGAGGATGTTGACTCCTCAGGAGATCAGAATTCAGTGGGCGGTTCTCCTTGCATAATTTCTGACAGCTTTTTGGATGCCCAGGATGGTGTCTTGGGACCAATCATTTGCTTCTCTCTCTCCAAAGTGCTCTGTAGAAAACCATTCTCTTGATGTTCCTGATGACGAGCATTGTGTCCAAAACTGGGGAGGGGGGAAATATCCAAGATGCACCATCCTAATTGTGGGCAACCCTCCCCCAAGCACTTGCTGACGTGGCCTTTTGTGTGCCGATGACACTCCCATAGCAACTTCCCAAGTAGCCTGCCGTGGGTGGAAAAGCTGTTTTTCCCTCTAGTTGCTCCGATGATTAATGTTGATTCACAGTTGATGAAAAAAACCCTGCTCTGTTCTTCCCTTAGAGATTTGCTTTGTACGTGTAACACAAATGTGGCTTCCTATAACTGCTTTGTCACTGCAGTGCCTTTTGTCCTCTGTCGCTCTTGCTGAGCCTGATAGGAGATGTGGGTAAGAAACTGGCCTGTTCTTGCTGCCTCCCCTTTGCTCTTTTTCTTTCTTTCTTTTTTTTTGTAGTGGGAAGAAACGGAAGCCTGCTTGGACAGATCGGATTCTGTGGAGGGTGAAGAGCCTTTTGCCCTATGCTTCGGAAGCGGGGGAGGTGCCAGAAAAGGAGGCCATTTCCATGTCTCTGCACAGCTACTCCAGCCATATGAGCTATAGCATCAGCGATCACAAGCCTGTAACGGGGACCTTTGGGCTGGAGGTAGGTGGGGTGGGGTGGGGTTTGTTCCCCCTGGGCTGTGAGTATTGACTTAGCCTGTTCGGCCCTCCTCTGGCCTAAAAAGGTAAGAGGTCCTTCTTCCAGGTATGGTTTCTGGCCTGTAAAGCCATATCTTCTAATTATGGGGAGAAGGCTTATTCCCTTAAGTCAACCCAGTCCACTCTTCATGTCAAATGGGCTCCATCCTGCCTTTTGTTACAGCCTGTTTCCTGTGTAGGTGCTTGCAAGCTGTGATGGAATTGGAGAACTGTTTCTCAGTCCCTTCTTAGCATTAAGGATCACTGGGTTGCCTTTTCCTTCTTGCCAGCAGCAGCACCCAGGGAACTGTTACTCAGCAGCAGAGAGTTCTGGGCGTGGGTATAGTCCTGGGCAGTGCTGCCACCAGAGGCTCCTGGCTTTTTCCTTGCCCTCTCTAGCTGAAGCCGCTGATGTCTACCCCGTTGGTCACCCTGCATCCCGTGGGTGACTGGAGCACGGAACAGGATGCAATCGTCAGCTACTCGGCCCTTTCTGAATTTCAACACAGTGCCTGGGACTGGATTGCCCTGTACCAGGTAACCTTGTGCTGAGGAGCAGCACTATATAATTCATGAGATTGGTGCTTATGGAATCAGCTGCTGTAGAGAAGTTAGTTCAGGAGTTCCCAACCTTTTTGAGCCTGTGGGCATCTTCAGAACTCTGACGTGGTGCTGGGGGCAAGCACAAAATGGCTGCTACAATAAGTGACCCACACACACACCCCAAGAGGAAATCCAAGTGCAGGGAAGATGAGGGGTAACTTACAAAATGCACTGGGAAAGAGGAGTGAGAGAATAAAACCATGTTCTGCTTAGGGTTTGTTTGTTTTTTGGCACGAACACAAAGCGCCAAGGACTGCCTCAGTGTGTGTCAAGAGCTGGAAAGCCAAGGGGCGGGGGGAGACTTGTCATTGTAACAGAATGAGGCATGCAGAGAGAATCAGTACATGATGTAAGTTTTCAAAGGGAGTCACTAGTATAGTGAGGAGAGGTTTGGCTTGGATTTCAGTTCTGCCACTATGATGTAGAGGATAGGGATTAGGATCAAGGAGATCTCTGTAACGGGGATAACAGTGATCTTGTTCATACCCTTTGCCATCTTTGAGTGGGAAACAGGTTGCAGGGTGCATCCCACTCGCTCTGCTGTCCCCACAGGAAAAGCCTTCCACTTCACAAGAAGTTCACGTCAACTTTTTAAAAAAAATCTCCCTTGCAGGTGACCTTCAGGCATGCGAACGACTACGTGGTCTATGCCTGGGTACAGGACAATGAGATTTCCTCCGGGGAGGATGCGAAGCAGGTGAGGGAAAAACAGCCAGAAGGCTCAGTGTTGGCTTCTCCTTTTCTGACGTTGTTGTCAACCATCTCCTGCCTTTTCTTCCTAGGTTTATCTCAGCACTGAAGGGCTCCCCACAGAAGGAGGACAATTTCTCCTGGGGTACTACAGCCACACGATGCAATCCATTGTTGGCCTTAGCCAGCACTTCCAGGTAAGACTTTGTAGCTCCTTGAGTTGGCAGGTACTTTGCTCTGCATTTGAACACTCCAGGGCTGTACGCACAAGTCAGGGCTTATTCCAGAGCTGTGCTTTCAGTTCTTTCCTAGCAGTGGTGGTGGCAGAAAGTACCATGAAGTCACAACTGATTTATGGTGACCTCCTCATGGGGTTTTCAAGACAAGAGATGGACAGAGGTGGTTGCCATTGCCTGCCTCTGTGTTGTAGCCCTGGGCTTCCTTGATGGTCTCCCACCCAAATACTAATGAGGGCCGTCCCTGCTTAGCTTCCAGGATCTGATGAGATCAGATTAGCCTGGGCTGCCTTTCCTAGGAGGAGCAATTGAATTGGATTCCAGAGCCAAGGCAGCACCCCCTGGCCCCCAGTTGCAGTCTTGCCCCATTTTTTTATTTTTGAGCTACACAGAATTGGTTCCAAGAACCCTTTTGCTTATCATTGGGTGGGTTTTTATATTGCTTGAAAAAGTCCCTTTGGTTTTACTTATTTATTTACTGATGCTGGGCGGCTGAAGAGTTCACAACAAAACAGACAACCACAAATAGACAAAATGAAGTTACAATAGTGCTGTGAATCAGCCAAGAGCCCGCAGTGAAAGGAAGCTTTACAGCTGTTCTGTTTACATCCTTGTGAGGGTGTGAATTTCCTGGCCACCCCAGGCAAAAGGCAGAACTGAGGAGCTGCCTCCACAACGGTAGGTACTTGAGTAAAAGTGGCTTCTTCTCAGCAGATTTCAAATGATGAAAGGAGTTTGTATAGATGGGGGGAGGCTTGGATGGTCAAGTTCAGCACCTGCAAATGGACCTAGCAGCCTCATATGCCAAGGCAGGAAGTGCTGTACAGGATGAGAATGACCTCACTCCTAGCCTCGGACAGGAGATGTGTAGCTGTATTCTGCTGAAGCCGCGTCTGTCTGGCAGCTCTTAGAAAGGAGGATATTACTCGGCATTTAGGCAACGCTTTCAGAATTCAAAGTGCTTCACATACGTTACCTTGGAATCCTTATACACTGGACATTGATCCTTGACAGATAGGCCAGTACATTAGTTTGCTTTGTTTGGTTCTGCTGAGAGTGAGTGACCGGCTGATGGTCACTAGAAAGCTTCGTGGCTGAGTCCTGCACTTCAGGCATTGCGCCACACTGGCTGTTCTTAAATTAGAACACATAACTAACAGAACTAAAAAGACTCAAGTCAGAAAAGAAGCCAGCATAACATCAATACAAGGAGCAATAAAAAAGAAGACAGGGAAACTAGTAATGGCATATAAACCCAGCAGTGCAGGTTTACTCAAACAAGCAGGGAAGACATGCCAAACAGAAGAAGGTTGTCTGAACACCTTTCCAGAAGAGTGAGGGCCTCCTTGCAGACAGGGGTGCTCAGGCAGATGGAAGTGTTGCCTCGCCCAAAACCAGATGGAGATAGTGCCTTGTCCAAAGCCAGAGGGGTGTTTGTGATAAGAGGTGAATTTGAACAAAGATCTACTCAGATCACATCTCAGCCTCTGAGCCATGAAGCCTCTCTTGCTAGTGCACAGCTCAGGTGCCTGTTGACTTTGTGAAGGGAGGAGATGGCTTTTACACACAGGCCCCTCCTAAGTTTATCTCCCAAGTCCTGGATGGTCAGCTTGAGGAGTTATATGTTCCACCAGTTTGCTGCTGCTCCAGTGAGTTGGTGGCGCTTGGCATCGGCCCTGCATGCTGCCTCCCCTCCCCTGGCCTTACTTATTAGCGGTTCTTCCTTGGCAGTTGAAGGGTAGCTGGAATGTGTCTTGTCAGCATTTTAAAAAACTTATTTGCAAAACTTAACACTTCCTTTCTGCCCTCATCAGGGGCCATCAAAGCGGCAGACGTTGTCAGTGTCCTCTACAAAGCTGTCTCTCCCTTTCAGATTCAGCCAAGCAGAATGCTGGTGGAGAAGGACCTGGCGTGGGACGGAGAAGCTCTGCAGTGTGGAGCTGCCGAATGAGTTCTGAAATGCACACGTGTGCACCCACGACGCAGGGCTGAGGGGCTCCAGGACTCTTCGTGGAGGAAGTGACAGAATATGCGGAGGGGCCTCCACATGAGTTAGGGCAGTTGGGACCATTGTTTCCTAGGTCACTTCAGTCACTGTTGCAGGTGGGTCCTCATGCCCTGCACAGATACTAGAAAATCAATGGCTGGAAAATCTTGACTATCCAATGAACTACTGGCATCCATCCCCCTTCCAGTGGCTAGCTGGGGGAGAAGAGCCAGCTGCTTGTCCCTTTTTCCAGAGGCCATTGTTAGGACTAAGACAGTTCACTGAGATATGGTTAGTCCAGCAGTGCTTCAGAACATAGCTCATAATATTTGAGAGAGGTGTTTAGAATTTAATGGGAAGCTGAAATAATTATTTTTTTAGCTGGACAGAAAACACAGCTGGGATGTATTGGTTGGAAGGAGCAAGTGATCATGAGACTGCAGATGGGAGGAAGGAAGGAGGCGAGCCTGTGGCTTGTGTGGCAGTTTTCTTGTGGCTTTTGCTGTTGTCTTCTCTCTGCCTTGCATGCCCATAGCTTTAGTTCTCTCACAGACCTTAATGCTTGAAATAATGAAAGCAGATGTACACAACAGACAGACCTTTGCTTTGCTTTTGAGATTCCTTGATGGTCTGTTTTATTGTTAGTTTTATTGTTATTGGTCTGTAACAGGCCCCAGCCACCTCACTGGATTCTCTTCAAGCTCCATCCTTGTAGGATGAACTCTAGGTTGGAGATCTCCCCCCTGCCCCTTTCCAGGAGATGTGCAAGAACCAGAAGGCTGTAGGTCTCAACTTGATAGCCGCTGCTCTGAGTCAACCCTTAGTCTGGACCAGTATCTTCATCTTTGCAGATGTTTGCTCCTGGGAGAATCTGCCATACAGCAGCTAGTGGAGTGACATGAGTTCTTTCACCACAGCTTTGTGTGGATTCCGGTTCTAGATAGTGTTGATGGCACTGAAGGTCCCTGTTGGTGGTGGGAGACCTAGCTGACACTATCATACAGAAATCTTTGCATTTCCTGTAGAACAGGTGAGGCGCTCCATCCCTCATGTGCATCAGTTACCTGGTCCCAGTTGTACAGGCCGCTTTTACACATGGCCGAAGCTGAAAGACATTCTGGCATGTATATGTTTTATTACTCTTCTTGCCAACCTCTGTGCAGACTTCCTCCGCTTTGTAGAGACTCCGGGTTGCCTGTATGAATTTGCCGCCTATAGTTCTCTTGTCTTGAAGTCACTCTAAAAGGGTGAGATGGTGGATAATTCCAGTACATCTGGTGTAGCAGCCCTTGGCTATCATCAAAGCATTTGTGTAGGGAGAAGGGGACCCAAATGAAGGACATTTGGAAGAAGAACCAAGGTAGTTGTTTGAACACAGCCTGCATTAAGCTCTCAAGGTGAGAGGCATTCACTGTCCCCCTGATCTCATGACATTTACCTGTGCTTGCAGTTATTTTAGTCTTGATATTCTTGTTGTGTTACAACAGGACTCCTTCTGGCCTCTGATGCAGGGCGGGGCCTTTCCTTATTTCTGTCTCATCCCAGCTGGTGCTTCTGGGAGGTCAGGATCGTCTCTCTGCAGTTGTAAACTTGGAAAGCTTTTAAACAGGGACAGTTTTTAACATGGCTGATAAGCGGTGGTTATCAGCTTAGCTCCAGTCACTGTGAACGGATTTTAAAGTAGCGGTTACCCAATCTGAATGTAAATAGCTTCTTTTGAATGTCTGCTGTCTGTAGGGAAGGGCGTCTGGCTGGCTGGTACCAACCAAGCATCTTTGCTTTCTTGTATCATGACCCTGAGCTTTGGCATTGTGGTAGAGACAGCAAGTTCTTTGAAGGCAACCTGTGCATTAAATTGGAATATATTAATAAAGAATTTGTGTAGGTCACTTTCTAACACTCATGGGCATTTCTTTGGGGAAAGTTTTTAGGTATGGCGATAAACAATTCTGAGCAATTGCTAAGGGCTGTACATTTTCCTCCAGGAATTTTTAAATTGCCTTTTTGACCTTGTCTGTTATTGCTGCTTAGTGGAATTTTATTTTATTGCTGCTTTTCGAGTGCTTTTACTTTGCTTCAACTGCATCTCTTAGCCCAGCCTGACTTTTAGGTTAAGCCCTGAAATTATGTCTCTATTTTTTTGAAACGTGGCTCTTGAGCAGAGATGGGGAAAGGGATTCAGCTAAGAGTTGTTTGGCAGGAATTCTACAACCATGTTGTTTTCAACGCACAGTACTAGCAGTGCAGACAGAGATTTAAAATTTCCAGAAATTTTGAAGCCACAGAAATCAAATGGGTTTTTTTGGGGGTGGGTGGGTGGGTGGGATAGAAATTTCAGGAAAAATTGAAATATATGCAATACTTTCTTTCCTATCAAAGCTAAACTTCTTCAACTCTTTCAGTAATATAAAATGCATTGTTTATAGCTTAGCATATAAAATTGTATTATTTAGTACATTTATGGAATCTAAATATATAAAATTGCAAATACACCCATTGTTTAAGTGTTTCAGACTCTGAACCTTGTGCTGCCTTAGGACCTCTATCTTATGTTTTGCCATCTGGGAGGTATGAAAAAAATAAAAATTGAAGGTAGAATAATTCTGTAGTGAACAAAAGAGAATGTATTTAGACACCAACACATTAATTCGGTCACAGTATGTAAGACTGTAGCATATTTGGATATTAAGCAACTTTGTAACATTGCAAACACTGGCCTTTTTTATAATGTATTATTATTAAACACATTATAGCATATTGTTGCCCAAATTATTCACATTTAAACAACAGATATATTCATTGAAATACAATATATGTGAATACATATAATAATTATCTAAAGCTGTAGCTTATTTTACGTAAAAAAAATTCATACTATATATTTTTGAGTGACACCTTGCTTTAAAAACATTTTGCTTATTCCAAAAAGTGGAAAACATTCATAGCAATTTTTTTCAGTGCTCCCCAAAAATTCCCAATTCTTTCATTGGACATATTTAAAAAGTCCTCAGACTTTTATATGCTATACACTTTGACTGAGAAAACCCTTGTCTTAAGATGCCTTTCCAAAAGCGAAAATATTCACAGGAGTTTCTTTCCAGTGCTCCCAAATTTTAGCCTTTTTTTTCCTGCTGGAAAAGCTGGGGGGGGGAATCCTTGGGGAAAATATTCCCCCTTTCTTGCTCCTAGCCCCTCACGTCTCTGCTATTCTTTTTTCTGTTTCCTGCAGGTCTGATCATCTTTTTCTAGGCCCTTTCCCATCCCTGTTTAGCCGGCCTCTAGAATTTATTAACCCCAAAGTCTCTTGCTGCCTGCAGTGCAAAGTCTCTTCCATTCAAAGGTGGGATTGAGTAGAACTTGGACTGGGACCTTTGGAGTTGTGGCCCTGCAGAATCAGTTACTCTTGGAGGTCTGACTATGCAGACCGTGTGCAAATAATAAAAATAGGAAATTAAAAGCCCACTTAAGGAAGTTACCGCCACTGCCAGTACAGCTATGACTCCTGGCTTACATTACAAGAAATATGGGCTCAATAATTCTCTAAGAACAATTAAGACTTTATTTTTAAAGACAAGGGCAGGAATGTCTTACTGTTCAGAGTGTTTCCTGAAAATACGGAAGGGCCTGACCCTGGAAACTTCCTAATAAGAGCCGTAGAAGAGGGAGTGGATTCTGCCATTATGCTGCTGGGGAACTCAGAGAAACAAAGAGTTTGACTCTGAGACATAATTTACACTGTTTGTGCATCAACAACTCCCCCCCCCCCCAGTTATATCTAAAGCTAGGAAAATTCACTTGTTGGAAACAGCGCTCTTTCAGTAGGTCTCTTCTAATACATAGCAAATGAGATCAGTTACAGAAAACATCAGAAATAGAGAGATACGATTCAAATGGGGTTTCCATGTCAAATTCCTGCTTAATCACAACAGGAAAAATAATAATGTGCGTGAGGGTAGTGATCTATTAATTCATCTAAGATATGATCCCCTTCCCCTGGATGATTTGTCCCAGTCACAAAGACGGCAAGAAGAGAATTACCATCATTGTTACGTGAAACGGGGGGGGATCTGTAAATCAAGAAAGTGGGAAAGCAGCAAATGCTTGTAGATCAAAACCATGGCAAGTACCTTCATCTAAAAAACTTCAGGCACATCATTTCACAGTCTGTGATATAAAAAGGCATGCTGCCTGAACTACCCCAATCAACCCAGCTTGACTGATGGAGAGAAAACATGGAAATAATGAAATCCTCTGTCTCTCCTAGGCCGAAGAGAGAAACTTTTGAGCCTTGCTTGCTGTTTGATTTCACCTGGTTCTGGGTCTGTTTGGTGGGAGGAGAGGAGAAATTATCAAAGGGGAACTCAAAGGGAAGGGAAATGGTTGTGCCATTTATTTACCCCAGAACCATCATAAACTGAAATTGAATAGAATGAACAAGAATGACTGCAGATAGTTAATTTTCAGTAATATTTTAAGCTTGACATCAAGCTATTGAAAGGAAAGGAGTATTTAATTCCCTTATTTTTTTAAAAAAAATCTAATGATGCTGCCAGAGACACATGAAAGCAAAAGGCAACCTAATTTGGTAAAGAGATAATAGAAAGTAATTTGAGGAATGATTATGGAAACTTGAAAAACTGCATAAAATTACGTGCTCCAAAAAGACATATAAACAATTGAAAATAGAAAGGAAAGAGATGAGAACATACAGATGAAAATCAATGGACTATCTGAAATGGGTAATCGACAAAGTAAGACCAAAAGTCACTCATCTATTTGGGTTATGCTGTTTCATAGCCTAAAAGCAGGAGCTCTCTAAATGACAATAAATCTTTCCTCAAGTATGCCGGTATTTCAGCACCTTTCCAATTCCACTATTCCAAGAAGGTGGGGGGACGGGGGGATGGACAAGGACTTGCAGGAGTCACCATACTTTCCTCTGTATCCCCCTCCCCAGCTATGTCCTGTTTGGCTTCTCCTGGCATCCCCCATATTTTTACCTTTCCTTGCTCCCCATCCCACCTCCCAACCAACCTACATCTGCCTCCCATTTTCAGCTATATTTATTGTTTATTTACTTCATTTTTACCCTGCCTTTCTCTACAATGGATGCAGCAGCCTACATCATTCTTTCCTCCATTTTATTCTCATAACAGTGGTGTGAAGTAGGTTATGCTGAAAATGTGTGTCTAGCCCAAGATCACCCCTGGGGAGTTTCCTTGGCCTTAGGGGATTTCGAACCTGGGTCTCTCAAATCTTAGTCTGAAACTCTAACCACTATTCTGCAATGGTTTTCTTGTGCTAACTGCTGTTGAGTAGTGAGCAGCCAGGTCTAGCCCCAATGAGTCTTCTTTCTGCAAACCTGTAGCTTTTTCAGCTTTGTAAAAAAATTGTTGTTTGTTCATGGCCCCAGCCTCTGCATTTTAAGTATCCATAGATTTGCCCGTGTTGAGAATTATATATATTAATTGATGGTGATATACTATACTCCTCTGATAAACCTTGCGGCGATAAAATAGAGCAAAAATAACATTTTTTTTTTAAAAACTAACATCTAAAGAACACAGGGACTTGCAGGTTTAAAAAAATCAGAGAGAAGGAAGTATTCATCAAAACATTTTTTTAAAGAAGTCCTGGAAGGGATGACATCACAGCAGAGTTCTGTAGGCAACTCAGCACCAAAAGTGTAACCCCCTTAACTCATTAATGGTGTTCTAGATCAGAACAAAATCCTGGCAACAAGGCAAGAGGCACAGACAGTGGTCATTCTCAAAGCAGGAAGGAATCCTACAAACTGCTCTTCATGACACATTTCCCTGCTGAACCAAGACGGAAAGATCCCTCCTTGCTGGCAGGCATGATTAATCTTTTCCTCAAGAAATATATAAACGTAGATCAATCAAGCTTTATAACATTAAGGAAAACCTCTAACACCATCAAAAGTGTGCTTTAGACATCATTTCAGTATTGCAGAATCAAATCCGTTCCACTCACATTATATTCACTTGAGGCTCAGATTTCTTTGACCACCTGGAGGAGCCCTTTCTTTCCGAGACATTGAGAAGTATCAGCTGTATACTGAGAGCTTTCCTGGTGATTGAATCAAAGTACTTCATAGCAGCCTGAAGGCATGTATGAAAGTTAATAACTTTTGATCAGCAGACTTCTTGCTTCACTGGGAAACTTAATAGGGGTGCCTGCTATTTCCCTGCCTCTTTGCCATGTCTCTTGGACGCCTAGCTGAAGCAATTAGATATCCTAACATTATCTCTCTTAAAACGACACCATAACATTTGCTTTTTCATTGAGGATGCTACACTCTATGCTACCTCCAAAGAACCCTTCCTTTCTCAAATGCAAGAGGAAATGGACAAATGCAGTAGAGTCTCTGGTGTCAAAATAATTATGACCAATCCAGAATTACACCCCTCAACATCTCAAATCTAACCAGAGAATTTCTGAAAAAAACCTCTGCAAATTGATATTCCCATGGAACTACGTCAGATTAACATCTCCTGCTTAAAAACAATCACATGAAACAGATGGACACACAAGAGAAGACCTTAAATAATTTATGGCTACATAGAATGACCACTAATAGGATTCTACTCCCAAAATGGCTATAATAAAAGGCAAAAGATATTTGACAAAAGTTTTATGGGGAAAAGTATAAAGGGCAGATTTAAATCTAGAATTATGTAGTGGTCTAGAGCGAGAGCACATCAGGGGCCTCATGACGCAGCTTATGTTGATATGCCATCATGCTGTTGAGAACCAAAAAGAACCAAAATGGCTTCAAATTGAAAGCAAATAATTCGGAAGCAGTCCTTGGAAGAATCAGTACGGGAAACGAAACAATGGGCGCTGCATAAATAACCCACATGTGCCCCAACCATCACTAATAATAATAATAATAATAATAATAATAATTGTATGGCAATGTGTGTAGTACAGCCAGGAGAGCCGAAGATTGTCTGGCAGCTTTAAGTTCTAGCCATTCAGCATTAGGCACAACTAAAGTGGTGAGCTAGACTTATTTTGAGGGGCTGAGAGAGTTCTGAAAGCTGTCACTGACCCAAGGTCACCCAGCTGACTTCATGTGGAGGAGTGTGGAATTGAACCCAGTTCTCCAGATTAGAGTCTGTTGCTCTTAACTACTACACCACACTGGTGCCACAAAAAAATGAGTAGACATTCGGCTCCTAATCCTTCATCCATATCCCCAGTCACCGTTCACTCCAATGCTTGTCTGGTTTCTTAAACATGACACCTTTAAAACTGGGATAATGACAAAATTATGTGAAATCACGCCCTAAAGCAGAATATTAACAAAGGAAGAATGAAGCCACGGTTCTTACATGGATCCATATTCATTTTGGGAAGCCAAGTGTAAGAAAGAAAACTGTGTTCTGCTGCCTCTCCTGCTCTGAAAAGCCTGCAGGTTTACCTTTTAACACTTGAGTGAAGGGAGAATAACACACATTTCTAAGGGTACTTTAAAACAAAGACACAAAGCTCCAAGCAGGTATGAAAGGGAATTCAGAATCAGTAATTTAGCAGAATAATCAGAGATTAATTCTTTTAGAGGAACACAATTAACTTGAGCAGTCAATGTTAATATTAAAGTAACTCTCGCACACAATACTAAGCAGCCCCAAACTGCCTACCTACACCCACAAAAAACCTTTATGTGATGTGAACCACAGAGAATGGAGAAGCAGAAAGGAGGGGCAGGGAGAAGAATGGAGGATATTACCTATCCATTTCTGCAGAGAATGTTATCTCGGGTGATTTAAGAGCACTTGAGATATCTGATGATCTAAGCCAACCACCAGCTCATAGGTTTGGAATTCCAGGAGGCTTGCTTGGTGAGGAAGCCAAGCAGAAATGTAAGTAAAACAAAAGTCCAGAGGCACCTTAAAGAGTAACAACATGGATTTTAGTATGAGCTTTGGTGAGTCATGGCTCACTTCCTCAGATGAGCCGTGACTCACAAAAACTCACACTGAAATAAATGTTAGTCTTTAATGTGCCCCGGGATGTTTGTTTTAGTTTGCTAGAACAGACTAACATGCCTATCCCTTTGCAAGCAGGAATCCAGGCAGTGATTTGGGCAATAATCCAAGGCAGGGCCAGAGAGGGGGAAAGTTTATGGAAAGGGAATGGGGGGGGGGGAGCAACGTGATCTGGAGCTGAGCACAGCTTGCAACGATGGAAGCAGAAGTCAGAACGTAACAGAAACACAGGCTTGATTCTCCTGGGGCTGGAGAGGGAGGCAGGAGATCAGGGAGAAGGTTATCTTTTGGGGTAACGCCACTTGGGTATGCAAGACTAAAGCAAGAGTATTGTTCACGAGGGTTCCTTGATGGAATCAAACTACTTGGAACAACAGCCACTGTCTGGAGCCACAGACGCACTGTGGAGCAGGCCCATAGCTACAGTGGGGCCTCCTGGGGCCTGGCCCCCTGACTTCCTTTCAAGCCCCCCCCGACTTCCTATCTAGCACAGGCCCCCCTGACACTCTGGGCTGTCCTGAGGACTCCCCATGCTGTCACCACCCCTTTCCTGCCTGCCAGCAGCCCTGCTGGCTCCATCCCGGGCTGGCAGTTGGGGACAGAGAGGCTGAGCTCAGGGTCCTGAGCTGGCAGCAGCATGGGGCTCCCAGGTGAGGAAGCGTCGCAAGGTGGGCAGGCCAGCAGGTGAGATGGGGCCTGTAGGAACCTTTGGTAGTGCTCAGAGGCTGGTGGGGCATGTCGGGGGAGGGGCTGGGGGTCTCTAGCTAGTGGCAGTGGCAGCACAGGGCTCCCAGGAGAGTAAGTGGCACAAGGCAATCAGGCGGGCAAGCCAGCAGGCAAGGTGGAGCTGGCGGGAACTTTTGGCAGGCTCAGAAACCAGTGGGGCTGGGCCAGGGCACCTCTTCCTCCTCCTCTTCTGCCTCTCCTTCCTGTATCTCCTCCCTGCACCTGCAGGGTTCGGCTTCCAGGGCTTTAAAAAAACATCCTTTTTATTTTAATTTCAGTGCCCCCTGAATTATTTAAAGGCCCCCCGATTTAAGAAATCCTGGCTACGGGCCTGCTGTAGAGGGTATGTCTGAGGGAAGGAACTCACCCCACTGAGCAGCAGACACGAGGCAGGGTAAGGTAGGCCACAGCCAAAGTAGAGGGAAAACTCACCATCTTGCGAGAACGGGTTCAAGCAACAGGGGGATGGGTAACGTAGAGGAGGAGGTGGACTTGACTGCAAATGCCTTCCCCGCCCCTTCCAGCTGAGGCCATGGAGAGATGAGTTGTGAGGGAAGACAAGGTCACAAGACTAGGCTGTGGGCAAGACATGGCCACTATTATAAGAACATAAGAGCCCTGGTGGAGAACACCAGTGGTCCATCTAGTCCAGCATCCTGTCTCACATATTGGCCACCCAGTCCCTCTGGAGAGCCAACAACAGGGCATGGAGGCTGAGGCCTTCCCCTGATATCGCCTCCTGGCTCTGGGATTCAGAGGTTGACTGCCTCTGAAGGTGGAGGTTCCACTCAGTCACCATGGCTAGTAGCCACTGATAGACCTCTCCTCCATGAATCTGTCTAATCTCCTTTTAAAGCTGCCTCCAACAGCCACAGACCTGTCAGTGCTTGATATACTCATTTCCCTATGGGGGCCAGGATGATATCTTTTCTGCATCTGAGCCAGCTGGTCCTTTTATTTCATAATTAAAAATGCCGTTATGCCAAGTGGTCTGCTCCTGCCTGTTCTCCTTGCCAATGATTCCCTCCTTTGTCTTGTGTGCACACCCTCTGCTTCCCTTGGAAAATAACTCTGAGACAAGTGCTTCAACAGACCTTGCTGAGATTCCCAGGACAGGTGGGACAGTCTCAGGCAAAAGACGTAGACCAGGGGTGTCAAACTCATGTTGTGGGGGCTGGATCTGACATCAGTGAGACCTTGTTGGGCCGGGCCATGTGTGTCATAAAATGTAATGCCAGGTAGCAGAGATATAAACTTTATGAAGGACACACACACAAAGTGGTTTTTTTACTTAAAATAAAAACATGCTTCAAACATCAACACTCTTGCAATATTTTGTTTATTTAACAGTGTCTGACAACTGACACCTCTTGCTCTGAATTGTTGCATCAAAATGTCTGTGCTGTTGCCATCTTGAGTCTGCTGTTCAGGTGTGGATCTGTAAGCTGCAAACCTACGATGATGCAGCAGCAGCAGAACTGGAAGAAGAAGCAGAAGACAGCCAGTTCCACTGCGGGCCTGATAGAAGCCCTCTGTGGGCCTGATCTGGCCCCTGGGCCACATGTTTGATACCCCTGACATAGACACTATTGCTGACAAAATGGAGAGTGTATGGTCATGGTGACACTCTCAGAGTAGTGTTGCCAGGTCCCCCATGACCACTGGTAGGTGATGGGGGGGGGGTAGGGTTGCCAGGTCCAGGTTGGGAAACTCCTGGAGATTTGGGGATGGAGCCTGGGGAGGACAGGAACCTCAGCGGGGGACAATGCTGGAGAGTTGACCCCATGCTGGAGGGTCTGCCCTCCAAAACATCCATTTTCCCCAATGGAACTGATCCCCACTGTCTGAAGAACAGCTCTTATTCTGGGAGATCCCCAGGTCCCACCTGGACACTGGCATTCTTATCTCAAAAGTGTTTTTACATTTTAAACTCAATACATCCTACATCATCTCTACCTGTTTAAACTGCTTTATTATTAGTCTTGTTGGTTTTCTGATTGAACAAAGATTCCTTGACACTCTAAAACTATATTATTCTTGCTATCATATATCTATACATCACGACTATCCATCTGGTGATGTTAATGTTGTTAAATCTAATTTCTTGTTTACCAAAAAGAGTTTTGCCTTCCTCTGCATTGCAACCCTGGTCTTTCTTGGTCGTCTCCCATTCAAGCACTAACGGAGACCAACCCTCTGCTTAGCTTCTGAGATCTGATGGGCTTATGCTAGTACAGGCTACTCAGGCTGTGACAGGGTAGAATGCTGAAAAACAGCCAGTAGAGGGAGCTCTCCGTGGTGTGGCTAAACTTAGTGATGCCTCTCTGTTGATCTTACATTTAACCAGCTTTCTTGCTGCAATTTTGTACCCTCCCTGGTAGGGCAGGCTAGAACATTATTTGGCTCTTCTGTGCTTCAGCCACCAGCCTGCTGGGGAACAGATCGTGCGCCTCTGCATTTGCGTAGCACAGCTCCTTGTAAACAGGAAGTGTTTCCAAGATATTTTCTATCTTTCCTCGGCCCTAAAAATATGCTCTGATAAGAGCTATTGTTTCGATCACTACAGTTTCCTGCTGGGGTTGTGGGAGGGTTGGTCAAAGAAGGCTAAACTGTTTTCCTTGAGAAGGCCCATCCTGACAGTTCCAGAACATTGTCTCCTGCCCTTTTCCTGACCTGGTTTTTCCTGGATCACGGGCAACATTCCTCTCGCAAGGGCAGAATGCAAAGGTCATTGAAGGCTTGTGGGACTCAGCACTTAGATGTAGCACATCCAGAGTGATGTTTTTCAGTGCAAATTCCAACAGAGATGATAGCAGGAAGTCGTGGCAAGATGAGATCGCCAACTGTGTGACCTACCAGCAACCAGTTAATTTGGGTGGCCCCAACGTTTTTGAGCCTGTGGGCACCTTTGGGATTCTGGTGCAGGGTGGTGGGCACAGCCACAAATTGGCTGCCACAGAAGGTGGAGCCAGCCAAAAAATGGCTGCTGTGGCTTCCCTTCAGTCATACAATGAAGATCCTTGTGCTGTGGTGGCAGCTGCTGCACGGCTTTTCAAAATCTGCACAGCTGCCCTGACCTGGATAGCCCAGGCAAGCCTGATTTCATCAGATCTCGGAAGCTAAGCAGGGTCAACTCTGGCAAGTACTTGGGATGGGAGACCTCCTTGGAATACCAGCAGCTGGGAGGCAGGGGGAGGCTTTATTCAGCCACCTCTTTGAATATCCTCCAGGCCCCCAGTCGGGGTCAGTCACCAGAGGCCGCCATGATTTCCAGAGGAATACACTGTCACCAGAGGTTGCCATGACTTCCAGATGCGCGCACACTGATACACGCGCATATGAAAAACACAAAAAAATTTTGCACAGCCAATCAAATCTCCAATGGCCAGTCAGAAACTCTGCTAGACAAAAGCCCCATCTGCCCCTGCACACTTTTAAAAAGACCTCAGCAGGTGCCAAGAAAGGTGTTAGTGATCACCATGTTGAGGACTCCTAAGTTAATTCCTTCACAATGGCCTGGTTGGTGGTTGTGTGTGCACCCAGAGGGGTGGGGATACATTGTACTCTCAACTGTTTAATGGTCTGCCTTTATCAATCATTTAAAATCAATCGAGGCTTGCCATTCTGCACAGGAGTGCTACCAAAATCTACACAATGCAAATCTCAATGAAGATCTCCTTTTGAGGTTCCAGAGTAACTAAAAGCCATGATTCATTTCTTGAAGGAATGCCAATTTTAATTCTACTTTTTCCATGGGAGTTGGGAATATGTGACCTACTCCCTGCGGTGGAAACACAGCTGAGCCAAGATAGTTTAAAAATAAACACTTTCTTAGGCCTATCACTGCTGTGGGAGATCCTGGGGTTTGGAAACTCTGGATGAAGAATGTGAATCATCTAAGTTGAAAAGATGTGCTCTTAATTTCATAACACCCTCAATGTGCATGACACTTTGTAAATATGATAAGTCCGTGCCCCAAGGAACTTAACTATCTAAAGTCTGATATGGGAGACAGCAAAGAAAAAGAAGTGGTGGCTGCGATCAACAGAAAGAATTGGCTTTCCCTTTTATTTTGGTAGGGCTTTGGGAAGCCATGTTGCCATGAAATCAATCTCTGCCTGCAGTTCTTAGTGCTAGTGAAACACCATAATAGTTTCAGACTAGAAAGCAAATTATCTGCTATATTTTAATCAAGTTAGACAGGAAGACTATTCTTTTTCATCTGGTTTGGCACTGAGGTGAATGAACCTCCCCATTAGCTTGTATGAAGAACGGCCTTGCTGAAAAGTCCAGATGCCTCTTTTGATGTTCGATTAAGGCGTCCCTTGATAAATTACTGCAATTGACTGTAACTCTGAGAAGCAATCGTTCTAGAACTGCTCCCTGCCCAATGTATCTCACATACAGGCATAGTAGCCAATGATAGCAATGCTCTTTTCCCACTTAGAGCACAATGATCAGATTTGGGGAGCACGGGAATCTTCTCCCCACCCAGTTCCTCAATATTTTACATTTCAGTAACCACGTTGATTAAAAAGTATGATTTTTCAGTTCAGTGGAAGATATTTTGACAACTGTAGCATGCCCACTCAATTCATTCGGTATGGCAGGGATCCCCGATGCTCTGCCTGTGGGTTCCATTGCACCTGCTGACACCTTTCCTGGCGCCCACGAAGTGTTTTTAGAAAGTGGGCGGTGGCCAGGTGAGGCTTTTGACTGGCCACTGGAGATTTGATTGCCTGTGCAGTTTTTTAAAAGCATTGCTTTGACAGCAGCTGCCACCACTGCACAAAGATCTCCATTGTGTGACTGAAGGTAAGCTGTGGCAGCCATATTATGGCTGTGCCCACTGTGCTGTGTCAGAATTCCAAAGGTGTCCAGAGGTTCAAAAAGGTTGGGTATCCCTGCTAGGGTTGCCAGGTCCCCACTGTCCACCAACAGGGGATGGGGGCACAGGATTGCCAGATCTAGATTGGGAAACTCTTGGAGATTTGGGGATGGAGCCTGGGGAAGACAGGGACCCCAGTGGGTACACAATGCCACAGAGGCCACCCTCCAAAGCACCCATTTTCTGCAGGGGAACTGACCTCTTTAATCCAGAGATAAACTGTAATTCCAGGGGATCCCCAGGTCCCACCTAGAGGCTAGCATCCCTAAATCCTCTGCTCTGTGGTTTATTTCCCTCCCCACCTTTATCTTCTCCCTGCCAACCTAAATTTTATAGGCATACCAATGAACCTGCTTCTGAAAGGCAAGCAAGGATAGTGTCAGGTCTGTATTTTTAGAGCAACGAGAAATTATGGAGGAATTAGTTCCAGCTAGGGAATTTTCTTTGCAAATGAGGAACCAGTGCCACTCTGGACTGGGTTAATACACGTGGAGGTCTTAAAAGGTGTCAATTTTAAGAGGCCTCATGGCATTACCAAAAAAAGTGGAAATTTATTAATTTTTACGTTTTTTTTAAATTGGAGGATCCTCCTAATCTGAGGCCCTGTGCATTTATGTAGCTAGTGCGTACATCCATCGCTGGCACCAGCCCTTAGGAAAAACTTTGTCTCTAGACTGAGGTCAAACTATAGTACCTGGAAGGGCATGGTTGACCTCTTAGTCCTGATGCATATAAGTTCCACAGTGAGAGAGGCTGTTCCTGTCTCCAAGGGTAGAACAGCTGAGTCCAAAACTTGGTACCAATAAGTGACAAAGTGCCGCTGGGTCACTCTGCAGAATCCCCTGGATCTGAGAGACTAAACATCTGTGTCAAAAGCAATTAGCAAACTATCCTAAGACATTAAGAAGCCAGTGCAAGCTGCTAAGCTTAGTTGTTGTTTCAATACACACCTCCAGCATGTACAAACTGAGCACTCCAGTTCTTCTACTTCTTGGCCAAAGGGGGCTGGGTTGCTGTTGTAGGGAATGTCCGTCATTTGCCAAGGGACAGCAAGAGCCATCGCATTAGCCCCGGGATGATGGATCAACAAATTACCTGCATTCCTACAGGAGAAATCAGCCTGGAGGATCAGAGCAGAGAAGCCAGGGCTGTCAGTCTGGCTCTTCTTACATTTCCTTCTTGCTTTAGTAACTTGGCAATGTCAGCTAGTGCAGCTGTGGGACACCCTTCATGTAAAGACCACACTGCAAGGGAAGTGGTACCCTACCACAATTCTGGCCTTGATGTGGCCCAAGTGGTTTGCAAAAGGAAGTTTGACATCTCTTGGTGAGGACAGGTTCTAGGAAAGGACTCTAATAACATTTAGCAAAAATACACTTCCCTGCCATACAGTAAGGACTGCTATTGATGCTGGATTCAGGCTCCAGAAAATTTGAGCAAATATGTATGTTTAGTGAAGAGCAGTAGAAGCAGGTTCGAGACTGCTTATGAATTAGTTGGGTATTTCTGTCGAAATAGACTGACTTCTTTGTTCTCGGTTTAGAATACCGAGAACAAATTTGTGCTAACTGAAGGTAACTTTTGTGGGTCACTGTTCCTGTTTAGACCCTCTTGGGGCATTTTTAAAAGCATAAAATAAATGGTCCCTTGGCTTTCTTGGCATCAACAGTCATCCTGGCCCCTTGCATTTAAGTTCAAGTTTCTAACCCTCCTTTGTTCCAGATGCTAAAAAGCAGATCAGAAAAGTGAAAGAAATCTCACTGGCTGAGGCTTGCCAAGGGGTTTTTCTCTGGTTCTTACAGGACCAAGGTTCATTTCCTGAGATATGGTTTTACCCTTCTACCCTGTGGAGCAGTAGATGGTGATTGCTCCCAATGTGGGAATCATGGGCTGTTCTGGAGGCAGAAGTTCTGTCCTTTCAGTCCTTGACTGGGGAAAGACACAGCACCTTTTTTAAATCCTGCCTTTCTGGCTCTCCCTCTCAATTTTATCTTCACAACAGTTCTGAATGGTAGGTCAGGCTTAGTGTATGACTAGCCCAAGATCATCCGGTGAGCTTAATGGCAGAGTGGGGATTTGAACCTGGGTCTTCCAGACTGTAATCTGATGCTCTAACCTCCACACCACACTGGCTGGCTGTCTTGTCTTCGTGAGTGCCTTATGCTCTCCTGGGTAACTTCTGGGGCTGGTTGTGCTTCATTGTCCTGTTATATAGGGCTCATTGGCTTGTTTGGGCAAGTGGTTTTTCAGTTTGAGCTTTTCCCATGTATAAAGTAAATAAATGGTTTCTATAATAGTTCCTCTGTGCAGCTTCCTGGCATGTAGTCGAAGCACTTCCTTGAGTGCTCTGGCCTGCATGTGTTCAGTTCTTTGCTGTGGCTGAACTGGGAGTAGTCTTAGGCTGCAGTCCAATGTTCCCTCTAAGCTGTGGAGTATTGTAAGCAAAAATTCTACTTTGTGAGCTACTGGCATTAAAGTTGTGAGTGAGCGATTTGGCTATTGCATACATTAGTTTGCTTCTTGAGCTGAGACAAATATGCATGAGCCAGAGGCTAAAAAACTGTGAGCTAGCTCACACTAACTCAGCTTAGAGGGAATACTGCTGCAGTCCTAAAATCCCTTTCCTGGGAGTAAGTTCCAGGGAAAAAAATTGTGCTTACTTCTGAGTAGAACTGCTTAGGGTTGTCATCTTGGTCTCCATGTTCTTTTGCAATGGTCTTTTGCAAATATTTTCTAAATGTTTAATTTAGATCTTTTCAGACCAACCTGGTTTCTTTCTTTGATCATGTGACGAGCCTACTGGATTGTGGGAACTCTGTTGATGTGATTTACCTGGAGTTCAGTAAAGCTTTTGATAAAGTTCCCCAGGCCATTCTGATGGGAAAACTGGAAGACTGTGGGCTGGACTATAGGACAGTTCGGTGGATAGGAAACTGGTTAGAGGGCCACACCCAAAGAGTGGTGGTCAATGGCATTTCATCAGATTGGAGGGAGGTGTCCAGTGGGGAGCTGCAGGGCTCAGTTTTGGGCCCGGTACTTTTCAATATTTTTATCAGTTATCTGGATGATGGAGTAGAAGGGCTACTCATTAAATTTGCTGATGATACCAAACTGGGAGGAGCAGCAAACACCCAAAAAGACAGAGTTAAAATTCAACAAGATCTGAATACTCTGGGGAAGTGGGCAGTTGCAAACAGGATGCAATTCAACAAAGATAAATGCACATTATTACATCTGGGCCACAAAAATGTCAAGCACAAATACTGGATGGGGGATACGTTTCTGGGGAGTAGTGTATGCGAAAGAGATCTTGGGGTAAGAGTGGACTGTAAACTAAATATGAGCAGTCAGTGTGATGTGGTGGCAAAAAAGGCAAATTCAGTCTTGGGTCATAGCATCGAAATCGCAGGAGGTCACAGCCACTCTGTATACTGCCTTGGTCAGGCTGCACCTTGAGTACTATGTGCAGTTCTAGAGGCCTCACTTCAAAAAGGATGTGGATAAAATCTACAGGGTGTAGAAGAGAGTGACGAGGATGATCAAGAGTCTGGAGACTGAGCCCTATGAGGTAAGGCTAAGGGCCTTGGGAATGTTTAGTTTGGAGAAGGGGAGATTCAGGGGGGACATGATTGCTCTTTTAAAATATTTGAAAGGCTGTCATTTGGAGGAGGGCAAGGAGCTGTTCCAGTCAGCAGCAGAGGGTAGGACCCGAAGCAACGGATTTAAATTACATGCAGAAAGATATCGGCTGGATATTAGGAAAAACTTTTTCATGGTCAGAGTGGTTCAAGGGTGGAATCAGCTGCCTAGGGAGGTGGTTAGCTCCCCTTCACTGACAGCTTTCAAAAAGAGGTTGGAGGAATATTTGTCAGAGATGCTTTAGACTGGTCCTGCATTGGGCAGGGGGTTGGACTAGGTGATCTGTATGGCCCCTTCCAAGTCTATGATTCTATGATTCTAATTACTTAATAGGGAACCTGTGTGCACATTGTGCATGCAACTTGATGTGCCATCTCTAACAGGCCTCTGCTGCTTGAGTTACCTGTTCTGCATGCACTCTTTGTTCTTGGTCTGTGCTTGTGACGCAGGTGCAGGATGGATTGTTAGGCTGAGCCACTGTCTCCACAGTACGTGTGGACAGTATTGCTTGATGGCAGGGGACAGGATTTTTAATTTAAGCTGTGCTGGAAGCTGAAAATCAGAGTATATTGAAAAGGAAATTATAAATAGCTTCTGTGATGGAAAAGCATTTCCATTTGCGTGTGTGCATGGCAGCTATTTCTACCAATTCTCCCCTTCTACCACAGACCCTCCTTTTGCCCTCTATACTGTTCCTAAGGATCCACTGACTCCACCCATGGGAACAAAATGGAGGAGGGGCTCAGTGGGTGTGCCATGAAATCTATGAATGGCTGGATACGTGCCTGTATCAGCAGCTTTCCTGTCTGCTCCACCAGCTGATCTGCCATTCTGTGACTGGCTCCTATTGATAGATCCCTGCAGGATTAGTTGTCAACTGTGACCTGATTGGCTTTTCATGCTTCCTTATATTTTCCTTCCTGTCCACCACAGACAATTGGTACCCTATGGGGGACAGTACCAGTGCCAATTTTGGTCCATATGGTGTGGCATCTCAGCTCTTGGGATTTCTTAGGTCTCTCTCTTGGGCTGCGACTTGAGTCTTCTAAATAGGCTACTTCTTCAGCTCACGCAAGTCTGTGGTTCTACTAGGGTTAATGACACTTTGGCTTTGCAAACCATACATCACAAGCTTGGTTCTGTGTTTGAGAGTCTTTCCGGGAGCTGTAGCTCAGTGGCTACCAATTCTCAGCACCTGTAGCTCAGCACCTGCTTTGCATGCAGAAGGTCCTAGGTTCAAAATCCTGGCATCTCCAGTTAAAAAATCAGGCAGTTGGCGATGTGAAAGATCTCTGCTTGAGACCCTGGAGCCAATACCAGTCTGAATATGATGATTTTGATAAGCCAATGGTCGGATTCAGTATAAAGCAGCTTCATGTATTATCGCTGCCATCTGGCTAAGCGACAGAAAATTCCTCTTAGGACATAATGGACCCACCTCCCTCCCCCCAGTTATGCAAGCATCTCCTGAGAAAAGACATTCCCATTGCTACACTTACGGGGCTGCAATGACGACTGCTGCAATGCCCACTAATAAAAGGATTGTGCAGTAGCTGCAGCGGAGGAGAAAGAAGAAAGCAACTGGGCAGGCTGTATTCCCCACAGATTCTAGATCTCTGAGTGGACATCATTATAAAACTTCTGCAGGCAGAGAGAAGAAGCTTGTGAGAGACAAATGCATTTAAAACCCTCTCCTTTCCCCAGTCTCTGACACAGACAGCAAATAGGCTCCTGCTTTCTCAGCCCTCATACAGCATTAAGCTGCCTTATACCGAATCAGACCATTGGACCATCAAGGTATTGTCTACTCAGACTGGCAGCAGCTCTCCATGGTCTGAGGTCTTTTATAATTACCTACTACTTGATCTTTTTTACTGGAGATGCCAGGGATTGAACCAGGGACCTTTTGAATGTCAAGCAGATGTTCTACCACTGAACCATGGCCCCTCCCCTCCTACAATGTGGAGCTCAGCATGGAATGGTGAAGCCAAAACTTGAAAGCAAGGATACAATCTACAGTTTTTGGCTATCTGGCAGGTGAACGCTCACTGCGAACGCCATGATGTCCACCCAGGAGCGGGTGCAGCTCCAGGGCTTTTTGGAGCACCCCCATGACATCATTGTCCTCTTTTCATATTTTCACCTGACTGGATACCAGCTTTTGGGAAAGATCGTAGTCAAAGCATGTTTATATGCCACGTGGTTGGGAAATTGCACAGGCTCCGCCCACATCTGTGTCATTTGTTTGGCTTCAGCTTCCCTGTAACCACCCTTTCTTCCTGACACCAGAGGACTTTTCCTAAAAATGAGCAACTGTCACTATAGCACTGTAACATTATAACAATCTGTCTACTAGGTCAGGGGTCTCCAACCTTTTTGAACCTGTGGGCACATATGGAATTCTGACATGGCATGGTGGACACAACAACAAAATGGCTGCTACAGGAGGCAGAACCTGCCACAAGATGATTGCCGCAGCTTAACTTCAGTAACACAATGTAGATCCTCATGCTATGGTGGCAGCTGCTGCCAAAGAAACATTTTAAAAAATCTGCACGGCCAATCAAGTCTTGCTGGGCAAAAGCCCTACCTGGCCCTACCGTCTTTCCTAAAAACACCTGGCAGGTGCCACGACACCCACAGATACCATATTAGTGGCCCCTATACTAGGTTATCTGAATTCACCACTTTTCGTTTTTTAAAGAGAGAGACTACTCCTTTTCATTGCAGAGAGATGCCTTATCTCCACAATAAAAAGGGAGAATTATTTTAAAATGAAAGCTGTGAATTCCAGTACGCTGGTTATAATGCTATTTGTTGTTGTTCAGTCGCACAGTCGAGTCCGACTCTTCATGACTCCATGGACTACATCATACCAGGCCCTCCTGTCTTCCGTTGTGCTCCGGAGTTTGCTTAATTTCAATGGCTTCCTCACAACAGTTAGCTCTCCTAAGCCAGAGGGAAGAAAATATTTGTTTAGGGTTTTTTAGGAACTAGAAAAAGTGGAAGTGTTGGTGACCAGTGAAATAATGAAGATTTACTGGATTACTGGCAATGAACTCTCACAGCTAAAGAGGTAGTGCCCTGAAAAGGCTACACAGAGACTGTACTTCTGCTGTTTGTGTGTCACATGCTGCCAAGTTGCTTCTTATGGTGACCTTATGAAGTAATGATCTCCAAAATGTCCTATTGTTAACAGCCTTGCAAACGGAAGAGTGGAGCTTCCATTCATTGAGTCAATCTGTGCAATGTTGGGGCTTCCACTTTTTCTGCTGCTTTCAACTTTTTTCTAGCATTATTGTCATTTCCTGTGAATCTTGTCTTCTCAGGATTTGGCCAAAGTATGACGTTGTTGTTCAGTCGCACAGTCGAGGTATGATAGCCTCAGTTTAATTGTTTTAGCTTCTAGGGAGAATTGAGGTTTGATCTGAGGTTATATTGGAGTACTATGCACAATGGTTGGGAAGTTATTACCCTTTTAAGGATGGACACAAGAATCCGGGAAGGAGGAATGGTGTTTTCTGCTCTTGTATTTCCATCCTACCCCAGTAACCGACAAGTGCTCAGTGTTCATAGTCCTGCTCTCTGCTCAGTTTAATGCCTCTCAGGACCACAGAGAAGGTAAAGGGCACTGAAACAGTACATCAAAGCAACTGTCCACATTAATTGGTTAGTATTAGATTACAGAAAATTAGATGTTCCATTCAGAGGTTTAACTTTTTCCCTCTCCTCCACAGCATACAATGGAGTGTGTATGTGTGTGTGTGGGCAGGGACTGCTGCCCAGCAATGCTTCCTGCTATTTTTTTCTGTAAACCCAGGTTCTTCTGCATAACAAGTGAAAGTTGTGACTGACTAAGTACCGGGCTGTCCTCACATTATTCCCTAGAGATGTGCTTGGAGGAAAACAGCAAGGTTAGGCTTGAAAAGCCATAAATGTGGAAAGTTGAGTTGTGGACATAAACTGTCGTCACTTGGCCAGGCCTGGCTAGATAAGAGCGAGTGCTCACAGACTTGGCACCTGTGCCCAGTAAGCAGGGATTTCAGTGCCAGATTGATGCTCAAACCTGTGCAGGAGTGGGGCTGGTGTAACCCTCAGGAACAACTGCATTTAGTCTAGGAGGGGCAGGGGTCAGAGTCTGTGGATGGAGGTTAGCAGCAGAGGAAGTGGTTGTTTGCTGGGGTGTTGGGTGAGATTTCCTGGGCTCTTAAGGTAACAGAAAACTGGTGAGAGAAAAGATATTTTGTATGTGTCTGAGTGAAAGTTGGTTAAATTTAGTATGACTGGTATTATTGGAATCATAGTGCTTTTACAGGGCTACATTTCTCTGCCTGAAGTTTATACCCTAGTCTCTCTGATGTCCAGTTTATTCCTTTCTGCACTGGTAGGCATTTGGGGCTGGAACTCTGTGGTAGAGCATCTGCTTGGCTAGCAGAAAGTCCCAGGTTCAATCCTCCGCACCTCCAGGTAAAAGAATCAGATAGAAGGTGATGCAAAAGGCCTTTAAGACCTGGAAGAGCTGCTAGTCTGAGTAGGCAATACTGACCTTGATGGAGGTGGCTGAAGTTGGTTACCGGTTCCCTATTTGTGACTTATTCATGAATTAAACCAAAAACATTGTGGAGAGTTTAAAAGCTCTGAACCCCAAAATAAGGTTTGGACCACCATAAATCATACACCTCAACATTCAGGGGACTCTCCCCCTGAAGAGGACATATGGTGTTTCCTGGTCCAAAGCACAGTTCTTGTGTCAGCTGCTCCAAAGTGGGGTGTCCCAGGATAATCACACAGGTGGACACTGAGGCCAGGCTGCACCCCATAACAATCCATGCCAAATGACACATCCTTGCATTGCAGAGACTGTCCAATGATAGGCCATCTCCTTCTCCCCACCCAACAGCATAAGAGATGTACAAGTGCACATAAAAATTAATAATGTCTTCTCTTCTCCAGATACAAAATTGTTAACAGAACTTATAATACCAGACAATATTTTATTTGCTTCCACAAATTTGGAAAGAATGGCAACTGACATCTATATGATGGACTGAAGGAACAACAAAGCTCAGGACATGGCAATGTAGAGGCCATGGAAGCTGTCTTCAGCAATATTCTGAAGAGACGTCCACTTCCCAACCACACTGTTGCTGTGTGTCAGTCATGTACCTAAATGTTCACTCCCCCCCACCCTAGGGGGGAAGACTCAAATTTCCAGGGACATGTATTCAAAAGTACTGGAAACAAAGTCACAGTTCAATTTTTCTAAGACTTATTATTTCACAGTCCGTCCATACTGAGCTCGCAATTAACTGTACTGGGAACTGGGAACTAACTTGACCTCCTGACAATTACAATAGTTTTGTTTCCTCCCTGGACATTGTGATTCGCGCCACCAGAGCTGAGGGGTTCTGTTCTGTGCTGCGCGTTTTGTCACATGGGGGTCAATCTGAAATCAGGGAGGAGGCACTTATTAGAAACCTTTCTAGACATCCCATTTCTTTATGGCCCATGGCAGGGTACGGTAGGAAGTGGGGGGAGGGGGGAAGGAGAGGTGGGAGCAGGGCCGGCTCGAGGTGTTTCTGCGCCCTAGGCGGGCGCAGATACCAACCTCCCAGTGGGGCCTGGAGATGCCGCCATGCTGCCCCCGCCTCCTCCCTGTGATCATAAATCCCGAAGGGGCTGTAGAACTGACTTGCTGCTTCAGCCATGACTCTTCTCATGTGCTCTGACCCTCTGGGATCTGTATCATGTTTAGCACCAAATGGTGGCAAAGCATCTGCTTGGCACTGCAGAAGGTCCCAGGTTCAATTCCTGGTATCTCAAGTTAAAAGTTCTGGCAGTAGGTGATGTGAAATACCTCTACCTGAGACCCTGGAGAGTTGCTGCCAGTCTGAGTAGACAATACTGACTTGGATAGACTAAGGTTCTGATTCAGTATTAGGCAATTACATGTGTTCAGTTGAAGGCATTGTTGTTCCCTGGCCTCACTGCTGGAGCTCCTGATGGCACCTGGTATTTTTGGCCACTATGTGACAGAGTGTTGGACTGGATGGGCCATTGGCCTGATCCAACATTGGCTTCTCTTATGTTCTTATGCAAGGCATAGTATATTCACAGACTCTTGACAATTCCTTCCTCTCCTCAATAGGAGGAATCCTGAAGGCACTGCACCATCAAGGAGCCCATCTCCTGTGCTCTTCAAGGGTGAAATAACTCTGCCACCTGAACACTCTTCTGTTGCCTGAGTAACAAATTGTTTCTGGTTCTCTGAAGCTGATTTTCTAAATAGTTTTGATATATATAGTTTCGATACAAATACATTTAAAAAGAGCATTCACAATATCAGGTAGTGAATTGCCAGGTACTGTGCCATGGCGAAGAAATGGACCACGCAAATGTGCTTATGAGACTGAGCTGAACACAGTACAAAGGAAAGTGCTTACCTCACTGGCTCCAGTGGAAGACTTCTCTAGCAAAGGGCCGCATGGCGCAGCTACTCTGGACTTCCCCCGGAGAGGGAGGGGAGAAGAAAGAGGACGGGCCAGCCACAGGCTTCCTATTCCATTGGTTCCTCCACCAGCCCCCTACCATTCCCTGTTCCATTCCCTCTACCGCCCCTCTCCTTCTGTTGGTTGGGGCGGTGGAGGGAATGAAATAGGGAATAGTGGGGCTGGTGGAGGTAAGGGTAACAGGTATAATGGGGACAGGGTCGAGTAAGTTAGTGGGTTAGAGGGGATGGAAGAGGGAAGGGAAGCAGGGATGGTGGGGGGTGGGGAAGGGAAGGGGGGATGGTGGAGATAGAGGAGGAAAGGGAAAGAAGAGTAATAAGAATGGTGGGAGAGAGGAAATAAACAGTGGTGATAGTGGAGGTAATGGGTTAGAAGACATGGAAGTAATGGGTTGGAAGACACAGTGGAGGTATCAGGTTAGAAGACACAGTGGGGGTGGTCAAAAGAGAGGAAACAGAGATAGAGTTAGTGGAGGAGGGGGTTCCAGTGAGCTGGGGAGGGGATGGAGCGGGAAACTCCAGATCACTGCATCTTCAGCACAACCTTCACCACTTGCTGCTTCTGGAGCCTCTGAAACAATTAAAATAAAACAAGAATTATAAAAACCTGTTTAAAGTCACAATGAAAAACTCCAATTTGTACTGCCAGTCATTCAAAACTAAACCTGTCAAATGCAGTCTTCAATAAAACTGTCTTCATCTGCCTCCTACCTATCTCCTGCTTCGCCACCCTCCTACCTCCTGCCAACCACTCTTCTCCCCACCAACTTCCACTTTAAAATGCACCATTGACCCTCTTGATGACTTAACATTAGCCCAACAGCAGGCCCTTTTCAAGCTATTGAGAGAAATTCAGTTTGAACTTAATCAGTTTACAGTTGTGAATCCAACTGTCAAGGCTCGAGCGTATTTATACATCTCTGTCTCCCTGATGCTGATCTGGGTAACAGAGACCAATCTCCGGGCAGCATGGCAGATGGAGGAGCGGGGTGCAGGAGGTTAGGGGTCAGCTTGTGGCTACCTACCCAAGAAGCATTCTATAGATGAAATATAATACATAAATGGAAAATTCAAGTGGGTAGCCCTGTTAGTCTGAAGCAGCAGAACTAAGTTTGAGTCCAGTGGCACCTTTAAGACCAACAAAGTTTTATTCAAAGTGTAAGCTTTCATGTGCAAAGCACACTTCTTTGGTCTAAAGAAGTGTGCTTTGCACACAAAAGCTTACACTTTGAATCAAACTTTATTGGTCTTAAACGTAGCACTGGACTCAAAATTTGTTATACATAAATGGTTAACATATTGTGGCATATTTTCTCAAGGGGATTGTAAAATGAAATTAAGAGAAGATTTGATAACAGAAGGATATACTCGCCAATTTTTTAATGCACAATTATTAGAAAGGTTTAAAGCACATAAAAGATTGCATGGTTTTGAATAATCTAAAATGGAATTTAAAACAGAATTATGTACAAATGACGAGTATGTTATTGCTAAAATATATAAGGTCTTGTTGAAATTTGAGACAGAGGATTAATGATTGAATCGATGCTAAAATGGGCCAAACAGAAGCTGGTAGTTCCAGAACCAGTGTTTGGACTGGGCACCGCTGTATGTCGTCTTGCAGGGATATGTCATTTGGGGTAGTCCACAGAGAGTTTTGGGGTGCATTGTGGACCCAGTATCTATCTGATTTTCCAGGGGGGCACCCCACTTTGGAGGAGCTGGCACATGATCTGGCCTTTGGATCAGGAAATAGCGTATATCCTCTCGAAGGGGAAGAGTCCCCTGAACATGGGAGTGTATTAAGTGTGGTGGTTCAAACCTTATTTTGGGGTGCAGAGGGCATGGAATCATTCCAGTTCCTAATTCAAATCTTCTTTGAAACACAGGCTTCTTGAGGGCAAGCCAAATAGAAGCTCATGGCTCCGGAACTAGTGTTTGGACTGGGCTGTCTTCTTGGACTGGGCACTGTATGTCTTCTTACAGGAGACAATCTCCGGAGTGTGGGGGATGTGTCATTTGGGGTGGTTCAAAAATTGTTTTGGGGTGCAGCCTGGCCCCCATTTCCACCTGTGTGATTGTCCTCAGGGAATCTCACTTTGGAGCAGCTGGTACAGGAAGTGAGTTTTGGACCAGGAAGAAGCATACATCCTCTTGACAGGGAGAGTCCCCTGAACATGGTACTCCAAACCTTATTTTGACGTTCAGAGCTTTCAAACTCTCAATGTTTTTGGTTTAATTCATGAATGCTTTTGGTTTAAGTCAAGAATAAGGAACTGGGAACCTTCAGCCTCGTCCTTGATGACTGATGGTCCTATTCAGTATCAGGCCACTTAGCGTGCTCAAGTTGGGCCAGGCTCATCACAAACGTACAGCAGGCAAGACCCAGAACTCATAGAGATTATCCATTTGCAAGCATCTGTTCACTGTTATACCTACATATATAACAACTGTATTGGTTTGTAGGTCAGAGGGTGTTGAGGTAAAGACTGAGCTTACATTGTGCTGTTCAGTTGCACCCTCGCACACAGAGAGGTTGTCCCAGAGAGGGCTGAGGAACGAATGCAGGCCAAACCAGAGTGTGTGCGCGCGCATCCGTCTGATTCTTGTGGGTACCTCTATGGATCCTGCAGTTTACCACAGCTCACAAGCAAAACTGGGATAGTAGAATATATTGTGTGTTTATTCTTTGTTTTTATGTAGTTCCATTAGAAGAAGGCTATGAAACATGCTGAAATCCTGGACGCATGTAGTTGCCCACAGCATCTCCATTATCTATTGAAATGTTGTAATTGGACTACACTGTCCACAGTTAATATATTGGGAACAACTCCCAAAAAACTTTTTGGCTGCTTTTACAAGCTCTGGAATAGGCGTTAACCATTCATTGTTCCTTCCTTCTGAAACTTTATATCTGACTGATTGGAAACGGAAACGTATGCCTTTGAGTAATTCTTTGTAAACTTATATAGTTGGAATTTCATATGCTGTATGACAGTAAATTCTAATAGTATGCAGTAAACATTTTCGCATGGTGTTACTTGCAAAGTTTACCGCAGCTCAGCAGGCAGCCAGAGCCTGGCCCTTCAGGTTCGCTCAAGCGGGACACTACCTCGCAGGGTTGTCGCGACTGAGGAGGGGGAAGAGACGCGCCTCCCGCGCTGGGCGGCCGCTGGGAATCTGAGGAGAGGACGGGACCGTCCCTTCCTCTCCCGCTCCGCGGCCTCCGTCCCTTCGCACCTGGGCGGAGCAGGCGCCGCTCCCCGCTCCTCTGAGGCGACTGTCCGCGACGGAGAAGCCCGCCGCGGGTGCCTCTCTTCCCCGGCTCGGCAACGCGAGAAGCGGCTGACGTCGACCGCTGACAGGAAAGCGGACGGAAAGGCCCGAAGAAGACGAAGCGGCGCTCGGGGATCCCCCGGCGAGGGCCGAACCCGTTGCCTGTCCCGGCCCGGCCCGGCCGCCTCCCTTGAGGGGATCGGCCCCGGCCCGGCCGGCGAGACCGCGCATGCGCACTGGGCTCCGCCCCGCCTTGCCCTGCCCTGCCCGCCAGGGGAGTCTCGAGTCGTGGCCGAGTCTGAGCGCGACTCTCGACGACGGGACCGGGACCGAGCGCGGTGTCGCGTGGCTGGGCGGACCGACGGGACACGGACAGCGCCCCCCTCCCCAAGGTAGGGGACGAAGGGGTCGCTCGACCCGCCTCACCTCCCTGAGAGAGTGGGGGAGGGGGCGAAGGCAGCCACGCCGCGGGGAGGGGACTGCGCACGCGCGGAAGGGATGCGCTTTGCGCGGGGCGGGGGGAAGAAAGAGAAGACGAGTGCTCGGTTTGCGCTGCTCCCGAAGTGGGGCTCGGAGGGGTGGAAAAAGGGAGGCGTGTGGGTCTCTGCCCATGGACAGAGGGCAGTGGAAGCAGCTACAAAAGAGGGCTGGCGGGGCACACCTGTTGGGTGCCGCCCAAATACCTGAGGCTGTGCTACGTGTGCTCTGAGAACGTCGGGATCGCCGGTTGGCTCATTATCCTGGCAGGGCGTCGGGGAGGGGGGGGGGCTGAATTGCAAAGTTAAAATGGCCCTGGAGCAAGGCGAGCGGAGCCACGTCCCTGCATGGCAAACCCAGCCCTGCCAGCCGTGGGCATTAGCTCGCCCGTTGCTCCCTCTTCAGACCGGTGGCAGCGCAGGAGGAGGCACGAGAGGGCGGCTGGCACCCATCGTCTTTGTCAATGGAGAGTGTGAGCCAGTTGGCCAGTTGGAAATGCCGGCGGAATTGCAGGGGCATGATTGCTGGTGCCTGGCCGCCGGTTGCCCACCAGAGCAGTGGCCCATTGAGAAATTCCCCTGGAAGCGAAATGGCCAGTCCTCTCCTGCGAAGGAGGCTCTGGCGTGTCCTTTGTACTGGCCTTCATTAGTCGACGGTTCATCTCAGGGCAAGTTAAATACAGGAAACGATTTTCCATGCAGAGCCTGCTCTGAGAGAGGTTATTGTACAGCCTGGGAAACTGAGGTGCGGTGGCAATGACAGTTTGACCAGCTCCCAGATAAAAAGCAAAGCGGACAGCCATGCCGTTTGCCTTAGCAAGGGTGGGGGGATGTGCCTGCATCTGTTTACTTTGCCAGCCAGCATTTGCCAACCAGGCTGCAAGGGCACATTCCATTAGTGGGTATATTGGATTGCCAAAGGTAGAGGTAGGGTGCCATTAGTGCCCAAGTGTCATAATTTCCGCGGACTCTTGAGACCCAGCCGTAAAGAAAGGACTGCTGTTCCCAGGTACTAGTTGTCTCCGTCCTTTTCCTGAACCTTCCTTAAGCTTTGCCGTGAGTCATATTTCCTTCTGGGTAAGCTGGTTTTCAGATCCACCACTTAGGCACTCTGCAGGTATACCCTAGGAATCCTGCCGACAATTTTAGTTATTCCTCTTTTTAGATCTGCATGTCTGCTGTTGTATATAAAAAAAAGAGTATTGGGTGACTGTGGTTTTTCTCAGAAGTAAGTGAATATACTAAATTTTAAACTTTTCAGCTCAAATGAACTATCACGTAGGTGCTTTCAAACTCATGAAAGGTGTAAAGTAAGCCTTCCTGGCCTCATGAGCAGAGCAGATGTTGTTCAGTCAGATTTTTTGTGCTCACTTATATTTCAGGCTCCCTCTAGCTACACTTTCCCTTCCTTTTGGGGGACCCCCCCTCCCCCAATTGGCATGCTGGTAGATTTCTGCCACGTCACCCCAAGTTGCCTTTTTGGTGAATGGAAAAGCTGCAATTACTTTAGTCTCCTAGGTCAACCCCAGTCTTACTTTGATAGCCTTTTCCTGTACTTTTCCCAGTTGTTCAATATCCTTTTTGAGATGTGGCAGCCAAAACTGCACAACAGTATTCCAAATGTGACCACACCAGGGCACGGCTCTGCCGGCAGTTTTATTCTCGATCCCTCCCTTTCCTGATGATCCCTAATATCAAATTGGCCTTTTTAAAATCACCACTGCACACACGTTGACATCTTCTCTACGCTCTCCACCACAACCCAAACGTCTTTTTCTCTTGGCCTATCAGCATATACATGGAACGGCCAGCATCTTTTAAGGTGGAGGCGGGGGGAGGAGGGAGAAGAGATCTGGGGCTTATTATTTTATTCTGGTTTAAACTGGGAATGTTTAAGTATTATTGTAAACCGACTTAAACCAGAAGAAAAGGATATAAAGGTTTTAATAAATATTGAAGTTAGGATTTTTTTTGGTCATGATGTGCATCACTTTGCATTTACCGGCACTGAATGTCATCTGCCATTTTGATGTTCATTCACCCAATATGGAGAGGACCTTCTGGAGCTCTTCACAGTCCCCTGGTGTTTTCACTATCCTGAACAATTGCGTGTCATCCACAATCTTCCGTATCTCATTGTTCACCCCTGGCTTCAGGTCAATGATGAATTAATTAAATAGCTCTGGTGAACACAAATGGGTTTCCCCCCCACCAGTGTAGTGGTTAAGTGTGCGGACTCTAATCTGGGAGAACCGGGTTTGATTCCCCACTCCTCCATTTGCGCCTGACTGGATGACCTTGGACAAGCTGTAGTTCTGATAAGAGCTGTTTTCGAAAAAAGAGCAGTTTCTGTCAAGAGCTCTCTCAGCCCCACCTCCCTCACAAGGTATCTGTTGTGGGGAGGGGAAGGGAAAGGAGTTTGTGAGCTGCTCTAAGACACCTTTGGGTAGTGAAGGGCGGAGTATAAATCCAATCTCCTCTTCTTTTATTATGCTAATTTGCTGCTCACCCTCTTCCTATATGTATGGACTGGTAACTTCCATTTCAATGTATCTGAAGAAGTGTGCATGCGCATGAAAACATAATTATACCTTGAATAAAACTTTGTTGGTCTTAAAGGTGCCACAGGACTCTATATTTGTTCTGTTCCTTCCTCTGTGAATGCTATCCGTTTATTCGTTCCTTTTCCTTCCTCTTTTCTAACTAGTTATCAATCCTTAAAAGGACCTGTCCTTTTAGCCTATGATGCTTAAGTTTAGTGAGGCAGCTTACCAATGTCTTTGGAAATCCAAGTACACAGAAGCAACTGGATAGTTTCAGGAGGGTAGCTTTGTTGGTCTGCAGTAGAAGTCCCGTAGAGATCAACAAGATTCTTAGAGGCTAACAAGATTTTAGTGGTATATATGCTTTCAGGACAAAGGGAGCATAAGCTTATATCCCCAAATTCTTGTTAGTCTCCAAGATGCTACTGTACTTGAATCTGGCTCTTCAGATGTCTCCTGGCTTACCTTCTGCACAGCATTGTTGACACTTAAAAAAAGAATTTTAAGAGGTTGGTGATGCCAGCCTCTTCAAAAAGCCATACTGATTCCTCTGCTATCTTTAATAACATTTCCTATGATTTTACCCTGGGATAGCTATGTGAAGGCCCAGTAAACACTGGAAAATTTTGAATTAAAAAGGTGTGTTTTCTCCACCCCACCCCCGAGGACTTTTAAAAAAAATTCTGTGAAAAGCTGAAAATGTTGGGACCTACTCAAAAAAACCCCAACCCTATGAAATATATTCTGTTTGGGAATGACTGAAAGGCTCTTAAAAGCATGGTTTTACTTGCTTAGAAGGTGTAGGACAGAGCTTAATTGAGTTTCTTGAGTCGTCCCCCATCCCTTTTAAAAATTGTTGCCATCTTAGCTGTTTACCAGTTTTTTGACACAGAGGCTGATACTATTGACATATTACATATTTTTGTTTGAAGATTGGCAGATTCATTTTTGAGTTCGTTAAGAACTCTTGAGTATTTACAGCCCACACCTGGTGATTTGCTAATGTTTCATTTGTCAGTTAAGCCCTAGAATTTCTTTAGATACCTCTGACTCAGTTCTTCCTACCTCCTTCCTGAACAGTTTGGTTCAGGAAAAGCTAGCCGCCAGCCCTCTTCCCCAGTGGAATGAGATGCAAAGTTATTTGTTCAGCATATCCACAGTCTCCTTTCAGGGATGCTTTCACGCCTGTGCCAGCTCACGTTCCTCGCTGGTTTTCTGTGGCTGATGTGCTTAAAGAAGTTCTTGACTCCACCCCCCTCCCACCAGACTTCTGGCAAACGTGCGCCTCAGGTTCCCATATTGTTTACCTTATTGAAGATTCACAAATTGTACATGGGCTTCTCCTGATGTTTGTTTTCTACCAGCCAACTGTAAAGGCCATTCTTGCCACAATATTTCCTGTATTGATAAGACAATTCCTAGGTCAGATGAACCTTACTACTAACTTGTGGGTAGAGGGGGAGGTAAGAGAAGTGTTTGCTCTGAAGGAACACAGTGCCAACTATGCTGTCCCAGGGTCTCAGTGATTATGAAAAGGCGCCTTCAAACTGAGGGAAAAATTAGGCTGAAACTCCCTTCATTTCCAGACACAGGGGTGGATCTTTTACACAGTATATTCTTTTTAAAATGTGTGTATTTTGTGTGTGCGTGTATGCCTGGAAGTCATGGCTGACTTCTGGCGACCCCTAGTGGGGCTTGGGCATTCCCGAGAAGCAGCTTACTATTGTCTGCCTCTGTGTCCCAGCCCTGGTATTCCTTGGAGGTCTCCCTTCCAATTACTTGCTCGGGTCAGCCTTGCTTAGCTTCCAAGATCTGGTGAGATTGGGCTTGCCTGGGCTGTCCAGGTCAGGGAATGACAAAATATATTCTGATGGGGAGAGAACCTTGGGCTGCCAGCCCCTGTGTGCTTTAAGGGTGTTCTAGTGATTAGCATTGGGCTTGGACTAGGGATTCTTGGCTCCAAAACCCTGCTCAGCCGCGAAACTCTCAAATAAGCTTCGTCCAGCCACCATCTCTCTCATCCTGACCTACCTGAAAGGGTGTTCGGAGAGTACAGTGATGGAGGGCTGAACCACATAAGCCACTGTGCTCTGTGAAGGAAGGGGAAGTTAATAATGTGATCTGTAGATCAATCCAAAGATCCTTTGATTCAAGGGAGATCTTTCCACCCTCCTCAAAAAGGGGAGCATAAAGAAAAAGACAATAGAATTCTCCCAAATCACAAGGGTGGTGGCAGAGGGGGGGAGTATAAAAAGGAAACACAAAAATTAGGATCCAGAAATTGCTTTCAAAACTTGGGGGGGGGGGGGATGAAGAACTAGATGATCTACCCTTCCTTGCATTTCAAAACATGGGAAGCTGAGAAGGATACATGGGGGTGGTAAGAGGAGTATACAGACAATGGAACAAAGAAGAAGAAGAAAAGCTAAAAAGTCACTTTCAGATTGAGCAGGTAGGGTGAAAATCCAGAAGGAAAGTAATCCCTCCCCTCCACCATAGGAAAGCAAGAGAGCCAATCTGAAAGACTCCACTTCAAATCTCCTTTCTGCCATGGAAGCTTGTTGGGTGACCCAGGGCCAGTCACACACTCTCAGCCTAGCCTACCTTGTTGCAGATGCAACACTCGTTCCCTCCCTTCACTGCCTGTGCTCAAGTGTATTTCTCATGACCAAAGGGGCAAGGCTCTGTGTTCTAAGTGTGCACGGCAGGGACCAGTGAGGTAGACCCCCATACTGCATGCCCTTAAATGCCTGAGCTCTGTATGTCTGGCTTGGGGTTTGTAGAAGGCTGGGATTAACTGCTGGGGAGGGGAACGATTGGCTGCAGATTAAGTCAGCATCCTGAACTGTGCTGGGGCTTGGAAGCTGGCAGGCCGAGGTCGGGAGGCAATTTGTTTCCCCTAGAATGGGCCTCCATGAACCGTGTCCGCACTGGCATCATGTTATGCCAGCGTCAGGGGAGTATCTGTGGAGGGAGAGGAAAAGCATAAAAGATCAAAATAGGAAATACCCAGTAGGAAATGTTTCAGTAAATACCCATATTATTTAGTGCTGAAACAGTCTCCCAGTCGAACTAGTAGCGTATTTGGATATCAAGTTAAACTGCAAATACTGAAAACGTCAAGCACTTCAATAGTATATTGTCAGTATTTGTGGACAAAATTATTCATATTGAAAAGAGAACATATCTTTGAATATATGTAGTGTATTGTGTAGATATAGACAGGAAGCATCAGAAAGCCAGAGTTCTGTAGCAGTTAGACCATTGGACTAGGATCTGGGAGGTCCTGGTTCGAATCCTCATTCTGCCATGGAAGCTTGCAGGATGTCTTTGGGCCAGTCACGCACCTGAGTCTCAACCTCCTTCATAGTGATTGATATTATACATGCTTCAAGCCCCTCCATGACTCATCAGTGCATTCATTCAGCCCGCCTAAACCTAGCGCGCTCCATTAGCCCTTCTCCCCCACCTGTGGACCTACAGTTACATTATCTACAACAGGCCGGCTAGCAGAGATAGGCATCCAAGGTCATTTCTCATACTTCCCAGCTTTGGGAGGCCCCTTAAGAAAGTGATCGGATTGTGATCCGCAAAAGTTGCTGGTAGGATTTCTGCATCTAGAATATCATTTGTCATTGTAGCAGAAGTCCAGCACATGTGTATTCTTGACCACGACTTGTGTCTTGCTGAGTAAAAGACGCAATCTTGTTTTTGTGGATTTCTTGGGGGTGGTGGTGAACCTTGAGTCAATTACTTCCTCTTGCTGACTGGCATGCTGGGGAAGGCGTGAGAGTGCATCAGCAAGAAAACTGGACTTCCCCCGGAAGGTGCTTGAGTGTAAATCAGAACTTGGAGAAGAATTCTGCCCATTGCAACTGATTAGCATTTAGGCGCTTGGGAGTACGCATTGCCTCCAAGTTCTTATGATCAGTGCATACCTTGAACAGCAGCCTGGCTCCTTCCAACCAATGCCTCCAAGTGGTTAGAGCCAGTTTAATTGCAGCGGCTTCTTTATCCCAAATCACCCAGTTCCTCTCCGACTCAGAATTCCCACTCCTGACACATACACAAGGGGGTGCAAATTCCCATCCTCCCCCCTTTGCAATATTGCATCCTCATCGCCACATCAGAGGCACCCACTTGTACTACAAAGGGCTTATTTTCATCCAGGTGATATAGAATTGGCTCAGAGGTGAACAGCGCCTTTAATCTGTCAAAGGTCTGTTGGCACTCCGAGGCCCACTGCAGCTTGTAGCTAGGTTTGTAGCTCTTCGGCCCCTTCCCCTTAGTTTTCAGTAAATCAGTGAGGGGTAGGACCACCTGGGCAAAATTTGGGATGAACGGGCAGTAGAAATTGGCAAACCTGAGGAATGATTGTAATTGCCTCCTCGTTTGAGGTGGTTCCCACCCCAATACATCCTGAATGTTGTGGGGGTCCATGCCCAGGCCTCTCTCGGAAATTCGATATCCTAGAAAGTCCAACTCTTCCTTATGGAATTCACACTTAGAGAGCTTTGCAAGCAGGCGGTTCTTACAGAGAGATTTCAGCACATCTCTGACGAGCTGCGCATGTGACTCCTTATCTTTTGTATAGATCAAGATATCATCCAGCTAAACCAGGACCCCCTTGAATAAATATTTGCGTAGCACCTCGTTGATCAAGTTCATGAACACCCCCGGGGTTCCCGTGAGCCCGAACAGCATCACCAGGTATTCAAACTGGCCAAGTGGGGTATTAAAGTCAGTCTTATGTTCTTCCCCTTCCCTGATGGACACCCAAAAGTAGGCATCCCTCAAATCCAACTTGGTAAAGATGCAGCCCTGGGCTGTCTCTGCCAGCAAGTCTTTATCAGTGGGAGGGGGTATGTGTTGGACACGGACACAGCATTCGGATCCTGGTAGTCTGTACACAGTCTCAACCCCCCATCTTTCTTTTTGCGGAAAAATACCGAGGCAGCAAAGGTGAGGCTGCAGGCCGGATGAAGCCCCTGGCCAGGTTTTTATCAATGAACGTTCGCAACTCCTCTTTTTCAACTGGGCTCATGGAACAGAGTTTCCCCTTGGGCATTTGTGCCCAGGTAAAATTTCAGTAGCACAGTCCATCTTCTGATGAGGGGGAAGTTTATCCGCCTCCCCCTCCTCAAATACTCTGGCCAAGTCTCTGTATTCCCGGGGGATGTGGCTCAGTTCCTCTTGGGCCAGATATACCTGCTCTAGTGACAGGTGTGGTGCCTCCCCCCCTTCTGGGTTCCAGTTATGCTCTTTGCAGCGGGGGTCCAGAAACCACAAGGCTCCCACGCTTATGTCCAATGGGACATAAGGATAGCAGGCTTGGAACCAAGGGCTCCCCAAAACCATCAGGAACTTGGCTGAGGGGGTTTATGACAGTTCCCAGTGGGAGCCCATCCCAACTAGCAGGTGAATCAATGTGATACATACAGGGCTCCCCCTTCATTGGTGTCCCATCCATCTGGGAGAATGCTAAGAGTTCCTCTAGTTCGTGCACCTTAGCTCCCAGCCCCATCACCCAGAGTCAATAAGAGCCCGCACCCTGATGTGTGTGCCCAGGGTGAGGTTGACCACAGTAAAAATCATATAAAATAGGGGGGGGAAGAGGCTCTCACTGATTCTGGCACAGGAGACTTTTGGACCTGCTGTTTAGCACCCTTCACAGCAGGTCCCGGCCTTTTCCCACTGGCTGTTGCAGGTCTTCCTCGATGGACGAAACGCCCTCCTGTTCGTCTCGCTTTCCTGACTGGAGAGCCTTGAATGGCTTGGGACGTCTTCTGAGGGGCTTGATCCTCTTCTCTGGTCCCTTGCGATCCTCTTTCTTTGCCCCATTGGTGCTCTTGTCATGGGGGCAGTTGGTGGCAAAATTCCCAGGGGATCCACATCTCAGGCACAGACCCCGGCACATTCTCTGCTCTCAGTCACTCCTGGAACCCCTTGGGCCAACTCCTCTGCCCCCTTGCCTCACTGGCTGGTGCCTTCACAACAGGTTTAGGGTGGTACATCTTCAGTAGGCTGCACTGGTTTTCTGCCTCGCAAGCCACTTGAATCCAGCCATTCAGGGTTAAGGGGTTGTCCAGGATGGAATGATTCAGACCTGTCTGGTAGAATTCAATAAGCACCTCTTCCAACCACCCCTGGAACTTAGCCACATGCGTCTTGAACTCATCCGAGAACTTCCGGACGGATCGGCTGCCCTGCTTCAGACCTTGTAGCCGGGTCCTAGTTTGTTCCACCTCCAAAGGGTGTCAGCAGAGGGCCCGCATAAAGGTGTCCACATCTCAGAGCTCTGTACAGTCCCACAAACCACTCTGCTGCCCGATCCTGCTGCCAAGACCCCACATAGTCCACACGATACTCATCCAATGTGAAGGCATTCCCTCAGAACTTCCACACCTGCAAAGCAAAGAATGTCAGCTTTTCCGGTGTCCCATCAAATGTAGCTTCCAGTGCTTCTCTTGGCCTGGCTGGTGCAGGTGGTGGTCCAGGCTGGGGCATTGGCTGGGGCTGTGGTGCAGGTGCTAGCATCGGGCCTGCTGGGGGCCCTGTGGGTCCTGCAGGGACGTGCTGGATGGGGCCACCTCCCATGGCCTGGGGCTCCTGCTGCAGGGCCTCCTGGATAGCGGCCAGGAGGTATGCCAGGGCTGCTCGGGTGTCCCACTGCAGTTCATCCATTTCACATCTGAATTCCTGCCAGACCAGCTCGATATCAGTTTCTTTGGCTAGCAATCTGGCCACTTGCAGGTGCTGAGGGTCATTGTGGAATGATCTCGAGACCTGTCTCCAGCCGGCTTCCGACCGATTTGGCCAAGTTCTTCATCTGGGGTTTACCAGCCAGTCAGGATCATCCCATCTCATTTGTACAGATCACTGCTCCTTCGGTCTCATCATCTTGCCTCAAAGTGTCCCCTTGTCCATTGGGATGAGTGGTTCATAGGCCGGTGGGTCCCGGTCCCGGTCCCAGTGTCCTCGCCTTCTTTGCTCATCATGGCAGTGGTGTGATAGGTTGAGGTAATGAAGGAGTTCTGACACTTTGTCAGACTCTTGAACAAACTTACTCTCAGCAACACTCTCTTGGAAGTGATTTATTTATTGAGATATGAGGATGTATCAAGCTAAGACTATCTTGTGTCAGAACTGACTCCTTTGGCGCCAGTTCTGGTATTATACATGATTCAAACAACCCCCCCCACCCGTGACCCATCCAATCAATCAATTCATTTAGCCTGCCTAAACCTAGCGCGCTCTGTTAGCCCTCCTCCCCCACCTGTGAACCTATAGTTATATTATCTACAACAGGCTGGCTATCAGAGACAGGCATCCAAGGTCATTTCGCATACTTCCCAACTTCGGGAGGCCCCTTAAGAAAACAGTTGCAAAGTAACTAAGTGAAGCAGTTTCCCACATGCACACACTCTCACCATCTGCCTCCCTAGTGCCCTAATTTTAGAATCTAAACGGTGTGGTTATAGGCAGTGGAGATAGAACATACAAAACCCATGGCAAACGGGGGCCCGAGTTTGACACATAGGGCTGTTGAGAGGATAGAATGAAGGGGAGGTAAAATGATGTAGGAATGATGGAAGAAAGTGGGTTTTATATGGAATAAATCATTATATAGCTTGTCTCACATAAAATTTTTCATACTCCACTTCTATGAGTAAAACACTGTCTTAAGAAGCATTTAACTCATTTCGAAACAGAAAATATTATATTGACTTCACCCCCGTGTTCCTCAAATTTTCAGTTTTTCCATCAGAAACATTGGAAAAAAATCCTGATTTTGTTCAGCCTTTGACATCTCTTGAGTGTATATATTGCATTCATGGTTTACCAATATCAGTGTGATATCGTTGGCATGATTGAGGAAGAGGAGGTGGTTTCATGTGCTTCCATGATGTTCTCAGTAGATCCCCCTGTGGACTTCGAAGCTTGGAGTAACTTTTGTCTATGCAGCAGTTCAGTGTAAAAAGTGGATCTGGGGATTTGGAGCAGAGGTCCATCCGTGGCTAGATGGAACACTACGTCTCTGGCAGTGACGCTCTGTATTCTTGGTGCTTGGCGGGAAGGCAACAGTGGGAAGGCTTTTGGAGTCTGGCGCCACTGGTGGACCTCCTGATGGCACCTGTTTTTTGGCCACTGTGCATGACCCAGAGTGTTGGACTGGATGGGCCATTGGCTTGATCCAACATAGCTTTTCTTATGTTCTTATGACCTTCTTTCCCACAACCAAAGTCTGCAGTGGAATGCGTGTTTGTGACACAGGCTGAACTGTGGTCACAGGAGAGCTTCAGTAAAGTCACCAGTTCAGCCGCCTTATAGAACTGTGAATAAGTCAGAAGATTGTTCTCCAAGAAGGGAGAGGACACATGGCTAGACTAGAAAGACCAGTGGTTCCTTCCAAGAGTTTGAAGAACTTGGGTAACACTTGGAGTGGCCTTCCTTCGCTAGCGGCCACTGGAGCTGATAATAGTGGGCATTTTTTCACCTAAGCTGTTCTTCACACAAGGGAAACTGTTTTCAGTGGACAGACAGTGCCATCAGAATGATCCTTTGGTGCACCTCCCAAGTCTTTGTTCCCTTGCCAGTTTCATTCAGTAAAACACTACAATAAGATAAAGTGCTTAGTCACAGTGTTGGCCGCGTTCATTGGCTTATGTGGCTTAAGCTTTGGCTGTTCATTGCGGGTAATGCATAATGAACACAAAAAGAGCCCTGCTGGATCGGACCAGTGGTCCATCCAGTCCAGCATCCTGTTTTGCACAGTGGCTAATCAGTTGCCCTGGAGGGCCAACAAACAAACCATAGAGGCTGAGGCCTTCCCAGATTCTACAGCTTTTCCTCACAGAAACCAGCCTCTGAGAAAACCTTGTTCCAGCTCTGAAGTATCGTTCTTGAGATACAGCAACCAGAGCTGTACATACTGTATTCCACACGTGGGAACACCATTTCTCTATGCAGGGACGTCACAATATTGGCTGTTTTATCCTCAGTCCCTTTTCTAGTCATCCCCAGCATGGAGTTTGCCTCCTTCACTGCTGTCTCATGCTGAGTAGACATTTTTATTGAGCTCCCTCTACTATAACCCCCAAAATCTCTTTCAGCCTTGGTCTCAGGTACTTCAGAACCCACCGGAATGTATTTAAAGTTAGGGTTTTTTGTTCCAGGGTGGGTCACTTTACACTTACCAATGCCAAACTTCATTTTGCTTCATGGTTGCTTACTCACCCAATTTCGATTGATCTTCTGGGTAGCTCTTCACAATCGACTTTGGTTTCCACTATCCGGAGTAAGCTTCTAAAAGGGAAAGTCCTGTACATTCACGGATAAATGATTTCTGTGGGCCCTTATATATTGGGGGGGGGGGGTCTCCTGTGTTTCATTATCCCTCCTGCCCTTGCCTGCGGTTTGATACATTTTATGGAGGGTAGCATTTATTTGTATCTCGCTTTTCTCCCCTGCTGGGACTCAAAGCAGCTTAGAACATCATTCTCCCCTCTTCCATTTTCTCACAACAACCCCGTGAGGTAGGCTAGGCTGAGAGTTTGTGACAGGCCCTAGGGAGGGAGGCTGGCCTCCAGGTGGGACCTGGGATCACCCAGAATTACAACTCATCTCCAGACTCCAGAGATCATTTTGAGAAAATGGCTGCTTTGGAGGGTGGATTCTTATGGAATTGTAAGCCACTGAGGTCCCAGTTCTTCCCAGGCTCCACCCTCAAATCTCGAAGACCTCTGGATCCCCTAGAATTATACCTCAACTCCGGACTACAGAGATAATTTCCCTCAGAGAAAATGGCTGCTTTGGAGGGATGGACTCTATGGCATTGTGCCCCACTGAGGTCACTGTCCTCCCCAGGCTCCAACCCCAAATCTTCAGGAATTTCCCAGCCTGGATTTGGCAACCTTAATCCCCCCCCCATCTCCCTCCAGTGGCAAGGTGGGACCTGGCAACTGTAACCCAAGGTGACCCAACAAGCTTCCATGGTAGAAGCAAGGATTTGAATCCAGGTCTTCCAGGATCCTAGTCTGCCACTCTATCCAGTACGCCATGCTGGCACTCTCCTTCCTGGGAGGTGAAGCCACTCCCTCTCTGGTCCCCGTTTCTGCCTTTGCTTGGCCTGAGGCCTGATTGTTGGTTTTATGCTGAGTTGCTTTACTGCCTTTTAAATCCTGGGCTGTGTGCTTATACCACCTGCCAGGCCTTGGCAGATTTTCTTTGGCTCTAGCAGCCAGCCAAAAAATGTAGGCGGCAGTCTCATTCCCCCCCCCCAATCCTTCAGGGTTTTACATTTTGATGATTTATTTTTTTCTCATTATTGCTACCACAAAACCTAACTGCAGTTTCTCATAATTTTATTAAAAATATAACAAAAGAGTAGTATATAAATAAGTACAGGGGTAAGCTTGGTTGTCACCACCACAACAAAAAACTTAACCTCTCCAGTTTATTATTGCTTTATTATTATTGCTTTAATAAGCTGGATTTAATTGAGCATCAGATCCAGTACAGGAAGCAATCAATTAAGAAATGAATTCAAGCATTGCCTCTGAATGGCGTAAAGTTATGTTTACGTGTGAATAGACAATGACATTTACATTTATTGTAATAGACAATAGACACATTTATTGTTATGCCATACAATGAAACATTCTGATGCAAAATCATAAGTAAGCTTTTGGGTTGGGTCCAATCAGTTTCCCCGCTCACTTTCAACCAGTCCAGTTTATCTTCTTTCTACAGCCCCTGTTCCAGATGCCTTTTGTCCATACAGATCCCAAACATGGCCATTTCGGTGGACAAACAAAGTCTTTCCTCCCCTTTTCAGCAGTGGAAAAAGTGGCTTCTGTGCTTCCCCAGAGAATTGCTGAGAGATGCTACGATACAATCATTGTTGAAAACGCTAGGTGCCACAATCATATTTCAAGGTGCCGCGATGATCCAGTTATCTGGGATTTGCCAAGCTCTGCCATCTGCCACATCTCTCATTGTTCTTAATGTCTTAGTGGCATACAGTTAATGCGGCAGCCCTCTCACACCCACTACTTTTTTAAGCAGCCCTGAAAACTTTGCAGGTCTCCCATGCCATCGAAAATGGGAAATACCTTGTCTTAGTAGATGATAGTTCACATCAGTATGTTTGGTTCTCAAGTTGACCTTCCGAGTCATTGAGTTTTATGCATCCTTGATTGTCTTCAAGTAGTTAAATGGGTTCTGGTTTGACTGTTCCAAAGATGGCTAATAGACAGTGTAGCCCTACAAGTTGTTGATATGTTTCTGTGGCTGACAAGTTTTCAGTTTCAGTAGAAGCAACAGCTTCCACAGCTTGCTTTGTAGTGTTGGCAGCTGTGACGTGCTGTCACAGAGGAGGAGCAAGTGTCCGTTGATAGATTTCCTGTCTGTAGTGTCTCTGGCCCAGTCTGCAGAATCCATCAGTCCTACTAGTCTGGGATCATCACTTGCTGGTGTGCAGTGCCTTCCAGATATCTTCCCAGCCTTTTGACTGCGTTTCAGCCACTTTTGCTTGCTGGATCGCTTTCCTGCCCAATACCCCTAACCCAGGACTTTTTTGTAGAAAAAGCCCAGCATTGACTCATTAGCATAATAGGCCACACACAACAGCAGAAACTCATTAGCGTATTAGCCCACACCCCTGACAGCGCAGCTCATTAGGATATTAGGCCACACCCCCGTGTTACCAGAAGTGTGGTCATCCAGCCACACCCACCTTTTGCTTCTTATTCTGTTTACCTTGTTTGTTGTCAAAACCCAGGGCTTTTTTTGTAGCAGGAACTCCTTTGCATGTTAGGCCACACACCCCTAATGTAGCCAATCCTAATAAGTTTCTGCTGTTGGGTGTGGCCTGTTATGCTAATAAGTTCCTACTGGGCGTGGCCAATTTAGGAGTCAGCCGGAACTCCATTCCTGTGCGTTCCTGCCCAAAAATAGCCCTGCCCCTACCACTGCTGCAATACCAGGCCGTGCACTTACATACAAGAGTTTCCTGATCGGTTTTATGTATTATTTGTTGTCTGGTAGAGGCTCATTGTTTCCACCTTGTGTCAGGTAGCTTGTTTCCATAGGAGTACAATGTAGTCCAGAAGTTCTAGAGTTTCGCATTTGCCTTCTCACACAGAAATGCAAAACTCTAGAGCTTCTAGACTATGTCTGTCTGAAAGAAGCCAAAGCGTAAGTACTCCTATGGAAATGAGTTACCTGAAACAAGGTGGAAACAATGATTACATACTTACTTAATGAGAACAAATTTTGAGTCAAGTGGCACCTTTAAAACCAACAAAATTTTTATTCAAAGCATTCGTGTGCATGCACACTTTCTCAGATACAATGAAACAGAATTTACCAGTCCATACATATTAGGCAGAGAGTGGGCATTAAATTAGCATGCAACATTATGAAGGGATTTATCAGATTCAGGAATAAAAAACTTAAGTCTATACAGTTACCATTTAACATAATGAAGATGTTTTAACAGATGCAAAAACCAGACAAGAATGGCAAGCTGCGTCTACATGGCAAAAGTCTGATGACAGAGGAGGCATAACAACGGTACAATCAATCACCCCACCTCAAAGAAAAGGATGCTGTTAGTTACCTCTAGGCTTGAGAGGAGATGAATGGAGCATAACAATAAGGGCTCAGTTAATTAGCGTTTCACAATGAAAAAGGATACATTTACACATCAGTCTCCAATTTTGACATATTTATTTGCTTCTGTGTTTCCCCCTGGAATTGAATCCAAACAAATGGTAACCATGTGGACTTAGTTTGTCAGTCTTGTTTGGTCTTTGCATCTGTCAAAACATCTTCATTATGTTAAATGGTAACCGTATAAACTAAGCTTTCTGTTCCTGGATCTGATAAATATCTTCATTATATTGCATGCTGATTTACTGCCCACCCTCTGCCTATATGTATGGACTGATAATTTCCATTTCAGTGTATCTGAGGAAGTGTGCATGCACACGAAAGCACATACCTTGAATAAAACTTTGTTGGTCTTAAAGGTGCCACTGGACTCGAACTTTGTTCTGCTGCTTCAGGCCAACACGGCTGTCCCACCTGAATCATACTTACTTTATTTATACCTTACCTTTCCCCCCAGTTGGGACCCAAAGCAGCTTACATCATTCTCCTCTCCTTCATTTTATCCTTGAGAGGTAGGCTAAGTTGAGAGTGTGTGACAGGCCCAAGGTCATGCAGTGAGCTTCCAGATCAGAGTGAGGATTCAAACCTGAGTCTCCTGGACAGGAATGCAACACTCTAATCACTACACGACACTGGTTTAGATTAGAGATTCAGTCTCTTCTTCTGGAGATTTTCTCTACCATTCAGCTTTTCCTGTAGCCTTTTTGCTATGTCTTCCCATGCAGAAGGCTTTGACTTCTGGGCTTTACCCCCTTTATTTGGTGTAGTGGTTAAGTGTGCGGACTCTAATCTGGGAGAACCAGGTTTGATTCCCCACTCCTCCACTTGCACCTGGCTGGATGACCTTGGGAAAGCTGTAGTTCTGATAAGAGCTGTTCTTGAAAAAGAGCAGTTTCTGTCAAGAGCTCTCTCAGCCCCACCTACCTCACAGAGTATCTGTTGTTAGGCTTCCCAAATACTTACCTCGTGCTGGCGGGGGACGGATACGTCCTGGCAGGACCATCCCCAGGGGAAGGAAAGATGCGCCACACAATGCCGTTGCCAGGAAGTGACGCCAGGTGACACTCTGGCAATGCGGCTGGAAACTCGATGGTACCATCAAGTTTTCAGCCCCATTGCCAGAGCGTCACCTGGCGTCACTTCCTGGTGACAACATGGTGCATTTACAGGGAGGAATGGTCCGGCCGTGGAGCATGTTTCCCCCGCCCCCACGCAGTAAGTACTTGGAAACCCTATCTGTTGTGGGGAGGGGAAGGGAAAGGAGTTTGTAAGCTGCTCTGAGACACTTTTGGGTAGTGAAGGATGGGATATAAATCCAATCTCTTCCCTTCTTCTTCTTTATTTGGACTGGTTGAACAGGCATCGCAAGTGTATCCATTAGCATCCTCAGATCCGTTTCAGTTTGCCATTTGGTTTCACCTTTCTCTTGTGGGTGTAGCTTCTTCAGCCTGCAGTGCTTCTGTTGTGCTTGACCTCCCACTTTCATCAAGATAGACCATGTCGCGTATCTTGACTACACCTGTCTGGACATCTAGGATTCCAATAGCCTTTGCCTCCCAGTGCATATCCAGTGAACAACCCTTCTTTAACTCTGAAGCCCAGCCCGGTCCATTTCCCTTTGGAACACAAATGCAAACTTTTCATCTAAACACCGAGCTGCTGCAGACTGGGTTTATAGCCACAGTTCAAATGGCGTAGTACTTCTGCCTTTGGTACGCTGTCTGTTTGACAGGTAGGTAGCTGTTGTAACGCCCTGACTTGGATGCTCCGGGCTAGCCCAGAATCATCAGATCTCAGAAGCTAAGCAGGGTCGGCCCTGGTTGGTACTTGGATGGGAGACCACCAAGGAAGCCCAGGTTTGCTATGCAGAGACAGGCAATGGAAAACCACCTCTGTTGGTCTCTTGCCTTGACGACCCTATGGGGTCGCCATAAGTCAGCTGCAGTTCAATGGCAAAAACAGCTGTCATCATTGATTCTCCCAAGTATTTGTCAGATTGCACTGTGTCATGGAGCACACATTTGACATCTGCAAGGGAGCTATTCTTCCTTTTTGCTAGGCCATTTTTCTCAGGGGTATAGGGCACTGTAGCCTGGTGCTCTGTCCCTTGCTCAGTTAGACAACTTGCCATTTCATTTCCCATGTTTTAGCCTCTATTGTCTGTTCGGTTACAAGTGTTTTTTTCTCTGGAATCTGTTGCCGACCATGGCTACATGTGCTTAACAAATTTTCCAGCACTTAACCTTTCTCTCTTGTGTAGGTGCGCTACCATATCCCTTTCCAGTCATTGATGTAGCTTAGTAGTGTGTATTTATTTCCACTTGGAGTTGCCATTTTCATGGGTCTGCATGTAGAAGGCGTTTGGTTCCTCTCGTGCTTTGCCTATTGAAGTAGCATGACTAGCCCAGCATAGTGTGAGCTTGTCAGAGCTGGGAAACTAAGCAGGGTTGGCCATGGTTAATACTTGGATGGGAGACCACCAAGGAAGATTGGGGCTGCTACGCAGAGGAAGGCAATTACAGACCATCCCTGCTCATTTCTTGCCTGGAATGCAAGAATGCAATTCTTCTGGCCTGTTGTAGGGAGGTCAGGCCACTTTTGCCTTCACACAGCATATACATGTTTCTGCATTAACACACCCAGTAACAAGACTTTAGTGCAATTGCTTTTCTCAAGCTGAGAAATTGCCTCTGGATCTGTGGAACCAATGAGTGCATCTCCCGTGTACACACTGCGTGTGACAACATTTGCTCTTTTCATTTTGTAATACAATCTTTGATATGCAAGTAATTGCACAAAGTTCCTCTTGCAATCATATCGCTTCCATTACAGATTGTACATTTATCATTCTCCATGGCTGAACTCTGCCACTGAGATTAGGCGTTTACTGCAGGCTAGGGTATGTAAAGGACATCTTGAACAAGCATTTCTCTCATGCCACCTGCTGGCCTTTTCAGTACAGATCCCCGAACACAACTGTTTCTGTAATCCTGCCATCAGCAAGAAAAAGTTTCTCCTTTTTCAAAGAAACGTTTATCGCTGACCATATGGGTTGTGGCCCCCGAATCTGTGCACTGCTGTTTTTTTCGGCTGGCTCTCGTGTTAATTTTGAACATGTGTTTTTTCTTATTTCTTTCCATTTTAAATGGCAGGGAATTTCCCTTTCTGTCTCTTTGTTTTGCATTGTTGGGCGTCACTTCTTTATATAACCTGGATTTCCACATTGATAACAAATAATATTCTTTTTCTCATTTGTTGTGGTCACTAAAGGCGGAATGGGCTCGCTCCCCTTTATTGTTGGCTGTCCAAGCTTCTTCTGCTTCTGGTTGGGTCGGAACATTTTTTAAGGTTTAAATCTGCCTTTGCTTCTGTAGGGTTGATTATTGTTCCATGAGAATCTGGGAGGCAAACATGAATGAACGCTATGATATTGCAGTCATTTACCTCCTTCCCATCTGCCCTCAGTTTAAACATTTATCTATGCAGTTTCTCAGATTTCCCAGCTCCTTTAGCTGCAAGCTGTATAGCTTTTACTGCAAACAGATCTGGCTTTTAAGGCTGGTTTTCCTATGCAGATCTTTTAATTGATCCCACATACCCAAGGCCAGTCTCTTGTTTGGAGATTTCAATCAGTTCTCTTTCTCCAACTGCCTACGTAATCATTACCTTCTCACTGCCCTTCTTTTTGTCCTATGTGGCTTGAATTTTGGCACCTTCCGATGGTCTCTCTTGGCATGTTACTTCTCACAAATCATGTTAATGTTGTTTTCAACCATAATCTCCACATCTGATCAGTCTCTCCATTTAGTACCAAGTTCGGGATCTGCAGCTCACGTAGTTGCCATCTTTCCTGTGTTACGCCCCACTCCCAGCCACCCGGCACTTAGAACATCTGCTGCCAGGGCCACTAACCTCTTGGCAGAGCGAGTTTTCAAGGTCAGTGACACAAACTGAGTAAAGAAATAGAGTAGCTTGTTCAGGAACTGCCATTAGTTGGGAGAGAGCGGTAACATCCTAACTGCAGGATGAGAGGGAAGAAATCTCAAGAAAGAAACAGGAAAACAGCCTGAGAATAGCATTCTGGGAACACATGAGGAAGTGACACTCACCAGCAGGAAGGAAGTGGGAGACCTACATCCCTGTCTGATTAGCTTTCCCCGTGGCGCCCTCTGCTGGAGTTTGTACATCAAACATTGTATATTCCAACACTGTTTCCCCCTGGAAAATTTGGGGGAAATGGAAATGTAAGAAATGCAGGTAGCAGTTAGTATTTAAATAATATTGTTTGGTGTATTTGTGGGAGGAAAAGTCTACACTCTGTTGATTTCACTGGGCTTGTTTGTCATTATTGTTTGAATGAAAGCGAAGCTCAAATGGCTGCATCTGAAGGTATCTAAATTTTTTTTTTAACCCTCTGGTTGGTCGTATGGGCTGTCTGAGGAGGGTCTGGAAGGCTCCCGCCCTCTTGGCTTTCCACAAACTATGCAAAACTGAATGATTCAAGAGGGCTTTTCTGTGCAGATAATAGGATAACCGCTGTACACACAATGATTCACAAAAGTTACTTGGGTAAATTACTAGGTACTGTGTTATTTTACTACTGCGTATAGTTTGCTGTAAGTTGGATCCTGCCGTGTAACTTTTTCGTAATTTAATGTGTCACGTTAATGATTTGCTTTGCTTCTGCTCTGTTTTTTTAAAATTTCTGGTTGGTCTCTACAACCCAAATACCATTCCATTGTTTATTGAATGCCCCATCCTGTCGACTGGATCGACTCACTCTTTGCAGTTATCCTTGAGTCCCACTGAGAAAGGCAGACTGTAAATCATGTCAGTAAATAAATAATGTGGGAAAAAAATCAAACTTGAAAATAGAAATGACCAGTGCTGTAGAAAATGCAACCGACAACTGCAAATGTTGCGGACCTCGAGAAAATCAGTAGGGCCCGGCAATCTGGTGAAAGCACCATTGTTCCCTTGTGTCTAAAGAGTCCCATCCATAGGGGTCCAGTCAGACCGGGTCTCTAGATGGCACCATGCGAGGAGAGGATCCCCAGCTCTTCCACCTCTGGCTCATGGAGAGGGAAAAGTTCAGCCTTCCTTGCTAGACTTCTTGGACCCGTTCTTTCACGTTCAGGCAGAGTTCCCGCCTTGCCTTCCACTGCTGTGCCTGGTACTGGTGGGAAGAGAATGTGGAATGTGTTCATGGGACTGCTGTGGCAAGAGCCCTTAGCTGAACAAGACTGCTGGCCAGAGAGGGCATTTGTTGTCTGAGAAGGTCCCTTTGGGTTCAGCTTGGCCCACATGGGTGGGCGGGATTGTTTGCTGTGAATTCCAGAAGGGTAGCAGAGCCAATGTGCTGGAACCACCTTAAAGACCGACTCACAGAAACAAAAGTTCATGACTGGAAGCTGCTACTAATGCATATCGTTGAAACATTCCTGGCACCTAAGGATTCTGATCTCTTCCATGCCTGCAGAATGCCTGGAAATACCCTGCTGCCTGTGAATTCTTTCAGCCCTTTTTACGCAACGCCTCTGAAATGGGTCTCTAGTATGTCCATTTGACCAAGAACGAGAATGAGTAACCTGGCTAAGGTCTTGAACTGGGTAAGCCTTGGACCCGGATGCACCAGTGTAATGGCTCTTTAGCTCCTGGACCACAAAGTTATAATAAGCTCGGTTCCTACTTTGCATTCTGTTTTGCCTGTGGATTGGTTACGTGTACCGTCTATTAGGTGATGTCCATAGGGGATCACCAGTATATGGCTTTTTAGCCCCAGGGCCACAAAGGTATAATCAGCTTGGTTCCTGATTTGCATTTTGTTTTGCCTGTGAATTGTTTATGTGTGCCATCTATTGGATGATGTCTGTGGAGGATCACCAGTATACTGGTTCTTTAACCGTTGGACCACATGGTTATAATCAGCTTGGTCCCTGCTCTGCATTCTGTTTTGCCTGTGAATTGTTTATGTGTGCCATCTATTGGGTGATGTCTGCGGAGGATCACCAGTATACTGGTTCTTTAACCATTGGACCACATGGTTATAATCAGCTTCGTGCCTTCTTTGCATTTTGTTTTGCCTGTGAATTGTTTATGTGTGCCATCTATTGGGTGATGTCTGTGGAGGATCACCAGTATACTGGTTCTTTAACCATTGGACCACATGGTTATAATCAGCTTGGTTCCTACTTTGCATTCTGTTTTGCTGTGAATTGTTTATGTGTGCCATCTATTGGGTGATGTCTGCGGAGGATCACCAGTATACTGGTTCTTTAACCGTTGGACCACATGGTTATAATCAGCTTGGTGTAAGAAAAAGCTGCATTTGATGTTTCTCACTGAAGTCATTGTTGTATGTTTCCTATCCCCGCTATGCGCTTGCGTAGGTATGCAGGCAGAAACGTGGGAGCTTCTTCCCTGCCGCTTCTCCTTATCACGGTGGCCTTGAATGTAGGCTTTGGGCTATTCTTGTGTAGATGAGAATTTTCCAGTCCTGGGAAGGCAAGGGGAGGGGGAGTAGATAGTCTCCGCTCATAAAGTATTTCTCCCGCCGGGAGTTCCCGCGCGAGTGCTCAAGTTCTATTTGCTAGGCGCTTCATTGCATCACACTATAAGTTAGCTTGCTTTGCTTTGCCCCCTATTCCTGACAATGACCTCTTACTGTGGGTTTATAACAAGATAATCCAATAAACCTTTCTTTGTGCAAGAATGACTGGATCTACTTGATTTTCAAAACCTGACAGAAATTGTCAGGAATCATCATCATTCCCACTACCGTCAGTTTCTGCCGTCTACCAAGATGAGCGGAGCGGGTACGGGAGCCACGGGAGCAGCTGCGGCGGCTACTAGTCCAGGAGCCACAGGCGCAGCGACAGTATCAACTGCTCCAGGGGGTACGGGGACTGCAGCGGTGACGGCCACTACAGGAGCCACAGGCGCAGCGGCGGCGGCCGCTACCTTAGGGGGCACGGTTCCTGTTACCACTGTGGCGACCGCAGTGGTCACCCTCCCGACCACCACTACTGTGCCGGTGACTACCACCACAGTTTTGATCGCACCAGCATCACAATCGGGAGCCGCGAGTGTTGACCCCGCCAGTTCTAAGCACATTGGGGATTCAGTACGCTCTCCCAGTCTATAGCCCGGCCGGGCACCTGCCGTCTCAAGGAGGAGTGCTTCCCCGAACCTATGTTCCCGGAGTCCCAACGCCATGGGATAAAGGGGTGACCTATCGTAGGTCACGCGATTGGTCAAAGAACCTGTTGGATACTACCCAGTCGACATGGACTTTGCCGGGGAGCCAAAGCCGAGACAATTTGATTGATCCCAGAGGCAGTTTTGGACTTCCCCAGGGGAGAGTACCTCGAGGTTCTCCCAGAACTGGGTCGGGGCCAGATACCGACGCTCGCATGGACTCTATTCAAGAGGACACCCGACGTCTGGTGAAGGACATGAGCAAACTAATGCAGTCCCTACCACAGATGATGGACCAAGCTATTCGGGCGCATCCGTTGACACAGCCTAGACCAGCACCAGCCCCGGCGCCACCGTTGATACCGGGACGACCACCTCCTCCTCCTCCGGGCCCGAGGCCAGGCCAACCAGCACCTCCGGGTCCAGGACCGGCTCAACCAGCACCTCCCTCCGGGTCCAGGACCGGGCCAGCCGGCACCAGCTCCGCCTCCACCAGTCGGGCCAGCACCAGCTCCAGGGCCAGGCCAACCAGGGCCACTCCAGCCGCCTGCTGCACCTCCGCCCCAACCACCGGCTCCGGTCCCTCTTATGCAGCCGATCCCGGTTATGGCTCAGGCCCCCCAGTAATCCGACCTAAGGATATGCTTGAAATTACTTTTGATGGAGATCCAGAGACTGTGTCTTTTTTCATATTGCAGGTCGGAAAATTTATCCAAAGATGGGGCCATATTTTCCCAGATGAAGAACAGCAGGTGGAGTTTATCGCATCCAGATTCCGGGGGAGTGCGACAAGCTGGTATGTTGCTCTCCATGATCTGGAGGCCGCGGAGCTGGGGAATGTAGATGACTTCATGTGGGCTTTGAGAAATCGCTTCGAGGATTCGGGGGCAGCGGAAAAGGCAGAAGCTTTCCTTCGTACCTTCCGACAAGGTAAACTCTCAGTGCGAGAGTATTCCAGGGAGTTTCAAAGGCATGCTGTGAAAATTCGGAGATTGGACTGATATGCGGTTCTGGCCCAACAATATCGAATGGGTCTAGCAGTCGACATCCGCAATAACATCCTCAGCTCTCAGCAGCCTCGTACCCTCCAAGGTTGGATGGAGGAAGCCGAAAAGGCCGAGAGTCGACTACGCATGATGAAACTGGACTCATCGTTCGGTTACCACCGTCCGAGTTCGACGGCGGGCCAAGCCAAGTCCAAACCGGCAACCACCCCAGGTGGAATGAGGGATCAGCGTATGCGGCAGGGTCTCTGCCTGCGGTGTGGGGAAAAGGGACACTTCGCAGCTGCTTGCCCAAAAGGGGACCCTAATCGGGCCCTACAACAAGAAGAACCCAGAAGATGGATGAACCCCACCCCGAAGAAAGGCACAGCAAAACCACGCAACCCACGGGCCCTTTTCGCGGGGCCGGACCAACTGGATAATTTCTTGCTGGAGGAAGAGAATGAGGTGCAGGGAAATGAGATGGTCCTGTTTGTGAATGGCGTTACACAACAGGACCCAACACCTGAGGCGCCTAAATTGGTGAGCAATTACCCCTCTCTCTTCTTTGTGAGACTGTCCTAGTAATGAACCCAGCAATGATGACCCACATTCGGGTTCGAGCCCTCATTGACTCGGGGTGTGGGAGGGACCTCATAAACCCGTCTATGGTGGTAGGGCTGGAGGCAGCCGTGGTCAACTTGAAAGACCCGATAACTTTTACACAGATGGATGGGTCTCCAATGAAAGAGCCATGCCGATTTGAGACTGTCCCGCTAAGAATAGGCATCGGTGCCCACTGGGAGCTGCGTTCATTTGTGATAGCTCCTCAAGCCCAATTTCCCTTAGTATTGGGTAGTCCTTGGTTGCATGGACACAATCCTTACATTCTATGGGAAGAGGGGGATGTTCAATTTATCTCACCGAAATGTGCCGAACACAAATGGGACCCAGGGTGGGGGAACCTTCCCTGCAATGAACCTCCACGCGCTTGCCTAGCAATGGAGGACCTGAACCGCATCCCTAGGGATTACCAGTATTTGACTAGGGTTTTTGAGGAGGAGGAGGCGGATGAACTACCCCCCCACCGCAACTCTGACTGTGCTATTGAAATTCTTCCGGGGCAGAAATTGCCAAAAAAAGGGAAAATTTATGCCATGAGTCCTGGTGAGAAGCAAGAACTGCGCCGCTTTATTGATAAAAATCTGGCTCGTGGTTTTATCAGGCCAGCGTCATCCCCGTTCGCAGCACCGGTATTGTTCTGTAAAAAGAAAGATGGGGGGCTCAGACTCTGCACGGATTACCGGGGTCTTAACGCAGTGTCTGCAACCAATGCCTACCCAATGCCCCTCATCAAAGACTTATTGGCAGAGGTGGCAAAAGGGAAAGTGTTCTCTAAACTGGATTTGAGAGATGCCTATTTTCGAGTTCGCATCAGAGAAGGAGATGAGTACAAAACGGCATTTAATACCCCACTGGGGCAATTTGAATATCGGGTGATGCCATTCGGTTTACAAGGGGCACCAGGGGTCTTCATGAACTTAATCAATGAGGTCCTACACCCCTACTTATTCAAGGGGTGGTCGTTTACTTGGATGATATCTTGGTCTATACCCCAGACCTAAAATCCCACACCATACTCATGCGAAAAGTACTGGAAAGGCTTTTAGACAACAAACTATTCGTGAAACTGTCAAAGTGTGAATTTCATCAGGAATGTATTGACTTTCTGGGGTACCGCATATCCTCTGAGGGGTTGGAAATGGACCCAAAGAAGGTCCAGGATGTTGTAATGTGGGAGCCCCCAAAAACCAGACGACAGCTCCAAAGTTTTCTCGGTTTCGCCAACTTTTACCGTCAATTCTTACCCCATTTTGCCCAAGTTGCCCTTCCCCTTACCGAACTTCTAAAGACTAAGGGGAAGGGATCCAAGGCTTCAATGCCGGGGGCCCCTTTGAACTGGACGCCTCAGTGTCAATATGCATTTGATCAATTAAAACAGCTGTTCACGTCTGAGCCAATACTAGCACACCCAGATGAGACAAAGAAATTTGTGGTCCAGGTTGACGCATCAGATACTGCTATGGGTGGGGTGATTTTACAAGAAAACGCTCAGGGACAGCTGCAACCCCTAGCTTATGTATCAAGAAAATTCAATGATACCGAAAGGTTCTGGCCTATTTGGGATAAGGAAGCTGCATCTATACGTTTAGCATTAATCACATGGAGGCATTGGTTAGAGGGTTCCCAAGTACCGTTTGAAATATGGACTGATCATAAAAACCTTGAGGTACTACGGAAACCCCGGAATTTAAATGCTAAACAATTTAGGTGGGCTGAGTTCTTCTCCAAGTTTCAATTTACTCTTCACCACTTTCCAGGGAAGGCTAATCACCTGGCGGATGCTCTTTCCCGTCTTCCCCAACATTTCAGTAAGAGGGTGGAGGTACAAGAGTCTATGTTTACCCCAGAACAACTGGTTGGTGCAGTTGTAACCCGCAAGGCCAAACGAATCTCAGAGAATCTTATCCAAACCTTACCCTGGGAGAAACAATTTCTCACTGACATCACCCCGCAAGAAACAAGTGAGTTGCGAGGCAGGGATGATGTGAGATGTGATCCAAACGGTTGCTGGTTTAAGGGGAATAAGATGTTTGTTCCTGCAGCCACTCGATCCCAAATGTTGCAAACAGTTCATGACTCAAAATCTGCAGGGCACTTCGGATATGTGAAATCCTTAAAACTTCTGCAGCGTGGGTTCTGGTGGCCCCGAATGAAACAGGAGTTATCACTCTATATACAGTCATGCCCAACATGCAACCGTTGTAAAAACCGACCGGGGAAACCTCCAGGTCTCCTACAGCCTCTCCCCACCCCGACCCGACCCTGGGAAGTAATTTCGATGGACTTTATCACTGATCTTCCCCCTTCTAGACAGATGACGGTCATTTGGGTGGTGGTAGACTTGTTCTCAAAGCAAGCGCATTTTATACCGTTCCCCGGTCTGCCAACTGCCAGGGCCTTGGCTAAGGCATTTCTTCAACACATTGCCAGACTACATACATTACCACTGAAAATAATATCCGATAGGGGAAGTCAATTTGTTTCTAAATTGTGGTCGGAGTTAATGACCCTCATGGGTATTGAACGTGCTCTCAGTACTGCCTATCACCCTGAAACTGATGGGCAAACGGAGAGAGTAAACCAGACATTGGAGCAATACCTGAGATGTTTTTCTAATTATCAACAAGACAATTGGGTTGATTTACTGCCATTAGCAGAGTTTGCTTACAACAATTCATGGCACGCTTCCACGAAGATGTCACCATTCAAAGCGGCCATGGGTTATGACAGCCCCCCTCTCCCCTTTTTGCAACCGGGGGAAGGGGTGGGGAAAGCTTCAGTATGGTGTAAAACTTTTCGCGAGTCTTGGCCCCTAATTATTGAGACTTTGAATGAAGCCAAGGCACAGTACAAGAAACAAGCAGATAAAAAAAGGGCAGGGGGATGGAATCTAAAACCAGGGGACTCCGTCTATCTATCTACGAAAAACTTAAAGTTGCAGCAACAGTCCAGAAAACTGGCTTGGAAATTTGTTGGTCCTTTCAAGGTGTTACGATGTATAAATCCAGTGACTGTTCAGCTAGATCTGCCTAAGTCTCTTAAAGCTATACATCCAATTTTCCATTACAGCCTCCTCAAACCTGCGTTACCCCCGACTAAATGGCAAACTACGATGCCGGAGCCTCCCCCCTCTGATGATTGATGATGAGGAACACTACGAGATTGCGGATATCCTTGACTCTAAGATTTTACGTGGACAACTTCTGTACCTGGTCCAATGGGTACATTTCGGGCCCCAACATAAAGAGTGGGTGAAAGTTTCGGATATCAATGCACCTGATCACTTGCGAAACTTTCACAATCGATACCCTCATAAACCCGGGGGCCCACGTTCTCTCCTTCCTAAGTGGCGGGTGGGTGGTGTTTTGGGAAGGGCAGAATGTAAGAAAAAGCTGCATTTGATGTTTCTCACTGAAGTCATTGTTGTATGTTTCCTATCCCCGCTATGCGCTTGCGTAGGTATGCAGGCAGAAACGTGGGAGCTTCTTCCCTGCCGCTTCTCCTTATCACGGTGGCCTTGAATGTAGGCTTTGGGCTATTCTTGTGTAGATGAGAATTTTCCAGTCCTGGGAAGGCAAGGGGAGGGGGGAGTAGTCTCCCGCTCATAAAGTATTTCTCCCGCCGGGAGTTCCCGCGCGAGTGCTCAAGTTCTATTTGCTAGGCGCTTCATTGCATCACACTATAAGTTAGCTTGCTTTGCTTTGCCCCCTATTCCTGACAATGACCTCTTACTGTGGGTTTATAACAAGATAATCCAATAAACCTTTCTTTGTGCAAGAATGACTGGATCTACTTGATTTTCAAAACCTGACACTTGGTCCCTGCTCTGCATTCTGTTTTGCCTGTGAATTGTTTATGTGTGCCATCTATTGGGTGATGTCTGCGGAGGATCACCAGTATACTGGTTCTTTAACCGTTGGACCACATGGTTATAATCAGCTTGGTCCCTGCTTTGCATTCTGTTTTGCCTGTGAATTGTTTATGTGTGCCATCTATTGGGTGATGTCTGCGGAGGATCACCAGTATACTGGTTCTTTAACCATTGGACCACATGGTTATAATCAGCTTCGTGCCTTCTTTGCATTTTGTTTTGCCTATGGATTGGTTATGTGTGCCATCTATTAGGGGACCTCTGTTGGCTAGGAGGGGGCATATCCTAGAGCTCAGGGAGACATTGGATGTAAATTCTCCGCTGTTTCAGCTGGTTGCTTTTCACATGCATTGGTGCTAGCAGCTACCTCTTGGTGGGTTAGACACCACGTTCCCCATAGTACACGGCTCTCGTGAGGTTGTATATGGGGGGAGGGAGGACGTGTGTCTGGAGCAACTGGCTACCTTGCCTTTGTGGCACATGGTTGAAGTGGTAATGGGGACGGGTGCAGCTGTGCTTCTGGTGCCTGTACTGTGACAGCGGCTCTCGCCTGCATTCGCAATTCACCTTTCACCCAGCTGTTCATACAGCCATTGTATCCTTTGCATGGGCTTGCCAGGGACAGACTTGATGAATCCTGCCCTTGCAAAAGACTCCCTGCTGACGTTTTCTCCCTCTGTGCTTTCTGTTCTTGTCTCATCGCCAGTGCTGTGGATGCCCCTTCCTCCCCTTCCATTCCTACTTGTTGCTGATAAACTAGAATAATAAAAGGGTTGGAACACTTTCCCTGTGAAGAAAGGTTAAAGCGCTTGGGGCTCTTTAGCTTGGAGAAACGACAGCTGAGGGGCGACATGATCAAGGTTTATAAGATTATGCATGGGATAGAGCAGGTAGAGAAAGAAGAACTTTTCTCCCTTTCTCACAATACAAGAACTCGTGGGCACTCAATGAAATTGCTGAGCAGTCGGGTTAGAACAGATAAAAGGAAGTACTTCTTCTCCCCAAAGAGTGATTAACACATGGAATTCACTGCCACAGGAGGTGGTGATAGCTACAAACATGGACGGCTTCAAGAGGGAATTAGATAAGCATATGGAGCAGAAGTCCATCAGTGGCTGTTAGCCACAAGGTATAGATAGGAACTCTCAGTCTGGGGCAAGTGATGCTCTGTATTCTTGGTCCTTGTGGGGGGGGTGTCAACAGTGGGAGGTCTTCTAATGTCCTGGGCCCACTGGTGGACCTCCTGATGGCACCTGGTATTTTTGGCCACTGTGTGACAGAGCGTTGGACTGGATGGGCCATTGTCCTGGTCCAACATTGGCTTCCCTTACGTTCTTATGATGAAGGGAGCTTTGACTGAAACTCTTGTTGGTCTCTAAGTCAAGCTACTGGACTTGGACCTTCAGCCCTGCCACTCTTGTCCAAGAGTAAGGGGGAATTGGAAGCCTATCATCTTGCTGGCATTGCTGCCCCTCTCCAGCGTGGAAGGATCACTCTCTCTTTGTCGTCTCTCTCTCTCTCTCTCTCTCTCTCTCTCTCTCTCTCTCTTTGTCTCTCTCGCCCTCGCCCTCTCCTTCACAAGCTTTCTGTGCATGAGGCCACATTCCATTCATTCCATAGGCTTGACTTCAGGAGGAACTTGCTAAAATAAGCTGGAAGCGTAGCTGCCAAGCTCTGCCTGCAGCCCAGGCTTGATCTGCTCCAGATTTTGCCCCGTAACTTCTCCTGCTTAGCCATGGTGGCTAAAGGGGAACCTCCACATTCAGAGGCAGTAAACTTCCAAATACCAGTGCCAGAAGACAACATCGGGAGAGGGCCTTGGCCTCTGTGCCTTGTTTGTCAGCCCTCCAGGACAACTTGTTTGGTTACTGTGTAAAACAGGATGCTGGACTAGGTGGACCACTGCTCTGAACTAGCAGGGCTCTTCTGATGTTCTTGTGTTCTTACCGGGCTGCTCCTGTGTTCAGACATTGTAAGGACCAGCCATGCCAGAATGGCTGTAAAAGTTCAGAAAACTTGTGTGCAACCTGACAGAGTTAGGTCTGAGTGTCAGAGTGGGATCTTCTTTCCCTCCAGGTTATGGAACTATCCCTAGTTTCTTATGTGCATTTGCACAATTGTGCGCACACATGCACGCACAGATATATCGAAACAGAATGTTTAGAGGGAAAAACGCGAGAGAAGACGATGATAATTTTTGCTCTTGCACTTTGTAGAACACAAAATGGAGACAGGGAAAACTAACACAGGGGAGGAGACGGGTGCAGTTGTCTAGAGAGGGGCTGGTAGCAGGAGAACAAAGGCGGCACCCTTCCGACCCGCAGCTGGGACTTGATCATCAGCACAGTAACTACCTGGAACAACAATGGAAAGAGCTTATAGTGGCTGAATGGGATTTTGGCTTATCGGACACTTTAGCAACTCAGATTTGGAAGCTGTTCAGGGAGCTTGCGAGCAGAGTGAAACATTTCAGGTGTGGAGAAACGCAGGTTCTTATTTAATATGCCGGCAACAGCCAGGTGACCCAAGTTCTGTCAAGAAACTCCTCTCCTTATTACAGTCTTCAAGGTATATGCCTTCAGGAAACTCTTCTGCCTACTGCGCAGGGGCGTGACTTCAGAAAGGATTCTATCCCGCGGGGAAATCTAGCTAATGAGAGCCCGGCTTCTGGAAGGGACGGCTGCTTTGCTTCAGGTATTTCACACCCAGCTCATTGCCTGCGGTAAAGGCCGTGGCAGCCAGGATGGATTTCCTCCATCTAATTTCTCTCTTCTTAGTTACCTGTCTCGAAGACAGTATAATGGTCAACGCCTTCTGCTTGATGATGACGATTTGGGGGAGTTGCTTGCTGCAAGGGGATGGGGCTCTGGTTGCAAGTTTATTTATTTGCATTATTTATTTATTTGTATCCCAGTTCAAAGCGCCTTTATGACATCAATCTCCCCTCCTCCATTTCCTCACAACTAGAACCCAGCGAGGTAAGCCAGGATGAGAGTTTGTGACGGGCCTAAGGTCGCCCAAGGAGCTTCCACGGTAGAAGCAGGGATTCGAACCCAGATGGCATCACTGGGTCCTATTTTATGTGCTTGTTTATTTAATTATTTAGATTTCAGGTGGGGTAGCCGCATTGGTCTGGAGCAGCAGAACAAAGTTCAAGTCCAGCGGCACCTTTGAGACCAACACAGTTTTATTCACAGTCTAAGCTTCGTCACACTGATGAAGTGCGCTTGCACACAAAAGCTTAAGACTGTGAATAAAACTTGGTTAATTTATTTAGGCCCCGGTCATACGGGTCATAAAACGCGGGGGGGGAGGCGTGGCTGTTTGCCCCAGAGCAAAATAAGGCGCGGTAGCCCAATCACACCGGCCACAGGGTTGCCACGCTCCAGCTCCGAGCACTGATCACACTGCGCTGCTGCAGCGCGGCAAAAAGGCAGCACAGCAGAGCATGCAAGCCACGCTGCTGTAAGGTGTGCATGTGCTGTGGGGGGCCCCTGTCGGCATCTTGCACATGCGCATGCGCCATTTGGCGTTGGTGCGCATTCCATGGAAACTTACGACATCTGGAAACCCCAGGACATGGGCAGGCATCAGATACTGGTGCTCCTGCCTTTGCCCTGGGGTTTCCGGAAACTAGTGCTTCGTCCCTGGTAGTTTTTTATTCCGCATCTTCGGAGGGAAGCCGCGGGTTGGCCATGGGAGTGCTACGCCTCCCAGATGTGCCTGTGTGATCATGCATGGAAACTCCGCAGGGCTACCATGCCTTCAGCGGGGCAAATGCTCTGTGTGAACGGGGCCTTAGTTAGTTATTTTAGAGCCTGCCTAGGAATTCAACAAGGAGCAGTGTGAGACATTTAATAAACATTGTAATCATATTGGACTATAAACTAGGAAACAGTGCAGTAGAAACAGAAATGCAGAGACTGGATTGCAGAAATCAGAAGCGTTGCCCAAGAAATCCATATAAATAGTGCCATGAACTATAGCCCTTATCAGTTATCCTCCTGAGCGGTTCCAGTTCTATTACTGCCCGGTTGTGCTTCGTAAAAACGCCCTCCTCAGCCATTCTGCTTTGCATATTCTGCGGGATGACAGAAGCGTGGGAGCCTTCTGGACCTCCTCGGGCAGGCCGTTCTGCAAGGTGGGAGCCGTCACAGAGAACGTTTGGGTATGGGCAGCTGCAGATCTTACCCATTGGCAGGGTGGCACCTTCAGAAGGCTTCGCTCGGATGAGCACGACTTGCTGCATTGGGGCATATTGGGAGAGACAGTCATTTAGATATGTGGGTACCAGGCCCTGAAGGGTCTCGTAGGTGACAGTCAGTGCGTTGAATTGAACCTGGGAGCTACTCGGCAACCAGTGGAGTGACTGCCTGTGGCAGGTTGCTATCACGCAGCCCGTATGGAAGGGTGGGGCCCGGCCTCCAGCCTGCAAAGCCGAGCTACGAGACTAACTGAACTGGTGCTGGGCCAAGCTGGGGTCTTGTTGGGATTTGGTGCTCCCCTTTTAACCATTTGACCACCTCAGTCAGGCTCTGGTGCGAGACTCACACAGTGGCGCTGAGCTGTTTGGACAAAGAGATACAGAGCTGGGTGACGTCTGCGTTATTGATGACACCCAACCTCCAAAGTAGGAGAAAAGAGCAAGAATCCAGTAGCACCTTAAAGACTAACTAAATCTGTGGCAGTGTATGAGCGTTCGTTGGTCATCGCTCAGTTCTTCAGGTGCCTGAAGAAGAAATCTGAAGAAGTGAGCAGTGAGTCACAAAGCCTCCTACCCGGCCACAAATTTGGTTAGTTTTTAAGGTGCTCCTGGACGCTTGCTCCTTTCTATGGCTACAGATGGATTAACACGGCTGCCCATCTTGATCTACCTAACTCCAGAGCCACGAATGATTTCTTCTAAGGGCTTTGCATATAGGTTAAGTGACACAGTGGCTAAAAGCGAGCCTTTTGGAACCCCAGACGAGAGAGAGAGAGAGAGAGAGAGAGAGAGAGAGACAGACAGACAGACAGACAGACAGACAGACAGACAGACTTAATTAGTCTCCTGCCAAAAGCACCTACAGCAATCGGAGACTCAAAGACTGACTGTGGAGATGTAATGTAATGTGTGTCACCCAAGCTCGGAGGTCCTTGGTTTTGTGACTAGTTTCTAAGCATGCAGTGGTTTTTCCTTCAGCAGCACATGCCCTCACTCTGTATGCTCTTTGGGTCTTCCAAAGCCATCTGAAGGAGCGGGTGGAGTCAAGTCAAGAATATCATGGATTCTTGGTTAACCTTGGCAGGGTTTCTTGCAAACACAGGAGCAGAAGATGTTTCGTGGCACAAGTGTGAAGCCGCGCCTGCGGCAGCCGCCCAGCAGCGAGCCACCTAACCTACAGAAACGGCTGCTCTCTCGGGTGTTGTCCTCGTACCCTCTGGGCACAAGGCCGTGGTACAAGCTGCTCTCCCCTTTGCCAGGAAAAGGCCTCTATCAGAAAGTGAACAAACAAGCCATTAACCATCTCGTGGGATTGGGCTGCAGTTCCCCAACGGGCAGGCAACGTGTTCAGAGGCTGGGCTGAGAATGGGGACTCTGTGCCAACCTGGGAGGGAGACACAAGGGACTGCTTATCTGCTCTCTCTGTTCATTGTCTACATCCCAAGATGGTTGTTTTTTTTAAAAAAAATTAATTAGCATGCTGCAATGAATGGCTGTGAGCAACATCACCCTGAAATACCCGTTTTGCACAGCTTTGCGTGACCGAGCACAAACCAGAAACTGGCGTGAGGCGGGCCAGAGAGAAGCTGCCTGGTCATGCTTTTCTGTTGCAGAGTGGCAATAAAATATCCCCCCCATCCATCCCACCCCCTCAGTGCTAGAGAGACCCAGGTGTCCAGCCAGAGATGTGAAGTCCTGGGAAAAATTCGGGGGCCAAAAATGTCCTCCACCCCTGAGGTTTGTTTTTTTTTCCTGAGAGCTTTCCTTTGGTTTTTCCAGTGGAAAAATGGGAAATTTGGGGGAGCTCTTTAAAAAACAACAACCCTTTTTTGAGTTAGTGAACTTGGTTTTTTTAAGACAAGATGTTATTTAAAATGTGTGGCACTGAGATTTTTCATATAAGTCCATCTACACCATTAGATAATGATAACTCCTGTGTATAGTGTACATAAATATAAAACACACTTTCAGAGTGTGACTTTGTTCACCCGTCAATAATGTTATAATGCAGGGCTGTTGAACTCATTTGTTATGAGGCCTGGATCTGACGTAAATGAGACCTTGTCGGCTGGGCCAGGTGTGTCATAAAATGTAGTGCCAGGTAGTGGAGATACAGACTTTATAAAGGACACAAACACAATTAAAGAGGAGCGTCAGCCAATGATGGAGGGAAGAGAGGCTTTGCTCTGTATCTCCCGTGCGCTGGAGAGAGCCTGGCAAAGCAAGCTGTGATACACGAGGAAGCAAGAGAGAGGGAGGAGGAAGCAGACGACAGCCAGTTGCTCGCAGGCTGCATACAAGCCCACGGGCCGCATGTTTCACACCTGTTTTATAATGTGTACAATGGTTGATGAGTTCACTGTTTTCAGTGTTATAAAACAGGGATCCCCAACCTTTTTGAGCCTGCGGGCACATTTGAAATTCTGACGCAACACGGTGGGCGCAGCAACGAAATGGATGCTGCAGGAGGTGGAGCCAGCCACAAAACGATTGCCACAGCTTAACTTTGGAAACACGGTGTAGATCCTTGTGCTGTTGTAGAAGTTGAACTCAGTATCCATCTATCTTTGTCACGTGTCCATCATTTCACGAAATGTGCAGAACAGAATTGTTCAGGATGGCAGTTTTGTAGGAGGACACAGCTGCGGTGTAATGGTTCCGCTCAGGAGGTGGTTTTTATTAGGGATAAATTCTTTCCTTTTCTTATTGTCTTGCTGGCTTAAACATATATACTTCCATGCAGTATTCCGGTCCCCGTCCCCCCGATCATTCTAGCTGAACTGCATTATTTTGTCTTACTAGGAATTTTGCCGTTGGATTCCAGTGTTTTCATATCCTGTAATCCACCCACGGATTGCCTGATGGTATCATATTTTGTAATATGTTTACTGATTGAAAATTTATCATACTTTGTAATCCACCTTGAGTTCCAGTGAGAAAAGCAGACTATAAATGAAAATAAACCTGAACCGGAGGCCAGGGAGGGGGCATGTGTGGCTGTCCTTCCCTTCTTTCCTTTCTCAGATCAGCAGTGCAAAGTATTAGTGTTTGTTTCTTGTACTGAAATCTAGGGATAGACCGGCCTTTCTTCTTGTCCACTGCTCACAGAGTTCTCCGTTGGTTGCCCTGTCTGAGCTGGCACTCAAACCACAGGTTTAGGATGGGGGCAAAGGGACTCATACTAATTAACACGTGCAATTCACTGCTGCATAGACAGCTTCAAGAGGGGACTGGATAAACACATGAAACAGAGCAGGGCTTTTTTGTAGAAAAAGCCCAGCAGGAACTCATTAGCATAGTAGGCCACAACCAACAGCAGGAGCTCATTTGCATATTAAGCCCCACCCCTGACAACGCAGCTCCCTCCTAGGATCGGCTTCCCCAGGTACCCCGCAGTTTGCGGGGTGCATGGGGAACCCGAGGGAAAGAAGGCAGTTTCTGGATAGGCTTTCCCGGGGAACCTGAGGAGGGGAGGCAGTTTAAACTGCCTTCCCTCCCTGGATTGGCTTGGCTTCCCCAGGCGCTCCGCAGCGTGCGAGGCACCTGGGGAACCCAAGGCAGGGGGGGGAGGCTATAGGCGTGGACAACTCGGAAGCCAGCTGGAACTCCATTCCTGTGCATTCCTGCCCAAAAATAGCCCTGGAGCAGAGGAACACTATGTCTGGGGCAGTGATGCTCTATATTCTCAGTGTTTGAGGAGCAACAGCGGAAAGGCTTCTGGAGTTCTGGCCCCGCTGGTGGACCTCTGATAGCATCTGGGCTTTGGCCACTGTGTGACACAGAGTGTTGGACGGATGGACCATTGGCCTGATCCAACATTGGCTTCTGTTACGTTCATATAGTGACGGTGCCCCAAACCTATCTACCCTTGGCGAAGAGAAGCTACTGGCATAAGATCTGAGCAGGTGTGTTTCAAAGGCTGCGTCCAGGCATCCAATTTAACCATTTAAACAAAGATGCGTGAATATGGCTTGGGCTGGGTCCACACACATGCCTCCACTCCCACCCCTCGAGGATGATAAAGGAATGGTAGTTTTAATAGTCATTTATACTCTGTGATGTAAAAATCCAAACTCTCAGTTTAACTAGGCTTCCTTCCATTATTTGGCAACCTAAACCAGGCTTAAGGATCCCTGCTTGCTGGGCGGGGGGGGGGCACATGCCTGCGTTTATACCTCTTGGGTAATCTCAGTATAAACCACCTAGCTTTGTGCTTTGTTATGCTCCAGGCAAGAAGGAAGGGGGGGGAGAAGAGAGACAATGCCTGTTTTAAGTAACCTTACATTGTTACATTGGATCGCTGAATACAGCGCAGATCTGCTGCTCCGCTTTCTCCACCCCCCTCACCCCCACTTCCAACCTGCAAGGAGTTTAGTGCAGATCTGCCCTTATACAGTAATTTCCTATTCGTGGAAGCTTTTCCCTGGGATTGTGTTGGGGGAGTAGTCAGAGGAAATCCTGTTTCCTCCACTGAGAAAGGCAGGCACTCACTCGACAGCGAATGCCTCTGGGCACCTCTCCTGAATTGTGGGTGAAAGATTGGGGTGGAGGGACACGTTGTCAGGGAGGTGGAAAGGAATGCCAGCAGCACATCTGTCTTTTAACAGACCTCTTTACAACAACACTGATAGCAACTCATTTTGCAAATACTAAATGCATTGTGATGCATTGCCAGTCCAGCGGTCAGAAAATGGAAGTTTTGCACAAACAGGTTCTGCATAGCCGCCTCTGGTGATTTCTTGTCTTTTTTTTTTACAAAAGGCTAACTGTTGTGGCCGAGAGAAGGTGGTGAAGCTCTGGACCCCCATCTTGTTGCAGACTTGGCCCTGTGCTTTTATCAGCTTCTCTCAGCAGCCTTTATGACTGGAGATTAGGTTGCCAACCTCCAGGTGGGGGCTGGAGACGTCCCAAAATTACAGTTTATCTCCAGACTACAGAGATCGCTTATTTATTATGTATTTAAAACATCTGTTCTGCTTCTGCTGGAGAAAATGGCTGTTTTGGAAGGGAGACTGTATGGCATTATCCCTTACTGAGGTCCCTCCCCTCCCAAACCCTCCCCAGGCTCCACCCTCAAATCTCCAGGTATTTCCAAACCCGGAGCTGGCAACCCTAAGTGGAGATCATTGGTTGAGTCCATTTTTGTGCAGGAGTCAGTGAAAGGTGTACCTCCCCTCTATGAAAGTAGGTAATTCCCAGATGGCCCGGTGTGTGTGTGTGTGTGTGTGTGGAGTGGGGGTGCCTCTGCCCTGTTGGCTGAGGAGCGGCACGGTAATTGTGGGGAGGTTCCTCCCATGCCTGATAGCGCTCTTTGGTTTTTTTTGACTGGTGAATGGAGTCTGTTTTTGTGTGTGTTTTTCTTTCTAAGTCTAAGCGCTGGGAGAATATGTTTCCACCGAGGAATGATTCCAGCAACCACAGACTCGGGACACTTTGCTTTTCCTGTGAAAACATTTTTTCTCCTTAAAAGGAAAATGATGGCCTGGCTGCTGGGAGGGACTGTTAGAAGGAAGAATGTGTCCCGACTGAGCTGACTCAGATGCTGCAAAAACTCCCCCCCCCTGCGTAGGTTCTTCATGCCAGATTTTGGAGGCTGCGTCGCTACCCCCAGCAAGAGCTTTGAGATGAGGCTGGTGTTGGGAGTCCATGCCGTTCTCCAGATGGAGGAACAGACTGTGGGGTCCCAGCACAGAACCTGATCAAAGAGACAGTCTTTAAGACAGAGGGACTTCTGCACCTTTTGCAGGAATCCCAGGTTCCACCTCTGCCTCCTCTAGTGTTCCAGTGGTGCAGCACTAGATGCCAAAAATAAGAACATAAGAAACTAGGAAGGATAAGTTTATTGAGACATTGACAGGATCCAGCCTGTACATTGGCTGTGTTAGAACTAAAGGTAAAGGCGCAAAATCAATAGTTATACAGGGTTCAAGCAGGGTCCTAAAAAGGTTTAGAACCAATCACCTTCAGGTATTTCACCTGCCAAAAGCAACAGCCCTTCAACCCCCTTCCTGTGCCATTTCCCCCCCCCGCATGTAAGACAAAAGCCTGACAGCAAAAGATGAGATTCAAGAAGAAGAAGAAGAGACTGGATTTATACCCCGCCCTTCACTACCCGAAGGAGTCTCAGAGCAGCTTACAAACTCCTTTCCCTTTCCCTCTGCACAATAGACACCCTGTGAGGTAGGTGGGGCTGAGAGAGCTCTGACAGAAACTGCTCTTTTTTCAAGAACAGCTGTGCCAGAACTATGGCTTGCCCAGGGTCATCCAGCAGGTGCAACTGGAGGAGTGGGGACTCAAACCTGGTTCTCCCACATTAGAGTCCGCGCACTTAACCACTGCACTAAACTGGCTCAAGGACATTAAGATACTCAGAGAAGTTATAAGGGGCAGTCTATATCAAAAGCTTGCAAAGTTGAAAGCATTTTGGTTTCACACTCTCTTCCTCCCCCCTCCCAGTTACCATGGCGAACGACTCATAAAATGCGTGGCGAATTTGACAATGGAAAATTATAGCCTGTCTGGATCAGACCAGGGGTCCATCTAGTCCAGCATCCTGTCTCACGTAGTTGCCAACCAGTTCCTCTGGAGGGCCAACAACAGGACATAGAGGCCAAGGCTTTCCCCTGATGTTGCCTCCTTGCTCTGGGATTCAGAGGTTGACTGCCTCTGAATGTGGAGATTCTCTTTAGTCCCCATGGCTAGTAGCCACTCTTAGACCTCTCCCTCCATGAATCTATCTAATCCCCTTTTAAAACAGTTTATTCCTGTGGCCATCACTACATCCTCTGGCAACGAATCCCACGTTTTAATCACTCTCTGTAAAGAAGCATTTCCTTTTGTCTGTCCTGAATCCACAGCCCCATCAGCTTCATTGGATGCCCTTGAGTGCTAGTATTTTGAGAGATGGGGTAAAACAATCTTCAGATGCTTTGGGGGCATTTTTCATACATGGGCTTTAAGAACACCTTCCAGTTTCCAGCATACCCTTACTGAATGCTGCTAAAAATTAAAAAGCAGAAGAGAACTGATTTCTGAGGACTCATTTTGTAGGAGAATTCTGAGCTGGGCCGACTCTCTTACCTGGTTGTGGTCGCTGGTGAACTTCCTATAGGGAATGGCCATGGCACTTTCGTGGGCTCAGGCGGTGTGTTTGTGTTCCATTGTTGCTTTTGTTGTCGTCTGTGGATTCTGTCCTGCCTTGCTCTGCCCCGCCTCAATGTACTGGCCAGTCCCCCAGCTTTCAATTGTGCACAGGGCAAGAGATTTTATTGATATAGAGTACAGTTCACATTTGTTCCAGAAGAGATGGGGAGCTTTTCTAGCTGCTGTACTTCCAGACAGTGGCATTTACAAACCTCTGCAGTTTTCCCACTTGTAAGGCAAGTTAGCAGAACTGATCTTCTGAGAGCTTCAGCACAAAATGTGATGAGTTTCAGGACAGTGACTGTGATTCAGGATGCACCAATAAAAACTGAAGGGAGTGGGAAAAGGAGAAGCCCCAACTTGAGATGGATCGAGTCCATAAAGGCAGCCACAGCCTTCAGTTTGCAAGGTCTGAGTAAGGCTGTTAACGATAGGACGTTTTGGAGGTCATTAATTCACAGTGTCGCCAGAAGTTGGAAGCAAAGGGACTTGGATGGCATGTAACCCACAATAAGATACATCCTGTTCTGGATTTCGTGGAGCAATGGTGGGAGAAGAGCCAATTGGTGGGCTTTTATTGCTGGAACCATGGACTGTGTCCTCCCAAAAGAAGGAAAAATAAATAGCATTCAGAAAATGACTGAAAAATTCATTAGTATCCAAGAATATCAGTTTAGTCCCAGCAAAAACAGATGCTTCCAGGGAAGATGAATATTCTGCGGCTTTGTCTGGTCTGGTTTTGACCAGCTTGACAGGCCGTGGCCTTGGCTCGAGGCGTCCCTGTGAGTTCAGGGAGTTTCCAGCCAGTTTGTGTCCTGGTATGAGAATCTCTGCGCTGGCTGATAATCTGCTGCTCATCAGCAGTCCGACTGCTTTTGTTTGAGGCTGATGGCGGAACTTGGAAGACCTGAATGAGGTTTCTGGCAGGGGTATGGAAGCCAGATGGTTCTTGCTGGCTCCCTGCAGCACAGGGCATGCACAAAAGAAGTAACCAGTGAGAAACTGATAGGAAGTGCCTTGGGTTTGCAGTTGCCTGTGCTGCATGGTCCCCCTCCCTCTCTATTGCTCACCTTGCAGGAAGGGCCCTTTTCCAGACGTGGTTGAACCCCTGTCCCCAAAAATGTGGTTGGGTATTTCAGGATCAGCCTTGACCCTTTGGGAGCCTCGAGTGTAGGTCCTGATCCTGCCTTAGAGGAACACTCTCACCTTTCTTTCCAAGCGATGCCTTCCCTCACACCACTGATAGATGCCCCTCTGGCACTTCTACCACTGGTGCCCCATCATGGTGGTACTACGCTTTCTTGCTTTATACTCCAGAGCTGGCATGTCATTGGCCAATGGAATGAAGGCAGGTCACGTGTGTGGGCTTGGTGGGGAGGCAGCCGGGTTTGGTTCCCTTTACAATAATACCTGAGGAATCTGTAAGAATTCCAAATTAGGTGTGCCCTACAGTGAGCCGCAGCCAATCAGAAGCTTCCTGAGCCATACATGCATATCAGAGGCTTGTAATGTAGCACACATCACTTTAGGAGGCACTCAATGGACATAGGATTGCAGTGGAACATGCTTTTGAGTTGCAGCCAACTTATGGCAGCCCTGTAAGCTTTCGAGGGCAAGAGACGTTCAGAGATGAACTGCCATTGGCTGCCCCTGCATCGTGATCCTGGACTTCTTTGGTGGTCTCCCATCCCAGTACTAGCCAGGGCCAGCCCAGCTTAACTTCTGAGATCTGATGAGATTGGGCTAGTCTTGGCCATCCATGTCAGGGTGGACATAAGATAATATTACTGTTGAAACAGTCGAGGCCTCAGGATTGCTGTGAGAATAAAACAAACCTTTGAAGCCACTCCTTTCGGGAAAAGTGGGAGATGAATGGCCTGGTGGCATCTCTTCATGCTACTGTTGTGATTAACCTTCAGACTATTCCCATCAGCCTCCGGACCTGAAAATGCCGCCCCCACTAGGTTGGGCTTTGTTAAGGAAGTGGGGTACCTAAGAAGTGACCTGTCTCAAGACTTTCTGCTCTCTGCCGGTGAAAGTTCTTTCCCAACATCTGCTACTGAAATAATTGACCTGGAGGTGGTGGGGATGGAACCTGGGACTTTCTGTATGCCAAGCTCATCCACATGTGAGCCAATTTAGTGTAGTGGTTAAGAGCGGTGGACTCTAGTCTGGATACCCGGGTTTGGTTCCCCACTCCTCTACATGCAGCCAGCTGGGTGACCTTGGAGCAGTCATGGCTCTCTCAGAGCTGTTCTTGAAAAAGGAGCAGTTTCTGTCAGAGCTCTCTCAGCCCCACCTACCTCACCGGGTGTCTGCTGTGGGGAGAGGAAGGGAAAGGAGATTGTAAGCCGCTCTGAGACTCCGCATGAAGGGCAGGGTGTAAATCCAACTCTTCTTCTTCACTGAGCTGTGGGCCCTCCTTTCATGTTCCCTGCAATTAATAGCATGAGCAGCAAGGTTGAAGACCCACCCCAAACCTGAACTTGGCTGTGAATTTCATGAGTGTCTGCAGGCCGATCACCTTCTCCAATCCGCCCCAGTATGTCACAGGAAGATAATGGCACACCTTACAGGTTGTTGTAAATATATGAAAGATGGTTTTTAGTTAGATGCATTTATTTTGAGGGACGGAAGGTGTCACGCTATAGCCCGATCTCGTCAGATCTTGGAAGCTAAGCAGGGTCGGTTCTTGGAAGGGAGACCCCCCACCCCCCCGGAAGACTCTGCAGAGGAAGGCGATGGCCAAGCACCTCTGCTTCTCACTAGCCTCGAAAGCCCCTTGCTGGGGTCGCCGTAAGTCAGCGGCGACTTGACAGCCCTTCACACACACATTTATCTTGAGCATTTATATGCCGCTTCTCCCAGGCAGCAACTTGAGGCTGCTCCACAACCGTCTATTTAAAAACAAATGCCTTTAAATAACAAGCAGCAATAACAACCAGTCGACTTTGCCATCAAAAAGCCACCAATGAAACCCAGGATATAGCAGCCCCTGTTCATTAATTCACAGGGCCGCCATCAGTCAGAAGCAGCACAGAACGCACAGTTAAAACTGCTGACCACAGTCTGTCACACCGTCGAGCCCTTCGCTGCCTCTCGCTGCTTTGGGGTGGAGTCGATGCCCGGCTATCCGAGGAGAGCGGCTTGGCTCAGCTCCGGCCTGGGCTCTTCCATGCGCGATGCCTGGGGGCCGCCTCCCTTCTGTGGTTTTTATGAGCTCTGGGCCGTGCCCAGCTTGTCCAGCTGCCCGGATTCCTTCGCTTTCCCTCGCTGGCTGTGAGGAGAGAGGCATCCACAGCGGCAGGCGGGCTGTGGGCAGAGCACAGCGGCTGTTTTCCCCCTTGTGATCCTGGTGTCCAGCCGCCCTCCGCCTCTCCCCCTCCCTTCCCCCTCTCTGCTGTCAAACGCCACGTTCCCCAGAGTCCGAGCTGGGATGGAGGGAGCCCTTCCTGAGGACCCAGAAAAGGCCCCGGGAGGACAGAGGGGCCACTTGATAGTGGCCAGAAGCTAGTTCCCTGCTCTCAGAAGAGGTGTCTGGCAACTCTGCAAGGCCCGGCGAGGGGCAGCCATGAAGTTCAGGGCTGTGGTAAGGGTTGCTCCTTCGCTTTCCGAGCTTGGCGTGGGCGGAGGGGTGCGAAAGGAACTCTGAGGCTTCCTGATGCAAAACATTTGCAGCCTGTGCTGGAAAAATGGAAAGTTGAGTGGAGGGGAAGGGAACTGGAGGCCGAGCGGCACAGGAGGGGCAGGACTGCAGTTAGGTGCTGCGTGTCTCGCCGGGCATTTTGCTCAGAGGGAACAGAGGATCTGCTGGGGACAGGGATTTCCTTTGTGAGGTGCCTTCTTGGGGCAGATTTACGTTCCCAGGCTGGAGCAGCCTGTTGGAGGGCCCTGTAGTTGCTGGTGCCACCCTCCCTCCCTCCCTGCAGGGCTGCCGTTACGAGAGCAGCAAAGTGGGCGGGGCCTCGGCTGGGGATCCGTCTTGTGGGCCGCGGTGGTGAAACTAAAGGTGGTTTGTTCACGGTGCCAGTTCCAGAGGGATAGCAGCGAGGGGGCTGGGAATGGAACGGAAGGTGTTGGCAGCTGGCACAGGGAGAGCGATGTGTAGCTAGGTAGCCCTCAGGCTGGCAAAGTGGCATGTCGGCTGGTTGCTGTGAGCTAGTGGGGGACCAGAGCTGGAAGGGGGCTCCCTCGTACCTCTTGGGGTTTCAAAAGCCGGCATTGTTCAGGCCACAGGGGGCTGTAGCGTCCCCAGCTGTGTGGTGGGCAAGATGCCGGCTGAGCTCTAAAACCTGGGTAGGGTTGCCAGGGGTCCCCTGGCCACTGGCGGGGGAAGGGGGGGCAGGGTTGCCATATCCACACTGGGAAAACCCTGGAGATGTGGGGATGGAGCCCAGGGAGGACAGGGACCTCAGTGGGTTACAGCGCCACAGAGTCCACCCTCCAAAGTAACCATTTTCTCCAGGGGAACTGATGTCTGTAGTCTGGAGAGGAGCTGTAATTCCAGGGGGATCCCCAGGTCCCACCTGGAGGCTGGAATCCATAACTGTGGGTGATCATGTGATGTCAAGGTCCCCGGGTGGGCAACAGAACCCTGTGGGAGCTGCTCCAACAGCCTTCACGTCTTTATTTGTTTCCTTATGCTGGCAGCTATGTAGGGAGGCCTGGGATTGGCTTGAGAGCCCATCATCATAGAATGTCTGAATATTTCTCTCTCTCTGTGTGTATAAATATATTTTCAGGAGGGTAGCCATGTTGGCTGCAGTTGCAAGAGCTTGTCTTTGAGCCCAGGAGCAACTTAAAGAAGAACAAGATATCCAGGGTATAAGTTTTGAGAGTCAGAACTCTGTGGCATCTGACCAAGGGAGCTTTGAGTCTCAGAAGCCGATACCCTGAGAATCCAGTTGGTCCCTAAGGCATGACTGGACTTGAAACTAGCTCTTCTGTACATAGATATCAGGGAACTGGCTCAGCCTCTCTCCGGAGGTCCTCGTCGTAGTTCTTCTTTGCCAGGTCAAAATCCTTGTGAAATTCTTCAGCCATTGGATTTGTGCTGGGTGTGGTGGTGGCAGGGCCCACGGAATGGAGGTCAGAGGGAGAATGCGACGGCGTTCACAGGGTGAGAGCGCAGTGCTGAGATGGGGCCGTGTGGAAAGAAACGCATGTACGGGGCTCAAGAGTCCTTTGCTGGTGATGGGAGTGAGCCGGCCATGTGGTGTAGGGAGGGTGGAGTTTAGGGCAGTGCTGCCTCCCTAAAGAGAGCCGTCTCTCTCCTGGTTTCTCTGCCTTCACACAGTTGTTTTTCCTGTGGTTTGTTGACTTCTTGGCTGCTTTCACATACTGTGGGATGATGCACTTTCAGTCCAGTACAGCAGTCGCACAGGAAAATCCAATTGCAAATGACTGCTGTAGTGAGTAGAGAGTGCAGTTATTCAACATGTGTGAAAGCCGCCTTTTCAGGGCCTTTTTTGGCTCTGCGTTTTTCCCGGCTCTCGTTTCGGGTCCGTTTTAAAAAAATCAGATGAGCCAGCATATGAAACTTCCTTATACCCTTGGTCCATCAAGATCAGCATTGGTCCCAGTCACACGGAGCATTTGCCCCGCCGAAGACACGGTAGCCCTGCGGGGTTTCCGGGCGGGACCACACAGGCACATCTGGGAGGCATAGCACACCCGTGGCCAATGCGCAGCTTCCCTCCGAAGCTGCGGAATAAAAAACTACCAGGAAAGGAGCACTAGTTTCTGGAAACCCCGGGGCAAAGGCCGGCGTCTGATCACGTGAGCAGCAGTATCCCGCGGCATCTGATGCCCGCCCATGTCCCGGGGCACACCGGATGTTGTAAGTTTCTATGGGATGCGCACCAACACCAAATGGCGCATGCGCACACGTAAGACAACAACAGTGGCCCGCCCCCCCCCAACGGCGCATGCGCACATTACACCAGCACGGCTTGTGTGCTCGTGCTGTGCCGCTTTTTCACCCCGCTGCAGCATCGTGGTGTGATCGGCACTCAGAGCTGGAGTGTGGCAACTCGGCGGACTGTGTGATCGGGCTACCGTGCCTTATTTTGCTCTGGGACGAACAGCCACACCTGCCCCCCGCGTTTTCTGGCCCGTATGACCGGGGCCAAAGTCTGTTGAGACTGGCAGCGGCTCTCCAGGGTCTCAGGTGGAGGTCTTTCACATCACCTACCAACTGTTCCTTTTAACTGGAGACACCAGGAATTGAACCTGGGGCCTTCCGCATGCCGAGCAGAGGCTTTTCCACTGAGCCACAGCCCACCCCTGCCTGCCTGCCTGCCTTCCTTCTTGCAACTGCTTACTTGGCCTGGCCTGTACTGGGGGGGGGGAGAGTCTCCCCTTTGTCCTGGAAAGGAGCTTGCTATTCTAGAGATGGGAATAAATGAAGTTCCTGCCTCCGGTTAGCTGGTAGTGAATGCTGATATGCTGGCCTGCCTGGTTTGTCCTGGGAAGACTGTGTTCTGAAATAAGGCCCACACGTTGGATTGCCTCTCCTTCTCGTGGTAAAATTCAAGGCACCCGTTGTTAAAAGACTGACATTTGTGCCTCTCCTGCTCACATGATTTGACGTGGTACTTGACTGGGAAAGCCGTCGTGCCCGCTACTGGGAGATGATTTCGTGGCGCCGCTTGGGAGGGGGATCCCCTTGCAGAGACAGTGGCGGGAGGGAAAGCCACATTCAGGGCATCAAAAGACTGCCCTCCGATGGGGTATTTGAAGGCGTAAACACATTACTAGCGATTTAAAGTTGCACTCAACGGCCGTCTTAAAATAAAATATGGAATGTAATTTCTGTGCATTTCCATCAGGACTACCATCTCTCACTGCCGCAAACTCCACATCAGAAGGGGCACTTGAAGTAACCATTCTCCAGGCTTCTTTCATGAATGCTGGAAGCGCAGTTTGAGATCCTGTCTTTTCATTGTTAAAAAGTACTTTGCTTTGCCCCCCCGTGATCCTGCAGTCTGCCTTTGTGTCCCTGGAAAGCTGTGAGCCAGCCCGTCTGGAACATTGAGCCTCCACCAGCTTAGACTGTCCTGGCAGCAACAAGCAAGGCAAAGGGGGACAGGAACCAGTATAGCCCCTCACCCCTCACCTCTGTCCTAGATTGGCTCACCAGCCGATCTAACGGGCAGCCGTCGCTGCCAAAATGTCCAAGCGAGGGCCTGCTCCCAAGTACGGCCGATAGCATTGGGGAATACGCTGAAATTGCAACGTCTAAGCAAGGAGGTTGTACAGAATGTTCTGCAACCTGTAGTAGAACTTCTGAGCCTATTGTACAGCCAGTTCCGTCCTTTGCATGTAGGAGAATGTCTTCCAAGCCACCCAGATCAAACAGTTTAATGGGTTGCAGAGGATGGCAGAGTTTGCGGCGGCTTCATGATAAGGTGCTTCACAATAACAAAACAATTATTAAAGAAGGAGCTTTGTGATACAGCATCTTTATAGCTAAATTCTAAGCATTGCCCTAGGGAGTGGATCAAAAAATCCACAGGAGGGAGCCAGGTACAGATAGAGAGATTTTTCTACCAATCTGGGGGAGGCCCAGGTTGCAGAAATATTGACAAATGGAAAAAACGGTGAGCCGGATTCCCCCCCCTCGTGTTTAAAGAAAAGAATAAGATCTTGCAATGCTGTGTTGTGAAATATCAGCCATGATGGGGGGGGGGGTTGCCTAGCATCCCCATAAACATGAAGGCAGTAGTTGCCAGGATGGAGAAAGGACAAGTAAGGCCATGGTGGCAAAGAGGGAAGGCGACAAGAGCAGAGTAAGTGGAGGAGAGACATTTGGAGGGGGAGGAAGATTGAGGGCAAAGGAGCCCATGGCAGGAGGACAGGTAAAGAAAGAGGCAACCGGGAAGAAAGGTGGTGGTGGGGCAGGGCAGAAGAAATGGAGGATGTGTTGGTGGCAGAGGGAGAAGAGGCAGAGAAAGTGGGACCAAGTGGAGATGGTGGGATTTTCTTTCCTTTGTGAGCTCCTTGTGGGTCCCTACTTGTCATAAATCTAATTCAGAGTCTGGATCAAAAGTCTGCATGAACATAAGAACATAAGAGAAGCCAATGTTAGATCAGGACAGTGGCCCATCCAGTCCAACACTCTGTCACACAGTGGCCAAAAATACCAGGTGCCATCAGGAGGTCCAGCAGTGGGGCCAGAACTCCAGAAGTCCTCCCACTGTTGCCCTCCCCAGTCACCAAGAATACAGAGCATCACTTGCCCCAGCCTGAGAGTCCCTATCTATACCTTGTGGCTAATACCCACTGATGGACTTCTGCTCCATATGCTTATCTAATTCCCTCTTGAAGCCGTCCATGCTTGCAGCTGCCACCACCTCCTGCGGCAGTGAATTCCATGTGTTAATCACTCTTTGGGGTGAAGAAGTACTTCCTTTTATCTGTTCTAACCCGACTGCTCAGCAATTTCATTGAGCGCCCACGAGTTCTTGTCTTGCGAGAAAGGGAGAAAAGTACTTCTTTCTCTACCTGCTCTATCCCATGCATAATCTTATAAACCTCGATCATGTCACCCCTCAGCCATCGTTTCTCCAAGCTAAAGAGCCCCAATCTTTCTTCATAGGGAAAGTTTTCCAACCTTATTATCATTCTAGTTGCCCTCTTGTGCACTTGTTCAATTTGAAAGTTGATATCCTGCTTAATGTCCGGCCTCGGATTCAAAATCACACAAAGATAGAGACATAAGGGTTGGATCCGACGACTCTCACTTGTTGTGTTAGGAGGCTTCCTTGGAAGGACCCTGACTCTGTTGGGTTCAACCCAACAGAGTGCAACATCCTCAAAAAGCCATCTGTGTTGTTTTTGATGATTTGTTGATGATTGTCAGTGTTCCAACCCCCTGCCGGTTCCCTAACCTTAACCCTGGCAGAAGCCAGATGTACGAAAGGGGGGAGTGGATTAACAGCTGATGCTGACTCTGTGGAATGCAAACCAGTGTGTATGCGAGTGATGCTTTCTTTCCCCTAGTGAATGCTGTTATGGAAACAGTCTTCTGGATGCTGCTGAGTATGCACATAGGAGGTCTTAGATGGGCTGCCTAGACCTCCTGCACCCAAGCATGCCCTTTAGTGGTTTCTGCAAAACCCAGGCTGCTCTGAAACGGCCCGTAGTTCTCTTCTTGGTTGTAGTCTGTTGTGTGCGTGTGTGTTTGGGGGGGAGGATCCTCCCCACTTTCTCCCTTAGTAGGTAGGGTACACTGGAACAGCAGGCTTGTGAAGGGAAATAATCCAGGGAGTCAAAGAACAAATGAGGGGCGGGGAAGGTTTTATTCTACACGTCTTCTGGCTTTCTGCAAACTATGCAAAACTGAGCTATATAAGAGGGCTTTTCTGTGCAGGTAATAGGGGTCACCCTGTACAAAATGGTTTTACAAACTTGCTTGGATAAATGCTATGGGACTATGATATATACTGCTGTGTATAGCTTATTGTAGACAGGATCCTATTTATGTCATTTCTGTACTGCTGAATGCGTCATGTGGATACTTTTGCTTCAGTTCTTTCTGGTGGTTCCAGACTTCTAAAAATCCTACTTCATTGGTTACTGAATGTCCCATTTTTTGGTGATTGTACTCTGTGTATAATCCGCCTTCAGTCCCTGAGGAAAGGCAAACCATAAATAATGCAAACAGACACAAACAATAATAAACATAAATTAAGCAGTGGAAAATATAGAATACTGAAACAAAAAATAAAGCAGTTTCTTGATACCTAAAACTTACGAGCCATCAGCTATCTCCCCGTAGAGATACACTACCTTTCCCATGGCGGGCGTCTGGAAGACGCGTGGCCGAAGAGTGGCAGGGACGTGCTCCTGGCTAGCCCAGATTTCAGCTGCTCCCTCAGATGGAGGCCCAGTCAGAAAGTGGGTTCTCACTCAGGCTTCCTCCTAAAGGAGAACCTGGCCAATGAACGATTTTCCCAGGACCAGCCCAGGTAGAATTCTGTTCATGGTACCTATGGTACTGATCGTAGTGGAAGTGGATGGAGTGCAGAGAAGCATTAATGGGTTATCAGGCCAGGGGAAATCACTTCTAGGTTGATAGCTCACTAATTTCCTCCCCTAGAATGTAAGCAGGTACTGTTAACAAGCACCTTCCTTGATTTGCAGGGAGTTGTTTGGTTTTTTGACCTGGGCTTATCTAGGATAAGCTAATCAGTGGTCACCCCAATGGCATTTTTCCTCCAGGCTCTACGAGATCTCCACATGTAGAGTGACGGAGGGGCAATTCCAGGCTTTGAGGTGCTCTGGGCAGACATGCCTAGAGAGGCCCCGATCTGCCCACTACCAGTCCCTCCATACTTTACAGTGGTCACACCTGTGTGCCTCCCCTCCCATTCCCGAGCCCTCCCACTGCCTGTGCTGAGTTGCCTGCACCACCCACACACCTTTCCCCAACAGAACTGGCCAGTGAATGCAACTGGGAGTACAGCTGCCATAGCTGACAGCAGCACCACCTGTATATACCACAGGCCTTTCCCCAGTGTCACTGGGCAGCAGGGACCATGGGTGGCAGAGCTCTTCAAGCAAACAGAAGGGGACGGGCAATCAATGCTCCCTCTAAGGTGTAGAGTCTTGTGAGCAACGAATTCTACTTTGCGAGCTGCTGGCGTTAAAGTTGTGAGCGAGTGATTTGGCTGCTGCATAAATTAGTTTGCTCCAGAGCCGTCCTTCCTGAGCTAAGGCAAAAATCTGTGAGCTGGAGGCTAAAAAAACTGTGAGCTAGCTCACACTAACTCAGCTTAGAGGGGACACTGACAGGCATGCAGTCAGGTGGCGGGGGAGGTGTATGAGCAGTAATGGGCCCTGCCCAGAGCCCTGGGCCCTGGCAGTCACCCCATCTCAGGGTATGCTGATGTCGGCCCTCAGTGTGATCTTAAGTGATGATCACGCTCGAAGCTGCAGTGAAACTGCATCCCCCCCCCCTTTAGCAGCAGGCTGATATGTGGATGTCCGGCCAATGCAGAATCCCGTACAACGGAAGCACCAGCTCCTGGCAGAAAGTGCAAAGACTTTGCTTGGAAAAAGTGCTGGATGGTGTCGTCAGATGGATCCCTTCAGCCTGGCTGCTGCTGAGCCCTGAGCATTTTGCTGTGGCTGCAGTCCAGCTGCCTCCTGATTGGTTGGTTCTCAGCCTTGGAATGCTCTGGAGGCGAAGGCATTGGCTGCCGCGGCTGTTATGAAACTTGTGCCCATCCCTGTTAGTAGTCTGGCCCAGAGAGAGACCCCGTCTCCCAGGATGAAGCCGTGTGTTTGGGGACTGCTGCGGCGAATGTGTGTAGCCCACACTGGGTCCTTTGTGTGTTGGGGCCCACCCTTCCCTTCCAGCCAGCCGCCTTTTAGGACTGCAGGCTTCCTGTTCAGAAGTGATTCCCAGACTGATTCCACCCTTGTTCTCCTATAGTCCAAATTCAGATTAAGTTCGTCCCTTTTGCTTTGTGACCTGTAGATAATGCCGTCACCTCAGGGAAGCCCAGTGCTGCATGTGCCATTCAAGTTACTTCTGACTTCTGGCGACTGTGAATGTCCCATGAAATGACCTCCGAAACATCCTTTCATTGGCAGCCTTGCTCCAGTCTTGCAAACGGAGGGCCTTTGTGACTTCCTTGATTGCGTCGATCCATCTCACGTTGGATCTTCCTCTTCCCCTGCTGCCTTCAACTTTTCCTAGGATTATTGTCATTTCCAGCGCGTCTTGTCCTCTCATGATGTGGCCGATGTAGGAGAATCCATCAGCAGGCAAAGCCAAACTTGCGCTCTGCTTTCTATGGAGGGAAAATGGCAAAAAAGAGATGAAAAACATCCCTGGGAGAGGCAGGTGCAGCTCCGTAAGCCTCTCTTCCCTTCTCGTGGGACTGGCGAAGGGGAGGAGATGTTCTTAGTGGGAAGGTTTTCTCTCAGGGGCTCCATGCAATTGTAGCGAGGCAGGCTTGTTTCTCGCACCTCAGTGCAGCCAGCAAAGAGTTGGGGACACTGCCCTGCACAGTTTTCTCAGAATGCAAACCATGAAAGTGGAGGGCCTGTGGACGCAGATTCAGCAGAAGAGGTCTCTCATCCCCGTCGGGTACCATCTGCCCCAGCATGAACGGAAGGAGGTGAGCAGGGGAGGGAGCAGCGGTCCCATAGCAAAGAGCAAGGAACAAACACCTGGCTTCCCTCCATTCTGAGACGGATGGGTGCCACCAGAAACGGGTGGAGAGGCGTCCGCACAGAACTTGTGTGAGGTTCCTTGTGCCAGGTCCTTCCGTGCTGCTCTTTTAAAGTCCCAAGCAGTGCCATGGAGACTATTGCTGTGCTCTGCCGTCCACTGTCCCTTTGGATCACTGATTGGCCAGGCCAGGCCAAGCCAAGCCAGGCCGGTGCAATCAGGGAGTGCAAAAACAGTGGTAAACGACAGCAGAATTTCATACCCTTCACGGTGCTCTCCAGTGCAGGCTGTAGACAGCCGTAGTTCGTGGATCCGTGTGGTGCATGAAAACAAATGCAGCCTGCCTGCAATATCGATGCTGGGGAGGAGGCAGAACACCCCACATGTGGGGCCCTTGGAAGAGCTGGATTTTGCTTTGTTCCCACAGCAGTCGCTCAAGCCCCCGCTCGCTAGCCGACTGGCATGTCAGGAATCACCTTTTGGCTAGGCAGCACAGATGTGGACCGTTACTGATGTCTCCTCCATGATCTTCTTTGTCATCTTGGTCTTGATGGCTTTTTTGCTCCCACCTTGCACATTTTTAATAGAGTTTTATTAGCTTATATACGGAAAGGGGGAAAGGGAAAAGAAAGAGTACAGAGTTATATATAAAAAATCCATATTAATCTTCTGCATGCAAATCTTCTTCTGAAAGTTTCACAACTATTATAACTATATGTTGTCGAAGGCTTTCACGGCCGGAGTTCATTAGTTGCTGTAGATTTTCCAGGTTGTGTGGCTGTGGTCTTGGTATTGTAGGACCTGACGTTTCGCCAGTAGCTCTGACTGGCATCCTCAGAGATATAACACAGAAAGCATCTTTCTTATAACCGTCTTTCTTATTGTTCTTCATTTAATCTTAGTTTCTTAGTATTTATGTTTTAACCAGTCATAAATTGCCCTCCACGGTCCCATAAATTCTTCTTCCATTTTTCCTTTTAGTATATTTGTCAATCTGTCCATTTCAGCACATGCTGCTATAACACCACCTCACGCATTGTGTGTGCATTCGCTTGCAGGCTGTTGGCAGTGGTGGAGTGCAGCTAACCATGGAGAACGCTCTGACCGCCCGGGATCGGGTGGGAGTGCAGGACTTCGTACTCCTTGAAAATTTCACCAGCGAAGCGGCTTTTATTGAAAACCTGCGGAAACGGTTCAAGGAAAACCTGATCTATGTGAGTAGCGGCATGGGGGAACGCGTTAGCAACTCTCCTCCTCCTACAGCCAGCACTGGCTCCCCGCGTTTGCTTTTTCAAATAACCATTTCTCGGGTCGTCGGGTGCACCTGTCATCGTCCCCCACTCTGGAGCAGAGGACTTTAGATGCCAGCATCTGGCAGATCCTGATCCACAGGTGACACAGACCCCTCTTCACTTGGTTCCTCCCTTGAGCAGCCTTCCCTTCTGGGTCATATAGAAAGCAGGGGCCACCAATGCAGTGTTAGAGCTCCAGGTGAGAGGCCTGCAAGAGATCGTCTTCAGCAGTGTCCCTTTTCTGGGGAAGGGTTCGAGGATATCCCAAACCTTTTAAAATGCCAGCTGGTTTCTCATCGGTTTCCCCACTCTGGACACATGATGAGCTGAAGACTGCTTTTCCTTCAAGGACGCCTCTTATGATCATGCCCCACGGGGTTTCAAGACAGAGAGCCAAAATTAAGAATATTCTGAAGCCGAAAACCCTTAAATTTGACCAAAAGCAGGTGGCTCTCTACTGATGAACAGGCTTCCTCGGGAGGCAGTGGGCTCTCATTCTTTGGAGGTTTTTGAGCGGAGGCTAAATGGCCGTCTGACAGCAGTGATGATTCTGTGAATTTAGGCAGATTGTGAGAGGGAAGGCGGGAAGGAATGAGCCAGTGCTCAGCTCTCATGGTCCTTTCTTATATGCCCAGGGTAACGCTGATCACCACTTTGGGGTCAGGAAGGAATTTCCCTCCAGGCCAGATTGGCCCAGGGGTCCTGGAGGGTTCTTTGCCTTCCAGGGACCTGGAGCAGGGGTTACTGGGGGAGGGGGAGGTAACTGTGAATTTTCTACACTGTGCGGGGGGGGGTGGACTAGATGACCCTCAGGGTTTCTACTGCTCTGTACCGCTTTGCTGCTTCTGCTCATGCCCCGAGGCCTGCCTGACTCTTCACCTTCTCCTCAGACCTACATCGGCTCTGTCCTGGTCTCGGTGAATCCATACAAGGACCTGGAAATCTACAGCAAGCAGCACATGGACCGCTACCGAGGCGTCAGCTTCTATGAAGTCTCTCCTCATCTGTGAGTAGCTGGGGGGAGGGGGGTGTCACTCAGCAGGTGTCTGGTCGTTGATTCCAGTTCTCACAAATCCAGTGAGTGCCCTGTCACCCTTCCTGGCCTCCAGTTTGGTTGTAGTGGTTAGGAGCACAGACTCTAATCTGGGAGAACTGGGTTCGATTCCCCACTCCTCCACATGCAGCTGCTGGTGTAACCTTGGGTCAGTCACAAGTTCTCTCAGAGCTCTCTCAGCCTCACCTGCCTCACAGGCAGTGTTCCCTCTAAGCTGAGTTAGTGTGAGCTAGTTCACCGGTTTTTGGCCTCCAGCTCACACATTTTTGTCTTCGCTCAGGAAGGATGGCTCCAGAGCAAACTAATTTATGCAGTAGCCAAATTGGTTGCTCACAGCTTTAATGCCAGTCGCTCACAAAGCAGAATATTTGCTCACAAGACTCCACAGCTTAGAGGGAGCATTGCTCACAGGATGTCTGTTGTGGGGAGGGGAAGGGAAGAAGAAGAGATTGGATTTATATTTCACCCCTTCGTTACCCAAAGGAGTCTCAGAGCAGCTTACAAACTCCTTTCCCTTCCCCTCCCCACAACAGACTCCCTGTGAGGTAGGTGGGGCTGAGAGAGCTCTGGCAGAAACTGCTCTTTTTGAAGAACAGCTGTGCCAGAGCTACAGCTTGCCCACGGTCATCCAGCAGGTACAAGTGGAGGAGTGGGGAATCAAACCCGGTTCTCCCAGATTAGAGTCCGCGCACTTAACCACTACACCAAACTGGAGATTGTAAGCTGCTCTGAGATTCTGTCAGGTAGGGAAGGGCGGGATATAAATCCAGTCTCTTCTTATTTATTTATTTATTTATTGTTCACATTTATATCCTGCCTATCCCATAAGCGGGCTAAGGGCGGGTTACAACGTTTCCATAAATACAATAAAATTTTAACACACGTTATAAGCATATAAAATCAATAATCGTAGCTTGCCGTAGGGAGAGTCCGGCCCATTGATGTAGGTAGGTATGGCTGGTTATCAATGGGTATGAGACAGCAACCTTGGGGTGGGGGGGGCATGTGTGGACACCCACTGCCTCAGCCAAAAGCCTGCTGGAACAGCTCCGTCTTGCAGGCCCTGTGGAATTGAATAAGATCCTGCAGAACCCTGATCTCAGTAGGGTTAGGGTTGGGTTCCACCAGGTGGGGGCCAGGGCAGAAAAAGGCCCTGGTCAAGGCTAGGTGAACATCCTTTGGTCCAGGGATTGCCAGGAGTTGTTAACTATCAGAGTGTAATGCTCTTCGAGGCCTATATGGGAAGAGGCGGTCCCTTAGGTATGTTGGTCCCAGGCCATATAAGGTTTCTCCTCCTCCTCCGTGGCACAGCCAGCTGCCTCCCCACAGCGGAACCATTTTTGATGGGAAGGCAGCTCCCTTTGCCTGATGCAGAGTAGGCCTGAACGCCCTGAAATCCAGGCTTGAGTGCCTACTTGTGGAGAGCGGGAGAAATGCATGAGCTGAGGGTTACCTCTCTTCACCCCTCCTGCAAGTCACAAGCCCTGGAAAATCCCTTTTGAACTGTCAGGTGCTGCCTTGTCCACAGGGAAGAAACTCAAGTCTGGCAAAAGGGGGAACCTGCACATTTCTTAGATGCCTGGGGAGGCTCCTTGTTTAGATGAGCTCATGAAGCTGCTGTATAACAAGTCAGACGGTTGGCTTATCAAGGTCTGCTCTGACTCGTGCCCTTATCTGGAAGGCCCAGGCTAGACTGATCAATCTTGGAAGCGACAGGGTCAGGGCTGGTTAGTGCTTGGATTAAGAAGGCCCCCTGGTTGCCACAAAGAGGCCGGCAATGGCAAACCACCTCTCTTGCCTGTCTTGTCTCTCACTGCCGCTCTGACTGGCCAGCCCCTTTTCAGAGGTTTTACACGTGATCGAGTACCTTGTCCTTTCTTTAACGGAGATGCCAGGAATTGAACCTGGGGCCTTCTGCAAGCAAAGCAGGTGTTCTGCCTTGGGTTTCCAGGTGCAGTCCATGACTAGGAGCCAGGCTGCATTCGGTAAACCTCTGGACTGTACAGAGATTCAGCTTCCTTCAGTGTCGCAAGCCCAGCGTTGCCTTACTGCAGTGGCGCATGGTGAGCTGTCGTTTTGACCAGAGGCTGTAGGTGACCACCTCGCCACCAGGCTACAGCTTTTTGATGAAGGCTGCATGTTCAGCTGTCGTCCGACTGCGCCCACGTGCCTCGGTCTCAAGGCTGTACTGTTGTGACACGGTCCCGGCAGTGCCTTACAATAAAATCTGAGTCCTTCCTTCCTAGTTTCCTCTTTCAGCAGGAGTGGAGTGGTCAGGACCTGTGGCACAGTGGGAGGGGAGGGTCTTTAAGAGCATTCTGTGAAAGCGGGGATTGGAGCTTTGCCATATGCAGAGAAGCATTTCTGCTGGGTTGCTTTGGATTTAGATGTCTTCGTTCTGCATGCGTTTGGGTAAGGCAAATGGCAGGAAAGTTGGGAGGGAGGGAGAAAGGGAGGGGATTTTTCCTGTTCCTGCAGCCTAATATTTCCCATGTTGCTAAGAGACCAGACTAGAAGCTTTGTTTGCATAGCTGGGTCAACCTTTCCCAGGTCCCGTTTAAAAAGACTACATTGTTGAACCTTGATCTTTTTTTAAAAAAAAGTTACTGTAGCTGATGAGTGGTGGGTTTTTGTTTTGCTTTTAAATAAACATGCGCCGAAAAGTACAGAATCAAATATCGGGTCCTCTAGAGCCCAGGCTGTTACCGAATTCTGTTCTCCATCCCTATCCCCCTTTCGCAAAGAAAAGATGAGCAACTTCAGAGTGGATGTACAAAGTTTGGGCCCTATTTTTAGCTCTTTCCTTTCTCTGCTCTGAAAATGGGATGGGCGATCCAACCCCTGTGTGTCTTCTAGAAGAAGAAGAAGAGAAGAGATTGGATTTATATCCCGCCCTTCACTGCCCAAAGGCGTCTCAGAGCGGCTTACAAACTCCTTTCCCTTCCCCTCCCCACAACAGACACCCTGTGAGGGAGGTGGGGCTGAGAGAACTCTTAACACAAACTGTCCTTGAGAGAACAGCTGTGCCAGAGCTTGTGACTGACCCAAGGTCACATCAGCAGGTGCAAGTGGAGGAGTGGGGAATCAAGCCCGGTTCTCCCAGATAAGAGTCCGCGCACTTAACCACTACACCAAACTGGCTCTAGAATTCAGACTCTTGTCACGTATCCCCCTGGGAGGGATTTTGCACTGCCAAAAACTCAAGCTGTGGAGATGACTCATTTTTAAAGTTGTGCTCTGATCACTGGACCATCCTCTTGTAGGGATGAGTGAAAATGGCAGACCTCTTGGCTCATCCTCGTCTTTGATCTTAAAGCCTGCTCTGGTTCCTCCTCCTGGCAAGCAGGCTGATCCTGACCAAGTGGGGTGTCCTGGAGGTGGTGCTGTGGGCATGACGCCTGTTGCCCTTGCCCCTTAGCTATGCCATTGCTGACAACGCCTATCGTGCCCTGCGCACGGAGAGGAAGGACCAGTGCATCCTGATATCTGGGGAGAGTGGAGCCGGCAAGACTGAGGCCACCAAGAAGATCCTGCAGTACTACGCTGTGACGTGCCCAGCCAGTGACCAGGTGGAGACCGTGAAAGACAGGCTTCTGCAGTGCAATCCAGTCCTTGAGGTAACCTTTTTCTGGCTGTCAGCTTTAACAAACTGGGCAATGGAAGGGCATTGTCCAGACCAGGTGAGATCAGCCCATGCCTCCATATGTCATAAGAACATAAGAGAAGCCAACGTTGGATCAGGCCAATGGCCTGTCCAGTCCAACACTCTATCACACAGTGGCCAAAAATACCAAGGTCCATCAGGAGGTTCACCAGTGGGGCCAAGGACACTAGAAGTCCTACCACTGTTGCCCCCCCCCAAGCACTAAGAATACAGAGCATCCCTTGCCCCAGCCTGAGAGTCCCTATCTATACCTTGTGGCTAAGAGCCACTGATGGACTTCTGCTCCATATGCTTATCCAATTCCCTCTTGGAAGCCATCCATGCTTGTAGCCGCCACCACCTCCTGTGGCAGCGAATTCCATGTGTTAACCACTCTTTGGGTGAAGAAGTACTTCCTTTTATCCGTTCTAACCTGACCACTCAGCAGTTTCCTTGAGTGCCCCATGAGTTCTTGTATTGTGAGAAAGGGAGAAAAGTACCTCTTTCTTTACCTGCTCTATCCCATGCATAATCTTATAGACCTCGATCATGTCACCTCTCAGCTGTCATTTCTCCAAGCTAAAGAGCCCCAAGCGTGTTAACCTTTCTTCATAGGGAAAGTGTTCCAAAGTGTCTCTTGATAAGAGCAGGGGCAGATGGAGAGTAATTTGGTCCACGTTTTGTGAAGAATGAAGAGATGGCTCTGGATAGTGCAGTTCAGTAAGCTATACCAGGGGTGCCCAACCCGGGTGCCCACCAACACTTTTCCTGGTGCCCACCAAGTTTTTTTAACGTAATTTATAATTTTTTTATTATTAAACAAATATAAAACAATGAACACAAACGGAATCCCAAACAATACAAACTATGTTACATTAATAATATTCTTGGTATTCTATTTAGTATTTCTACCTAAAACGTAACTATTTAAAACTCTTAACATGTTTTCTAATAATACAGTTTTGTTAGTAACCATCTTATTTAAATGAAAGAATTTAAGTTCAACGAGCTGGCGTTTACCGAGAAAAAATAAAATATACTCTAAACCTGGGGTTTCTAGAATAAACACTTCAGATGAAACCAAGTAAACAGGAACAATTCCATTCTGTGCCATGTAACTTATGACCAGTGTTCCCTCTAAGCTGAGTTAGTGTAAGCTAGCTCACAGTTTTTTTAGCCTCCACTCACACATTTTTGTCTTAGCTCAGGAAGGAGGGCTCCAGAGCAAACTAATTTATTCCGGAGCCAAATTGCTGGCCCACAACTTTCATGCCAGTAGCTCACAAAGTAGAATTTTTGCTCGCAAGACTCCACAGCTTAGAGGAAGCACTGCTTATGACACGTGTTTTTTGAAAACGGGTGGGTGCAGATGAGGCCTTTGGCTTGTTCACTGGAGATCTGACTGGCTGAGCAGATTTTTAAAAATGTCTTCATTGAGCGACTGAAGGCCAGGTGTGTGTATAGGCAAGGAAATATCTTCAAACGGCGTGTTCATTTAAAAAAGGAATCCTGTTAAGCAGAGATCCTGCCTGTAATGTCGCAGGGTCACTATGAGTTATGCATCACCTCACTCCCTGACACTTTGTGGCTGGCGCTGTCTCCTGTGATAGCCATTTTGTGCTGATGCCCTGTGTCAGAATTCCAAAGGTGCCTTCAGGCTCAAAAAGCGTGGGACCTCTGAGCTACACACTACCATGACTGAGTGCTTGGAATGTCTGTGGTTACTAGCCAGTCTGACCTCAGCAAAAAGCCCATGTGTGGGGACCTATTAAGCAGTAATTGAGAAAAACAAAGCTGCTCGGGTGACAAGCTTTGACACAGCTTTGGGGAGCTTGCATCTGATGACAAACAGATCTGGCAGTCTTCAGGCAGCGGCTGGACAAAAGCTTGTCAGGGATCCTCTAGGCTGATCCTGCATTGAGCAGGGGGGTGGAATAGAGGGCCTGTGTGGCCCCTTCCAACTCTATGATTCTACGGTCAAGGCCCGCCCCCAGCCAGTTATGCTCCTTCCTGCCCCAACCCACTTCTCTCGTCATCAGCTCTTGGGAAGCAAGAGAGGAAGTAGGGGAGGCTGGTGGCATCAGCAGCTGCAAACGGTGCCTGTGGAACAGGCGTGCACTGGACAGCTGTGTCTTGGGAGGGGAGCCAGTTTGGGGGTGGCCAGGCAAGCTTCCTTCCTCCTCGAGCAGAGGCTGATTGCCTTTTGTGTCTCTCTTTCCTATCAGGCATTTGGAAATGCCAAAACCCTGCGCAATGACAATTCCAGCCGCTTTGGGAAATACATGGATGTCCAGTTTGATTACAAGGTGCGTGTTTGGAAACTGCTTGCTTCCCTTTGGAGGAATTCTCTGGGGCCTGATAGGAATCTGGAGCTGTGAAGAAATAAAATGCTATTCTAATGCAGCTGAGAGAGAGAGAGAGAGAGAGAGAGAGAGAGAGAGAGAGAGAGAGAGAGAGAGAGGCTTTGAGTAATGAGTGCCATTTCTCCCCTCGTTCTTTTTTTGGCCCAAATGTCGCCTGTAGCAGCAACTCCCCCATTTCCAGCCACAGAGTCTCCACATTGCCCTTTCCCCTTGTTCATGCGGAAAATGAAACAAACAGTCGGCGCAAGCCACACTGAGTGTCCCTTTTGTACAAAAGGCTCGAATCTGTGCATACTGCTCCTCCCCACAAGAGAGTGAGTGTGGTGCCAGAGTGGGGCTGGTCTTGTGTGTTGCCTCGTCACAAATCATTGGAGTTACAGTCTTTCTTTATTGGCGAGGTGCTGTGTCTCAGAACTGGAACCAGGTTGCAGGGGTGTTCCCTGGTGAGCCTGAAGCAAACCTTGCCACTCCAATCGAGATCTCCTTCCTTTCTCAGGCACCTGGCAAACGCTGTGGCTAACAAGGTCTTTGCTGGGAGTCTTACCCAGAGCTCCCCTATGGACTCCTTTTCTCCTCTGCTCATGCTCAACACTTGTTGGCTTATTTGTTTTTGGCTTAGGGAGCTCCTATCGGGGGCCACATCCTGAACTACCTTCTGGAGAAGTCCCGGGTTGTGCACCAGAATCACGGAGAGAGGAATTTCCATATATTCTATCAACTGCTGGAGGGAGGGGAAGAAGAACTGCTCAGGAGGCTGGGACTCGAGAAGAACCCCCATCAGTACCATTTCCTAGTGAAGGTAGGGGAGTTTGATTGGCAGAGGCGCTCTGCCTTAGAAAAAGAAAGCAAGCAAGCAGAAAAGGCTAAAGAAAATATTTAGAAAAGAAGATTTAGAACTCTTTAGAAACCAAGGAGGTCCAAACTGAATAAATATCCTTTAATGAATCTGCAGAAAATATCCCATCATTGTGACATTGGAAACACTCCGTAGGACGAGAGATCAAACAGTTTTTTATGTCAGTGTTAACAATTCACATGTAAACCAAGCCAAGCCAAACAAAACATGGTCACGCCAAGACTGTTCCAGGTGGTCAGCTGTGTCGGCCTGAAGCAGTAGAACAAATTTTGAGTCCAGTGGCACCTTTAAGACCAATAAAGCTTTATTGACGGTCTGAGCTTTCGTGTACATGCACACTTTTTCAGATATAATGGAATGGAAATAGAAATAACACCCTCTGTATGTATGACTGTTATTTCTACGCCAAGACTGTGTAAGAGCCCTGGGACCTTTTTCACTGACACAGTCTGTGTTGGGATCTTGTAGTGAACAATGTCTTGTTTGACTTTGCTTCATTTAAGGGAAGAGCCATGGCTTAGTAGTAGAGCCTTTGCTTGGCATGCACGTTTAATCCTCAGCGTCTCCAGTTAAAAGATTAGGTGGTATATAGGGATGCCAGCCTCCAGGTGGGACCTGGGGGGGTCCCCTGCAATTACAGCTCATCTCCAGACTACAGAGATCAGTTCCCCTGGAAACAATGGATGCTTTGGAGAGTCTATTCTATTGCATTGTACCCCACTGAGGTCCCTATCCTCCCTGGGCTCCATCCCCAAATCTCCAGGAGTTCCCTAACCTGGATCTGGCAATCCTAACCCCCCATCCCCTGCCAGTGGCCAGGGCAGACCTGCTAATCCCAGTGGAAGGTGATGTGAAAGACCTCTATTTGAGACCCTAGAGACCTGCTGCCAGTCTGAGTAGACAATACTGGCCTTGATGGATGGAAAGTCTGGTTCAGTAGGGCTGTTTCGATTGACAAGGGACCGCCTTTCCCCATATGTTCCCCAATGGGCTCTACGGTCAGGGACGCAACACCTCCTGGTGACCCCAGGCCCCAAGGAGGCCAGGTTTGCTGCAACCAGGGCCAGGGCCTTTTCAGTGGCGGCTCCTACCTGGTGGAATGAGCTCCTGGAGGGGATCCGGGCCCTGTGGGACCTTGCGCAGTTCCACAGGGCCTGTAAGACGGAGCTCTTCTGCCAGGCTTTTGAGTAGGAACCGCCACTATTTTTACCATCATTATCTTTACCATCGCTATTACTGGCCCTGTGAGGAGTGAACGACAGCGCTGCATGGAATCTGACACCACTGAATTGGGAACACCACCTTTAAGATGCCATCTTTTTATCGAAGACTGAACATCCAGAGCACTTAATATTGTAAAGGATTGTTTTTATGTTGTTTTTAACTTGTTTATGTATTGGCATTTGTGCCCTATTTGTGAGCTGCCCTGAGCCCGCTTGCGGGAAGGGTGGGCTATAAATCGAAATAATAAATAAATTAATTAAATAAATACATAAATAAGGATTTTAGCAATGGCTTTTTAGGTTGTATCATATGAGGTTTTTTTTTCAACTTTAAGGGTTATCTCCTTTTAATTATTTTCCAGATTGATAAATTACTTATGATTTGTTAAAACTTGCTAACTTTGGTTAAAGCTCTGCCAGCACATCGGTGTAGTAAAAAACACAATCAGGTTTTATTGGTTTGTAGCTTTACGAAGAGATCTTATCTTTTTTTTGTTGTCTTGCAACTATGAGCACCCATAAACTTTTTTACTATTTTTATTGGCGGTTAAAAATGAATTAGATGTCTTTTTTATCTGCATATTCAGGTTATTGAAAGCAAATCTTTGGGGGACACACACAAATTGGGCTTGGTCCATTTGGACATTCACAGTTTATTATTTCACTTTGTGGGTACCGAATGAATTTTGTAGCACTTGCTGTATTTTTATTGCTTATATAAGATCCCTTTACATGGCTTATACACTCAGGTGGGGTAGCCCTGTGGGTCTGAAGCAGCAGAGCAAAGTTTGAGTCCAGTGGCACCTTTAAGACCAACCAAGTTTTATTCTGGGTATACCCAGAATAAAACTTTGTTGGTCTAACAAAGGGGCCACTAACTTATGACTTCTACACATTGTGCTGCACACACTGACACAGAAGTAACTTGAAGTTTGAACACCAAGTACTGATGAAGGCAGTGATACCGAGCCATGTCTGGTCTCATGTTCTACGATTGACAATAGGTATAATTCATCTGTCACAATTGCTCTGGAACTTTCCCCACATTTAGGATATTTATTTGCTTGGAATCTGACCGGTTTCTAAATAGTAGGTCTGTTCTTAATTTCTGTTATTTTTTTCCTTTTTTGGTTTTGGGGTTGGTCATGGGTTTAATTTCGCCTTTTCTTGCTATACCTTTTAGAGGCACTCTGGCATGGCAATCTTGTGGTGTGCTGGGCAACTCTAGGGCATGAAATGCCCTCTGTGCCTACAGGTTCTTAATGTGGGGTTTTGCTGTCTTGGCTGGAGGTGTGCATTGTGCTGGGTCTCAGTTATGGGATGGCAGCTCACGCCCACTAAGACTCAGCAGCCTTTGTGCTCCTGTTGTTCTGAGGGCATCAGTCTTCCTGGAGGCTGGAAAGACAATTCCCTTCCTTTAGGAAAGGGAGTGTCTTGGGAGAACTGCTGCTAGAACGTTGCTTCTCATCTGTGGGGTTCCCCCCGCCTTCTTCCTGTTCACTTCCAGGGCCAGTGTGCGAAAGTCAGCTCCATAAACGATAAGAACGACTGGAAAGTGGTGCGAAAGGCCCTGTCGGTCATTAACTTCAATGACAACGAGGTGGAGGTAAGAGGCACACCTGTCTTCCCTTTGAGGGGCTGTTTCTTGGGAGGAGGGAGGGAGACTTGAGTCTTCCTACCCTCTTCCTGTTGGGTGGGGTGTGTGTGTGGGAGTCGGTCCTTAGTCTCCGTCTTGCTGCTCTCCTCCCACAGAATCTGCTGAGCATCATCGCTAGCGTGCTGCACTTGGGAAACGTGCAGTTTTCGGCTGACGAACAGAGCAACGCTCAAGTGGTCACGGAAAACCAGATCAAATACCTGGCCAGGGTGAGTGTGGAGCTGCTTGCAGGGTGAGCAGTTGGGATGACCGGATCCCCCGACTAGTCCTCCTTGGACCCTCTGGGCCAGTTCTCCTAGCATCCCCAGCAGGGGAGGTGACCACCAATGTTCCCTCTAAGCTGTGGAGTCTTGTGAGCAAAAATTCTACTTTGTGAGCTCCTGGCATTAAAGTTGTGAGCGAGCGATTTGGCTGCTGCATAAATTAGTTTGCTCTGCAGCCATCCTTCCTGAGCTAAGACAACAATCTGTGAGCTGGGGGCTAAAAAACTGTGAGCTAGCTCACACTAACTCAAGTTAGAGGGAGCATTGGTGACCACTGTTCTCTCCGGCTGATGGGATTCCAAGGCCCTCCGGTGAACGTCTGTCTCCTGGGGTGAAACCATCGGCTGTTTTTTTAATGAGTGAACTCAACTTGCTTTCACTGGCACCACGCAGCAGCTGTCATGTGGACTGTCATTTGAAAGCCTGCAGGGATCCAATTTGCCTAGGAACCACAGCAAGCGGGGGGAAGACGGGACCCTACGGAAATGGCCCCTGGTGGGGGGTTATCGGCATAACTTGGGAGCTCCACAAGACTTGTTATAAAAGCATAATGTGTCGTTTACCCCCAGGGAGCCATGCTGGCTGTGCTGCTTTCTCTTGGGTGTCTCTTGAGAGCCAGCATGGTGTAGTGGTTAAGAGTGGCAGACTATAATCTGGAGAACCAGGTTTGATTCCCTTCTCCTCCACATGCAGCTTGCTGGGTGACCTTGGACCAGTCCCAGTTCTCTCAGAATTCTCTCAGCACCACCTTCCTCACAAGGTGCCCGTTGTGGGGAGAGGAAGGGAAGGCGATTATAAGCTGCCTTTGAGACTCCCTAAGGTAGAGAAAAGCAGAGTATAAAAACCCACTCTTCTTCATCTCTTTCCAGTGGATGACATTTTCATTGTGAGTCACAGATGATCATTGCGAGATCTTATTTTCAGTTTCTGAAAATATTTCAGTGCTTCTTTTCTGCCGGATAACAGGCCTCCAAGGTAGCTGACGACCAAAGAGAACTGAAAGTAGTTAGGGATACCAGGGGACCTGGGGAGACCACTGTGGGCTAGTCCCACCCTCTCAGCCTGGCCTAGTTCTCAGGGTTTAAAGGAAGAGGAAGGGCACTGTAAGCAATGCTCCCTTTAAGCTGTGAAGTCCTGTGAGCAAAAATTCTACTTTGTGAGCTACTGGCATTAAAGTTGTGAGCCAGGGATTTGGCTACTGCATAAATTAGTTTGCTCTGGAGCCCTCCTTCCTGAGCTGAGACAAAAATGTGTGAGCCGGAGGCTAAAAAACTGTGAGCTAGCTCACACTAACTCAGCTTAGAGGGAACACTGACTGTAAGCCACCCTGTGCTCCTTGGGGGGAATGTAATAGACAGAAAACACAATCACTGTAGTAAAAGATTCACAAAGGGAGGAGGCTTGGCTAGCTGTTCTTCCGAAGGACTCCTGACCATCTCCCTTTCTGGCCTTCCCTTCTTCCTCCTTTCCCCAGCCTTCCAGAGAGACAGACGGGAGTCAGTGGGAGCAGAAGGAATGGGAAGTGAAGCTGCCCCCCTCCCCTGCCCCATATCAGGGTCAAGATCTGGACTTCAGTGGAGCTGCTGATGAGTCCGGAGGGGTAGCCATATTAGTCTCTAGTAGCAAAAGAGAACAGGAGTCCAGTGGCACCTTAGAGACTAGCAGAATGTATTCCATCATACGCTTTCTTGAGTCGAGCCTCACTTCATCAGATGCATGGAAGTAGCCATCCATGAGGCCGATCCATTCATATACACAATAGAAAGGTGGAGTGTGGGGGAGATGCTACTCAAGGAGGCCGCTTTCGATTGGGTCTTTTTGTAACATCTCCCTCCCCCACCCGCCTTCCTGTTGTGTTTATTAATGGATCGCCCTGATGGATGTACACTTCAGAGCATCGGATGAGGAGAGCTCTGGCTCACACAAACGTGTGTCAGGATCCATTTGGTTTAAGTCTTAACAAGCTACTGCTCACTTCTTCGGATCAGGTATCTGGAGAAGTAGAGCGGTGACTCATGAAAGCTCATCCCCTGCCAAAAATGTCTTTGAGGTGCAACTGGACCCTTGCTCTTTTCTACTGCTACAGACAGACGAACACGGCTCCCCATCTTGATCTGTCTCAGTGGGCGGCACCACATTTAACTCAACAGAATGGGAATCCATCAAACCTTGTGATATAGGAACAGATGGACTCACATTCTAGCTGTATCTGAAGAAATGAGTAGTGAGTCACGCAAGTTCATGCCCTGCCACAAATCCTCTTAGTCTTTTTTGGGGGGTATTTGTTTGTTTGTATGTGTGTGTGTGTATCAATGTTCCCTCTAAGGTATGTAGTCTTGTGAGCAAAAATTCTACTTTGTGAGCTAGTTGCATTAAGGTTGTGAGTGAGCGATTTGGTTCTTGCATAAATTAGCCTGCTCTGGAGCCATCCTTCCTGAGCCAAGACAAAAACCTGTGAGCTGAGGGCTAAAAAACTGTGAGCTAGCTCACACTAACTCAGCTTAGGGGGAACAATGGTGTGTGTGTGCTTGCATGCCTGGAAATCATAGCAACTTCTGGTGACCCCTAGTGGGGTTTGGACGTTTTCAGAGAGGTGGTTTGACATTGCCTGCCTCTGTGTCATGCCCCTGGTGTTCCTTGGAGGTTTCCCTTCCAGTTACTTGCCAGGGTCGGCCCTGCTTAGCTTTTGAGATCTGACAAGCTTTCGAGATCTTCGGGCTTGCCTGGGCTTATCCAGGTCAGGGCTAAATTCTGTTAGTCTTTAAGGTGCTACTGGACTCTTGCTCTTTTCTACTGCACAGACTGACGTGGCTGTCCACCTTGGAAAGTACTGCTGGGCTCTGTTTTCTGTGCGGCTGATGGCAACTGGGTTTCTTTTTTTTCCTGCTTGTAGCTCCTGGGCGTTGAAGGCTCTCTGCTCCGGGAAGCTCTGACCCACAAGAAGATCATTGCAAAGGGTGAAGAGGTGAGAGAACTATTGGACTGTGCAGCTGTGTGAAAGAGAGCTCTGCCCAGTGTGTGTTCGGGGAAGGGCTGTGGCTCAGTGGCAGAACATCTGCTTGGCATACAGAAGGTCCCAGGTGCAATCCCCAACATTTGCAGTTGAAAGGATGTAGAAGACTTCTACCCGAGACCCTGGAGAGCCTTTGCCAGTCTGCGTAGACAACATTGACCTTGATGGAGTGGTGGTCTGGTTCACTACAAGGCAGCTTCATGTGTTCAACTATTCCTTTAGGGGAGGGACTGTGGCTCGGTGGCAGAACATCTGCTTGGTATGCAGAAGGTCCCCGGTTCAATCCTCAGCATCTCCAGTTTAAAAATGACCATAAGAGAATATAAGAGAAGCCATGTTGGATCAGGCCAGTGGCCCTTCCAGTCCAACACTCTGTGTCGCACAGTGGCCAAAACCCAGGTGCCATCAGAAGTTCCACCAGTGGTGCCAGAACTCCAGAAGCCCATTGTGGCCCCCCCAAGCACAAAGAATGCAGAGCACCGCTGCCCCAGACACAGTGTTCCATCTGTACCTTGCAGCTAATAGCCACTGATGGACCTTCTGCTCCATGTGTCTATCTGATCCCCTTTTGAAGCTGACCAGGCAGTAGGTGTTCTGAAAGACCTCTTGCCTGAGACCACGGAGAGACTTTGCCAGTCTGAGTAGACAGTACTAACCTTGATGGACCCAGGGTCTGATTCTGCTTAAGGCAGCTTCATGTTTGTTTCTGGTGCTGACATAGATGAATAAATATAAATCTTGTGTGACTCAACATCAAATAAGGCTCCAGATATTTCTCAAATATACAATAATATGAAATACAAGAAATACAAAAAAAATACAGCGGATAGGCTAGGGATTTAAAGCGATGTCTACCATTTACTATTCAACCCTCCCAAAAGAAAGACTTCACAAATTCCAGTTTCAGTGGACATCCACTTCTGAAGACTTAAGGTAAACAATGTAAAGTATGCTGCAAGTAGATCCAGTCCTTAGGATTTGAGACAAACAATTAAGAAACAAGCTGTAGTCAACTTATCCTCCAGATTATTCAATGAGTTTTCGATCCCTTCATCAGGACTGTATTTCATATTATTGTACATTTGAGAAATATTTGGAGCCTTACTTGATGTTTCTGGTGCTGGGCAAGGGCCAAGGGAAGTTCTCTGGGTATTTTGCCCACCCATGTCCCTTGTTTATAACCAATCTCTGAGGTGGGCACAGCAATGGCTGTTGAGAAGACATCCTTAAAGAGAAGGCACGCTTGCAGTGACGGGCTTTTTATCCCCTTCCCGGCAGCTGATCAGCCCCCTCAACCTGGAGCAGGCCGCGTATGCCCGAGATGCTCTTGCCAAGGCTGTGTACGGGCGCACATTCTCCTGGCTCGTGAATAAGATCAACAAGTCGCTTGCATACAAGGTGAGCTCACCATAATGGGCATGGTGGGACTTCCTGGTGGCCCGCTCCCCAGGTGGCGGGCCCTTGGAGTGAACCAGAGACACCGGAACATTATATGAAGGGTGGCTTTCGGATGGGTGGAGGACGGCCCCTGCCTTCGTGGTTATCTCTCTCCCTTTTGGCAGGAAACAGAGAATCCGGGCTGGAGAAGGAGCACCACCGTCCTTGGGCTGCTGGACATCTATGGGTTTGAAGTGTTCCAACACAACAGGTGGGTTTCCCAGCACCCTCGGCCGCTTGCTCTGCCCTCTTCCCTGTCGGCTGAGAGGGAGGAGAGTTGTGCATCGGTCTTAGAGCCTTTGCAGAAGAGCGCCAGGCCTCCCCCGGAGGAGGTTGCAAAGCTTCCAGGGGGATTAGGGGCTGCCGGGAGTCACCCTTCCTGTGCCTGTCTGAATGGCAACACAGTCAGCACCACAGGCCCACTGGAGAGCACAAGGGTCAAGGAGCTGCCCATGGAGAGATGAGTGTGACTTCCTTGAGGGACCTCCTGTGCCCCTGGGGCTGGGGAATATTTTGAGCAGAGCTAAACATCACGCGCTCTCCCTCTCCCCTTTGGTGGAATGATTTGTCTTGCTTTTTTGCAGCTTTGAGCAGTTCTGTATCAACTATTGCAATGAGAAGCTGCAGCAGCTCTTCATCGAGCTCACGCTGAAGTCTGAGCAAGAGGAGTACGAGGCAGAAGGCATTGCGGTAAGAACCAGCCCCTCAGCAGCAAGGGGCTCGCTTGTGTTACCTGCTCCACGGACAGCGGAAGGCTGGCTTGCCATTTGAAGCACACCGGCTGTATCCCCTGCTCCACAGCTGTGGAGACGTCCAGCACTGTTCTCTTTCTCTCCGGTTGAAGAAAGGGCTGAAAGTGTTCGTCTTCTGCCAGCTGTTTAGTGGTCTGATCCCTGCTGGGAATTGGCTGTGCAGATTTAGTTATATGTTGCTGTTGTGTTTGGAATTTTAGTTGGTTCATTCTATTTGTACCGTATCTTGGGGTCGGATTCCGGCTTTTGAAAGGAACACTGCTGCAAAAGTCAGCCTCTATTGAGGCTGAGGCTGAAGCAGGTCCTAGATCTGGAGGTTTCTCTCCTGGCTTGCCTCTCCCCCCCCGGGACCGATGCTGTGAATGCCGAGGGGTGCAGCCCCTGGGCCAGCTCCCCTCCGCTTTGGAACCCCTTCCCTCATTTGCGTCCTGGGTTGTGTCTGAAGTCTCTCCCGGCCTCTGATCTGTTTGCCTCCTTTTGTGAATGTCAGTGGGAGCCGGTCCAGTATTTTAACAACAAGATCATCTGTGACTTGGTGGAAGAGAAATTCAAAGGCATCATTTCAATTCTGGTAAGTCATTAAGAATATTTGGAAGAGTAGGGAAGGGAGGGATTGGATGGCGGTGGAGGAGGCTCCTGTCACCTTGACGCGAGAGCCAGGAACTCGTTGCTGTAGCTTTGGAAGTGAAACTTACAGCCAAATGGCAGACCCACGTGGAGGTGCCACACGCGGAGTTAGCCCCTGTGTTTTGCAATGGTATCGACAGGGTTCTCGGCCCTGTTCCAGCGGGGCCACAGTGCAAATGGTTGCTGGCTCAGCTTCCGGGGAAAGCTGTCATGCTGCGTCCTAGTGGCCAGGCCTTTGCCCAGCAAAGGCTGTGGTCACATGCGCGAGATAATGCGGGGTGGGGGGGGAAGTGAGGCTATTTGCTCTGTAGCAGTTTGACCCGCAGCTGTGTGATCACACAGTCCGTGGGAGCTGCGGAGGCTGTCTGCCACTGCGTGATCAGACGCAAACCGCAGGTGAATCTGGGGGGTGGGGGGTTGCCGCGTGTTTCTGATGCACTTAAGCGGGAGATTGATGGATCGCATCTCCACACTGAGGGCGTCCTATGGCAGTATGCGATGATGCGCATACTGGAAAGGGGGAAAAAAACAGCACAGAGTCGGGATGGCCTGATCAGACCGTCCCGACGCCATGAGAGCGCACTGGTGTGACCACGCAGGGGAAAGTCCGTCCATGGCCTGTAGCAACCCATTTGATAGTGGACGTTCCCCAGTGTCTTTTAACTCCGCTCTTGCGGCGGAGCAAAACGGGTTGCCGACAGGTGTGGGGTGCTGGCCAGATGTTCACGTCCGATTGCGCCCGTTAAATCCGCCCAACATTCGCTCCTATGGCGCGGCTAAGTGTGCGTGGGATCGCAGCCAAAGGTTGCCGAATGGTGGCTGACTCCAGACTTTTTCTCCTCCCCTTGTCCCTGGGATTGTTTCTAGGGCAGCCTCAGACCTTTCCACACCCAGCATCCCCACAGTGGCCCTTAGCAGTACGTTCCTCTCACCCCACAGAACAAGGAGCCTCTCCCTACACTTCAGTCCTGGGGGGCTTCCAGCAGCTGCTGCACAGCTGCCCCTTCTCATTTCAGAAACATCTCCTTCGAGAGCAGGGTCTGAGTCCAGTAGCACCTTAAAGACCAATAAGATTTCTCCAGGGTACGAGCGTGTGAGAGTCAGAGCTCTCTTTGTCAGATACAAGAGTGTTGACTCTCGAAAGCTTATACCTTAGAAATCTTGTTGGTCTTCAAGGTGCTACTTGGTTCGAATCCCGCTCTTCTCCCGTAGAGCAACACGGTTGCCCACCTGAAACCGTCTGCTTAGAGAGGAGACAATAAGGGTTCTGTTCATTGGCCAAGGCTACAGTCAGTGGACTGATATTGTTTGGGGTGAGACTGCTGGAGATGGCTTCCCAGTGCACTGCTGGACTTCCATGTTCTCATTCCAGTTTGGTGTAGTGGTCAAGTGCGCGGACTCTAATCTGGGAGAACCGGGTTTGATTCCCCACTCCTCCACTTGCACCTGCTGATGTGACCTTGGGTCAGTCACAAGCTCTGTCAGAGCTGTTCTTGAAAAAGAGCAGTTCCTGTCAGAGTTCTCTCAGCCCCACCTACCTCACAGGGTGTCTGTTGTGGGGGGGGAAGGGAAAGGAGTTTGTAAGCTGCTCTGAGACTCCTTTGAGTAGTGAAGGGTGGGGTATAAGTCCAATCTCTTCTTCTTCTTCTCTCTCTGCAGGACGAGGAGTGTCTGAGGCCAGGGGAAGCCACAGACATGACCTTCTTGGAGAAGCTGGAGGAGACGATCAAGAACCATCCGCACTTCCTCACGTGAGTTTACTGGGGGTTCTCGGAGGCAAGCCTAGTCCAGCTGATGTTATCAGTCAGAAGAGAAGGAGCATCACAGATATACCAGATCAAAAAGCAAATGCAATGAAACCGTGAAAATAACTACATGGGAAATACATTAAAAATACTGTTTTGTTTCTATCTCCTGTTAGAATTTACCACCATGATCTATATGTTGAATACATGAATATGTATTATTCCATAATCATTTAGCATACAGCCAGCAAGGATAATGCTCAGTTACGAAATAAAACCTTTTGAATAGTCAACAAACATGAAGATAACCAAGGATAACCACTCCAATGGGGAGATAAAGTTTCAGTACCTGTCTGGATTTTAAATCTTCAATATCCCTTTAAGGCAGGGGTGTCAAACATAAGGCCCGGGGCCCAGAACAAGTCCGTCCAGGGCTCTTGTGCAGCCCACAAGCAACTGGTGCAAGAGGGGGAGTGCCGGGGGGGGAGTGGGCAGAGCCACGCCATTGTGGCTTCAGCATGGCAGAACAACCTCATCTGCAGCAGCCAAGCATCATGGGAGCATCTGCCCAGTACTGCACTGCTGCCTCTCCAGTCCTCGAGAGCCAGTTTGGTGTAGTGGTTAAATGCATGGACTCTAATCTGGGAGAACTGGGTTTGATTCCCCACTCCTCCACTTGCAGCTGCTGGATGACCTTGGGCAAGCCATAGTTCTCTCAGAGCCGTTCTTGAAAAAGAGCAGTTTCTGTCTCAGCCCTGCCTACCTCACAGGGTGTCTGTTGTGGGGAGGGGAAGGGAAAGGAGTTTGTGAGTTGCTCTGAAGCTCCGAGTGAAGGACGGGGTATAAATCCAATATCTTCTTGTTGTTCTTCCTCCTATGTGGGTTTTCCACTGCACCCCCCTCCCAGCCCATGGGGCCTTGCGGTGAGGATGCACCAACTCGTAGCTTACCAGCTGCCGTCCTCTATACAGTTTCCATCTCCGGTACTTGGTATTATGTTTCATGGGACACGTGGCCCATCCTGAGAAAGTGACATTTATGTCAGATGTGGCCCTCATAACAAATGAGTTTACCTCTGCTTTAAGGGCTTCATTCCTTAGCGATCCTCTTCAATACTGGCGTCTGTTAAACTGCAAAATTAATGCAGGTCAGAAGAAGATTTCGACTCTTGCATACAATTTTATTCTTAGACTGTATTAACGCAATCTTAAACCGTTCCCATTTTAGCAGGACCTGTCTTGCTGAATGTTCCATTTGATACGATCTTAACAGCAGGTTCCGGCTGACGGGGAGGCTGGCTGAAACCCGTTTCGAAGCAGCTTTATCAAAGTCGGAGCTGCTTCTTAAATATAACTCATATTAACAGCATCACAGTCACAAATCTTTCTGTTAAAAATCATTCAGTCGAACCGGCCGCAGCCTGACATTCTTGCTGACGGTTCCGTCAGACAGAACCTGCTGTTAAGATCATATCAAATGGAACTTGCCACGGAGAGCACATTCAACAAGACGGATCCTGCTAAAACGGGAACAGTTTAAGATTGTTTTAATACAAATAATACGATTGCATTCAGGAGTCGAAATCTTCTGTTGACACGCATTAATTTTGTACTGAGACTTAACAGACGCCGGTATTGAAGAGGATTGCTAAGGAATGAAGCCTTTAAAGGGATACTGAAGATTAAAACCCACAGAGATACTGAAACTTTATCTCCCCGTTGGAGTGGTTATCCTTGGTTATTTTCATGTCTGTTGAATATTCAGCTGTTCTCGCTGGTGGTATGCTAAGTAATTATGGAATAATATAGAGGTATTCATTTATTCAGCATCTAAATCATGGTGGTAAAATTCTGACAGGAGATGGAAATAAAATAGTGTCTTTAATGATTACCCTAGTTATTTTTTAGCCCGGCTGATGCGGCTCAAGGGCTTGTGGGCATGATTTCCCACCAGGCATTTTAAAGCAACCCGCCTATCCTGAAGGCTTATCACAGCTGACACCCCCAAAGCATCAGAATGTCTCCATCACAACCCTTTCCTTGTATTACGAGGAGTGCCAGGTTGGTTTTTGTGAGGCCCCGCCTCTGCCACAGTGTGCAGATCCCTCTCGGAACAGTCACGGCCAGTCTTTCGTCTGCTGGGCTGCCCTTCCTGGCTTTGGTGCCCCCTGCCCAGGGCTGTTTTTGTAGCTGGAACTCCTTTGCATATTAGGCGACACACCCTAATGTAGCCAATCCTCCAAGAGCTTACAGAGCTCTTCTTACAGGGGCTACTGTAAGCTCTTGGAGGATTGGCTACATTAGGGGTGTGTCGCCTAATATGCAAAGGAGCTCCTGCTACAAAAAGGGCCCTGCCCCTGCCCAATGGTTTCCATTGGCCCCCAATTCCTTTGAGTGATATCTCTCTCTGCAAGGCTTCACTGCTGACTCCGGCTGGCTGGTTCTGGACTCTTGCTTCCTCTTTGGCCTTCCTTGTGAAGTCTGGCTCAGTCCTCCCTCCCCACACTGTCACCAGGCCTGAGTTTGCTTTCTCCATAGGCACAAGCTGGCGGATGCAAAGACCCGGAAGTCTTTGGGTCGGGAAGAATTCCGTCTCCTACATTATGCTGGGGAGGTGACCTACAGCGTCTCAGGTACATGTCGTCTGCATTTTAACACCACCGTGTGTCAGTCCTAGTCAGTTATGTTCCCTTGCACCGATGTCCTGAACCAGCCCCCCCCCAAGCTTGCTCTTTTCTTTGCTCAAGTTCTTGATTTCCCTGTTTTCCTCCCAAGGTTTTCTGGATAAGAACAACGATCTTCTTTTTAGGAACCTGAAGGAGGTGAGTGCCAGCTAGGAGACAGCAGAACAATGCGAAGGGGTTGGATTTAGCGATCTGATCGTGGGTGGGCAGAAACACGTGAAGGATTATTATGTGTTCCCCAAAGACTCTGCAGCCCGAGCAGATTTGGTTGCGGTTACCTGTGGGTTCTTTCGCTTCCCTTCCAGGCCATGTGCAACTCAGAGAATCCCATCATTAACCAGTGCTTTGAGAGGACGGAGCTGACGGACAAGAAGAGGCCGGAGACAGTAAGATCCCCAGACTGGCGCACTTTGGGTAGCGGAGGGCTCTCTGGTCTTGCAAGCCAGTCCACCTGCCTGGCTCACATCCCCCCAAGCAGGCCAGCCCTTCCCACTTGTTTTCCCCTCACTCCTCCTTTCTTGCAGGCGGTGACTCAGTTTAAGAACAGCCTCTCAAAGCTGATGGAAATCCTGATGTCTAAGGAGCCGTCTTACATCCGCTGCATTAAGCCCAATGATGCCAAACAGGCTGGTATGTCTTGAGCTGGGGCCTTTCTTTGGGTTCACTCCTCTCTCAGGTGCTCCCTTCATTTTATCTCAGATGCCAGGAAATATCCAGGGGGGGAGCCTGGCTCTACCTGGGCCACGAAAGAAGGCTGAGTTGCCCCTTTCAGCTCATTTTGTTCTTGCCGAGTTCTGAATTCCGAAACCCAACAAAAACTGTGTATAAGACACAATGAATTACAGTAAAGTCTATGGAAGTCTATAAAGTATATTATAGCTATTTCAACAAGTGTGGCTTAAGCCACAGTGCATACAGTTTTACAAAACGAATTAGAATATAAATGTTGTACGCTATAGGGAAATAATTTGTCACTTAGGAAAAGTCAACGGACTTCATAGCTCGCCAGTAAGAAGGCGCAGACTAAAAGAAGACATATATGGACACTATTCAGTTTACCAGACTATTTGGAGCGCACAATTTGTATGGACAGCGCATAAATGTATTGCCCAGGGGTCCAAGTGTGAGGCTCATGTTCTGTGTTATGAAGTCTGTTGACTTTCATAAGCGACAAATTATTTCCCTGTTGTATAAAACATTTCTATTTTAATTCATTCTGTAAAATTGTATGCACTGTGGCTTCAGCCACACTTGTTGAAACAGTTATAATATACTTCCATAGACTTTACTGTAATTTATTGTGGCTTATACACAGGCTTTGTTGGGTTGCATCTTACACTGCGTACCTCACTCTGTTTGGAGTTCTGAATTCTGGCTCACATATATATAACTATTAAGCACTCTCTGAAGTCATGGCGGAAGCGAAGGTTCCTGGCGGCTCAGCCAGTTGCAGGCTTTCAGGGGATGGCTGATTGCTGGCTTGAGTGCCATGATAGCACACTTTCTGTGGTCACCTTGAAAGGACCTAGAGTTCATCCTCACCCAGAATGGTTGCACACTTCTGTGCTCCTTGGGGGTAGAGGAGGACTCGTTCCTGTGGTCATTCTCCCTTTGTTCTGATCACTTCTAGCCCGCTTTGATGAAGTCTTGATCCGACATCAAGTCAAATATTTGGGCTTGATGGAGAACTTGAGGGTGCGAAGGGCTGGTTTTGCTTATCGGCGGAAATACGAAGTCTTCCTCCAGAGGTAGGAGACAGGTGGGGCCGGGGCTGTCTCAGCAGCATGAACGCCTTTCTTAGCAGGATTGCATGTAGTTGTTCCCGGGGCCGGCATCAGCGTGCCCTGAAGTGGGGCAGGGGCCAGGGCCCAGGGCTTTTGGCTAGGCCCACTGCCAGTGACTGCACACCTCCCCTGCTGCCCACGTGCCCTTTCCACAAGCACTCTGCCACCCCAGCTCCCAGCCGTACTCGCTGCCCAGCATACTCGGGGAACGACGGGTGTGCGAGTGGTGCCGGCATCTGTGCCTGCTGGTGGTGGGAGGGCTCATGAGGGGGTGGGGGAAGGATGCACAGGCATACGAGTCGGTGGGTGGGAGAGAAGGCAATGGGGGGCTGGTGGTAGGCTGAAGAGAGGAGGGGGGCCCTGGGAACTCTCTGCCCAGGGCCCCCAAAATCTGGACCTGGACCTGGTTTCTCCTTTTCATCATGCGGTTTTTCTCTGTTTGCCAGGTACAAATCGCTGTGTCCCGAAACATGGCCCACCTGGGATGGAAGGCCCCATGATGGCGTGTCGGTGCTTTTGAAACATCTGGGTTATAAACCAGAGGAGTTCAAGATGGGCAGGTCGGTCTCTCGAGCTGGAGCCTGGCTGTGTCTCTCTCTCTCTCTCCTGGGAGCAGGACAGAGTCTTTGGGGGTCTTAGGGTTGCCAGCCTCCAGGTGGGACCTGGTGTTCCCCCGGAATTACAGCTCCTCTCCAGACTACAGAGATTGGTTCCCTTGGAGAAAACGCATGCTTTGGAGGGTGGACTCTCTGGCACTGTACCCGATTGAGGTCCCTGTTCTCCCCGGGCTCAATCCCACTGTCTCCAGTACCCAGCAACCCTACCCCTCCATCCCCTGCGGGTGACTAGGGAGGACCTGGCAACCCTATTAAAACTGATGTGTTTTATTTCCAGGACAAAAATCTTTATCCGTTTCCCTAAGACGCTGTTCGCCACGGAAGATGCCCTGGAAGTCCGGAAGCAGAGCCTGGGTGTGTGAGAGGTTCTTACCAGACGTCTTTTAAGTTTATGTGGTCCTGTTAAGCACCTGGTCTGGCTCACTCCCTGCTTCTGCTGTCCTTGCAAACCCGCCGTTGTTTGTTTTCTTCTCCAGCCACGAAGATCCAGGCGAACTGGAGAGGCTTCCACCAGCGGAAGAGATTCCAGCAGATGAAGAATTCAGGTGAGAAGGCGGGGACTCCACGTAGTTTCCCCTCTCCTCATTTGTCGATTTCTTCATCCCCGTCAGTGAGTGAAGCAGGATTCAGCCATCTACACCAGGGGTCCCTGACATGGTGGGGGACCCTTGACATCTTACCTGATGCCCGCCATGCTTTTAGACTGGGGGGGGGCAGGGTTAGGTGGGGCTTTTGCCCAGAAGAGCTTCTGATAGGCTGTTCAAATTAAAAGGCATCCTGTTCCACAGCCGTACCTAGCTAATCTTGCACCCAAGGCAAGGATAGAAAATTGCACCTCCCTATAATTTGATAGTAGTTATTTTGGTGAAAAGGTAATGAAGAGAAGGGAGAAGAAGAGGAGGAGATTGGATTTATACCCCGCCCTTCACTACCCGAGGGAGTCTCAGAGCAGCCTACAAACCCCTTTCCCTTCCCCTCCCCACAACAGACACCCTGTGAGGTAGGTGGGGCTGAGCGAGCTCTGACAGAAGCTGCTCTTTTTCAAGAACAGCTGTGCCAGAACTATGGCTTGCCCAAGGTCGTCCAGCAGGTGCAAGTGGAGGAGTGGGGGATCAAACCTGGTTCTCCCAGATTAGAGTCCGCACACTTACACCCATGTTTCTTTTCATTATGATATACTTTTTCTACGCCCCTCCGCTTTGTGTGCCCGAGGCAAGTGCCTCGCTTGCCTTGCCCTTGTCACAGCTCTGTCCTGTTAACCACAGCTTCTTCCTGAAATGTTGAAGGGTTACTGTTAAGACGTATGCATAACCACACTCCCAGCCGTTTTGTGTTTCACTCTGCCTCCTGCAGTAGCCATTTCATGGTTGACCCCGCCTTTTCCGGCGGTAGGGTTGCCAGATGTGGGTTGAGAAATACCTGGAGATTTTGGGGGTGGAGCCTGAGGAAGGTGGGGTTTGGGGAGGGGGAGGGACCTTATCAGAGTATGATGTCATAGAGTCCACCTTCCAAGGCAGATATTTTCTCCAGGAGAACTGGTCTCTTTTGTCTGGAGACCAGCTGTGATTAGTGTTCCCTCTAAGCTGAGTGACTGTGATCTAGCTCAGTTTTTTCGCCTCTGGCTCACCCATTTTTGTCTTAGCTCAGGAAGGATGGCTCCAGAGCAAACTAATTTATGCAGCAGCCGAATCACTCACTCACAACTTTAATGCCAGTAGCTCACATGGTAGAATTTTGGCTCACAAGACTCCACAGCTTAGAGGGAGCATTGGCTGTGATTCCAGGAGATCTCCAGTCACCACCTGGAGGGTTGGCATCCCTGTTGGGCAGCCGTTTCGTATTTCTGCCGACTGCCCCGTGTCAGAATTCCAAAGGTGCCGGCAGGCTCAAAAAGGGTACAGATGACTTTCTGACTTGCAGTTACCAAAACAAAATCAGTTAAATGAAGCGGCTGAACACCAATAGCGGCAGCACCAGACACCTGGTGCTTCCGAAGTCAAAGCCGCCGGAATGGTGGGGCTTTCTGGGAGCACGTTCCGGAATGGGTAGAGCCAACCAGAAAATTCCCTGCTCCGGGTTCACAGAGGGGCCGTAGTACAGAACATCTCCAGTGGTTTTAAGTGCTGATGCGGGCTCTGCCGTGAGCAAAGACAAAAAAGCACGACTGGCTGCCGGGGAGAATCCTCAAGAGTTTCCAGAGGGCCGTTTGGGGAGGCTTTTCTGAGTGTACCATTTTGTTCTTCTTCCATCATTTCCAGCCACCACTATTCAGTCCTGGTGGCGTGGCACCCTGGGACGCCGCAAGGCTGCCAGAAAGAAGTGGGCTGTCGGGATCATTCGACGGTGGGTAAAAAAACCCAAAACATTAAAAATCTATTGTCCTTGCTCTTGGGGGGTGAACCAGAGCAAGAACCCCCCTCCACCCCAGCATCACTCTCGTGCTGTGCATCTCAGCCTTGCAGGTTTGTCTGTGCCACTTTTGACGCTCTGGCTTCTTTGCAAGATTTTGGGAGATGGGAGGTGCCGGTCAGGGCAGGAGCCATGCCATTCCCTCCTAACCGAGGGCCTCCTCCTGCCTCTCCCCCCCGCCCCCACTCTCTTCAGATTCATCAAGGGCTTCATTTACCGGAACTACCCTCGCTGCCCTGAGAACGAGTACTTCCTCGACTACATCCGCTACTCCTTCCTGATGACCCTGAAGCGCAACCTTCCAAAGAACGTTCTGGACAAGTCTTGGCCAACCCCCCCACCATCGCTGCAAGAGGTACTTCCAGGGGGCGGGGACATTCCTCAGGCATTGGAGGGCAAAGAGGGCTTTACCCACAGAAATTCTTTCCATCCTTTCCTTCCGCCTTCGTGCAGCCCACCTGCTTCTGTTTGCCCCAGTCCAAGATCCTCTGCACAGACGTGCTGCACAAAACCAACGGGATGTGGGGGCTTGCGTGCAGTCAGGGTTTTGGATGATAGGATCAAGCCAAGGCCGATCCCGGTAAACACGTAGGAAGCTGCCTTGTACTGAATCAGACCATTGGTTTGTCAAGGATGTGGACAAAATCGAGAGGGTGCAGAAGAGAGCGACGAGGATGATCAGGGGTCTGGAGACTGAGCCCTACGAGGAAAGGCTGAGGGCCTTGGGAATGTTTAGTTTGGGGGGACATGACTACTCTCTCATTTGGAGGAGGGCAAGGAGCTGTTCCAGGTGGCGGCAGAGGATAGGACCCGAAGCAACGGGTTTAAATTACATGCAGAAAGGTATCAGCTGGATATTAGGAAAAACTTTTTCACAGTCAGGGTGGTTCAAAGGTGGAATCAGCTGCCTAAAGAGGTGGTAAGCACCCCTTCACTGACAGCTTTCAAGAAGAGGCTGGACGAATATTTGTCAGAGATGCTTTAGGCTGGTCCTGCATTGGGCAGGGGGTTGGACTAGGTGATCTGTATAGCCCCTTCCAACTCTATGATTCTATGAAAATCAGTATTGCCTGCTCAGGCTGGTAGCTGCTGTCCAGGATCGCAAGCAGAGGTCTTTCACATCACTACCTGGTCCTTTTAACTTGGAGACACCAGGGATTGAACCTGGGACCTTTGGCATGGAAAACAGAGACTCTTCCACTGAGCCACAGCCCTTCTCACTTTCCACTGATGATAATAAAACAGCTTAGGGCCGCTGTTTCCTGGTGTGAAAGGGACCCTGTTGGCTTCTTCACTGTGGCCTCTGAGAATTGACAGGCTCAGAACCTTCCTTGCTGGAGAGCTCAGCTTTTCTCCAGCCTTGATTCTACAGTCTGCCCCATGGGAGACCCAGGTAATGCCATTTCTTGGGATTGGTCTTGCAAATTTGGTAGCATTAAAAGAATTGCCCCCACCCATACTTTCCATGTCTTTGGAGCTCCCGTTCCAAAGGACAGGAGCAGGAAAAACCTGAAAAGAGATCAAAGGAGGAAGCCAGAAAACTGAAACAGAAGTCCGGTGACACCTTAAAGACTTGACAATATTTATTCCCGTATGAGCTTCTGTGAGACAGAGCTCACCTGGGAAGAAAGAAACCCATTTACCTCATTTATGCACACTGTTACAGGCAGGCAGGGGGAAAGAGGGAAGAGTTGAGCAGAGAGAAGCCAAGTATAATCAGGCGAGGTTCTCTGTGTGGGGACCTGACCTGCTTACATAGTTTATGTATCGGAGAGGTCAGAGGTTCTGGCCTGTCTCACATGCAGTGAAGAGAAAAACAAAAGGGCAGTAAAGTAGGGTCAATAACAAACTCGGCAAGGAAGAGGCCGGTTTGAAGCATGAAGACAATTGTAGTCCAGGGACAGGCAACCCCCGGCATGCAGGCTTGACAGTGATTTGCCAGGCCATTTTGCTTTGCACACAGGACTGAGCAAAAGCTGAATGTGGAAACCAGAGTCATCTGGTAAACTAGTTTGGCTTTTGTCCCGAGTTCAAATTCTGAATCCCCCATGGGCTCACCGAATGATGACGTGGGCAGATTTTATGCATTCGTATACTCCGTTCCCCATTGGCAACTTGAGAAGAATAGCTCTTGCACACCCCTCAGGACACCTGTGATAATGAACCTGATAACAGCGCACAGCATGTGGTCAGAGTATACACAATCAGTTTACCACCGATACTGTTACTCAGGGGTGCACTGAGCAGAGGGCAGGTACACCTGTAGAAAGACTCTCTTGATGTTGGCATCAACACATCGCTGTGCTAATCTCAATTCAAGTGTTCAGAACTCATGAAAGAACATTACAGAATGTTCCTTTTTTATAAAAGACTCCACTAAGGATCCGTGTCGTTCCTATGTGTCCTCAGTTATACCTGCAAAGTAACAACTCCATCAATCACATTTAATTTTCACTTAATGCTTTTTCTTCCGCGGAGGTTTGTAAATTCCACAGGTGAAAGGCAGGGAACTGGGTTCATCCCACATCCTTGACATTTGAAATGTCACACGGCACTCAAAAGAATCCCAACTAAATGAAAAAAGCCTTGAGATGCTGGGGGAATCTCTCAAATGGGGCATGATTAGCCCCAGTTTCCCCATTTCTGCAGGCCTGCGTCATCCTTTCTCCGAGTCAGCTCCCCAGCTCCCAGTAGAGGTCGTGGCTCCGGGGTAGAGCATCACTTGGCACGTGAGGTCCTAGGTTCAATCCCTGGCATTTTCAGCTAAAAGGAAGGACCCTCATCTGAGACACTGGAGACCTGCTACCAGTCTGAGTAGACAGTACCGGTTCTGATGGACCAGTGGTCTGATTCAGTATAAGGCAGCGTCATGTGTTCAACAGGGAAGAAAAAGTCTGCATAGAATGTCAGACTTTTAAAGATAATAAGGTCTGTGTGTGGGGGAAGTAACGTGGGTGAGAAGACATTCCAAGCCTCTGTTTCCCAAGGCTGGGACACCACCAGCGGTCCCTCTAAGCTGTGGAGTCTTGTGAGGAAAAACTCTGCTTTGTGAGCTACTGGCATTAAAGTTGTGAGCCAGCGATTTGGCTCCTGCGGAAATTAGCTTGCTCTGGAGCCATCCTTCCTCAGGTGAGACAAAAATGTGTGAGCTGGAGGCTAAGAAACTGTGAGCTAGCTCACACTGACTCAGCTTAGAGGGAACACCGGACACCACCACTGTAGCCTCCCTCACAGAAGCAATGGGATGCGTGTCTTCAGCAGGGGACACGAGCAGTCTTCGACTAAGAGGCGTTGGGGGATTGGTCCCCTGCCCCGAGTTCGAGTCTTGTTTTATTACAGCTGTCTCGGGGGAGAGGGGGGCAGCGTCGGCAGAGGGTGTTCCCCTCCTGCTTGCGGCTGCCACCAGCCTCCCTCTCAAGTCCCACACTTCTGCTTTTTCCTCCAGGCATCTCAGCTGTTGAGAGAGCTCTGCATGCAGAATATGGTCTGGACTTACTGCAAGAGAATCAGCCCGGAGTGGAAGCTGCAGGTAAGAAGCCATAGGAGCTCCCCCTCTACCTGATGTCAGGGTTTGGGGCGACACTGCTTTTATACCCATAGTCTGGGGTTTGGGACCCCAGATACCCCATCAGGAGTGAGGTTTTGATGGACAGCTGTCATTGGATGTTACTGCTTCGTCTCCTGCTGCTGTTGTGCCGAGTGGGCCGCTCGTGGCACGCCTCCACATGAAACGATCTCCCCTTTGGACACGGCCATCTGATCGTGGCTGTCCAGTCGCCTTTCAGTCGGCTGGCGAAGCTACCATGTCTCGGCTGCACTGACCCCGGCTCTCCTGCCTGCTTCTCCCCCTGCAGCTGGAGCAGAAAGTGGTGGCCAGTGAGATCTTCAAGGATAAAAAGGACAATTATCCTCAGAGTGTTCCCAGGCTCTTCCTTAACACCCGGCTTGGTAAGTGCTGCTTAGGCTGGGCCATGTTTTGAACTGTTGATGAGCTTCCCCTAACCGTCAGTTCCTCGTTTCTCTTGGCAGGGAGTGAAGACATAAATGCCAAAGTCCTCCAGGTGCTGGGGAATGAGGCGCTGAAGGTGAGCTTTTGGACCCTGCCCGGGTGATTTCTCCATCCGTTCAGCCGCTGCTGTGGTCACAGCTGCAGCTCAGAGGGCCCCGTTGGACAGGTCAAATGTAGGGATGGTCTTGGTCTTTCTCAAGGGAAGGGCAGTTAGAAGGAAGCCAGAAAGGCTTTCACGTACTGGCGCCTGAGAAAAGGGAGGCCCGGGCCACAAGTGAGGGCCCTCAGAATCCCCCGTCCCTCACAGCCTAGCTGTTGGTTAAGGGTTAGCCGCTGTTAGCCGTGGCACCAAAAAGACATGGTTTTTGGAAACAACCACACTTGTTTCAGTATGCCGTTCCCGTGATCAAGTACGACCGGAAAGGCTACAAGGCCAGACCTCGCCAGCTGCTGCTCACGCAGAATGCGGTCGTGCTAGTCGAAGAGTCCAAAGTCAAGCAGCGGATCGACTATGCCAACCTGACGGGTGAGCAAAGAGGGGTGTGGAGCATTTGCTAGCTTGAAGGCTGGGGTTCCCCTCTCAGCTGGAACTCCTGTTCTGCTTTCCCTGCTATCCTTGCCTGCAAGGTTGGCTGTTTGTGACTACCTGCCCCCCCCCCACCAGATAATTTTTCTGTTTGTTTCTGAGATGTTAAGGATAACCTCCATCTGATTTGCTGGTGGCACCGGGCAGGTTAAATGGCCGGCTGTCCTTATCCACTGACCTCTGCCTGGCTTCCGTCTGCCTCCTCAACTTCAGCTGCTTTTGTGGTTCAGTAATAATGTAGCTGTGCAGGCTGCCTTCTGGGGTGGTTCTTGTGCACCCTCTGGTAACAGTGGGGGGCAGAAACAGAGGCAGCCGGGCTTGCCCCACAAGAGAACTTCTCTGAGCCACATGGCCCTTCCTTGCTTTGCAGGCATCTCGCTCAGCAGCCTGAGCGACAACCTCTTTGTTCTTCACGTACTCCAGCAGGATAATAAGCAGAAGGTAACAGTTTCCATTCTTGGGCAACAGTCATGACATAGCGTGTTTGACTCTGACTTGGCATCTTGGGATGTGCAGCCATTGTCTACAATTGGGGGGGGGTGATTTGGGGGAGAGGGAACTTGCAGTGGCCTAGAACTTCCTCCCTGGAATGCTTGGCCATCCCAGAACCTGCCTGGAAAGACCTGTCGGGTTTGCTTTTCAGGGAGATGTTGTACTACAGAGTGATTTTGTGATTGAGACGCTGACCAAGATCGCCATCTGTGCCAACAAAGTGAACAATGTGAACATCAACCAGGGCAGGTGAGTTGCCCGGGGCAAGGGAGGAGCTTCTGGGAGCTCTTAAGTTGAGGCCAGGAATTTCTTGGCCGCGTCTACCTGCTGCTTTTACTGTCTTGTTAGGAGGCAAGAAAACCTGGTGCCCTAAGGCCTGTGAATTTTTCTGGCCGTGATTTCACATTTGGCTCTGTATCCTAATTAAGAGCCCAAATAGACCAGTGTAGCTCAAACTTGGCAGAGCTTGGGACCTAAGCAGGGTCAAAGTGGGCCGTGGTTGGTACTTGGATGGGGGACCACCAAGGAAGACCAGGGCTGCTATGCAGAGGATGGCAATGGGAAACCACCTTCTGCTCGCCTCTTGCCTGGAACACCTCATGGATACAGTCCCCATGAGTCTGTTATGACTCGACAGTATGTCTATCTTCTTTTCTGAATCTTGGTTATCATAGTGAGTCAAAGACTGTGCTGTTAACTGGAAGTTCCAAATTCTGGCATGTGGCTCTCTCTCTCTCAGGTCTGTAATGTGGCAATGACAGCAGTAATCTAATTTATAGGGCAACGGTAAGGATGTAGAGGAAGCACTTTGGGAATTGCGGGGATGAAGGAGCAGTGCATTTATCTTATCCTTCTCATCTCATCTTGCCAGTGCTGTGCTGGTTGCGCAAGGACTGTAGGTTGTGCCCGTTTGCGTAGTAGGAATAGCCTACACTGTGGCGTCTTCAAAATATTGTGAAACTTAGCTAAGGCAGAGTTGGAATGCCTTAGTCAGGGTTGCTGTGAACTCTTCTTCCTTCTCTGCAGCATAAAATTCACTGTTGGACAAGGAAAAGAAGGCATCATTGATTTCACGTCAGGATCTGAACTCCTCATAGCCAAAGCCAAGAACGGCCATCTTGCTGTGGTGAGTGCCGAATCGCTCAGAGCCTTGCTTGTATGCCGAAAGGAGGGCCATTCCACCTCCTCTCGGACTGCTTTCCATAGATTACTTCCTTCTCTTAGACAGCATGTGCCGCTCCTGTCCAGCTCTGTCTGGTTCCTCCCATCCAAAACTTGAGCTTTTGGTTTGCCACAAACTTCTGTTGCCTTGTGTCCATTCTGCTATCCGTTTGTGGAGCAGCCAAATGCTTATTCCCCCACGACCTGCAATGTGCAGCCACCAAGGAGTCCTACCCTACCTAAATTCCTTTTTTCCAACAGCTGCCTTTGATACGTGATCTTCCTGGATTATGATGCCAGGTTTCTGATTTTAACAGGCTTGGGAGCAGAGCTCCTTGTTGGCTAAGCTAAGAGAGACGGCCATCTCTGGAGGCAAGGGCTTTGGACCGACGGTCGCGAGCAGTGATAAAACCTGCCATCTCTTTTGTTACCTGTTGTCTCCTCCCTCAGGTGGCTCCTCGCTTGAATTCTCGATGACGAAAAGTTGCCCGCTGGCAAGGACTTCCCTCTGACTACTTCCTGTTATCTTTGGCTGGACCTTTTCCCTGCCACTCTTTCCGGAGGAGGTGCGGGGCTGCTTTACTGAAATCCTTTTATCGCTACCAAAGACCTGCATATCCAAAGAACCCACCTTTTAATCGTATCCTTGGTTTACATCCTACCGGGCAAAAGCCATCCTTCTTCCTTGTAGCACGTGTGGCCTGCGCGGCCCCATCGACTCCCGATGCTCAGCAGCGAGCGAGAGAGGGGGGAAACCTGCAGAGTTGTATCGGCCAATTTAGTGAAATGCCAAACTTTATATTACAAAACATTCTATGAAGAATTTTCCCCCTCTCTTTTAAGATTTTTGATGCTTTGGATGAAAATACTTAAAAGCCATAATGTATAAAGGAGTACATTTTGTAAATACGTCCGCTCAGATCACGTTAGGGGATGTTTGCACTACAGAGATCATTATTTTGGACCGGAAGGGTTGTGGCACTCCCGAGTCTTTCGTTGCCTTTCCTGAATTCATGGGGGCTCTGCCAGCTGCAATGTCCTGTCCCGATCTAGTTCAGGGTTCCCCCAACGTGGCAGCCATGGACCTCATGATGCCCACCTATGCTTCCACCGGTGCCCGCTGTGCTTTCCAGAAAGTGGGGAGAACTACTGTAAGGCAGGGGCTGGTAATTGGCTGCCCTCATTCAGATGAAAGGGTCCTCCACAGTTGCAATAGCAACTTGCAATAGAAGGGACTGGGTGAACTGGGAAGCACCTGGATGTTCTTTCATTAGTTTATGGTTCCAGTACCCCCTTCACACTCTCCTTTTTATTCCCCTTTCCTCCTTCCCAGGCTTTCCTTCTATCCCTTTTATTCCCCTTCTGTACTGCATTTGGAACGTGAGAAGTATTGCCATTTTAAGCTAACTCTCTGCCTCCTGCTGCAGCCATTTGGGAGCAACGCTCAACACCCAACAATTCCAAAGGTGCCCAACGGGCTTGAAAAGGTTGGGAACCCCTGGGCCAGTTCTGTAGAACCACCTGTCCTTTTCTTAAACCCCATTCCCAGTTCACTTCAGGAATGCCTTTTCAAAATGCCACTCTACAAATGAGCAGGTCGTGTTTAGCTGTTGCTGGCAGAGCCCCGCTTTCCGGAGTCACAAGTGCTTCAAAGAGAATGTAATTTTTTTTTTTTAAAAAAAGCAACATTTATTGCTGCTACAACACTAATCTCCATTTTGGACAACGGCAGTCATTCACCAGTTATTTCCCCTCTTTATTTACTAGCACTTTTATGTCAAATAGTTCTTTTGGCACACCTGATTGATGCACACAATGTCGACTGATTCAGAGGTTTTGCCTTTTTAATAATCGATCTGCGCTTGATTCATTCTAACTTTTTTATAGGACAAAATTTAGCCAGAGAGTAATGAAGTTCTGTTGCCACGTCCCACTAAGACAACTGAGGGCTGTGATTTTTGTTCAGCTGTCCCCCCTCCGCCATGTTCACCCAACCTTCGTGGGCAGGAGGAACAACTTTGGTACAAAAACCTGGAAACAAGCTTCTTCTGCGGTCCCACCTGTAAAAGGTTTCTTTACGGCAGGCCAAGTTGCGTTACCGGCTAGAAAGCTTGTGCATGACGTATCATTTTTGTTTCTCTGCTGAAGGCCCTAACTGGTGCCAGTGGTCTCCAAAGGCCCAGTGGGTTTTCTTTTCCTGTTTGGGGATAAATGCTGTTTATGTTGTCATGTACATAAGATATAATGCTCTATGCACTGTGCTAGGTAAATCAAGATTATACTTGCCAAATAAATTTTTACTAAAATTTTGTGGGTGTTACCAGCAACTGATTTAAAGTATCCTGCTTTAATTAGACACATTCAGTTCATTTTTAAAGGAGACCATATTGATGGTCATTTGTGTCTTTGGACACACTCGAATGCCACCCTCTGCTCAAGTCAGACACCACTGAAATAGTTCTGTGTTCCACCCTTCCCATGGGCACAAGAAGTTGGGCCTGTCCACTAATACAAAAGCTTCACATTTGGAAGGAATGCAAGGGAAGCTAGGAATTCTGCTCTGCTGTCCATGTGCACAGCTCCTACTATGAGACCCTGCATTTCTTAGTCCTACTATTACACTTGTTCTTTGCTTTTATTAAGTCAAAGGGGGGGAGGGGTTAGGACAACACTCTATTATTTTCTTTGTAAGAATTTATAAACAAATACTAGCTAAGACAGAGATAATATGAGCAGAAATCAGATGCTCATTTTGCAGAGGAGCTTATTTGGTCACCTACGAAAAGAACATGTGCAATGCTGGATGTTATGGTTGGCATTCCCTAATTAAATCAAATCAGCATCAAATCAGATGAAGCAATCGCAAGGAAAAGGTTTCTACATATGATAAGGGAGTGAAACTGTCTCGCAAGCCATTTCAAAAATGACTGATGAGGAACAAGGTTCTTACCTTTTTGCATTTTAGTCCCAGTTAAGACCCACCCATGTTTACTGGATTTGTTAAGAAGGTGCCCATCTGAACAGAAGCAGCCTTCCCCACTCTTGACTAACTGTAGGGAATGGCCAAGAAAGCTACTGCAGAGAAGACACAGCTTCCTTGTCGTTACTCTTGCATGGTAGCTCATGTCCTTCTGGGGACGCCCTCTGTTCCCATCAAGGCTGCACTTCTCATGCCACAAAGCATGCCAGTTATGGGAACAGTCAGCCCATGTTGGTTCAGTGGTTGGATTAGGTCTTGGGAGACCCAGGCTGAAATCCCTGTGTGACTCTGGGGGGGTCTACTGAGTACTCCTCCCCCAAGCTTCCTGCTTTTCTGGTGTCAGAATGACCATAGCAAATCTTTAAACCACCCTATTACTTCATAACAGTATTAGCTGCCTACATTGCTGCCTCTGGGATGTCCATCAGAAAGGGCAATGCAGCACAAAATGGCTCCTCTTCTCCGGGGGAGGGAGAATACTGATGGTGCTACCAATGACAGCCTCATTCTCACAGAGAGATGAGTGTTAACCTGTTACCATTGTAATACACACACACCCCCAAGGAGGATGGGAAAAGTATGTCAGGAAAGTGTATCACCTGCGCAATGGTAGCACCTTTATCTTGTTCCTTAGGCCCTGGGAATTTCTTTAGCGAGGAACATCCTCGTATGTTACAGCCTGGCTGCGGGTTTCCCACCTCCACACGTTTTAAAGATGATGCCTGATACAAACTGAACTTCTCAGGTGATTGTTTCAGGGGATATGAATGGGTTAAAAAAATCCACTGGGCATCAAGGCAAAATATAAAGTAAGTAAATAGACAAACAGCCACAATTCAAGAAAACCACTCCAATGTTGTCTTATTCATCTAGCAGGCAAACGAGCAACCTAAATGGAAAGGGAATGGATGCTTATCACATGGGTAGGTGATACAGCAGTTCCCTGGGAATTCTTTTGGCACGCCACTAACCAAGGTCTTTCTGCTCTGGTGTGTGTCATGTGCCACCAAGTCTCAGCCAACTTATGCTGATCTTCTAGGGTTTTCAAGGTAAGAGATGTTCAGAGGTGGCTTGCCATTGCCTGCATTGCGACCCTGGTATTCCTTGATGGTCTCCCATCCGAATACTAACCAGGGCTGGCCCTGCCTAGCTTCTGAGATCTGATGAGATCTAGGTCAGGGCCTTTCAGCGCTTTTTGCTGTTGTTGTTCAGTCGCACAGTCGAGTCCGACTCTTCGCAACCCCATGGACCACATCATGCCAGGCCCTCCTGTCTTCCATCTTGCTCTGGAGTTTGCTTGATTTCATGTCCGTTGCATCGATAACACTGTCTAACCATCTCATCCTTTCTTCTTTTGCCTTCAATCTTTCCCAGCATCAGGGTCTTCTCCGACTGGAAGAAGGCAAAAGCTGGGGAGTGTCAATTCTTACTGAGCCTAAATCTACCCGCCCCCCGCCCCATTGTGTGAGAGATTTCCCCCCACAATTTGAGCTTGTTTCGATCAATGCAAGTTGTCCATTCATTCCCTTCAGGCCGGAGATGTCAAAAATGATCAGAAATTCATTTTGCGTTACTGAAAGAAGCTGAATTGGCAGTATTCTCAAAGCTGTATCATTTATTCTCCCACTCTACCAAATCAACACTATGACTATTTAGGTGGAAGGGAGACATACTACCGTTTTCTTTTCTTTTTGCTCAACGAATTGGAAGCCATTTGAAAGAGTACATTGCTTGTGTATGTGCTCCTTGTTCTGCACTGTCACCTCTGGAAAAAGAGAGACTGCAGGTTTTCGTGTTGTTCTAGGTAACGCTGACTGCAGGGCAAGTAACCTGTTTCTAAGCCCAAGTAATAAAAATGCCCCAACTGTTGACATTTCCATTTTTAATTTTTTTATTTTTCCAACTGCACTAAGATATACTTATTTGCTTCACCTTGTGACACCACAAATATTTGAAATTATTTCTTGAAAAACGAAGTTTAAAATTTCATAAATATAACCAAACAGTACAATTTCTGTGTGTGGTTTCGATAATGCATGTTATGTTGATGTAGCGGAAGTTTCAGGGTCCCCATCCCCCCACCCCAAGAAAAAAAAATGTATGGAAAATGTTTCACTCTCAAACCACTTCTTGTTGAACCTGTGCTGTGTCATCCTCCGAGTAAGGAAGCAGCAGCTATTTCCTATTCTGTGCCTACATGAACTGACCCTGGCACAAAAGCTGAGTGCGGGAAATAATACGTTTGTTTGGGGGGGACAGATACCAACACACTAACAGCCATCTGAAATGCAACAGTGTCACATAAAATAGCTAAGAGGGGTCCTTAGAAACAAATATGATTCCAGCTAAAGACAAGGAGAGGGACAGTGCAGTGAAGTTAAAAGCAAGCAGTCTTAAAACAAGTTCAGCAACCAGGCTAGATGGGGACATGTTTGCCATGAAGGGGAGAAAGGGCTATTAATGCTTGGCTCATTAGCTTGGGAGTGCAGCTGCCGCTTCTGGGTGGGCATCTGCCACCATGGCACAGGGGGGAAAATGTCAAGGAACCAGGGCACCCATTTCACGCTGGCACTTCTGGCAGCAGCCTTCCCCTCCCCCGTGAAAAGGCCATGTCGGGGTCTTGCCCTGCCGCTACCTCCCATCTGACTCAGAGCTCTTGCAAATCTGGACCTGGACCTGAGAGCTGTATCAGGCTGCTTTGCTGCTGCATGCATCATTTGGAATTCGAGCCACCTGTGCCCAGACAAAGGGGTTACTCACACTCCCATTTTCCTGCCCGACATCACCACCCTCTCCTCCTGGTAGTGAGTCAAAACAGCAGTGACTTTGTTCTCAACTATTCCACAAGGGACAAGAGAAACAAGCTACGGTGGGCTAAAGGCAGACCCCCTTCCCTGCTGGTAAGCCACACACCTCTGTGAATGACAAGCGGCTGGCTCCAGGGCACGTGGCCCCATTTTATCTGCACAGTCAGGAGTGGTCAAGAACTAGTAGTGGCTTGCTAAACCAGCGGCGAGCGCCATGCCCAGCCCTTACAGTGGAGACGAGCCAGTCGAGGATGGTGCTGTGAGGGTCAGGAAAAGTCTGCCAGGCAAAGACTGGGGAAGGCGCCTTCTTTACAAAATGCAGCCTGGAAACCCCGAATGCATTTGAGTTGCCAAGAGACAGCAACTGGACTGTCCAGATAGTCACAGCGTCTCAAAAAGGGATGCAATGTTTGAGACGTCTCCCCCAAAGGAAAGGGTTACCAAACACGTATGAGCCTGACGCACACAAGCCTGTCCCCCAGATCCCAGGAGGAGAAAAAGGGCTGCTCCAAAGCCCTGCTAGCCAAGAGCTCTCTTCACTTAGAAGATGCTCACGTAGCATCTGGTGCAGGAGCTCTTCCACTCAGCCACAGTCTCTCCCCTGGTTTGACCCAGATGGACATTAAGGGCCGTTAGGAAAGGGGGCTGCTAGCCCTGCCTGCTGATCGCCAGCAGTGGAAGCCTTTTCCCAGTTCAGAAGAGAGTCGGAGGTGCACAATCTTTACACAGCATTTTATTTATCCAACACTCTCGCTGCTCAGTTCAAGGGGAAAGCCCAGAGGAAACTTAAAGGCAAGGAGATAGTTCAGACAAGGTGGATGGTGCGAGGAATCACCAGGAAAGAAGACTGAAGCGACACAAGAAAGACTTGGGGGGGGGGGTTGTTATGTAGGATTTCCCCACAATCCCTGCAGTGTTTTGCCAGCACACGGCTGAAAGGGACCGAACATTGCTTACAGCTGAGAACTTTAAAAGAAAGAGTTGGTAGAAATCAGAGAGGGTGGTTTTCAAGGGTGTGATCTAGCTCAACCTAAATGCAAGCTCCAATGAGCAGTCTTCTGGGTATGCCTCTCTGCTTTACTGGAACTTCCTTAGGTCGAAACACTTAAGCAGACGAGCCACCCAAAATGGGTTCAGGGCCCAAGTTTGTGCGTGACATACAGCTACTCATTTAGATCTGCACAGTCTCGTTTTGGGACATTCTAATTAAGTTCCTGGCAACGGCTCTCCCTGAAATCTCTCTTTCTCTCTCTTTCCCCCTGCTCCTTGTTCTACCTGCATCTCTTGCTAAAACAGCTACCCGGGAAAAGTAGCGGTAGTATTTGGCATCATTTTAATTTAGGGTTGTTTTATTTAAGTTTAATGTTAATTCCATGCTGTGTTTCAGTAAGAACAATACAGATCCTGTATCTGTGGCTCCAGTCAGATATCCAGTAGTACAAATTAGCTTCAAGTTACACATACTGAACAAAAGAGGTTGAGCTAGCGAAGAGGGGAGGGGGGGTAGGGGAGAGAAAAATATTGAACACACATGCAGGCTGTTTTTTTTTTTTTTTTAAACGCCACCTTCAATGCTAACCTGCTTGGAGGGAAAATGAGAAGGCAAGAATGAGCAGCCACGGATTGCTGAACTGCTACCAGCACTGTCTGTCGCAGCAAGACCTCAGCACAGTTTGGTTTTTCCGTCTGTCTGTTGGTGGTGTTCTTTTTTACAGCAAAACCATGACAAAGAACTGTTTCAATGCAACCTGTAACTTCAAGCTAAACGCCCAATTAATTTTAAACACTGGTATAAAATTGTTTAAACAATTATAAAAAAAAGAGAGGAAAAATAAATTGCCACCGCGTGCACCCTTTGCACAGTGCAACAAAGCCTCCTCTAGGATTTCTAACGGCTTCCAGATGTCACCTTCGACCCCCTGACAGAAGACCACAGAGTGACACGAGAGAGAAAAAAAAAAAGCCTCTATGCGGCCCAGTCCGGTTAGTGTCTTAAAGAAACTGAACACTGGCACCAGTCAAATCCACAGACATTCACTCTTGCCTTTAAAGAAATTTTCAATTGTGTAAAAAAAATTTAAACCAACAGGGCAGGAACCTAAATTCTGGGAGCCACCGCAAACAATCGATTGGATGGTTCCCAGTGACACTGAGGGGCTGGGGAGGGCGGGGGGAGGAAGAGTTGAGAGGGGACAGAGATGGGGGGGGGTCTCTTATTGGCCTTTATGTCTCACTGGTTCTCATCTTCCACATCCTGCAGCGCTTCTTTACTCTGTTCTTCACCTGGAAAGGAAAAAAATAACAAATAACGTCGAGTCAGTCCAAGGCTTGTGCGAGAAGATAAATGGAGAAAGAATGTGTTAGCAGCCATGCCTGCCCAATATAAAATACAAAAAAACAAACAAGCAAAACAAAACAACTAGCCCCTAATCCACTGTTCCCTCTAAGCTGAGTTAGTGTGAGCTAGCTCACAGTTTTTTAGCCTCCGGCTCACACATTTTTGTCTCAGCTCAGGAAGGAGGGCTCCAGAGCAAACTAATTGATGCAGCAGCCAAATTGCTCGCTCACAACTTTAATGCCAGTAGCTCACAAAGTAGAATTTTTGCTCACAAGACTCCACAACTTAGAGGGAACATATGTCCCAATCCATGGAATAGTTCTCATTATAACCAGCCCAGTAAGCTTTCCAGTTGCTCCTAACAAAAGGTATTGTGTGGATTGTGGGTAAGCTCTGCTTTCCTGCTGGTTCTTGGCATCTTCCAGAGAACTCAGCCTGCCACAGATGAGGACAGGGCATTCGGCACTGGAGTAACTGATATGTGGACAAGGAAACGACCCCGTGGGAATGCAAAGACAAGTCAAGGGAAAAATACAAGGTACAAAGCCCCAGCTTTTATGTCTGGGAAAAGCTTGCCAGCCACCAAAGTTAAGTTTCACATCACTCCCATCATCAACAGAAACCACTTTCACGTTTTCAAAATCATCCCCTCTTGCAGTGAGAAGAAAAACACAGTTTCGGTGTCTTGGAAGCAATACAGTGTTAGTCCAGCCTGCAAACCTGCAACTTTGCAAGCAAGCCCCGCACATGGGAGGGTAGCTGAGGAACCCTGGGCCCAAGGACACGTATAGTTATTGTCATCCTCACGCGCTTCCTATTAATTTGGAGTCACCTGACCAGACTGGAGCATGCAATGAAAAAAAACAACACCCAGCTTATTCGACTGTGCTCTGTCACGGACAAGTCATGCGCCTGGCTAAACACACACGCATACACACACACCACTGCCATACACACACACAGTTCCCTAATATCAGTGAACACACATCAAATGTTCGAGACAAGCCCATGTCATGCAGAAGTACTGCATTCGGCACTCCAACGCAGTCCTCTCAACAGTTACAAGGAGCTTGTCTCGGCAGAGAATATGACCATCAGGACTGCAGCCAATGAAAGGGTAAGCCCAGGAGAAACCAATGAACCAGAATTTAATGTTTGCAGTTAAGAGGATGAACAGAAAAAATCCAAGCATGCTCTGGTGTCCTATCACCAGAGTACTAGGTGAACAGCCAAGCATTTCAGAATGCCTATCCAGCCCAGAGCAGCCAGAATAACCCCAGGTTAGATCAAGTTCATCAGAGATTTGAAATGGAAGCATGGTTGGCCACGGTTAGTACCTGGATGGGAGACCACCAAGGAAGACCAAGGTTGCAATGCAGAGGCAGGCAATGGCCAAGCCACCTCTGTTGGTCTCTTGCTTCGAAAACTGCATGAGGGGTTGGTTTAAGTCAGCTGCAACTTGACAACACTTGAATATCCAGTCCTGCCACCAAATTGCAACCAACTTATGGAGACCCTGCAGGGTTTTCAAGGCAAGAGACACTGAGAGGTGGTTTGCCACTGCCTGCCTCTGTGTAGTGACTGTAGTCTTCCTTGGTGGTCTTTCCATCCAAATACTGACCAGGGCTGACCCCTCTTAGCTTCTGAGATCTGATGAGGTTGTGCTACCCTGGGCTAACCAGGCTCATTGGCCTTGAATTACAATGAGGCTGGAGGGGGAAGAAGAGAGTGCACTCAACCCCAGAAGAGATCCAAGACACAAGCGGGATTAGTGAGAGACGAAAACTGAGATGTTCACAGAGTCATCATGAAGACTTACAAAGTAGGATTTAGAAAATGAACAGGTGAAATCCTTTAGGAATCTACACAACAGAAAAGGGGAAAAACCAGGAATTACAGGGAAGATACAAACATAACAAATGAAGAACACGAGTTCAGTATTTTGAGCAGCGTGAAATGGGGAGGGGGGGGTCCAGTTTCGCTTCTGCAGGCATCAGGTGGCAAACAGACCAGAACACAGGAAGCCAAGAAGTATGCATATCTGGGACCACCTCAGCCATTTCACACAGTTGTTCAGTTGTTACTAGAAATACTGTCAAAAGAAACTCCTTTTCTAGTAACCTGAAGATGGAACACACACACCAAACCTCCAAGGGAATTTGCAATTATGTACTAGTCCACTGTCTTTCCTAAGAAGGAGCAATTAAGGTGACGATTAATCCTGACACATTACTTCCAGAAACACTGTCTTGTGGAAAGTATGATGCATAAGCCAAGCCACTGGCGGAATATGGCAACCTGACCACACATTATTTTGGACAGGAGGGTTTGTATTAGGGGCAACAAAGACTTCCCACAACTACTTGCAGGCTATGGCTGGGAAAGCAAAGGCAGGCAGGCTGATTACCTCTACAGAAACAAGACTCCCTGTTAGCTTTGCAGCAGGGAACTTCCAAAAGAGGGCACAATTAACTCTCACACCGTGCTGTCCTCATTCTGCAATCTAGCCAGAAACTCTAACGTTAGATTACGCAGAAGCATCAACTGGTTACTCACCATCACCCTGCATGTCTGAAGTCCATAGTGTCAGATTATCACGTAACAACTGCATGATAAGTGTAGAATCCTTATAGCTTTCTTCACTCAGTGTATCCAGTTCTGCGATAGCATCATCAAAAGCTGCTTTTGCCAACCTGCAATAAACACACTGTGTGATCACCAGAATCTGGGCGGAGAGGGCAACACCTTGAGGGAGGTCGAACAGGGCCTGTACCTGCATCTCAAGAGTGGCCCCCCATTCCCCCTGAGAAGCCTCTACCACAATGAGAGCTGATGGAGAAAGAGAAAGTCACATTCCTCTTGTCACACATGATACATGCTCTCCAGTCCAAATTCTTGGGTTTAAGGAGTTCCAAATGAAATCATTCTCTCTCTCTCCTTGACAGAAACACCAGTCAGTGCAGCAAAGCCATAGGTATGTGAAAGTGTAATTGTTTTAAAGCAGAGTTCCACTGTCCCTTGCTGTACTAACTAATTCAGCTCTTTTAAAGAAGAGATTATAAACTTATTATTTACATTGTGAAAAGTTGCTGATGTGAAGGAGATGCGAGAAGTAGTAGAAATTACCTCAGGTTCTACTCTCCCTCTCCAGGCTTCTTCTAGAATAGCAGGACACAATCCAGCACAGTTATTTGTTAAAATCACCTTACTGACCACTCACAATTCATGCCATAACTAAAATCAACTCAGTCACTGCTACTGGAAGGTGAGATGGTGTGGGTGGGGAGCTGAGAAAACATCTGGCCATCACCATGGGAGATTAATATTTTAAATAAATAAATAAAGGCTCACTTTATCTTCAGTGCTGCTCAGTCTCAATGTAAAGGCTTTGGAAGAGATCATTTGTGATTTCTGAGCTGACTGTCACCACTAGGCTGATGTCATTCACCTTTAGATTTCTTTGTCTGGAGTGCCTGATGCTGATATAAATGCTCCAAGCCAGTTAAATGGAGGACAGCATTTTTACAGAAGGAATAGGAATATGGGTAAAACAGCACCAAGGGGGTACTTTTTAATATTCGGAATAGGGTCGCTTGTAGTTTTTAATACTTCTGTGTATACTGGGAAGGCGGTTTTCTCTTGTCTTCTGCTCCCAGCTCATACCGCATTGTTTACTGGCCATATTATAATGTTTTAATCTCATTCTTTAATGGGAGCTCGGTTTACTCCTATCAAACTCAGATGCCTAATGGTGTAATCCAATTGTATTGCATTTGCTTTTATAACTCTGTAACTTGCCTTGAGTTTCAATGAGAAAGATGACAAATGAAATAAAGATTGTTAAGGCATCCAAATTTGGACATCACAGTGATCTGGGAGTTAGACAGCCCTTGCATGCATGAGTGGAAGAGGGAGGGAGCACACAAGCCCAGAAGTTTGAGGCTCAGTCACACCAACAGAGGGGTATTTGTTCTGCAGTTTCCTGACTGGATTGATGTATTATTATTTTGAGGAGCTGTAAGGAGCCTCGAACTATGGAAAGGTGAGAGAGATATTCCTAAATAAATAAACGACAGCAAGACACATAGTGGCAAATGAGATTTTAGGCAAGTGTGAAGTGATGCACGCTGGGGCCACAGAACCTAACTCCACATGGGTATGACCTGGTGGCTAGGGAAGACATTTTGGATTACAGTCAGTAGGACAACACTGAACCCATATGAATCTACAAAAGCTCTCTGCTCATCTTTGCAGCCCCTACTTTGGGTGCCTCCCCCAACTAGATGGCTGTCTGCATGAGAAAGGGCCTTCTCGGCTGTGATGCCGAAACTGAAGCTCCCTCCCCAGGGAATTTCATCCGTCCCCCTCAATCTTCATCTCCCACCAGAGGATGAAGACCTTTCTGTTTGTTTTGGCATTCACTCGCTGGCCCTCCTCCCCTTTTGCATATTTGTTTAAAATATTTAATATATTTTTATTTTAAATGCTGTTTTAAATTTTGACATGTTTTAATTCTTGCTGCCTTGGGGACCCTGAATTGGGTAGAAAGTTGGCATGGAAACATTCTAAATAAATAATGAATGAATGAAAAGGGCAAATTCTGTGCTAGAAATGATTAAGAGACAAAACCCGTCAGTTTCATAATGCTGTTGTACAGATCAATAGCTGACCACATTTAAGACACTGTGTATAGTTCTGGTCGCCCATCTCAAAAAGGCTATGCAGAGCTAGAAAATGTGCAGGAAAGGGCAATACAAATGATTGCTTCCCACCTTGGAAAGGCTAAGGCTTTTTAGTCTAGAGACAAACAGTGTGGAGAGAGGGGAGATTATGCACTGTGCGGACAAAACTTCTTCCCACTCTCCTGAAACACTAGAACCCCATGAGCCTGGTGGGCAAGAGATTCCAGATAGACATGCAATCAGGGGTCTTTTCGGGGGGGAGCGCACCGGAGCTCAGCTCCGGGAGCTCAGGAGCCAAGCCCCGCCCCCAGCCGGCGTCCCAGAGAGTCTTTCAGGCAGCCGAATGTCAATTTCAGCTCCATTATATCCTATGGGCCATTGAAGTCAATGGTGAAAACATAGGGTATATTCTGGGGGCTGGAGGGGAGGGGGTTTGAGGGAGAGGCTCGAAACTCACAGGATAGCTGATGGAGCCTCTCCCCAAGATACCCACCAAGTTTCAAGAACATTGGACCAGGGGGTCCAATTCTATGGGCCCCTAAACAGGTTGCCCCTATTCCCTCCATTGTTCTCTATGGTGGGAAAAAAATAACTTTTTTTCCCACCATAGAGAACAATGGAGGAAATGGGGCAACCTATTTGGGGGCCCATAGAATTGGACCCTCTGGTCCAATGTTCTTGAAACGTGGTGGGTATCTTGGGGAGAGGCTCCATCAGCTATCCTGTGATCTTGGAGCCTATCCCTCAAACCCCTTCCCCTCCAGCCCCCAGAATATACCCTATGTTTTCACCATTGACTTCAATGGCCCATAGGGTATAATGGGGCTGAATTGCCACTGAATTTCTTTTATTCCCTCCTTTCCTTCTTTCTTTTTCCTCTTTCCCTCATTCTTCTCTCCTCTCCTTCCTTCCTTCCTTCCTTTTCTCTCTTTCTCTCTTTTTTCCCACCTTCTTCTCTTCTCTTTTTTCCTCCTTTCCCTGTTTCCCTCCTTCTTCCCTCTCTTTCTTTCCCTCTTTCCTTCCTTCTTTCCTTCTCTCTACTCTCTCTCTTTCCTTCCCTCTTTCCTCCTTCTGTGGCCCAACTCTCATGAGAAGGAGTTTAAACTTTAAACCCCTTCTCTCTTAGCTCCCCCACCCAGACCAGCTGGGGAAGGGAAGGGGAGGCTTTTGAAGATGCTTCCCCCCCTTTTGCTTCCCCTTCTGACATCACTTCCGGTGATGTCAGGGGGCGTGGCATATGCTAATAGCCTAATAGCTCATTAGCATACCATATGCTAATGAGCTCCTGCAGCTGTTCTTCTACGAAAAGACCCCTGCATGCAATGCATAATTCACTTGTGGCTTTCATTGCCACAGTATGTAGCAGTGGACATCATCTATAACCAGGGCTTTTTTTGTAGAAAAAGCCCAGCAGGAACTCATTAGCATAATAGGCCACACCCAACAGCAGAAATCTATTTACATATTAGGCCACACACCCCGACAGCACAGCTCATTAGCATATTGGGCCACACCTCCAGAAGTGTGGTCATCAAGCCACACCCACCTTTTGCTTCTTATCCTGTTTACCTTGTTTGTTGTCAAAACCCAGGGCTTTTTTGGTAGCAGGAACACCTTTGCATGTTAGGCCACACACCCCTAATATAGCCAATCCTAATGAGTTTCTGTGGTTGGGTGTGGCCTATTATGCTAATGAGTTCCTGCTGGGCATGGCCAACTTGGGAGCCAGCCAGAACTCTGTTCCTGCCCAAAAATAGCCCTGCCCATAATAAGCAAATGCCTGGAGGCACTGTACCAGAAAGCCTGCCGGGGGGGGGGGGGGGAACAGGGATGAGTTTGACCCATGTGCTGTGGGCATTCTTGGTATCAGGAGGCTGGACTATTCGTTTCCAAATTCAGTTTGGGGCGCTGGTTATAATCTTTAAAGCTCTTCACGACCTAGGACACACATATCTGGAAGAAGCCTCTCCCCATGTATCCCCCTGAACCCGACTGTGGTCTTCTGGTTGCCATTTTATAAGCTGTTGCCCTGCTTCAGTTGGCCCACTTGGGCATCTACTAGGGTCTGCTCCTTCTCTATTGCGGCTCCCACCTTGTGGAATGGGATCCATAAGGTGAAGGGGCCACCATCCTTAGAAGTTTTCAGGAGGCACTGCAAGGCCCTTTTATCTGCAAGGGCTTTTAATGGAGGCATTCCCTCAGGGAGAGGGTCTTACTGCATTGCGTATGGTTTTAATCTTGGAACTGTGATTTGCTTTGAGTCAGAAGGGAAAGGCAAGGGACAAATATAAAGCCACTAAAGACCAAGATTCTCACTCATGAATAAAGAGAACAGATGTATGTACGCAGAGGGAAGTTTCAGAGGCCTAATGCTGAGTGAAGGCCTTAGAAGAGAAACAAATCAATAGCACTAGAGTACTTTCTAAGCTTTCCATTATTCATGAAAAGGGAGGAAAGATGCCACTCGGTAGCTGGTGAAGCACTGGCAAACCTACCCCCCCCCCCCCGCACTCTCCCGCATTCGGAGCACTCACCTGCAGGCACGGTCAGGAGAATTAAGAATTTCATAGTAGAAAACAGAGAAGTTGAGGGCGAGGCCTAGGCGGATAGGATGTGTTGGAGGAAGTTCTGTCATTGCAATATCACTAGCAGCTTTATAAGCCACCAGGCTGTTCTCAGCAGCTTCCTTTCTGTCATTTCCTGTGGCAAACTCAGCAAGATACCTGTGGTAGTCCCCTTTCCTGTGGAGGGGAGGGGGCAGAAAAAAGGACTGAAATGCTGGCAACTACTTCCAATACAAATATATTACCCCAACAGAGACCAGGATCTACATTAATAAAGACATGACGGCCTTCTATCAGGTAAGAGGGACTTTGGTTAATAAGACCAGATGCCGGCTCTGGGAGCTACCAGAAAACCTACTTTGTGGCTGAGTAAAACGTCTTTTTTTCTTTGCTACCTCCAATAAGCACAGATGGTGGTAGCGCTCAAGAAACAACTGTCTGCAGCAGACTCATGCTCGAGGAAGATGGTTTCCATGTCACCCTGGTGAGTCTTCCAAGATCACCTCCTAGACCTTGCTAGGCACCTTCCATTTCCCCCCTCTTTGCTATATATGACAAATTTTGGTAAAATACGTAAGAATTAAACAAAAGTGTTTTGAAAGGGAACATCTCCTACCTCAAACACAGAAATCAGGAATGACAGACGGTTTCCAAGTTGCAATGTGACCTGCAGACATCGACGCCTCTCTTAAACTATTAAAATCAACGTTTGAACCCTGATTTTCTCATGGGATGGTTTTAGATTCTATTTGTCAAGTACACTATATGTACATTTCAGTGTATAAAACCTACTCTGAACTAAGTCTTTTGCCAAAAAATAATAACAAACTTTACATTCAGATGCATTTGGAGCCCTGTGGTGTCACAGTTAAGAACACTGAACTGAGTGTTGGATTAGGATGGGGGACACCAGAGTTCAAATCCCTACTTTGCAATGAAGTTTACTGTGTGAACCCTCTGGCCAGTCATCCTCTCTCAGCTTAACCTAAACTGGAGGCTGGAAGACAATGTATACTATCTTGAGCATACCTGGAGAAAAGGTGGGATAGAAATGCACAAGATTGATAAGTCTGATGTATATAGTTTAAAATTAATGTTGCACGACAGATTTACACTGAGGCCACTTTTTGTTTAGATCAGTATTCAAATAGAGTTATCTGACAATTATACAGAAGTGTAATATGCCAAATGTCTAATTGCTTCAAGGAGTTAAGATAGAATTCCAAGACTGCGTGTTATTTCAGGTACACAGAAGAGTTCCATTATTCCTGTAATAACACCAGGCAAAGATTAAAGCACTGGACTTATGATGAGGATTTCTTTTCACTGGTGGACTGGGGGGGGGTATCCCTGTACAGTTTACTCCTGCCACTCCACTTCACAGACAAGCCTGTGCTGAAGATCTCATATAGTTCTCCTGCTTCCAGGAGAGATGGATCCCCAAGCATATTCTTGCATCAGCACAGAAGTGAACAGTCCTTGTACTTAATCAAGTAACATGTAAAGATGACGACCTGGGTGGAAAGTGACCTCCTCAAATCAAGTGATGAGATCAAACTCTTATGGTAAGCCCAGTGTTGCATTTTCCATCACTGGAGGAGGAGATCTTTGGAAGAGATGTTGGAAAGCTGTGTTATCCTGGGTAGGAAAGGTCAAAGGAGCCTAATTGGGAAGAACCTGTTGAAGGATCCTTCTGCTGAATTTATCTTTAGCTGAAGTGTCCATAATCCAATGTCTGCAGAACATGGAAGAGATAGCCTGGGTGGCTGCCCAAAAATTCCCTTCAGAAAATGTCTGTAGAAAGGGAAGCAGAGGTTGGTGTGCCCTGACTACATAACCCCTTGAAAAAGGCAGAGAAGCTGCATCTAATGTGTCACGGAAATGCATGTGTTTACCCACCTATCTATTTTAGTTCCTGAGACCTTTCTCCTGATGGATGATCAGAACACTTGGAAACAGGATGGATTCTTGAGAGATCTCACAGTATAAATGTCACAGACCCGGGAGCAGTCCCACGGATCGCTTTTTGGAATCAGCCAACAGCAGAACCACGATGATGTGGTGCCCCCCCCAGTCAGCCTCTCCAGAATGATACCACAGTCAATGGCATTGAAGACTTCTGTGAAAGGTGCAGGAGAATCAACTCCTCCTTATCACTGTCCCAATGAAGATCGTAAGTCATGGTGACTTATGTGGTTGAAATGGCCTTTATTTTAGCACACCACTTCAGTGTTGGCCGATCTACTGGTATCAGGAGAATGAACTCTAAGCCAAAAAGATTTTTCAGGCAATATCCAGGCTGGTATTGGACCTCTTCACCTCACTTGTGAACAGCAAGTTCTCCATGCTACTTCATATCTACATGAAACTGCTGGAACAGATCATCAGAGGATTTGAAGTAAGACACTACCAACATGCAGATGCCATCCACCTTTTTCCGAACAGTGGAGTCAGGTGGGTCTGTGGAACTCCTGAACAGATGCCTCAAGACAATAATGGGATGGATGAGGGCCAATAAACCAAAGCTCAATCCAGACAGAACCGGGGTACAGTTGGCCAACGGAGAATCTGATCAAGGACAGTGGTGGCACTTCACATATGGAATGCCCTTATCCCTGGGGCTCATTTGATATTTATATTATTTTCTTGTAGGCACCAGGTAAAAAATAATTGTTCAGCAAGGGTTTTTAATTAAGTGGGTGATTTTTTAACAACAAAAAAGCATCACTTTTACAGTCTGTTTTTAGTCTAAGAAATGCATTTTAAGCTGTTCAAATGTTTTGTGCTCTGGATGTGTTTTTCAATGTTAGGTTTTAAAGTTGCCTGAGGAGGTGGCATAAAAATTCTCCAAAAAATAAATAAATGGCACTCCAGTCAATGCAGTAGTAGGACAACTTCCTGTTGGAGAGACCAGGGCCTAGTCTTCCCTGGTAGTTGACATGTGCCTTTGCCCTGGTGTTGTCTGTTAGTATGAGGGTGCATTGCCTCTCTATCTAGCATCTGAAGGAACAGAGGACTAGAGTGACTGCCCTCAATTACACTCAATTTCAACTCTGATCCGCTTCAGCCTGTGACCACCTAGGGGGCTGAGATCAGTAAGAGCCCTACCCGCCTAAGCCAGCACCCTCTGATGATTTCAACTGGGAATGGATCCTTGAATGGCCTGCCCAGTTGAAAGTTCCAAATTTAGAGCCACCAACAGAGAGTATGATGACTCTCTGGAGGTACACAGACTGGTTTGGTATCTTTGGGATAGACTACTTTGAAATGTAAGACACAGCCAATCAAGAGGCCAGGAGATAACAGCTGGGCCCATGATCCTCTGCTGATGCATGCAATCATGAGATTCGAGGTCTTTCAAGAGTCATACCGCACACCATGGCCTTTTGGTGTTTGCAGGATAGCATCAGGCAGAAGATAACAATTTGACTGCTTTGATTTAATGTAACTGCCCTGACATATTAATGGCTATGGCCTGAGATGAGACAATTCTTGCTTGTAGTTGAGTAGGAACACATGCATCTGTGAATACAACACATAGGCATAAGAACACCTACTATGGGTAAATATGAATTCAGCGAAGGTGAAATTATGTCACTAAAGACAACTATGACCTTTACACAGACTTAAGGGGTTGAGGAGAGTCTAAACAGAACTTTGTACTACCGCTGCACCCAATTATATCAGAACCTGAGGCATTATTTATGCTGTGGATGGATGGAATGCAAATATTCCAGTAGAATGGTAAAGCCAAGGAAGTCCTTCTTATGCTCAGCTTCCAAGGTCTCCACTCTGAAATTTCTCTTCCCCACTAGGCACTTCAGAGTTAGGATCACACTCAATCTAATATGTGTTTTTCTTGGGCATGACAAAATAGGTACCCTAGAATCTTTGCATCTCAAGAACCTGCTCTCTTGCTTCAGTATCAAGATAGTGAGGGAAAGTTTGCAATGTTTCTCTGGTGTCCTGGAGCGTGGAAAGGTCATGAAGCTATCAAGAAAGTTGTAAATTAGGTCATTCTTGTCATCATGCTTAATTGCTTGAGCACCCCCCCACAACACACACTGGAGGCTAGATGACATGCCTGAAAGGCTTCTGTTCAGTTCTATGGGACACAGTCTGGGGTCAGGAGGAGAATGTTGCCTTGTTTTACGAGGGCTTTAAGGACATGCTGTCTCTCAGGTCCCTACCCTTGAACATGGACATGAAGGGGTAAAAAGGAGAAAGCCCCTGCCTATCCATTTTACTTTCATCCACCTTGGCTTTGGACGGCAGAGCTATCCGGCTAGTCTTTGGTCTTGGTGCAGCATCTGTAAAAACCCTCCACTGATAGGGAGTGAAAGAGATGTTCACCTTGGAAGCATTAGCCATGTTAGTTTTTTAGCCAAAGGTTCCTCCTTACAAGAATTTTGAGAGCCACAGATTGTGCAGTGTGCTGCATGTTATTAATGCTGAAATCTGCAATGAAGGCAGCAGCTTTGAAGAACAGATTACATCAGTCTGGAGGAGTCAGGATAAAAGTCCTGCTCCGCTCACAAAATTATTGCTCAAGAAAGTTAGCTATGCAGGCTCTACCACTTAAGACATCAGCACCGCCAATCTTACACGAGGCAAGGCGCATTTATTTAGATTCTAACCTCCTTTCCCCCAGAATCAGACTCAGCCAAGGTGACAACAACAAAAACAATACTCAACTAAAAATCTAACAGATCTAGTGATAAACAAAACCAATAAGGTGTCTCCTTTTATCTCCCTGTAACATAAGGTTACAGGTTAGGGCTCCTGATACAGGGGAGGCCACTGGAGAACCGATTAGAGTCCCATGGCTTTGCACAGTGGTGGTGTAATGTTCTGGTTCCCAGTATGGTGCCTGTGGGTGCCATGGTGCAGCAATGCTTCCTTGTGGCCACATTCTTCTTTCCCAAAGCAAACAGTGAATCCTAGCTTTCCTACATCTCTCTGGAGAAGTGGTTCTTAATAAGGCATCAAGGAGGTCTCACCTCAGTCATTCAGTATTTTCATCACAGGGAAGTTAAGTGGCTTGGAATCTCCCAGTATTTGGTGACTGGACCCAGACCACATGGCAGCTATTTGGTAGTAGCTATGCCCCCTCCCACAGCAGCCATCTGGTGCTGGCAACCACTCAATGTTCTCAAACTCCCAGAAGTGCCCTCCAGCTCAACAAGGCTGGAGATCCCCGACTCAGTAGATTCTGCCTGGCTAGTGTGGATTACTTCCTCAAAAAAAACCAGGTAAGGTATAACTGCGGATGGGGAGAAGACTTAGGAAATCACTCTGGGCTTGGCAATGGGCTCCTGAGTCTTTCTCACACACATCAGAAAGTTGGAAGACTCGAGACCACTTTAGCTAGGAACAGAAGAAAAAATTCCAAGTGGAAAAATCTATTAGTAGGATTGTCTGAAACTTGAAATTCATTCCCTGATCATTTTCATTCTCTGTCAGAGTTGGGTTTTTTGTTGTGGTGGTGGTGGTGGTGGTGTGTGTGTGTGTGTGTGTGTCTGCTTGAATCAGAGGAATGCAGAACCACCATGGTGTTGCCTTGTTGCACTGGCACCCTTTGCTGTGGGGCAGGGAAGGTTATGGATGTCCCCTACATGGGGACAGGACAGTGACCTATTTAGGCAACGCACCCCTTTCCTCTGGTTGTGTCCTGTATTTGAGGAAATCCAATCTCAAATGTCAGACTTGAAAACCTCCACCTGGTTGGTTTGTATGTCCTTCTCTTACAGCAAAAGGGAGGGGTGATTGTATTCCACTTCTACTAGCACTTTCACCTTTGGTCTGAGATGATGTCTTTCACTACTGCCTCTTTAATCCAGGCAGAGAATCCAGGTGAAACAAGGCTCCATTCAAGTTACCTGGTGGAGGCCTCTATATACACACATGCACAGAGACAGACAGAGTGTCAAAGCTCTTCTGTGGTTGGGTTGGTCCCAGGGCAGAGTGGTGGTATTTACATAATTAACAGGGTATGTGCTGTTACTGGATGTCTTCCTGCCTCCACAGGGCTGGAATGGGCAGGGGCTACTTATTGCAACTATGCAACACCCAGCATGCTCGGTGGCTGGAGACTCTGCTGCTTCAGCACCACATTTAGTTACTGATTCAGTGGTGTGTTCAGCGGGGGGGGGGGGGGCCAAAACCACCAAACAGTATTTCAAAAGTCTTGGAAAACTGGAACCTCTGGCAGTGCCATTTGAGGACATGACACGGCACCAGCAACAAACCATCAAACTGCAATGGAGGCTTTTCAGACAATTGTGTCCCAAAGTGACTTACACTGATCAGAGACAGGTCCTACCCACAGGCTTCCAAGACTAGGTAACTGGAGTGGATGGAAAAGACAGAGGAGAGTTTATCTTTTGCTGGCACTGGCCCTTGGATGGAGATGAATCTAAGCTCTGACTCCTTGACACTGGCCAATGACAGAAGTCAGAAAGCCCTTCCCCTCTCTTCTGCAGCCTTCACTCCAAACCTGCTAGCTCTATTACAGAGCTAGTAAAAATGGCACTACAAGGGCACCATCAACAGGGATGAAAGACCCTTGATCAGTCTTTGAATGCCCACTGGTTTCTGTTCACCCTACCATAATGTCCTACAGTATGAAAAACCTGCTGCAAAAGAGAGCAATCATTACGTGCCCCAGCCTTCCCCAGGAAATTTCATACTATCTGTTGCAGACAAAATAGGTCATTAATTTCACCCAATGGAAATTCTGTATCAGTAATTGCACCTGCTTTAAAAAAAACCCTGCAGTTTCTCATCGCATTGCAACAGCAGAGATAACCTGAAACTGATTTACTGCCACAAATGCTACGTTGCTTAAGTGTGTAATCCACCTTAATTCTCCGACAGGATGGCAGACTATAAATTAAATAAAATGCAATTGAGTAAATATCAAGCAAATTTGACTTTGTTAACAACCAATGACTCTGAATGGAACACACATTTACCACATAAGGCTTCACGGCTACTTAAATGATAAATAAAGCTGGTCTGGAGAGATGCAGTTAAACGCATCAAGGGACACATAGTGATAGGGCTCTCTGGTTAGTGGCTTGAAACATTGCGTACATTTGAAAGAAAACTAATTATTTATCCTTGAACGCTTAATCAAGTATACTCTCTTTCATTGCCACTTGATAGTATGGTTCACGTCAACAAATTAAACAAGCAGTCCACATACAACAGCTCTGCGGGTGCCCGCTTAATGGTTTGTCTCTCACACATTTCAAGCTAGTTTGTTCCCTGATCTTTCACAGAATATGAGCTCACAAGACTTCTGAAGAAAAATGACAGAAACATGACCATGTTACAAGAAACTGTAAGGGCTTTTACTCAGTGCCCAGCTGTCCAGATACAAATGCAACACGGCAAAACTTGCTAAAGACTAAAATGTGCCACAAGTGAGCAATGTGGGGGTGGTGGATAGTCAAGAAGGACTAGAGCAGTAGTATTCGGTGGATCATGGAGAGCTGCCTTCACAATTCCCATCAACCAAAAGAGCCGCATGACTGCTTCGTGCCACTCAAAACATGCCAAACAGGACCAACAGAATGTTCCTATATTATTGACAGTGGTTGGCTATTACATGGAGCCAAATGATGCGAGCCCCTTGGAGTCCCCATTGGGGAGAAAAGACAGTACAAATAAATGTCTTAATGAGACATGATGGCATAAATGGTGCACCAGCAAGCAAAATGGGGGAGGGTACAGTTGGGACAAACCAAGTCCCAGCAGTGCAGCCAGCATCTCAGAGATATGCCTTGGTCTCAGGCAAATGGATATGCAGTTCTGGGAAGTAGTGATGGCACAAGCCATGCCTGTTGCATTCTCCTGTAACACCGGCCCTGGCAGTGCTGTGACTGCCTTGGGTTACCTGGGTGGAAACCTAGCCTTCAGTGCCAAGCAGAATGGGCCTAGTGTCCCACTCTTGGCATGCATGCCAGCGGGTTTGCCTACCCCTGCACTAGGCATTCCTTGAAGAGAGAGAGATCACCTAGATCCATTCCAACCTAGCACACTTCAGGAATGAAATTACGTTGGTTGCCCTTGGATGGGAGACATGGGAAGCAGGACCTGATCAATTCTCCAGGATGATACTGACTAATCATGGTATTCTTTCCGGACTGACTGAGCTAGGTATGACGGCACCGCCCTCAAGCAGTATCAGATCTATTCGGCGGATTCTTTTCATAAGGTAGTGCAAGAGAACAGTTGCTTGACTCCATAGCACCTCTGTTACGCCGAAACCAATACTCTTAGGGGATCTGGAGTGAAGTACTGTGTGTATGCTGATGACAAGCAACTTTATTTCTTCTTACAGTCAGGTGATGTTAGATGTCATGAAGTGTTACATGGGAACAATACTGGGCTGAACCAATAAACTGAAGCTCAATCCAGACAGGAATGAAGTGCTATTGACAAACAGTGTAATTAGTTGGGGGTTAAGGATCATCCTGATCTACTTGCACTCCCCCTTAAAGAAACAGTTTCCTAATGTGGGGTTGCTATTAGATCCATGTTCAGATTTCCACAGTATCTTTGCCCGATTTTTGGCTGGTGTGCCAGCTACTGGCCTTTCCCTGAGAAGCAAGATCAGGTCCCAGTTATTCATACGCCAGTAATATTCATTCAGAGGCTTGGGAGCCACCTGTGGCTCTTCTGAGCACTGTTTCCTAATGTGGCACCTGCCACCTGTTCCACACAAGAGGAGGAAAGGCCACTTGGCCTCTTGGGATTGCAGCTGAGCAGATGGTTTGCAACTTGTAACAGTTGCCGCTGTAGGGGCTGGTGCTCTGAGCCTCCCGGAACTCCAGGCCTTCTGCCAAGGATGGAAGTATAGGGCCTATAAAGGAGAAAGGTAGAGCAGGAAGCCCCTTTCCTCATTTAGATGCACAAGGCTTGGCTAACATTCAACGGTTGTGGGGCAGAGACAACCGAACATGCACAGAGGTAATTAGAAGGCTTCAGCTAACCACATCACTTTATGTGTATACTTGGTGGGGCTCTTTTAGTTGATAGTAACGACATCCACGGCTCTCCGCAAAATGAGTACTATTGCTCTACTCACCTCAAAATTAGATTGCTGTAATGGTGTCTACGTGGAACTGCCTATTAGAGTGTTCCAAAAATGCTGATCAGTAGGTTTGAAGCCCTGGGACCAGGATACTTAAACAAACATTCCCATATTAGCCTATTCACTACGATCAACATCAGAGACCTTGCTTTGTAAGCCCTCACCGTTCTCATGTAAAGGGTGGCAACAGATACACATCATTCTCTCTGGGGGTTTCCAAATGATCAAATTTTCTCCCCAACCCCTCACACTTGAAGTCAGAAATTTTCACCTTCAGGTGAGAACTCTTATTTACTCAAGCACTTCACTGAAATTATTATTTTTAATGTTTTTATTTGCTGCTTTGGACTACTTCTCATTCTCACCTGTGGGTAAATCCAGCCCATGAAATAGCGAATCTATACAAAAGTTTTCAACAAATAGATGAATAATGAGGTAAGCTATGGAATGTTATTTGTGCAATCGTATTTTTGGCCCATGCATTTTTGGGCTGCAATATTATGCAGTTTTTGTTTCTACGGATGTTTAAACCTATAGCTTTAAAAATGAAGACTCGTCTGCAAGACCAGCCCACCTTCTCTGCCAACTAGTTATTAGTTGTTACTAGAAGAAGAACAGTGAAGGCTGCAGCGCAGAATACAATTCAAATTTGTAGCCGTAAAAAAGAATTGACTGAGATTTCACTGGAGTATGCAGCAACTTCAAAATAAGCCAGACAGCCAACGTCATCAACTCTCGGGTATCATTATGTGCAAATGCACTTACAAAGTATGAATCAGAAACGACGCTAAGTGACACCTTAATGCAGGGGTCCCCGACATGGTGCTTGTGGGCACCATGGGGCTCGCCAAACTTTTCTGGTACCCACCAAGTGTTTTTATTTATTTATTCAATTTAGACCCCGCCCTCCCCACAAAGCAGGTGGGGCCAGGTAGGGCTCTGGCACAGCAAGGCCTCTGACTGACTACTGGAGATTTGATTGGCGGTGCAGGTTTTGTAAAATGTTCCTTTGGCAGCAGCTGCCACTGTGTGGCTGAAATTAAGCTGTGGGAATCATTTTTGTGGCTGGCTCCATCATGCCATGTCAAAATTCCAAATGTGCCCTCAAGGCTCAAAAAGGCTGGGGACCCCTGCCTTAATAAACGGGGCTAAAGATCAGCTTCACAGGTAAGTGGTGAGCATTAGAAATGGGGCCTTTCCGTTGTGGCACCTTGACTGCCCAACTCTCTGCACAACCCTTTGTCTGATACCAAGTCTATTCAGCTTAAGATGCCAGGCAAAAAAACCCACCCTGTTTATTTTCTATGGCTATCTGTGTATCACCCCCCATTCTGTTTGTTCTGATCTCACAGGGCTTATTGACAGGCCAAAATAAAATGTTATTGGATTTTAAAAACTGCTTGAAATTACTGCTTTAGCTGGCGGGCTGTTCATTTTATTATGCAACTCTGACTGGCTCAATTGTTCTTAATTGGAAGTGGCATAGGGAGCAATGCCGAGACTATGAAACCTAAATCGTTTAAACATTTTAAAAATGGGAACGCTTGTGGGCCCTGCAATAGTCCTCCAAATTACCACTGGAGAGTCTTCTGAAAGCGACTCACTGCAAACGCAAAGCAATACTGCCAAGTCATGCTGCCTGAGACTGAGTACAGGTGGTTCCCGGAATACGACCATTAAGAGTCAGGAGGATGGATCAGAGCCAATTTTCCACCCACCTTACCCCAGACTATTCAGACTACTTTTTTATTCCTCCACCTTTAATGCCTAAGAGTGTTTCCAGTTTAAATGCAACAAGTATGTAACTGCTGTGCAAAACAAAATAAATATTACAGCAAGTATTGTACCTTTCTTTGTAGCAAGTAACTAACTGATCAAATAAAATATTCCTAGTAAGAAAGTGACAATAAGGATAATCACAATGATGACTACAGAAAGTATCCTTCCTACAAAGAATTCTATTGTTTGTAAGACATTAACATGATTGTGGAAAACATATATTCTCTTAGATGTGAAATAAACTCTGCACACACTGCCAAACAGATCTACTTGCACAGGGACATCAGTATCAACATTAATACTGGACTAGATGACCCTGGAGGTCCCTTCAAACTCTATGATTCTATGAATACAGCTATGAAATTATATACCTTTCTTCCAAAACAAAACTCAGATGATGTAACTTCTCACCTTTACTTTTGCTAGCGGTCATAACTTAGAATTATGCACTATACACCCAAATGCACTTAAAAGTATACTCAACCCATTATACCTAAGACCATTCAGTGAAAAAATATCAGCACAAAATTTTTGAAATAAAATCTGAACTTATTTTGGCCATAGTACATTTTGAATTATACACGTCCCAGTCCTAGCTTGAACTGAAGCATGCATTCTGCTATTTCACACCGCTTTTGGCTTACCCTTCTATTTTAATTATCTCAATACAGAATCATACACAAAACAAGAGAGAAAAAGCACAAAGCAAGGGAAGAGTCCCAGGAGGGGATGGAGAACAACTTCCTGAGCATTTCTGTTTTGTAAATACTTTTCTTGCCATTTGCCTGAATTTAAGCTGTTTTCTAGCCAGACTGCAAGTAGAGATGCCTTAACAGATTGCCTAATTTATCATGGCATCAGATTTTATGAGCCAAAGACCATTGTGTCAGATGCATGAAGTGTTACATTCAGAGGCTGATCTCATAGGGAGTTCTGGCTCTCTCATAAGCTTGTCCCACAATAAATCGTTAAGTCTTTTAGGGGACATGAGATTTACTTTGGGTTAAGACTAACATGGCTTCCCACCCTACTCCCGCAGAGCAGACAATGCAGTTAAGAGCCCACCCATTATACTGATAAGTATCAAAGTCAGATGCCTTCCCCCGTTTCATCCAGTACATCCCAGTATCAACCTACATTTTATAATAGAAAACCTTGGATTCGCCAGTGTTGGCTGCTGGAATGAGGTGTTTGTCCAGTACATCCAGGATGTCACAACAGATTAGTTTCAATTCAGTCTCAACCTTGGGGGGGAGGGGGAGAGGAATGGCAAATTCAAGAGAGCTGTTAGTGAATAAACATTAGCTTTTAGCACAAAAAAAAATTGTATTGCTTTTTACATTGACAATCATTAGGTGAAGTGGAAAACTAGTCACCTTCCAAATTCAGCTCATACTCTGCATGGGCATCCTTGACTATTTGGATGGCAGTTGCTTCCTCACCCCAACTGTGAATAAGAATACACTCTTCATGACTTCCCTCTACCTGCTTCTCATGTACCTGCAGCTTTCAGCTCTGTGACCAGCAGAGTTCCCTCTAAATTGAGTTAGTGTGAGCTAGCTCAAAGTTTTTTAGCCTCCAGCTCACTCGCTCACAACTTTAATGCCAGTAGCTCACAAAGTAGAATTTTTGCTCACAAGACTTCACAGCTTAGAGGGAACATTGCTCCAGAGCAAATTAATTTATGCAGTAGCCAAATCGCTCACTCACAACTTTAATGCCAGTAGCTCGCAAAGTAGATTTTTTGCTCACAAGACTCCACAGCTTAGAGGGAACATTGCTCCAGAGCAAATTAATTTATGCAGTAGCCAAATCGCTCACTCACAACTTTAATGCCAGTAGCTCGCAAAGTAGATTTTTTGCTCACAAGACTCCACAGCTTAGAGGGAACATTGGTGACCAGCCAATTTTGCTTGGCCTATAACACCCTCCCCCCCGACCCATGCTACAAAATGAGACGCTGGTTCACTCTGGAGGCCTGGTCAAGAAATCTGGTGGCTCAGTTCTAGCCTTCTTATTTCTCCTTACTAATGGCAGCAGGTAAATCAATGACTGGGCTGCTCCTTTCCAAGTGTGATTCCCCCCCCCCAAAGCTTCTGGTAGTTAGAGATGTGAAGGCCTGTGTGGGGGGGGGGAACTAGGAAAACTGAGGGGACAGCTTTTCTCTGAAGTCTCTGTTCAATTTTCCTGAGGGAAAGCTGGAATTTGAGAGCACTGAAAGAAATCCCTACAAAATATTTTCTCTTTCAGAATGAGTGAAATTCTTCAAACAAGGTTTTGCCTGCTTCAGAGGTATAGGTTCACGTAACACTATCATAACACTAGGCAATCCTGTATACATTGTAGACAGTATTAACAAAGATGTATTCATTTGTTAAATTTGACTCATTTTGTCCACAGTATGCCAATCCATTATTGTTCAATATTTTCAAGTTTAATAATACTCATATGCTGATAGGCTCATTGTGACTGACCCATTGTATGACAAACATTGGACATTTTGTTTACATTAATCCCAACTTCCATTTTTTTCTACCTTTCAGATGGGTAAAAAAATAAGATGTGCTAAGGTAGCATGGATTGCAGCAGTTTGCAGCTGTCTCTCTCTCTTTAGTGCTGGGTATATTCACAGTTTTACATTTCAAAAACATGCCAGATAGTAGTTTCAGATACTTAAGTTATAGATGAGGAACATTAAGTTATTAAATCAGTAAAGTTTAAGTTTAAGTTTCAGGGGAAAGTAAACACAGCATATATTTTTACATTTTCTCAAAATTTCAGTTTTCTCAAAAGATGCCCTCCTGTAGTTTCAGAATTTCTAGAAACTGTATTTCTCTACTAGTAGCAGAATGCTCCACACAGTCTAGAGATATCAATGGACCTTCACAAGACCCTTCTGAGCCCAAGCTGGGTGATTATTTCATAATTCAGCACCAGAGAGATGGAGGCAAGGCAGCTTAGCAACGCTTTATGCCTGGGTACAATCTTTATCATGTGCCTCACATAGCTTAACATATAAGGCTGTCTACTTTTGCCAGTTTTTCTGGCAACCCTTCAACAGTAAAGGCCACGGGGGGGGGGGGAACAGGCCTTCCCATTACATGTGGATCCACAGCCCTAATTGATATTCATATTGGTTTTTAACTGGTGTAAGTGGTTTGGAAGCCAATTATTGGATGAAAAGTTGGGGTAAACATCCAAATTATCTTCATTTTATTTTACGTGACAGAATAACTCGCTAAGCCCAAGCAACAGACCCTAAATTGCTCTGAGTTCAGAAACCAGTTCCAGCCTCAAAGATCCATTCTTCTGCATGTTACATGAACACATGAAACTGCCTTATCCATTCTTCTGTATGTTTCGGGAACACATGAAACTGCCTTATACTGAATCAGATCTCAGTCCATCAAAGTCACTATTATCTAATCAGACTGGTAGCAGCTCTCCAAGGGCTCAGGCAGAAGTCTTTCACATCACCCACTTTTAAATAGGGATACTGAGATACTCTACCACTGACCCACATCCCCTTCAATGATCCCTTCTACTTCTGGATTCCAAGAAAACTCACCCCAAATGTCTTAACAAGTTTTATGTTGAACGGTGACACTTTTCGATGTTGAGAAGGCACTCATAATGTCCTGTTTTGTCCAGTGCAAGTTTTGTCCAACTTCAAAATGTCCACTGCACACTCAAAGTGTGTTTATTTTTTCCTACCTCTCAGATGGAAGGAATTAAGATGTGTGCACTGATACAGAGCACACAAGTTTACAGTTCTCTCCCCCTCTGTTATAATGGGCATATATGTCACTTGCAGAAAACAGTGCAATCTGAAGTAGACTACTAAAGTCTATTCACCTGCACATAACCCCACGGAAGCATGTTTAGGTTTGCTCTGTTACAAAGTTAAGGTAAAGGTTTCCCTTGCTCGAAAGCCAGTCGAATCCGACTCTAGGGGGTGGTACTCATCTCTGTTTCCAAGCCAAAGAACTGGCGTTGTCCAAGGACATTTCCATGGTCATGTGGCCAGCATGCCTAAACACCAAAGCGCATGGAATGCTGTTACCTTCCCACCAAAGCGGTACCTATTTATATACTTGCAATGTCTTGCTTTTGAACTTCTAGGCTGGCAGGAGCTAGAGCCAGAGATGGGAGCTCACTCCATCACAGAGCATGAGGCTCTCGAACTGCAGATCTACAGACCTTCTGGTTTGCAGCTCAGCATCTTATCCTCTGAGCCACTGTGGCCACACTTACAGAATTACTCCAGTCAAAATCCATAGGCTTAGACTGGAGTAACTTTGCATCTGAGCAAAACTGTGTAATTTTAATTCCATTAATATTCCAACTAGTACAATTTTATATGCTTATAAATTATGTTATTGCTCACCAAATCCTAGGCTGCAAGTCATCATGTTGCCTAGAATTTCCATTGTAGAGCCTAATTTTTTAAAAAACAATTATGTTTTTGTTTGCAAGCTGCCTTGAGAAGGTTCATCTGGAGAGGCAGCTTTAATGTTTTCTAAATTTTCTAAAATAATTTTTGGTAGCATCTCCCAGACAACCTCAGTGGAAGTACAAAGGGCTGTATCCAACCAATTTTTCCAACTGGTCAAAAAGGAAGGAAGGGTTCCTCTTTGACTACCCAAAAGGTACATTTGGGAGCAGAGGACCTGCATGGACAAATGGCATACAGAACATGCTCTGAGCCATATTGCATTCAGAAACAAAGAGAATCTGGCACATTCAGAATGAAATCATACTTATAACTCATACTTCAAATAACCTCAGATTAATTTTGAAAACCCCAAATGTTGCCTGTGGGTCCTCCCATGGACACTTTTCGCTCTAACAAAAATAAATGCTTGTGAATTTGATCTTCAGTGTGCAATGGGTTCAATAGTCCTCTATCATGAAGCAATCTGGATTCCAGGCAAAGCACCTAACATCTTCTGTTCCTAAAAATCTGATGGCTATTTCATACTGAAAGCTCATCAGCTATGTAAACAGCGGAGAAGTTTCACCATCAGGGTTGGTTTTACCCTGAAATCAACTGTATCTTAGGAGGGCACAACCTCAAACAACCCAGTTGCTTTATTGCAGAGCTGAAGACGAAATACCCTTGAGACCTAAGAAGTGAAAGAAGTGAACTAAGGAAACCTACAGCTCCCCCAAATCCATGGTCAAAACCTCCATCTAAGACCTTATTCCTGCCTTCAGGTTTACTCCTACCTAATCATGTGAAACTCGGGGGGGGGGGGATTCACAGTCTTTGTTCCACTGACTAGTGGGGTGGACATTCCACCTAATTTATCCAAAATGGAAAGTTTAGGGGAGCACTGGGGAAAAATTATGAAGTTTTTCTTGTTTTAGGAATGAAGTGCTTTAAGACAAGATTTTACACACTCAAAATGTCTTCTGTGACATTTTACGTAATACAATCTATAGCAGTGGGTAGTAATGATTCCTATTAGAGATATGAAGGCCAGGGCAGGGGAGGAAATTCAGGAAAAAAAGGTTTTCCTGATGACTTTCCCCCAATGTTTCCAATGGTAAAAAATTTAGAGACTTGGGGACACAATGGAAAATGGAATAAAATGCTTTTCGATTTAAGTTTTATTTATTATTTTATTTATTTTTCGGATTTATATTCTGCCCTCCCCACAAGTGGGCTCAGGGCGGATCACAGGGCGCCAAATATGTAGCATGAAAATGTTTATATAAATCTACATATTAGATAATAATTCCAATGCATACTGTAGATGTATACAGTTTAAAGGATATATATTTGTTTAAATGTGACTATTTTTGGCAACAATATGCTAAGAGTTCAATCTTATAAATTTTAACATGATAGCTGAAAATGCTGGTAGTCCTGTTTATTGTAACCGTATGAATTTTTTCTATCCAAAGAATACATTTTCTCACAAATTTTCTAATTTTATCTTTCATTTTTTACCCTCTCCCTAAAATTAAGGTACATGTGCTTAAGACAGCATAGGATACAATGGTCTGCAGCACTCTCTCTCAGGTGCTAGGTATTTCTGTAGCTTTCCTAGTAGAAAACTAGGGCAATTATACTTTTAAGTCTATTAGTATGAAATAGAGTGCCATTTTATGTGCTAATAAATTATGTATTTTATTTAATTAAGTATTGCACATATTTCAATTTTACCCAAAATCTGTTACACAGAAACACTCTGGCTTTTCCCCATGACTTTACAACTTACACAAGTTCTACATCCTTTGATGCTAATACATTGAATTAGAACCTGCCTCACAAACCAGCCACCCTTCAGGAAGCAGCCCAGATCAATACCGAGTTCAACCAGGCCTTCAGTTGAAGGAAGACAACAGGAATAATAATGTATAATCCATATACAGTGAAAGCTTCCCTGGTGAATAACTTAATAGACCATCGTGGATGCCTTTGGACAAGAGAAGCACAGGAAAAGGTCACCAGCTACTCTGACCAGCAGAAAGTTTATCTGAATTTAGAGGACACCCAGTGCACCATAAACTTATTGGTAAAGGCCATCCCTATACACACTGCGCAGTTGCCGATTTACATTCTACAATCCAAAACCAAACATTAATTCTCAAAGCAGCTTTATACCCCAGCAGGCATCCTAAAAGCCTTCCACATAATAGCTCTTTTGAGGTGAAGGGCAGGCAACAGCCTACAACTGTCCCTAAACTAGAACAAATAACCCCCATCTTCTGCAGAACTCACCATTTGCCGATACTCCCGGATCATCTTTAATTTGTCTTCTCCACCCTTGTTTTCCTCTTTCTGTTCAATGCTGCTGATTATTCTCCAAGAAGCTCTTCTAGCTCCAATCACATTTTTGTATGCAACAGACAGCAGATTTCGTTCTTCAACTGTCAACTCCACATCCATTCCAGCCACTTTTTTCATTGATTCGACCATTTCTACAGGAGAAATACATGTGTGAATAGTACTGGTGCTTAACACTACAGGTCACTTCAGTCTTGCCGACTAAGACAAGAACTGGTAATCCAAGTCTAGAATTTCTTACTCTCCATGCAAACTGAGCTCAGTAGGAACACAATTTACCAACTTAATCTGACCCACGACTGATGGGCATTTACACAGGAAGTGAAAGAGCCCCAAAGTTCTGTCAAAGCATTTCTATACGTTGTATTTCAAGGAATCACAACTCACATTTCTAGGAGGCACCACCAGAACAGAGCACAGGTCTCCTTTTCACAAACAATGCAATAGCACTCCTGAAAGTAAAACTAAAGCACATGCATGCTGAACTACACATTGCCAGGACTGTTTCCATGTCAGCTAGTCGAATGAGCTCTGTATCAAATATTTGTGTCAGCTTTCAACATGCACACACCTGTATCACAGAGGAACGATGACAATAGGTAATCTACATCACTGTAACAGGTCAACAAGGGTCACAACAAGAACACCAATATATATCCCCAATGCCAGACAGGGCACAGGGAGCTCAGAGAATCCATCACTGTTCAAGACTTCACACACTCTTGTGCCATCAGCACATTATTGGCACATGCATTAGAGCAAGAAGCACTCATTTGTCTCTGGATGTCAATTGCATGGAAACCTTGTATGCTATATATGCATTCCAGGTTACAATTAAAGCAATAGTTGAGAACAACAAAAATATCTAGATCGAGTCCCAATATCTGTTAGTTTGCATTTACATGTATAATTCACACTGTTTCCAAAATTCAGTCTTCTTAATTTGGAGGGAAAGAGAAGGCAGAAGGGTAAGAACAAGGATCTATGGGAACCACAGATTAAAGCTTCTCATGTGGTAAGTGAAGCCAGCCCTGCCTAGACTCCCTCCAGTTTCTGCATCTTCACCACATGCTGTCCACACACTGCTCTGCGTGACAAGAGCTAACATTCTGTTACTGACTAAAGCCTGAGAGTCAATTCTATTGATGAACAGAATGTACAGATTTATTTCCAAAGGACGTACACAGATTGTTACTCTGCAATCAGCATAAAGCTGACCAGTCAATCAAAAGGTAACCTAACCATCCCCCAAGGATACGGTCATCTCTGTCTACCAGGAAGCACCCTAGGATGAAGTAATTTTTTTCTTATCAGATGAAGAGATGAGAGAGTTCCACCAGAGTACAGGATGACAAAAGTCCCACACACCAGAGATGTGCTAGTAGGCAACAGCTGCTGCTAATCATCTGGTCTGTATTCTGGCAATATGCCCATTAACCAACTCAATACATCCTGTGCTTCTGTCACACGGAGCAGCAGATCCCCCCAACACCAATCCAAAATTTTGATTTCCAAGGAAAGAAAGGCTACTGCTCTGTGAGAACTCCCAGAGATTTCTGTATAAACACTTTTTTTTTTCAAGAACAGCAAGGCCAACAAGTATGGAAATCTTATTTAGGATATTCAGCTTCTGATGTCTACTTAGGCAATTTCCATAAGGAAGCATATATACATGCATCTTCTGTGACACATAAGGGAAATATGATGTGCCTTCTAAGGTCTGTCATTTTGAGCAATTCAACAGAGAACAAGAAATAGGCCAAACCAAGTACACTCTGGAGCACTCTTGAGAAATTTTTGAGAAGACAAGATATGGGAGGATTTCAGAAGCCCAACTCTTCTTCTCCCCCAAGATGAGACTACACAAGCCAAACACAACTTTGAGAATAATATGGCAAAGGTGAACACATTTCAACCGCTAAAAATTATAACTAAAGACAAGGAGTGTGGCTTCTCTGGCCCTGGAGTAAGCAGACAGGACTTCCATGCTAACGAGCACTGCACGCCAACACTGCAAGAAGGAAGCTGGGATAAGCAACACCCCCAATAGCCGTCCTATTCCAAACTACTTCAACTAGGGCAGAGAGGTACCTTTAAATAAACACAGGCTGCTCTATATCCAATCGGAGTCAGGAAGAGATATCAAGAATCCATGTTTAAACACAAGCCATTGTTCTCTCTCCAGGGGTCACACGAAGCTGTCTTGTACTGAAATCAGACCACTGGTCTTTCAAAGTCAGTACTGTCTACTCAGACTGGCAGGGGCTGTCTTTCACATCACCTGATCCTTTTAACTGGAGGTGTTGGGGATTGAACACAGGACCTCCTGCAAGCCAAGCAGATGCTCTACCACTGAGCCACTGCCCCTCTGATCATAGAGTTGGAAGGGGCCATACAGGCCACCTAGTCCAATCCCCTGCTGAATACAGGATCACCCTGAAGCATCCCTGACAAGTATTCATCGGTCCACTACTTGAAGAATGCTAGTGAAAAGGAAGTCACCAATTCCACTGCTAAACTACTATTACTGTAAAAAAAAAAGTCCAAGGTCTTTCTGCCTTGGACAGATCCACTCATCTTGCTTGAGACGGGGCAGCCCAACACTGGAGTCAATATTACTATAATCCTAGTGGTGCTATACTATCAACTGAGAGTCACCGACAACATGTGTTACAAATATGGGGAAACAGTACAGGCAATTTCCATGGACCAAGTGACATCTGACACCTACTAGAGAGCTAATACATCTCTTCCTTTCCACCAAGGTGAGGATGCTTCCTACGTACACCTCCCAACGACCTCTGGTTTGCCTTCGTGGTCCCACACAAGCTAACAAGCGTCCCAGCATTTAAACTGGTCATATTACATAGGTGTGAAAATGATTCCTCCGCAACCATCCACTCAGCCACGGGGCTGACGGCTACCTCCTCAACTGGCCTCGACATTTTCCAATGTTTGACAAAAAAAAAAAAGACACCGCTATATAAAGCCCCGTTTTCTAACTTTTCCATGGGTGGCCACCCTCGTCCACCATTCGGTCAGCCTCCCACCCATCCCAAGGTCTTGCTCGCAAGGACCAGGAAGCTCACCTGGTTGGGGACCGCATCGGACCCGCCTAGACTAGGAAAGGAAACCGGGTGCAAGACTGCTTGACTGTGAGGGCTCCATTGGGGAGGGGGCCCCGAGAGCGAAACGGCGGCTCCCCTGCTCGAGAGCGCCCCGGCAGCCAGAGGCTCTTCCCGCCGCTCGGGGACGCCATGGGGTTGCGGCGACAGGGGATGCGGAGGACGGGGCTCCTCCCGCGCGCGGAGACCGAGGGGGCGCCTCCTCTCCCCCACCCCCCACCCCGGGCGGCGACCCAAGGCCTGGTTTTCAGGCGGGTGCCGCTCTGCCTCCTCCCTCAGCGCCACACCCCTCCTGGCCCGTGGCGGCCTCACCCAGGGCAGTCCCCGAGCGGCTCGCCAGCCCTCGCCCCGTCCTCCCTTCCTCCCGGACCGGCCGCCGCGGCGCTCTCGGGCCCGGCCTCTCCCTCCTCCGGCCCCCGACCCCCGGCTGGGCCCCGCCGCCGCCATTTTGTGTGCGCCCCCCGCCCCCGGCCGGCCGGCCGCCGCCATTTTGTAGGCGCTCCCCTCCTCCTCTCCCCCCCGCCTTCGGTCCGTCCGCGCGCCCCCCTCGCACCATCGTAGCGCTCAGCTTGCTCGGCTAGCTTGGCCTGATAGACGAGGTCCTCCCGATCGTCCATGTCTGGCGAGTGAGGGCGGCGGGGGCTGCGCGGGGCGGATGGAGACCGATGGGTCTGGCGGGGGGCTCAGCCACGATCAGCTCACTGCTCTCCGGGCAAAGATGGCGGTAGCGCCTCGTCCCGCTACATCCGGGCAGGTTAGGCGGCGCGCGCATGCGCACGCCACGCCCCCGTAGCAACAGCGGCTCCCCTGGCAACCAGCAGTGCGGAGGAGCGGCGCGCGCGAGAGTGGCCCGGACGAGGGTGTGAGTTCGAATCCCACCCACCTCGCCGCAGCTAGGGCAAGAAAGGGAGGCGGCAGCAGCTCAGCCCCATTACTTGTCCGCGCGTCAGAGGAAGGAGCTGCTCGTGCAATGCCCACAGTGAGGGTGTTGCGAATGCCAGAAATGCCCTGTTGAAATGCAGCGAGGAGAACACGCGCGTAAAGCATGCTTAGAACAAGCGTGCTACTACTATTCCAAGAGACAGCTGGCCCTGTTCTGGCCAGTAAACTCCCCACAGACCTGCTTTGTTTTATTTGTTGCATTTTTATCCGCCCCCTCAAATATGTAGAGCTTGTTGCCAACAAGCCTGGACAAAAGTACCCTGTTCCTTCAGTGGAGGCTTAATGTGTCAGAATGATTAATGGGGGTCAATTTTTTACAGTGGCACCATGAAGGCTTATATCTTGCCTTGCAGTGGCTGATCTCCTTTCTCCAAGGTCAGGGACAGAGGATGGCACTTGGGGGGGGGGGATTATCTCCGTGACACCTGCTAGAACGTGGTGTGCTGCAGGGGTCAATTCTATCCCCAATGCTGTTTTATATCTACATGCACCGCCTCACCCAGATTATCCAGAGGTATGGGCTGGGTTGCCACCAATATGTGGACGACACCCAGCTCTGTCTACCGATGGATGGCCACTCAAACTCTGCTCCAGAAAATCTGGACAGGGCATTACATTACCCTTCTTTGGGATTGGAATATAAATTGACCTTTTCCAATCCTGTGGCCACTGTTGCCTTTTCCAAATTTGCTGGCATATGGAGTGCAGCACTCTAACAGCATCATCTTTTAGGACTTTGAATAACTCAGCTGGGATACCATAATCTCCGCTAGCTTTGCTGTTAGTAATGCTTTCTAAGGCCCATTTGTCTTCACACTCCAGGATGTCTGGCTCGAGGTCAGCGATCACACCATCGTGGTTGTCAAGGACATTGAGATCCTTCTCGTATAGTTCTTGCCACCTCTTCCTAATTTCTTCTGCTTCTGTTATGTCCCTACCGTTTTTGTCCTTTATCATGGCCAGCTTTACATGGAACTTTCCCTTGATTTCTCCAATTTTCTTGAAGAAATCTCTAGTCCTTCCCATTCTGTTGTTTTCCTCTATCACTTTGCATTGTTTATTCAGGAAGGCCTCCTTATCTCTTTTTGTTCTCTGGAAACCTGCATTCAGTTGTGTAAATCTTTCCTTTTCACCTTTGCCTTTTGCTTTCCTTCTTTCCCCAGCTTTTTGTAAAGCTTCATCAGACAGCCACTTTGCTTTCTTGCATTTCTTTTTCCTTGGGATGGTGCTGATTGCTGCCTCCTGTACAGTGTCACGGACCTCTGTCCATAGTTCTTCAGGCACTCTGTCTGTCAAATCTAGTCCCTTAAACCTCCACTGTATATTCATAAGGGATGTGATCTAGGTCAGACCTGAGTGGCCTAGTGGTTTTCCCAGTTTTCTTCAGTTTAAGTCTGAATTTTGCAGTGAGCAGTTCATGATCTGAGCCACAGTCAGCTTCAGGTCTTGTATATATGACTGTATGTAAGTTAATAATAGCATCTGATAAATAGCACCCTATTAAACTTCTATTAAAGAGAATGGACTTTTTTCCCCTTCCAGGCAGTTGGCAACCATATAATAGAACAGCATACCTCAGGGTTGCCAGCCTCCAAAACATTCAAGTATTTCCCACTCCGGAGCTGGCAGCCCTATGATTAACCCTCCCTTTTCCATTTCATTCTTACCGCAAGCATGAAGGGTAGCCATGCTTGGTCAGATCAGTGATCCATCTAGTCCTTATAGTATTCTACTTCCAGCCCTGGCTAGCCATAAGCCTCAGAGAAGCCCCCAAGTAGGGCATGAGACAATAGCTGGAGGCACACAAGGCAGTAAACTGTCCTCGTGTTGACCAGGCGCTGGGCAGCAGGAGACACAGCTGCACAGGCCTCAGAACTTGGAAGGGAAGCTGGGAGTCCTGACCCTCCCAGTGGGCAATTCCGTACACAGGTCAGGTGGTGGTGGTAGGCTACCTTGAGAGTGGAAGAAAAGCCCCTCCGGAGGTGGAGAAGCCCCTAGGAGGGCAGGGTGGAACAGGGCCTGCAGGCCAGAGCAGGCATGTTCTGCCACAATAACTTTAGTTTGAGATGTGCACTACCATGCAGGTACTTTGCAAGTCGTTTGACTGCATTCCAGTCCCTTTTTCTCAGCGATTCTATCTTTCTGTATAGCATGCCCCCAGCTGCTATGATATCAGGACCAATGCTCCCTCTAATTCTACTTTGTGAGCTACTGGCATTAAAGTTGTGAGCAGGTGATTTGGCTGCTGCATCAATTAGTTTGCTCTGGAGCCATCCTTCCTGAGCTAAGACAAAAATGCGTGAGCCAGAGGCTAAAAAACCCGTGAGCTAGCTCACACTTAACTCAGCTTAGAGGGGACACTGATCAGGACATGTAGTGTGTGTTGTCCGTTGTGCTCAGATGCACTGTTTATATTTGCTGTGCTTCATTTTTCTCTGTTGGTGTAGATTCACTGATACCTACTTTCTCCATGTTACATGATTTTTCCTTTTCATCAGTGTAGATCACATCGCAGATCTTGACTGTTTCTGGACTGAGGATTCCGTATCCTTTGCATCCCAGTGCATAGCCGACAAAAATGCCGCCTTCTATTCTGAGATCCATCTCAGTTCACTTTATTTTAGGAATGTAAGTGTAGGATGCAAACACTCTTAGATGATTCAAGCTGGGTTTGTGCCCATACCACAGTCCAAATGGAGTATTACTTGCACCTTTAGTAGGTAATCTGTTTTGCAGGTAAGTTGCAGTGTTGATTGCTTTTCCACATGACTTGTCAGGTAGCTCTGCCTCAAGGACCATACATCTGCACGTTTCAGCGAGAGAGCGATTTTTCCTTTCTGCTACACCATTCTGCTCTGGCGCCTACTGTAAACTGATGCTGTGTTCCTTGTTCAGTCAAATAATGCTTCATCTCATGTCCCCTGTCTTCCCCTCCATTATCAGTGCAGATTGCTAGTGGCAATCTTTTAAATCGGTTACTGACCATTGCTACACATGCTTTAAATTTTTACAGCACTTGACTTTTCTCTTTAATTCGGTAAGCCCCAGTGTATCTTGAGTAGTCATAAATAAAAGTCAGCACATATTTATTCCCACTAGAGGTCTGAGTTTTAATTGGTCCCCAAATATCATTGTGTACCAGTTGTAGTGGCTGCTGTGTTTGGCTTGTGCCAGTCTACTTATTAAAGCGAGGTCTCGTCCCCTTTGCTCTGACACAGCAGACACACCTTTCTTCAGCAGTACATCTGCTCATTTGCATGCCTTTAGTTAAATTCTGGCTTTCAAGTTGACTAATTATATAATTGCCCCTGTGTCCCAATCGCCTGTGCAATAACCTCGAGCAATATTTGTCTTTGCATTCCTTTGCAAGCTTTGCTTTTTGCATATAAGCATTGAGAGCATACAAATCCTGATTCTCCAGTTGCAGTTAATTCTCCTCTCTGTCTGATAAAACATCTCTTTCCAAAAGCTGCTATCATTCCTTTCTTTGCCAGTGCTCTTACAGAGATAAGATTATTCACTAGCTTTGGGACATAAAGGCAGTCTGTAATGAGGACGTCTCGGGTTTCTCCGTTTGGGAGCTTGCATTTTACTGTCCCAGAGACGACGCCTTCAGCCATTACAGAGCATCCATCTGCAACACTTAATTCTTTCGCTTTTGCTCATCTAATGTTTCAAAAAAGTCTATGAGCACACATGTGGGCTGTGGTCCCGCTGTCTACAAACCAAATATGACTTTATGTAGCTACTGGTGATAACATAAAACATATCTTTATTGGCTGCTTAAATTCAATCTGAGATTCTTTGCATTTGCCCCCTTTTACTTTGGGAAAGGCTTCCCCCTGCTTAGTGGTAAAACAGTCCCTCTTAATGTGGCCTCGCTTCCCACAGAGGTGACAAATTTTCTCCCCTTTGTTATTTATATTCAAAGACATTTGGCTAGTCTCTGCTCTCCTTAATTCCTGTGCATCATATTCCTCCTCAAGCAGGGGGGACTATACATCCTCTGTATGTTAGTGCATTTCTTTTTCAGAATAGTATATTAGAATACTGAATATAATGCAAGGAATATTGGGATGTTTTGCTGCATCCACCTCAAAGAAGAAAAAAGTGCTGTTAAGAGACCTCCACGCCTGAGAGGAGAGAATGGAGAGTCAATTTACTTTCCCACAATTAGAAAAGGTATCTTTACACATTTATCTGCTATTTTGACATATTTATTGCTTCACAACTGTTGACCTTATAACCTTAGCTTGTTGTTTTGTTTGTCTCTGCACATCTTCATCATGTTACATGTTAATTTGCTATTCAGCCCTGTCTATAAGTTTGAACCTTACCCACCATTCCAATGTATTTGAAAAAGTGTGCATGCACATAAAAGTTCATATCTTGCATAAAACTTTGTTGGTCTTAAAGGTGCCACTGAATTCTAAATGTATTGCTTCTCAAGGTGATTTTACTCTTTGGAGTGACAAACCATTCTTAGACTCAATTTGAGACACTGTATTTTCATATGATTCTGGCTGGCTGATTAAAATTAACACAATCATATCGTGATCTGCAATTCTTTTTCCTGAACTTCTCAATTGCTCAGCTAGTTCCAACATCTTGTCAAGATGTTTGCCAAGATTCCCACCAGCCCACATTTGCATGCTAAACAAACGTTTCTGAAGGTAGAGCTGGCTCTTTAAGAAGGATTTTTCCTGCAGTCTTTCCAACTCCACCCAAACAGCCTTAGCAGTTGGCATCTTAATGACTTTTAATACCTATCCGACTGTTAAGCCAGCGATAATAGCCCCTGTTTGCTTGCTCATTTTTGGCATCCCAGGTAATCTGTTCTCCGCCTTCGGCTGGACGGTCATACTCTATGGCACACTCTCCCAGGGCAGCAGCCGTGGTGACGGTGTTTTTTAGTAGGGCACCGGTGGAAGAAATTTGCTGAGAAGCTACCTTGTCCACATTTTTCATGTTAACATAAGAACATAAGAGAAGCCAATGTTGAATCAGGCCAGTGGCCCATCTAGTTCAACACTCTGTCACACAATGGCCAAAAATACCAGGTGCCATCAGGAGGTCCAGCAGTGGGGTCAGGACACTAGAAGCCCTCCCACTGCTGCCCCCTCCAGCACCAAGAATAGAGTGCATCACCTGCCCCAGACTGAGAGTTCCTATCTATACCTTGTAGCTAATAGCCACTGATGGACTTCTGCTCCATATGTTTATCTAATTCCCTCTTGAAACTGTCCATGCTTGTAAACCATCCACTAACCAATCGAAAGTGAGGCATATTTAATCTTGTGCCATATAAATCTTTCTGAAAATCTCTGAGAAGACCACTCCCTTGGTCATGGTGGGTAAAGGTACTTGGCAGGCTGCACAAAGGTCTACACCCTTTGTAGCTTTACTTACCTGATTATTTAAAGCTTTTGTATTAAACATTACAATTTTGTACAGATTATCCACAGTTACAGATTATTTACACTGATATACTTGATAATGTTCATGCAGGATGTTAGTCATCTTGCTCATTTGATTCCAGCTCACAAGGGAAAAAGATCTTCTAAGACTGTGTTTCTATTCAGACTGTAGCCCTAAGTGTTAAACTCTGTTGAGTAGTGGGTATATTTTGATTGGATGGGATTTATAGGTTACTAGTAGCAAAGCCCATTGTAAAAGGCATACAATGAGCTCCAGAAAGATTGCAGCCTCGCTCTCCTCCTTGGCTGCCTTCTCCTGCATGGCACTGGCCCCCGTCTGCTCGCAGCCCACCTGGCCACCTGCACTTGGCCGTGGCCGATGACGCTTGCTGTGGGGACCTTGCTGCGGTCAGCCTCAGCATCCTCACCCTCTGCCCACCAGAGCATCTGGCCTGTCCTTTGCCTCCCTGCACAGTGAGGCTGAGATGCTGGGTCAGTACTTCTGTGGGCTCACAGCTCGGCCGGCTACCTGCTCCTGGCTGCAGCCTCCTCAGCCTCCGCCCACCGGAGCATCTGTCACATCCTTTGGGTCCCAGCACACTGAGGCCAAGATGCTGGCCTCCACTTCTGTGGGTGGAACTCTGGGAATGCAGCCAATGGATTGGAACACCTTCAGAGTGACAGCTCAGGGACCCAACTGATTTGGGAGCGCACAGAACATTGCCACTCGAAAACAGAATTATATATGAGGAGAGATGTATGTATTTTGATGTCTTTTTTCACTCATGGTATGTTCTCATGTGTGTCTGTATCTGATGTTTATATTATGTTATATGTAACCTATGGTTACAACATTAAATTCATTCATTTATTCAGTGTTTCTAGTTCAGTTCAATTGTCTGTAAAAGGGTTAGGCAAATCCACACACTGAAGTTGGCTTTACTCTTACAACAGTGATCTTCAAGCATTCTAGACCCAGGTCCCCCACCCAAATTATTTGCAACCTACTTCCCCCCCCATATAGGTCCCACGCTGTTGTTTTAAAACTGCAGGAGGGTTAGTTGCTTTGAATGAAGGCAGAACAATTGGACAATATGACTCATTCCTTGATTACCAGTGGGGCTCAAATCACACATTAGATTTTGTGGAATGAATAGTAAGACCAGCAGAAGTGGCAATGGATCCTCTGTTGAGTTGCCAACTCCAGGTTGGGAAATTCCTGGTTATTTGAAGGCAGTGCCGGAAGAGGGGAAGATCAGCAGGGATGTGATGCCATGACCTGTGGTGTCACATTCAGGTTGAAAGTCAATTTGTCAAACTCTGCTGTTTCTTGTGAGGTCTCCCTGCCCCCAAATTTAAATTAAACTTCTTGCCTTATATCACTTTTCCCTGTCACTTTCTCCCACCTTACAGTCACTAGTAGACTTTTGTATGCGTGTGCTGTGTTAAATTCTCCTCTTGATTCTAAATATTTGTGCTGGTATAATTGCCTACAATAACAGTCACTGAAGTTTCTACTCACAACAAATTTTAGTTTGTTGTCTGACTTATTTACACCATGATTATACTGCTGTCATTTTCATTACTATAATGGAAACTTTGCAACTTCACGCTTCTAACCATTCAGCCAAATTGGATTTATGTTTACTGAGAAGTAAATGCCAATGAATTTAATAGGAGTTTCTCCCCAGTAAGCATGCACTAATCTGTTACATATTAAACAATGGAATAATTAGGCAGCCGCCAATACTTTATATGACCAGCATAATGCTGCAACTAGACATGAAAATGCAGAACTTTTGCCCAAAACAGCAACTGTCTGTGCAGTTTCCTTTTGTCTCCCTATAATATGTACTTATGCAAATGTGGACCTTTAATTTGAAAAAAAACCTTTCTTGCAAGAGAAAGCATTTAGCAGTATAATTAAAGCTTTCTTGCAGTCAGAAGAACACTCTGAAGCTGCTTCTCTTTAGCATATAAATAGGTCTCTGTTGTGTTTGAGAACCCTATCCCAATCCCCCCCTTGCCTCTGGCCTTTAGTATCTTTACAGGTGACTATCAGTTTCTGCTAGTCTCTATAGTATACCATAGGAGACACGAAGTCCTAGAACATCCATCCACTGTAGCCACTCTAGGACTTCCATTTCTCCTAGACTCTATGATACACTATAAAGCCCACTCTCCAAAGCTGCTATCCCCTCCCAGGCAGTGACCTCTGTAGTCTGGATATCAGACATCATTCCAGAAGAACTCTAGTCCCCACCTTGAGACTAGGAGCTGTACCTGCCAGTACAATGTTCTGTCTACAGTTAGAGTATTGTCGGAACCCGAAGTTGAGGGGCTGGGAGATCAGGGCAGGAACGATGCCTTCCTGGCCACAGACCCAGCACTGATTATAACAGTGAACTACATGAACCATTAAATGGAAGATCCGAAAATAAAATCCATATAATACCTTTTAAGACAAACCAGAAACATACAACACACTGTACAAGCAACACTGTGTTACACTATATTGGTCGGTCTTAATAACAGACATGGCACGACTTTGGTGTTTGGATCTAGCTATGAACCAAAGTAGCTATTTACTTTCCCCAAAGAGACAGAAGGCAGTCCTTCTATGGGAAGCAGTGGTACAGGCTATTAGAGCAGCCACAAGGGCATATGTGGGTTTAAGACAAGCATATGGAGTGCACACACAAGCTAAACTGAAATCTCTGTTTTCAGACCAGCGTCCAATACCAGGGCCCAGAGTAGATAAACTGCATATATTAAACTGCCTGAAATGAATCATAAGAGCGTGGAAAAAAATGTACTTCATGAAAATTAAGTTTATTGCTAAAAATTACAGCAGATATGAAACTCTTTACTTAGTATGGGGAGATTTTACAGTCCTTGGATGATAGGATTAGTTTAACCAAGAATTAACTTTAAAGACAATAACTAAGCCTCTCATTAAAGGAATGTGAAAGCTGAGCACAGGGCACCTTTAGAATCATTCAGCTACATATGCCATACTTCTACTTGTTCCCTGTTTAAGGCAATGAGTCAGAAAGTCTGTTTTTGTAAATTTTATTTGATGCATAATGAATGTCGATTAACACACTTCAAAAATGGGCGAGAAGGTAGGTAGTGTTATGTAAACGTTTACCGCTGGTGTTTTTCCTGGTTTTCTTGATAGCTTTTCCCCACAAACCTTTAACGTGACATATTATTAAGAATGATTAAAAATACAAGCAGTATTAGAATATCTTAACCAAACTTTAATAAACACAGGTTTCGGTATGAAAAGGGCTAAGCCTCGTCGAAAAAGCTGGCAGAAAGCATACACATCATTCCTCCGGACTGCTAACGTAACACAAAAAAACGCACCAAGCAACACGAAGCAGCCGAGGATACTGCTCAGAGTTCAATTAGAAGCCCTTACAAATTGGATAGCTCTAGGAAAAGTGAGCCCGCCGCTGACCTCTATAGCCATTTACAAGGAAGGAATTTTACTGCGGTGAGTGTACGAACTTCCCAGATGTGTACAGGAGGTTGACTTTATTCAGTCATTTGCAAAGACTTGCTTCCCTGTCATCTGAGGAACACAGATTTACTTAATTTCCACTTCCATCTTAACCACGGCTATATCGTGGGACAGAAGGATCTGCCTCTCTTGCTACAAAGCAGCTACAGCTGCTCTAATAATCTTTATCCTACCAAGAGGATAGTTGAAGGAAGGGGGGGGGAAATGGTGTCATAAACCGTTTTGGGTGCCCATTTGGGCAGGGGAGGCAGGGCACAAATAGTAGGCTGTAGCAGGGCACCACGCAGAAATGAATGGTGATATTTTTTATTTAAAATACAGCACACTGTGTTTCGTAATCACAGCCTAACTTTTCTGCTCATGATTCCGCATCTTGGTCAAATCACCCAGGTTGTCTTAAGGAATTCATTCTTCTTTACGGAGTGATTAAAATATGGAATTAGCTGCCAAAGGATGTAGCGATGGCCACAGGAATAGACAGCTTTAAAAGAGGTAAAGAACGGGGGGGGGGGAGGCATGGCTCAGTGGTAGAGCATCTGCTTGCAGAAGGTCACAGGCTCAATCTACAGGATCGTCAGTTAAGGATCAGGTAATAGGTGATGGGAAAGACCTCCGCCTGAGACCCCAGCAGAGCTGCTACCAGTCTGAGTAGATAAGACTGACTCTGATGGACCCATGGTCTGATTCGGTATAAGGCAGCTTCATATATTCAACCCAACCTTTTCCATACTAAAACCTGAATGTAGTTAAAGCTCATCTGTTGGAATGAATGCTGCAAGTATTTTTAGCAGGACCTCACATTAAAGGTTTGGGGTGAAAGACACCCTGTGGACAGGAAGAATGCATTATGAAGCAATTGAACAGGGAAATTTCTGCTGCCTTGGTTAGTTGCACGTCAGCAAAAACAAAAAAATGAGTCAGAGATACTGGTAATCTCAGAGACTAGCAGGTCTCAATTATAAATTCTTTGTAAGTAGTGGATTAATCCCACCCATGCAAATCCCCAAAAAGTACATAAAAGAAACTGGAAACATGATGAAGACTGTTCAAAAGGCAGGCTCAGCACTTGGAACAGGCACCCTTTTCCAGCCTTAGCTGTAGCCAAACCAGCAGTGCATTTTGCCAAAACCCTTTTTGACACTGTCAGAATTCAGTTTGCTAACAGGGACCAATGCTACCTAAAGGTCCCTTCAGTCAAAGTAACTACATTTAAATGAAAGTTAATGAATAATATCATTAGCAGGTTGCAGCTCTTAACTAACATGCTGTCATCTATTTTGTGGGTCTTTGCATGACAATCATGTTCCCACCAACAGGAAACAGCCTTTCCAGCATTAACCTATAGAAGAATGACAGAATGATGACTATGATCCAAACAGCATTTTAATTTTTTAAAATCATTTGGAGGAAAACCCCTTTTTACAAACATCACACATGTAGCTACAAACTGCTGTGGTCACAAGTGTCTCGTCTGGCAAGTTTTGGGCAAAGATGCCATGAAAAGACAGTTGCCTCTAGATGGGCATCTCTGTTAGATATGAGTTGTTAATAAGCAGCCTGGAAAGTATTAATACAAAAAGATTCATGTTGAAGGAGTGAATAATGGAAGCTATAAAGTGCTCCTTTTTTTGTGTGTGAACCATGAATGTCTCAGAATCAGTCCAGAAGCATTTAAGTATTTCCATTCGTTTATTAAAAATAAAATCTTCGTGAAGCCATCATTTTAATGCTTAACAGATGGAAACAGAACCGTTCCAGACAGCCATTTTAGAAAGAAAGAAGCATTTCAGTTTACAGCAGTGACATTTGTCACGCTATACTGGATGAGCAAGAGTACTGTACATGATTCGCAGGTGCTCACTTTCCAACAGTGGTTAAAGTTACCTTCGGAGTGTAGTGCTGAAGCTCTGTAGCAGATTTAGCAACTCATACTCCTGCCGCTACATATTAATGCATAAAGTGCAACGAATGTAGCTCTCTGCACTGAAAGGGAGGTTTAACACCCCACGTAGAATAGCTGTCTCAAATCAAATCAGCTACTAGCTATGACAGTAGTGGGGACCAATTTTTAGAAATTTTAATTCTGGAGAACTGGATTTGTCGGTAACCCATTTAATATGGTAGTAGTAATGCTGCAGCTATCCCAGTATCATGTAAAAAAAAAATATTACCTGCACTGTGCATTATTTATGCAATAAGCAGTTATAACAGACATTACAATAGGAGTCTAATCCAAAGAAGGGAAGCTCCAAGGTTAGCAACTTGCAAGTGTCCTACTAACCATTCCGGATTTCTGCCTACAGAGGAAGCTATGGGATCAGGGAAAGCCAGAAACAAGAATCCACCATAGCTATCTCCATCCTACTGCAAGTGGGAAGGCGATGTCTTTGAAGCCACAGATTCTGGGTATCCCGAAGATACACAAGTCTTGTTTAAGGAATCGTGGTGTTCGGTCCTGGGGAGATTTTATGCATATCAGGATACTTGATGAAGCACTAGATAGGCAGAAGAACTGTCTATGTTGCAGCCGCAGGTAAACACTGTGTGTTTATTCCCATCTGTAAGCAGAGCAGTTGAGCCATACTCAGCTGAAATCTTCCTCTGGATTCTGTTGGTCGAGCAGCCGGACGTGAGTGAATGGGAAGTGACCTCGTCGGCCACTGCACTCTCCTTCCCACTGGCCGCTCATGTTAATCTTTGTGACTTTTACTAGCTCTCCAACCTGCAGACCAAGAAGAAACATACCACTGTTAAGGCATCGTTCCCTGAATGGCTACTCAGGCACGGCCACATTCCACATAAGGCATCCAAAGCAACAAAACTGGGTGAGAAACTGATTATGGGGTGGTGGCTTGGCTTGGCAAACCAGCCTTCCTGATGTGGCAAGAACAGCGACTTGCCACATCAATATAGATCCAGGTGGGTAGCTGTGTTGGTTTGGAGCAGGAGAACAAAGTTTTGAGTCCAGTGGCACCTTGAAGACCAACGAAGTTTTATTCAAGGTATGAGCTTTCGTGTGCACGGACACTTCCTCGGATACAGTGAAATGGAATTTAATAGTCCATACACAGAAGGCCACATCAAGTGATAGATTCCCTCAAGTCTGTTTTGCAGTGCTGTTCAAAAAGCCAGTGAAGCCATTTGGAATCTGTGCCAAGTAAGCAGGAATAAGACACTTCAACAAACAGCCTGCATTCTCAACACAAGAAAGATCTGGAGTTTAAACCAGTTCATTCCACTGCCTGCATTAAATCAGTGACCACTCGGCACCGAATATGATCTACAACATCCAACGGACTTTGGGCCGGGATACCTGAGCCAGCAGGGGAGGACAGCAGCTTGCAGTTCCCTGCTCTGGGCCTGTTCCTTCAACTCTAGACTAAGGCCACCGGCCCTATTTTCTGCAAAACCATACTGCTACTTTAAGGACTCAGGAGCTCCTACAAGCAACTCTCATGCCTTCTCCCTCAGAGGCCTATATTCTATTAATTTACTGCAATAAGCTCACGCACTAGGACTCTAATAACCCAGCTAGAGGACAAAACCGACATGTTATTCTCTTCCCCAGAAATATAATGTGATGGGGGGCGGACATTCAAGGCTACAGAAATTTTGCATCTTGCTTTAAAGAGCCTGAAAAATTAAACCCCAGATTTTTTAAACAGTTCTGTTCTAAGGCAGCAAAGAGCTGTATTTACTATGGCCCTGGGATAATAATGGGCAAGTTTCACAGTCCCCACTCTGTACAACCTGGCCAAGGTAAGACGACACAAGTAGTTTTGCTCCCTGGCTGCAGACAAATTGCACCTTCGGCAGCATGCTTGGGGCATGCAATAATATCAGCTGCAGCAATAATACCTGGATACTCAGTCAGGGATTCCCAGAGAGAGTGGAGCTGCTCGCAAGACAGATCAGAATAGCACACCCAAAGTTTGCTATTGGAATCAGCTGCCCCCCCCCCCAAAAAAAGGGGCTGCCTCAGCATTTTCAGGAAGCATTCAAAGCTGGATTGATTCAACCCACACCAGAGAACAACACACTTCCAGCAGGGTGTGTGTGTTTGTGGGGAGATGAAGTTCTCTTGAAAACAGAAAGTGTCAGTCACATATGAACTGAAGGATGCTCTCCACTTCTTGGAATTGAAGGTAGAACAGAATACACCCTCCCCCGATACAAACAAGTGTTATGTCACACACTACAGACAATGTAAGAGGAGACACGGGAGAGAAGCTCTGCTGTGCACCATGCTTGCAGCAAGGATAGGAATTATGCCCCGAAGCCCCACTCTTCCTTCTTGAACACATTTTTTTTTAAAAAACAAAGCCCGCATTACTCATTTCCATTAACAGCAAGAGGATCCCTAACCCCTTGTGAATGCCAGGTATTAGAAAGACAAAACTCGTGAACAAATCTCTTCTCACTACATGTTTGCCCATTATGTACCTCCAAAGCCAAGGCTGTCTTGTCGTAGGCATTAGGGACCCGCTTCTGGATAACCCGGGCAAAAATTGGGCCATTCTGGAGGTTGGGGAGCGGAGTGTTGATGCTGGGCTGGGCATAGGGACCTGGCTCCGGCCCAGGCAATGGCTGTGGGTGGAAACTATCCTGGTTACCTCCAACTGGAGCAGATACTGAAGTAGAGGCCGGTCTATACTTCTCAACGTATGGAACAGGTATCATCCCCCGCTTTCCTTCACTGTCTTCTGCATTCCACCACTGCTCTTCGGGCTTCTCCCAGATCCTCAGGATGTCTCCTTTTTTAAATGGAAGGTCTTCGTCGTCATTGCCATTAAAGTCAAAAAGAGCACGCACGTACTCAGCTTCTTCCTGCCTCAATACCACATCACTGTTATGCTTAGATTTTGACACAGGTTCTATCAAGGTTGTAGTGTCCAAGTAGTGTATTTTGTAGAACTCCAGTAAAGCTGGTAGCGAGTCAAACTCTTGATCCCCTATCCGGAATCTAGAAGGAGTCAGCCCTAAAGAAGAGGAGGGAGCACAAATTATGCACGAAATGTACTAAAAATGTCACTCGATAGACTAAATTTAAAAAATTATATTCCATATACGCTGGTAAATATGAGGATTACTTCCCATGTTTAAATGTTCAAAGCAATATATGTATTTACTATATTCCTGTACTGCTTTTCCCTCGTGGCTCAAAGTGGTTTACAGTAAAAGAAACAAAAAATCTTTTCTCTCCCCCACCCCATTCCCAAAATTAATTCCCATTGCGGAGTTAATGTTTCAGCCCTCCTCTCAGAACTAGAGATGTCGGACGTCCTGAGATCCAAGCAGGGAAGGACCTCTGATAGCAATTATGATCAGAAGAGTATCGTAATGGGAATACCATCAAATAAATGACACAATTAAAGACAGTAGTCCTACAGAATGCCTAATTGCACAAAAATGACTTGGCCTGGTTTGTTACAAACAAGGACAACTGTGGTCACAAGATTCGCTTGGCACAGGGAATTCCTGAGTCCCACAGTGAAAGATCTACTCTTGCCAATGTCACTGCACAAGGTTGGGCCTCCCTTAATGATCTTAATGGGCTCAATTGGGAAAAGCAGCCCCTCCCCAACTGACAGACAAAAACAATGGCTTTGAATGTTAAAACCTGTGTTTTGTGTTGTGACTGTAAGTGCAATGGAAGCAAATCCAACCTTATGTGGACATTTTCTCCCAGAGAGTTCAGACTTAAGGGTGCACCAGATACTGCTCCCGGGTTGTGTGTCTTTTGCATCAATTTTGAGCCATATCCACTGATGCAAATTTCGCAGCGGTTTCAAAGACCATTCAATTAAAAACTCTTAAGAGAAAATGTCAACCTTTTTTTGCAGAATACAGCAGCTAACAGGGACTATGTTACTTAACATGCAATGCTCCAACAGCAGAATACTGGAGACCAAGTCAGTGCAAGATACTGGAATGCTGGGGCAACATGTTCCTACTCATCATTAACTTCTGCTCAGGGCTTGTTCATTCCAAATAAATTAATTGGGGGGGGAACAGTAGTTTATAAAATTATGTACAGCTTTGATAACTTTTCTTCCCTTTCTGGAGTAAGCCGATGAAACTGGTGGGCAGTAAATTCAGGACTTGCAAAAGAAAGTATATATTCAAGCAATTCATAATTAACTTGTGGCACTCACTGTGACAGAATGCAATCATGCCCAAAAGGTCACATGGCTGCAATGTATTTATGAATAACAGCAGGGAGGAGGGGGGCACAGCAAAATGGGAATGCTCTGGCCTTCATGCCTACTTTACTGATTTCCTGGAAGCATCTGGCTTGCACTGAAAGAAACAGGGTGCTAAGCTAGATGGGACCCTCCGCTTGACCCAGTGGGTATCTTATGAAGTTCTTGCCTAAGATGGCACAGCACCAGCAAAAAGGAGTCGCTCTTTGCAAGTTAAACGTGCAAAACCGATGAACTTACTTGGTATGACTAATGATAATGCACATTAGGAGCTTAATTAGTATGACTACAGATAATACATACTAGCAGTGTTCCCTCTAAGCTGAGTTAGTGTGAGCTACCTCACAGTTTTTTAGCCTCCAGCTCACACATTTTTGTCCCAGCTCAGAAAGGATGGCTCCACAGCAAACCAATATACGCAGTAGCCAAATTGCTCGCTCACAACTTTAATGCCAGTAGCTTACAAAGTAGAATTTTTGCTCACAAGCTTAGAGGGAACATTGCATACTAGTGAGGGGACTGGCAAAATCCACAAGAGAGATCTGTCAGATAAAAGATTTCAGGGCCACTTCCTGTCAAGAGTTGGAAACAACTCCAAAATATCCTGCTTTCTACCGAAAACCGCCCCCCCTTCCTCACTAAGCAGGGAGAGCGCATTCATCGCCGCCAAGGGGGGCAGGTGTCGCAGGAGACTGTGTCGGGGCGGCCCAAAGTCCTCCAACCCCACCCCACTGTGTTTAACGTGCCTGGGCTCTGCCCAGACCAGCCTTGAGCCGTTAGCAGCGCGAAAGTCAAGGGAGCGCCTGCCTCACCCCCACCGTGCCGAGGCAGCTGCTGGGTCGCTTCTCTCGCGTGGAAATCTGGAGTAAAAACGGGACCCGGCACCTCCCCAGCCTCAGGGGGGTGGGGGTTAGGCGGCCACCTCTGCAGGGCCTTGACACGCCGCGGGAGGGGTCCCCCGCAGCCGGCAGGCCGGCCCCCTTCCCCGCGCGCAGGGCGACAGACTCACCCGGGCCGCCGCCCCCTCCGCCGCCGCTGTTGACGATGTAGTGGGAGACGCGCGAGCTCTCGGAGACGGAGAGGACGAAGTCGCCGGGGATGGTGCCCGAGTCCCGCACCAAGAAAGTGCCGTGGCGCTGCCCCTGCAGGAGCGCCACCGCCTCGGCGCGGCTCAGCCGCCCCCAGTACCAGCTGCCCTGGTCCTCGGCGTCAAACTGCCCGGCCATGGGTGGACCCGAGGGAGGGAGGCCGCCGGCCCGGCACCGCTTCCTCCCTCGCCCTCCAGCCGCTCAAGATGGCGGCCGCCGCGCCTCGCCGCCCGGAAGTGACGGCGACGGGTGCGGAAGCGGGCCGCGGGGACTCTTCCGGCTTTTGGAGGCCGGACGTCCGGGCCGCCGTCGGTCTCGCGCTCGGTTGGAAGGGTGGTGGGAGAGAAGTGGGACATCCGGGGCCTGAACGTCTCGGCGGGTGGGGTGGGTACTGTCATAGGGTTGTCACCGGCAGGGGATGAGGGGGTATGGTTGCCAGCTCCAGGTTGGGAAACTCCTGGAGATTAGGGGGTGGAGCCTGGGGAAGACAGAGACCTCAGTGCGGCACAATGCCATAGAGTCCACCACCCTCCGTAGCATCCATGTTCTCCAGTGGAACTGATCTCTGTAGCCTGGAGGTGGGTTGTAATCAATGTTCCCTCTAAGCCGTAGAGTCTTGTGAGCAAAAATTCTACTTTGTGAACTACTGGCATTAAAGTTGTGAGTGATTTGGCTGCTGCATAAATTAGTTTGCTCTGGTGCCATCCTTCCTGAGTTAAGACAAAAATGTGTGAGCTGGAGGCTAAAAAACTGTGAGCTAGCTCACTCTACCTCAGCTTAGAGGGAACACTGGCTGTAATCAATGCTCCCGCTAACCTGTGGAGTCTTGTGAACAAAAATTCGACCTTGTGAGTTCCTGGCATTAAAGTTGTGAAGGGGCATTTGGTTGCTGCACAAATTAGTTTGCTCCGGAGCCATTCTTCCTGAGCCAAGGCAAAAATGTGTGAGCCGGAGGCTAGAAAACTGTGAGCTAGCTCACACTAACTAGGCTTAGATAAAACATTGGCTGTAATTCCAGGGGATTTCCACATCCCACCTGGAGGCTGGCATCCTTGCCTCAAGGAACATTCTGTGAGAGCTTGAGCTAATCACACCTGTGTGGGAGGGTGGCAGCCTGGCAAGGCTCTGAATCTGGAAGGGTGGGGCTGAGACAGGGCTTTCACATCAGCCCTGCAAGGTTGTGCAGTGATATCCTGGTTGTGAGTGGAACTGAAGAGGAGTTCGCAACAAACCTGCAGTGCAGGCCCGGAGCCAGGATTTTGTGGCTTGTGGGCTGAAGTTGTCAGTGCAGAAAGAAAAGCCAGAATCCTGAGGATTATGACTCACTACTGTGGAATCAAGCCTTTTAAAATCAAATCATAGAGGCTTCTGCAAATCTTAGCCCCAGACTGTGACACTAGCAGGCTGAGAAAGGGGGGAGGAATAAAAATTTTTGGTAAATAGTAGGCATGGCACTGGAAATACTTATCTGGGTTTGGCCAGTAAACTCACTCCAATTTGTATAAACACACACAGAACTTTATTGACAAAAACAAAGTACAAACAACAGATAGGGGAAAGAATGTATACAGCAAGGAATGCAAACCAAAACAAAAAACCTAGCTGGCTATTCTACTCACTACTTTTCCTATCAGGCCTGCAGCACTGGCATTCCTAGTGAGCAGAATTTCTGGAAGCCTAGCAGCAGGGTGAAAGTTGAAGAGAGCTTCAAAGCAGTCTCTCTCTGAGTCTTCTCAAGCTGTCTGTTTTACACAGGTGTTCTTAACCATTTAGCCAATACAAAGCTGTTACCAGGATAGATCTCTAAATTGCAAGCTGTCAACTACTTTAGATGGAAGTTCTCAGCTGCTGCAAGTTAATCACTCCTGCCAGCCTAAACAACAATTCTGATAACAAGCCGAAAGGTGGGGGTGATGACTTCTATAGTCCAGAAAGCTAACACTTAGGCAGAAAAACTCTCTTAAAGGAGACCAGTTTCTTGACACAGAAGGGATCCTAGAGGTCACCTACTCCAGCCCCCTTGCTCAGTGCAGGAATTAGTCAACTACAGCACCACTCTGCTTAAAGGAGTGCATGCCTTTAAAAACGTTTTTAAATAATTGAAAAAAGCATTTACAGTTAGTATAAACAGCAGTGGAGATATTGGACAACATTGCCTTGTTCCTTTTTCAAAAGATATATTATCAGTCAGTTCATTGTTTACTACTACTTTTGCTTTCTGGTTTGTATATATAGCTTCAATTGCCCTTGTAAAGTTAGTCCCAAAGTTCATTATCTTCATCTGTTGAATAATAAATTGCCAGCTGACATTGTTAAATGCTTTTTCAGCGTCCAAAAATATCAAAGCCATCTGCTTTTCTGGATGAGTTTCATAATATTCTAAGACATTTAAGACTGTTCTCACATTATTCTTTAATTGTCTCTTAGGTAAGAAACCTGCCTGGTCCTGATGTCTAAAGTCTATTAACACTTTTTTCAACCTTGTGGCCAAAATAGTTGCAAATATTTTGTAATCACAGTTCAGCAAGGAAATAGGTCTGTAGTCTTTTTAATCTCTTTAGGGTCTGTCTCTTCTTTATGAATCAGTGATATAGTTGCTTCAGTCCAAGATTCCGGTATTTCCGTTTTTTCTATTGCAGATGAAATTACAGTTTTATACGGGAGCAATAAAACATCTTCAAATATTTTATAATATTCAACTGGGAGTCTATCTGGTCCAGATGCTTTATTTATATTTTGTTTCTTAATAGCCTCTGTAATTTCCATCATTGTTAAAGGATTGCCAGTCCTCTAAAAAAGGTTTTGCTTGCATCCCAAATTATCTTCATTGATGTTTCTCCATTCATATTTTGTTGAAAAAACATCTTCATTTCTTTCTTTGCAAAGGAAATCCAGACTTCTTTTATATTCCAACCAAATCAAGTCCAGCAGCACACAATCGATGGCATACAAATCACTTTGCTCCCAGTGGGGTGCAGGCTTCCCGAGAACTTACCGTAATTTGGCGGGGGACACAATACGTCTTGGCAGAACCATTCCTGGGGTGGGGAACGCGACACACGATGCTGTCACCAGGAAGTGATGCCGGGCAATGCTCTGGCAATGGGGCTGGAAACTCAATGGTACCATTGAGTTTCCAGCCTCATTGCCAGAGCGTCGCCCGGCATCACTTCCTGGCGACGGCATCATGCGGCATGGGTGTTCCAAGGAGGAATGTTCCGGCCGGGGACTGTGTGTCCCCCACCAAATTACGGTAAGTACTTGGCAACCCTAGTGGGGTGGATCCCCTACAGGGAGGTAGATAAGGCAGATAGAAGCCATGGATTAAACACAGATACTCTTTCTTTGCGAGAGGCCATTACTTTTATAAGACAGATATGATTTACCCCTTACCTGCCTGGGACCAAGCCTATATGTGTTGAGTGCAATATTTCAGCCAAGCAGACTCTCAGACGCTGGGCTAGGATGATGGAAAGGATTTTAACATCTGAATTTGTTAGTGAAACAGACCTCTGTCGCTTGCACATGCAAGGGAGTTCTTTTCCAGGCCTTAAGAACAGTGACATATCAGCTTCATGCATTGTTTATGGAAAAGAAATCAAGCCCTCTCTATTTTTAAATACTCTAAATAATATAGGAGATCGATCATAACATAAATATTTTATACCAGTCAGCTGGGTAACCATCAGGCCCAGGAGATTTATTTAGTTGCAGACCCACAGTGAAAATGTGGGATTGCTGAATTCTTTAAAAAGCCAAGATGGGGCATAAATCCTGGATCATCGACAAACATCTGATGGACATTGGGCATAGCTGCCTGCCTAGTCACTTTTCTGAGAGAAAGCCCCGCATTGAATAGACTAGGTCAGGGGCAATGTTCCCTCTAAGCTGTGGAGTCTTGTGAGCCAAAACTCTACTTTGTGAGCCACTGCCATTAAAGGTGTGAGCAATCAATCTGGCTACTGCATACAGTAGTTTGCCCGGGAGCCCTCCTTCCAGAGCCAAGACAAAAATCTGTGAGCTGGTGGCTACAAAACTGTGAGTTAGGTCACACTAACTCAGCTTAGAGGGAACACTGGTCAGGGGTCCCCAGCCTTTTTGGGCCTGTGGGCAGCTTTGGAATTCTGACGCATCGTGGTGGCTTCAGGAGCCAGTCACAAAATGACTGCCACAGCTTACCTTCGGTCACACTATGAAGCTCCCTTCTGTGAAGCTGTGGTGGGAGCTGCTGCCTGCCAAAGCAATGTTTTTAAAAATCTGCACAGCCGATCAAATCTCTATGTTCAATATCCCCACCGGGACCCACCCGCCCACTTTCTAAAATCACTTGGTGGGCACCATGTTGGGGACCACTGGAGTAGTAGGATCAGGGGTGTAGCCAGAACATTTTGGTTGGTGGGGTGTGGGGAAATTTGGGGGGGCACCCCAGCCACGCCTGCTGCTCCTCCTGCAGCAGCAGAAGAAGCAGCTCCGGCTCTGCTGTGACCTCGAGTCCTCCTGTAGTCCTTTCGATTGGAGAGGTTTGAGTCCAGGCTGCTTTTCCGTGTAAGCTGGGAATGGGGGGAGAGGATCTCCGACTCTCTCTTTTCTGCATTTTGCAATTTTATTTTATTGCAATTTTATTTTATTGGCATTTTTAAAAAATCAATTTATTTTGTGGCCCGTAAAAAGGAAAATGAGACTGACGCTTCCCTGACTGTGCCCAGGGTCATTTGGGAAACCCAACACACATCTTACATTTTAAAAATATTTCTTGGATTGTTATTTTTTTTGTCCGAGGGGGCAGCACCCATATGCGAAGGGGCATTGCCCCCAAATGCCCCATGGCTATGGGCCTGAGCAGGAACCTAAGTAGACTTGTTTAGGATCCTGAAATCTCTGCCAGTTTGTACAAACTATTAGGTGCATAGCACATTCTATAGCATAGAGAACGTTTCTGTCATATTTCGCCCACACACATGCATACAACTACTTCCTTTGTATTATTTTTTTAAATGCACATGCCCCAAGCAACAATTTCTCTGTAATTAATGCCAATAATTTAAAAAAGTTGCTATTTTTTCTTGAAGGAAAAATTAGATAATTTTGCTGTATATATGCTCTAAGATACGAGGGAGACGGAGGGAGGGAGGGAGAGAGAGAAAGAGAGAGAGACTCTTGTTTTTAAAAATACTACTGGGAAGGTTCTTGGATTGAAGGCAAAATCATCTTAGCATGATTTTGATGAATAGATTTTTGATAGAGCTCATATAGTAAAAAGATTGCAGAGCTTCCAACTGTTTTTTATTTTGATGGATCAGACTGTCTTCTGCCAATTCAATTAATATCCAAGGGTAACCAGGTTTTTCAGCCAATGTTGTTCCACTTACACTACAGTCACATGGTTTTTACAAATGCCAGTGCCATAAGCCCGCTAAGCATAGCTCTTTATTTGTATTTTTCATATGTGCATATGTGTGTGTGAGTGTATGTGCACCTGGAAGTCATGGCGACCTCCGGAGACTGACTGACTGTGCTGTTGCCCTGAAAGCTTCTTATGCAGTAGGGACTTGAAGTTTAACTCTAAATCTGGACTGTATAATGACTGTGCCAGGAAAAATGGACTGATTGGTGACCATGTGACAGAGCCATCTTACTGGACAAAGAGACATGTGCACAGCCAAGAGAAGCCTTGCGCTGAAGCTGCATGTTGAACCAGACGTGGACCCATGGAAGACCCGATGCCATCTATCCCTGCCTCTCTAAGCCACTGCAGATCCAGGCAGACGGCACGCCAGCCTCCCTGAGAATCGCAGCCATGTGAAGCCAGCATCCAGACTTATAGAGACACTTTGCAGAGACGACATGGACTTTCTTGCTCACACACCATAGCAAGCCTTGTCTCCATCACGCAGGCATCCCCCCCCTTATTCCAGCAGCTTTACCTGAAACTGCATGTAGTCATCTTCAAGTTAAACAAAAGAACTTGGCCATGACGGGATTAACTGGGCTGACTAGCACACCCATCTCCCATCAAGATAACGCAGCGGCAGGTTTCGGTTTCCGGCGTGGTTTCGGTTTCCGGCGTCGCGAATGGCGGCCGCTTCTTGGGACGCTCCCGGAGGCGGTTAGCCCACGCGCAGTTAGGGGGGGTCTTCGCATATGCGAAAGACCCTAGTGAGCCTTAGGTAAAGGCTCCGAACCGGGGGCGCTTGGGGAGTAGCCTCTTTGTCGGCAGACAGCCGGGAAATTGAGGCTTTCTCCCCGCCCCAATCGGCCCCGCTGCGGCGTGCCCGTAATGGGACTTAGCGGCGCCACCGAATTCCAGGAGTGAAAACAGCGCTATGGTTCAACATAAAAAGAAGTAGTGGCATCGAATCGTGAGTTGAAGATCTATTTTGAAGCGTAAATCGGAGCCCCCTGCATGCGTATAAGCGTTGGGAGGAGGGAGGAGTCCCCACCCCCTCGAGAAGCAAGCTATTCAAAGGGAGCGCGAAGGGGGGCAGAAAGAAAACAAAGTGTTGGTGAAAGTACCGTTGGGGCTGCATGGAAGAATGTGTTCATCTTAGCTTCCTGGGGGATGCGGCACGAACTTTTTAAAAGTAAACAAAAAAACAAAATGTCGATAATGGAAAAAGCCCTGCAGACACCGGAAGAGAAGAGAGGAGGGACTTCCGGTCCAGATAGCCCCCCCAAGAGCTTGCTGTCAATCAACAGAAAAAGGAGATGCTGTGCCCCCTGCTGGAACAATTGCAGAAGATCAACCAAACTTTGTTTAAAATGGAAAGTGTTCTCATCAGTCGACAGAAACAGATATTGGAAACAACTAGAAAGATGAAGGAGATTGAACAGAAATCGAATTTGATTCCAGGTTTCCAGGGCGCTAAAGAAGAGGAGAAAGAAGATCTCGGATTTACCTTGACAAATGTCTTGGCACCCCTAACTGGCAGTGAAGCGATAAAGTTAAAAGAAGAGGTGGATAAGGCTCCCAAAGCCTATTCCGCCTTTATAAAAGAAATACTCTGCCAGTAGAAGGGGATGTCGAGCATAGCAGGCGACAAACGGGAGATCTAATTTCATCTGCTGAGTTTGTGGAGCCCTGGAAGCTTGAAGGCCAGAAGTTTAAGAAAAAAAGAAAAGAAAGAAGAAGGATTTCATCTTCAAAACACAGAAACTCCTGAAGAGACACGCCAGCAGGAAGAAGGATGCAGCATTCAAAATTGGGATAAGTGCAGAAAACAGCAGCCCAGGGGAAGGTGATGGAACGGAAGACTTCAAAGTTAAAATGGACTTAATCCATAACTGGAAGAAAATTAAGAAGAAGATACTTTGAGGACTGTTCGTGTTACATCTGGAAGGAGCTGTTTAATTACTAACCCCAATGGACTTTACTAACTGCATTAACAGAGTGATTTTGGACTTTGCTTTAGTTAAAAAGAAGATCTTCTAACCATGATGGATGCCAAATCTTGGTATTGGTTATTAACCTAAACTAACTCTCACTAACAGAAAAAAAATTTCACTCCACCTTTTTCTTTCTCCATCTGTCTACCCTTCCCTTTTCTTATAAAAAGAATAAAATTCTCTCTTTTTTAAGAGAGTTTTACAAAAAAAAAAAAAAAAAGATAACGCAGCGGCAGACTATCCAATTGTTGATGCTAATGACTGGCCAAGCACCTTGAATGACGTTTTCAAGCGGAGGCTGGACGACCATCTTTCGGGTATGTTGTAGGGCTGTCTTTCAACTACGCTCCTGCAGAGTGCAGAGGGTTGGACTAGATGACCTGCAAGGTCCCTTCCAACTCTAACATTCTATGATTCTATGACTGCCTGTCCTTCTACTTTGTCTTAAACCCAAATTCTGAAAGGTGTCACTTAAAGAAACATTATGTTAATTGCCCAACCATTAACCCTATTCTTTTAGCCCATCAAGGTGCTAGCAGTGTCTAGCATGTTCCTGGGGACTACATGCTTGGTGGCTCATACCCCCAAGCCCCTTTTTAGGGTATAAAAGGAGAGAACCTGACCATGCTCTCTCTCCCTCCCTCTCTCTACCTGACCCCATCCTACCTTGCTGACTCTCAGTTTAACCTGACCAAAGTCTACCACATGTCCTGCCAGCCAGAATCCTTATATTCTCTCTTATTTTTCACTGCAGGATCACGTCATCTCGTCAGACAGGTCAGTATTACCCAACCAACGAATTTCTCCTGCTAATGCAAAAGCCTCTATACCTTTCCGTCTGAATTTTCTATCTCTGTGTTGTTATGTGTATGCTTGAGTTTTATTGTATGTGTGTGCAAACTCCCTAGTAAAGATCTGGTCTCTGTGTCTATTTTTGGTCATCTGGACTAAGTGGGACTCATGTATACATAGGTTATTGCTCCCTTATATGCCTATTGCCATTTAATATTCAAATTTCCCACATTTATTAATATATCAAGGCAATTTGGCTAACAGTGCACCTGGAAGTCATGGCAACCTCTGGTGACTGACCCTACTGGGGGCCTGGAGGATATTCAGAGAGGTGGCTGAATAAAGCCTGCCCCTGTCCTCCCGACTGCTGGCATTCCAAGGAAGTCTCCCATCCAAGTACTTGCCAGAATTGACCCTGCTTAGCTTCTGAGATCTGACAAGATCGGGCTTGCCTGGGCTATCCAGGTCAGGGTCAAGCCTAGCTTTTTTTGTATATTGAATAGGTAGAGCTTCCAGCTCTGGGTAGCGAAATTCTTGGAGATTTGGAGAGTGGAGGGTGGGGGTTTGGGGAGAGGAGGGACTTCAGCAGGGTACGATGCCATGGAGTCCACCCTCCAAAGCAACTGTTTTCTCCAGGGGAACTGATCCTTGTCGTCTGGAGATCAATAGTGGGAAATCATCAGATCCCCACCAGGAAATTGGTAGCTCCAGAAATAGAGCCCCACCTTCTTTCTCATCAGCAGAAAACCTGGCTGGATCCATCCCTATTGTTATTTCTTCTGCATTCTCTGAAACTGCAGATTATAAAACAGGGAGGGATAGAACCATCAACTGACATGCGATTATTAAGAAGTTGCACAACTTTATCATGTTCACCCTGCCTACACATTCATGCTGTATTTTCTTTTGCCAATGCAGGGGGGGAAAAAAACCCCATCCCAAATACATTTGATTGGAGCTCCCCCTTTTTTGTAGTGAGGGTTTGGTTTCAAAAATAGGCATGTGATGTTTTCACAATGTGTCCAAGAAGATAAGGCAGGGTAGAAATGCTTTAATTAAATAAATATAAAGGTAATGATTTTCCGTCTCTCTTCAGTGTCCGGCAAATTTGTGTTCTCCCTCTGTGTGTTCAAACTCTGTTGGATTAATTTGCCCCAAACTTAGGTAGGAACTGAAGATTCAAGCCAGGATGAAGGTGAAACCTCAGAATCCCAAAGCTTCACTTCTAGCATTGGTGGACTTTTGAGACATTTGGTATGATTTGTTGATACTTTGCCTTGGGTTATTGAATGCTGGACAGGGTTAGGATAGGAAGTAGAGCCGAAATACAGAAACTTAGACTTTTGCTGCCCTCTGGTGGGTGCCATTTATTTCAGCTGCTGCCTGGTATATAGAATTATGGAATCAGAGTTGGAAGGGACCTCCAGGGTCATCTAGTCCAACCCCTTGCACGATGCAGGAAATTCACAAATACCTCCCCCACCCCCAGTTACCACTGTTCCATGCCCAGAAGATGACAAAAAGCATCCAGGATCCCTGGCCAAACTGGCCTGGAGAAAAATTGCTTCCTGACCCCAAAGTGGCGATCGGCATTTCCCTGGGCGTGTAAGAAAGGGTCACAAGAACTAAGCATTGATGCAACCCTTCCTGCTCTCCCTCTCATGATCTGCCTAAGTTCACAGGATCAGCATTACTGTGTGGTAACTAGCAGGAAGAAGGTACTGGGGAGACTGTGTTCAGGCCCCGGAATCTCCAGTTAAAAGCTGATTCGTAAGACCTTGAGACTTGTGGAGAGTTGCTTCAATCCAGAGTAGGCCAAACTGAATTTGATTGGGGGGGGGGAAGCTACCTTTTCTGTGCTAGTAGCTGTGGTCGCCTCCCTTGAGCCTATTTGCACAGTGCAGAATCTTCTTTTCCAAACTGCAGAACATCCTGCTTTCCCAGTGGACACAATAATACTTCAAAACGTTCTTTTTATACATTTAAATTGGATTTGTAACCTACTTTGAAGGTCATGATTGTGGACGGGGCATCTAAACCATTTTGGAAAAAATACGACGTTTGTTCAGTCTTACCAAGTACAAAGCCATCTTTTCTGCTTTATACGGGCAACAACTGCAATCAGATACTTAAGGATATGATTGACAGCCCCCACCCCCCAATATTTACAATCTCTGTAGAGAAACTTAGAGAAGAATGCAGTGGTCTGCAGTACACGTTTCCCGGTTTGGAAAAATAGCAACCTTAAAACTAATTCTCAGGGCTGTTTTACTTTTCAAAAGTACAAAGCAAACACTAAATTCATGGCAAAACAAATGTAGAAAATCTATATGGCCTAACAACTCCCCCCCCCAAAGTAGCCCTATGTATCTTACAAAGAAAAAAAAAATAGAAGGCAAGTTAGCATGTCCACACATAGCAAATGGGAACTTTATTTCTTACCATACCTATATCATATCAGTTGATTAAACTTTAATTTTCAGAAGGAGGGCCTGCTACATGTCACTCAGTTAACGCAGATTCACAGGGCCAGCTGAAGGGGGTCTTGGCTGTATTCTGTTCCTCGATTGCAGGTAGTTAAAATAGGTATGGCCAGAGGTGTAAACCTTTTGGAAAGAGCACAAAGTCATAACCTGTGTCCCTGAACAAATGGATCTTGGAAGTTTTTACTTTCTCTAAATGATATTTTTTAGGTTGGCCACTTAGAGAGCGGTTTGGTTGTAGTGGTTCGGAGTGCGGACTCTAATCTGGGAGAACCAGGTTTGATTCCCCATTCCTCCACGTGCAGCTACTGGTATGACCTTGAGTCAGTCATAAGTTCTTTCAGAGCTGTTCTCTTAAGGGCAGATCTCAAGAGAGCTCTCTCAGCCCCACGGATCTCCCAAGGTGTCTGTTGTGGGGAGAGGAAGGGAAAGGGATTGTAAGCCGCTCTGAGACACCTTTGGGTAGTGAAGGGCGGGGTATAAATCCAATCTCTTCTTCTCAGTGTACCCAGTGGAGTGAAAAGCAGGATATGAATTCCTCAATATATTGATTCCCTATATATTTTCTTTCTTGTACCCTCTTCAAGTGATTCCTTCTTATAACCTTTGAAGTCAAAGGATGTGAAATTCTGCTTAGAATTGCAACTTAACGTGGAAAATTAGAGATTCTTTCAACATCATTATTTTATACGCCAATTAGGTACTGAAGTTCTACATGCAAGTGCTTAGTTTATACTCCCGCATTGTTTTTCTAGAATCTACCTTCCAAAACTGCTATTTCTTCCAGGGGAATGGATATCTATAGTCTGGGGGTTCAGTAATCCTAGGAAAACACTAATGTCGACCAACACTAATGTCAGCAGGATCCAGACATAAAAATGGTAAGATCCAAGATGATCCAAGATGGGTGCCAAATTGTGCCTCATCAGAACTGGCAAACAGTGGTTGTTATTCACCAACCCAAGGGACTATGGCTATGCTGTAGATACGTTCCAGGTAAGAAAGGGTTTTGGACAACTTTCAACCAAATGTATTTGGCCAGTTATTTGTAAGAATCAAAGCGGGGCGGGGAGGAGGTGCCATGTGGAAAACGTTTTATTTGTAATTATAGATCAATTCGGTACAGTCTTCCTGGACTTGGCAATGGTGCAGCCCTTTCTTTCTCCTTGCAGTCATTTTAAAGGCAGAAACAGCTTCCCTAACCCCTCCCTAATCTAGCTAACATCACCAAAAAGGTAATGGGGAGGACTGGGTGGTTTGTTCTTTTTAAAAACACAGAGCTCTTAGATTTTCACAATTCAGGAAAGAAATGAGAGGAATCATACTTTTACTGCCATCTGGTGGCTGTGGAGATGCTTGCACAATGGAAATAACTGGGATCGCCCCATGACAACCAAGTCTTAATAGCCTCTGCTGGAATCAATGGAAACAGCATCCTTGTCCAGATGATCAATTGTTGGTAACGCATTATATAGCAGGGGCCTGCAACCTATGGCTCCAGAGCCAACTGTGGCTCAGTATGGAACCAAGTGTGTCTCTTTTTAAAGAGAAAATGCTGCAATAAAAGCAGTCTGTGAAGGGAATGGCGAGCAAACATTACGGGGCTGAAGGGCTTCTCTGAGAGGCTTTCCAGAAAAAGAAAAGATTCAGGTGGACACTTGTCAGTAATCCAAGTGTGAACCATGCATAGAGTTATGTCAGTTTGCTAAAATAACATAAGAAGACCGACCTTTTCCCATTTCAGGGCCCAAGGAGAGGAATTGATTTTTTTGCATCTGAACTGGCTAGAGCTACACACTTTTAAGCCCATCAATGGACTCAGGAGTATGTCAGCTCCTCTTAGAGCGTCCCTCTGTATCTAAAAATCAAATCACAGTGTCAACAATATCTGACATATCCTTTTGTTCAGCCACCAAGATCCAAAGACCATATATCCAAGATCCCTCTGTGAACTCTTGTAAAGAATTCTGCTTTGCACCGTTTTCTAAAACTGAAAGGCGTGGGTATCCTCTTGGCAAATGGAAGAAGGTCCATTCTGCAGTGCATGAACCACTAAAAGATTTGGCATCAAGTGGTGGCAGCTTCGACCAGCTTGCATTAGTGAATAGAAAGAAAAGACTCATCTGTGATTCTAATTTGCTGCACAAGTATTTTGGGAGAAACAGGTCATTTCTGTCTAGAGGTCCAAGTCTGTGAAGAGCTTGACAGAGTAGAACCAGCACTTGGCATGGAATAGGCAGTCAAGGTGATGTTCCTAAGAAAGGGCACATAACAATGTGCTCTAGGTAAGGTTTACATTTCTTACTTGTCTTCAAAGGTGATGCAGTGGTGTTTCTGTTGCAGCTAGCAGTGGAAATGTTGACTCATCACAACTGGTCCTGGACTTCCGTGTGCATGTGTAAAGTGCTGTCACGTTGCAGCTGAGTTACAGTGACCCCAGCAAGGGGCTTTTGTGGCCAGTGGGAAGCAGAGGGGGCTGGCCAGCGCCTTCCTCTGCAGAGTCTTACTCAGTGGTTTCCCTTCCAAGTGCCGAACCTGCTTAGCTTCTGAGCTCTGATGAGATCTCCTTCCTGCCCCTGGACTACCTTAGCAAGAAAAACAAAACAGTCCTTTACAAATGAATCATAGAACCATAGAATGTTTGAGTTGGAAGGGACCTTGCAGGTCATCTAGTCCAACCCTCTGCACTCTGCAGGAGCGTAGCTGAAAGATAGCCCTACATACCTACAACATAACCAAAAGATGGTTGTCCAGCCTCCGCTTGAAAATGTCCAGGGAAGGAGCATCCACCACCTCCCGAGGCAGACTGTTCCACTGCTCAACAGTTCCACTCTTACAGTTAGGAAGTTTCTCCGGATATCTAGCCAGTATCGACCCCTTGTAATTTCCACCCATTAGATTTAGTCTTGCAATCCGGAGCAAGAGAGAGTAGATCTGCTCCATCTTTTACATGACAGTCCTTCAAATACTTGAAGACTGTACATTTTTGGGGGGTATTTTTAAAATATGTGCAGATGTGTGCGCCCATGCATGTGAGTGTGTATGCACCTGGAAGTCACGGTGACCTCTGATGACTGACTCCTGCTGGGACCCTGGAGGATATGACTGAGTAAAACCTGCCCCTGTCCTCCTGGCTGTTGGTATTTCAAGGAGGTCTCCCATCCCAGTACTTGCCCGAGTCGACCCGGTTTAGCTTCTGAGATCTGACAAGACTGGGCTTGCCTGGGCTATCCAGGTCAGGAAACAACCGTGCATATTTAAAGCAATGGTCCCCCGAAGCTGTGGAGTCTTCTGAGCAAAAATTCTACTTTTGTGAACTACTGGCATTAAAGTTGTGAGCAAGTGATTTGGCTGCTGCATAAATTAGTTTGCTCTGGATCCATCCGTCCTAAGAGAAGACAAAAATGTGTGAGCTGGAGGCTAAAAAACTGTGAGCTAGGTCACACTAACTCAGCTTAGAGGGAACACTGATTGAGCGCCTGCCAGCTGCATGTAGATCCTCCTGCGTTCAGTCACCATGTTGTCTGAACACGGGCAATACACATAATTACCATGCACGTACAGCTCTGGTGAAACTAGAGCTGACTACAGGATTTTTTTTTCCAGAGACCACACTTACATATAACCAAGGATGTGTATGCACACTAATTACTTGCATGAACAATATGGTGATGCTACATGTTGGGAGAATCGCTGCCCTTTAAGTACAGTTGGTTGGCCCTTGAGCTTGGATCCAGCCTGCTTTTTCACTCAGTCTCACACAATACCTTTCTCTAGTATTTATTTATCCATAGCCCCCCTTTTTCATTGAGACTCAAGGTGGATCACACCATGCAAACTGATGCAATTGGTAGGATGGTACATCTAATAGACAATGTACACATGAACAGCTGAAGCTGCAGAATTGAAGAGTTCAAGGCCAACAAATGTTTATTCAAGGTATGCACACTTATGCATACTGAATCAGATCCTTGGTCCATCCAGGTCAGTATTGTCTACTCAGACTGGCACTGGCTCTCCAGGGTCTCAGGCAGAGAGAAAGGTCTTTCACTTCACCTTGTCCTTTTAACTGGAGATGCTGGGGCTTGTTGAATCGGGAACCTTCTGCGTGCCAGGCGGATGCTCTGCTACTGAGCCACAGACTATGACTGCCGAACTTTGAAACAAAGCTGTCATTGGAGTAAAACAACTATCAAACACGACACAATAACAATGCAGGACATGGTATTGCATAAGAAGAGAGGAAGAAGAAGAGATTGGATTTATACCCTGCACTTCACTTGGAGTCTCAGAGTGGCTTACAAACCCCTTTCCCTTCCCCTCCCCACAACAGACACCCTGTGAGGTAGGTGGGGCTGAGAGAGCTCTTTCCAGAACTGGCCTTGAGAGAACAGCTCTGACAGAACTATGGCTTGCCCAAGGTCATCCAGCAGGTGCAAGTGGAGGCACGGGGAATCAAACCCGGTTCTCCCAGATTAGAGTCTGTGCACTTAACTACTACACCAAACTGGCTCTTGAGGTGTTTCCCCAGGCCAATCCATTAGAATGTAGCCCAATTTCCTTTATAAAAATGCTTGTAGTTTTGTGAAATGCCAGGAGAGTGGGAGCCTTCCTGACTTCCTCAAGGACATTCCGCAGGGTGGGGGGCCACTATCGAAACATCATGTGTCAAGGCAGTTGTTGATCTTGCCCATTTCCAGGATGGGACTGGCAGAAGGCCTTGCTCCCCTCCCACATGGCTTTGGGTTCATGGGGGTCCCATCATTTTATCCTTCACTGGTGGTTAAAAAAAAAAGTCTTCCCTTTCTTTTCTATCACCAAGAAAGCTTCTTGGATTCAGCCTTTGGTATGCAAGTCTTGCTCGCCACCTAGTGGTGTATAACGCTAAAAGAGCTAGAACTGGCTGCCAGACAATCTCAGGATCGCCCGGCTATACTTCACACAATGCCATACGATGCTGATAATGCCTGACTCCAATGTCTGAAAAAAGACAAATCAGTGGACTCTAGGTCAAATCAAGCCTGGACTCTCCCTAGAAGCCAAAATGACTAAACTGAGGTTTATTGTACTTTGGTTGCATCCCGAGAAGACAAGACTCACTGGAAAAGACGCTAAGGCTAGGAAAAGTTGGAGGGCAGCAGGAAGAGAGGAAGAGCCAACATGAGATGGATTGACTCAGTCAAGGAAGCCATGGCCCTCATGTTGCAGGACTGGATCAAGGCTGTTAAGAGCCAGTTTGGTGTAGTGGTTAAGTGAGCGGACTCTAATCTGGGAGAACCGGGCTCGATTCCCCACTCCTCCACTTGCACCAGCTGGATGACCCTGGGCAAGCCGTAGTTCTGATAAGAGCTGTTCTTGAAAAAGAGCAGTTTCTGTCAGAGCTCTCTCAGCCCCACCTGCCTCACAGGGTGTCTGTTGTGGGGAGGGGAAGGGAAAGGAGTTTGTAAGCCGCTCTGAGACACCTTTGGGTAGTGAAGGGCGGGGTATAAATCCAATCTCTTCTTCTCCTTCTTCTCTTCTTTTTAATGATAGGACGTTTTGGAGGACATTAATTCAGAGGGTCGCCGTACGTTGGAAGTGGCTTGACAGTGCTTAACCTGTGAATGCACACAATGTCTGAAAAGGGGACAGAAGCTAAAAGTTTCCACATGTGGATATACTTGGAGCTGCCCGTGACTGGAGAGAGTTTGCAGTCACGGTGGAGGTAGACTGAAGTTATTTACTAGAGGGAAGTAAGGGATATCATGATATACAAACGACAAGGCCACACTCCGGCAAGTACGTATGCTAAAATTTATTGTAGTAGATGAGGAGGAGGAGGAGGAGAAGGAAAGAAAATTACATCAACAGCCCCCACTGACACTCACTGCAAGTTAGCTAATTCAGGACAAGATGTGAAACAAATCAACGTAAAAAGGGGGGAAAGTAAATACGGACTTTTTCAGGCTTGACAGTTTCATGAAAAGTCCACTGCAAGTTTTTCTCGTCAAACCAGCACTTCCTCTCTTGCACACAGGACAGCCACGCTCATCCCCAAAAAGCATCCCCGAAACAGGGCCCACTCAACCATGGTTCACCTCCCTAGGATGCCAAAGTTTAAATGGGTGCCCGCTTTATAGGAAAGTGATCCACTCTTTGTGCTTTAGAAAGAGGAGTGTAGAAGTCATCACAAATTTGTAGGCTGGGTGAGACAGACTTCTGAAATGTTCTCCCGTGATGAGAAAGCAAATGTGTGGAATATATTAAGAACATTGTCTTGGACCCAGCAATGAGCAAGTGGAAATGTACTGTTTGCACACGATGTTCTGCGATACCTGGCACTCTGCTAGTGCCCAGAACCTGTCTGCGTACCTTGTGCGAGCAGGTAAACAGCTAAGGTCCAGTATAAGTTTTTTCACACTTATGGTGGCCCAAGGCCCCTAACACGTGGATATCTTTCAAGGTTCCAAGCCACTGACTTGTGAACATTTAATATTATTTTGTTGGTCAGCGTTCAAAAACACAAAAGGCCCCAAATTCTAATTCTCACATAGAATATTCCAAAATATTTTGCCCTATTGGGTTCCCTATTTTGGTGGGGGCGGGGGGGCTTTTGGTGCCCCTAAGGGCTGGCGTGCTCTAGGCGAACCGGCCCTGGTTGGGAAACATCTGGTGATTTTGGGGGTGGAGACTGGGGAGGGGTGGGGTTTAGGTAGGGGAGGTGACAGATGAGAAAACCAACTCTGCCATGTAGGAATTTCAGAAGGATATAAAGCCAGAGAAGCCATCCTCCAAAACAGCCATTTTCTCCAGGGGAGCTGATCTTAAGTCATCTGGAGATCAACTGTAATAGCAGGGCATCTCCAGCTGCCACCTGGAGTTTGGCAACCCTGGTATCACTGTATCAGGGTTTTTGTGTGTGTGTGTGTGAGTTTCACTTACATCCCACCTTTCTCCCCAATGAGGACCCAAAGCAGCTTACACTGTTCTCCTCTTCTCCATTTCATCCTCACAACAACCCTGCAGAGTCGCTTAGGCCGAGAGCCCAAGGTCGCCCATCCAGCTTCCAGAGCTCAGTGGGGAACTGGAGCCTGGGTCTCCCAGGTTCTACTTTGACACTCTAGCCACCACACTATGCCAGCTCTCTATGGTTAATCATTTATGTTATCGCCCGATTACCCTTCTACAGCATGAATCTTTTTGACTTCCCAGCAGTTCTGGAATAAAGGGTCAATAATAATAATAACTGCATCTCATCGAGTTACAAACAACTTGTGGAAACCCCAGGACTATGGAGTTTTCAAGGTGAGAGCTGGTTTGCCATTGTCTTCCCCTGCACAGCAACCCCAATCTCCTTGGTAGTCTCCCAAACAAGTCCTAACCATGACTGACCCTGCTTAGCTTGGAAGCTCTGACAAGCTCACACAATGCAAGGCCTAACCCTAACCCTAACCCATTAGAAGAAGAGGAGGAGGCAAAGGAAGAGGAGATTGGGTTTATACCCCATCCACTTGGAGTCTCAGAGTGGCTTACAATCTCCTTCCCTTCCTCTCCCCACAACAGACACCCTGATCTAGGTGGGGGCTGAGAGAGCTCTTTGAGAACTGCTCTTGAGAGAACAGCTGTGAGAGAATTGTGGCTCGCCCAGGGTCACCCCAGCAGCTGCATGTGGAGGAGTGGGGAATCAAACCCGGTTCTCCAGACTCGAATCCACGCTCCTAACCACTACACCAAACCGGTGTAGGGTCAAGCCAACCGCAGGGGTACTAAGAATGAATGGGTTTTCCCTGTTCCACTCCTTTCCCGTTCCAGAAGTTCACTCTCTTCTGTTGTGCATTCCATTACTTCTTGTAATATTAATTCCGGAGTCAGAGCATGCATAATATGTCAGCTCCTTGACATCCCATCCTTTCCCCACAGTACATGACCACTGTGCAAAGCATATTGATAAAACACTGCGAGAGAGAGAGAGAGAGAGAGAGAGAGAGAGAGAGAGAGAGAGAGGGAGAGAGAGAGAGAGAGAGAGAGAGAGAGAGAGAGAGAGAGAGAGAGAGAGAGAGAGAGAGAGAGAGAGATTGTTTTGCGTAGTGCTTTGCTCACGGTCATCTGCTTTGTATTAAAAAAAACACACCATAAAAAAGAAATCTGCAGCTGTTCTGATTGGCGGTTCCCCAGGGTCTCAAGCAGAGGTCTCTCCCAACACCTGTTACTTGAAATCCTTTGACGAGAGGTGCCAGAGACCGAACACATCAAGACTACGATTTCACATTAAGGTGGCTACTGTGCGTTCTTTTATCAATCCCCACATCACTAATAGCGAGGACAGGAGAGAAAGCCCAATTAAAAATAATGTCGGCTTGCACCTATACAGTGTCATGGACAGAATCTGGAAATGAAATGAGAACAATTGAGCATTCTGAATCCATGCGTTCCTGTGTTGGGAACGAAGACGGGTAATTCGGATGAGGAGAATATCACATTCCCATTGCAAATGCACAAAATCAACTGTGTGAGGGACAGGTTCCCCCTTTTCCTACTTTTTTGCTACTTCTACTGCGGTGAGAACAAAACCGCTATTTTGCCTCATCGGCCAATGGTTAAGGAAGAGGAGAGCGACGTGACAAAAGGGTGCACAGTAACAGGTGATACATTTCTGACACATAAGGTGGGCATTTTTCCTGTTCTCTAAAGCGCATGGCACAAATTAAGATTCCCTTTTAAAAGCTTGGTTTTCGTTGTTACACTTTAGAAGCCACACAAATCCCAAATTAATCCTGTTGCTTCAGTGCTGGGGGGGGGCGAGTGAGTCTTCATTAAAATATTCCTTGTTAAAAATAGTGCACTCTCTCATGAAGACCGACGGAAGGATGAACAGAAACGCACACAGAAGCCGCATTGTCATTCTGCACACTTGTTGACATTTGGAGGAGTGGGGTTTTTGTACTTTGAATGTGAGAATCCAAACGACTGTGCAAGGAGAAAAGGGTTTTCTTTTTCCTTTTTTCTGTGGCGCTTCCTGAAATGTACTTTTAAGAAGTTCAGGCTTCCCGTAGGATTTTCAAAGCTGCGCAATCGGTTTTGAAGACGACTGAGAAGGGGAGTTTTTAAGGGATCCTTCAACAACCTTTGAGATCCTGTTTATATCACATGGTTGTCTAACTTGCCCGATAATGCAGGGTATAAGAAAGCCAAGGTTTCTTTTCTCATCCTCTCGCGCCCTTTGCTGGCTCTTCAGCTGAGGGCCAGCAAGCTTTCCTTAGCGTCACACTCCAAAAGAAATACGGAACACCATTTGAGGAGAAAAAAGCTGTGGAACTGGAAGCTGGCCGAAACCAGCAAGAGAGATAAGAAAGGTTCAATAAATAAAAGCTTTAAAAAATTAATTTGTCTTCTCTTCCCTTAAAATCCTTCCCTGATAATGTGACTAGGGCAGAGGGTTGGCTTTGAAGTGTCCCTTGTGAGAGTTCCGTTTCATTAGTTCATCAGCAAAGGGCGAGCCTTCTACTTGATGAAATTTTTAATTGTCCATCTTTGTCCTGTGCAGCTGCGGAGGATGAGATCCATACCCGACAAGCCTTTATTCTCAACTTCCAAACACCGTCCTGTCCCTTTATTGATAATTGCACCATTCTAAAGTTAAAAGAATAAACAAATAGAAAGACAGTTAAAGCCACCGGTGACATTTGGGATTCCATCCTCAACAAGGACCTGACTGGAGGTGCTGACCAGGGTGACCAACAGATGCCCAGTAAGAGATAAGGCTGCAAGTTTATTTTAATGCACAGCCTCTGATAGCATTTGCCATTAACAGGACCACAACTGACAACAAATAGAATCCTTCCCCTGGTCCACCTGCTAGGAATTCTGAGAGGTCAACTGGTTTTAAGCAGGATGCTGTATGTGTGAATCACTCTAAACAGATAGATTACAAGTTCCAGGACTTCTCTTTGTGCTGCATTCCACTAGTTAAAAATTAATGCCAGAATCAGGTCATATGTTCTTTTGCCACCATATTTTGTTCCTTTGCAACTTTTCCACCTTACCCGTGTGTCCATGTCTGTCGTCAAAAGGTCGTGTTGCTGTGACTCTTCTGTGCAATTGCACCAAGATTCTTTTGAGGCACGGTTTTTCTGATGTGCATATGTTTCCCTGCACATAGGCAGAATGCCACCCACACAAAAGAATCTCCATACATCAGTATGCATTGTCACCCCAAGACTGCTCCCCCCCAAGTACTTTACAAATAAGACATGCAGATTGGGAAACAGAAGGCAAAAATGGATGAACATGAATCAAAATCTGAAGAAAAGTGTACTTCCACTCTGCACAAATGTGTGTGTGTGGAGGAAACAGGACAACAGAAAATTCCCATTGTTTCAGCTTCACTTGGAAAACATGACAAATTATTTCAGAACTTCAAAATTGGGGGGGGGAGATTGCAGTGGGAGCACCCCAATAATATTTCTCTCTCCCATATTAGAGAGGTTTGTTCCCCAGATTGTGGAAGGGTGGGAACACAGGAACTGTTTCTTGACATGTGTTACCACAGAGGTCGTATGAAGCACAGCTGGTTCTGCCCTGGCAACTGTTAAATTTGCTAGAATTTCTGCCTGCACAATGGCCATGTGACACGTATGTATGAGAAAATTGTTTCAGTACCTTGGATGTTTCTTATGTGCCTTTGATATGCTATATACGCTAAGCACTTGTCTACTTCTCTATGCTTCATTGTAGACCCATAGCTAGGTAGAAAAGCACTTTGGAAATTCTGTTTCCCCAGCAAACACACACATTCTCTTCTTCCCTCTAAGACCTTAAAGGTGTAGTCACTGATTCCTCCCCCTTTTCCTTTGACCAACAGTCAGCTGGTATCAATATTCCCTGTACCTTTTAGTCCCTGTCTGTCAGGCTCCTCACACTGACCTGCCACCACCTTCTCCTTTGATTAATTTCTCCCACTTCCAGTTTGGAAATGTAAACATTTGTGACTGCATCCAAACCTGTATGAAATTCCAGCGCTTATGGAGACTGCTCTTGACTTTCTCGCAATCGAGGAGTTGAGGGGAATGGCTTTTCACGTTGTCCACCAGGCATCGGGTATCAGGCAGGAGAATCGTGGTCCCAAGAGCACCCAAGTGAAGAAATCCTTCTTTGGTGTAGCGGGCAAGCTGGATGAAGACAGAAGAGAGAGACAGCTTATGGAGGGTTAACTTGCACAGTGTTTATTTACTGGATATTCCGAGCTGTGATGAATGGGTGTCGTTCAAGGGCCATTATTTTGGGATGGTATGAACATGTGCTCCTGCACACTGATAAAGCACCATGCAAAGAAGAAATCTAGATGCGATGACATGTGTATGAGTGCATCAGGACTGCAGCAGGGGATGGGGGGGTTGGGTTGCCAGCTCCAGGTTGAGAAACTCCTGGAAGAAGAAGAAGAAGAAGAAGAAGAAGAAGAAGAAGAAGAAGAAGAAGAAGAGGAGGAGGAGGAGGAGGAGGAGGAGGAGGAAAGATTGGATTTATATCCCGCCCTTCACTACTTGAAGGAGTCTCAGAGCAGGTTACAGTCAGCTCTGAGAGAACTTGTAACTGACCCAAGGTCACACCAGCAATTGCCTGTGGAGGAATGGAGAATCAGACCCAGTTTTCCCAAATCAGAGTCTGCGCTCCTAACCACTTGGGGTTACGAGATTTGGGGGCAGAGCTTGAGGAGGACAGGGACCTCAGTAGGATCCAATGCATTACAGTCCACCCTCCAGAGCAACCCTTTTCTCCAGGGGAACTGATGTCTGTAGTCTGGAGATGAGCTGTAATCCCAGGGGATCCCCAGGCCCCACCCGGAGGCTGGCATGAAGATACGGAACAGACGGTACTGAATGTTAAAGAAGTATTTTGTATGTGCAAGTGCTCCTTGCAAAAATTCATATGTATATTTTTTTAAAAACTGGAACAGTGGACTCCTCCTCCTGATGCATCAATTCCATTTTGGAAACATGACCACGTAAAATTCAGAACTCCACAATCTGGGTTACCATATGTGGTGGACATGCGAAAAAGAGGCTGCTTTTTGGACTGAGATCCATAATGAAATTCAGAAAATCCTGAAATCTACTTTGAAAAAGAGCCAGAAATGTTACTTTTAGGGCTCAAACTGGAAGATGTTAAAGTGACAAAGAGAACATTGTTATGGTATTTAATTACAACTGCAAGAATGACTTATGCTCAATTTTGGAAGCAGGAGCAGATACCTGACAAATGGGAATGGATAAGGAAAATGATTTTCATGATAGAAATGGACAAATTGACAAGAAAACCTAATGGAAAAGAAGATGAAGAATTTTTAGTAGACTGGAAAGACTTTAAAGACTATCTAGAACTCAATTGGGATGTGAAAAATAGATTGCTTTGCTTTGACAATTATTCAGAATAGAAGTGTAGTAAGAAAATGGTTTGTATTAGAAATGTTACCTAATAGTGAGAAATAGAAAAGGGAAATATTGAAAATGAAGATTCGAATATTGAATAAGAATTGAATGTAAGAGAATATTGATAGAAATATTAATGGGGGTGGAGCATCGCTGGAAGCCAGGGGAGGGGGGATAGAAAATTGTAGAAAAGGATATTTTAAGAATTGGTTATCAATTATGGAACGTATTATTATATCCTGTTAATAAAATTTCTTTTTTTAAAAAAAGAACTCCACAATCTGGGGAGAAATCTGGATGAGAAGGATTTCAGAAACATCCCTACCTGGGGGGTCTTGCACTCCCTTTCCCATAAGCCCACAATTTATTGTGAACACAACTACAATCTGTGTACAGTGTGCGCTTGACTTTAAAAAATACACACGTTGAGTCATCCTCGTGTTACATCCAATGCATGTGCAGCTGAACATGTGATACGGACCAGAGGCTGCCCCCAAGGAGCCTGAATTGGAGGCTCCTTCACCAGAACAACCCTATGTCCCCCCAGACCCCGGGGGCAACTAAGCACCTGCCCAGGACCTGGCCCACCAGGATCTGCCTCACCTGGCAGGAACAGAGGAGGCAGCAGGTTCATGCTGAGATAGTTGAGAGGGAGCACGGTGCTAGACTAGTAGCCCATGCAATGCCCGGGGAACCAGACTAGAATTATGGGGTCTTCAAGGCAAGAGATGAGCAGAGGTGGTTTGCCATTGCCTGCTTCGGCATAGCAACCCTGGTTTCCCATCCAAGTACTAATCACGGTCAGCCCTGCTTAGCTTCTGAGATATGACAAGTGAAGAAGAAGAAGAAGAAGAAGAAGAAGAAGAAGAAGAAGAAGAAGAAGAAGAAGAAGAAGAAGAGGAGGAGGAGGAGGAGGAGGAGGAGGAGGAGGAGGAGAATATTGGAGTCTCAGAGCTGCTTACAAACTCCTTCCCCTTCCCCTCCCCACAACAGACACCCTGTGAGGTAGGTGGGGCTGAGGGAGCTCTGACTGAGAACTGCTCTTTCAAGAACAGCTCTGACAGAACTATGGCTTGCCCAAGGTCATCCAGCAGCTGCAAGTGAAGGAGTGGGGAATCAAACCCGGTTCTCCCAGATTAGAGTCCGCACACTTAACCACTACACCAAACTGGCTAGCCTGGGCCATCCAGGTCACAGTAGAGCTACACTGTCTCTAAAGCTGAGGATATTCTTGTTTAGTTATTTATTTAGAAAGGGAGTATGCTGCTTCTCAAGGGATCGGCTTGAGGTAGCTCACAACTAAAGCAATATAGCAAAATCAAAGAAGCCAGGGGCGTTAGAAGCATCATTTTTTAAAGACATTGACCAGCCTAAAAAAAAAAAAATCCATAAACCAATCGTGAAGCTAGAAGAAGAACACAAAATCGCTTAAAAATAAAATGGAACCCCTCAGTTAAAACCCTGGGTAAAACAGACTATTAGATGACCATAGTCAATGGATTAAATTTGTAATTCTCAGCTAATAAGCAGAATCTTTTTTGTTAATAATTTTGTATGACCACCATCTCTTGGGTTTTTAGTGGGTTGTCTTTACTTTCACCCTTAGTATGTAGTTACCTTTCCTTTTTTTTCTTTTGTAGTTTATAGAAAATGCAATAAAAATCCCCGGGGGGGGTGGGGGGCAAAAAACAAAACCCTAAGTAAAAAGAAATGTTTTGGCCTGGCACCTAGAGGTAAGTTAGTTGTCATTCCTCACAAGAATATAAAAAAGAGCTCTGCTGGATTGGAAACAAGTGCTGGGAAGCCACAAGAAGGGCACAAAGCCAATAGCCTGATTCTGTTGTCTGTCTCCGGCATCTGGTACTCAGTGGCCGAATATGCCCATATCTGGAAGTTCTGTTTTGCTAAAATTGTCACTTAAAGAGCTTCCCTCCCATATCCTTTTCTAACCCCCTTACAAAACCTTCTCAACCGAGCTGCCATGATTGTATCTTACATCAGCAAAATTCCATAAATCAATCGCCGCATTGTGTGCAAAACTGTTTCTCTGGTCTGTCCAGGTGGTAGCTGGAGATCTTCTGTGATTACAACTCCAAGTGACAGCGATCATAAGAACATAAGAGAAGCCCATGTTGGATCAAGCCAAAACCCCATCCAGTCCAACACTCTGTCACACAGTGGCCAAAAATACCAGGGGCCATCAGGAGGTCCAGCAGTGGGGCCAGAACACTGGAAGTCCTCCCACTGTTGCCCCTCCAAGCACCAAGAATACAGAACATCACTTGCCCCAGAGTCCCTATCTATAGGTAAAGGTAAAGGTTCCCTTGCTCAAAAGCCAGTCGAATCTGACTCTAGGGTTGCGGTGCTCATCTCCGTTTCAAAGCTGAAGAGCCAGCGCTGTCCAAAAACGTTTCCGTGGTCATGTGGCCGGCATGACTAAACACCAAGGCGCACGGAACGCTGTTACCTTCCCACCGAAGTGGTACCTATTTATCTACTTGCAATTTCTTGCTTTCGAACTGCTAGGTTGGCAGGAGCTGGAAGTAGAGACGGGAGCTCACTCCGTCATGCGGCACTCATGGGTCTTGAACTGCTGAACTACTGACCTTCCACAGCCTGCAGTTCAGCGTCTTAACCACTTGAGCCACCGCAGCTCCCCCTATCTATACCTTGTGCCTAATAGCCACTGATGGACCTCTGCTCCATATGCTTATCCAATTCCCTTTTGAAGCTGTCCATGCTTGTAGCCACCACCACCTCCTGTGGCAGTGAATTCCATGGGTTAATCACTCTTTGGGTGAAGAAGGACTTCCTTTTATCTGTCCTAACCGACCATTTAGCAATTTCATGGAGTGCCCACGAGTTCTTGTACTGTGAGAAAGGGAGAAAAGTGCCTCTTTCTCCACCTGCTCTGTCCCATGCATAACCTTATAAACCTCGATCATGTCACCCCTCAGCCGTCATTTCTCCAAGCTAAAGAGCCCCAAACGCTTTAACCTTTCTTCCTAGAGAAAGTGTTCCAATCCTTTTATCATTCTAGTCACCCTTTTCTGCACTTTTTCCAAAGCTATAATATCCTTTTTGAGGTGTGGTGACCAGAACTGTACACAGTATTCCAAATGAGGTCGCAAGGGCCCCACTGCCTCCCTGATCATTTCACCTGGAGAAAGTGGCCACCTTGGAAGGGGACTCTGTGGCATTATACCCCACTGAAGTCCTTCCCCTCCCTTCCCCAAACCTTGCCCTCCTTAGGCTCCACCCCTAAAATCTCCGGGTATTTCCCAACCCAACCCAGAGCTGATAAACTTAGCAGTGGGTTTAAAATGCTGTTAGTTTGAATATAGTTTAACTGATTGTTTATTTTAGGGAATACAACCACACACTGATAGTGAAAAATCTTCCCCTGCCCCCTTCTCTGACTCTACTATCTGTTATAGGCAGTGGCATACCAAGGGTGAGGTTTTGGTAGTGGTCTACCCTAGGTGCTGAGGGTAGGGTTGCCAAGTTGAAATTAACTTATGGTGGGGGAGTCCCACGCAGTTCCTAGAGTGTGTGACATCACCCGGAAGTGATGTCATTGCATCGGGACGTTGGGGGCGGGGCCACTAGGATTTGAGGGAAAACCATAGAGTTTCCCTCAAATCATAGAGCGTCCTGCCCCCAACGTGGCCAGCGTGATGATGTCACCTCCAGGTGACATCATCATGCTGGGGACGTTTGCCAGAAGGGGGTGGAGTCCCCCCTGGGGCCCGATTTGCTGGTGGTGGGTAACGGGCCTCTCGGGCAGGGGTTTACCCGTCCCCCTGGGGGGACTTTGCAAGCCTAGCCGAGGGGCACCCAGATGAATGGCTTGAGTATTCTGCTGACTCACTTGGGGCTGGAGCTGTCGTGTGCTAAAGTGCAAGGGCGCCACTGGAACCTGTGCCCACTGGATGCAGTCTCTGGTTGTTATTATTATTATTATTAATAATAATTACATTTTCCCCACCCTCCCCGCGGACAGGCTCAGGGCGGCTTACAATAGGGTGTGGTTGGGTGTGGCTGTGCACTGGACGGCCCTGGACCATGAGGTGCCCCCCCCCATGCCGTACATCTAGGCCTCTGCTGCAAGTGCTACTCGCCCTCCACTGGCCTGGGGCCTGACCCGAGCGCACCATCTGAGCTGGACTTGTTGACCATTGCTGTGCTGGATGCCAATGACAACCTGCCATGCTTTGCACCCTTGCCGAGCCAGGGCGTGATGTGGCTCCAGGTGGAAGCCACGCTGGCACTGCAGGCCCAGGTCTGGTAGGCATGGGCCTAGGATGCCGATGCCCATGCAAGCTGCACTACTTTGCCCACCCACCCAGTGCCCAATCTTTTGCGGTGCCATGCAGCAGGCACGTGGTGCTGGTGCATTCCCTGCTCAGCTGCTAGGCCCCCATCCGGTGGCTCCTGTTCACCCGCTCTGGGTGTCAAATATGCTAGGTACGCCACTGGTTACAGGAGCTTAATTTTTCAGTGTTTCTGTGCAGATAGATAGCCCTGAAGCATTTTAAAAAAAGAGTCACGATGCAAATGATTAGAGGGGAAAGAAGCCAATCCCCTGATGTCTGACGAAGGGAAGAAATGAAAATTGGAAAGAGCAGGAAGAACAGAATGACACTGAGCTGGTTTGACAGGCAGCTGAAGGAAATGAGCTTCAGTGCGAAATTTTAAATTCAGAACAGCAGACAGGAGAAGAAAACACCATTTTGTAAAAAAAAAAGAAATCCATCTGTTGTTCAAACCCGCCAATAGGAATATAGGGCCGTCCCCCCCTAACTGTATATAGTTGGCCTCCGGCCGTTACTGTGTGTTCTTGTCTTGTGTGAAGTACGAATAAACGCGTCTTCTCTTATGTCGTCGTCCGAGTCATGAGGCCCGAAACCCAGTACTTTACAGTGGCGACGAAGGTGGGATCTCAACGCCTTCCGTGACTCCATGAGCGACGAAAAGGACAACGCCGAGCGCCGCATCGCTGACCCCGAGAGCAGCACCGCACCGCACCGCTCGCCGAGCATCGCATCGCTGACCCCGAGAGCAGCACCGCACCGCTCGCCCCGGCGCACGCCTTCCCAGACAGAACCATGGCCGCTTCTCATGTAACCCTGGAGCACTTCGATCCGTCGCAGCCAGAAACCTGGGACGCATGGGTCGACCAGCTCATCAGCTATTTGGAGCTCAACGAATTCCGCCACCCCGACCAGAAACGAGCGATCCTGCTGAACGCCTGCGGCACCCAAACCGTCCGCCTCGCCAAGAGCCTCTTGGTCCCCCGCACGGCCTTGGAGAGCTCATTTGGGGAGATCCTGGATGTCCTCAACGCTTACTTCAGCCCCCGGCCGACCTTCCTGGCCAAGAGGATGGATTTCCAGAGGCGAGTCCAGGCCCAAGGGGAATCCATTGCCACCTTCCTGGCCGCGCTAAGGGCGCTCGCGGTGGACTGCGGATTCCCGAAGGTGGAGGACAACCTGCTGACGCAGTTCGTGTGGGGCCTGGCGGACTCCAAGCTGCGGCGCAAGTTGGTTGGTCACCGGAGGCTCTCCTTGGACGAGGCCCTAGACGCCGCAACAGCCCACGAGGCCGCGGAAGGGGAACGCCCGGCCGCGGCCGCCCATGTGGTCGGAAGGAGTCCAAGCCCCGGGAATGTAGATACGGAAGAGGTCTTCGCCCTCAGACCTCAACAACGCCGGCCGGCGCCGTTCCAGCAGGCCAACAGAGAGCCAGCCAAGCCTTCCGGCAACCGGGTCGTCTGTGCCAGCTGCGGGGAAGGCCACGCAAGGAAATCCTGCAAGTTCCGGGATGCTGTCTGTCACGGGTGCGGAAAGCAGGGACACCTCGCACGGGTCTGCCGATCCAAGGGCCCCCGGAATTCGAGATCGTCGCTCCGCGCATCGTCCACCGCCTACGAGACGACGGAAGAGGTCGCCGAGTTGAACCACCTCACCGACCAACCGCTGCAGGTACTTCGCCTCCCCAACCCCAACCTCTCCTCCACCCCGAAGATCCAAGTAACCGTGCGGATCGAGGGGTCCCCTTGCTGCATGGAGGTGGACTCGGGATCGGCGGCGTCCATCATTTCCATGGACACTTTAAAAGACTTTGCCCGTCAGAGGGACCCCCTCTACGTCCATCGCCACTAAGCTTGGTGGACTTTCAAAAGAACCCTGTCCCCATCCGGGGAGTCGGCACTTTCTGAGTGCAATACCGAGACTTTGAGGGGAACTTGGACTTGGTGGTGGTGGAGGGAAATCTCGTGAGTCTCCTGGGGCGGGCATGGTTTGAGGCCCTAGGCATCACAATTGGGGGAGTGAATAAGTGCGGGATGCGCGACTGGGGGGCGGTGTGCAAGGAATTCCCCGAGGTCTTTGACGGGAAACTGGGGTGTTATAAAGGGCCCCTGGTGTCGCTCCACTTAGACCCCACAGTGACGCCCATCCGACGGCGCTTCCGCACCGTGCCCCTGGCCCTCCGCCCTAAAATAGAGGCCGAACTGGACCGGCTAGTGGCCCAGAGCAACACTGGCGGGGGCGCGCATATTTGGAAAGCTGGATCTCGCGCAGGCGTACCAGCAACTCCCGGTGGATGCAGCCACGGCCGAGGCGCAAACCATTGTAACCCACAGGGGCGCCTTCAGGGTGAAGCGGCTGCAGTTCGGGGTCAGTGTGGCCCCAGGGATCTTCCAAAATCTCATGGACGACTTGTTAAAAGGGATCCCTGGAGTGACGCCGTTCTTCGACGACGTCCTCATCGCCGCGACCACCCCGGAAAGCTTCGCCGCCCGCCTCCGAACGGTACTGGGACGCTTCCAAGCCGCGGGGCTGAAAGTCAAGCGGGAAAAGTGCCTCCTCGGGGTGCCGGAGGTGGAGTTCTTGGGGTACCGGGTAGACGCAACAGGCCTGCATCCGGCGAGGGACAAGGTGAAGGCCATCGTGGAGGCCCCCGCCCCGAAGTCCAAGGCGGAGCTCCAGGCGTTCTTAGGCCTCCTGAACTTTTACCACGCCTTTCTCCCCCACAAAGCCGCCGTGGCCGAACCCCTGCACAGGCTGCTGGATAAGGCGACACCTTGGGCATGGGGAGCGAGGGAGGCGGCGGCGTTTCGGGGGTTAAAGTACTCTTGATTTCTAACGCGGTGCTCGCCCACTTTGATGAAAAGCTCCCAGTAATCCTTGCGTGCGACGCATCACCGTATGGGGTCGGGGCAGTCTTGGCACACAAGCTACCGGATGGAAGGGAAGTCCCGGTGGCTTATTACTCCCGCACGCTGTCCCCCGCGGAGCCGGAACTATGCACAAATCGACCGGGAGGGCTTGGCACTGGTGGCGGGGGTTAAAAGTTTCACAACTTTGTGTACGGGCGGCCCTTCACGCTCGTAACCGATCATAAGCCGCTCCTGGGACTGTTCGCGGCGGACAAACAAACGCCGCAGGTATTGTCGCCCCGGGTGTTGCGCTGGTCCTTGTTTTTAGCGGGCTACCAGTACCAGTTGGAGCATCGGCCGGGCAAGGCGCTGGGTCATGCCGACGCCTTGAGCCGCCTGCCGCTGCCGCATACAGGGGAAGATCCGGCCCCGGCTCCCGCAGTCTTGCTAATGGAGGAGCTGCCAAACCCCCCCCTTCAGGCAGCAGACGTGGCCGCCCGCACGTCCCGAGATCCCATTCTCTCCCGGGTCCTAAACTGGGTGGTGAGGGGATGGCCAGCGGAACCGACAGGGCCAGAGTTCACGGCATACAAAGCCAGGTGGGAAGAGTTATCCGCCTTAAAAGGGTGCTTGTTATGGGGGGACAGGGTGGTCATCCGGGGCCCATGAGACAAGGGGTTCTAGAAACGCTACATTAGGCCCACCCCGGCATTGTATGCATGAAAGCTCTGGCAAGGAGCTACGTGTGGTGGCCCGGGATGGACGCCGAAATTGAAACCTGGGTCCGAGGGTGCACACGGTGTCAGGAAGTCCGCCCCAATCCCCGAGAGCGCCAACCCAAAGTTGGGAGTCTACCCACAAGCCGTGGTCACGCCTACACATAGATTTTGCGGGGCCGTTTCAGGGGCTCCAGTTCATGGTGACGGTAGACTCCTACTCGAAATGGGTGGAAATAAGCCCAGTGTCTACCACCTCTGCCAAAACGGCAATAAGGGCCCTGCGGAAAATATTCGCGACGCACGGGTTACCAGACACAATCGTGTCGGACAACGGGGCAGCGTTCACGTCTGCTGAGTTTCAAGCGTTCCTCGAAAGGAACCTAATCAGGCACATACGATCAGCGCCCTTCCACCCGGCAACCAATGGACAGGCGGAGAGAACGGTACGCACCGCCAAAGAAGCCCTGAGCCGCATAACGGAGGGGGACTGGGAGTTCCGGCTGGCCCGCTTTCTTCTTACATACCGCACCACCCCAAACCCCATCTCCGGGCATTGCCCCGCAGAACTATTAATGGGCCGCCGCCCTACCACTTTATTAGACAGACTCCACCCGGACCGAGCCCCAGAGAGAAAGCTGGTCGAGAACCGGGAGGCGCCCCGAAGCTTCCTCCCGGGGGAACCTGTCTACTTCCGGAACTACGGGGCGGGGCCTCAGTGGGTGGCCGGGCGCATCCTAAAACCCACCGGGCCAGTGTCATACGAAGTCCTAACAGATGGGGACCGGGTCCTCCGTAAACACGTCGACCAGCTCCGGAGGCGGCAAGACCCCGACACAGAGATCCAGTTACCGGGAAATGCCGCGGCCGCCCCAGCATCCGATCGACCGCAAGCACCGACAGCGGAGCCAGCGCCGGAAAGTCCACGGAATCCGGAGGGGGCCCCGGTGACAGCTGAACCGCCGCCGCCGCTGCCGCCGCCGTTACAGCCGCCACTGTCACTGCCTCGGCTACTACCAGAGATCCAAGCTCCTTGTGCTGGCGGACCACCCGATAGGGGCCCCGCCAGCCCGGTACCGGCCCCCCGACGTTCGCTAAGAGAACGGAGGGCACCAACATACTCTCAAAGACTACGTCACCTGATAGGAGACGAACTATGGGGGGAGGGGTGTTGTGTCCTGGGATCAGAAGGCAGAGCTAGGCGAAATACAGCCAAGCTTCGCTCTCTGAGAACAATAGGGACTAGGTTCCTGAGCTCGCCAGTACTGAACCAATGGCAGCATTGGCGGGCGATTCAAACCCGCCAATAGGAATATAGGGCCGTCCCCCCCTAACTGTATATAGTTGGCCTCCGGCCGTTACTGTGTGTTCTTGTCTTGTGTGAAGTACGAATAAACGCGTCTTCTCTTATGTCGTCGTCCGAGTCATGAGGCCCGAAACCCAGTACTTTACACCATCTTCTTGCCCACAGATTTTTTTTTTTAAAAAAACACAATCTACCAGTCTAGCACTTTCTTACCCTGCCTTTCTGAGTAAGAGGTCAGGTCTCCCATTTTGTGTTCACAACAATCCTGTGAGGTGGGGAAGGCCAAAAAGGGAGAGTGACTGGCCCAAGGATGCCCTGTGGGATTCACAGGGGAGCGTGGATTTGGAACCAGGTCTCTCCCCCCACCCCCGGGAACATTCTAGCCACTACACCATGCTGGCTTTGAAGGACAAGTTCTGGCTTTGCCATAGAAGCTCACTGGGTGACTAAGGGCCAGTCAGTCTCTCTCAGCTGAAGCTACCTCACGGGTGTTCTGTGAGGATAAGATGGGGGAGGGGAGAATACTGTTGTACTCTGCCTTGCGTCTTCCAGGAGGAGAAAAGTGGAGTAGAAGAACAAAAAGAAGAAGAGAGAGATTGGATTTATACCCCGCCCTTCGCTTGGAGTCTCAGAGCGGCTTACAAACTCCTTTCCCTTCCCCTCCCCACAACAGACACCCTGTGAAGTAGGCGGGGCTGAGAGAGCTCTTTCAAGAACTGCCCTTTCAAGGACAGCTCTGACAGAACTATGGCTTGCCCAAGGTCATCCAGCAGCTGCAAGTGGAGGAGTGGGGAATCAAACCCAGTTCTCCCAGATTAGAGTCTGCGCACTTATCTAAATGAATAATTAAAAAATACATCTGAACAGGGGGAAAACACAATTCCCTTTCATGCTGCACCCTGCAGGCTGGGCCAGTCAGGTCTCCTCAGAGGCCTGCCAACTTCCAGGTGGCACCTGGAGATCTCCTGTTATTTTGATCTCCAGATGACCAAGATCAGTCCCTCTGGAGAAAATGGCCACTTTGGAGGATGGACTGTATAGCATTATACCCCAATGAGTAGGGTTGCCAGGTCTTACCTGTCTGCCAGTGGGGGGCTCCTGGCTTGGTCCCAGGATCTTTTGGCGTGCGTGCTTTGCACGTGCACTGTGATGACGTCACCTAGAAGTGAAGTCATTGCGCTGGGCACATTGTACAGGGACGCTCTAGCATCTGGCTAAAAACTCTGTGGTCACCATAGAGTTTTTAGCCAAATGCTAGAGCATCCCCTGTGCGATATGCCTGGTGCAATGACGTCACCTCCGGGTGACATTATTGCACCGAGTATGTTGGGTGCCGTGGGGCTCTTTGGGGGCAGGGTTCCCCCCATCAGCCAGCTTGCCAGTGGTGGATTGGGGCCCCTAAAATCAGGGGAAAACCCGCCCTCATCAGAGGGTAGGCAAGTATGGCAACCCTACCACTGAAGTCCCCCCCCCTCAAATCTCCAGGTATTTTCCAACCTAGAGCTGGCAACCCTATCTCGGGAGCAGTGCCCTCAGGTCTAGGTGGCGAAACCTGAGAGTGTCCACAGGAGCTGGAACTGGAGGTAGGGAACTGTGGCGCTGGCTCACACCTAGTGGGCGGGTTGATCCAGCAAGGCAGCTTCCCCAAGCTCCAGCCTAAATAGGCTGGGAAGTAATCAGCCGCCGTGCTGGCAGGTGCTGAACTCCTTGCGCTGCACGGAACCAGGAGACCAAAATAACGAGAACCGTCACCCATCACAACAGCCTGGTACGTCCTGAACGTGTGCCAACTGTCAGTACTGGGTTACTGTGCACAGGTCAGCCGTGGCTGCCCACCATATTCGAACACGGGCTGTGAGATATTTTAAAAATGCGGCTTGTTTTAATATATAAAAACAAGGCAAGGGAAAAACAGACACTATTGACTGGGATCGCTTCCATTTCAACGCACGTCATTTGCGTCCATCACAGCGTTATGAATGGAGACGGATATCCTTTTACACTGGCCCATGCAAATTCTAACCTGAGGGCCCCACCCGTGGCATGGATACAGGATGGCTGTGTGGTTCTCCTGAGGTCCTTGGTCCAGGCAAACGTCTTTCACTTTGTTGTTGCGGAGCTGTAAGAAACCAAAAAGCAAAATAAATCCCTGTATGGTTCTTAAGCCCTTACTTGGATCGCTCAGGCTAGAACGATCTCATCAGACCTTGGAAACTAAGCACGGTTGGCCCTGGAAGATCACCAAGGAAGCCCAGAGTTGCTACGCAGAGGTGTGCAATGGCATACCACCTTTGAATGTCTCGTGGCTTGCAAACCCTACAGGGTCGCTGTTAAGTCGGCTGAGACTTGACAGTATTTCCTCTACCACTGTGGTTCTTAAGGGAAATGCATGCAACCAAATAGCTTCCAATTACTGCCATAAAAATTTAACAGGAATGCAATTGGTATCTCTAAGTTTGCGTTCCCTGCAGTGTATGTGTCCATCCATCTACTGTACTTCATATATGTCCCTAAACAATTTTATTTAATGGCTCTATTTTCAATCAAAAACTTCCAGGCGGGGAAAACTTACAGGAATCAGAAGAACTGCTGAGTCCTTTGAAATGGTAATCTCTGGGGGGCTCTCTTGTATGAGGAACACAGTACAGTTGTGACAAAACGGCAAAATAGACATTCATAAATAATGATTTTAGAATGAAGCTGTCAAAAAGGAAACATCAATGGAAATTATTTAATCGGGGTTAGTAGAATTCCATTGCTCAGATCTTTTCTCAGGCTATTGAACCAGCAGGTGATAAATATGCCTTCACAGGTATCGCATTCCACAATAAGAGGGCCTAGACCTGAAAGAAGTTATTTTCTGGATAATAACAATATATTAATTTGCTATTTCTCTGGAGCTATTATTTGCCCCATTATGGGAAACGTATGGAGAACATTCAGACAACTGGTATGATAATTCCTGAAGGGTAACTGTAATGATTCCATTTTTGGTGTGTGTGTTTCTTTAAATGTTTTGTTTGACTGCAGTAATGTAAGGAGAGTGATAGAGGGAGACAAGTGTGATGTGATTGGCTGATGGAGGAGGGGTGTCTATGAGGGGATTCTGTGTGTGAAGTTTGGAGAGACAGCATAGTCTCTGTGACTATGGGAGTTTGAGTCTATTCTGTGTGAATAAGACAAAGAGTTTAGCTATGTGGCTATATATATGAGAGAGAGAGATTAGACTGAGTGTCTAAGCCTGTTAGAGTGGAGTCTGGAGTTTAAAAGACTGTTTGTGATGCCAAGCTTTGCCAGTTATATTTACAAATTCCTTTCTTCAGTAACAGTTCAAAATAACCAGAAACCTATTTTGTTCTTTATTAAATAAATCATTTGTTGTTTAAACTTATCCCAGCAATCAGAATAGTCCTTCCTCAGGGCCACATAGTCCTCTGAAGTGCCCAGACCCTGGGTCATTCTATCAAAAGAGAGAGATTTGGAATTTTTTAATTCCCGGTGGCAGCAGAAATCTACCAAGTTCATGTACACAGAGTTTGTTTTAAAGGTAAAACCGTCTCCCCGATAAGCAAGGACCTCACAGGAACCATGTTAGCTTGTAAGAGAGTGTCGAACAGCAGGCATCTTTTAAGGAGGGAAGAGAGAGATTGAGGTTTGCTGTTTTATTTTGGTTTTTAACTGAAGGTACTTGTTAACTACTGTTGTAAGCTGCCCTGAACCACGAGGAGAAGCGAGATACAAATCTTTTAATACATAAATGAATAAATTCCAGCTCTGGAGCTAGGGTTGCCAGCTCTGGGTTGGGAAATACCTGGAGATTTGGGGGGTGGAGCCTGAGGAGGGAGGGGTTTGGAGAAGGGAAAGGCCTCACTTGGGGTCTAATGCCATACCGCCTACCTTTCAAAGCAGCCATTTTCTCCAGGTGAACTGATCTCTGTCACCTGGAGATCAGTGGTAATCCCAGGAGATCTCCAGCCGCCACCTGGAGGTTGGTAACTCCACCTGAAGCATGCATTTTCAGGTCAGAAAAATGGCTCAGGAAGAGAGGAAGTACCTCCCCACACTGCTCCCTGTGGTTGTTGGCTCTACCACACTTCTCCATGTGTTTATGCAAGCCTTGCAGAATCAGAAGGCAGCCTGGCAACCTCTGAAGTCCTTTCCACCTGAAAGCTGCAGAGATGCCAGATGGACGGTTTGTGGCCTTGCCAGGATTGGGCTAGATTTTTTTTTCTTGAGCAGCCTCCAAATTATTCCCTACAGATCTTATCAGAAAGTGACTGAAGGAAAGTAGGACACAAAGAAAGATCAAGGACACTTTATTCCATCAAAAAATTTATCTTAAATCATCTGGGTATCAGACAGACCATGAATGGCATCTCACTGGTAATTAACAACTCCACAGCTACCATCCTGGCATGACAGAATCTGGGACTGTATCCTCATAGACAAAGCTGTGCATCAAATACATCAAGGAAAGGATAAGGATGGAAGGATCTTTACAGCCAGCTCATCCCAAATCACACCTGTGTGCACGTGAGTGTGTGTTAAGTGCTGTCAAACCACCTTTGTGTTGGAAAAATTGGCAAAATAGCTTAATATTCAGAGATCACAATGGATCTTTGCTTCACTGGAGAGGAGGCATTTTCTTCTATGTAAAAGTCTTTATTTCTAAAGGAAGTGTTCACAGGAAATCTAGAAAACAACGAAGACACCTAAGGCTACATCTTTACACTTTGACCACGTGGTCTACAATAATGGAGATTCTTCTTCTTCTTCTTCTTCTTGACCCCTAGAAGGAGATCACCTGAATGCATTAACCAATTATTGTGAGTAAACAGACTTCAGTTTCCTGGGCTTTGTTTCCATTGGCTCTGTTCCAGGTCAGTCTAAACAACAGCACACAAGGTAAAGCACATTAACCCTATAAACGACTGAATTTTAGACCTTGCAACACACATATTTCCAACACTATTGACTTATGAATTAATGTCCTCCAAAATGTTGTGTTGTTAACAGCCTTGCTCAGATCTTGCATACTGAGGACTGGGGCCTCCTTGATTAAGTCTGTCCATCTCATGTTGGGTGTCCAGTGTTCCCTCTAAGCTGAGTTAGTGTGAGCTAGCTCACAGTTTTTTAGCCTCTGGCTCACACATTTTTGCCTTAGCTCAGGAAGGATGGCTCCAGAGCAAACTGATTTATGCAGTAGCCAAATTGCTCGCTCACAACTTTAATGCCAGTAGCTCACAAAGTTGAATTTTTGCTCACAAGACTCCACAGCTTAGAGGGAGCATTGGTTGAGTCTTCCTCTTTTCCTACTGCCTTCAACTTTTCCTAGTGTTATTGTCTTTTCCAATGACTCTTGTCTTCTCATGATATGACCAAAGTACGATAGCCTCAATTTAGTCATTTTAGCTTCTAGGGAGAGTTGATGTTTGATCTGGAACCCACTTATTTGTGTTTTTTTTGGTGGTTCACAGCACCCATAAAACTCTCATTCCACACCTCTACCATCCTATTAAAGGGGTGATGGTAATTAATTTACGATTTTAGTTAATCTTAGCAGTACGCATGCCCACATATTTTATTCTCCTTTCCCTAATCAGCACTTCTTAAATGACTATTTATTAGGGTTTCCATCCCTTCAGGTGCGGCTGGGGAATCCCCCAATTTCGGGGGGGCCCCAATCCAGGGGAGCCCCACCCCCAAATAGCAGCATCCAATGGGGATGCCACCGATATACTGACATCACTGGTAGTGATGCCATTGTGCAGCGATGCTCTAGCATTCGAGGGGGGGGGACTCTATGGTTACAAGGAGCTGGGAGCCCCCTGCCACAGCAAAGGTGAGACCTGGCAATCCTGCTCTTTATTATCAATATTGCCATCGTACCTTTGGGCCTCTCATTTCCTTCCTGACTGCACTGTTACCCTTCTTTATATATGATTTGGTAAAATTCCCATAAATAAAAAAGTCAGAGAGATGAAATCATAATCTGCATCTGCCATGTGCCTCCACGCTCATTATGTTCAATATGGTGCCTTGTGGCCAGCTAGGATTGGGCTTCTCTCCAGTATTTCCCCACAGAGCTCATTAGGAGCAGATCAGAAAAAAACATCCTTTGGGCAAGATGGAATATGTAATTCAAGTCCACCGTTAAGTCGACAATATTCATTAAATTCAACACAGGGCTTGTTTCTTAATTACCTCCCCATATGCAACGGTGTTGTTGTATCGCCTCATTTCTGGGTAGACGTGGTCCAAGTACCACTGGAAGTTCTTGCATTTCAAACTTTTCCTTAGTGCTTTTCTCTCAGAAACATCCCCGATATCAATTCCTGGATTCTGAAAGAGAGATATTTCTCATGTCATTTTGTCGATTTGGTAGCTACGTTCCTGAAATTCACTGAGTTCCAGTGTTGTGGTCCACAGATCATTAGGCTGCATATGAAAATATAACATGTCTCATACTGAATAATGCCATTGGTCTACCAAGGTCAGTATTGTCTACTCTGACTGATAGCATCTCTCCAGGATCTCACTTGGAGGTCTTTCATGTCACCTGCTTTTGTCTGGAAGTCTTTCACATCATCTATTTGGACTCAAGATTCCAAGGATTGAAACTAGAACCTTCTGCATGCAAGGCTCTACCAATGTGCCCGACTAGGGTTGCCAGGGCCTGGCAACTGGCAGAATGGTTGGGGGGGGGGAACGGGACAGCATCCTGAGAGAAAAATTAAAAAGAAAAATAAGTCCTCGTCTACTTACAGGAAGTTCTTACCACAGAGTTACTAGTGATTCCTAGACCTACCCAGAAGTGACAAAGGGTAGCTCTAGGAATCACCAGTAACTCTATGGCATTCTTACCATAACGTTTCCAGCGTTTCCTATAGATACCCCTTGTCATTTCCAGATAAGCTCTAGGAATCGCCAGGAGTTCTGTAGTATGAACTTCCCGTAACTACATGAGGCCTTATTTTTTCTTTTAATTTTTCTCTCACTGCTGCACAACAGGAATTTGGAATAGGGGGCCCAAAGTCCCTCAACCATTTCTATATGGAAAACAGCTTCACTATAATGGAAAACAACACATAATTATCCCAGAACACATAATTATCCCAGAACCACCTTTGGTACTCTCTTACACACTCCACCCTCTGCAACCTCCGCCCCTTCCCCCCCAATGGCTTGTGGCATTTAACGTAAGAACATAAGAGAAGCCAATGTTGAATCAGACCAATGGCCCATCTAGTCCAACACTCTGTCACACAGTGGCCAAAAATACCAGGTGCCAGCAGGAGGTCAAGCAGTGGGTCCAGGACATTAGAAGCCCTCCCACTGCTGCCTCCCCCAGCACCAAGAATAGAGTGCATCACCTGCCCCAGACTGAGAGTTCCTATCTATACCCTGTGGCTAACAGCCACTGATGGACTTCTGCTCCATATGTTTATCTAATTCCCTCTTGAAACTGTCCATGCTTGTAGCTGCCACAACCTCCTGTGGCAGTGAATTCCACATGTTAATCATACTTTGCGTGAAGAAGTCCTTCCTTTTATCTGTTCTAACCTGACTGCTCAGCAATTTCATTGAGTGCCCACGAGTTCTTGTATTGTGAGAAAGGTACTTCTTTCTCAACCTGCTCAATCCCATGCGTAATCTTATAAACCTCGATCATGTCACCTCTCAGCCATCATTTCTCCAAGTTAAAGCGCCCCAAGCATTTTAACCTTTCTTCATAGGGAAAGTGTTCCAAACCTTTTATCATTTAAAATCTTTCTTCTGCCATCTTGGGAAGTGTATTGTTTTATTTGCTGATATATTATAGGCATTTTAACATTGGTTTTAACTGCATTATTCATTGTATTTGTTGTTTTGTAAGCCACCCTGAGTCCTGCTTGCAGGGAAGGGTGGCCTAATAAATCGAAATAAATAAATAAATAATGTGTGCTCTGCACATATGTGTGCTTCATTCTTCTGGAACTGTGAGCTTAGCTTTGCAATTTGGCATTACCGGCTGGGATCCCATATGTTGTAACTCGAGATCAGGCAGCTCTTTCTTTAATCAGTGACTTCAGTTTATTAGAACAGAACACAACAACACAGAACACACAGAACAGCCCCAACTTATACACAGTCTGGAACTGGCTAAACCACACCCCTAGAACAGCAAGGTCCAATCATAAGTGAGTGCTTAGGACCAATAGGATTTGTTCCCGCTGAAAGTCATAGTCTTTCCTGATTAGTCCATTGCACGATGGCAGCTAATCAGGCTGTTGATTTTAGGATGCTGAGAGTCTATGGAGCTTGTGACTGAAGCTGAGGCTCATTCTACAATTCAGGCTATCTATATAACACAATACGTAACACCATAATTTCCTTCCGACTGCATAGCATTGTCCTTGGTTGTGTTGGTGGCCCCTCATTGGGCCACATGTTCCTCTGGTATTCAACACTGGAGGAACATACCCCACCAGGGAGAATGGCCTCCGCAGCTGAGTGGAAGGAACGTACAGGAACCAAGCTGTTCTAAAAGAATAGCTTAACATCAAACCAAACCATGGTGAAACTACCTTAAATGAATTTTGGCCTGATTTTTGATTAACAAAATAAAATTATCATCCATTAATGGCCATTAGTCACAATGACTAGGGTTGCTAGGTACTGCCTGGCAACTGGCAGGAGGGTTGCGGGGGTGGGGAGCATCCTAGCAGAAAAATTAAAAAAGAATACCATAGAGTTTCTGGTGATTCCTAGAACGACCCTTGTCATTTCTGGTCAGGGATGCTGAGAGCCACTATGGACCCACAGACAAAGATTCCACCTGCCCCCCATGATCTTGATCCAAATCAAACATCATAGCAAAACAAACCAATCACTTGGCTAGCTGCTACCACGAATCTAAAGTCTGTCCATGTTTGTTTACTTATTTATTTACTTTATTTATATCCCATCTTTCTCCCCAATGGGGGCCCAAAGTGGTTTACATCATTCTCCTCTGCTCCATTTTATCTTCATAACAACCCTGTGAGTTAGGTCAGGCTGAATGTGTGTGACTGGCCCAAGGTCACCCAGCGAGCTTGCATTTGAACCTGGGTCCAACACTTTTCTCATTACACCACACTGGGAGGCATAGCTCATCAGAAAATAAAGCTAGGAAACTCAAAATTGGCCACCACCTTCAGGATGATTGTGGGAGTTCCATAGCCAAAACTGAAAATCCTAGACAAGGTGAGACAAACCACCATGACGCTATGTCATTTGCAATTGTAGTGGCCATCAGCTGGGGTTGCTTGTCTTGCTCCATGGCTGGCTTGCTTGGTGGACTTAGCACAATGTGTTAGGCAAGTTTGCTTCAGTCTTGGAGAAAGGCAAATCTAGCTGATGGTAGAGTGCCTTTTACTGTGCTCAGACTTCCCCATGCCCCTAGTGGCTGAAGCCAGAACTGCATTAAAATAAATGGAAAGACAATCGGAAGGATGCAGCATGAGTTGGCTTCATGGGCCTTCCAGCTGACTTAGGCCCCCCAAATTTTGTCCCCCCAGTCCCCCTCTGTTGGTGGCCCTGCTTCTAGGTGGTTCTAGGAACCTCCAGAAACTCTATGGTGAAATTTCTTGTAAGTAGATGAGGCTTATATTATTTTTTTCTCCCTAGATACCCTCTGGTTTCCCCCCAGGTTCTGCCCACCAATTAGGTGAGCATCAGTGGGCAAGGGGCACAATTATTTGGAGGTCTCCCACCATAAGCTGGCAAATGGGAACCCTAACAGTGACTGCATAGAATCTCCATGTTCAGAAGAAGTATATTTCTAAATACCGGTTCCTGGGAGGGAGGCAACAACCTTGGCCTCTTGCCTTTGCTTCTAGGCCTTCTGGGGGTGGGTACCTGGCTTGCCATTGTAGAAAACAGGATGCTGGATTGGATGCCCCATTGATCTGAACAATGGGGTTCTTATACATCCAGTAGGTTCTCATACATTCCAGCTCACTCCTTTCATTCTCTAAAGCTAAAACAGCTAGAACTTCTAGCTGCCAGACAATCTTAGGATCTCCTAGCTATACTACACACACTGCCATACGATAACAACAACAACAATTCTCTCTCACTGCCTCTAGTTTTTACTTTGTTTTCCTCCTTTATGGGTGGACTTTTTATTTAATGGTGGTCTCCTTGGTGAACACCACCTTAGTTCAAGGTGCAACCTAATTGAAGGTCATGACCCATCAGCAGAAGACAAATGCAGTAAAACATGTTGAAAAGAAAAGTCAAACAATGCCCAAATTTTCCCTTCATGCTCTTCTCATCCACAGAGTTCCATCTTCTCATCCACAGAGACTGGGCAGGGCAGGACTAGGAACAGCAAAGCACAAGGAAAAGAAGATCTCAAAGCATACCTCCAGAGGCAAGTTCCATGCAATGTACACGTGCGATTTGTAATCATCCATCCAAACCTCAGCCACCCGCAGTGCATTTCTCTTCGTGTAGAAGCCAATGTTGTTGTTGTACGGCTTCTTCTTGCGTTCAATGTGTGCGACTCGAGAGCAGGGGAGGACTTCCATGCTACCGCCGCAGAGCCAGACCTGGAGGAAGACAGTCAAAGGTGTGAAAGCTGAGAATAGAAAAGTCCTGACCTGGGTCTGAATGACCAGAGCAGAGAACCTTAGAGAGAGGAGAAACCAAAACCAGAGCAAGAGCCTACAGTGGAGGAATGGGTCAGTTTAGTTTATTAAAAGCAATTCGGCCAACTCAAAAGATAATCTGATTAATCAGGAAGGACACTGTGGGAAAAAAATCACACAGTTGTAGTTTTTGCTTAATGAAATAGCAATAGGAGGAAGAACAGAGGAAAGGGGAGATAGAGCTTGCAGCAACTAGGCTGAGTATTTTTTCCCCTCTTTCTCTCCTCTGCAGATATTTATAGCTTGGGAGCAGCCAGGGGTGTGAGCCTGTGGATTACAGCTCGGGGTCTTGGCCAGTTAAATCGACCTGGTGAACATCAGCCCAGGATGTCTTGTTTACTTAGGGCCAGGGCTGGTTCCAGGTTTTTTTGTTTTGAGGGGTGGGGCTAGGCAGACAGTGCCCAGGGACCCAGTCACGCCTACCTCCTTTCCAACCCCACCCCTGCATGCCCCCACCTGCCTGTGACAAGCCCTCCTGCCATCCATACTGTTAAATAGCGGGTTCCATGGATGAACAGACCCCAAGTACAGTGATCGGCTCTACTTTATTAGTGATTTCAGCAAGGAGAAGGAAGTCAAAATCCCAGGCAGAAGCCTGGTTTTTAAGCATGGAAAAAACCACACCCCAAACACTCCCACCGATAGGCTATTTTCATTACATTGTTTCTCTGTTGGTCCATTCTAGGATCCTAGCCAACTATTGTTTTGTGGACGCATGCTCAACCCTGACCCCAGGGCTACTTTAGGGTTGACTCATCCTTAGTACACAACATGTACTCAATTGCCTGTACCACACTGCCACCACCACAAGGCCACCATTGTGCACCACCTACATGCCCTTCCTCAGTGGATAGCTGGGGAGCACAGGAACAGACAGGCGGCAGGGGAGGGGTGGGGGACTGTGGGACAACAACAATGGGCCCCACCAGAAGTCCTGCCTTGGGCAGCTACCTCACCTTAGTGTATGATGATGCCAGGCCTGCTGGGGGGGGGGTGCTTTTTTTTTAACAGTTAATTTGTTTAAACTGGGTTGTTGTTTTTTTAATAAGCAGCTTTGGGTCCCCCCGCAGGTTATAAATATACTAAATAAATAAATATTCATGAAGCAGAGATTACACCATCAGAAATCTATTATTGCTAAGTTAATTGCAAGAGGAAATCCTTGCATTTGGGGGATCACATAGATGTGCACACGGGGGATGCCAGCCTCCAGGTGGAACCACTGGCGGGGGACGGGAAGTGCAGGGCTGCCAGCTCCAGGTTGAGAAATTCCTAGAGATTTGGGGATGGAGCCTGGGGAGGACAGGGACCTCAGTGGGGTACATAATGCCATAGAGTCCACCTTCCAAAGCATCTGTGTTCTCCACCGGAACTCATCTCTGTAGTCTAGAGATGAAGTGTAATTCTGGGGGATCCCCAGATCACACCTGGAGGCTGGCATCCCTACCTGGAGACTTGGGGATGGATCCTAGAAAGGACAGGGATCTCAGTGGGGTACAATGCCATATAATTCACCTTTCAAAGCATCCATTTTCTCCAGGGGAACTGATCTCTGTAGACTGGGGGTGAGCTGTAATTCCAGAAGATCCCCAGGCCCCACCTGGAGCCTGGCCTCCCTAGGTCTGAGTAACATGCCCTTCACCTTTGAACTGATGCCTCAGAATGGTCACATAACTCCACGCTGCTTTCCCCTCACTGTAATCACCTGCTGTGACCAAGGATATCTACCTAATGTCAGTGACCCAACTAGAGCCGTAGCAAGTTCCCTCCTAGATCTGCAGAGCGAAGTGGTGGTGGTGGGGGATGGACTGAATCAAAAGATAATAGGATTCAAAAGGTTAAAAAACCAACAACCACCCCTACTTGGTCTCTCAAAGCTGCTCATTCTATCAGTGACGGAGGGAGGGTGCTGAGTTTGAAGAAAGGCTTCAGATGGGGGTACAGCAACTTCAATAGCCTCCACCTATCACACCGCAGACCCCAAGTACAGTGATCAGCTCTACTTTATTAGTGATTTCAGCAAGGAGAAGGAAGTCAAAATCCTAATAAATACTAATAAAGGAGCTGCGGTGGCTCAAGTGGTTAAGACGCTGAACTGCAGGCTGTGGAAGGTCAGTAGTTCAGCAGTTCAAGACCCGAGAGTGCCGCATGATGGGGTGAGCTCCCGTCTCTAGTTCCAGCTCCTGCCAACCTAGCAGTTCAAAAGCAAGAAATTGCAAGTAGATAAATAGGTACCACTTCAGTGGGAAGGTAACAGAATTCCGTGAGCCTTGGTGTTTAGTCATGCTAGCCACATGACCACGGAAATGTCTTCAGACAGCGCTGGCTCTTTGGCTTTGAAACGGAGATGAGCACCGCAACCCTAGAGTCAGATCCGACTGGCTTTCGAGCAAGGGAACCTTTACCTTTACCTATCACAGAACATGCAGGGCTACTCCTTTACCAGGGGTCATCCAACAACGGCTGCCACCCACAGGGTGGGGTAGGGTTGCCAAATCCCCCCTGGCCACCGCTGGAGAATGGGGGAAGCCAGGATTTTCATATCCAGGCTGGGAAACTCCTGGGGATTTGGGGGATACAACTTGGGGAGGACGAGGACCTCAGTGGGGTACGATGCCGTACAGGCCACCCTCCAAAGCACCCATTTTCTCCAGGGGAACTGATCTCTTTAGTCTGGAGATGAGCAGTAATTCCAGGGGATCCCCAGGTCCCTCCTGGTGGCTGGCATCCCTAGGGTAGAACAAGAGCATCTTTGGATCTCACACGAGTTGTATTTTGCTCAGAGAAGTGGCCCAGTGGAACCAAGATTTCGTTGGAAGTCCACCCTAAGAGGATTCCTCTCTGCCTTGGCTTTTCCCTCCGTTGTTTTAGCAAACCCACGTTGGAACAGAAATCCCCCCCCTGCACTGCATGCTGCTTTCACTTCCTTTGATCATCAGATTTTATGGTACCCTCTGCACTGCATTCCTGTTGTGTACTGAAATGTGAATCACTGCTATACTTTCACATGTTAAGCTTGCTTCTGAATGTGGCTCCTCAGATGTGGCATTACTATTGGTTGGTTTCAAAGAAGCCTCTGTAAATATCCAATCACTGAGTGATGTTGCAGCAAAGAGGGGACGGTCCTGATTGGCCTTTATCCCTGTATTGTTATCGGTCCTTAACTTATTATGGGTGTGGCTTGACAGCCCGGGAGAGTTTAAAAGAAGGAGCTGTGCTCCCCTTGTTGTTGGTGTGTTCTGAGTTGGTGTTTGCTGTTACAAATAAAGCTGAAATCATTTGCTGAAATCAAAACGTTGTTGAGTTCCATGCTTAACAATTCCGCTCTCACTTTCTTTGACCTCTCAGGTTTTATGGTGCCTTCTGCATAGATTTATGGCCATTCAGGAGTGACTTTGCAGTCAGGACGGCATTGCCCCGAGGTATCTTGAATGTGGTTTGGAGCTGCACCTTTGGTAAAACAACAGAGGGAAGAGCCAATACAGAATCGCCCCGTGCTGAGAAAATGTGGAGTGAGTGCCAGATGCAGAATCACCCCTACTGGCCCCCATGAACTAGAAAAAAAGAGTGCTGTCTCTTCTCACCCAGTACAACAGAACAGCACAGCTGTAAGAATACAGTAAACCAATAAAGGAATGTGGGCTTTGTTGTCTTTGGCAGTGGGACGGGGGAGGGAGGAAATCTCCGAGGAAGCGGCTGGAATCCTCCGCGCCCAACCCAAAGGATTATCATCGAACGCTCTGCTTTGCATCAGCTTATTACACCACCCGTGTTTTTTTAAAATAAAATCAAAGTTCTATTTTTTTTAAAAAAGCCTGCTTTTAAACTTTTGAGTTGTCAAAATATTTCAAGTGTGTAGTTCGAGTTTTTACTTTGCCGTGCCAATTACGCCAGATGTCTCCTCCAGCGAGCGAGAGATCTCACGGTCGTATTCACTTAACTCCTTTATGCATTATGCAAAAACAGCTTTCTCCTAATCGTCCATTAATAGAGAAGAAAACGAAGAGGAGGGATTTCAAGCGAACGCTCGCGGAATACCTGAAACGCCAGCAGATACCTGGGGTATGACAGCCATTGTCGAAGCACGTGAATATATAGCAAACAGACCCGAGGGGAGCCCCTTCCCCTTGCCTTCTGTACAGTCGCTGGTATGGACTAAAAGCCAACTAGATTTGACAGGGGAATCCATGCGTTTGCCTCAATCATACATATAAAGGAAGGACGCTATTCAGTTTTCCTAGCTGGCTGGTTCGATTAGAACATCCCCATTTCAATTTGGCTTCTCCGCTGGGCTCATCAAACTCATGAGTCTTTATTTTCACACTATTTCCCGTCTTCTCGTGCCCAACACATTCAGTTGAATCCTGCGTACTGTCGGCTGAAGGCCGTAGCAGACTGTGCTAGTGAGGATAGATCTTTCCCACCTTCCCCCTGCCCACCTGGGAGCACCTTTTTATAATTTTGACTCATTGATATTTTTATGAAGAAGAAGAAGAGGAGGAGGAGGAGGAGGAGATTGGATTTATACCCCGCCCTTCACTTGGAGTCTCAGAGCAGCTTACAAACTCCTTTCCCCACTCCCCTCCCCACAACAGACACCCTGTGAGGTATGTGGGGCTGAGAGAGCTCTGACTGAGAACTGCTCTTTCGAGAACAGCTCTGAAAGAACTATGGCTTGCCCAAGGTCATCCAGCAGGTGGAAGTGGAGGAGTGGGGAATCAAACCTGGTTCTCCCAGATTAGAGTCCGCACACTTAACCACTACACCGAACTGGCTCTCTTAGCTATTTATACCCCACTCCTCTCTCCAGCAGAGCTCTAAAGCGGCTTAACAACAGCATTATCTCCTCCACTATTTCATCCTCGCAACAACAACGACAACCCTGTGAGGTAGACTGAAAGAGACTGACCCATGGTCACCCAGTGAGCCTTAACGGTACAGTGGGAATTCATACCTGTGTCTCCCAGATCCTCACAGAAACTATTATGCCACAGAAAAGCAATGCCAGGCATCTGTTATCTGAATGCTCCGTGAAAACATGGCATCCAGGAGTGCAAGTACTTCAGAAGAAGAAGCTCAAGAAGCAGAGCTTTTAAGAGGCACCAACCACTCAGAGAACAGACAGATACCCCAGCCATGGCAGCTAGCCTAATTCCAGCTCCCGGGCCCATGGACATGAAAGGTGATGTTTTCGATATCTGGATGTCCTTCAAGGCACAGTGGGAGAATAATGAATTTGCCACAGGATTAGACAGCAAGGACTTGCAACTTTATTGACAGCGATGGGAAGGGAATATTATTTCCTCCAGCAGCATCTGGATATACCAGGAGCAAGCAGGCAAGATCCCTCCAAATTCTCTGAAGCGCTGCAAAAGCATTTTCAACCCTACTGGAAACGTTATGTGTTAGAGATACCCCTTTAATAAATGTGAACAAGCACCTATTGAAACAACAGGCCGGTATATTGCCAGGCTGTGCAAAAAAGGCAGATTCAGGTGCATATAGCACTTTGAAAGAAGAACTGATAAGACAGTTTCATCACAGGCACAAAAGACAAATGGATGCAAAATGAAAATGCTCAGAAAGCTTGCATTAACTCTGCAAGGAGCAACAGATCTATACATAGCTAGCAAACAAATTTCCACATAAATTTCCGATGCTGAAAATACACATTATATACATAGAAGCAAATACAGTATTCAACAAAGCCAATCATTTAGGAACAGTAAAGAGCCCAGCAGATCCCAAAATGAAAGTTGTGGATATTATGGTATGTAGCATGACTCAGGCAAATGCCCAGCTTTTGGCACTATTTACTTTGGCACTGTGGAAGGAAAAATAAATATGCCAGAGTTTGCAATCATTCCAAGCAGATCTAAAGTACATAACACTTAAGACAAGTAAGCAGTGAAGACCAATGCAATAATTCAGACAATGATGTCTTCTACATGCACGACATGAAAAAAGTTCATGTACTCTAGCACAAAAATGGTTTTGTAAAGTTTGTGTTGGCACCTTTTGAAGAAACTTTTGAACTGTGCTGTTGGAGGACAGTTTTATGGATACTGTGGACTGCCAAAAAGAAAATAAAAAGAACAGATAAAAGGAAGTACTTCTTCACCCAAAGAGTGATTCACACATGGAATTCACTGCCACAGGAGGTGGCAGCTACAAGCATGAATGGCTTCAAGGGGGAATTAGATAAGCATATGGAGTAGAGGTCCATCAGTGGCTATTAGCTGCAAGGTATAGATAGGAACTCTCAGTCTGGGACAAGAGATGCTCTGTATTCTTGGTGCTGGGGGGGGGCAGCAGTGGGTGGGCTTCTATTGTCCTGGCCCCACTGCTGGACCTCCTGATGGCACCTGGTAATTTTGGCCACTGTGTGACAGTGTTGGCCTGATCCAACATTGGCTTCTCTTATGTTCTTAAAGGGTTGTAGACCAAATCAAGCCTGATCTCTCTCTAGAAGCTAAAATGACCGAGGCTATTGTACTTTGGTCACATTATAAGAAGACAATAGTCAATGGAAAAGACAATAATGATAGGCAAAGTTGGAAGCAGCAGGAAAAGAGGAAGACCCAATATGAGATGAATTGACACAATCCACAGCCCTCAGTTTGGAAGACCTGAGCAAGGCTGTTAATGATAGGATGTTTTGGAGGATATTAAATCATAGGGTGGCCATATGTTGGGAGCAACTTGACGGTGCTTAACACACACACACAAAGAAACCTAAAGGTCCTGGCTCAAAGTAGAGACTGAATGCAAAACAGGTAGTGGTGTGTCCATAAAAACTTTCTTAACATTACACAGGATGGGGCAGCAAAATTGTCGCTAACTAAAACAAAACTAAAATTGTATGGTAGCAGCATCCTCACACCAGTAGGTCAATGTTTACGAGAGGCACAATACCAAGAAAAATGATACCAACTGGAATTATAGGCTGTAACTGCCAAACAGAAGCCCTTCCTATCAGCACGTACCAGTGAGCAGAACAAAACCTGTAACGAGCAATACACTACAAACGATCTAAGTACTCAATACTAGCATCCAGCATACACCAAGCCGAAAAATACCCAGCTTTAGGAACTATATTAAGACAAATACAGATTCAGAGAATCTGATCGGCTACCAGTATAGCTGAGCCCAAATACAAGCTGAATGTTTTTGGCTTGTATTCAGGTATATTCAGCTATACCAAGGATCAACTGGGGCTGGCTCCTCTTGCAGCTTGGTTTAAACTGAGCTGCAAGAGGAGCCAGCCCAGGACTGGTTGGGGCAGTGGGACCTGAGAGCCCTCCCCTGCCTTGGCTGGGGCTGGCTCCTCCTGAAGCTTGGTTTAAACTGGGCTGCCCAGCAGAGCCCAACTGAGCATGCAGGGAGAGTTCTCCCTGCACGATCGCCTCCTTGGCAGGCAACTGGGCTGCCCAGCAGAGCCCCAGCTGAGCCTGTGGGGAGAGCTTAAACCGGACTGCCCAATAGAGCCCGCCAAGTGGCCAATCCTGGGCTGGCTCCCTCCCAGCTGGGTCTGTGTGTGGCGGGGAGAGAGATCCCCTCGCCACACAGAGATCCTGGGGCCAGCTTCTCCTCCACTGTGGTTTAAATCACGCTGCAGGAGAAGCCAAGCCAGCCCCAGGTTCAGGTTGGCTTTTTTTTAACCAGTATTTTTCAGTTCAGGTATATTAGGATCTGAGATTTTTCAGAAATACCAATTTTTTGAGGGGGTCCAATAGACCCGAACCAAAAAATACCAGGGTTTTTTTTTTGCACACCGCTATTTGATACAAATACTGATGAAAATCTTGTACAAGAACAACAAGAACTTTGCATATTGAAGGAACAAATACTGAAAAAACCCACAACCCTATAAGGATATCTTCGAAGGACTTGGATGCCTCCCAGGCATGTTGCATCTCCAAGTAGAGGAAACCGTTCAGCCAGTGCAACATTTGCCATGGAGAGTCCCAGTAGCATTAAAAGACAAAATTGTGAAAGCAATCAGGCAAAGGGGAAAAGACGAAATTATAGCCAAAGTGACAGAACCAGCCGAGTGCATAAGCAACATGGCAGTACTACAGAAACCTGTGAAACTTCCTATCTGCATAGATCCAAGCAATTTAAAAGAGGCAATGCTGTGGGCTCACAACCAAATGCCCGCCGTGGAAGAAATCTTACCTGACCCTGCCAAAGCAAAAATATTATCCGAGTTAGATGTAAAAGATGAATTTTGGCCCCGGTCACATGGGCCAGATAATGCAGGGGGGAGGTGTGGCTATTTGCAACATCGCTATTTGACCCGCCACTACGCGATCAGATGTGATGGTGGGGAACTGGGGCTTTTTTCGGAGGCACGTGTTTCTGGCGTGCTTCAACAAGGCAAGAGGAGCGCGCTGGAGTGATCAGATGGAGAAAGTCCATCTGCGGCCTGTCGCAACTGTTTGATAGTGGTACCTTTTAACTCCGGCTCTTTGGCCGGATGATCTGGGTTGGCGACGGGTGCACAACACTTGCCAGATGTGTCCATTTGATCGCACCCTTAAACTCCGCCCGGCATTCATGAGTATCCCGCAGCAAATTCTGCGTGTGACTGGACCCATTGGCAACTTTTTCTAGTTACAGTGATCTCGCTGTCTCAACTACCTTACTATCTTTTGGACTCCAGAAGATAACAGTGTGCCATTTGGAATAAGACCAGCAGCTGAAGGGTACCAACACTGTCAATGGGATGTGTTGGCAGCCTCACAGGAATAAGTGTAATTGCCGATGACATTTTAGTGGTTGTAGACGGTGATACTACAGAAGCAGCTATTGCAGACCTCCATAATCTCAGTCGTCTCCTGAAAAGGGCGAGAAATGTCAATCTGAAACTCAACGAAGGCAAGATGGGGCTACAGCTGACAGGAGTCCCATACATGGGTGACCTCTTAAAGTCTCAAGCCTTGCAAACGATCCAGAAAGGAGATGAGAGCTATACAGCAAATGCCCAAACCAACCAATATGAAATCATTGCAATAATTCCTAAAATTTGTCAACTATGAAAAAATATGTATACAGATGTGTGCTAGATGCCCATAGAACAATACAATAACAAAAGAGACCAGCTTAAAGCCATAACATCATTAAGTGTCTGATAACAGAAAACAACTACTTATTCCTTCATAGAAAAAATACAAAGGTCGATAACATTTCACATAGCAGTCGGAAGGAATGAGTGGTTGTTTTCTGTTATCAGACACTTAATAACATGGCCTTAAGCTAGTCTCTTTTGTTATTGTATTGTTCTATGGGCATCTAGCACACATCTGTATACATATTTTTTTCATACCAGACTGTTTTGGGATTGTGTGTGATTTTTGTGAACTATTTGCAAATGAAATTTCTCCCTTACCTAGAAGGAGTATGTGAGCTCGTAAAATCGTCATCCTGACCAAGGAGCTACAACAAACACTGTATATAACCAGTGAGGAGCTAGAAATGCAACTGTTGGTCAGAGGTCAGCGGACTACGGGGGAGTTATGCTTGTTGCCATTTTGTTCCACAGTTGCTTGTAATACAGCCCGAGTTAATGAAGATAAGCCTCTGTTGTCTTCGAATGATTCATTAAAACACTACCACAACACCCTAGGACCATCTGCATGCATTCTCCATTTCACAAGGGTGGTCCTATGACTCTACTGCATTTCTGCTTGATGAAACCGAATGATCTTAAGTCCAGTTAAAGCTGTTAAGTCACTACCTAGAGGGTCCCAGCACGCAGGGTAGAATGAAAGAGCTCCTACCATGCAAAAATTCAATTAGATCAGTGCTTCCCCCCCCTTGGCACATCTGCATGCACGTGGTACCTCTACTTCTGTTCACAATTAACTGAGGACAAAGGAAGGGAAACTGAAGCCCGGGATCCTGAAAGCCAATCTAATTTTCTATAGACCCCCACGTCCGCACATTGCTTCCAGACAAAGGGCAGCATCAATCCATTAGTCAATCCATCAGCTTCGAGGCACAGAAAGTGAATGTGGTATTTAAAGCAGAGGAAAATCATCTGAAAGTCGGAGGACGATGGGAGACATGATCACATCACAGTAAAAGGAGAATACGGAGGAACGGAATTTCCTGGGAAACTGGGAGACAAGTAGTTTTCTTTGTATAGTCCTGACTCTTAAATCTTTTTTCAGCATGTGGGGTACAGTGGTTAGAATAAGGAGTTAGGACTTGGGAGATCCAGAATTAAATCTCTATCAAGGGCCAGACTCACTAGGTGGATGCCATCACCCCTTTAAAGGAATTAAACAAATGTTACAAGGGCCAATCATGATTGGGGCTGAGGCACACTGGTCCCCCTCGACACCAACCCCCCATGGCCGTTTCGGCAGTGGAAATGGCTCAGAGGGAGAACAAGAGCTCCTCAACCCACTGTGTTGTGGGCCCTCACAGTGTTTTGAAATCCCTTTAAAATGGCAGCAATGTCCACGAGTTGGATCTGTGGATGTCCTCATTGGGGTTGCCAGGTTGTACCTGGAAGCCAGTGGGGGGGGGATTCCAGGTCTGTTCCCGGATCTTCTGAAGTCACTGCATTGCTGATGTTGGGGGGGAAACTCTAGTTTTTGGGCAAACCTCTATGGTTTGTAGGCAATGTTACCATAGAATTTTGCCTCAAAACTAGAGTGTCACCATGTGATGTTGGCAGTGTGATGACATCACTTCTTGGTGACATCATAACATTGCCTTTCAGGCCAGTTGGGGGCACGATTTCCAGCTGGCTGGTGGGTTTCCCCCCACCCCCCCAGTGCGGGTCTGGCAACCCTAGTCCTCATATCTAGTTTGGCCCTCAGATGTGAAGCTCACTAGGCGACATTGGGCCTTCCATTCTCTTTCAGACTAGCCTCTTTCTTCCCTTGAAAGGATTTTCCTGTCAGGAGTTCATACCATTCAGTCTTGGAGGAGCAATATCCACAGAATCGCAGAAGTGATTTCTATTTGGAGGGCCACCTACAGGTAATGTCCTTACTGGATGTAGATGCTTGGTGTCCTCAGGAAGTAGAGGGGCAATCCAAACCCTTGTTGAAGTAATTGGGGTCATCCTATAATGGCAGGGTTGCCAACTCCAGGTTGGAAATACCTGGAGGTTTTGGGGTGGAGCCTGAAGAAGGCAGGGTTTGGGGATGGGAGGGGACTTCAATGTGGTGTATTGCCACAGAGTCCACCTTCCAAGATGGCCATTTTCTCCAGGTGAACTGACCTCTGTCACCTGGAGGTCAATTGTAATAGCAGATTCCAGCCACCACCTGGAGGTTGGCAGCCCTAGGGTTTACATGCAAAACTGCTTAGCACTGAACCACTTTTTCTCTTGCTTTTTGAATTATAAGCGGCTGCAGACATTTCAGCCTAGCATAACTGAATGCAGGAGGCCTATACGAAAGTTGAATTAAGACTTAGGCCTTATGGTCAGCTTTGAAAATTGTTGAGTTTTTGGGGTGAGTAACTCTCTTTTTCTCCTTCTTTTTGAATTATACATTGAGCAGTCTTGTGTACTCATATGTAGAATAAATGTTGCTGGACTGTATATTAATGTGTTGCTTTAATGTGTTGCCTTAATATGAATATATTATTGTCCACAAACTAAATAATTTTTGTAAGCCCCGTATAAACTATTTTATTGGGAGAGTAATTTTTTGCTCCAGAGTAAAAAATAAATACAGCGTGCATTCAGACGGGCTGCTTAGTCCACTTTCGGCATGCTTCAGTAACGGATTTTATATCCACGTTCACACACCCAGCATCTGCGCACCGTCCCCAGCTGTTGCTTTTTAGCTCAAACCCCCTTTAAAATGGAATATTTTGTTACCAGGTCCCCAAGTGGTGTTTTCCTGATTCTCTGGTTTTAGCTGCACTTTTCTGATGTCTGATCGCTCCTGCTGTGTCGAGCCACTTCCGCTCAGAAGCCCGAGGCTTCTGCTCTTTGCCTGCCATTTTATTTTAGCGTCGGTGGTATGTGCACAGGCGGAGCTCCACTCCCGCATTATTAAAAACATTGTTTAAACAGTACCTAGTTTTGTTGGTTAGATGAGTTCGGGATCTCACGGAGGCCAGTTTCGGGGTAAAAGTTTAAAGGGAAGTGTTCCTTTAAAATTTAAAGGGAAGTGTTGCAGCAGTTGGGTTGAAGTGGAAATCGGTGTCCTGCGCACACACGAAAATTTTAATTCTACAGATGGCCACCTGTGCGCATGCCCAAACTGAGAGGGAAAAAACCCCCACCGATGCATGCTCCTGCATATGGACGGCGGGGAGCGATGTGGCTGCGCAGTGATCCGGAACAAGATGGCAAGTATGATCGCGATTCTCCGGGTTAAAAAAACAACACATCGGGACTGGAGCAATTTAAACTGCTCCCAGCACGCCGTCTGACCACACCCACAGTGTAACAGTCAATGAGCTGGGTTTTTTTGGCTACAATTTAATAAATCACTGTATTTCCATTGCTGTTACTCACCACCTGGAGGTTGGCAACCCCAGGGTTTACATGCAAAACTGCTTAGCACTGAACCACAGAAAGTTTGACAGTGTACACACAGTGAATGTTTTTGTGTATATGTTTTTGTGTGTATATGTTAATAAAAAATAATAATTAAACAAAAAAGAAAGTTTGACAGCGAATCCAGGGGTTTTTCTTGGCCTCACACTATTTAAGAAAAAAAAAAGAAATATATACCACAGTAGCTTAGTGAGTATATACAGAATCCCTCTTTTGGCTGGCAAAAGTAAAGCCTGAAGTTCTTCACAACCACATAGTGAAACTATGTCAGAAAGCAGCCAGGATTCAGGGCAAGGACAGGGAAGAAGACCTGGTTTTAATTATTTCAGCCGAAAAAGAAAAAGTTCTGCTTTAGAGACATCTCTTCACATGGAAAATTTCATCTTTCCTCACGCTTCATCCATCACATTAAAAGTCTTTAAAGAGAGAGAATGAAAAACCAAACCACCACCACCGGATCTGCTGCAAGCTTTCGCAAAGGGCACAAATTCTCAAAAACGGCCTTCAAGCCTTTTAATCACACCGTTTTGTTCTTCCTGGGCAAGGTGCCTGGAACGGTGGTGCGCGTCGATGGTTTTCCCTGACAGAGCAGGCAGCTGCTGACAACATCGCCAAAGCACCGCGGATGGAGATTGGGAAGGAAGCTTGCCAATGACTGATATTATGCACAGCTTGGACCACAGCAGTCGTTGAGCTAGGTTATCTGGGTAACGGGGAAACATATATTTGCTTATCTTACCTGGGCCTCATTCTCAGCTGATGCGCCTCTGCAAGCGGCGCATTTGGTGACAGAAAGAAGCAGGCCAGAAACGAATGTGAGATGTCGTTCATTTCCCTCCCCCTCTGAATACGTGGCTGAGACTTTAATTACATGGAGTCCGATTCATAGCCCGTACCAGTACAGTGTGAGATACCAGCACGGCTCTCTCACAAACAACATTTCTTGAGTCAAATTGGGCTTGAAATATATGCAAGGAGTGGAAATGCAGCTGGAAAGATGTTTTCATATGATATTTTTCATATGTTGTTTCCTTTTCATACGCTATTCAGGGAAGATGTGGAGGTGGGAGTAATTAGGACTGTGCCCGCTGCCCATCATCATCCACAAGGGGTCCAGAGAGGAGCATAGTTGCTTAGGAGAAGAGCTCCCCCCGTTCTTTATTATTCTGTCATTTCCCCTCTGCTCTGCGTTCCACTCCTCCTGATTTAACCAGGAAAATCTGTTTTAATAAGAACACTGATACTAATCTTTTAAACAAAAGGATGTAAGGGATTATCAACACAAACTGGTCTATAACATTGCAAAGGAGACATAGGGTTGCAAGAGTTCTTGGAACTTACTGTTCTAAATTGTCACGAAAAGTGCACGTTATGTCACTGAATACATTTGACCATGAATTAATTCCTATCCTAAAAAAGGTTAAGACATTTGTGCCACATTGCAAATTCTTTTAAACTTATCCAGTATAGGAGGAGGATTCACGATCTTCCAATAAGAAGCTGTATACAACCAGGCGACAGTTTTAGAACTGGTTACTGGGCTAGCGCCTGAACTTTGTTATTTAGATAATATAACAGAACTATTTTTAGCTCCAGCATTAAAACAAAAAAACTAACTGCCAAATTGGAGCACACGTTCATTTCCTTCAGACTATTTGCCTCTTCTCCCTGCTGTTACCAATGCACATATAATCACTGGTAAAACACTAAAAAAAAGTGATCTTGATATAATTACACACATGCACTATTCTTTTTTTCTGCAGTGTTTTACTGATGCACATACATGCTCCTGGGCACTAGTAACTGCATATGTGCTCAGGTTGGTAGTTTTCTTGCAGTGCTTACCAAGATGCATATGCGCACTTATAATGTGTTGTAGGGGATGTGGGGAGGGAGACGTGAATGACTCTTGCTCAGTACTTTGCACAAAACCATGGAGAATTTCCAACACATGGATTTTACTTTGGAAACAAGACTTGGTAATTCACCACTCCAGAGTCAGAAGTATGTACAAGTTGTATATATAGACATACAACGGGAACCTAGTAAAAGGCAGAATCTTTGAGGCTCTGTTTGGATGTCTGAATGAACATGTGGAAGTCACAAGTGGGCATGTGACATAGCCCTTCTTCTCTCTTGTAATACATTCATTAGACACCTGCAAAGTGATGGAAGTGAAGGACTTGGTGCTGTCTCTTAGCCTCAGAGGGGGGCTACAGACAGAGAGATAGAGAGATTCTGCATTGACTTTTCCCTCCATTGTTTTACCAAACCCATGCTAGAACAGAAATTCCCTTCTGAACTGCATGCCGCTTTCACTTTCTTTGATATCGGGTTTTATGGTACCTTCTTAATAGATTTATGGTCACTCAGGGGTGACTTTGCAGTCAGTACGGCAGTATTTGAATGTGGTTTTTTTAAATATTGTTTTTATTGGTTTTATTAAATACTTTACAGAATGCATATAAGCACATTAAGCAGTTGTTTTTGTATGTTACAATTATGTCAATAACTTACAATAAATTGTAGCATAAATATATAATATATAATGGCCCCATTCACATGGTGCATTTGCTCCGCCGAAGACACGGTAGGCCTGCGGAGTTTCCAGGCAGGATCACACATGCACATCTGGGAAGCGTAGCAGCAACATGCAGCTTCCCTCCGAAGTTGTGGAATAAAAAAACTACCACGAAAGGAGCACTAGTTTCTGGAAAACCCGGGGCAAAGGCCAGTGTCTGATTGCGGAAGCGCCAGTATCCCGCAGCCCATGTCCCGGAGCAAACCGAATGTTGTAAGTTTTCATAGGATGCGCACCAACACCAAATTGTGCATGCGCACACACAAGACACCAACAGCAGCCCACCCCCCCAATGGCGCATGTGTACATTTAAACAGCGTGGCGTGTGTGATCATGCTGCGCCGCTTTTTTGCCACACTGCAGCATCGAGGTGTGATCGGTGCTAAGAGCTGGAGCGTGGCAACTTGGGGTATCATGTGATCAGGCTACTGCGCTTTCTTTTGTTCCGGGAAGAACAGCCACGCCTCCCCCCGCGTTTTCTGACCCGTATGACCTGGGCCAATATAAAGCACTTATATTTGGCAATTAAAAGGGTATATTTCTATAAATTGTCAACTATTTGAAGCTGATGATCTTAAATTGTGAATTAGCTTATTTGTTCTAAGACCTTCTGTATTGGAAATGACCTGTAAGTATAACCATTTGCTTTGACATATTTGCTTTGATGGAAGTATATCGTTTGTTACCATATATTCAAGAACTGGAGCCCATATCCGAACAAATTTAGAATTGGTTGGTGTATTACTATTATTTGCTCTATTCAATGAGTCTGTGATTTTAGCCATTATGAATTGATCCCAAATCTTTTCTTGCCATGCTGACATATATTGTCGAAGGCTTTCACGGCTGGAGTTCATTACTTGCTGTAGATTTTCCGGGTTGTGTGGCCGTGGTCTTGGCATTGTAGGACACAGAGAGTACTCCATCTTTCCGTGTTATACATCTGAGGATGCCACTCACAGCTACTGGCGAAACGTCAGGTCCTACAATGCCAAGACCACGGCCACACAACCCGGAAAATCTACAGCAACCATGCTGATATAGTTGGCGGTGAGGGTGATTTCCACTGAACGTGGAGCTGCACTTTTGGTAAAACAACAGAGGGAAAAGCCAATGCAGATTCTCCCATAGATAGGTCAGGACCCTCAACATCCTTCTACTGCTCTGATTTTGAGCAAATCTGCATTTGCTATGTAAAGCTGTTCTATGCTGCTGTGGGGCTGGCTTCCCGTTTGGCTCAGTATAAAGCTCTCCTCTATCGGCATCAGGACACAAGCTGTTTAGGGAGAGTGTGCGAGAGAGGGGGAGGAGTGGCCTCTCAAGGGCGCTGGCAGGGCACTGCACTGTGGGGAGGAAACAGCATCTGTGACCCCCCGAAAGTAAAAGGGGTGACCTGGCGGGGGGGGTAGGAAAGATGGAATGAGCTGGGTAAAGAACACAAAATACCCAGCAGTTGCCAGGCAGGGTGTTCTGGAGACTGCCCCAGGAAATAACAAATGGTTCAAGGGTAGGCGTGCTTCCAACTCCCCCCCCCAATATGATCACAGAAAAATGTTCCCTGGCTGCTTTTAAACGCATACAACTGGATTTTCAGCTAACTTGTTTCCTTTGTGACAATTTGCATATCCCCTTAGAAAAGATGGGGGGGAATTCAGCTCCGGTTGTCTGCTTTTTGCTCACAGTGGTTCGATGGCAGAGAGGAGCAGTTGTGCCACCTTAAAACCACATTCAAATAAAGCAGTGAGACGCCGCCGTAGTGACGTTGGCGTCACTACTAAATGGCCGTAAAATGATGCCGACAGCTGATGCTGAGATGAAACAATGGGAGAGTGGATGTGGCATCAAACGTAGAAAGAAATTTGTGAGACGACATGAGACCAGTTGCACAACAGTGGGAAATACCAATGCAGATTGGACCGCTATTCCTTCGATGCATAGGCTGCTACTCTCAGGGAAGCTTCCTTCCTTCCAGCTGAAACCTCTTTCCACGCTCTTCTCCATCTCGGTACCATGAGGGCAGGACATGCTTTCTGCATCTCTATCCATCCTACCTAGTTAGGCTAGATAGGATCCCGTGTCTACTCTGGATTTGAATCCCTGTCTCTACTGTACCCTATCTAGAATGGAGTTCCTCACAATAAAGGACTCCTATTAGTTTGCAGAGATAAAAAGGCTCTGTGTGTAACTTTATTTCTGAGCAGACACCGCCAGATAGATTTTGCTGCGTTATTTGCCTTAAGCACTCTGGTAACACAATATTCCTTCAAGAAGAACTTTGGACCAAAACCCCACTAGACATCTTTGGGCTGGATCCAGCCAAGTTATTCATTCCGTCTCGTCCCGTTTCCCCACTTACTATAGCCTGCATAACTTTTGTCTGTGCAGGTCCAGCGATTCCCAGAAAAGGACCCCACGTTTCTGTTTTTACCGACAGGGGGGAAAAGCACCTGGTTGGATCTAACCCTGTGCGAGCAATTGGAGCATGTTTGATCGTAATACAGATGGGAGCCGCAAAACCAATCTGTGCCTTTGGGTGCAGGGGCGTCATGGCGTGCTGGACTTCCAATTAACCAGACAAATGGAAATACTTTTGTGACTGATGACAGCTGCCTGGCCAAGAGTGGCAGCAGAGCAGATCTGAGGCAAGCAGGGTTGCCTTTTTTCCTTTGAAAATCCTTATACGATCTCCGCTTTCAGAATTTTATTAGTATTACTCGACTGGCTTCAGCTGTCAGCTAAAAAGGTCACTTCCGTCTTGGATCTTAACAAGCCCGCAGAAGGGGACGGAGGACAGTTTGGCGGAAAAGCCATCTCCGTCAGGAAGCCGCCTTGTCCTGCAAAGGTTTGCTCTAGGAAGGCTTTCAGCTCAGACCTCTAAGCATTCCGGCATGTTAATTCCTGCCATGGAGTGACTACGGGTAGCCACAGATTGCCTCTTCAAAGCGCCATCCTGCCTATCACAATGTAATCCATCTGGCGAATGGCTCCTGTCGGCTGATTAAAGATCTGTTTAGCTGATTAAGCGCCTGGCTTTTCACCAAGGGATGACTCAAATCAAGGTTAAAATACATTTACATATGGCCAGGACTTCGATGAAAGAGGTTCCTGAAAGAAAGGGAACCATTTGGCGCAGGCGGGAAATCTGACAGAGGACTTAATTTAACAAACAGAACACTTGTTGCTAGAAGGGAAAGTCATTTTCCATATTTTCTTCCTCAGGTTTGGTCATATGGAACCTTTGCTGTTATATTAATCCAGTTGGTCGGTAGACGTAGATAAAGAGGCGGATATGGATACAGATACACAGATATAGTTACATTTAAATCAGAGTTTTTCAAACGTGCTCGCTAAACCATGAAGCTCACTGGGTGACCGTGAACTATGTTCCCTCCAGGTGGGACCTGGAATTCTTTTGGGGTTAGAGCAGATCCATACTGGATCCATACAACAGAGATCCATTCCCCTGGAGGAAGTGTCAGCTCTATCAATGTATATTATTCTGAACTCTCTGGAGGATAGGGTTGCCATTCCCCAGTTGAGAAGAAGAAGAAGAACAAGAAGAGAAGATTTATACCCCGCCCTTCACTTCCTGAAGGAATCTCAGAGTGGCTTACAAACTTCTTTCCCTTTCCCTCCCCACAACAGACACCCTGTGAGGTAGGCGGGGCTGAGAGAGCTCTGACAGAAACTGCTCTTTTTCAAGGACAGCTCTTATCAGCATTATGGCTTGCCCAAGGTCATCCAGCAGCTGCAGGGGGAGGAGTGGGGAATCAAACCCGGTTCTCCCAGGTTAGAGACCACACACTTAACTACTACACCAAACTGGCTCCCCTGGTTTTTCGGGCTTCTGTCTGCCACTGGCCAGCTGGCTGGTGGGAGGATGCCCCATCCCCAAACAGCGATGCACTGACATCACATGAAAGTGACGCCAGGACGTCGGGGACGTCACACAGTGACAGTTTGGGGCAAAACTCTATGATCTGAGGCTGATTTTTACCATAGAGTTTTGCCCCAAAACCAGATGTGCTGACATCACTTCTGCATAATGTCAGCATGTTGCAGAACTCTGCCTCCCACCCCCCACTGGACCTGGCAACCCAACTGGAGGAAGGGTAGTTTAAAAATGTGGTACATCAGAACATTGGACTTACTGTGAAGTTTCCTTCTTCTCGAGGGCAAGAAGGACACTCTGAAATGCTTGTGTTTCTTTTCCCGCAATCCCTGGTGGAGGAAATTGTCTCCAAATGGAGAAGGAACTCACCCACCAGTCCGCAGATATCCACAGCGGACAACAGACAGCAATGTGTGCCACACTAGCAGACAAACGAGGCCTACGGACCTTCTGAAACAAACCACTCAGGTAAACAGAAACCTTAAACACAGAGGGGAAAAACTGACCATCAAGACTGGTAGTCAGTCACCCCTTAGGAAAGTGTAAAATGTGAAAAAGAGACCTCCATTTTGAGTAGATCTTGAGTGTCCTCCTCTCCCTTGAGAATAGGGCTGCCATTCCCCCAACGCAGGCAGGGGTTTGCCCACTTTCTGGCCCCCAGATCTGCCAGCCCAGATTTGGCTGGTGGGGGGAACCCCACCCCCAAACTACCTGGAGTGCGGCAATGCACCTGGTGCAGTGATGTCACCTGGAGATACCAAAGAGATCCCGGAGAATGACTGGGACTCTCCTGCTGGCATGATGGTAAGACCTAGCAGCCCTACTTGAGAAGGAAATACTACTTTACACAGAGAGTGATTAAAATGCGGAATTCGCTGCCAGAGGATGTAGTGACGGCCACAGGAATAGACAGTTTTAAAAGGGTATTAGATAGATTCATGGAAGATAAATCTATCAGTGGGTACAAGCCTTGGTGACTAGGGGGAACTCCACATTCAGAGGCACTAAGCCCTTGAATTCCAGAGTCAGGAGGCAACATTAGGGGAAGGCCTTGGCCTCTATGCTCTGTTGTTGGCCCTCCAGAGGAACTGGCTGGGCACTGTGTGAAACAGGATGCTAGACTAGATGGACCACTGGTCCGATCCAGCAGGGCTCTTCTTATGTTCTTATCAGGGGAAGGCCTTGGCCTCTATGCCCTGTTGTTGGCCCTCAAGAGGAACTGTGTGAGACAGGATGCTGGACTAGATGGACCACTGGTCTGATCCAGCAGGGCTGTTCTCATGTTAAGACGGAACCTTCACATTGTCCAATGTCCTGTTCTCTCTTGAGGGGGAGGAAGGCACTCTGATATGCTCAAGATATTACAAAACTCATCTGATTCAGGGAGGCAAAGAATGACTGCCAATCAGAGAGATAACAGTGAGGCTAAGCCACCTGCTGTAGGACTCTCTGCCCAAATGCTACCTCTGCCATCTTGTAGTGCCTGATAAACACTCATCCTTGCAGATATCTGCAATAGATGCATTTGTGTCTAACACTGCTGATGTGGAGGCACTTCTTACTGAATGAGCGGTGATCCCCTCTGGAACTTGAAGGTCCTGGGATTCATATGCCTGTTATATGCTGTCCTTTAGCCTTTAGCACAGCATAGACTTGGAAACCTTTTCCCCTTGACTGTTTCTACAATGTCACAATTATGAAACCAGACTTCCTAAACGGCTTAATCCTTCCAATATAAACACAAAGCACTCAATGAAGGTCCAGTGAGCGCCAATTCTTCTCCCTAGGATGAGAAGATTTTGAGCAGAAGGACAGCCAACATAACCTCCTGTGAGGTGTGAAAAGTTGTGTTGACTTTGGATATGGGATCCATGCATAGGAACACCATATCCCTATCCTTATGGGAGATATATAAACCCTTTCTGATAGAAAGAGCACCTATCTCTGAGACTTGCCTTGCTGATGTTACTGCTACCACAAAAAGCACTTTTAGGGTAAGGAACTTCAGGGAAACATGCTTTTTTAACTTGTTCATTAATGATTTGGAGTTGGGAGTAAGCAGTGAAGTGGCTAAATTTGTGGATCAGCATGAAATTGTTCAGGGTGGTGAAAACCAGGGAGGATTGTGAGGCACTCCTAAAGGATCCATCAAGGATGGGCGAGTGGGCATCAACATGGCAAATGGGGTTCAATGTGGCCAAGTGCAAAGTGATGCACATTGCAGCCAAAAATCCTAATTATAAATAAACATTGATGGGGTCCAAACTGCTAAAGACTGATGAAGAGAGAAATCTTGGAATCGTAGTAAATAACTCACTGAAATTGTTGAGACAGTGTGCGATTGCAATAAAAAAGGCCAACGCTATGCTGGGGATTATTAGGAAGTGAATTGAAAACAAATCAGCCAGTATTATAATGCCCCTGTATAAATCGATGGTGCAACCTAATATGGAATACTGTGTACAGTTCTGGTCGCCACACCTCAAAAAGGATATTATAGCATTGGGAAAAGTGCAGAGAAGAGCAACTAGAATGATAAAAGGGTTGGAACCCTATGAAGAAAGGTTAAAGCGCTTGGGGTTCTTTAGCTTGGAGAAACGACAGCTGAGGAGTGACATGATCGAGGTTTATAAGATTATGTATGGGATAGAGCAGGTAGAGAAAGAAGTACTTTTCTCCCTTTCTCACAGTACAAGAACTCATGGGCACTCAATGAAATTGTTGAGCAGTCGGATTAAGAACAGATAAAAGGAAGTACTTCTTCACCCCAAGAGTGATTAACACATGGAATTCACTGCCACAGGAGGTGGTGGTGGCTACAAGCACGGACAGCTTCAAGAGGGAATTAGATAAGCACAAGAGGTGGGACCCGCGATACTCGCGGGGGGGAAGTATTCCGACCGCCAAGCTTCCCCCTCCCTCCCCCCCAGCAGCGGTGGCGGCAGCAGCGGCGAGGCCAGCCGGCCCGCCGAGATTCCCCCTCCCCAGCAGCAGCGGAGGGGCGGCGAGGCTGGCCGGCCCGTCAAGCCTCCCCCTCCCCCCAGCAATGGCGGCGGCAGCGGCAAGGCCCGCCGGCCCGCCGAGATTCCCCCTCCCCAGCAGCAGCGGAGGGCGGCGAGGCTGGCCGGCCCGTCAAGCCTCCCCCTCCCTCCCAAGCAACAGGGTAGCGGCGGCGGCGGCGGCGGCGGCGGCGGGGGGGAGGCCGGCCGGCTGGCCCGCCAAGCCTCCCCCTCCCTCCCAAGCAGCAGGGCGGCGGGGGGGGAGGCCGGCCGGCTGGCCCGCCAAGCCTTCTCCCGCCCTCCCATCCCTTGACAGCGCGGCGGCAATGGCCAGTTTGTAGAGCATTACCTGCGCATGCGCAGGGAATGCTCTTACTTTTGGGGATTTAGGTATTCCCCTTATATTTTAAAAAACTTTTTAGATTTTTCTGCACACGTGGGGACTGCCCCACGTGCACAGAAAAATCTCCCTGCCCCAGGTGCCCCCGATGTGCGGATTTAGATATCCGCACACTGGGGGCCACTTAGGAATTAGATATATAGATATGGAACAGAGGTCCATCAGTGGCTATTAGCCACAAGGTATAGATAGGAACTCTCAGTCGGGGGCAAGTGATGCACTGTATTCTTGGTGCTTGGGGGGGGAACAGTGGGAGGGCTTCTAGTGTCCTGGCCCCACTGCTGGACCTCCTGATGGCAGCTGGTATTTTTGGCCACTGTGTGACAGAGTGTTGGACTGGATGGGCCATTGTCCTGATCCAACATTGGTTTCTCTTAAGTTCTCACATTCCCTCAGAGGCTCAAATGGAGGATTAGTCGGAGCCTAAAGTATAGCATGAAGTCTCTAAGAAGGAAACCTGTGGACCTTCAGAAGTTGAGACAATATGACTCCCTTCAGATATCTCACTGCTGGGTGTCTGGAAACTGGTACACTGCAAACTAACGGAAGTACAATGCTAAAGGCAGCTGCCTGGCAATGAAAATGCTCCTTCATTTATATTTCTCTGCCTCTTTCACTTGTTTCCACAGTCGTATTTTCAGTCCAAGGAGCAAAAATGAAGTTGGTCCTCTCTTGCAGCGCAGCATCAGACTTTCCTGTTTCTGGAAATTCCCTTGCTGTGCCACAAGAGGGAGCAAACTTGGTTTTTGCTCCTCGGACTGAAAATACCTCTGCAGAAACTAAAGAAAGCCACAAAGAAATACAAATGCAGGAGTGAGGAGACCCATTTGTGTGGAAAACTTCCCACAGAAACCTGCAGGAAAGATAATATCTGAGGAAGATCCATAGTCTCTGGTTGCAGTGTTTCCTCTAGCCATATGAGACCTTCCAAGAACTACTGTAAATTTTGAAAGTTGAACTTCTCTGGGCTGGGCTGTCATGATGGTCTGAATGGCCTACTCAGAGAAGCCCTGTGCAATCAGCACTTGGTGCTCAACCTCCATGCTGTCACATGATGCCGGGCTTGGTCTGTATGAAAGACTGGACCCTGGGTTGGTATGCTGGGCAATACTGGAAGTTTCCATGGAAAACCATAGCCTCCTGGGACAAGATGGGGCCAGGCTAATCAGCTCTGCATTCTCCTATTTCAGTTTGTTCAGAATCTTCGAAATCACAGCCACAGTGCAGAAGGCATAAAAGAGAAATTATGCCCATGGGGACATAAGAGCTTCCATTTGCTCACGGCCTGGGTGTCTTGGCATTGACTGATGAGGCAAAGAGATCCACACAAAGGACTGGAATGAACCAGGGCCTGGAACGTTTCCTGGCTGAAGGACCATTCCCCCTGGTTCTGTCTGGTACAGCTGAGCCAATCTGCTTGAACATTTGCTGTGCCACTGATGTGTTCTGCCCTGAATAAAGCTAGATCCCAGGACATGAGGATGGTTGTTCCCTGCTGCTGTAGCTCCTGGCTTTGGTGCCTCTCTGACAATTCACATGCGCCTTGGCAGTGGTATTGTCTGTCCATCTACATTTGTTCAATTGAGACAGATGGCCTTGGAAACGAAGAAGTGCCAAACAAATCACACAAAATTCTAAAAGACTGATGCTGATAGCAGCTTCTTGATGGGACCACATCCCCTCCGTATGGCCCAGTGCACAATGGGCTCCCCAGCCTGTCAGACTGGCATCCGTCATGATCTGTATGTCTCTGATTGCTTGAAAAGGTTTGCCTACAAGGCAGTGTTTCTTGGTCAACCAAGAAAGGAGGTCTTTCCTAAGATGGTGACTAATGTTGACTCTGATGTACTTGCTGAGAGCTATGAGCCTCTGATATGATAACAGCATTCACTGAAGTACCCGAGAACTTGCCCAGGCCCAAGGGACTGTCTTGATTGCTGCAATCATGCAGCCTAAAAGACATGCTAGTAACATCAGGTCCACAGATCCACAGAATGAACATCTTTTATAGCCTGGAAAATCTTTTCGGTTCTGTCTAGGGCAGAGGTTCCCAAACTTATTTGGCCTACTGCCCCCTTTTGAGAAAAAAAAAATTACTCTGCGCCTCCCTGGAAACCTACCTTCAAGAAGTGTACAAAAAGATGCAGTGACAAATTTGCACATAGTAAGGAAAGATGTTGTAAGTAAAGGAGGATGTTGTTGGCCTGAAGCCAGAGCCCAGCAGCAACCACCACACAATAGCCCAGCAGCAACACCTGTCTTACAAGAGCGCACATACATTTGCAATTTGCAAATGCATGGCTGTGGTTGGCTGTGGGGACCCCTCTCCCCCCTCCCTCCCTGATCCCAGGGAAGACAAGAAGAAGGCAGGAAAAGGCTGCTTTAGATAGGTTCTGGACTCTTCCTTCTTTATGCTTCCACCGCCCCTTATTTTTATTCAATGCCCCCCAGTTGCACCCAAGGCTCCTACTACTCACTTGGATCCAGCACCCCCCAGGGGGTGGTATTGCCCACTTTGGGAACCAGTGGTCTATGTGAAGGAACAGTTTTCTGTTGACAGAGTCTATCACTGCTAGGGTTGCCAGCCCCCTGCTGGGAGCTGGGGAACCCCCACTTTGTCAGGCTTTTGCTTGTCTGCCATAGGCCAGTTGGTTTGAAGCCAAATTTTGCCCAAAAACCAGAGTGTCACCCCCAACCAGAAGTAGGGCCGAAACCAGAAGTAGGCCCGAAAATGCCCAACATCGCTTCTGGTCTCCCAGAAGGACATCATGAGACCCCCACTGGCCAGGTAAGTCAACCTGGCAATCCTAATCCTTGCTCCCAAATGCAGACTGATTTGGGCCGGGGTCAGTTGGCTCTTCTGGAAGTTGATTAGGAAATTGTGACTGGAAAGGCACTGAACAGTATTCTGAATATCCTTGAATGCCTGATCTCAGGAAAGCAACCTTATCAGCAGGTTGTCGAGACTGTGAATAGCTGGGGACCTGAGACCCACCCAAATGGCATGGCTCTGAATTAGAAGTATTTTGTCCAAATGTGAATCTCGGAAGCTGTCTATTCCAATGTCTTATGGGCTTCTGAAGATACGCCTCAGTCAAATCTATTGAGGCCATGAAGGCCTCAGGTTGCAAGACCTCTATGAGTCTTCAGGGCATCAATATTGAATTTCCTGGACCTCAAAAACACCTTCAGGAATTTGAGATCCAGGATAGCCCTCCAGTCCCCACTCTTTTCGGGAACTGCAATTTTTTTTAATACATGCCTAAGAATCTTTGAGATAATACCAAGGGTTCAATGGCGATCTCTAATAGATGTCTCATGGCATCTCATTGTGTGCTGTCTCTTGATGGGGCTGTCAGTAACTGGTGAATGCAGGAATCTGTCACAAGGTGGGTGACAAATTCTAATTAACAGCCACGAGTTATGGTCTCCTTTACTCATTGGTCAGTGGCTAATAATTTCCATGCATGATGGAATTGTTGAAGCTGTCCCTCTATTGGAGCTAACCTGGCATGACCTTTTTTTGCTGACATTGTTTTCCTCCCTTACCAGAAGCTGGAGTTTGGCCAGAGTTGTTGTACTGATTTGTGGCTCTGAAATATTGCTTGGATTTGTACCATGCCTGTCATTTGGTATCCAATCTAAAAGGTGGAAGTGTTCTGTTCAGGGTTCTTTTTGTAGCAGGAACTCCTTTGCATATTAGGCGACACACCCCTAATGTAGCCAACCCTCCAAGAGCTTACAGTAGCCCCTGTAAGAAGAGCTCTGTAAGCTCTTGGAGGATTGGCTACATTAGGGGGGTGTCGCCTAATATGCAAAGGAGTTCCTGCTACAAAAACAGCCCTCTGTTGGAACAAAAGCACTGTGAACCACAACTCCTCAGCTGTCTGTCCTTGTTTTTATAGGTGAATGGCATGACCTTCTTTTTTCTTTAGACTAGATTAGACTAGACAGTCCTCTCGGCTGTCCTCAAGTAATTTACCACTGAGGAAAGGGCAGGATGCCACATGAGACTTAGAAAGAGAGTTCGTGTTCCAGGATTTGAGCCAAAGTTATCTTTTGGCTATGGCTGTGGAAGCCACACCCCTTGCTGAGAGCTTAATTGTGTCCAGGCTAGCATCTGACATGAATGCTGTTGCCCTCTTTAGCCTGTGCATGTAACTCGCTCAACCCCACCTACCTCACAAGGTGCCTATTGTGGGGAGAGGAAGGGAAAGAAGATTGTAAGCCACTTTGAGGCTCCTTAAGGTAGAGAAAAGCAAGGTCTAAAAACATAGCCTCCTCCTCCTCCTCCTCCTCCTCCTCCTCCTCCTCCTCCTGCTTCCTCTCCTTCTTCTTCTTCTTCTTCTTCTTCTTCCTCCTCTTCTTCTTCTTCTTCTTCTTCTTCTTCTTCTTCTTCTTCTTCTTCTTCTTCTTCTTCTTCTTCTTCTTCTTCTTCTTCTTCTTCTTCTTCTTCTTCTTCATCTCCTCCTGCCAGTTTAGAGCCACAGACTGGCAACCCTGTTCCATTAGTTTGGCTGGGATCAGGGACAACTTGGCTTCTCCTCTCCCAGAACTGCAGTTCTAATAAGGAACGAGTCTTTTGATTTGCTTGATTTCCTCTTCGCTCCTGGTCCCCCCTCTCCCTCTTTTGTACCCTGCCTCTGAGCCATCCATTTTAAATTATAAACTGATTTCACTGCTCTGGCAAAGAGCCAGGATACAGATGTCATAAATGATTTTTAATAAAGAAATAAATATTGAGCCAGACCATTGGCCAAATGTGCCCCATGGATATCGAGGAAAGAGCAATTTCCCCCGTTTCCTTTTCTTGTTATGTTTGCTTATGTTTTTGCCAATGGCTTCTGTTCTTCACTGTTGGTTTTGTAGCTTTGTTTGTGTCACTTATGCATGTTACATCAGATTCTTTAAATTCACAGTTTTTACAATAGTTATGTCTTTTATGCAGTTCATGTAGAATGTTGAATGCTGATTTATTGACCCACAAAGTAATGCTGAAAAATACTTCATTTTGGCCCCAGTCATACGGGCCAGATAATGTGGGGGGACAGGCGGGGCTATTTGCGGCACTGCAATTAGAGCCACCAGAACATGATCCCACGCATTGGCGGCATGCCACGGTTCCTTCCTTCTGTGCCTGTGCGTCAATGAGGGGCCAGAGGGAAAAGCCGCGCACCGGCATGATCACACTGAGGGAGTCTGGAGGCAGCCTGTGGCAAACCGTTTGCTAGTACCTTCGAGGAGGTCGGTTTTTACTCCGCATCTTCAGCGGGAAGCCACAGGTTGGCCACGGGAGTGCTATGCCTCCCAGATGTTGTGGTGTGATCGCACCCAGAAACTCCGCCACTCAATCGTGGCTCTCCTGCGGCAAATTTGACGCTTGACTGGGGCCTACATAGGACAAAGTTGGCATGAAACAGAAAATGGTACGAAAATTAAATGTTGCAGGTTCAGTTTCCACATGGAAGAAGCAACGCTGAAACAGTCATTTGGGGATTGTGACAGCTAATGAGACTCCCCAAACCATCCTTGGTACTGTTAGTCAGATGGTCACAGATCTCAGGGTCTTGGAGAGCTGCCTAATCTGATTTTTTTGGTCATAATGGGAATTTAGGAAGATCTCCAGATTCCACAAAGAACTGATTCCAGTTGCTTGTGTAGGAACTCAACAGGTTTTATATATATATATATATATATATATATATATATATATATATATATATATATAACACAACTTGGGCTTAGAGGCCGCAACTGCAACAACTCAAGCAGCCATTTTAATAACCACAATACATCTTCTTCTTCCCCGACACCATCAGGAGGCAGATGACCTCTCCTCCAAACATTGACTCTCTCTCAGCTGTACTGTTTGTTGTGATCCTTTACCACACTTTTGATTGGAGAAGCTAGGGAATGAAGCATATTGGCTCTATCCTTAGGCTACGGTGCTTTTCTTTTTTTAAAAAATACTGTTCATCCTTTTCTTAAATAACTCCATGAAAACCGATTTGACAGTCTTCCAAGGCAGGTTGTTCCAGAGTAGAACTGTTCTTACATTTCAAGATGCGCTTCCCGACATTCGGTTTATACCAAAAACTCCTTCTGGTTTAGCACCACTCCTCATTGCCCTGTATCCTCAGCAGATACAGAACGCAACCAAGCTCCTATCATCTCTCTACCCATGCTTGCAGTCGGAAATAAGCACCAGGCAGCCAAACGGGATCTTAATCCATTTAAGGAGTGATAGCTAGAAGATGCAATTGCTTAACAAGAAATCCTTCCTCTGAGATTTGCGCCTTGCTGAGCAGGCAATCAATCCATATTTTTTTTTTTTGGTAAAAAGAGTAACTCAGGGGTGAAGCTAGTAATTTGCCTGGATTAAAAAAGAACAAGAAAATGGAGAGGGTGTGTGTGTGTGTGGATGAATGACAGCTATTTTACTCTTCCATGCTGTTGTAGAAGTACCTATAAGAAAGGAAGCGCTAGATTTAAGTCCTCCTGCTTCTAAGTCAAAACTGGGTGAAGGGAGTCTATATCCTTTGTCGTCTGAATGCAAGAGAAACTCTTTGTCAAGATGCATGTCTATCAGCAGTCCAAGGTGGAGGATCAAACTGCTTTTTCCCTCTTGACAACAGGTAGGATTCAGCAAGCTTTTTTGCAGTTGAAGGAGGAAGGAAGCATCCTCTTTAACAACTGAAAATTCTTTCCTGGTACTTAAGGGACCAGTATATACAAAAGCCATGTGGGATGGAGTATGTAAAGTACTGGTTCGCCGCACGGAGGACGCGAACAACGACATGCATTCAGACGCATTTATTGCACTTCACACACAAACTGGCAAAATGGCCCTGCAAGGGCCAACTATAAACATCCCACCCAGCACACCCACAGTCCCATTGGAGGGTTTGAATTTCCCACCAGAGGTGCTATTGGTGGACACTAGGCGGTCTAGGATCCTAGGTCCCTTTGTGTTCAGGGACCAAGCTCCTTACTTTAGCTGCAGACCCCTGGAGGCGGTCCACGTACATAACAGAGTATGAAGGGGAATTGGGTGAGACTGAGCGAAAAAGATGGCCAGATCTAACCCAACGACTCCTAGTGTTAGAGCCTGTGATCCATCAGCTGAAGTCATTAACAGTCGCCATTCTTCCTTGTTTTCCCTTCCCCCTCGTTGTACTTCCAGCAAATTTTGGAAGCGTCAGAGTAAAATAGTGCATCAGCTGGTCCATCCTTCAGTCAGAAGACAAGGCACAAAAACAGTGGATAACATTATAGGAGGACACAACAGGTACTGCATAAGATGCATGGATCATCTTAGCTCGGCTGCACATCAGAAGGATATTTCTAAGAGCATGCCTATAGTATCATAATATGCTCTTCTCAGTGCTAAGCAAATATTATCCTTACAGAAAAGTGATATATTGCATGCAACTCTGGGGGAAAAGCACAAGGAAATAATTGTCTCTCTTCTTAGTAAAGAGACACAGACACCATCACTCAATTTTACATCTAATTCTACTTTCTTCACATTTCCCCCCCCTGTTTGCACACACTCCCCCAACCACTGGGTCACACGAACACAAATGAACTAGAGCATCTTAAGTCTATTCATTTTCTGGCCAGCTCAACCCAAAAATGTTCTGTGCAAAGGGATGAGCATCAGTGGCTAGTTTTCTGCCAAGAGGAGAGAAATTTTATGGTCTCATATTTATGATCCCAGAGCTCCATGTACTGTTTTGTCAGTACTGTCTAGGCAATAAAAAAGGCCAATGAGCTGTCAAAACATGTTCCATCTTCTCGGCATCACCTGAGCCACTGCCTATTTTTGCCCCATTTCCTGCATGTAAAACCTCAGGAAGAGAGACCAGAAGAACCGAGAGATCGTGCTATTTCCATTCCTACCCTCACCCCCATATTAATCAGGCTGCCCCCACTGCCACAATGTCCTCCTGCCCCATCCCAATAGGCTCCCCCCCAATCCACGGGTGGTTGTCAAGAATGGATCCAAGCCTGAGGATACTTGACAACCCCGTGTCCGGGGCTCTTTTTGTAGCAGGAACTCCTTTGCATATTAGGCGATACATCCCTAATATAGCCAGTTCTCCAAGAGCTTACTGAGCTCTTGTTATAGGGGCTACTGTAAGCTCTTGGAGGATTGGCTACATTAGGGGTGTGTGGCCTAATATGCAAAGGAGTTCCTGCTACGAAAAGAGCCCGGCCCGTGTCCCACTTGCTTCATCTCACGTTGCTTTTCACCACCATTCTTCTAGTCTCCATTCCTGCCCCATTACCAACTTAAGACCAATTTTCCAGGAATGGAACCTCCATTTAGCTCTTCCCCCTCTGTGACCTATTTTTTTTGGAACTCAGGACTTGATTTCTGGTCATGAACTAAGCCTGTTCTCTTACATGCTCCGTCCAGTCAGGGGGGTTCCTGTTGTGAAGGCCCTTGTCCCAACTGGTGGTTTATATTTACTCACTCCCTTTCTATCCCACCCTTCCTGGAAGGAGCTTCAGGTGGCATCCATCAGTATCTCCTCCTCCACTTTACCTTCACAACACAACTCTGTGAGTTACAACGTGCTGAGAGAGAATGACTGACCCAAGGTCACCCCAGCAGCTTCTGTGGTAGAGCGGGGATTCAAACCTGGGCCTCCTAGATCATAGCCCAATGCTTAAGCCCTACACCAAGCTGGCTCTTGCAAGTAACTTGCTCAAAACCCAAACTTGCTGTGCTCGTAGTGCCTTTGCTGTGCTTGTAGTGCCTGCTTTCTTTGATCATCAGGTTTTATGCTACCCTCCACACTGCATGCCGCTTTCACTGTCTTTGATCATCAGGTTTTATGGCACCTTCTGCATAGATTTAGGGCCATTCAGGGGTGACTTTGCAGTCAGTGTGGCATTGCCCTGAGGTATTTCAATGTGGTTTTGAGCTGCATTTCCCCCTCCCAGTTGTGGAAATGTAGAGTGAATGCTAGCTGCAGAATTGCCCATAGGCAGCTGGTTTGATAGCCAGGTATGGTATTTGCTCAGAACTTACTGGACCGAAGAAACCCTAGCAACCATAATTTTTGCGGACTTCTGATTCCCCTCTCGGGAGACAGTGAAACTATAGTTCCCATCAACTCCCACAAGAAATCATGCTGAAGCTTGGGAATGGCAGCTTACGGGGGGGGGGGGGAGAGTCCTCTATTTTAAAGAGTCATCCCCTTGACAGGTAGGGTTGCCATCCTCCAGGTGGTGGCTGGAGAGCTCCAGGAATTACAAGTGATCTCCAGGCACCAGAGATCAGTTCACCTGGAGAAAACAGCCACTTTGGAAGGTGGACTCTGTGGTGTTATACCCCAGTGAAGTCCCCCGCCTTCCCCCCCCTTCTCAGGCTCCACACCCAGAATCTCCAGGTATTTCTCAACCTGGACATGGCAACCCTAACAGCAGGTCGCTCCACCCTCTTTGGCAATGTAAGATTTATGGGGAGGGGAATGGAACTGGCAAGAGGTAGACAAATCAATTCTTTTTAGTGTTCTGCAGCAGTTTCAGGTCGTGTATGGTGTGTGGTGTGGTTCTAATCCATCACTTGTCCAAACCCACCGTAAGAAACCTGGTGGGCATTTTGGTGTAGGGGTTAAGAGTGGCAGAGTTTAATCTGGAGAACTGGGTTTGATTCCCCACTCCTCCACATGAAGCCAGCTGGGTGGCCGTGGGTCAGTCACAGTTCTCTCAGGGCTATTTCAGCCCCACCTACCCCATAGGGTATCTGTTGTGGGGAGAGGAAGGGAAGGCGACTGTAAGCTGCTCTGAGACTCCGAGTGAAGGGCAGGGTATAAATCCAACTCTTCTTCTTCTTCAAATCAAACTCTGTTCCCCAAACAACATCTCTGCAGATTAAAATCAATCTCTTTGGTGGAAGGTCAGCTAAAGGCCTGAGTGGCACATTGGACTTTGTAATGAGCTCCCGAACAGGGTTTTCATTCAGAACGTATTGCCCATTGCACCAGAAGAAATGTTTTCCATAACTCGTTGGTGAAAATCACTAGAAGCAAAAGCGTGAGCGAACCATCTATTCCACCCTTTGCTTTTAGTGCAGAAAATGGAGCAATGACAGAAAGTCATTTTGTATCTCTGGCGAGGGAAGCAGAAGATATATATGCTGTTGGGCTTGCAATTTCCCCTCTTCAACAGACACCAGCATAAACTCTTACAAAAACGCAAGGCATATCATATTGATAAATGGCTTACCATGCCTGAGGATCAAAGCCTCCTGACTCTTTACTGAGTCAGCAATGATAAGAATTGTAATTCTGCCTATTTACTAGGGTCCGTCCCTACCCTCCTTATTGTTCTTTTGAGAGATGACTTGTTATATTGTTCCTTCAAAGTAGAAAGTACAACAACACTGCCTCAGAGAAAATGCAACAAGATTTTCAGGGGGAGTGCCTGGGAGGGGGGAAACATCACTTCTGGGTTGCACTCTAGGCCACCTCCCCTAATCTCTCTGGTCTTTACCACGGAGACTAGGACAGAGGTGTCGAACTCATTTGTTACGATGGCCAGATCTGACATAAAGGTCACTTAGTTGGGCCAAGCCATGTGTGAGAGAGCTAGTTTGGTGTAGTGGTTAAGTGCGCGGACTCCAATCTGGGAGAACTGGGTTTGATTCACCACTCCTCCACTTGCACCTGGCTGGATGACCTTGAGCAAGGCATAGTTCTGATAAAAGCTGTTCTTGAAAAAGAGCGGTTTCTGTCAAGAGCTCTCTCAGCCCCACCTACCTCACAGGGTGTCTGTTGTGGGGAAGGGAAGAGAGTTTGTAAGCCACTCTGAGACGCCTTTGGGTAGTGAAGGGCGGGGTATAAACCCAATCTCTTCTCTTCTTCTAAAACGTATAGCCAGGTACAGGAGATATGAACTGTATAAAGAGCAGCAGCTCGTAAGCTCTGAGTTGGTGTATCCTCACGGCAAGTCCCCATTTCTTCTCCTGTATCTCCATTCCTCAGGAGTGGAAAACTGGAATTGGGGGTGGGTAATTCCCCACTGTGAGTGGGTAAATGGGGAGGCTTACATGGGAAGAAGACAGATCTTGTCTCTAGAGCTCATGAGCGTCAGTGTAATGAACACCGGGCCTTATGCACAGCCTGCCATATGCTGAGAATGTAGCACTGGGCAGTATGCTTTTCAAATGTGTCTTGAACTCAAAGAACCCATAGCTCTTGGCATCTCGACCAACAGAAGGCACACAAAAAGAAGGCGCACCTCTCTTGAGGCCTTAAGTGTCAGGTATGTTCTTCCAGGACAAAGCCAATACAACAGACGTACATAAGTGCCATCAAGTTGCAACCGACTGGGAGACCCCAGCAAGGGGCTTTCGATGCCAGTGAGAAGCAGAGGTGGCTTGTTGCCCTGACCTGGATAGCCCAGGCAAAGCTCGATCTCGTAAGATCTTGGAAGCTGAGCAAGGCCAACCCTTGCAAGTAATGGGAAGGGAGACCTCCAAAGGATACCAGGGCTCAGGACGCAGAGGCAGGCACTCAAGTCACCTCTCTGGAATGTCCAAACCCAACTAGGGGTTGCCAGAAGTCACCATGACTTCAAGAACACACACACACACAGAAATATACGAAGCAGAGGTGGCTTGCCATTGCCTTCCTCTGCACAGTCTTCCATGGTATTATCCTATACAAGTACCGACCCTGCTTAGCTTCCAAGATCTGACGAGACTGGGCTATACCACGCCACCGTCCCTCCCGATACATCACACAGCTAAATTTAAGTGTGTATGTGGGTATATAAGCTGTTTGAAATGACCTTGAGATCTAGATGCTCCTCTGTTAAATATGAATATTGTAACGTTTTTCTTTCGGGCATACAAAATATCATCACAAAACACACACACACACACTTTCTGCTCAGAAATCAAAGCCTGCCTGTGTCATACCTAAGATGACACACACAAAAATACTACAGTGGAGTAGATCTTCACTTCCCACTTATCATCAGTATTGGGGTTATCGCTCCTATATTATAAAAGCAGTTTGGAGTGGCAAGATTCCATGTGCTCCCTCAGCCATTGGCCTGTCAGCTGCCACGCAAGATTACTCACATGCCATTGGCTCGGTGCTGGGTCTGCTCCTCTTCCCGCCCTCCCCGCAGCTGTGGAAAACCGAGGGAGCCCACGGAAGGAGAGGCGGTTTAAGCCACCTCCCCTTCCCTCTGAGAGCCAGCTTGCTCGCCCTCCCCGTGGTCGGAGGGAGGCCGAGCAAGCCCGTGGAAGGAGGGGTGGTTTAAACCCCCTCCCCTTCCCTCTCAGAGCCGGCTTCCTCACCCTCCCCACACCTGCGGGGAAGCCGAACAAGCCCGTGGAACAAGAATTAGTTTAAACCGCCTCCCCTTCCCTGTCAGAGCCGGCTTGCTCACCCTCTCAGCGCAACGGGATGGTGGGGGAATGACCCTGGCCGTCTTGGCCCGTGGGGGACTCGAGCAGCCAAGGGGGAGGAAGAGATGGGGCCCATGGCTGCCCGCCCAAGCTAGCACCTGTTGCATTTATGGCTGCAATGGGCCTTCTTCCTGGTTATTATATAAGTTCATTATCATAACTCCGAACATCCTGGGTGGAACTGTTTTCATTTGTTTCTTCCATTTGATTCAAAACAAGGGTGCATCCCCTATTTATTTCAGAAGGTATTTGGTGGAGGATAAAGTGCTTTGGCAGATCAGGCAGTAGAGTGTTTATTCTGTGTGCTGTATTTATCGTGCCAGTTAATTGTTATTCTGTGTTTTATGTGTTTGCAACCTAGAGAGAAGATGGGATGTAAATATTCTGAAGCAAACAGATAAATGCCTAAAAGCCACGAATAATTGCGCCAATATGGGCCTCTCTAGGAGGAGCATTCCACAGCCTCAGTGCTTCCATGGAGAAATGCTCTCCTGGGTAGCGGTGCCAGGTTTCCAACTAGTAAGAACTTAAGAAGAGCCCTGCTGGATCAGACCAGTGGCCCATCTAGTTCAGCATCCTGTTCCACATAGTGGCCAACCAGTTCCACAGGATGGCCACCAACAGGGCATGGAGGCCAAGACCTTCCCCTGATGTTGCCTCCTGGCTCTGGATTAGTGCCTCTGAATGTGGAGGTTCCCCTCAGTCTCCATGGCTAGTAGCTATTGAAAGACTTATCCTCCACAGTGCTTTCATGGTTGCCTGGTGGAGCAGAAAGAGCAAAATGAGGGGGACAGCAGCGTGGTCCAATGCTGTGGTTATGTATCTGGAAGTGGAGTCTCGGTGGTGACGCTCTACAAATTTCACAAATCTCTAGATTTGGGAAATTCCTAGAGTGTCACCACAATGCCATGGCATCACTTCTGGGTATGTAACTAGAGTGAAGTCATGGTAGCAGATAGCTGGCAATCCTAGTAGCCATCTACCACACTTCGCACATGAAGCAAGACCTCTCCTGATGACTTATGTATAAGGTACCCTCATACAGGAAAAGATGGTCCTTGAAGACCCAGGATGTTCAAGGCCTTAAAAGTCAAACAGCATGTTGGACTGAGCCCAGAAACTAACTGGACCTAGAAACCTCTGCAGTTGTGTCTCAACACATGTTATAGACCACAGTGGCTCAGCAATAACCTGGACTGCTTACATAGCATCTAAGGCTACAATCTTGAAACTAGTGAGCCTTAAGAAGTGACGAATGCCACAAATATGAAGAAGTAAAAGAGAGACTTGGAAGAAATGGCTGCCATCAAGAGTGCAGCTGTTTCCACCTGCTCTTCTCCTCACACCCTACCTGTAGATGGCAAGTAAGTTGGTAGTTCACAAGGTCTGAACAAGGCACTGCCTGAAGAAATGCCAGGAAATTTGGAGGGCAATGCCTAAGGAGGGTGGAGTTGGAGGAGGATGCGACGTAACTTCCAGGTGATGCTCTAGGCTGCCTCCTCATGTCTCTATGATCTCTACCACAGAGACGGTCAAATTCCTCGAGCATCACTATTCTGAAGTCAGGCCATTGTAGGGCATTCATAGGTAAGAACTAGCATTCTCATGAGGAGAACAAAGCCCAGAACACCAGGATGGGCACCAAGATGCCCTTTTCCCCAGACCTAACTGTCCTAATTGAAGTCCTTTTCATTCCCCTTGAAGTCTCTACAGCTTGTTTTACCTGAGGAGTGTCTCCTAAAGACGATCACATATTCACTTCAGGTGAAATTGAAGTGCCAGCTCTACATATTTACCTTCTCTTGGATTCTCTTCTGAAATATATGCTGAAAGCAAAGCAGTTTAAGATCCTTTACATTCTGAAGGCCTGGGGATTAATTTATCTGCAGAAACAGCTGGCTTGTTAACTGTGGATTTACATTATGGGCTTAGGCCTCTTTGTGTAAATGTAGGCTATATTCCCCAACTTGGATGCTTACACTTTTGTTTAAAATTTGGAAATAGTGAATAAATAAAAGGATGTTTTGAAGCCTTGTTTTAGAGCTGGATACCGGGGTGGATGTTACCCCTGTCCTACTACCACTGAGAAAAGTTTGAAGCTTTCCTTTAGCCAAAGGAACCTTCCTCCAACTTAGGTTGGGAGGGGTTGTGGCTCAGTAGTAGAGCATGCAGAAGGTTCCAGGTTCAATCCCCCGTATCTCCAGTTGAAAGCATTAGGTAGAAGGTGATGTGAAAGACCTCTGCCTGAGACCCTGGAGAGTCACTGCCAGTCTGAATAGACAATAGGGACCTTGATGGACTAAAGTTCTGATTCAGTATAAGGTGGCATAATGTATTCATGTGTAGCTCTTCGGTGAGAGAAAGTCATTTAAATTTGGAGGAAGTTCCCTTAAGTGGAGAAAGGCTTCTTGGAGGATGGTTAGAACCACCCTGCCACTTTTATACTGCATTATATAAAAGGTAAAGGTAAAGGTTCCCTTGCTCAAAAGCCAGTCGAATCCAACTCTCAGGTTGCAGTGCTCATCTCCATTTCAAAGCCGAAGAGCTAGCGCTGTCCAAAGACATTTCCGTGGTCATGTGGCCGGCATGATTAAACACCAAGGCGCACGGAACGCTGTTACCTTCCCACCGAAGTGGTACCTATTTATCTACTTGCAATTTCTTGCTTTCAAACTGCTAGGTTGGCAGGAGCTGGAACCAGAGACGGGAGCTCACTCTGTCATGCAGCACTCTTGGGTCTCAAACTGCTGAACTAGTGACCTTCCACACCCTGCAGTTCAGCATCTTAACCACTTGAGCCACCCCCCAAATCATATGTGTACTGTCCGGTCTGGCCTAGAAGTGGAACAACGGCCAATGAGAGAGCAGGTGAGTCGTCGCCAGCATGACTTGCCTTTTATATATAGAGGATACCTTTCCAGTTATTCTGCCTGATTTATTCGAGAGTTCTTAGGGAACAATCCCCGTAAACTTTGGTGGAGATCCCCTAGTTACCCCCTCTCGCTCATCTCCAATTATACTAATTCCCCAATCAAGTCAGAGACCTCCAATTTGAGTAGCACCGGAGCTGGCAACCCTACCCTCCCTCCATTTTACCTTCACAACAACTCTGTGAGGTAGATTAGGCTGCAACATTATAACTACCGAAGTCTACCCAAAAAGTTCCTGGCAAAGTAAGGATTTGAACCTGGGTCTCCCAGATTCTAGTCTGGCGCTTTGATCCACTACACCACACAATGCCAATGGCCGAATCACTTGACACAGTGTACTTAATTCCTCCTTCTTCCAGACTTTAAACTGAGATCTTTCACAGATACACACCCTTACCACTGCTATCTATGGCAGTATGTACATGAGAATATAAAGAATCTAAGAAGAGCTATGTTAGATCAGACCAAAGGCCCATCATGTCCAGTGGCCTACTGGCTGCCCCCAGAAAGCCCACAAGTAGGACGACTGCGACAGCATCTTCCCATCTTGAGTCCCCCAGCAACTAATATCAAGAGTTATCCTGCCTCTGGTACCTGAGGGAGTAGATACCCATCGTTACCAGTAGCTCTTTATAGCCTTGTCCTCCTCTGTACACTCCCATTTTAAAGCCCTCCAAGTTGGTGGCCGTCACCACATCCTGTGGCAATGAGTCCCACAGTTTAACTGTGCGCTGTGTGAAGAAGTATTGTCTGTCCTGAATCTGCCACCCTTCCGCTTCAGTGGGTGACCCCAGGTTCTATTATTAAGGGAGAGGGAGAAGAGCTTCTCCGTGTCCACTCGCTCTATGCCCTGTATAATTTTATAGATCTCTCTCTTGCCTCTCCTTACTCAACTTTCTTTCCTAAGCTAAAGAGCCCTGAGCATTTTAGTTGATCCTCAAAGGGCAGCTGCTCTAACAGAGAGATGCCGCACCCTCTGGAAAAACATCACTGGTCCCGGTGACACGGAGGATTTGCCCTGCGAGAGGTATGGATTGAGGGCGCATCAAATGGGCGTGATCATACCACAACATCTGGGAAGCGTAGGGCACCCGTCTCCAACCCGTACTATCAGCTGAAGAAGTGGATTTAAAAGGCACTGGGGAAAAGGTAGTGTCTTCCGGTAGATACGCGGCATGGGTGGGCGTCTGATCGGAGACGCGCTGGTAGCCCATGGCATCCTGACCTGCACATGCGCAGTAACGCAGTAATGCCATGTTGCCTCGCTGGGACTATGCTGTTGCCTCCCTGGTGTGATTGGCTGCCGACGGCCTGAGGACAGAGCCGCGAGGCACCGTAAGATCGCGCTCCCGCACTTCTTTGAGCTCCGCCTCTAAAATGCCTCCCTTCCAGTGTGGATTTTCCCGCTCGTGTGACCGGGGCCCTCGTATCATAAAATCAGCAGTTTGGTGTAGTGGTTAGGAGCGCAGACTCTAATCTGAGAGAACCAGGTTTGATTACCTACTCCTCCACATGCAGTTGCTGGTGTGACCTTGGGCAAGCCATAGTTCTGTCAAAGCTGTTCTTGAAAGAGCAGTCCTCGAAAGAGCTCTCTCAGCCCCACCTACCTCACAGGGTGTCTGTTGTGGGGAGGGGAAGGGGAAGGGACTGTAAGCCACTCTGAGACTCCTTCGGATAGTGAAGGGTGGGGTATAAATCCAATCTCTTCTTCTTCCTCCTCCTCCTCCTCCTCTTGGCCGTAAGGTGAGAGGCAGTGTTGTCTAACAGTTAGAGTTCAAATTCAGCCACGAAGCTCACAATGTGACCTTGGGCTGCTCACCCAGCCCAACCTACCTCACAGGATGGCTGTGAGGTCCAGTTGCCAACCTCCAGGTGGAGCCTGGCCTTCTCTCAGAATTACAACTGATCTCCATACTACATAGTTCAGCAACCCTGGAGGAAATGGCAGCTTTGGAGGGCAGACTCTGCAAGCATTACATCCCTGCTGAGCTCCTTTCCCAAATTCTGCCCCTCCCCAGCATCAGCCCCCAAACATCCACCGATTTCCCAACTCAGAGTTGGCAATTTGAGGAGTATATCAGTGTTACACTGAACGGAAAGGAAGGATATGATCAAGACCTATCCAGGAATACATTTTAAACACATCTGCTGTGTTTCCAGAACAAAATATTTTAATGAGAATACACCAAATTAAACATATTGTTCCTAGGAATCATTATACAAGCCGTGCTAATATTACAAGTATAATGGGAACTGCATATGCAGATACTCGAGCTATTTATATCTGTCATGTTCTTAGCACGGAGGAGCAAGCATTGTTCTTTAGGCAGTAATTAGTCATGGCTTAATTCTCCCTTGAAAAAGAATTATAATTCCGTGTTGACTTGCTTATTACACTTTCACCTATAGTTTTAAACTTCCTGTGACAGCAATATTGTCACTTCTAAATCTAACGAAAATTTATTTGTTTAACGGTAAGAACAAATGTCCACAATTTTAATCTTCTTTAAATCAATAATCAGCATTGACTTTGTTTTGCTGTTAGAACGTTTCGCTCCAGCGATGCACACTACTCTTCCTTTCCCTCTCCCGTAACTTACTGGCAGTGCAATCCCAGATAGAGCTATGCCTTTCCAAGCCCACTGACTCTGTTTATGATTGCACTACAAAACTACAGCTGCAATTCTAAGAACACTTTCCTGGAACTAATCCTTTTAAATAAAATGGATCTTACTTCTGAATAGACCTACTTGGATTCTATTTATTTGCTGGTTTATTTACTGTATTTAATCCCGCCTTTCTCCCCAATGGGGACTCAGGGTGGCTTACATGATTCTCTTTTCCTCCCTGTTTTATCCTCACAACAACCCTGTGAGGTTGGTTAGGCTGAGAGGGCAAGTGACTGACCCAAGATCACCAGCAAGCTTCTGTGGCAGAGTGGGGATTTGAACCTGGGTCTCCCAGATCCTAGGGGCCACGGTGGCTTAGAGGTTCAGATGCTGAACTGCAGACCGGAAGGCCTGTAGCTTGGCAGTTCGAGACCCGAGAGTGCCACATGACAGATTGAGCTCCCGTCTCTGGCCCCAGCTCCTGCCAACCTAGCAGTTCAAAAGCAAGAAATTGCAAGTAGATAAATAGGTACCACTTCGGTGACAGCACTGGCTCTTCGGCTTGGAAACAGAGATGAGCACTGCCCCCTAGAGTCAGATTCGACTGCCCTTCGACCAAGGGAAACCCTTACCTTGACTCTACCTCCCAGATCCTAGTCCAGCACTTTATCCAGTTACACCACACAGAGTCTACAGAGATGAAGACTGCTTCTTACAGCTCCCTATTTACTTCAAGCTTCTCTAGTTCATTTATTTTAACTGCTCCCTATCAAACGTATATCCCAGCCTTCCTCCTCAGAAGCTCACGGAGATGAGGTAGGTTAGGCTGAGAGAGAATGACTGCCTAGAGGTCACCCAATGAGTTTCCTGGCTCTGTGACACTCTAACCAGTATGTTTGGCTGGCTCTCATATGGCTCTTCCCAAATCTCCATACAAACTCCTTTGTTATGGAGTCTCCATGATATTTGCCGCACCAGTTTCCCTGTACCTACAACTCTCTCTCCTCAGTTTGTCTTCCCTCTCTCTCAGACACATTATTTCTGCAAATCTTACCAGATCCCACTGTCTGGACTCTTCTTACTATGCCAAAAAAACCTACCTGAAGTTCCAACCAAAGTCACTACTATTATTTCTCTACCAACATTGGAAGAACCATTTAAGACCCAATCTAGATGTTCCCCAGACCATCCTCCTCTTTTTTCCCTTTTAAAACCACACCTGCCGTACATGGGTTCCAAGTCTAAGGGGACGAAGTGTATACAGAGGCAGACCCTTTTTAATCCAGGGGTTTCAAACATACCTTAATACCAAGCTCTATGTTTTCCCCACCATAAACGTCCATTCCTGGATCCAGAAGGCCTATTTCTCCAAAGAACTTCCGGTTCACAACGAAAGAACAGCCGATCATTGCTGGGGTCCTAAAAAGAAAAATGCAACATGAAAACTTGAAATATTTTGAAAATGGTGGTTTCATTTCATTTTAAAGAATCATAGAATCACAAAGTTGGAAGGGACCTCTAGGGTCATCTAGTCCTACCCCCTGCACAATGCAGGAAATTCACAAATACCTTCCCCCCGCATCCCCAGTGACCCCCGTTCCATGCCCAGAAGATGACAAAAAAAAATCTCCAAGATCCCTGGCCAAACAGGCCTAGAGAAAAATTGCTTCCTGATCCCAAAGTGGTGATCAGGGCCACTAGACTGTTGTAGTGATCAGGGACACTAGCGGCGATCAGGGATACTAAACTGGTTCAGTTGGGGATGTTATTCCAGGTGCGCACACAACACTTGGTTTCGCAAGTAACCAACAATCTTTACGACAGTGAAGCACCAAAGACTTTGGAATCTGACACTCTGTTGCTGAATTCTGGACTCTTAGGACAACAGGAATTCAGTTCAGACACAATGTGAAGCCACATTTTATTGTAACGATGGCTAGTTTGTGAGACCGGGATCTATTTCACCAACAACCATTCAAATCCTGGTTTGCCTTGACCACTGACGGCTTAATTGCCTTCTTTCTTTAGCTCAGGCAGACATCATTGTGGAACAAGCCGTAAAATCTGCATCCATCATTCCCATGAAACCATCATTAAGACTAGTCTGGGTTAATAAAATCAACTTCAAACCACGTTTTTGAATTCTAGCTTGATGGACTGGAACTCATCCTAGGTAGAGGACTGGCCCATATTCAGTTGTTGCTTTGAGTTTCGTAAGTGGACACAAAAAGCAGCTCAGATAATGGCCACTTCCACTTTCGTTTCTCTCTGTTGTTTCAGGGTCCGTCCCCCCCACCCCAATGTGTTTTGCTCTCTCTCATAGTCCCAGAGGGAGCAAAACACATGTGGAAAGGGGTGGGACCCAAAACAATAGGGACAACAAGTGATAAAAATGACAGCATGGAAGTGGCCATTGGCATTGTATATAAAATAATGTACAGTGCATATATAAGTTTTTGTGTTAGAGTTGCAGGTCCAGGTTGGGAAACTCCTGGAGTTCTGGGGGTGGAGCCTGGTGAGGACGGGGACCTCTGTGGGGTACAATGCCATAGGTTCCACCTTCCAAAGCATCCATTTTTTCCAGGGAAACTGATCTCTGTAGTCTGGATTGTTTATTTATTGTATGGCAGAATTACACACAAGAAGCGTATAAAAATATAAAATACATAACCAAGCTGATACAACAGGTAAACAGACAGATTGAACAATCTCCTTAAATAATAATATCTAAATTTTCAATCCACATAATTGCAGCTGGGGAAAGTTCAAAGAGCTAATTCCAGGAGATCCCCAGCCCCCACCTGGAGGCTGGCATCCCTCGAGTGTGTATATGCTTATATGTGTATATGTACATACACACACACACACACACAGGGCTTTTGTTGTAGAAAAAGCCCAGCAGGAACTCATTAGCATAATAGGCCACCCCCAACAGCAAAAACTCATCAGCATATTAGGCCACATCCCTAACAGCACAGTCTATTGGCATATTAGGCCACACCCCCATGTTACCAGAAGTGTGGTCATTCAGCAACACCCACTTTTTGCTGCTTATTCTGTTTACCTGGTTTGTTGTCAAAACCCAGGGCTTTTTTTGTAGCAGGAACTCCTTTGCATGTTAGGCCACACACCCCTAATGTGGCCAATCCTAATGAGTTTCTGCTGTTGGGTGTGGCCTATTATGCTCATGAGTTCCTGCTGGGTGTGGCCAACTTGGGAGCCAGCCGGAACTCCGTTCTTATGCATTCTTGCCCCAAAATAGCCCTGCACACACAGCATATAAACTACACAGAAATGATTGACAAAAATATAACTGGAAATAATTAAAAAATGGGGAAAATTCACTCCTCCCAATATGGATATGCAGTTAGGAGAACTTTGGTTAAACTTCCACATGGTGGAAGATGATACATGGTGTTCCATTCACACAATTCGGGAGCCCATCAGCTGCACAGTTTGGTAGTGTGATTGCACAATCATTACATTGTGTAAATTAGTCAATGTCCCAGGGTGTTACAGTTCTTGTTCCACTGAATAGTAGTTGAACTTTATCCATCTGTTGGTCAGTTCACACAATACAACAATTGCATGAATTATGGTTCCAAAACACTAGGCTGGCAGGCTACTGCAGCGTAACATACAGAGAGATATAAAAGAGTTATATTGTGCAATCCAAAATAAAACTTTTTCCAATGAAGAGTTGTAGCAAAACACAAGTGGATATTATGGTTGGAGCTGGCGCAGAAGTAATACTGAAGGCAGAACAATTTAGTTGTAAGCTATTCTGCATCCCATAATTAAGAAATCAAGTGCAATTAAGCATCACCAGAAACAATTAAGTAAATTAGTTGAGTAATTAAGTAACATATAGACTCTGTGCTTGGTAGATTGCGATATGCAAGAGACAGTTTTGGTTTACCCCCCCTTCCTCTGGAAGAGATATAATGGAGATTGGCTCTTCACAGGTTTTTTTTGATAGATTCAGGAAACAACAGTATCTTCCTTTTGTTAAGGAAACTGAGCCTCTCCTACATTCTCTGAAACTAACATAGTCCAGAGAGTGGACTTCTTGCATCGGGCAAAGAGACTGAAGACGCAGAAAAGGAATGGATGAGTATCTGATGCCACCACAGAAGAAGACTGTTGAGATACCTCCAGGAACCCCTTTTGATGTGCAATAGGAGCCTTGAGGGTCTGAGTTTACCCTCTCAGCTGGCATACAGCTCTGTCTTCTATCTCAGGCTTGATTCCTGAACCCTCCCCATCAAACAAAGCCCACTGCAGCATCTGAAGTATCATCTCAATTGATCCCTCATGTCCCACAAAGCTAAAAATGACTCCAACCATGTCAGAATACTCACCACTGTAACCAAATATAGCACCTTCAAGAATTCCTTGCCTGCTCCAGGAAGGGCTTGCCTCCTTGCAGGAGTATTTAAGGACAGAGTATTTGATGGTAACCACCCAACTTTTCTGGAACATCTACATTATAGTACGGTTGGATCCAGCTCATGCTGGAAGGTATCTTGGTGGCATGGGGGGGCGGGGGACAAAACAATGGCGGCACTCCGGCCACACATGTCTCTCCACTCCATCTCATTAAACTCCCAGAATATGCACTGGGGAATTTCTCTTCCTGCCCTTTTCTGCTTTTCAGAGTGCAATCTAAGGCAGAGCTCCCCAGCGTGGTCCCCGTGAGTGCCAAGGTTTCTGCCAGTACCTTTTCTGGCACCTGCCAAGGGTTTTTAGGAAGTGGGTGAGGCCCGGTAGGGATTTTGCCCAGCAAGACTTCTGATTGACTATCGGAGATCTGATTGGCTGTGCAGAGTTGCTTTGACACCAGCTGCTACCACAGCACAAGAATTTGCACTGTGAAGTTAACTGTGGCAGCCATTTTGTGGCTGGCTCTGCCTCCTGTAGCAGGCATTTTGTAGTAGCCAGACTGAAGGAGAATAATGTTATCCAAGTTGTTTTGGGTCCCCATTGGGAAGAACGGTGGAGTATAAATGAAGTGAAAAAAATTAATCAATAATCCCACAGATAGACACTGTACAAGTGTAGGCTCTGTTCCCATGGGCAAAGGGAACAGCCTAGGCTTTCCGCTATATTCTAGTTAGATTCGAGCCCAGTAGCGCCTTAGAGAGCAACAAGATTTTCAGGGTATAAACCACTTTCAAGAGTCAAAGCTTTCTTTGTTATATATGAGCAGGAATGGAGATCTGAATTATTTTTATCCCAGTCAGAAGGTACGAGAGATTTTGTAACGAATGCCTGTAAAGGATGCAAAGGTAAAATGCATTGTATAATACAGTGCATGCTGTATCTCCCTTTCTTTCTGCTCTCTCTCTCTCTCACTGAGTAGTTCCTTAAGAGGAAATGCTGATATCCCCACCCACTAACTCGGCTATCTCTCCTTATATATAATTGTGTTTTGGTGGTGGCACTTTCCAGAACATTCCACACGCTCCCAAATCAGTTGGCTCAATGATCTGTCACTCAGAATGTCTCCCTATCCACTGGCTGTGTTTCCTGAGTCCCGCCCACAGTAGCAGCACCAGTAAAAATTTACCTCAGAGTGCACCTGGCTCCCTCAGAACACGGACACTCCAGCTCTGCCGAGACTCTGGCCCTGACAGTTCACTCTGTTACTGCACCCAGTCCGGCCTTGACCTGCACTGAAGCTGGTGCCTATGGGCAGTGCACACCACTGCCTGCCCCTGTCTGCCACCCACTACTTCTTTGGGAAGAGGAGCCACACTTGACCTGCACCACTCCAGACTCGCCAAGGCTCCAGGTTGTTGCTGCTGCCGCGAGGCCTACCAAGGACAAGCACCTGGTGGGTGGGTGGGAGCAGCAGAGCTGCAGCACTCTACTGAAGGAGGAGGACAAGGGGGACGATGGGGGGTTACTGGAACGGGGCTGGGATTGCTGCTGCTGCCACCTGCGGCCCCAGGCACACCTGCTGCTGCTGTCACGCTCGACTGCCCACCCTGAGAGGCAGCCGCTCCAGTTGTGCCCACTGTCCGCCACCGCTGGTGACAGGGAGGGGCCCACAGCAGAAGGAGTGTGATCCAGCCAGCCCTCTGTGGTGATGCCATGCCACTCACTCACTTACCATCTCCGCCAACCACTAATTCCCCCCTCCTCTCCTCCCCCCAAGCAGACAGGCAGAAGTAGCCTCTGCCAAGATCCTGCAACTTTGCACTGAACCGCCTTCTCTTCTTTCCCCTGCCCACCCCCACTGCTTCCCCCCAGCACACTCTCCCTTTCACTGTCAACATTCCCAATGCCAACACTACCACCAACCTTCCAAAGACTCTACAAAACAAAAAAAAAATTGACTATATATATCTAAAACGAGGCTGGGGGGGGAAACAAAAGGGGAGGGGGAGGAATTCCAGTGCGCCCACCTTTTCTCTCTTTACCTGCTTCCACCCAATGCATTTCTTACACATCATATCTTTCTAGAGCTCATTGTATTGCTTTTACAACAGGCTTTACTGCTAGTTACCAATAAGAGATGACTTTCAGGCAGAGGGCAGGGTTTGGATGTAAAGTATGGGAATGAGCACTGAGGTAAGAATGTTAGAGTAACCCATACCCTTTGGTTTCCAGTTTTAAATCCCATTGATTTCTGCCTGATTTGGCTGCTGCCGGCCCTTAATCCCAGGAGAAAAACAAGAAGTGGCACGGTTGGGTAGGGCTGGCAGTGTTTTGTGATGCCTTCAGTAAGCTTGGTAGATATCCATAGGTAAAGTTGCCTGGACAGGCTCTACTGCTTATTTAACAAAGAAGATTTAATATATGCTACCGAAACATAATTAATAATACCAAGGGAACAAGTGGCATTTTGCCTTACAGAGATGGATGGGCATTTCAAAGTCCAGTTCCCAGTGCACAGTGCAATGTTTCCTGGTTTGCTATTTAAAGAATTCATTTGCACAACTTGTTGGTGCAGCATGATAACTACCAGCAGCGGAGACTATTAATTTTGAAAGATAACATTGGAGTTTCCTTGATTCTTAGCAGCTCCTTTATTCCTGATTACTTGCAAACATTCAACCAAAAGGAAAAGCCACCGCTTTTCAGAATACAAAAGCTGTTGTGTGCCTGTTGGCTGGGTCTGCACACACATGTGTATGTGGAGGGAAAACAGGAAGCGCCAATGAACTGAGCTTCCTGGTTTGGGATGGGCTGGCTGATATTGGGAGGGGCTGTGACTCAGTGGCTGAGTGCCTGTTTTGCATGTGGATTATAGAAGAAGAAGAAGAAGAAGAAGAAGAAGAAGAAGAAGAAGAAGAAGAAGAAGAAGAAGAAGAAGAAGAGGAGGAGATTGGATTTATATCCCCCCTTCACTTGGAGTTTCAGAGTGGCTTACAAACTCCTTTCCCTTCCCCTCCCCACAACATACACCCTGTGAGGTAGGTGAGGCTGAGAGAGCTCTTTCCAGAACTGCCCTTTCAAGGACAGCTCTTACCAGAACTATGGCTTGCCCAAGGTCATCCAGCAGCTGCAAGTGGAGGAGTGGGGAATCAAACCCGGTTCTCCCAGATTAGAGTCCGCACACTTAATCACTACACCAAACTGGCTTACAGGGCTGCCAACTCCAGATTGGAAAATTCCTTGAGACTTTGGGGGTGGAGCCTGGGGAGGGTGGCATTTGGAGAGGAGACAGACCTCAAAGGTGTGTAATGCCATGAAGCCCACCCTCCAAAGCAGTCTTCTTCTCTAGGGAAACTGATCTCTGTAGTCTGGAGATGAGTTGTAATTCCAGGGGAACTCCAGGCCACACTTGGGGCAATGCCCCCTCTAAGCTGTAGAGTCTTGTGAGCAAAAATTCTACTTTTTGTGAGCTACTGGCATTGAAGTTGTGAGCGAGTGATTTGGCTACTGCATGAACTAGTTTGCTCTAGAGCCATCCTTCCTGAGCTAAGACAAAAATGTGTGAGCTGGAGGCTAAAAAACTCTGAGCTAGCGCACACTAACTTAGTTTAGAGGGGACACTGAATGCTGCAGAAAGCCCCAGGTTCAACTCCTGACATCTCCAGTTAAATGCAGTTCCATCAGGAAGGCTCCAACTTCCAGGAAAAAAATAGGCAAAATAAACCAATAGATACGGGAGTCCCCAGTATAGTTTCCCTGGGCACCTTTGCAGCTGCTGGTCTGCTTCCTGGTGCCCCAGTTCTTCCATAAATAAAAAAGCCAGTCCTCCACCTCACTGGAATAGGAGTTGCTCCAAAGAGCCCAGGGACCCAAGTCCCTCACTATTACATCAATCGAGAGCCAGAGTGGCATAGTGGGTAAGAGTGGTGGACTCTTGGATGTAAAGCTGGCAACCCTAGGTTAACTAGATGCTCTGAGGAAGCCCCCAAGAAAGGCATGGAATGCAACAGCTCTACCTAGCAATTTCCCCCAATGACTGGTGTTCAGGGGTATACTACCTTCCAACATGGAGGTTCCATTATCTAATATATTCATCTTTTCTGCATTTTTTACCTGGTCATCTGAGTCTGAAACTGGGACCTTTGATATGCAAAGTCCAAGCTATACCACTGAGCCATGGCACATCCCCAAGTTTAAAGGAACAGCCCTTTATGTTTAATTTAACACAAATGACATTTGCACAGCAGGAAAAGCCATTTTGATTTCAATATTCTTTGGTGGTTTAACATTGTCCCCATTTGCAAATATGCACCACGTGCAGAAATCTTCATTTCCATGCTCCAATAACCTTGCCTAATTGCCTGCTTCAAATGTGCTTTTCTTTCCACTCTCACTAACGACTTGGGTATCCAAGAAACAATTAAAAAAGGCAGGAGATATCTCATAAAGGCTGCTAGAATAAGCATCATTCCCACCCCTAATTCTGTATAACAAGCCTTCATAATTTTTTTTTTAAAAAGAAATGCAGGTTTTGGAAGTTCAATTTTTCCACTGGTGGTCCCTAACTTTGTACTGATCAGTCTCACTCTAATCTCTTTGGGATTCTATCTCATGATCTTCCATTGGGAATAGTAAAGAGAATCCTTTTTTTAAAAAAAGATCATGAAGATTGTAGACACTGGGCAGGGTGTCAAATTGTTATGACTGCACAGTTTTAGGGAACATGGTAAAAGTGCCCGTGGAAAAGCATGCTCCATTTTGGGCTACATCAGACTATTGGGGATTCTAGGGCTGCAAACCTCACAGTCCAGCTGGATGGCCACCTCTACCATGTGGCCTAACAAAGGGCAGGCAGCCTGTTCAAATACTCAATGTCATGGATTACTGATATATCACTGTAACTTTAAGTTTAAATAGCATACCCCAAAATAACAACAGTTAGGGTATATATAGTGAAGAAACAGAGGATTGCATGTGTGCACCTTTTCTTTGTCTCCTTACTCGATTTATTGCTGTGCAGAGTATGTGTACAACTATTTTATTTCTAATAAATTTATCATTACTTTAAACATTGGAAGTTTGTTCTTTGTAACCACATTAAGCCCTACACAAACATGTTACTTAAAGGACGCTGGAGGAAAGGAGGCAGTTGGTCAATAGATCCCTAGATCCCCAGAGTGCACAAGTGTGTAGCAAGCTGTCCCTGTGGTAGCTAATCCGAGAGAGCAGGAGATGTGGGCACTGGGAGGAGCCTGTAAATGGCAACATGGATGGACTGCTAGGACTGCTAGTCCTCTTCATGGGAGATAGAATCATAGAACCATAGAATCATAGAGGTGGAAGGGACCTCCAGGGTCATCTAGTCCAGCCCCCTGCACAAGGCAGGAAATTCACAAATACCTCCCCCTCCACACCTGCAGTGGCTGCTGTTTCATGCCCAGAAGATGACAAAAAACCTCCAAGACCCCTGGCCAAACCAGCCTGGAGAAAAATTGCTTGCTGACCCCAAAGTGGCAATCAGCATTTCCCTGAATGTGTAAGAAAGGGCCACAAGAACTAAGCACTGAGGCAACCCTTCCTGCCCTCCCTCTCATGATCTGCCTAAGTTCACAGAATCCACATTGCTGTCAGATGTCCATCTAGCCTCTGTTCTAAAACATCCAAAGAAGGAGAGCCCACCACCTCCCAAGGAAGCCTGTTCCACTGAGGAACCACTCTAACTGTCAGGAAGTTCTTCCTAATGTTTAACCGAAAACTCTTCTGATTTAATTTCAATCCCTTGGTTCTGGTCTGACCTTCTGGGGCAACAGAAAACAATTCCATACCATCCTCTATATGACAGCCCTTCAAGTACTTGAAGATAACCGGCTAGTGGCAGCATAGATACTCAGTGAGAAGCAAAGAACGCCTCTTGGAGGACTCAAAGTGGAACAGCAGGTCAGCAGGGTCGTTCTTTGAAATGGCTCCCACGGTTTTCCTAAGAACTTGTGAAAGTAACTGAATTTTTTTACCAGTACTTTCTTTCTCAAAGGTCTCAAAGCAGAAGAAGGGAGGCACCAGTTCACCCACATAATTACCGTTAGTCTGTGCCGGCTCATGCCAGCTTACCTTCATCCCTGCTCTTAGGTTCTGTTGTGTCTCTGTGCACAGATAACAGGGAAAAAACAATTTTGTGAGATTCCTAAGTGCATTTATCCACAATTCAAGGATCTCTGGGAAAGGACACCCAAGATTTCTGTAAGAATTTATAATGCATACAGATAATTCACTACTTTTACACACATACACACACATGCCTCCAAGGAATACCAGGGTCATGATGTGGAGGCAGGCAATGGCGAATCACCTCTGGATGTCCCTTGCCTTGAAAATCCTACCGGGTCGCCATAAGTCAGCCATGACTTGACGGCACTTCCCACCACCAAACAGAACTGGTGGTGAGAACAGTTTAGAAAATGTGCAGTTACAAACTGTTCACCGTTTACCAGTTTGGAAGCGTCAGCCTGTAGACAGATTGTTGCTACATTTTAGGGCATCTGAGAATTTAAAACCAAATAAACACTAAAGCCGCCTGCCTTGCCTGCACTTATAATATCTCTGCCACTCCATATTTATGTGTAACAAGGAACCTGGGACTATTCTCACTTCTAAATTACCTGTTCCTTGAATCTCCACACTCAATTGCTTGACAAGGCAGGGAATATATCCCTCCCTTCATCTTCTATACATTTTCCAGTGCTTGCGTTATTATTCCTCATATCTATTAAACTACTTTCTCATAGCTATTAAACTACCCCTGTCTGCAGTTCCAGAAGAGATACATAACCTTGCCGAACTTTCATTCCCTTTAGGACAATCGGAAATAAATCATTGCTTGAATCTTAGTAAAAACTGGGGTTTATGAAAGGAACAACACAGCAATGAGATTTACTGCACATCCCCCTTTCTATGTAATATAATGTTTGGGGGATTGGGGGACAACGACTCTGTCTAGTTACAGAAAGGAAGCGATGTGCCAGCATATTTAAACTATTGGTCAAGCGCCTCCTTTTTAAAAAGCAGGGATGTACTAGGTTTACACTGGAAAGTTTGCTCTCTGAGATGAGAAAGGCGCTAGCTATACTTAGCAATTTTTTGATCTTTAAAAATAACGTGCTCAAAAATCAAATGGCAAGGGGACCCCAATCCAGGTAGCAAAATTTAGGATCCTTATCTTACTACAGAGCACTGATCTGGATAGCCCAGGCTATCAGTTCCAGAAAGAGTACGTAGTATTATACTTCCAGATCTGTTGCTTTAATTCCAGCCTGCCACAGTAATGTGCGTGGAACAAAAACGCCACATCAAAAAACCTGAATGCGGGCATAATTGCACCAAGATATTGTTGTGCAGGAATGCACACATGCATCTGTAGAACACTGCACAGAGATAATCTGAATTCAATTATACAAGCGAACAAATTGAAGACTGCTTTTTTGCGGTGTTCTTTTTTTCCAACGAACATTAACTTGAAGCAGAGGGAAGATATCCTGACCTGGATAGCCTAGGATAGCCTGCTCTCATCAGAGCTTGGAGGCTAAGCAAAGTAGACCCTGGCTAGTATTTGGATGGATCCTCCAAGGAATACCAGGGTCATCATGATGCGGAAGCAGGCAAAGGCAAACCACATCTCTTGCCCTGAAAATCCCACAGGGTCACCATCAATCAGCTGTGATTTGATGGCACTTTCCACCACTATCACAATCTTACTATAGATGCTTAATTTTCTTTCCCAATGCATTTCTCTCTTCTCCTCTAACCTGCCTGGACAGCTCAGGCTAGGCCGATCCCATCAGATCTTGGAAGCTAAGCAGGGCCGGCCTCAGCTAGTATTTGGAAGGGTGACCACCAAGGAATACCAGGGTCGTGATGCAGAGGCAGGCAATGGCAAACCACCTCTGAAATGTCTCATGCCTTAAAAACAAGTCTAGCTCACCACCTAGTGGTGCATAACACTTAAAGTTCTAGAACTCCTGGCTGCCAGACAAACTTAGGATCTCCTGGCTATTCTACACACAATGCCATACAATAATAATAACAATAACTCTAATCATGCTCCTTACATTTTGCCCTGTACCTCTGCATTCAGACTCCCTTCTTTGCAACACCCTTCCCACCTTAATTCTACTTTGTGAGCTACTGGCATTAAAGTTGTGAGCGAGCGATTTGGCTGCTGCATAAATTAGTTTGCTCTGGAGTCATCCTTCCCGAGCTAAGACAGAAATCTGTGAGCCAGAGGCTAAAAAACTGTGAGCTTGCTCACACTAACTCATCTTAGAGGGAACACTGCTTCTGACTGGGATCTAAGGACTCAGGGGCCTCCATTCCTACTTCTATCTGACTAAAAGGGAGCTTTGACTCTAGAAAGCTCATATCTTAAAAATTGTTTTGGTCTTTAAGGCGCTTCTGGATTCGAATCTCGCTCTTCTGAGATCTCCCAATATCGACATGTAGTTTAGACCTCATAACCCAGAATTTCTGTCTTGCCTCCTCATTGGTCTGTCCAATGACAATGGAAGAGGACTTGTCACAGTATTAGAAGGCCATCCTTTGACAGGCAGAAGGCTTGCCGATCAGCCAGGATGATTCAGTGACATTTCATCAATAGGAGGCAATGACAGGAGATATCTTCACAACTGCCCAGAATTTCTCTACTGCTTTTCTCAGGTACTACTCAACAGAGAGTGGAGAAAGTGACTGGCCAAGGAGAGGGGGCACAGAGATAGCCTGGGAGCCAGATTTGCATTCTGAACAGAGAGTTGCAGGTTAGGTAAAGATGGGGTGTGAGTGAGCGCAAGCCTAGAAACTCTGTCTGCGAATGTGAGGCAGTATTGAGGGCCATGCTGCCTTTTTATAGGCGTTCACTTGCCTCTACTATGCTCAACTTGTACATTTGCAAATCTGGGAGGGACTGTGGCTCAGTGGTAGGGCATCTGCTTGGCATGTAGAACAGGCCAGGATTTTTTTTAGTCAGGGGGCATTTAAATTTCTTGGGGGGCATTGGTTGATCCAATAGAAGGTAATTGAATTGAAGTTAAATAGACTTTCTGGGGGAAATAGAGAGGTGCTGTCTGACTCAATGGGACCACCATAACTGGCCCTTTGTGCCGGACAGCTGCACAGGAATATCTGGGTCCTTTCCTACATGTGCTCCTGCTCAGGGGCCTGGGCTGGATGGGAAGTTGTGGGGCCTTGCCAGTAAGTCGGGGGGCATAGCCCTGAGATGCCCCACTGTAGCTACGGGCTTGATGTAGAAGGCCCCAGGTTCAATTCCTGGCATCTTCCGTTAAAAGGACAGGGCAGTAGGCGATGTGAAAGATCTCTGCCTGAGACCCTGGAGAGCACCTGCCAGTCTGGGTAGACAATACTGATTTTGATGGTCTGATTTGGTATAAGGCAGCTTCATGTGTTCAATGCCTGTTCAACACCAATAGCAGAAAGATGTCTCCAATGTATTCTTACTGAAAAACCTCTTGGATCTGCTCCTGGAATTCCTTACTGCTCTGAAGGGGTGGGTGGGTCGATAGATGGCCAGTGTGGCAAAGAGTCAGATTAGGACCTGGGTTCAAATCCCCATGATGCCTTGAAGCTCACAGGGTAACACTGGGCCCCTCACTTTCTCTTCATCTAGTCTACTCACAGGGTTGTTGTGAGAATAAAACAGGGAAGAGATAACCTGTTTACAGTGCTCTGGGCTCCTTGAAGGAAGACTGGGTTACAAATGTACAAATGTACTAGAAAGATGGAGTACCGACAGGGCTATTTTTGGGCAGGAACGCACAGGAACGGAGTTCCGGCTGGCTCCTGAGTTGGCCAGGCCCAGCAGGAACTCATTAGCATAATAGGGCACACCCAACAGCAGAAACTCATTAGGATTGGCTACATTTGGGGTGTGTGGCCTAACATGCAAAGGAGTTCCTGCTACCAAAAAAGCCCTGGGTTTTGACAACAAACAAGGTAAACAGAATAAGAAGCAAAAGGTGGGTGCGGCTGGATGACCACACTTCTGGTAACATGGGGTGTGGCCTAATATGCTAATGAGCTGTGCTGCCAGGGTGTGGCCTAATATGCTAATGATTTTTTTGCTGTTGGGTGTGGCCTATTATGCTAATAAATTCCTGCTGGGCTTTTTCTACCAAAAAAGCCCTGAGTACGGACATCTTGGATTAGGGGTGATTTTGAATTTCTCATCCCCACCCTGTTCCACTGAAAATCCCAGTTTTGACTTGTCTTTTGTGTAAAGCAAAACAATGATTCATTTTGCATTTGTTTCCCTGTAAAATGTATGTATTTCCCCCACTGTTATTTGTCTATCGATAAGCATGTAATGTTGTACCTCATACCACACCAAAGGCACTGCAAAGCCAGCATCCAGAAGTAGAGAACTGGACCCATGCATAAAAAAGATAGAAACGTTTTGAAAGGGACTGAATAGAAAACATTTGCTCATCCCTGCCCTAGGACTGCTCACTACTAGATGTGGGGAAGGCATAATAATATCCTGATTCCAGATTACAAAATACAGCTTGCTCTGTTATTATTCTAAAATACAATGGATGCGAAGAACACTAGGGATACGTGGGGGGGAGAGGTGGATTGCATCTTTTATTTCCTCTCTGGAAAAAAATGGCAGAAATTAAAATTTTGCAAAAAAAGAAAAGAGGCATCTGTTGTGCTCCGTCATTTGCATGTCTGCTGAAAGGCCTCTTTGTTTCCTGCCCCAATACAGCTGTGGCAAAAAGGACCAAATCTTTGTGGCACATAGAAGTTAAGCAGCACCAGATTTCATTGATGTGGAGGATTTGCATAGGCAGCCTTGGAGAGGTGCCAGCAGGCTGCGGGCGAACAAGTCAGGAAGAAAAGGCTGAAAACGGGAATAACTTGTGCGTGTGAGAGTCTGTGCACGCTCATGCGTGCACGCTGTACAGCTTTGAACTCATGTTTAAAAGGAAGCTGCGCAATGCACAGGAGAAAGCCTGTTATCTTCAGAAGGTAACCAATCTGTGATGGATTAGAGCACCTTCTCAGAACCAGATGAAGGATTTGGGCCGCCCGGTAATGAAAGCATGAGGACGCCATTCTATTCCCCCCCTTCCCTCTAGTTTCTTTCCAAAGTCTCCCTTTCTGCCTGGGCTGCATCCCAGAATATATATATAGTAAGTGCATATGGAAAACTAGATTACACTGACCAGTTGGTGAGAATTGGAAATAGGACTCCATGGGAATTTTTGCTGTTAAAATTCATTTAAAATTTTTGCTCCTGGACCGCGAGGCTGGAGGAGGCTGCTCTGTGCCAGATCCGGTTTTAAATAAGACACTGGAATGTGATTGGCTACCAGACGGAACAATCGACAGTTGTCTGAAATCATGGAAAGACTGTTAAGCCTGTCACTGCTCTCAAGCACCAGTTTTCGCTGCAAGTTGGCCCAGCCCCCTTCTCTCTACGGATAGGGCAGGATTAGTCCCATCCAGTGTTCCCTCTAAGCTGAGTTAGTGTGAGCTAGCTCACAGTTTTTTAGCCTCTGGCTCACACATGTTTTTCTTAGCTCAGGAAGGACAGCTCCAGGGCAAACTAATTTATGCAGTAGCCAAACCGCTCGCTCACAACTTTCATGCCAGTAGCTCACAAAGTAGAATTTTTGCTCACAAGACTCCAGAGCTTAGAGGGAACATTCCCATCATATGGGACTGAGTGTGAATCCTTTAAGTGGCCTGCAAATTGGCATTGGGGTAGGGTTGCCAACCTCCAGCTGGAACCTGGAGACCTCCTGCTACTACAACTGATCCCCAGACAACCAAGATCAATTTCCTTGGAGAAAATGGCTGCTTTGGAGGATGGAGTCTACAGCATTATATCCTGCTGAGGTCTCTCCCTCCCCAGACCCCGCCCTCCCCAGGCTCCACCCCCCAAACTCCAGATATTTCCCAACCCAGAGCTGGCAACCTTTACAGGGGCGGGGGGGGGAGGTGTTTTTTACCTGCTCCACAGTGTCCTGGCAAGCAGTGGTATTCTCTAATTAGGCATGCTGTTTGGTGTAGTGGTTAAATGCGCAGACTCCTCCACTTGCACCTGCTGGATGACCTTGGGCAAGCCATAATTCTGGCACAGCTGTTCTTGAAAAAGAGCAGTCTCTGTCAGAGCTCTCTCAGCCCCACCTACCTCACTGGATGTCTGTTGTGGGGAAGGGAAGGGAAAGGAGTTTGTAAGCTGCTCTGAGACTCCTTTCGGTAGCGAAGGGCGGGGTATAAATCCAATCTCCTCCTCCCTCCTCCTCCTTCTGTTCTGACTGGTTAGACCCTAACTAGTTTGGGATGGAATAGTTGCTATAATGGGTTTATTTATTTATTTTTGACATTTCTACCCCGCCCTCCCCGCAAGCTGGCTCAGGGCGGCTTACAAGGGGCATAGCCCACATAAAACATAATGAAAGCGATAAAACCGTTAAATAACAAAAATACAATAAAGTGTTCCATGCAACAAGATGGTCCCCGAATAGATCTCACGGTGGTGACAATCAGTTCTTTAGGGTGATCTTGTCCTGTAGTTGGTCCCAAGTAAGTCTGGTGGTAACAGTGCCACAATGTTATCAAAGATCTTCCGGGGTCCATCCCTAGTCCCGTTGTTATCCACTCCATCGGTGGTGGTGGCAGTGGCGGCCCCTATTCAAAAGCCTGGTGGAAGAGCTCCAGGCCCTGCGGAACTGGCTAGCACCCTGAGACATCTAAGGACAGGGGGGCTGCTCCCAAGCTTCCAAGAGCGTCCTAGGAGGTCACTACGTGGAGGCCGTTTTTTTCTCCCACTACTCAGTTTCTTGGAGCAGAAAATTGGGGCTGCAGGCCGTGCCCTGGGCAAGTAAATGGGAAGCCTGGTGGGCTGGGCAGAAATGTCCTTGGTGGTTAAGCAGCATCAACCAAACCCTTTGTTGCTGGAGTGGAACCGGGGAAGGGAGATGAACCAGTTGAACACCTCAAAAAGGTCTTTTGTGTGCAGGTAAAAATAAAGGAGCTGCGGTGGCTCAAGTGGTTAAGACGTTGAACTGCAGGCTGTGGAAGGTCAGTAGTTCAGCAGTTCGAGACCCGAGAGTGCCGCATGACGGAGTGAGCTCCTGTCTCCAGTTCCAGCTCCTGCCAACCTAGCAGTTCGAAAGCAAGAAATTGCAAGTAGATAAATAGGTACCACTTTGGTGGGAAGGTAACAGCATTCAGTGCGCCTTGGTGTTTAGTCATGCCGGCCACATGACCACGGAAACGTCTTCGGACAGCGCTGGCTCTTTGGCTTTGAAACGGAGATGAGCACCGCAACCCTAGAGTCGGATTCGACTGGCTTTCGAGCAAGGGAACCTTTACCTTTACCTAAAAATAAAGGAAGCGAAAGGCGACACTGGCCAAGTTTAGAGTAACTCACTCTAATGTAAGGATGTTGAGCTGCTGCAGATCAGCCGTTAATGAACTAGTTAACTTCATACTGGTGTCTCATGTCCTTCTTTGGAGTGTTCTAGTACCCCCGAAGGGGAACCTTGCTCTTTCCTGTGGAATGGACCATCACTCAGAGGAACAGTGCGTGCGTTGCTTGCAGAAGGTTTCAGGTTCAATCTCCATTACAAGCTTCTCAGGCACCAGGTCTTGGGAAAGAGTCTACTCTGCTTGAGAGAGTGGAGATTGACAGCTGTTCAGAGCAGACAGTCCTGTGCTGGGTGAACCAACAGTCTGATCCAGAATACGGCAGTTCCAGAGCCAGCATGGTGTAGTGGTTAAGAGGGGCAGCCTCTAATCTGAAGAACTGGGTTTGATTCCCCGCTCCTTCATATAAAGCCTGCTGGGTGACCTTAGGCCAGTCACAGTTCTCTCCAAACTCTCTCAGCCCCAGGGCTCTTTTTGTAGCAGGAACTCCTTTGCATATTAGGTGACACACCCCTAATGTAGCCAATCCCCTAAAACCTTACAGAGCTCTTCTTACAGGGGCTACTGTAAGCTCTTGGAGGATTGGCTACATCAGGGGAGTGTGGCCTAATATGCAAAGGAGTTCCTGCTACAAAAAGAGCCCTGCTCAGCCCCATCTACCTCACAAGGTGCTTGTTGTGGGAAGAACAAGGGAAGGCAATTGTAAGCCCCTTTGAGACTATTTAGCGTAGAGAAAAGCAGGGTACAAAACCCAACTCTTCTTCCATTGGCTGGGGTTAAAAAGGCTTTCTAGATCAGTGGCAGAGCACCTGCTTTGCGTACAGAAGGGTCCAATGTTCCGTTTATAGTAGGGCTACACCCAATATTGTGGACACCTGAAGTGGACCTTAGGTTGCCAACCTCTAGGAGGTACCTGGAGATCTCCTGTAATTACAATTGATCTCCAGATGACCAAGTTCTGGTCCCCTGGAGAAAATGGCTGCTTTGGAGGGTGGACTTTATGGCATTATACCCTGCTGAGGTCCCTCCCCCAAACCCCACCCTCTCCAGGCTCCACCCCCAAAATCTCCAGGTATTTCCAAACCTAGAGGTGGCATTCCTCAGTGGACCACAGATGGATGGGATCTCCCCTTCTGCATGTAGCCCCTTAGCTCATGGTTTAAATTAATTCACGAATTTATCATCCCATCCCCTCCTTTCCTTTGGCGCCTCAGTTGCTTTCTTCAAAGAGTGTTGGCATCTTTATATTCACAGGCTGTCTTGCGCTGCTGCCCAAACTCTCTTTCCCAAAGTGAATCATCAGTGACACAAAGAAGCAGTGGAAATGCATCATTCCAAATGGATGTGCAAAACAAACGGCTGTGGGACCACCTTTCTGTACAGGTTTTTTTTTTTTACGTATTATCAGCCCAACTCCTGGTTCATGACTATGCATTTCAAAAGCAAGTGCGCATACAGCAGTACGTGCAAACTAGAGATCCCTCGTACCCCAAGCATCCTGGTTTAGCTTCTCCTTTGTGCGAATTAGAACCATGGCAGCATTCCCTCTAAGCTGGGTTAGTGTGAGTTAGCTCACTGTTTTTTACCCTCTGGCTTACACATTTTTGTCTTAGCTCAGGAAGGATGGCTCCAGAGCAAACTAATTTATGCAGGAGCCAAATGGCTCGCTCACAAAACTTTAATGCCAGTAGCTCACAAAGCAGAATTTTGGCTCGCAAGACTCCACCGCTTAGAGGGAGCATTGAACCATGGTACTTGATTTTGAAACTAATCTGAAACCAACTGAGACGCAGCCCTGACCAGACAGAGGTCGTGCTGGTCGGTTAGATAGATCTCTTGAAGGACATTGTGCTTCCCACCTTAGATGAGGCTGAGCTGACCCTTGTTGGTTCGGTTAAGAGCCAGAGGTATTATTAGCTCCAAAATTACTCCTGGAGAAGCAGGTTAATGCAGCTGCCAATTTTTTTAAAAAACTTTCTTCTAATTCTGTTTAGCCTGGATGATAACCTTGACTTGGCTGATTCTGGCCACCTGGATCCATGCCATGATGACCCTGAGATTAGTCTACTGTAATGCAATCTATATAGGTTTCCCCTCGAGGTCAACTTGGAGACTCTAGGTGGTGCAGAATGCTCTTATCCAGAACTGGCTGGAGTTTATTAATTCCATTCCATAATTGCTCCATTGGCTACCCATCAGTTACTGGATTCAATTCAAGGCTATCACTTCATGACCTCAGATCCTCATACACATAGGATTGCCTCTCCCCTACAATCCACCAGAACAGCTTTGCCAATCTGAGCAGGACCTTTTTGCAGGCACGACCCTGCAAATGGGTAAGGACAACAACTGCAGGTACACGTGTGTTCTCTGTTTTGGCCTCAACCTGCCTGATGAGGTCAGAAAGGCTTCCATTTTCCTGGCGTTCTGCAAACGTGGGGCATTCTTACACAGGTAACAGGACTATTATAATGGAATTTTCATAAAGTTGCTTTAAAGAAGGTAAAGGAATTATACCATTGTGTATTATATGTACTCAGGGCTTTTTTTGTAGAAAAAGCCCAGTAGGAACTCATCAGCATAATAGGCCACACCCCTGACAGCACAGCTCATTGACATATTAGGCCACACCCCCATGTTACCAGACGTGTGGTCATCCAGCCACACCCACCTTTTGCTTCTTATTCTGTTTACCTTGTTTGTTGTCAAAACCCAGGGCTTTTTTTTGCAGCAGGAACTCCTTTGCATGTTAGGCCACACACCCCTAATGTAGCCAGTCTGATAACTGACACCTCTTGTTCTGAATGACTGCATCAAAATGTCTGCACTGTTGCAATCTTGAGTATGCTGTTCAGGTGTGTATCTGTAAGCTGCAAACCTACGATGACGCAGCAGCAGCAGAACTGGAAGAAGCAGCAGAAGATGGCCAGTTCCACTGCGGGCCTGATAGAAGCCCTGCGGGGGTCTGATCTGGCCCCTGGGCCGCATGTTTGACACTCCTGCTCTAGTTGATGCCAGATGGGCTACCTTAAGTGGGGAAACAGCCAGCAGCTAGCAGCCTAGGATTGTAGTTAGCACATGGAGACATATGGGAGGACATGGGGCTTTCCTGCACTCTCATTTTCCTTGTTTGCTTGTTCCTGTTGCTTCACCCCCCACCTTCTGCATGTGTTTTGCTGTCTCTAGCGGTCGATTCACTATTACATCGCTTAATGTCTGGCATAAAAACCTGCAGTTTAAATCTGCAGAGAGATACGATGGACATAAAATAATGTAATATTGAATTGACCACTAGAGGGAGCCAAACATGTGCAGAACAGACCCCCCCCCAGCAACAGGAACATACAAGCAAGGAAATGAGAATGTGGCAAAGCCTATGTTTAGTTAACTTTATACAACCAGAATTCAATTTAGTGTCCTTAAAATCCTGGTTTGCCTCAACAAATCTTGGTTTGCATTGACTTTGCCTCCTCAACAGGTACACAGAGCTGGTATCCTGGTCCACACTGGAGTCAGGGTGGAACCAAGGGGCAAGCCAGGATGCCCACATTTATGAACCATCATAGTTAAGACTAACTGTGGTTAACCAATTTCCAACCAAGGTTTCAGATTCTGGTTTGCCGTACCTTAACAAACCATGGTTAGAGAAATGGCCAGCATTCAGATGAACCCACTAGTTTAATCAAACCTTGGTTTCATGTCATGTCTAAATGAGCCACGCATATAAACCAAGTACACCGTATGTCTACATGATGTACACATTGCAATTTAAAATGCACGGCATGTCTACATAGTACAGAGAAATCTAAAGAACACAAAAGCAGAGAACCAAAACTGTCAAGGAAAATAGATACAAATACAAAGATAAATGAAATAGGGAGCACTGATTCATTCCTAGTGCACGCTACAGCAGATACAAGACCTGTGTGGGCGCCAGGTTTTTCAAGTTGGGTACTGACCCATAATCAAAGTACACATATGAAATTATTTCTCTTGATTTTGTTTTTTTGTTTTGCTGTTTCTAAAAAACAAAGGAGCTATGGAGGCTATTGTCACGGTGGAAAAAGAGGGTGGGGGCTAGTTAACCCCTTTCCTTCCAGAGATTTGTCTATGCAGTCGCCCCTTTGTAATTCAATGTCCATGGGAATGGTTTTTTAAAAAAAATCTCTTATCCTTCAGCTATGAGGGAATCCATGGGTCACCAAGGAGATGAAAAGTTCAAAGAGCTGATTGAGGACCACCCCCCCTTTTCTGTTCAGAAGTCATAAGAGCCTGGTTTGTATTAGGACCTGAGCTACCTTTCACAGATGGAACAAAGGAGCTATCACTCAAGCCAGATATTTCTAAAGAAATGCTCCTAAATCAAAACAGAAGTGCTACGACCAGTACAAGCTGTACCACTGTGCCGGCCAAACAGGTAATCAACAATGAACCTACACTCTCCTACACTAATATGTCCACAAATATACTCTGATGGGGTAGCAGCACATCACACAGGGCAATCTTTAATTTTATAGTTTTGTATTGGAAATGCATGATAATAACTCCACAGCACTCGGTACCAAGATAGAATACAACTAGAGTTGTCAGGTCCCCCTTGGCAACCCGCAAGGGACTGGTGGGGGGGAGGAGGACTTACCGGGAGCAGGAGGGAGGCCTAGCTGATGTGCAGCGATGTGCCCACATCATTGCTCATGTGGCCTGGAAGTGACATCATCAATTTACCATAGAGTTATGGTATTTGGGCACAAACTCTATGGTAAATTTGGTTTCTACCATAGATTTTTTTGCCCAAATACCAGGAGTGTCGTCCCAATGTCCATGACATTATGATGTAAATTCTGGGTCATGTGGGCAGTTACATAGATTCATCACTGCACATTGGCTGGATCTCCCTCTTTTTTGGGGTAAGTTCCCCCTGCTAACCAGTTGATCAGCAGCGGAGCGGTGGGGCCTGGCAGCGGGGGACCTGTGACTCCATTGGGGGGGTGTCTGGCAACCCTAAACATGACTGTATTAAAACATAAGCAAAGCCTGGTCTGGGCCCTGAAAGGCCACAACCAGCTAACAACTGGTAACACATGAAAAGTAAAACCAAACCAGAGGCGTTAAAATAACTATACCATGCAATAAGGGAACATCGACAAATTAACAACTGATATAACATGGTATTTCCCAACCCAGAGTTGGCAACCCTACCGTTACATCAACCACCTTTTCCTGTCCAGCTGCGGCAGAAAAGCCACCACTGTGCTCTAACACAACAGCAGTTTTGCTTCCACTGATGTTGGAAGAAGAACTGCATACGATGGGATTCAGCTGTCCATGACAAATAATACAAACCTGTTTCCTAAATATCAAGCATATTTTTATCCTACTCTTCCTACAAAGAGGGTAGTGATGAACATCATTCCCTCTCCCCCATTTTATCCTCACAAGTACCCTGTAAAGTAGGTTAATCTGCAAGGAAGTGACTGGCTCAAGGTCACCTAAGAAGCTTTGTGATGGAGCAGGAATTTGGACCTGGATCTATCGGTTCCTAGACCAACATTCTAACCTGTCAGGTCTTGAAGAAACTCACTCCCAACAGCACTCTCTTGGCAGTGATTTGTTTATTAAGAGATAAAGAGGTTTCAAACATAGATGAGTCTGTGTCAGAACTGACTCCTTTGGTGCCAGTTGTCCAATTATACATAATTCAAACAATCCACCCCCAGTAACCAGACCAATCACACCCGGTTACATGGACCTTTTGATCGAAGTTCGCTGCTGTTCCCTCGGGCATGTAAATTTCATGTTCACATGTGCCAATCTGCTTCCCGCGCCGAAGCTGGCTCACTCCCGCAATGCTCCCGGGTTTTCCTGCCCCCTGGAAAATCAGGTATTTTCCTGGCACTTGTACTTTGAAAGCGCGATTTCGCCCATCTGGACAGCCATCTTTCGCAATGATTGCGATTAGGGCTGTCTGACCACTCTTCGTGAGTTTGTTTTTTTTAAAGTTTCCAGTTTGAGCACTTGCATAAACATGCGCTTAATAAATCCATTTAAAGTTTAATAATGGATTTATTAAGCACATGTTTCCTCAAGTGCTCAAACCGGTAGCATTTTTTTAAAAAATGCACAAAGATGGCCTTGGAGGCAGGAACGAGAGGCGGGGGCTCCGGCAGCCTGGACGGGAGCCGACAAGGAGGATGGCGGAGACAGCGGAGCCTTTTTTCATGGGGCAATGGCGGCAGCAGTGGCAGCGACACCCCCCCCCACAGCAGGGACAGGAGCAGCAACCACCCGAGCCTCCCCCATGGCCGGCAGGATCGCCTGGAGGGACGGTGCAGCAGCAGGCAAGCAGGTGGTGAAGAGAGGGGCCAGCTGCATCTAGTCAGCCCAACCCAAAGTAAAATGTTCCTGATTTAAACAAAGCGGGAACAAAGCGCTTTTACCTTGCCGTGTGACTGCACCCCCATACAGCATAATCTACAGTACATCATCAGCCCTCCTACAACACCTGCAAATCTATGGTTACATTATCTAGCAGTGTCTGGTACTCAAAGTCAAGCATGCATACTTCCCGCCAAGGGGAGGCCCCACATGGATGCAGTTACAAGCCAGCGCAACTCTCAGCAAAGCAATTCCACATACGCACTCACACACTACCCCCCAATTTCCAGCCAGAATGAAACAAGGCAGTGAGCTTACAGATATCAAAGACAGGCAGTTAAGAAACATATGGCAAACGAGACCCAAGTTTGACATAACCACTCTGCCACATGGGTGAATTCATCTAGATTTATTGTCAGCTAGGGTTGCTAGGTCCTCCCTGGCCATTGGTGGTGGATGGGGGGGTTGGGAACTCCTGGAGATTTGGCAATGGAACCATGAGGAGGACAGGAACCTTGGTTGGGTGCAATGCCTTAGAGTTTACCCTCCAAAGCATCCATTTTCTTCAGGGGAATTGATCTCTGTAGTCTAGAGATGAGCTATAGACCTTTTTCAGACTGCCTTTTTTACCCCCATTTAGAAACTGGTTGCTAAAGGATTTTTCCCCTGTCATTTCAGACAGACCTGTTTTAGTAACCAGCTACTAGCAGAATTTATTTACCCGTTCATACAAACTTGCTTGTGTTGGGTTAGCAAAGCATGGTTGAGCCTCTGTTTTAAATAAGAATATTATTAGAAATATATATAACACATATTACAACATTAACTTATTTGGCTTACAACGATACTATAACAAGAACCCGAAAAGTTGAAATAATGTATTCTGTGGCAACACGATCTCATATTCAATACTCTATCTAAAGTTAAGCATTTAAAGTATCATATTCTTAGGTACAGCAGGAAGTCAACATAAACTTTCATTAACTGATGCAAACTCTAAAACCGGAAACCAAATCAATTCAAAATCTAACAGACATGAGCCAATTTAATTTTGTGCTATCTTCCCATCAAGCAGAACTCAAACACTTTATTAAACCAACTTGAGATTATAGGAGAGTTTGAATTTTTCCAAAACTTAGCTATTACCATTCTTATGGTGGAACATAGTATCACTATTAATTCCTTTCTTTTTGGAGGAATTGTTGCAAGTTCTTTTTGCCAGATATTGAATAACATTAGCTCTAATCTCAATGGGACTGTGTAATTAATAATATGAAAAATTTGTTTTTGCACCTGTTCCCAAAACTGTTGAATATCTGTACACTCCCACCAGCAGTGATTATAAGTGCCTACAGCACCATAACCCCTCCAACAAAATTTAGAAATGTTCGGGCACATAGGATGCAATTTTTGTGGTGTCTGATACCATCTTGTCAGTGTTTTCAGAAATTGCATTTTTATCATTATTGCTTTTGAATGGAAAGGCTGTGACTGCCAAATCTTACACCATTCTTCCATGCTGATATTTCTCTGACAGTCATTGCACCAGTGAATGGTATAAGTCGATGGTTTGTCGCTTTGTGAAGTGATTAGTATGCCACACAGGTTGGAGATTAGACCTTTGAAATTTGATTGCTGATGCACCAAGAGTTTTTCAAACTGTGTTAGCTTTCTTACAAGGCATCGTTTAATGTCTGGGTTGAGCCTCTTTTGAGAGAAATTGCTTTTTCCTCATTTTCATCCCCTTTGTTGCACTTCTGAATTGCTGTGGTGTGATGTTTAAAATGTCCATAGCACTTCTTACAATGCGACTTTCCCCCTACCTTTTTTTGCTATGCAACTTTCCTTGGACCTAAAAAAGTTCTAAGGTAAGAGCTATAGTGCTAAACCACTATAGCACTGAAGTGCTATAGCGACACCATTAAGATGCATTGACTCCATTGACAATGGTGCTGCTACATAGTGCTCAACTTAGAACGTTAAAAAAAGTCCAAGGAAGATTGCACGGCAAAAAAGCGACATCGTTTGAAATGACCACAGCAATTCAGAGGCAGCTCATTAATGGAAGGAAATATGCTGTATGAAACCCCCGTTCCCTGTATAGCTTTACTTGAAATCAGGCCAACAATGAATAACATCCAGTTGAGAATGGTAATGTGAAAAGGGCCATAATTCTGGGGGATTCCCAGGTCCCACTTAGAGGCTGGCATTTCTACAATCTGCTGTATAAATTGACACACCATACGCAAATTTTAAAGCCAATGAAAGACACAACTGTCAGATTCAGAATCTTAGACTGAGATGCTGCAGATTATTCGGCACTGTCTGCTGCACATTTTTAGGGCTGCTAATAAACTCTGCCATTCAGCAAAGAGCCAATGTCAGCACTCAAAATAAATCTTGTTCTTTCATCACCATTGAGACAAAGTGGCTTTGTTTTGCCAAAGGTCTTCCATTTTTATGCTTCATCAAAATTCTAACATTTCAGCTCTCGCACGTCTCTCATTTTAATGTAGGGAGACATTTTTCCAAGTGGTTTCATTCCACAATGGTGCTTAAGCCTTTATCAAATCTAGCTAGATTCTCCGGGCCTCGTTTCAAATTACTTGAAGGCCATAACTGGACAAGACATTGTGGCTGAGGGACCAATCCTAAACAGGCCCCATTTTATTCAATGGGGTTTACTCCCAGGAAAGTGTTTTTAGGATGAAAGCCAGAATCTCCCCAGCATATTTTAAAGAATCAAACAAACAGTAGTGCAGAACTCTAGTTGGGACCAGTGAACGACTGTGGTTTAATACTATCACCCTTGTCTTTTATCCATTCAAAACCAGCCTCCCTGTTGTGCAAAGCAACTGAATCACAATTTCAGTTCCAAAGCAGGTTTACTGTATAACTGAAACAGACACAACAATTGCTGCAATATTCATTAAGGCCAAGTATGTAACGGATTTCTGTTTATCTTATAATTAACTCAATGAGTTTCACAGACAAGGCTGGATGGATAACGAAGCATAACCTGTTCATTAAACAAAGTTACGGTATGTAAAATGAATAGATGCATCTGAAGATCAGATTCAACATAATCCGCTACCAGGTGAAACACAGCTGCAGATTCACTGGGTGTGGTCAGACGGCATGCTGAGAGCGGGTTAAACTGCTCCGGTTCTAACAGGATTATATTTGATCTGGATAATCGTGGTCACACTCACCTCCCTTATCCCACCTCACTGCGCAGTCATGTTGCTCCCCAGCATCTACACTACTGACATGTGGGAGCGTGTGTCAGCGGGTTTTTAAAATTTTTCCCTCAGTTTGCGCATGCACATAGGCACCCCTCCGTAGAAGGGGGGGGACTATCGTGGCGCATGTGCAGAACCACCAGGGCGAATCAATCCAGCCCCTCCAACAAAAGACTTCCCTTTAAATGTTTGACCCGAAAATTGCCTCCGTGAGATCCCGAACTCATCTAAACGTTAAAACAAGTGACCGTTTAAATGTCAGTTTTCTAAACGCGGTGGCAGAGCTCCGCCTATGCACACGCTAGCAATGCAAAAAAAAAAAAATGGCAGGCGAAAAGTGGAAGTCTTGGGCAGCTTTCAAGTGGGGATAGGGTTTAAACCGGAAGTGGCTCAACACTGCAGGAGTGATCAGACATCAGAAAAGTGCAGCTAGAACCAGAGAATCAGGAAAACACCACTTGGGGACCTGGTATCAAAATACTCCGTTTTAAATGGGGGTTGAGCTGGAAAGCGACAGCTGGGGACGATGCGCAGATGTTGGGTGTGTGAACGTGGATATAAAATCCGTTACTGAAGTGTGTCGAAAGCGGACCAAATGGCCTGTCTGAATGCACCCTCTGAGACTCATTCAAATGTATAACAAGAGTAGACCAAAGCCCCTTCTATTTCAGGGTTGCCAATCTCCAGGTGGTGGTTGAAGATCTCCTGGGATTACAACGGATCTCCAGGCAATACAAATTGATTCACCTGGAGAAAATGGCCACTTTGGAATGTAGACGCTATGGAATTATAGCCCACTGAAATCCCTCCCTTCCTAAACCCCACCCTACTCAGGCTCCACCCCCAAAATCTCCAGGTATCTCCCAACCTGGACCTGGCAACTCTGTCCTACTTCCTGTATCCTGTCCCAACGAGTAATGCTTTCAACGTAAAAAAACAAAAAACAAACCAACCACTGCTATAAACCAAGGAAACCCCCTCGTAATGCTCTGGTTATCCTTGGGAGGAGGAAGAGAAAAGGAAAATGAGGGTACTTTCCCCCTGTGGTTGCCAGCCCTGGTTAAAGTAAGCTTAAAACAAGATGGTGAAGCATTTGAACAAGCAAAGCTTGCAGCATGGAGGCCTAACATGGTGCCGTCCAGGGGTCATTTCCTGGAAAAAGAGGAGCAGGAGCTCATTTGCATAACTCATTTGCATATGCCATCCCCCCTGAAAAAGGGCAGGCATGTTTAAAATGAGTTAAGGCATATGCAAATGAGTTTAAATCCCCCCCCCAAGCCTCTCTGCAAAAGCTGAGAGGCTCAGGGGGAAAGGCAGTCATGTCTGCCCACCTCCCCTTCTCCTCCCCAGCCAACCTGCTGTGGTGTGCTGCCTGGAGAAGGGAAGGAAAGGGAGGCAGACATGCCTGGCTTCCCTGCCCAATCTTCTCCAGGTGCCCTGTGGCTGTGGGGCACCTGGAGAAGATCGGCTGGGAACCCAGGCATTTAAATGGAGATTCACTTTCTGTGGGCGGGCCAGGAAAGGCGGGGGTGGGTGGGGCCTGGGTTCCTTACTGCCAGAGCACTGCTCTGGGGCGCTCTGGCAGGAAATGACCCCTGGTACTGTCTGAAACATAATTCCCCTCCCCTGATGTGTGAGGTAATATGAGACGATGCTTATATTAAATTAATGATGGTTAGTGTGGTGGTCTGAACACCAGCCACTACACTATGGTGAGATAGGGTCCATCAAATCAGGATGTGAAACGACATTCTGAAGACAGTTTTTTAGGTTTGTTGTAGTTTGCAGTTTATTTGAAATTGTAATCAAATTATACTGGGACAATTGGGGGGCACACAAAATTTGCGGGGGTTGGTGTGAGGTAAAGTACCCTGGGTTCCCCCTCAAGGGTTAATGTGAATGGTTACAGGCCTGTTCCATCCTGCAGGTGTTACTAATTGATCTCTCAGCCTACACAACTCTTCAAGGCCAGAGCTGGAAATGTGGTAATTAGCTTCTCATGAGAATCTGCGGCCTACAGGTGGGAGGGGGGAATTATGAGTGATGAGGTAATTTTCTAGAGCAAGGGTGTCAAACATGTGGCCCCGGGGGCCAGATCAGGCCCCTGGTGGGCTTCCATCAGGCCCGCAGTAGAACTGGCCATCTCCTGCTTCCAGTTCTGCTGCTGCTGCTGCATCTTAGCTTGCTTCTCCAGACTCTCTTAATCACTCAGCCATTTCATGTTTTAGCCTGGGTCCTGGACTCAGAACTCTGAGCATGAGATTTCTGTGGTGAATGTCAATAAATCAAAAAGTAGGTTTGCAGCTTACAGAGCTAATGTTTTAAGCATGTTTTTATTTTAAGTAAAAAAAAATCTTTGTGTTTGTGTCCTTCATAAAGTTTATATCCCCACTACCTGGCATTACATTTTATGACACACATGGCCCTTGCCCAACAAGGTCTCATTTCGACACCCCTGTTCTAGAGGGTTCCAACAAGAATGTGTCCTGATTGGGTGTCATCATCACATGAAGTTACTTGGCCAAAAAAATTTAATTGAGCTAAGGGTCTGGAAAAGGAGGCTAGCTCGGATTCTGATGGACTGAAGGTCTGGACTATCATGATTTGCTTGTATTGCACTAGACAGTAACGTAGAGAATGCTTGAGTTACGGCCTTTGATTCTTGGACTCAAGGTTTGTGCCATCTAATGCAGGTTTTCAAAATGTGTTAGATAGTTAAGCTAGGGCTTTTTTGTTTGTCTGCTGCATGATTCTAGAGTGTTGTGTTGCTTGTGGATTAAATCTTTTGTTTCGACAGAAACTAAATTAAACTTCATACAATTTTTTTAAAAAATTAAACAAGGACTGGTTACTTGTCTACAACAGCCTTGGGGACGCACAGAGTTCAGCCTTGGACTCCTTGATATGGGGGGAATCAGATATATCTTTCAGATGTAAGTTACAAGGCTCAAGTTGGCAAACAAGAGTTTCTCCTCTTCCAAAGGGATAATTACTCTGTATGTTTTATTGCGTGGATGCGATTCAGTTCAGCCAAGCCACACTATTATTGTCCATGTTTCTCAAAGCCTTCCAGCTCTCCACAAATCTAAATATGTGGCAGACCTTAATGTGCTTGCTTTCTCTGTGGTAGCCCACAATTACATATCTCCAATTCCACTGGCTATAAAACATTCTGAACAATGCAAAATCTGTTCTGAAGCTCTAAGGATATCCACATATGAAATGAGCTAGAAACATATGAAATATGTTTTGGGATTATGACCATTATAATAAAAATAGCTTTTTATTTCATTTTTTTTAAAGGATAAATTGAACGGGAGACCAGACCGCTGGACTGGCAGGGCCTGGGAACCAGTGGGGGAGCTCACTGGAAGCGGGGGTCCTTGCTGGCATGGATCTGGCAATCCTATCCTCAAGACTAGGAGGAGGTAACTCCAAAGAGGTCCCCTGAGATTGTTTCAGGTCAGGAAAACATTGCTGGGGGGGGGACCTCTTCTCCTTGTACAACCCAGCTGGAATTTGAATGAGGCATCAGACATATAGGCAGGGTTATTTTTGGGCAGGAACGCACAGGAACGGAGTTTTGGCTGGCTCCCAAGTTGGCCACACCCAGCAGGAACTCATTAGCATAATAGGCCACACCCAACAGCAGAAACTCATCAGGATTGGCTACATTAGGGGTCTGTGGCCTAACATGCAAAGGAGTTCCTGGGTTTTAACAACAAACAAGGTAAACAGAATAAGAAGCAAAAGGGGGTTGTGGCTGGATGGCCACACTTCTGGTAACATGGAGGTGTGGCCTAATATGCTAATGAACTGTGCTGTCAGGGGTGTGGCCTAATATGCTAATGAGTTTTGCAGGCTCTGACCCCCCTGGTAGACCTCCTGATGGCACCTGGGTTTTGGCCACTGTGTGACACAAGTGCTAGAATGGATGGGCCATTGGCCTGATCCAAAATAGCTTCTCTTCCATTCTTAATTGATGTTATTGCATTGCAAGGCACTCTAGGATTCACTCACAACTTTGGCAAAACCATAGAATTTCAGGTGAATCCTAGAGTGCTCAGTGATGCAGTGACATTACTTCCAGTTACATAGCTGGAAATGCCATCATGGTGTTGTGGGATACTATTATAGGGGGTGGAGCCTGACGAGGTCAGGGTTGGGGGAAGGGGAGGGACTTCAATGGAGTGGAATGCCACAGAGTTCACCTTCCAAAGCTGCCGTTTTTTTCCAGGTGAACCGACCTCTGTGGCTTGGAGATCAGTTGTAATAGTGGAAGATCTCCAGCCACTGTCTGGAGGTTTGCACCCCTAGTCCACAACCAGGCAAATCCCCATGGCCATTTTAGGTATAGAAAATGATGTGTGCGTTTGTGTGGGTAGGGTTGCTAAGTGTATTTACCCGTAAAGAAGGGGAGTCCTGCCTCCACTAGGATGGTCCTCGTGCGCGCGCCCCGCAATGACATCACAGGAAGTGACATCATTGCGTTGCCCACGTTGGGGGCGGGGCAACTATGACGCCAGGGAAAACCATAGAGTTTTCCCTCACATCATAGAGTGTCCCGCCCCCAACGTGGCCAGCATGATGATGTCACCTCCAGGTGACATCATCATGTTGGGGATGTGCACCAGAAGGGGATGGAGCCAATGTGTTATTGGTAAGCCTGTGTGTGGGGAAGGTCTAAGCCCCTTCTCCCTCTGTGCTGTAGCCCTAATCCTAATCAGGACCCCATGCACCTGGGAAGAATCAAATTCCCAAAACACACATGTGACCTGACTCTAAAATGTACCTGGGGAAAATATAACCAATAATGAGGCCTTGGGGGAGGGGGGTCTCCTCTAAAGGGAGAGAGAAGCCACTGACATGAAACTCTTTGCTCTCAGAACAGAGGCAGTATCGATTAGGCATGTGCAATGCTCCTTGGATGGACTGGAATTTTAAAATAATTTCTATTCCACTCGGCCCCCCCACCCCCCCGATAAGGAGCCAAAGCGGCTAATCTGACCCCTACCCAAGGAGCAGCCATGCACGCTGACTTTACTAGATGGTGCAAAGACCTGATCTATCTAGCCAGATGTAGGGCACACCCGGCTCCACAGCTCCTTGTACAAAAGCCCAAGGGATCTCATTTTGGAGCGACAAAAAGACGCTTTCATGAAAAGAAAAAAAGAAAAAGTGTGCCGAAAACTATTCCTCATTCATTATACATGGAGAACAGGCTGTGCTCCTCTGCATTCATTACGCCGCTGCAATCATTGCTGTTCCACAAAGAGAGGGTCACACGTCAGCCCAGGAAATGCAACATTTATTTTTCTAATGCAACTCGGGAGTGGATGCCAGAAAGCAGAGTTTTAATTAGGCAGCGCTGGCACTGGGCAAAGGGGGTGATGGTAGAGGTGGGGGTGGTTTCTGCGTTCCCTTCCAAGAAAGAGAGGGTCGCGCAGGAGATCCAGTACCGACTTTTGTCCTAATGTGTATTGCGCCACGACTACATCAGGCACGTTCGAAAATCCATTTGGGGCACAGGATTCAGGGTCCCCTCACCATTTCAGCTGCTCTTATGCAGCACGCCCCCACCCCTCCCAGCATGAAAGGGTAAAATGAGGCAAAATTGTCTCTCCAGTACTGGTTGAACTGGGTTCCTAGTACTCTGGGCCAAAGTCTTTAAAGCTCTTTTTCTCACAAGGATATAATACATTTTGCACATTAACTGTCCAAGGTGTGGTGGGAAGTACCATCAAGCCACAGCTGACTTATGATGACCCTGCAGGGTTTTTAAGGCAAGAGATGTTTGGGTTGCGGTCACACACACCAGTTGAAGTGAAAGGGAAGCGAGGCTATTCTCTCCGGAGGAATTTGATATGCACAGAGCTATTTTCGGGCAGGAACGCAGTTCCGGCTGGCTCCTGAGTTGGCCACGCCCAGTAGGAGCTCATTAGCATAATAGGCCACACCCAACAGCAGAAACTCATTCGGATTGGCTACATTAGGGGTGTGTGGCCTAACATGCAAAGGTGTTCCTGCTACAAAAAAGGCCCTGGGTTTTGGCAACAAACAAGGTAAAGAGAATAAGCAGCAAAAGGTGAGTGTGGCTGGATGACCACACTTCTGGTAACACGGGGTGTGTGGCCTAATATGCTAATAAGCTGTGCTGTCAGGGGGTGTGGCCTAATATGCTAATGAGTTTCTGCTGTTGGGTGTGGCCTATTATGCTAATGAGTTCCTGCTGGGCTTTTTCTACAAAAAAATCCTGGATATGCAGTTGCGAGATCACACCTCCTTTTGTAGCTGTGGACGCAGCCCATCACTGTGTGATCAGACGCAACTGCGAGTGAGTCAGGTTTTTTTTTTGCCGTTTATGTCCCTTGCACATAAACAAGGAATTGCACCTCCGCACTGAGGGCCCCCTATGGAGTATGCGACGATGTGCACACTGCAAAGGCGGAAAAATACAACACCAAGCCGGGACGGCCTGATCAGACCATCCTGACGGCATGCATGCGTGCTTGCGTGATCAGACAGGAGAAAGCCTGTTGGTGGCTCATTGGAACCCGTTTACTACCAGAATTTCCCTGGTGTCTTTTTACTCCGCTTCTGTAGCAGAGCAGCACAGGTTGCTGACGACTGTGGGATGCTTCCAAGGTATTGCTGTCTGATCACACCCTTTAGGTCTGTCAGGCATTCGTGCCTATGTCGGATCTGCTGGCATGGGCGATCACAGCCTCATGCCCCCGGTATTCCTTGAAGGTCTCCCATCTAAATACTAGCCAGCACTGACCCTGCTTAGCTTCTGAGATCTGACAAGATCAGGCTAGCCTGGGCAATTAAGATCAGGGCACCCTCCAAGGCTGCATACGATCCCCCCCCAAACCGTTCCCACCGCACACGTTCTGTGTATCTCCCTACAATAACAGAGACAATTGTTCTGCGGTGTTTCCCAAGACATGCCTAAACCTTAGGGAAACCACAACAGCAAATTTGCCAAGGTCACTAGCAGGGCAGTCTTGAACTAGGGTTTCCAATCCAGCTCATCACATGACATTCTACAATTCGCCTGAGACGATGAGTTTTGGGTGAATCCTACAGCGTCACTCTGATGCTGTTGCATCACTTCTGGATTTGCACCAGAGCAGCAGTGGGAGGGGCAGGGACCGATCCTAAAAAGATTTACAGCCTTCTAAGCCCACTGACCTGAACAGCCCAGGCTAGCCCGAACTCGTGAGATCTCTGAAGGTAAGCCGGGTTAGTGCCTGGATCGGGGACCACTGAGAAAGTCCAGAGTTGCTATGCGGAGGCAGGCAATGGCAAACCACGTCTGGACGTCTCTTGCCTTGAAAACCCTACATGGTGTCTTGGTGGCAAAAAATAGCCTGTTGAGTGGTGTTCCCTCTAAGCCAGGGGTGTCGAACTCATTTGTTATGAGGGCTGGATCTGACATAAATGAGACCTTGTTGGGCCGGGCCACGTGTGTAATGCCAGGTAGCGGAGATATAAATGCAGGGCTCTTTTTGTAGCAGGAACTCCTTTGCATATTAGGCCACACACCCCTGATGTAGCCAATCCTCCAAGAGCTTACAGGTAGCCCCTGTAAGAAGAGCTCTGTAAGGTCTTGGGGGATTGGCTACATTAGGGGTGTGTCACCTAATATGCAAAGGAGTTCCTGCTACAAAATGAGCCCTGCATAAATGTTACAAAGGATACAAACACAAAGGTTTTTTTTAAAAAAATTAAAATAAAATCATGCTTAAAACATTAGCACTCTTGCAATATTTTGTTTATTTAACAGGGTCTGATAACTGACACCTTATTGCATCCAAATGTCTGTGCTGTTGCAATCTTGAGTCTGCTGCTCAGGTGTGTACCTGTAAGCTGCAAACCTATGATTTACGCAGTAGCAGCAGAACTGGAAGAAGAAGCAGAAGACAGCCAGTTCCACTGTGGGCCTGATAGAAGCCCTCCAGGGGCCTCATCTGGCCCCTGGGCCGCATGTTTGACAGCCCTGCTCTAAGCTATGTGCATGAGCGGTCGCTCATTAACCCAGGAAGCCCCACTCAGCAGCAATCTGGAGCCACGCAGGGTCTTGCACAGGCCATTGCCCATTTTAATATTACAGCAGTTGTATTCTGCTCAGGATGTGAATTGCTCTGCTCAGTTGGGGGGGGAATTACAGGGAACATTGCCATTGAGGTCAATGGGTACGAGGGCAGAAATACCCTCCTATGGAACACACAGAAACATTTCCTTGGTCTGTGACTGTGAACCCTGGGAGGAATAAATGGGCTTTAAAAACCCAGACTTGTTGGGTTGCTCATCAGAAAGATCAGAATTCAGTTGCAAAGATTAGGCAGTGTCTACGTGTGACTCAGCTGCGCAATCCAGTCTAATTGGATTTTGCACTCCTGTCTAATTTTTAGATTGTGAATCAAATAAACATGGCCCTACAACCTTCTTATTAAAGTTCTTTCTTCCATTTGCATAGAAGGCTGACAACATCTTTTCTTACAATTAAAACAGTTGGCAAACTTGCGTGCACCCCTTGGCTGAAATGGTCTTTTTACTTTTAAATTTATTGTGTACATTATTTATGTCTGCCTTTCTTGCTGGAACTCAAGGCAGATTATGCAAGGGGATGATTCCCCCCCTCCCTTTTCACTCCCCTTGCCCAGAAGCACCAGAAAGGTAGTGGGGAATATGTATTGACTTCCCCAGCCCTCCCCTTTCTTCTTCCCTCAGATAAATTGCCAACACTCAAACTTTGCCCAGTTCTTCTGCTATCTGCAGTTTAAGGCACTGATTGAGGCTGTGTGTGTTTGTGTGGGAACTATACCACACCCTCTTCCCCTGAATGCATATTGGAATCCCTGAGTTTGGTAAGGGCACCCTTAACAGCTGACGTTCTGGAGTCTTATGCTAGGAGGTGCCAAGCCCCCCAGGTTGTAACAGGTAGGCCTCCCCTTCCTGTAAGGTTTCATCAAACTTTCAACAACAGCGCTACCTTGCAGTAAAAGTTTGGCTTTGGCTGGTTCAAATCAAGCAGCTCTAACCAAGTCAAATGTAGAAGAAGAAGAAGAAGAAGAAGAAGAAGAAGAAGAAGAAGAAGAAGAAGAAGAAGAAGAAGAAGAAGAAGAAGAAGAAGAAGAGGAGGAGGAGATTGGATTTATACCCTGCCCTTCACTACCCGAGGGAGTCTCAGAGTGGCTTACAATCTCCTTTCTCTTCCCCTCCCCTCAGCAGACACCCTGTGAGGTAGGTGGGGTTGAGGGAGCTCTCTTGGGAACTACTCCTAAGAGAACAGCTCTGAAACAACATGTGACTGACCCAAGGTCACACCAGCAGCTGCATGTGGAGCAGTGGGGAATCAAACCAAGTTCTCCCAGATTAGAGTCCGTGCCCCTAACCATTACACCAGACTGGCTCTCAAGAATAGGTTCTTGTACCCAGCTTTCCCAATTTGTTATGCAAGCCGCAGCATCAACCACAATCAGTCCTTACACCTTCCATCTTCTTATATTGCTTGAGATCTACAAAGTTTTCATGCAGAAATTTAAGATTATTGCACCGTTGCTTCAACACAGCCAAAATGATAACGTTGGCTTATTTTCAGATAAAACTGCCACAAGTTATTTATCCAAGAACAGAATTATGCATGCAGCGCCGGGGAAGCAGAGGCTCAGCGAAGTAGTAAATCTTCCAGAGAGAGAAGAGGAGAAAGAGCACGCGCGCGCACGCACATGCAGCGAACAAAAGTGGATTAATGGGATCACAAAAATAGGGAGGCTTATTCCAAGCCTTATTTACTATGCCCACTTGGTGGAACTGGACAGCGAGGCAAATTCATTTTGTGGCACCGCAATCATTTGCTGCAGGAGGCAGTGCAGCATAGGTCAGTCTTTGGCTGAGAAGACTCGGGTTCAAATCACTGCTCAGCTATGAAGGAAGACTCAATGGGTTCCTTTCCTTTCCTTTCCTTTCTCCTTTCCTCCTTTCCTTTCCTTTCCTTTCCTTTCCTTCTTTCCTTTCCGCATAGCTCTTTTCTTTAATGATATGGTTCTTTTGGCCATAGCCTTAAGCTTTCCTTTCATGATATGGCTCTTTTGGCCACAGTCTTAAGCAATGCAGTGTAGTGGTAAGAAGATCAGTCTTTCATAGAATCATAGAATGTTAGAGTTGGAAGGGACATTGAAGGTCATCTAGTCCAACCACCGGCACTCTGCAGGAGCATAGCCAAAAGATAGCCCTACATACCTACAACATACCTGAAAGATGATCGTCCAGCCTCCGCTTGAAAATGTCCAGTGAAGGAGCATCCACCACCTCCCGAGGCAGTCTGAGAACACTCGAGTTCAAATTACTGCTTCGATATGAGGGAAGAGTCAGTGGATGCTTTCCAGTGCTGGTGTAACATGATGAACAAAAGAGTGAGCTGTGATCTAGGAGATGTTAGGTTCAGACTTGGGGCTCCCAGGTCCTACTCCAGCACTATAGCCGCGACATCATACTGGCGTGGTGTTTGCTGTAGTGGTTAGGAGTGTGGACTCTAATCTGGGAGAACCGGGTTTGATTCCCCACCCCTCCACATGCAGCTGTTGGTGTGACCTTGGGTCAGTCACAAGCTCTCTCAGAGCTGTTCTCTCAAGAACAGTCCTTGAAAGAGCTCTCTCAGCCCCGCCTACCTCACAGGGTGTCTGTTGTGGGGAGGGGAAGGGAAAGGAGATTGTAAGCTGCTCTGAGACTCCTTTGGGTAGTGAAGGGCGGGGTATAAATCCAATCTCCTTCTCCTCCTCCTCCTTCTTCCCTCTCCCCATCAGCAGTCTCATTCCCCTGGTGGAGGCAAGGGATCTCTCCCGCTCCCATTGCCTGGAAGAAAAATACAACAGCCTCCCCCCCAGCATGGCATGTGGCACTGGGTCCCTTCTGGTACAAAAACCCAGGAGTGACATAGGGCAGTTCTAGGAATCACCAGGAATTCTATGGCTTTACCACAGAATAAAACTTTTTCCACTTTTACCATAGAGTTTCTAGTGATTCCCAGAGCTGCCTATGTCATTTCTGTTTTTCTACCAGAAGTGGCATGGTGCTGCAACTGGTATGTTGGCCCCTCCATATCCCCACGCATAACCCACCCACCAGTTGCCAGGCACTGGCAAGCCTACTCCCAGTCCCCAGGCGCACAGAAATCCAGCACGTCCATGAGAAAGGTGGGCTAGAACCAGCCTCTTGAAATGCTCACTGCCTATACTAGGGTAGGATTTTATTTCCTATTGATGAGCAGGGCCGGCTCCAGGTGTCTGGGTGCCCTAGGCAGGACAGCCTGGGGCGCCCCCCCTGGGGATACCAACCTCCCGGTGGGGCCTGGAGACCAGGGGGCAGCGGCAGAGCGCTGGCTTTCCTGGAGGCTCCACAGCTGCAGGGCCCCCAGGAAAGCCAGGGAAGGGGGCGGGGGTCTAGCCGCTGTCTCCTCCCTCCCAGTGCCGGCTTTCCCGGGGCTCCGCGGCTGCGGGGCCCCCAGGAAAGCCGGGAAGGGGGCGGGGTCTAGCGGCGGCGGCAGGCACCTGGTTAGGGCGGTGGGGGGCGCTTTTGGGGGGAGTGGGGCACCATTTGGCGCCCCTGAGGCCGGTGCGCCCTAGGCGAGCGCCTAGTTCGCCCAATGGGCGATCCGGCCCTGGATGAGAAGTCTGCTGTGGGAGCCCCCACTTGCAACTTGATGTGGTATAGCCCTAACAGAAGTTCACCTCCACAGTAAGAATTAGGCCTTTATAACCGACTCTGATAAAAGTCAACCCAGCATCTGGGGCACATTTCCCAACCGCCCGTCTTTATTAGAGACAGTCCCTATTTTCTGCAACCTGTCCCTGGTAAAGTCACTCTCATTACTTCCCCTCCGCCTTATTTCAAGCTTTTGTTTAAAATTTAAGTGTGCCTTGCATGTCATTCTTCAGTGCTTTCCTTCCTTCCCCGGTTCCCTAGACATTACATTTCAGAGCAGGCAGTGGACGCGTCTCATCTTGAAGCTTGCATGCGTGTGTGTGCAGGTGCATGGACGCTAAGGCAGCGTGCTGTGAACAGCTAGCCGTTTCAGACACTGCAGCTGCTGAGGTATATTATTAACTGCTTCCTTCTCCGGGACAAAAAGAACAAACAGCCTCTTGGCTTTTAAAACTAGGCTACCGCAAATAAATACAATGACCAGGCGGTGGAACAGAATTTTCAGCCACGTGTAATTAATCAAGGAGGGGGCAGGCCGTGATCCTTCACTAGGGGGATTCCAAGCAAGCTCCTATTTGTCAGCAGTGAAATGTAGAGGGGCATTTTATTTATTTATTTTTTTATTTATAATTCGATTTATATCCCACCCTCCCCAATGGACTCAGGGCGGCTAGCGCTTTAGGCACCAGGCCATGATTAAAACAACAATTAGGGCGCAAGCCACGATTAGAACACAAGTTAAAACAATCCAATGCAACACTGAAGTGCCAGTGCTCTAGTGGTTGCTACTGTCCTCACTTCCAAGATGGGTTCCGGAAAAGATTTAACCCAGAACAACAGCATCGTTCCATGGCAGTACTGCCATCCAGTCTTCGTCCCAGGGCTGCCTTGCACCATTGTACCATCAACGCATCTCCACCATGACTTGGTTGGGAACCACTCCCACCCAAGTCATGGTGGCGGTGCGTTGATGGTACAATGGCGGCGGCGGCGGCGGCTCCTACTCAAAAGCCTGCTACAAGCAACAGCCCAGACTTATAACTCTTATATATTAGAGCGGGGGGAAGGCGGTCAAACCTGTGGCCCGAGAGCCGGAGCTGGCCCGTCCAGAGTTCTTATCCGGCCTGCGAGCAACTGGTGCAAGAGAGGGAAGGCAGGAAGCTGCTGGGGGATGGGGAGGAGAGTGGGCAGGTACAAATGGTGAGTTGTGTGTGGTCAAAGCTGTCAAGAAATGAAAAGAAATGGTTAGGGAGAGGGTATGGTATCCCTTGGGGAAAAACCTAGTCTTGCATAAGATTAAATCCATTTACTGGGGCTTTCGTGGATTCCCCAGTAAATCAATTGCTTTCACTCCTAGGAATCAATTGCTTCTGCTTGTATTCTGAGTAAAAAAACCAATATTGGCCCCGGTCATACGGGCCAGAAAACGCGGGGGAGAGGTGTGGCAGTTTGCCCCGGAGCTAAATAAGGCGCGGTAGCCCGATCACATGGGCCACCGGGTTGCCACACTCCAGCTCTGCGCACCGATCACACTGCACTGCTGCAGCGCGGCAAAAAAGCAGCGAAGTGCGCATGCGCCATTGGGGGGGGCGGGCCGCTGTTGGTGTCTTGTGTGTGCGCATGCGCTGTTCAGCGTTGGTGCGCATCCCATGGACACTTACAACATCCGGAAATCCCAGGGACATGGGCGGGCGTCGGAAGCCACGGGATACTGGCGCTCTCGCGATCAGACACCAGCCTTTGCCCCGGGGTTTCCGGAAACTAGTACTTTGGACCTACTCGTTTTTTACTCCGCGTTTTCCACGGGAAGCTGCGGGTTGGCCACGGGAGCACTACGCCTCCCAGATGTGCTCGTATGATCGCGCATGGAAAATCCGCAGGGCTCCCGTGCCTTCAGCGGGGCAAATGCTCAGTGTGGACGGGGCCATTGTTGTGTTTGTGTCATTTATAAAATTTATATTTCTGGTACCTGGCATTTCATTTTATGGCAGACATGGCCTGGCCTGACAAAGTGACTTTTATGTCAGATCTGGCTCTCATAACAAATGAATTTGACACCTCTCTATTAGAGCCAGGTTCGAGTGCTGGACTGGGAGACCCAGGTTTCAAGTCCCCATTCTTCCACAACACTCATTAGGTGGTCTTGGGCTAGCCATCCACTCTCACTCTAACCTACCTCACAGGGTTGTTGTCGTTGTGAGGCATAAATGAAAAAAGTGGAGTCACTATGTAGCAGGAAGCTCCTTAGAGAGAGGGTGGGATAGCAGTGTAATAGACCCATGGAGAAACGAAGCTGCCACATACTGATTCAGGACTTTAGGTCGAATCTGCATTTGCATTTTTAAATCAGTTGCGTGCTGCTGTGACACCGTCTTTCTCTATGCCTGTTTGAATGTTGTTTGGAGAAGATTCTTTTAAAGCAGTGGGGAGGTGCAATGACAGTGGAGCCACCTTGAAAGGACGATAAACATATGTGGACATGCAAAAGTATGCTAGCACTGTTGAGCTGTGAAAACGACACCAAACGTGGACAGCTTTTTTGCAGACGGAGTAAAAAGGCTGGGACACTAGTGGGAAAGACAAATGCAGATTCGGCCAGAGTCTATCGAAGACAGCATTGTCTACTCTGACTCGCAGCCAGTCTCCAGGGTTTCAGGTACAGGGCTTTCACATCACGTACTTCTGACTGGAGACGCAGGAGACTGAACCTGGGACCTTCTGCATGCAAAGCAGTTCCTCTGCCACTGAGCCACAGCTCCTCCCCATGCCAGGAAGGTCAATACTGTCTGCGATGACTGGTAGCATCTTTCCAGGGTTTCACATATTCCATCTCACCAATTACCTGGTCCTCTGAAACGGAGATGCCGGGGAGCGATACTGAGACCGTCTGCATAAAGGACAGATGCTTTTCTGCTCAGTCACACCCGCCCCCCCACTCTGTGGCGTATCTCTGTCTATAAGTCTGAACTCTAACTTCCATTCCAATCATGTATGTGAAAAACTGTGCATGCACACGAAAGCCCATACCTACCCCTGAATAAACCTTTGCTGGTCTTAAAGGTGCCACTGGACTCAAAATTTGTTCTACCTCCCGCTCCCGATGGACAGATGAGGAAAGAAAGTTCACTGAAAGCCTCCTTCCTTCCAAGGCACAGGGTTTGTAGCCAAAGCACCAGAAACTTAAATTCTGCCTACCAAACAGTGTGTGTGTGTGAAGTATTTAAATGGCATGGTTTCATACAGTTGCCGTCTCTGCCCCAGTGTTCCCCTGACCTCTATTAGCATCCCTGCAAGTTATAAATACCTGGTCTGTTACCAAGGTCACCGTTGTCTTCTCCTTCAACTTCCCCTGGAATCAAAATGCGGCACTACTGTGTGATGAAAAACCTTTCATGCGCTTGTGCAGCTTTAGCTGCTCAGCAATTTCTGTCTCTATTTATCTGTGATTTATTCGCTTGTGTACCTTCAGCAGGCACGAGTTTTGGGCAAGCTCACGCATCACCGCCAGGTGTACGTGCTCCGCAGGCCAAATCATGCCCTTTTGAGAGATCTTGGCAAGCCTTCTTCACCTTAAGGGCAGAAACGCAGGTGGATGGAGGAACACAATCCAAATGGGAATGCAATGCAGGTGCAGCCGTGACTGCAGAACCAGCCGGCAGTCCGGCCCAAGAATAAAACTGAGAGGGGGGTGTGAGTTGAGATTTCTGCAGAGCACCCTGCTACAACGAGATACAGGATTCCCGAAACATTCTAAGGGTTGGCTTTTATCGATTCCATCTTAATCTGCCTCCCCACCCACCTATGTTTCACAAATGAAAAAAAGGAGTGTATTTAGGGTTGTCAGCTCCAGGCTAGGAAATTCCTGGAGATTTTGGAAACAGGAGAGAGCAGGGTTGGGGGGGCTCCATGGGGTAGAATGCCATAGAGTCTACTCTGCAAGGCAGCCATTTTTTCCAGGGGGACAGATCTCTATAGTCTGAGGAGCAGTCATAATTCCAAGAGACCTCCAGGCTCCAGCTGGAGGTTGGCAACCCTAAGGTATTATCACCCCTCTATTCCTGCTCCAAGGATCTGTACACGAGTGCGCCTCTCCCATCCGTTAATGATGTCGACCTTTCAAGCCCTTAACAGACCAAAATGCACAATATACCACCTCATCCCAATATATTCCTGCCCAGCCTCTCAGGTAGAGATGCCAGCCCTTTTTAAAGACACTAGGCAGGTGCCAGGAAAGATGTTGGCAGAGGCCATGGCTTCCCCGGGCACCATACTGGGGAGTTCTGCGATACAGTATCGGAGATTTTTGGGGGAATACAGGACTCCTGAGGACTACAAATTCTTAGGCATTTGAGCAGACCGTCTACTTTTCCCCTCCTTTCCCCCTAACTGCTCTCAACCATCCTAACTTTCTATAGGGCAATGGACCTGCTCTGTCCTCCCAACACTGTTTTTAAGAGGACTGCATACTTCATACCTTTCAAAGTACTATAAATTCTTAGGGGTCTGAGTGGGTCATTTTTTCCTTTCCCCATTTCCCCCTCTCCCACTACAGGTGCGCTCACCAATCCATGCTTCCTGGAAGATTCTATCCGGGACTTTTTTTTGTAGAAAAAGCCCAGCAGGAACTCATTAGCATAATAGGCCACACCCAACAGCAGAAACTCATTAGCATATTAGGCCACACCCCAGACTGCGCAGCTCCCTCCCAGGATTGACTTCCCCAGGTGCCCCACGGCTTGTGGGATGCCTGGGGAACCTGAGGGAAGAAAGGCAGTTTCTGGATCAGCTTCCCCAGGCGCCCCACAGTCTGGGGAACATGGGTGGGTGGGGAAGCAGTTTAAACTGCCTTCCCTCTCTGGATTGGCTTGGCTTCCCCAGGTGCCCTGTGGCTTGTGAGGCGCCTGGGGAACCCGAGGTGGGGGGGGGGAGGCTATAGGCATGGCCAACTCAGAAGCCAGCCGGAACTCTGTTCCTGTGTGTTCCTGCCCCAAAATAGCCCTGGTTCTATCACAGGAAACACTTCCTGTAACAAGTCAGCCACTCCCTACTGACTCCAAGCCTGATGGCATCAGATCTGCAGACGAGTCCAACACAGCAATTTCACCCTGGAATTTAGGCTGGGGAATACTTGGAGATTTTGGGGGTGCAGCCTGAGGAGGGTGGATTTTGGGCAGCCAGGGCAGGTGAGGAACTTCTTCAATGAGAGATATTGCCACAGAGTCCACCTTCCAAAGTGGCCATTTCCCCCAGGTGAACTGATCTTTGTTGCCGGGAGATCAGTTGTAATCAAAGGAGATCTCCAGCCATCACCTGGAGGCTGGCAACCCTTTAGGCCACACCCCTAACAGCACAGCTCATTAGCATATTAGGCAACACCCCCATGCTACCAGAAGTGTGCTCATCCAGCCACAGCCACCTTTTGCTTCTTATTCTGTTTACCTTGTTTGTTGTCAAAACCCAGGGCTTTTTTTTGTAGCAGGAACTCCTTTTCATGTTAAGCCACACACCCCTAATGAAGCCAATCCTAATAAGTTTCTGCTGCTGGCTGTGGCCTATTATGCTAATGAGTTCCTGCTGGGTGTGGCCAACTCAGGAGCCAGCCAGAACTCCATTCCTGCCCAAAAATAGCCCTGGGGATTTCTCTTCAGAACAGTTTAAGGCCAGGGCAAACCGAAGTTTCTGAGGCTTTCCCAATATGCCCCGAGACTTCTTTCTCTGCGTCCCTTTTCCCCTCCATTAACTAAATATCCAGTCTGAAAAATTACTTCTGGCTCAGTGCTTTGGATGTTTTAATGGGTTCTAATCAAAATTACTGCAGCGTGCTGTTGCTTTTTGGTTTTTTTTCTCCTAACGGACAATGCTATGACTTGCGGATTTCATTCCAATGAATGATACCATCAAATCTGTTATGTAACTAGAAAAAAGTAGTTGTTTCCTTTTTCTTTTATCGCTTCTCAAATGTTTTGTCAAACCAAATTAGGCAATGGAAAGCCAGAATGTGTTTTCCCCAGATAACCCCCTATTAGCAACATCATAAAAGTTCACAAAAGGCAAGGTTCCCAAACAGCAATTCCTGGAAGTTTTGGGGTTGGGCAAAGAGAGGGAAGATATTGTATAGTGCTCTAGGGATTTCTCCACATTTCTTTGGTAAAAACCAGGGCTTTTTTTGTAGAAAAAAACAGCAGGAACTCATTAGCATAATAGGCCACACCCAACAGCAGAAACTCATTAGTATATTAGGGGGATCCCCTGTAATTGGGGGATCCCTGGCAAGGGCGTGGACTTTGCAATTTCCCAGGGGGGCTGGGGCTGGGCCAGAGGCATTGCTAAGTCATTAAATGACCCAATGACATCATAGGCAGGGAGGAGCCAGTGACATCACAGGCCATTGTCACTATCTATGGAGGTGGAACTATGTGGCATTTAGGGAGGGGCTCCCCAGAAAAATTAGGGTGGCCTGGGAACCCCTGGGAACCCCCTAGCAATGCTCCTGGGCTGGGCTAACCCCAGGAACAGGTGCCTTCTTAGCACACTGCTTAGAATCTCCACCTTAAAATGCAGCACAGATTCTATTGCTAGGGACTGTTTTTCCACTCTGGGAACTGTCATTACAGTCCTAGAGTAGCCTATCTGGGCCCAAAAACCTTATTGGAAAAACCATTCTGCATTTTCTTTGTAACTTTTTTTGGGCTGCAGTGTATTAGCAGAGCCCATGCAAGTCAATTGGCATTCCTGGCTCCCATTATCTCCAATGGGCCTTCAAACCTCTCCCATTATTTCCAGTGGGCAATCCTGTCATTCCTTTTAGTACATTCCAGTTGGTTGCCCCTTTGAAACTACCACACCATTTTAAGTAACAGCAAAATGAAGAGCATGAACACAGGAACACAGAGTGCACATCCCTTACCAATGTTCTCTCTAGGCTGCATACAGATCAAAAGGAAATTTTAAAAGGCCTCTGATCTGCATGCCCCCTCATCTTGTTCATGCAGATGGGCTTACAATTTAAAAATGAAACAGAGATTGAAAGAAGAGCTTAGGAGTGGCTGAAGCAGCCCACCCCCATTACCATGAAAAAAACAACTGTTCTCAATCAAGGATATATAGACCTAAGTAAAATACACCCCTCCCCTCCTCCACCTGGCTGTTGTACATCTTACATGAAGCGGGGTGATTCAGCAGATGCAAGCCAATGTCAGTGGTCTGCATCCACCGTCTCACACAGAAGAACCAGAGCTTCCAGTTTCAGCACTGGAGCTAGGGGTGCCAGCCTCCAGGTGGGACCTGGGGATCCCCTGGAATTACAACTCATTTTCAGACTACAAAAATTAGTTTCCCTGAAGAAAATGGATATTCTGGAGGGTGGACTCTATGGCATTGTACCCCACTGAGGTCCCAGACTCCCAGACCTCCCAGGCTCCATCCCCAAATCTCCAGGAGTTACCCAACCTGTATTGGGCCACCCCTCTCCCCATCCCCCAGAGGTGGACAGGGGGAACCTGGCAACCCTAACTAGGAATGTTTTAACAAGGGAGGGAGGCAAGAGGTGGAAAGAAAGCAAATAGATGGGAAGGAAGGAAGGAGGGAGGGAGGGGAGAAATGAAAAGAAAGAAAATAGAAATCCCTCTCCATAATTTATCCAGGAGTTCTGGGGAGAGTTGGTCTTGAATGTATGCATTTAAACTCTTCGTGGTTTCACCTGCCCTGCTCCTACCTGCCCTCCTCCCCACTCCCCCTGCATGGGCTGTGTGTGCGATTTCAGTGATTGTAAACTGCTGATTCCTGGCTTTCCTAATATCTTCTCTCTATCAAGGGAAGGGGTGGAGGTCAACAAAGAACTCAGAAGAGTCTCCTCTCGGAGGAAATAAAGGGCTCTGGTTAAGTAGCGAACTTGGGAGCAGAAAAACAATAGCCGTGGCACGAGGCCACAGGAACGGAAGGGTGCTCAGGCACCCAGCCATCCCGAGGCTGGCCTCAGCCAGCCAGCCTGGGCACTCTCTGCCTAGTGCCCACCCACCCCCCAAAAACATCCCCCCACCCTCGCTGGAGCCCCAGGACAGCTCCTTACCTTTCTACGCAGGAGAGCTGAATGCACTGAAAACATGTGCAGCCCCCAGTTCCACCAGGCCCAACTGAGGGTTTCTGGGAGTTGGGGATGGGGCTTAGCTTTCAGGAAGCAAGCCCTGAGTTTCCTGCCACCCCACCCAAGTCTCAGAAAGTGGAGGGAAAAAACCCTCCGCTTTCAAAATGGGTTGGGGGTGGCGTGGGGTGATGTTGGCAAGTCTTGTGAGCCTGGTTGTCCGGGGGGCTCAGTCACCCCTGGAAAATTTCGGGGGTAGCCTCAGCCCTCAAGCCCCCCTGAAGTTGACACCTATGTCCCCTGGTACCAACGGGGGGTATGGCAGCCCTATGGCAAGCCCACAGAGAGCCCAACCATGCAATCTTAAATGGAATTAGACCTTTCTAAACCCATTGACTTCAGTGACCTTAGAAGGGTCCAGCTCTGTGTGGCTCCCCCAGCACAAGCAGCATTTTTAGTTTTAAAAAAAAATCTGTTTTCACTTTAGGTTTTCTGTAGCTTAGCTTTAATAAACTAGGACATTTCAGTTTAAAATAGATTTTCCCTGTGCCTCCATGAATATAGAAACACTCCAAGGGGGAAGTATCTAAAAGGTACTCTTATTGTAGTCATGCTGCAGCCTTTCAAATCATGTGCTCAAAAAGCTGGCTTTACTCTGCTTGGAATGCCCATTTACTCTCCAGGTGAACACCCCGTGCTCTCAGACTGAGGGTCTGTTCACAGTAGAAGACAAGCAGTTTCCTCAGTGCACCTCTGCATGGGTAGCAGCATCCAGCATGGCGGTTGGCTGGATACTGTTGGCAGATGTTCATTCGCCTTGTTGGAGCTGGTGGGAACTGTAGCTTTCTCAGCTTCCTCACACTATTTCAGGAGGCAATGAATGCTACGGTTCCTATCAATCCCAGCAGAAAGCCATGCCAGAGAAGATACAGGAAAGCTATGGGGCCTATCCTACATTCCAAGAGTCATCCACAGTGGCAGGAGTACTGCACGGTAAGCGCCACTTACCGAAATTCACCAAGATCTCAGCTGGAATAATAAGGGATGATGGGTTTTTTTTATCAAGCAGACTCCAATTAAAGCGATCTTTATTGGGAGGCTCTTGGAGATACCTGCCGGCTGCATCTTTATCCTCTTCCACAACGAGTCTAGTGTCAGGCCAAAGCAGAACAGAGATGCCTCTAAAATTGTTCTCATCCAAATTTCTCCCCAAATGCTGGAGCTCTGAAATTTGGTCTTGGCGTTTGAGGGGGAACTGATGCCTTAGAAATCTGTGGGTCCATTTCTATTGCCCAGTCTTGCATGGAGCGCTGTGCATATGCAGTTCTTTCAGTTCATTTGCATCTCTCCTAGTCCCCTTTTTGTTACTAACATACCTGGAGCCCAATGTTCCCTCTAAGTTATGGAGTCTTGTGAGCCAAAACTCTACTTTGTGAGCTACTGCCATTAAAGATGTGAGCAGTTAATCTGGCTACTGCATACAGTAGTTTGCCCTGGAGCCCTCCTTCCTGAGCCAAGACAAAAATGTGTGTGTCGGAGGCTACAAAACTGTGAGCTAGCTCACAGTAACTCAGCTTAGAGGGAACACTGATCCTGGACATGTTGAGTGATCTTGTAGTGTCTGTATGTAGAGCTGTATCAGATTGTCCTACGTTACCGGTGTGCGGGAGTACATGAGCCCATCATTAAAATGCCGCACACAAAGAATGTAATGTAAAAAAAGTGCTGGGGAATGGAATCACCTGAACACATGAAGCTGCCTTATACTGAAGCTGCCTTGGTCCATCAAAGTCAGTATTGTCTATTTAGACTGGCAGGGACTCTCCAAGGTCTCAGGCAGAGGTCCTTCACCTCACCTACTGCCAGACCTTTAACTGGAGATACCAGGGATTAAAACCTGGGACCTTCTGCATGCCAAGCAGATGCTCTACCACTGAGCCACAGGCCCTCAAACATTATGGACTACACAACTGGGGTCCTATAACTTTCTACCATAGAGTTTTGACCCAAAATCAGAGCATCGCTCTCCCTTGTCACCCTTGTGGGCACATGACGTTTAATTCCAGCTTCTTGCCTGGTTTTTTTGGGGGGGTAATTGGGAGATAAACACCCAAAACTGGGGGACCTCCCCCTGCACCAGGGAGTCTGGCATCCCTTCCCAGGGATGTTGTGGGTTCTCCCTCCTTGGAGATGTTTAGGAGGAGGACGGGCAACTATTTGTCAGGGATGCTTTAGGTCATCTTGCATGGTCCAGGGGGTTGGACTGGATTGTCCTTAGGCCTCTTCCAATGTTTTAATTCCGTGACAAATAGAAGAAGAAGAAGAAGAAGAAGAAGAAGAAGAAGAAGAAGAAGAAGAAGAAGAAGAAGAAGAATAGGGGGAGAGTTAAATAAGATGCAAAAGGATCAGGGCTATTTTTGGGCAGGAACGCCCAGGAATGGAGTTCCGGCTGGCTCCCGAGTTGGCCACACCCAGCAGGAAATCATTAGCATAATAGGCCACACCCAACAGCAGAAACTCATCAGGATTGGCTACATTAGGTGTGTGTGGCCTAACATGAAAAGCAGTTCCTGCTACAAAAAAGCCCTGGGGTTTTGACAACAAACAAGGTAAACAGAATAAGAAGCAAGAGGTGGGTGTGGCTGGATGACCACACTTCTGGTAACATGGGGTTGTGTCCTAATATGCACAATGAGCTGTGCTGTCATGGGTGTGGCCTAATATGCTAATGAGTTTCTGCTGTTGGGTGAGGCCTATTATGCTAATGAGTTCCTGCTGGGCTTTTTCTACAAAAAAAAAAGCCCTGAAAAGGATCTTTGTTAGTCTTCCGTCCCTTGTACTCATCACGAGCCCTGTGTGTGTTTGGCTTGGAAACAGCCAGCTCTCCCCAAGATTAGCTGGAACAAGAATTCCGTGGCTCACAAAGAGCCAACCATCTGCTTTCCTAGCCTTGCCGGCCGCTTCTTTTTCCAAGGGTTGCATAATACTGATCGGAATCTTGCTCCCTCCTACACTCCCCTTTGGCACATAAATCAGGAATCCTCTTTTCTCAGGCCAATTCCTGAGCATAAATAGGGTGGAAGTTGCTGTCGGGGTAGAAGACAAAACGGTTGCCCTCCACTCATCTCAGACGGAGTAGCTTTGTGCCACTACCAATTTTTTCCCCAAGTTTCAAAGCTGGAGCACATGCTAAGATTGTGGCAGAAGTGCCAAATCGGTGCCTCCAGCCCGTAAGATTTAGAACAATTGTCCACGTGGACGGCTGCCGGGTCGAAAGCCTCGGGGCCTTGTCCAGTAGCTGCCAGGAATGTGAAATGAGAACACACAGACTCTCAGTATGACAGGACTGCCAAGTCCCCGCTGGCCATTAGTGGGAGTGGGAGGGATGTCAGATCCAGTTTGGGAAACTCCTGGACATTTGGGGACTGAGCCTGGGGAGGACAGGGACCCCAGTGGGGTACAAGGCCACAGAGCCACCCTGTGAAGCAGCCATTCTCTCCAGAGGAACTGATCTCTGTAGTCTGGAGAGGAGCTGTAATTCTGGGGGAGCCTCCAGGTGGGACCTGGGGACCCCCCCCCCGGAATTACAGCTCATCTCTAGACTACAGAGATCAGTTTCCCTGAAGAAAAGGGATCCTGTGGAGGGTAGAATTTATGGCATTGTGCCCCACTGAGATCCCTGTCCTCTCCAGGCTCCACCCGTAAATCTCCAGGAGTTTTCCAACCCGGAGATGGCAACCCTATGCCCCCATTCCCTGCTGACGGCCCGGGGGGAGGCTCTCATCCCTACAGTATGATGGCAAAGTCTTCTCCTTCAGCCGCTTCCTGGATGTTTTTCTCCATCTTAAAATCATCCTCTCTCCCTGGGGATTTCCTCACCTTTTAAACCTGCCTTGATTTGTTTCATTAGCGACACGCTGGCAGCCTTCTCAGACTGACTGACCAATTTCGAGCCTTTCCTATCGGCGCCTCTCCTCCCAGAAGTGGACTCTCCGAGTGAGCTGCGATGATTTAAAAACCGAAAAGACAAAGCCCCACACTGCAGTCATAAAAACAAACTTCCAGGCAATAAAGCAGCCCCGATTCTTCTTCTGTCAGCACCATCCAAGCCAATACCATTCAGCCTGCATCAATTAAAGAGGTGCAGAAGACCAGTAATGTCCAATCAGCTATACAACTGGGGAGTGTCTGTATACAGGCCTTCCGTTTCCATAACGGTGTTCTTTAAAATACAGCAAAATGGAACCTATGACTTGTAAACACCCTCAGACAGTGTTACCAAGATTTCCACGATTGGTGGTTTTAAATCACTGGTTATTCTGAAGACCTCTGGCCCTTCTAACTCTCCATTTCAGAATGCTTGTAATTCAGTTCCCTCTTTTGAAATCAGGACAACTTTTTCCAGCTGCGTCTGATTAGGAAACTGCCCCCCTGTTTGCAGACCCCTGATCTGGATGCTGATTTGGGGAGATGGTGCAAGGGGAGGGCAGGGCTTGGGGAAGGGGAGGATTTCTCCAGGATATAAGGCTGTGGAGTCCACTCTCCAAAGCAGCCATTTCCCCCCCAGGGGAACTGATCTCTGTGGGCTGGAGACAGGGTTGCCAGCCCCAGGTTGGGAAATACCTGGAGGTTATGGGGGTCGAACCTGGGGAGGGTGGGGTTTTGGGCGGGGAGGCACTTCAGTGGGGTATAATGCCAGAGAGTTCACCTTTCCAAAACGGCTGTTTTCTCCAGGTGAATTGATCTCTGTTGCTTGGAGATCAGTTGCATTCCCAGATCTCCATCTACCCCCTGGAGGTTGGCAACCCTAATCCCAGGAGCTCTCCAGTCACCACCTGGAGGCTGGCAACCTTACCTGGAGATCAGTTGTAATTCCAGGAGACCTCCAGGTCCCACCTGGAGACTGGCAACCTTAGTGGGGACCAGTGTTCCCTCTAAGCTGAGCTAGTGTGAGCTAGCTCACAGTTTTTTAGCCTCCAGCTCACACATTTGGGTCTGAGCTCAGGAAGGAGGGCTCCAGAGCAAACTAATTTATGCAGTAGCAGAATCACTGGCTCACAACTTTAATGCCAGCAGCTCACAAAGTAGAATTTTTGCTCACAGGACTCCACAGCTTAGAGGGAGCATTGGTGGTGACCCATGAGTCAGTAACCTCAAGGCCAGGTTCCTGTAACACGCTCTACCTGGGGCTGACCCCGGAGAGAATCCAGAAACTGCAGCTGGTACAGAAAGCAGCAGCTTGTCTGTTATCTGACAATGCGTCGCTCCTGTTAGGAGGTCCCTTCTCCGGCTGACCCGTTCTGGGTCCAGTTCAAAGTGCCGGTGTTTCCCTTCAAAGCCTGTCATGGCCTGGAGCCCACATACTCCCTGTCCCTGCATGGTCCTGTATGGCAACTTCCAGTCCCCTCATTCTCTAAGGTACGTTCTGCCACGATCCAGGCTTGGGCTTTTTCCGTGGCTGTTCCATGCCTCTAGACAGCTGCCTGGCTTTTGAGTGAGGCTGCAAAACAGAGCTGTTCCAGAGAGCTTTTACGTCTCAGGGAGAGGTATTTCACATCACCTACTTGCCTGGTTCTTTCCACTGGAGATCCCAGGGTTGGAACCTGAGACCTTCTGCCTGCACAGCACAGGCTCTTTCACTGAGCCATAGTCCGACTCCTCCTCAAAATCTAAATGCTGAATGGGCATTTGCAAGTGGTGTTACCAACCTCCAGGTTAGGCTTACCAAGTCCCCCCGAGGGGTGGGGAAACCCCCGCCGGAGAGGCCCGTTTCCAGATGCTGGCCGATCAGGCCCCAGGGTGAGCTCCACCCCCTTCCGGTGCACGTCCCCAGCATGATGATGTCACCTGGAGGTGACATCATCACGCTGGCCACGTTGGGGGCGGGACACTCTATGATGTGAAGGAAAATTCTATGGTTTTCCCTCGCATCATAGTGGCCCTGCCCCCAACGTGGGCAACGTGATGACATCACTTCCTGTGATGTCATCGCGGCACATGTGCGTGTGAGGACCATCCCAGCAGAGGCAGGACTCCCCCCGCTTTACAGGTAAATGTACTTGGCAACCCTACTCCAGGTGATGGCTGGAGATCTCCTGGGATGACAACTGATCTCCAAATGGGAGAAAATGGTCACTTTGGAAGGTGGACTCTATTGCATTATACCCCACTGAAGTCCTTCCCCGCCCCAAGCCCCACCCTCCTCAGGCTCTGCACCCAAAATCTCCAGGTATTTCCCATCCCAGAGCTGGCAACCTTATTTGCAACTGTTCACTAGGATGCTGGCAAAATGCACGTATATGCATGCCCCCCCCTCCATTTTTCCTCCATTTTTCAAGCCACAAACCTGATATTTTCAAACGGCAGACTAACCTACAATAGAAGATATTGGAAGTTTTCTTCCCTGTAAATTATTCTTCCCTATTTTGCCTGGCATAACTTCCTGCTGCAGTTGATGCAGGCCTGTAGTTACAGTGGGGCATTTGGGGGCCTGCCCCCCTGACTTCCTGTCAAGGACCCCCCCAACTTCTATGTAGCCCCAAGAGAGTTTTTTAAAAAATATTTTAATTTTATTTTTTTATTTTGGGATGCCAGTGCCCCCCGAGTTATTTAAAGGCCCTCCGAATTACGAAATCCTGGCTACGGGCCTGAGTTGATGAGAACAGGGATTTGGGGACTGGGGGGATTGAGCCTACAAAACTGAATCAGGCAGCTAAGAAAAACTACAGTTCCCATCAATCCCTGCAATCCAGTGTGAAGCTACAAACGTATGCCAGTAGGAGATACTGGCTGCCTGCCTATGTGATGATTAATGTTACTACTTATGCAGATTCCAACGTTCTTGAGATAGTGCTGGTCTTTAATTGCAAGCAAATCAGCAGTCTGAGGGCATGAGGCGCTCAACTCGAGGTCGGTGTCGACTTGCAAGCACATCATTTTCGAGCATCCCTAATAACCGGTATTTTGAATCATGCCTGCAAGTGTATCTGTAGCTGGAGAAGTATAAGAGTTAGCATTTATACATTCCAGTAATCTTTAGGAGCATCATCTTTGAGTGACAGAACTGATCTAAAGACTGATCTAAAGACCAATACTGATCCAGCTTGCCTCCAAAAACCCATTATTCCATTTTCTCAGTGAACTGCCTTCGCTGGTCTCTCTTTCTCAAGAATAATCTTGGAGACACCCCCGCCCCCGATGATGATAGCATGCGGACAATCTCTGAAACTCCTACAGGCCAGGGGGGAAAAACCTGTAAATCAATCAACACTATGGGATGAAAAATCCATGCATTTTTATAGGAAATACCCATGATCAAGAGTGGGCAGAAATCTAATCTACCGCTCACAGCTCTTCCCAGTGTAGAAAGTTCTTTTTCCAGTGTGGCTGATCTGCAGCCAAAGGCTCTTTGGGAATCAGTTCTGCAGTCTATTTCAGTTCAGGCTGCCTGGCCAGATTCAAGGACTGGTGAAAGCTACACAGCAGCAAGATTGTTTTGCTGGTCAGAGCTCCAGGGATCACCTCATACCCGTTCTGAGAGATCTGGTGTGGTATGGTGGCTAGGAGAACAAATCGTCACCTGGGAAGTCACCAGTTCAAATTTCACCTCAGTGACAATCTCGCTATGTGGCCTTTGACAAACGTTTCTCTTCCAGGCTCAGTTCCGTATCTGTACCTTTGACGTTGACACTTGCCAGTCAATATGGAAGAGGACCCTTTCAAAGAAAATGTAATCTATTGGGTACCCTCCTAGCACCTTCATAGCCCTTGGTCACTTAATAGCTAAATCTGAAATGAAGCAAAGCATTTGCGATATGAAACTTCAACAACATTTAAGTCTTGCCCCAAAATACCAGTTTTGTAGAAATAAGAAAAATGTGTACTGTCCAACTACTTGGCTAATCTATTAATTCCCAAATGCAGGAAAGCTCTGGCCCATTGCGATGCTCTTCCATCTGTACTATTGGAATGCAAATACCATGGTGTGCTACTGGGGAAATTTCAACAACCCTTTCTAGGACAATCTTACATGTGCATTCATAATTTCCTGTCCTCCACCCCACCTCCAGAAAATTGGAGCAATGATAAACCTTCCTTCATATATCAGACCTTGACCCTGGAACAGAGCTTGCTAGATTGTGCATAGCCACCAGTGTCTACTGTGATTCTGTGGTGATTTAATGCAGGGCTATTTTTGGGCAGGAACACAGAGTTCTGGCTGGCTCCTGAGTTGGCCACGCCCAGCAGGCACTCATTAGCATAATAGGCCACACCCAACAGCAGAAACTCATTAGGATTGGCTGCATTAGGGGTATGTGGCCTAACATGCAAAGGAGTTCCTGCTACAAAAAAAGCCCTGGGGACAACAAAGTAAACAGAATAAGAAGCAAAAGGTGAGTGTGGCTGGATGACCACACTTCTGGTAACATGGGGTGTGTGTCCTAATATGCTAATGAGCTGTGCTGTCGAGGTGTGGCCTAATATGCTAATAAGTTCCTGCTGGGCTTTTTCTACAAAAAAGGCCTGATTTAGTGTAATATATTAATGATTCTTATATTTTTATGCAATGGTTTTCTGTAAATACTGTTGCTAATGTATGCAACATTACTATAACCATAATAAACAACTGCCATAATGAATAAATTACCATGTCCATAATAAACGCCTGTTCTGTTCTTTGGTCCTATTGTATCTGAAATATGAGGATAATCATATCTGCAATATGTATTGTACCTGCAATATGTATCGTACTGCAATATGAGGATAATCTTATCTGCAATGAGGATAATAGTGGTAGTCTACTTTCCAGGCTGCTTATGAAGAAGAAGAAGAGATTGGATTTATACCCCGCCCTTTGCCACCCGAAGGAATTCTCAGAGCAGCTTTCAATCTCCTTTCTCATCTCTTCCCCACAATAGACACCCTGTGAGGTAGGTGGGGCTGAGAGAGCTCTTTTGAGGACTGCTCTTGCCAGAACAGCTCTGAAAGAATTTATGACTGACCCAAGATCACACCAGCAGCTACATGTGGAGAAGTGGGGAATCAAATCTGGTTCTCCCAGATTAGAGTCCGTGCTCCAAACCACAACACCAAACTGGCTCTTTACTGAAAGATTACTGAAAGTGCTATGCCCAATAGCACCTGATGAAGAGAGTTGTGTTTCTCGAAAGCTTATGCTTCAATAAAGTTTGCTACAAAGTGTGCTACAATAAGGTTTGTTAGTCTTAAAGGTGTTACTGGGCTTTCTACTATGTTGCAGCAACAGACTAACACGGCTAACTCCTCTGCATCTATGAAAGTGCTGTATAAGTGCTAATTCTTATCCTTCACCAGCTACAGATATGCTTGCAGGTAAGATTCAAAATACTGATAAAGCCCAGCAGATCAGGACCAGTGTACTTAGCAGACTACCTTCTCCCTTATGAGTTTGCCCATCGGTGTCAGAGGCCCTGCTCTTTTCTCCTCTGCTTTTGAGACTGGCTGTGGTGGTATTTTCTGTCGTGGCATCTCATGGTTGAAAAATGGGACCTACATCCATCAGTCAAATAATCTCCATTATGGAATTATCTCACCACAGCAGTTTGCCTGAGATCAATCTTGTAGAGTTGCAAGCACGAAACAAAAATGATTTACACTTGACCCTTGAAGCTCAACAAGTTTGGCCCCAGGCAAATTTAGGGGAGGGGCTGTGGCCCAGTGGACGAGCCTTTGCTTTGCATGCAGAAGGTCTCAGGTTCAATCCCCAGCGTCTCCAGTTAACAGGCAGTGGATGATGTGAAAATCCTCTGTCTGAGACCTTGAAGAGCTGTGCAAAACACCCTTTGTAAAGTATGGCTGGGGTGCTGCAGTATAGGGCCATGACTCAGCGGAAGAGCCTCTGCTTCACATACAGAAGGTCCCGAGTTCAATCCCTAGCATCTCCAGCTCAAAAGGTTCAGGCAGTAGGTGATTTGAAAGGGCTCAGCCTTTTGTGCTAGAGAGACACTGCCAGTCTGAGTGGACAATATTGGCCTTACCAAGGGTCTGATTCAGTATAAGACAGTTTCATGTGTATGAGCTCTGTGGGGAGAAAATTCCATAATGGAGGTTATTTGATTGACTCTCTGACTCTTTGTGTATACCCAGGTTTATTTTTGGGCAGGAACGCACAAGAATGGAGTTCCGGCTGGCTTCAGAGTTGGCCATGCCCACTACAGCCAAAACCTCTGCGTGCATGGCTACAGAGGGAAGGCATGGAAAGCAACCCCTCGCGGCGACTCCAAGGTGGGTGGGCCAGGGGGGCCCCTGGAAGGATCGGGAAGACATTTAAATGCCTCCCCATGCCTTCCCCAGCCTGTCCAAGGGCCAGCTTGCCTGGGCTCCCCACAGCCTTGGGGCACCTGAGCAAGCCAAGGGAAGGCATGGGGTGTGGCCTAAAATGCTAATGAGCTGTACTGTCAAGAGCATGACCTAATATGCTAATAAGTTTCTGCTGCTGGGTGTGGCCTATTATGCTAATGAGTTTCTGCTGGGCTTTTTCTACAAAAAATATCCTCACCTACCCTGATTTTTGTTACCTTTTCTTTAGCTCCCGCCCCCCTTTGGCCTTTATCTGAATAGCTGTGCTTAGTCTCTTCTGGCACTGATTTTGTAATTGATGATTTTATTAATAGAAGTTCACAGAGTGAAAGTAGTTGGTTTTATTGATTGTGTGATCATTGATTTTACAACTGGCCATAAATGCAAATTACATTATTTTCTGTTTTGTTTTGATTGATTGTTGTTTTACGGCTTAAGGTAATATTGTTTTACTGCTTAAGGTAATAAGGTAGTTCTGCCTTAAGTACGGAAAGAATGAGCATGGGGGAAAGAAATATTTTGTGGGAAAGAAATACTTCGAGGAGATGGATTTGCTTAGTAGATTCCCACAAGCAGAAGGATGTACCCTAGATTGTGTGGAATTGGTTTTCTACCCCCAAATGAGGATGGGCGCTATGTTCACATGCTCCCCTCTTGGAAGGAACGCGTGGTACAATTCGTGGGAGTAACTGGACCATTAGGCATTAACTTTGCCCAATCAGGGGAGGTTTCAAGAACCCATATAAGAGCAGGTCTGCCTCCAAAGCCAGGCTTTTTCCATGTTACCCTCCCACTCACTTACAATGGACCATAAAGGATTAACTGGTCACCTTGGGGCCAATGCTCCCTCTAAGCTGCGGAGTCTTCTGAGCAAAAATTCTACTTTGGGAACTGCCGGCATTAAAATCGTGAGCAAGCAACTTGGCTCCTGCATAAATTAGTTTGCTCTGGAGCCATTCTTCTTGAGCCAAGACAAAAATGTGTGAGCTGGAGGCTAAAAAGCTGATGAGCTAGCTCACACTAACTCAGCTTAGAGGGAACACTGCTTGGGGCCAAACAGGAATTTGGGGGGGTTCCATCAAATTGGCCGAGATGGATCCCCTTTTTCACCTGATTCATACTGTCAGGTCTCAAGTGGGAAGGAATACATGGTTTAAATAAATGGGACTGGTGAGACCCTAACCGTGTTGGCAGAAATGTTTTTTGTTGACAAGGCCGGGAAATGTGACAAGCACCCTGAGGCATCTACTGATGAAGAGAGATCACCCAAGCCAGCCGCTTGTCATCTGTATGGGTACGGCCAGGGGTGAGGACTCCCTTGGTGCTGGGCAACATTCGCCTGAACTCTGTACTTCATGGCAGGATGCTGGTGGAGCTCAGCACGGTCCTGGTTAGGCGCTGAAAAGCAAGGTACAGCAGCATTAGCTATCCTGAATTCATAGCCAGCGTGGGAGTTGCCTTGACACAAGCAGCCTTTATTGGGCCACTGTTAGATGACCTGCATGAGCTGGAGTATTAGTAGCTAATTAGAGTTATTTATTTTGCTGCAGATCAGTCTTAAATAAACCTGGTTTACTCTAGAGCTGTGTCCTGTGTCTCATTCTCGGCTTTGTGGCCGAAGAATGCCCACCATCGTGCACGGAACATCATCTCTGCAAAATATAATCTCTGCACGACCAGAGCTGAAGCCAGCCTGCAGACATCATTGGCTGTGGCACCTTTTTTTAAATGCTCTCTCTTTGTCACATTCCATCAGGAAAACGGGTTACAGGTAGGATTGCCGGCTCTGGGTTGGGAAATACCTGGAGATTTTGGGAGTGGAGCCGGGGGCAGGGGTAGGGTTTGGCAAGGGGAGGGATCTCAGCAGGGTACAATGCCATAGAATCCATCCTGCAAAGAAGCCATTTTCTCCAGGGGAACTGATCTCTGCCAGCTGGAGATCAACTGTAATAGTGGGAGATATCCAGGTGCCACCTGGAGCTTGGCAACCCTGGTTAAAGCAGAGCCATCCCCCCTGGGATGGAGGCATGTATATATGGCTTCAAATATAACAGCACTAGAGAGAACATAAGAGCCCCACTAGATTAGATCAAATGGTCCACTAGTCCAGCATCCTGCTTCACACAATGGCCAACCCAGATGCCCCTGGAAGGCCTATAAACATAAGACTTCCGTGCCGACATTGATATTCAGACCTTCCCTTTTGCTATCATGCCTAATAGCCAGCGGTGGACCCAGGCCCGTAGCTACATTGGATCATTTTGGGGCCCGGCCCCCCAACTTTCCATCAGGGCCCCCCAACTTACTACCCTGGGCAGGCAGGCAACCAGGCGGGCCCTGGACGAGATGCGCTCGCCAACTGGCCAGTAAGCAGAGTGCCCGTCGGCCCAGCGCAGCCCTCCTCCCTTGCCTCGCCTCACCCCATGGCGTTCCGCTCTCTGGCCCCAGCCAGTCCCTCCCACGCTGGGCAGAGTGGGCGAGCGCCCCGCCTGCCCGGGTGCTGATGGTCAGGACGGGATGGTGAGTGGGCACAGTGGGGTCTGTGGACCCTCTTTCCAGAGTGGGGAGCGGGGCCCCTGGCAGCCGGGTGTCCACACACAGACCAGGCAGCCGCGCTCCTTAGTCCCGGGGCTCCAGAATGACGACTCATGCTACAGGGCCAGGTTTGAGCAAGGGGGCAAGGGAAGGGGAGAGCTGGGCGCAAGGGAACTTTAAAACCCGTCACCCTCCCCTGCAAGCGCACCAGGACTCGGTCGGGCCTGGAAGGCAACTCTTTGGAAGGCCCTGATTCAACCCCTTTTTATTTTAATTTCAGTACCCCCTGAATTATTTAAAGGTCCCCCGATTTAAGAAATCCTGGCTATGGGCCTGGGTGGACCTCTCTCCCATAAATTCATCTGCTCCACTTTTAAAGCTGACTAAACAAGCAGCCCTCGCTACACCCTGGGGTCATGAATTTCAGATGGCGACTCACGGCAGCTCTTGGCACCGGCAGGGTACGCATCAATCTTTGTAAAAGCGCCCGGCTGCACTGAGAGAGCTCCGCAACGGGGAACGGAAAAGATATAGATTTTGTTGCCAAAGATGTCCAGCACGGAGGACACAAGAGGTATCCTTCAACATACCCTGCGTTGATCACTGTTGTGCCTCTTTATTCAATCCTGCATTTATTATTCATGCCGCCGGATCGAGGGAGGCACATTAATACAGAATTATTCTGATGATTCATCCCTCTCTGCTGAAAAATTCAGCGCTTTCCCAAGAAAAACACACGGCCAGGCGCGCGTCGGCACGAAAAAGCACCAGAGACAGAGCTGCCATGCTCTGTCCACCGCCCCCCCAGCTATACCATCTTGTGTCTTTTCACCCACTTTCTTGAGTCGCGCTTTAAAAAAGACTCATTCCAGAGGTATTGGGGTGAAACGTGCAGATGGTACTTTGGGCCAATAGCTCAGGCTGACCTTTCCAGCTGTCCAGGTCTGGCAGGGAATTCTCCATCCCCAAGCCCCAATCTTCCACCCTTGAGAAACTGAGGAGTGGGAGGGGAAAAAAGGCCTCCATAGGGATGCTCAAGGACAGAGGTGCCAAATTCATTTGTTATGAGGGCTGGATCTGACATAAGTGTCATTTTGTCAGGCTGGGCCACGTGTGCCATAAGATGTAACAACAGGTACCGGCGGGATAAACTTAATACAGGACACAGGCAAACCCAATTGACGATATTATTTTTTACTCAACACGCAAATTAAAGCAATTGATTCCTTAGCAGTGAAAGCAATTTCACTGATGCACTCTATTCTTGGTGCTGGGGGGGAGGGCTTCTAGTGCCCTGGCCCCACTGCTGGACCTCCTGATGGCACCTGGTATTTTTGGCCATTGTGTGACAGAGTGTTGGACTGGATGGGCCATTGGCCTGATCCAACATTGGCTTCTCTTATGTTCTTATGTTCTTAAGCAATTGATTTACTGGGGGACCCCCAAATGCTCCAATAAATGTATTTAATCGTATGCAAGACTAGATTTTTCCCACTGAGGAATACCATAAAAGGGGGAGAACCTTTCATTTCCATACATACCAGTTGCTTGCTGGCCAGGTAAGAGACCTGGATGGGCTGGTTCTGGCCCCCGGGCCTTATGTTTGACATCCCTGCTCTAGTAATTTCCCCTGGTCCCTAGGGTCTATTTTTTTTTTGTTCAGTCACACAGTCGGGTCCAACTCTTCGCAACCCCATGGACCACATCGCGCCAGGCCCTCCTGTCTTCTGTTGTGCTCTGGAGTTTGCTCAATTTCATGTTCGTTGCCTCGATAACACTGTCTAACCATCTCATCCTTTGCCATCCCCTTCTTCTTTGACCTTCAATCTTTCCGAGCATCAAGGTCTTCTCCAGTGAGCGCTCCCTTCTCATTTGCTGGGCTAAGTATTTGAGCTTCAGCTTCAGTATCTGGCCTTCCAGGGAACAGTCAGGGTTGATTTCTTTTAGGACTGACTGATTTCATCTCCTTGCAGTCCAAGGGACTCTCAAGAGCCTTCCCTAGCACCCTAATTCAAAAGACTCTATTATTCAGCGCTCGGCCTTCCTTATGGTCCAACTCTCACAGCCGTACATTACTACTGGGAAAACCATTGCTTTGACCATACGGACTTTTGTTGGCAGGGTGATGTCTCTACTTTTTATTATGCTGTCTAGGTTTGCCATCGCTTTCCTCCCAAGGAGCAGGCGTCTTTTAATTTCCTGGCTGCAGTCACCATCTGCAGTGATCTTTATGGGAGATCCCTACAGTGTCACCCATAAATGACACTGCATCCCCCAAAAACGCCACCCTCCCCAGGCACTGCCCCCCTCAAATCTTCTGACATTTGCCTGGGCAATTGGACCTGCAAAGCATTTTTCAGGGGCAAAGAGCAGCCACAGGCTGTAGGGTGATGGAAAGAGCACAGACTGGGAGGAATATTATCAACTGCAACGTGGGAAATTCCTGGAGATTCGGGGTTGGTGCCTGGGAACAGTGAAGTCTGGGGAGGGAGTTCAGCAGTGATGTGATCCCTACCGTACACCATACCCACCATCCAAAGCTGCCATTTCTTTCTGCGGAACTGATCTCTGAATTCTGGAGAGCCAATGCAATTCTGGGAGAACTGCAGGTCCTATCTGAGAGTTAGTAACCTCAGCAGACGGTAAACTGCAGCACATTGATGAACCATTGCCCTGGTGTTGGCAGCTGTCTATGACTTGGTGGAATGCTTTTTTCTTTTTTAAAAAATGCAGGACTAAATGAACTTCAGGCGTGTTCTGTAATGTGCAGCGGGGGGCTGAACAGGCTGTATCACTGCAGGCTGCAGGTAAGTGGTATTGCTTTTACATGGCTCCCTCACTTTGAATATAGCTCAGTTGCATTCTAGCTTGCTTTTTGCTAGGGTTGCTGGGTCCTAAGCTCTCGCCAAGCGGGGGGTGGGAGGGAGCTTTCCAGGACTGCCCCCCCCAAGGCAACATCACTGAGTGGGGGTAACGTCGCTGCATTTAACATCCCCAACGTGATGACATCATGTGGAAGTGATGTCACCACCTTGGGGACATTGTGTGGCAACAATCTGGTATTTTGGGCAAAACTCTATGGCTACCATAGAGTTTTGCCCCAAATACTAGAACGCCGCCATGCGACGTCCCCAGCATGATGATGTCAGTTCTGCCTGATGTCATCAACACTGAGGCATTGCGCCGGGTCAGGGCTTCCCCCTGCTGGCCAGCTGGCAGGCGGCAGACAGGAGTGCACAAAACTGGGGGATCCCCTGCTCCCACCTAGGGGCTGGCAACCCTACTTTTCTCATGCTGTGCATGTTTTTCCCCACTGCCAGGGAATAATTTCTATCAGGGAACTTCCAAAGATGTGATTCTCCTACCTGCAGCCCAAAGTCCACTTTTCTGTCTGCGACTCCATTCTACTGCATGCAGAGACCAGGCCTCAGTCTGAGCCTGAAACTTAGTTCTTAGGGCCAAACCAGAAAAGTCAGTCATCCCTGAGTTTGCCTGGGAGATGAACCGCTGTTTTATAGAGCAAGTGCCCACAAGGGAACTTCTTCTAACTGCATCATGGGGAAAGAATTCTGGTCAAGATCACCATGGTGTGCGGGGAGGAGGGGTTCCTGACTCCCCCTGTGCTGTTTTGCCATCCTGAAATGGTGCTTGGGGTTGTATGGGCAAATAACACCACTTGACATTACTTCAGGTCAGAAAAATGGCATGGGGAGGGAGGCGGGAACAGTGAAAAGAAGCGCACCAGTGTGAACTCATTCTATAGAACAGTAGTGGGTCCCCAAAGGGAACTTGGGGACACCCGTCTTGTCTAGTTTGACCCTCAGACTCTTAAGCAAGGATGCCTGTTCTTATGACTGTAACATACAGTTATGCCGTAATTCGTGAGAGATCTTAATCGTGTATGCTTGCTCTGTTAATTGAACACCCACACTCGCGCACTGCAAAAGATCTGACAGAAAGCAATTAGCGTATGTGAGACTGAAGGCAATCCGTGCCTGTTCTAGCCCATGAACGGAAGCTACTGTTAAGACTGATGTGCAATGGAATAATGAAAAAGCAGAGCTATTTCTCATTGCTCAGATTCTGTTGGGTGGCATCCATGCGGTATGAAAGATAGGCTTGCCAGCCTCCAGGTGGGGCCTGGGGATCTCCCACTTTTACAACTGATCTCCAGCTAACCGAGATCAGCTCCCCTGGAGAAAATGGCTGCTTTGAAGAGTGGACTCTATGGCATTGCACCATGCTGAGGCACCTCCCCTCCCTCCCCTCCCAAACCCTGCCCTCTCCTGGATCCAACCCCAAATTCTCCAAGTATTTTCCAACCCAGACCTGGCAACCCTAAAAGGAGAATGCTTGTCTGCTATAACATGGTTTTCACATAATCACGTGTAAGGCCCTCTACATTACTAAGCAATAATTTTCTAGAGTGATTTGAAATTATCGTCTCTGCTTGTTCCCTGCTGCGGTGCATTTCTTCACTGTTTCTGCACTCCAGACTGGACTTGTTGTTGTTCAGTCGCACAGTCGAGTTCGACTCTTCATGACCCCATGGACCACATGACGCCAGGCCCTCCTGTCTTCTGTCACGCTCCGGAGTTTGCTTAACTTCATATTGGTTTCATCGATAACACTGTCTAACCACCTCATCCTTTGCCGTCCCCCTTCTTCTGTTACCTTCAATCTTTCCCAGCATCAGGGTCTTCTCCAGTGAGTGCTCCCTTCTCATTTGGTGGCCAAAGACTGGACACTTGGGCCTAATTATTTAACATAGCCATGTATAAGAGGAGACTGGCTTTAGTTTTGTCATTTATATTACAGAGACCTGTTTATCTAGATATATTGAACCTGCAAAGAAAAGTAGTATTGAAACATTGCAGAGCTTCTTAGGAGACACAAGGCCTCAAAGAAAAACAGATTCTGCAATACTCCTCAACAGCTGTTTTCAATTAAATAAGAACCAATGTGGTGGAGTGGTTAGGGTGTTGGACATGGATGCCAACATTTAGTTGGGACCTGGGGATCCCCCGTAACTACAGCTCATCTCCAGACTACAAAGATCAGTTCCCCTGGAGAAAATGGATGCTTTGGAGGGTGGAATCCGCGGCATTGTACCCCCCACTGAGATCTCTATCCCCCAGGCTCCACCCACAAATCTCCAGGAGTTCTTCAACCTGGATCTGGCAACCGGTGGCCAGGGGGACCTGGCAACCCTAGTGTTGCACCAGGAACTGGGAGATCAAACTTCAAATCCTTATTCACCCGTGGAACTCACTGAGCGACTCTGGCTAGTTACCGCTTACCAACTGAACAGCGCTGTTGTGAAGTAATGGAGAAGTAGATTATATACAACGCCTCCAGCACACTGGGTGAAGGGCAGGAGAAAAATGTACCAGATGTTGCTGGCAGTCTCACATCAGAGCTGGAGTCATTCGTTCAGAAATAAATGCATAAAAATGTGTGTCTTTGATTACTTAGAAATTAAAATAAATACATACATAGAAATTTTTAAAGCTTAGATCAGCAAGAAAACTTGGTAAGTCCTTTAAGGCATCTATTGATGAAGAGGTGGCCAGGAGGACATGGGGAGGGCACTCTCTTGGTGCTGGGCAACGTTCAACCGAGCTCTTGCTGCTATACAAGAGTGTGGGGGGTGTTAGTGGGGGTCAGCACCTCTCTGCACAATTCTATGCAGGAAATAAATCTGGTGCCAACTGAATTCTTCTTCTTTTTTTTAAAGGAATCAGAGACAATTTTTAAAATACAGGAGCCAACATTTTTGACATCTGGGTGTGTTGTCCAAGAGCAAAAAAAAGAGTATCAGCTAGATTATCCATTGGAGAGTTCTATTCTAACACTAAGAACATAATCGAAGCCAGTGTTGGTTCAGGCCAATGGCTCATCCATCCAGTCCAACACTCTGTCACACAGTGGCCAAAAATTCCAGGTGCCATCAGGAGGTCCAGCAGTGGGGCCAGGACACTAGAAACCCTCCCACTGTTGACCCCCCCCAAGCACCAAGAATACAGAGCATCACTTGCCCCAGACTGAGAGTTCCTATCTATATCTTGTGGCTAAGAGCCACTGATGGACCTCTGCTCCATATGTTTATCTAGTTCCCCCTTGAAGCCGTCCATGCTTGTAGCCGCCACCACCTCCTGTGGCAGTGAATTCCATGTGTTAATCACTGTCTCTAATCCGCATGCAGGAAATCCTTCGCCATTCTTTTCATTCCCTGAGCTACCTTTTCTTGACCTGCTTTCAAGAGACAGTAACTGTCTAAACAGCGAGAGGACTGGATCATTTTCTCCTCACTTCAGGGCTTTAAGGATAATGAAAGCCCAGAAGATTGGGAAAGTTCACCACCCTTCAATTTCTTCTCATTGTTGTGCTCTAGGGATACATTCACATACAATCGCTGAACGAAAAAGTTATTCCTGATGTCTATCGTGTAGGAACACAGACCAATCAAAGTTGGAAGGAACACCCCCCCCCCCGATTATTTGAGCAATTTCCCAAATGCTACGAAAAGTTCACTTTCCAGAGAAGAACCACTTTTCTTTGATTTGATTCCTGGCAACTGGCCCGAGACAGGGGCTCTCAACGACCTCATCAGAAGCCACTCGCTTTACAGACAGCTCGGAGATGGAACATGTTTCCAATATACCATCCCTGTCACTGGAGTTGTTCTTCCGACAGGCGCTGTGACAGGCTTGGCCTAAAAGATAATCCCACTCTATAATGTCATCTTGTCCCTTTTCCAAGCAACAAGGTCAGCTTCTAATTTCAGGATGCCAAACTCACTCATTAGGAGGGTCAGTGGTGATGTAAGTGTAACTTGGGCAGGTCATGAGTACCATAAATTATCAAAATGTAAAGTCAGTGGTTGTTAAGTAGGCAACTCAACAAGAGGCAGTGATTTCAGCAAAGTGGTTCAGTTTTATTTGTAACGGCAACTAGACGATCAGAACACAACGACAAACACACAACAACAAGTGGAGCACAGCTCCCCTTTTTAAATGATCTGGGCTGTCAAAGCCACACCCACAGATAAGTTAAGAACCAATAGGATGACAGAGATAAAGGCCAATCAGGCCTATTCCCTCCATAAACATATTTACAATTGTGATTGGTTGCTTCAAACCATTCCATAGAAACAACCAATAGAAATGTTACAGCTTACAATCCTCTGTATAGAATTAAACTTTACATGGAAAAGAATAGGCTTAGTTACAGTTAAGACATTATAGTGGTGCTCAATGTATCAATACTAATTAAATTAGTATCAGCACGAATTAGTATTTGTAATGCAGGCTGAACACACATGAAACTGCCTTCTCCTGAATCAGACCCTAGGTCCATCAAGGTCAGTATTGTCTACTCAGGGAGGCAGTGACTTTCCATGGCCGCAGGCATGTTCCCTACCACCTGATCCTTTTAGCTAGAGATACGGGGGTTTGAATAGGGTTTCCAGCTCTCGGTTGGGACATTCCTGGAGATTTGGGATGAAGAAGAAGAAGAAGAAGAAGAAGAAGAAGAAGAAGAAGAAGAAGAAGAAGAAGAAGAAGAAGAAGAAGAAGAAGAAGAAGAAGAGGAGATTGGATTTATACCCTGCCGTTCACTACCCAAAGGTGTCTCAGAGCGGCTTACAAACTCCTTTCCCTTCCCTTCCCCACAACAGACACCCTGTGAGGTAAGTGGGGCTGAGAGAGCTCTTGATAGAAACTGCTCTTTTTCAAGAACAGCTCTTATCAGAACTATGGCTTGCCCAGGGTCATCCAGCCAGGTGCAAGTGGAGGAGTGGGGAATCAAACCCGGTTCTCCCAGATTAGACTCCGCGCACTTAACCACTACACCAAGCCTGGGGAGGGGCCTCAGCAGGGTATAACGCCATCGAATCCACCCTCAAAGCAGCCATTTTCTCAAAGGGAATGATTCTCTATCATCTGGAGATCAGTTGTAATTCTGGGAGTTTGCTGGGCCCCACCTGGGGGTTGCCTACCCTAGTACCTGAACCTTGGGTTGCCAACCTCCAGGTGAGTCATATGAAACTTCACATCAAAAAAAGCTCCACAATATCACAGTTCCTCAGTGACTCTTATTATTTCATTTCAGTACAGACCAATACAATACAATAGTTACACAGACAAGTAAAAAACCTGAAGGGAACAATACATCCTCAAGTATGGCTTCACTGTTCTAAGGTGGAGAAAAGGCTTCACAGTTCCAAACTGGAAAAAAACGAACGTCCATGAAGCAAATACATCCAGCCTTTAAGACCTGAGGCAAACACAAAACAATGAACTGCAGTCTACCCACTCTCTCTATATTAACGGGTTTATCGATCCCTTCATCCGGACTGCACGTCAATGGGTTCTCCCAGCGAGTAGTGCCTCCCAAACGGCTTTGTTTTGCAGCGACAGGGACTCCCTCAAGAACAATGTCGTCTTTACAGGCTTAGATGAGAGAATGCCTGCAAAGTGAGGCCGCATGTTCGTCATGAATAAGGACAACAAATAAGGCAGTTTTGAGACCGTTTTGAGAACAGTGAAGCCAGACTTGGGGATGCATGGTTCCCTTCAAGTTCTTTACTTCAAGTTCTGTGTAACGATTGCATTGCATTGGTCTGTACTGAAATGAAATAATAAGAGTTGCTGAGGAATTGTAATACTGTGGAGCTTTTTGATGTTAAGTCTCATATGGTTTAAATTTTTCATCAGTTTCCTTACATTGTTGCCAACCTCCAGGTGGTGGCCGGAGATCTCCTGGGATTACCACTGATCTCCAGGTGACAGAGATCAATTCCCCTGGAGAAAATGGCTGCTTTGGATGATGGACTCTATGGCATTATATCCTGTTGAAGTCCCTCCCCTCAAACCCCACCTTCCTCAGGCTTCGCCCTAAAATCTCCAGGTATTTCCCAAACCATAGATGGCAACCCTAATCGAACCTGGGACTTTTTGCATGCCAAGCAGATGTTCTACCACTGAGCCACAGCCCCTCTCCTAAAGGTTGGTGTTTTCCTGGGCTGTCTGATCCCAGTAAGGTTGCCTCACATGCTGCATGAGTGTTCTTGGCAGATGGTTTGCAGCCCAGGGGCCACATGTTTGACACCTCTGTCTAGTTCATCTACCTTTCCATGCAGCCAGGGGCAGATTCACCATTAAGCAGACTAAGCACGTGCTTAGGGCACCAGGGCCAAAGGGGGCACCACAAAGTTGGGGAAAGGGTGAAAAAATGTAGAAAAATACTTTTCAGATAATGAATATTGGAACTTTGATACATTTAACTTGTGAAATATTAAAATAGATGTTGTATTGCATTTTTGTAGGACTTTATGTAGCCAAAGCTCGGCTTAGTTTGTACAGTGTATTGTGTTATATGAATAAATGTTTGTATTGCTGCAACCTGCATTGTATATCTGGTCAGACAGGTCAACAACTAAAATGGACTGGGTCAGTGTGGAAAGGAGGGGGGCACCAAGATTGGTCAGTGCTGAGGGCACCAGTGAGCCTTCATCCACCCCTGCATGCAGCTATTTGTTTGGTTTCCACTCCAGTGCAACATGCAATGCTGTTGATAGGCCCATCTTACCCCCCTGAGGTGAAGGCCTCAAGAGCAGCTATAAGATAAGAAGAGCTGAAGGAATTATCTCCGAGAGGAGGGAGGATGGAGGGGCCTTCCTACTGATCAGCCCTAAAATACAGCGGACATTCTTCGGCAGTTCCACGTGCAAAAGCAAGAGGTGGTTGAATGCTGCCAAGGTAGGATTTCCAATCTGTGACTCATTTCAGGCACTGCAACAAAACATGGTTTGCGCTAACCATGGTCTAGAATTCAAGCCATGGCTCGAGTCTTCAAACAACTAGAGGAGACATCGTTGGAGTAGCTTGTCTGCTTCCATTTTCTGTTTCCTCAGCATTTACTAGTGTAGCTTCTATTGAGCCATCACAGCTAACAGTTGCTGACGGACCTTTTCTCCTCAAGGAATTTGTTGAATCCTCTTTGAAAGCCATCTAAGTTAGAGGCTTTCACCACATCTCATGGCAGTGAATTCCTTACATTAGTTAGGTCATCGGTGAAAAATTGTTTTGATTTATCCCCTCTTAATATACTGTTCGTCAATTTTATTGTGTGACCCCAAGTTCTAGGGATGTGAAAGGAAGAGGAAAAATCTCTTCATAAACATTTTGGTCCACACTCTGCATAATTTTATGAACCTCTGTCATGCTCTGGCTTTAACTGTCTTTATTCTGTGCTGAAAAGTAGGGTTGCCAGTCTCCAGCTGGGGCCTGGAGATCTCTCGCTTTTACAACTGATCCCCAGCTGACGGAGATCAGCTCTCCTGGAGAAAATGGCTGCTTTGAAGGGTGGACTCTATGGTACAGTATCATGCTGAGGCCCATCCCCTCCCCTGAGATATGGGGAGGCGGTGATGTCAATGATATAACTATATCACTTCTGGGTACAACCAGGAAGTGACAAAGGGTAGTTCCAGGGCCGGCTCCAGGTGTCTGGGCGCCCTAGGCCAGACAGCCTGGGGCGCCCCCACTGGGGATGCCAACCTCCCGGTGGGCCCTGGTGACTGGCGGCGGCGGCGGGGCGCTGGCTTTCCTGGAGGCTCTGCAGCTGTGGGACCCCCAGGGAAGCCAGGGAAGGGGGCGGGGGTCCAGCCTCCGCCCCCTCCCTCCCGGCGCCGGCTTTCTGGGCCCCCCGCGGCTGTGGAACCCCCAGAAAAGCCGGGAAGGGGGTGGGGGGGTCCAGCCTCCGCCCCCTCCCTCCCGATGCCGGCTTTTCTGGGGCCACCGCGGCTGCAGGACCAGCAGAAAAGCCGGGAAGGGGGCGGGAGGGGGCCAGCCTCCACCCCCTCCCTCCCGGCGCCGGCTTTTCTGGGGCCGCGGCGGCTGTGGGACCCCCAGAAAAGCTGGGAAGGAGGCGGGGGGGGGTCCAGCCTCCACCCCCTCCCTCCCGACACCGACTTTTCTGGGGTCCCCGCGGCTGCGGGACCCCAGAAAAGCTGGGAAGGGGGCGGGGGGTCCAGCCTCCGCCCCTCCCTCCCGATGCCGACTTTTCTGGGGGCCCCGCGGCTGCGGGACCCCAGAAAAGCCGGGAAAGAGGGCGGGGGGCAGCCTCCGCCCCCTCCCTCCCGACGCCAGCTTTTCTGGGGCCGCCGCGGCTGCGGGACCCCCAGAAAAGCCGGGAAGGGGGCGGGGGGGTCCAGCCTCCGCCCCTCCCTCCCGACGCTGGCTTTTCTGGGGCTGCGGCGGCTGCGGGACCCCCAGAAAAGCCGGGAAGGGAGCGGGGGGGTCCTGCGGCTGCTGGGAAGGGGGCGGGGGTCTGGCACCGCCGACGGGCACCGGGTTAGGGCGGCGGGGGGCACTTTTCGGGGGGGGAGTGGGGCGCCATTTGGCGCCCCTCAGGCCGGGGCGCTCTAGGCAGGTGCCTAGTTCGCCCTATGGGCGATCCGGCCCTGGGTAGTTCTAGGAATCACTGAAAACTCTATGGTTTTACAGCAAGTTTCCAGCAACTCCTAGAGCAACTCTTTATCACTTCCAAGTTGCACCTAAAAGTGATGTAGCAACAGAGACATCATTATTTTCTTTTATTCTCCCACCACTGCTCAGAGAGTCAGTTGGCAAAGAAGCTTGACAGCAGGAGGCAAGCCTAGTCTAAGTTCTAGTCTAAGACCGTGCTCTCAACATCATTGCACCTGCATGTTTTCATACACCCTGTGGGAGTCACAGTCCCTGCCCTTGCATCATTTACTTAACTGACCAGAACAGCTGACCTTGGGGGAAAACTAATTTCATCTAGAGATGCAAAAGCACCCAGAAGAGCTGCAACTCTACCATCAAAGCTCAGCTCAGCTGCAAAGTCCCTTGGTATCAGCTCAAGCTGGACGGCAGCAAGAAAATCCAAAACTCAACTCACAAATGATCACAGTTCTTGAAAATGGCTCACCTGCCAAATGTTTATGCTGCAAAGTTCATGGCACCTCCTTTGCACAGTCTCTTTCTGACTATCTCTCCTTACATATAATGCTGTTTTGGTCATGGACTCTTCAACATGCTCCCGAATCAGTTGGCTCACTGGTGTGTCACTCAAACAGTCTCTCTACCCACTGTCTGTGTTGCTGGCTGCATGGCCATCATCCCCGCCCACCAAGGCACCACCCAGCACCTTGGCCTCAGTGTGCTTGGAGTTGGTGGCCAGGCAGGATGCTCCAGCAGATGGACACTCATCAGGCTGAGCCTGATCCTGCTGGTGCCACAGTGGACATTGTCGGCCAAGACTGCTGCAGGTACCCGCAGGTACCCCAGGCTGCGACTGAACGGGGGCCGGTGTGCTGCAGGGGCAGAGGGCGGTGGAGGCGGCCCAGAGACTGCTGAACACAGCTGGGCACGAAGCCAGTGGCGGGACCTTCTGTCACCCCTTGACCCCGAGCTCTAGGGAGGGAGGAGAAAGCAGAGGACTGGGGGCCCCCTCTGTCATGTCTTTCTAGGACTCGTTGTATTCCTTCTACAACGGGCTTTGCTCCTAGTTTAGACATATTGTTGGTTTAGTACTGAATTTCTGTCCAGCATATCTGGCTGATAGAATGCTCTCTCTTCTTGTTTTTTGGGGAGGGGGATATGATTCCCAACAACATTTGCCTTATGCAATGTTTATGCTGTGGACGCTGAACAATTCCTGCAGAGCACAGCTTGTGGTATTTCAGTTTTTTAAAAGCATCCATGCTCCTTAGGAGGTTGTCAAGTTATTTGTCAAAGGAAAGGTCTCTGAAATTCTTGAGACACATTTCAGCCTCGGGATATGACAGATGCAGACAGTTTAAGAGTCCAGTGTGATGAGCTCAAAACTCATTACCTATAAAACAAAGAATACCTCTCTTCATCCAAAATGTATGGGGGCAAGCAAACGGGGGCTCCGAAAAGGTACTCATCTGAGGACTAATACTAGTTAGCAATGTTGCCAATGTTCATAGTTACCTGCTTACAAATATTTTCCCCCTCATTCATAATTTTTGGTTGTGTTAAGAACTGAGCTGCTTTTACCACCAAAAGCCAACATAATGAGGTGGGAAGGAACTCCTGGGAGTAACAGATGAAATCTAACTTCTGAACTGTCACCAATAAAGCCAAACTCTCACCAACAAAGCCAAAAAGGAGGGAGTTTGCCTTTCTCTGACCCAGCGATTCCCAACTGTGGTGTCCACCAATGGGCTACCAGGCATCAACTTGCTTCTTTGACAAAGCATCTCCTCCCCAAAGCAAAGAGCCAGTCCTGGAGTTCCTCTGCCTCATTAGAGCTAGAGATGCTTTGGAAGAACCCAAGAGGCACCTTTGTTAATGCAGGGAGTGCCCATTCACAGATTCCTTCCACCTTAGAAGAATTCTTGGCTCGCAATCTTCCAAAATGTAGCAGTTGCCCACAGCAACCCATGGAGGCTATTCTGTGATTGCCTCCTCCATGACAGACAATTTGTAGTGCAGTGTAGTGCTAGTGTTGGACGAGGATCTGAGAGGCTTACATTTGAATCCACATCTTCTATGGAAACATGCTGAGTTACTTTAGGCTTACACAGAAGAGAGCGGAATTGAACCTGGATCTCCCAGCTCCTAGCCTGAAATGCTTTTTGCTTTCACACATGCTAAATAATGCAGTCTCAATCCACTTCAGCGACCGTTTGCAAGTGGATTTTGCCATTTCACACAGTAAAAATCTGCATCCCCCTGGGGGGCAATGGCATGCATACGAGGGAGCCATGGCGCAGCAACCAATGAAGCTTGCTGTTGGACGCAGCTGGGATGTGCATCAGAGGTGCGGCCCCTTCCAGGAGACAAGGAAAAGTGGGAGCCGAGGGGCCAAGGGGAGATGTAGCAGGTGAACAAGGAGGTTAGGTGCCGTCTCTGATATAGCCAAACTCCCCCCATTTCCCCGCTTGGTAACCAGGCCATGAGGCCCAACCCCATTACCAATTGCACAGTCTGCATGAGCGGCAAGCCATTCTGTGCCTGGACAAAGGATGAGGGGTGGGATGCAAGTGGTTGGCCTATCCCCCCCCGCAACTGCCCTCCCCAGGCCACACTGGTGCTTGCATTTGGTCCCCTGGGGAGGGGGGAGCCCATGCTTTCCTGCCTCTCAGCCACTCACCCCCATCCAGCATCCGGCTAGCTCCCCTCCCCGCTCAGCCCCGCAAAATCCGGACAGTATTAAATTGGACCCTCTCTGCTTGCAAGTGGATTTTGCCATTTCACACAGTAAAATCCAGTCACAAAGTGCACTGAAACTGGATTGAAAGTGCGTTATTTAGTGTGTGTGAAAGCACCTCCTGTCTGACAGCCTAGTCCCCTACACCATGCCGGGTCTGCAATTGCTAACTATACATTTGATAGATCCAGGTGGGCAGCCGTATTGGTCTGAAGCAACAGAGCACAGTTAGAGTCCAACGGCACCTTTAAGATCTACAAAGTTTTATTTGAGATATGAGCTTTCATGTTCATGCACACTTCCTTAGATACATTGAAATGGAAGTTAACAGTTCATATATATATATATATATATATATATTTTTTTTTTTTCACTTCACCATCCTATAAGGTAGGTTAGACTAAGGCCGATTTCCCACAAGCTGCTGCTCCGTGCTTGCTCTTCCCTTTGCCCTGATCGTACGTGTCAATTTCACACCATGTGCTGCGCAGCTGCATTTTGCCCCACAGCTTCACCCAACTGCTCCTGGCGTCTACTCAATCCTGTTTTTTGAGGATTGAGTAGAAGAGGAGGAAATCAGGCGAAGCTGTGGAGCAAAATGCGGCCACACAGCACATGGTGTGAAATTGACATGTACGATCCGGGCAAAGGGAAGAGCGAGTGCAGAGCAGCAGCTATGTGGGAAATCGGCCTTGGAGAGAACGGCTGCCAGTGTTCCCTCTAAGCTGTGGAATCTTCTGAGCAAAAATTCTACTTTGTGAGCTACTGGCATTAAAGTTGTGAGCGAGCGATTTGGCTGCTGAATAAATTAGTTTGCTCTGGAGCCATCCTTCCTGAGCTGAGACAAAAATGTGTGCACCGGAGGCTAAAAAACTGTGAGCTAGCTCACACTAACTCAGCTTAGAGGGAACACTGATGGCTGCCCCAGGATTGTCCAGCAGGCTTCCTTGGAAAAATGGGGACTGGGACCTGGGTCTCCCAGGTCCCAGACATGAAGCAGCTAGAAAAGATTCTACAGTGTAAGATGTGTGGCTGGTGACCAGGATCAAGATAATTCATTCCACAGTATCCCCCAGTCTCTGCTACTATGTATGGGTATGAAAGCTGGACAATAAAGAAAGCTGATAGGAAGAAAGTTTATTCCTTTGAAGTGTGGTGTTGGAGGAGGGTTTTATGGATACCGTGGACCTCTGCAAAGACAAATAAGTGGGTTCTAGATCAGATGAAACATAGAGTTGCAAGAATTATAGTTGGCTAACAGGTAGAAAGATAGATAATTAGATATGTATGTATGAGGTATTTTGACAGACACAAAGATGATATGAATACTCTCATGTATGTTTGTTTGTCTTAAAATAATAAAATTATTTTTAAAAACCCCACCGATCTCTCCCTAGAAACTAAAATAACTAAACTGAGGCTCTTGTACTTCGATCACATTGTGAGAAGACTCACTGGAAAAGACAATAAAGCTAGGAAAAGTTGAAGGCAAGAATAAAAGAGGACGACCCAATACGAGAGGGATTGACAGTCAAGGAAGCCACAGCCCTCAGTTTGCAAGATCTGAGCAAGGTTGTTAACTGTTGGACGTTTTGGAGGTCATTAATTCATAGGGTCACCATAAGTCGGAAGCAACTGGATGGCACTGAACACACACACATACACACACACATGCTCCCAGATCGCAGTCCAGCACTCCAGCCACTACACCACGGTGAATCTCACTCCAGGGCAACAACAAGCAGGGCTAGATTAAGATATGCTGAGTGCACTGGATGTGACATCAGTGCATCACTGGCAATGTAGGATGCTCTAGTATTTGGGCAAAAACTCTATGGTAAAAACAGCTTCTACCATAGAGTTTTCCCCCGAATGCCAGAGGGCCCCACATCACCAGTGATGTGATGACATCACCACATTGCCAGCAACGCCGGCCTAGGCCTCTCCTTGCTGCCAGTAAGTTCCACCCACACCAGTTGCCAGGGGGACCTGGCAACCCTAACTCAGCTTGTGCGTAATCCAGCTCTGTAAACAAGCATTTTAGTATTTTTCCTTTTGTCAAACATCGGTGGCTAAACAATTCCCCCATCACTTTCACTGTGATTCACCTCCTTCATGACATCCCCTCTGAAAAGATTAACATGCTTTTAAAAAATAGGGGAAGAGATTATTGCTTTGCATGCCATAAATGTTTAATGCACATCATTTTGTAGTTAAAGGAAAAGGAAAAATAAGTTCAACTGTGGCTTTTGCTTTTCGAAGAAGCAGTGCACTGCCATAAATCATACAGTTTGGAGCACACATTTATGAGACAAAATAATCAAAAAGGCATTTTATGTCAGGTTACACATTATATATAAAACGGGGCATGTGTCTATGAATTTCTCTCACTCATCAACTTCCTCTACTACATACAGCCAGTATCATTAGGTTTACCCAGCTAATAGCTCTCCAAAGCATCGGGCTCGGGCTTGGAATCACTTTTCCCAAGGCTATTTTCAAATCAATAAGCTTTATTCTCTAAATTGCTAGGCACCATTCAAATAAAAAATAAAGAACCCCTTGCCTGCAGATTTACAATTGCGAAATAATAATAATAACAACAAAAAAGCATTAGGAAGAAAAGGCAGGGAAGCAAAAGGAAGAGAAACTAGGTAGAGATGGATCGGTCTTAAGAAGAAGAGCTGGTTTTTATACCCTGCTCTTCACTACCCAAAAGAGTCTCGGGGTGGCTCACAATCTCCTTCCCTTCCTCTCCCCGCAACAGGCACTTTGTGAGGTAGGTGGGGCTGAGAGAGTTCTGGGAGAACTGTGATTGGCCCAAATCTTGAATGTAAAAATGGGCGAAGAGGGTTGAATAAAAGGGCAGCACAGTGGGAAGGAGCTAGAAGGGACACTGATGGGGGAAAGGGAGCGTAATCTTAGGTTTAAGTAGAGGTGGTGGTGGCAACAGGAGTTGGCAGGGCCGGGCAGTTGATGTGGACTCAGAAGGGCCCACTCCCAACCCCTAACTGCCAGGAGCTCTGGAGAAGCACATTTTTTTCCTGTCTCCCCAGCTGGAAATCATGATTATTGCAGATCTGCAGTAATAATAATAATAATAATAATAATAATAATAATAATAATAATAATGATGATGATGATGATGATGATGATGATGATAAAGTAATAAGCAGAGAGCAGCTAGCCCTGCTGGGACGTCACTCTAGGACTTCTGCTGCTCTTAACCTCTATAGTATACTATACAATCAATCCTCCAAAGCTGCCGTTTCCTTCGAAGAAACTGATCTATGTAGTCTGGCGCTATATTGTCCTTCCAGGAGGACTCCAGACCCCAAGCTTGAAGTTTGGTATCCTAGGGTTGCCAGCTCTGTGCTGGGAAATACCTGGAGATATTGGGGGTGGAGCCTGGGGACGGTGGGGTTTGAGGAGGGGAGGGACCTCAGGAGGGTATAATGCCATAGACTCCACCCTCCAAAGCAGCCATTTTCTCCAGGGGAACTGATCTTGGTTGTCTGGAGATCAATTATAATAGTGGGAGATCTCTGGGTACCACCTGGAGGTTGGCAACCCTAGGTATCCCTAAACATGAATGGTGCTCCAGTTCACTAGAGGCAGCTGAAGATGTATTTATTGTGGAAGGCCTCATGGGAAAGTTGGGGTTTTATTCTTCCACTTCAGCTATACTGTTTCTATACTCTGCTATTCCTCAAGTGTGCGGACTCTAATCTGGGAGAACCGGGTTGGATTCCCCACTCCTCCACTTGCAGCTGCTGGATGAACTTCGGCAAGCCATAGTTCTGACAAGAGCTGTCCTTGAAAGGGCAGTTTCTGTCAGAGCTCTTTCAGCCCCACCTACCTCACAGTCTGTTGTGGGGAGGGGAAGGGAAAAGAATTTGTAAGCCGCTCTGAGACTCCAAGCAAAGGGTGGGGTATAAATCCAATCTCTTCTTTTCTTCTTCTTCTTCTTTTACTGATAGGGTTGCCAGATCCCCTGGTTTGGTGGGGATTACCCACTTTTTGGGGGTTCAACCCGCCCTGGCCAGCTGGCTGGTGGGGGAAGCCCCGCCCCCAAGCCCCAACACCCACAGCCACCCCTCTCCCTTCTCCCTTTAAGTGCAGGCAGCCAGGGTGAAATGGCCCCATGTGCCCGATCTCCAAGCGGCAATGCTGCTCAGAGATCGGGCACGTGGGGCCCAACATCATCCCATTGGGGATACCCTGCCCCCGCCGGGAATGCCCTCCCCAAAGTCCCCCACAGGGATGAAGATGGACCTGGCAACCCTGTTTACTGGTTTAATGGGTTTGATAGGTTTTATGGCAATTGGACTGTATTTTATGTTTTATATGTGAATAATTGCCTTGAGCAGTTATTATGCCTGGAAGGGCAGCCCAGAAGACAACTAAATAAAAACCTGACCTCCCAGTTGCAATGCCAATGATTATCGTCAAGTCCATCAGAGAGAAGGGACATAGCAGCCAGGCGTCCTATCATGCTATACTCAGATCCTATTGAGAACTCCTTCCCCAACTACCTTTTAAATTATGTTTTGATATTTACAGGGTTTACTGGTGTTCACAGGATTCGCACTTGGTGTTAAGGCTGCATCAGGCTTTATATGGGCTAAAACAAAGTGTGCATGCTTGGAGTGAATGTCTCAGCAAGACCTTGGCTGAGGAAGGGTTCAATCAAAGTGTGGCTGGCCCCTGTCTTTATAATATCACCATCTGTAAGAAAACCAGTTATTTGCTTGTTTTTGTGGACGATAACTGCCTTTGCTGAAAAGCATGGTAAACTACAGTCAATAATATATATCTTGCCCTTCCAAAAATTCATTGGGTCTAGTTTGAAATCATGGGGCCATATATACTCAAATGGGGGGGAAAATGCTACTTCCATCTTAGTGCAATATTTCTCAAGCTCACAATTAGTCATCAGAGTTGCCATCCCCCGCCTCCATGGAGGTGGGGGTCCCCTGCTACCAGGCCCCACCGCCTTTTGCCAATCAGCTGGCTGGTGAGGGGACTTACCTGGAGAAAGAAGATGGCTCAGGCGACATCACACAGGAAGTGCCATTATCACGCTGGAGACTTCTGGGTGAAGCTCTTGCTATTTGGGCACAAACTCTATAGCAGAAATCATTTTGACCATAGAGTTTTAGCCCAGATACCAGGGCATCGCTGCAAAATCTCAGTGTGATGACATCACTTCCTGTATGACATCACCTGGGCAACTTTCTCTTTCCCCTGGAAAGTCTCCCTTCATCCTCCTGGCAACCTTATTAGTAATACAGATGACAAAACTGCCCCCAGAGATTATGATAATATATTCTGCATCTTAGGTAATGTTAATATGTACAAAGCCTCCTGTGTTATTTCTTTTTAACTCAATCATTTCTCCAAGTTAATAAAACCGTGAATGTAATCCAAAATCTCTTACTGAGACTTTACATAAACACAATCAATTATGGTGGATACTTCTGCAGCTTAGCCATGTAATTAATTCTTCCATATGCATATCAGAAACATGTTCTAGAGAACCTGCAATTTCTACCTGCTTTGTTTACAAGAATGCCCTTGTATGCCTATAAGTGCCACAACCTACCTGATTGGCAGTGAGGGATCGCCAGCATCCCACCAGTCCTTCGGAGGGCTGATGTACATGCACCACAGCTCCCAACTGTATCCATGGGCTGAATTTTCATATCGCTGAACCTCAAAGGTGTCCTGCTTGATGTTGTCAATCGAAGGAAGGATAACCCTTTTTCGGTTCCCCTGGATTCGTGAGAGAACTGGCTCGGCCCTAGAAAAGAGACAGCAAAAGTTAATTTGGAAAAAGAGTCATATAGTAAATTGAAGAGTTCTTACGGGGGCTACTGTAAGCTCTTGGAGGATTGGCTACATAAGGGGTGTGTCGCCTAATATGCAAAGGAGTTCCTGCTACAAAAAGAGCCCTGGTTACTAAATTCCAATGAAGAAATGGAAGATGGCTCCACCTGACTCCAGCAATGAGATAGGGCAGACTTGAGAACCATGTGAAGACATGAATCTGGTCCAACAAGGTAAGCATTGTCTACTCAGACTGTCAATGGCTCTCCAGGGCTTCAGGCAGAGGTATTTCACATCACCTACCAACTGATCCTTTTATAGGGTTGCCAGGTCCCCTCGCCATTGCGGCAGGGGTATTTGGGGGGTGTTCCAGGGATGGGTGGGATGATGCACATGACGTCCCTGAGGTGATGACGTCCTCTAGAAGTGATGTCATCACATTGGTAACATTGCACATGATGCTCTGGTTTTTCAGCAAAACTCTATGGTTTTTTTTGCCTTCAAAACCACAGAGTTTGCCCCAAAACCAGAGTGTCACTGTGCAATGTCCATGGCACGATAATATCACCTAGAAGTGATGTCACTGCATTGGGGTCATCGCACAATGATGTCCTTGTTTGGTGTTGGGGTTTCCCTGCTGGCCAGTGGCAGATCAAAACCCCCGAAAGTGGGAGAACCCCCGCTGAGACCTGGGGGTTGGCAATCCTATCTGTTTAGCTACAAATGCCAGGGATTGAAGAGAGACCTGCTTCATGAGAAGCAGATACTCTGTCACTGAATCACAACCTTTCCCCAGAAGATAGTTTCAGAAGTTAACTGCATGTCACAGGCTGGGCTGGGCTGAGAGGCAGGAGTCAGGTCCAGTCCGGGGGTCGTAGCCAGGAGAGACAGAACAGGAGCCGAGTCGAGAGTCCGAGAGAGTGGTCGTTCAAAGCAGAAAGTCAGGAAGCCAGAAATCCAAACAGGAGTGAGAGACAAGAGCAGGAGCTGAGGGTGGATATGAAGTCAGCACGGGTGTGACTTGTTGCTTCCATGGAGAGCCCACTCCCATGCAGGAGTTATAGAGGTCTCCGGCCATGCTTCCCTGAGCGGCGGTGCTGCTCCTGTTAGTACTCAGGGCTTGGTGCTCGCCTTCCCTGCCAGTGTGCATCTCAGTGGTAGGTTGCTAAGTCCTTGTGGAGCTGCTTCCTCAGGTGGAGGTGAATCTGGTGGGCTTTCCACTTGCACCTGTGCATCATTGGCTGCTGCAGGACCAGGTGTGGGGGTTACTGACTCGGGTGCTGGTGGCAGCAAGCTGTCAACTCCCAAGGTGTCCGAGGAGCCGGATTCCAGCTCTTGTGATGTTGGCGACTCCGGCTGCACCACCAACTCAAGCAGGGGCCTGGCGCCATCGCCGTGGCCTATGACACTGTGTCTGTCTGCAGTATAACAGCTAGATCAGAGTCTAGAAGCGCCTTAGAGACCAACGAGAGTTCTGAGAGTCAAAGATCTCTTTATCATCACTGGAGTGAAGTGGAGCCATCTGCGGTATCTGATGAATGGAGTTCTGAGTCTCGAAAACTCATACCCTGAAAATCTTGTTGTCATCTAAGGAGCTACTGGACTTGAATAGAAGAAGAGAAGAACAGGTTGGATTTATATCCCGCCCTTCACTACCCAAAGGAGTCTCAGAGTGGCTTACAAACTCCTTTCCCTTCCCCTCCCCACAACAGACACCCTGTGAGTTAGGTGGGGCTGAGAGAGCTCTGACAGAAACTGCTCTTTTTCAAGAACAGCTGTGCCAGAACTATGGCTTGCCCAAAGTCATCCAGCAGGTGCAAGTGGAGTGGGGAATCAAACCCGGTTCTCCCAGATTAGAGTTCGCGCACTTAACCACTACACCAATTGAGCAGCACTCCCCCCATTAAGCAAGTGATCAGATGGGAACAGGCTTGGGAGGATTATTGACTTCTGATTTGTTTGCATAAAGAAGTCCCAGTGATACTTCATCACCAGAGAAATCATATGACGAAGAAAGTAAAACACACTGTGGAGTGTCCAAAGCACTTCACATCCAGGATGTTACTGTAATCCTATCAAGGTTGGTTGGCATGATTATCTCCATATTGCAGATGGGGAACTGAGAAAAAGTGGGTTGCCGAAGGCCACAAAGCAAGTTCAAGTTTTAGACACAAGAATTTCAATGGACCTCTTAGCAAATGTGCTCTGCTGGCTACATGGGCTACACAATCCCAAAGAGACACAGTTTAAGCAATGTATGAAACCACATGCCACTGTGAGAAAAAGCTGGCTTTTCACCCTCAGATGTCTAAAGTTATTCTGAGATTACCCATATATAGCTTTATTCATCTCTGCAGAAACACAGGGAATTCTTCTTGCAGCAGTTATCCAAGACTTATTCCCAGTTTTCGAAACAAAGCGTGTGAAAGCGTTTGAATATAAACCAAGCATTTGCAGTCAGCTCAGGCGCATGGTGTACCGCTTCCTGAATTCTGATGCTTCTCTTACAAACATAAAAAAGTACTCAGAAGGATCAACTCAAGCATTTCTCCTGCCCCTGTACAAGACTTAGGGTAGTTAAGCAAAGATGCTTCCAAAATGCTGATCATCCAAATTCTCCCCAGGGTTTCATGTGACCTGACCTCCTTCCCCTCAAGTGAAACCACTGCATTAAGAAACATCCATTGTTCTTCTTTGTGTTTCCAAATTTTGTGCAGAGTTTGGGTGAATGCATATTTTGACACACTTATCAGTTCCTCCTGTTTGTTTCCCTCTCTATGTTATCACTGCACAAAAGCAAACCTTGATGTAGAAGCATACAGTTACATCACTATTCCTGGCTAGGCAGGATATAAATTGAAAGTAATAAATAAATAAATATTCTTTTTGTGTGGTTTTTTTACCAGCGCATAGGATCACACCTGCAAATAAAAAGAACAGTACAAACAAAAAGTAATTGAGACAATTGTACAACCATATTGTCGTGGTTTTTTGTTTTAATATTATGAGGTGTGTATGTCAGGCGGGTGGTGGTGCAACCAGAACGAAGAAACTGAGATCGATAAACTGCACATATTCCCATTCCAGATTTAATTTTAAAAAATCCTCCTGGTTAGAAGATGAATTAAGGAGAGGTAGAATGAAGCACAGAGAGAAATTACTGAAACAATAAAAGAACGTAATGTAGAAAATCTGTTCATCCTTACAGACAGTTTTGATCTTCTTGAGCACTAATATGGATTCAGCTCACGTCTTGTTCACCAGTCACAGACAGGAAGCCAATTGTTTGATGATAACTTTGACAGTTAGTCTGTTTATGGATATTCTGCAGGTAGCTTTGCTGCATTACTTCCCAGCCTAGCAATACAATGCAACCGGCTTTTCATGCATGCGTGTTCTCAATCAAGTTCTTCTACCCCCAGCATCCCTGCTGTGTAACAAATTAAATATATCATTGATAAATACATGCAATGTTTGAATAATATCCTATCCTTTGGTGTTAATCTATTGACACTAATAGCTGCCAACTGATTTCAATCAGCATCAACTTTGCACATGGCACAGTTTTGCAAAAAACCCAGTGCAAACCTCTTCGACAAGCTTCATGGTTGTTCAACAAGACCCAGACAGACCGGGTGCTCAACGCACACCTGATCAGCATCTTTGAACATGGTATGTTCATCTATCAAACAGGTTTGTGGCAAAATCCACAGCATCCCTAAGTACTAGCTGGGCATGTGTGACTACATCGAGCTATTGAACAGCAATAATGTGCATTATGCTGATGTGGGGGGCAAGGTTCTCAAGTGATCATTGAAGTGCTTTAAAAATATGTGCACGATTTTGATCTAGGAACAGAGTAAGTAGCTTAGCTTGGGGCTACTCAGAGCCTATTGGAAGGAGGCCATCTGCTGAGGTTTGTGGTTTGTACTGCATCTCTGTGGCAGTATCATCTTCTAAATTGACCAAAGTTGAACAGGCAAGCACGTTAGAGATTTATTACGTTTCTAGCTTGCCTTCCTTCCCAGGAGCTCATCCAGGCACAGTCTGACCCAGCCCTGCTGTATCAGATGCTTTCTGACCATCTCCTTGGTTGGCATCATACATGAAGAAAGGTGACTGGTTAAATAAAGGACCTATTTCTCTAGGCCAAGTAGCTGGGATTAAAACAGTGGGGAAACATGCCAGGCTTTCAAACGGAATTTTCACGTAAATTGTTAGGGATTCGGCTCAAAAAGATGGGCTCAAAAATCTAGTAGCAATTGAGGGCTGCTTTGCATATGGCACTGCAGCCAAACCATCTTCACCATCATCTAAAGCCCTGATCTCTGTGTCCCTTCTTGTAGAGGTGATGTGGGTGGCAACCACAGACAGGGCATTTCCACTGGTGGCACCTTAGCTCTGGGATGCCATCCTTAGTAAGGCTCACTTGGGGCCTACCTTACTTTCCTTTAGGTGCCAAATGAAATCATTCCTTTTTATCCAGGCTGGTCACCAGGCATTTCATCTCTTTTAGCTAAATTATCTCCTGAATCTGGCTTGAGGATTCATTTATCTCTAGACCAGGGGTGGCCAAACTGCAGCTCGGGAGCCACATGCGGCTCTTTCACACATATTGTGTGGCTCCCGGCAGGGCAGCTGGGGAAGCCAACAGGAGACATCCTTTTTCTCCCTCCCTCCCATCTATTTGCTTTCTTTGTTTCTCTCTCTCTTTTTCTTTCCACCTCTTTTATTCTTTCTTTCCACCTCCCTCTCTCTTTCTCTCTCCCTTAGACAAATAAATATCATTGGACAAATAAATATCATTATCAATATCTGTTTTTACCCCTTTTGTTTGTCTTTTTGGCAATCTCGTTTAATGTTAATAAAAAGCAAATGTGCATATTTTTAAAAATAAAAACGTGTGTGTGATATTTGTTTATGTTTTGCAACTCTCAAACATCTGACGTTTATTCTATGTGGTTCTTACATTGAGCAAGTTTGGCTACCCCTGCTCTAGACACCACAGGAGGTGGTGGCAGCTACAAGCATGGACAGTTTCAAGATGGAATTAGATAAACATATGGAGCAGAAGTCCATCTGTGGCTATTAGGGTATAGATGGGAATTCTCAGTCTGGGGCAGGTGATGCACTCTATTCTTGGTGCTGGAGGGGGCAGCAGTGGGAGGGCTTCTAGTGTCCTGGCCCCTCTGCTGGACCTTCTGATGGCACGTGGTATATTTGGTCGCTGTGTGACAGAATGTTGGACTAGATGGGCCATTGGCCTGATTCAACTGATTAACATTGGCTTCTTATGTTCTTATGTTCTTAGACCATTTTAGGTTGCTTGATGTGTGTTTTATGCCAGCTGTATGCTGTGGCTTTCGCTTGTTTGGAATGGCTGCATTTTACAACCATTGTTTTATTGTTTTAGTCATAAGCCACCTTGAGCAGGTCTCTGGAGAGGTGGCATGTACATTTTCCCAGTAAATAAGTAAGTAAACAGGGAACTACAGCCATTCCTGTCTGGGTAACAGGGGAACTTGTACTATCCCCCCAACACAAGAGGGGCCCTACTGGATCAGAGCAAAGGTTCAGCTAGCCTAGCATCCTGTTTCCAGCAGTGGCAGCCAGATGAGTCTGGGAAGCCTACAAGCAAGGCATGAAACGTGTACTATAAGGTAGATTACTTCTAATCATGGTGGTCCCATTAATAATTGTCACATTTCAGTCAATTATCAGTGACTAAGAAGAAAAGACCAAAAAGTCTTTCTGGATCAGACAAGTGTAGCCAGATACTTCTGGGAAGGCAGAGCATGGGAGCAACAGCTTGCCAGAAATTGTTGTTCAGACGTACTTACATACATGCAAATAGGCATGATGCTGCCAATGTTTTAAAATCCCAGGATTCATTCAAGGAGTTCCTGGCAGCGTGCATTGTTCTCTACTCCCCATTTTAGCCTTACAACAACCCTGTGAAGCAGGTGTGGGTGAGAATGATTGCCAGATCTCCAAAGTCCTACTCCAATATTCTAATCACCACACTGGCTCTGGCTCATGATTGTATCATACTTGGCACGCGTCCCTGCATGTATGGACATTCACAGTGGGCACCATACAAATCTTCCCAGTAGCACATCCCCAAAAGATTTTACTCATTTTGTTACTGAAAGCTAGGAGTGTGCGTGGGGAAAAATTATGTTATAGTTTTGGATCCAGGATTTGTGGAGGACACATTTACTGTTATTCCTGACTGTCAAGTAGGACAGTACTGGTCCGGGATTCAAATTCAAGGTGTTTCCGCCCCAGGTTCCAGAATTTTGGGAACATTATTTTCAGTAGATAATGGCAACAAATTTACACAGAATATAGTCCTCCCTCTAATCTAAAGAGCCCTTAGGTGTTAAGCAGGATGGACAATGGGGTTCGATTTTACAGACCCCTAAATTAGGTGTCCCTTTGCACACTCTCACCTGTTAGTGGGAAATGGTGGCAGCCAAGGAGGAGACTATCAACATTTTTTAAAAAAAATCCTGGCTGATTCTAGTTTCTTTATATATAGTGACTGACTGATACATTTTTTAACCTTTCTGCTGAATACTCTGCATTTGCCACCCTTCCTTGCTGTGGTCCACTGTCTCCTTTCACAAAGTAATGAACCCTTCCTTTTTAGACCCATCCATCACTGGAGTCTTTGAAAATCATTTGAATTGTTTAAAAAATAGACCCTGTGTGTGAGTGTGTGATTGCATGTGACAAATCAGTCATCCAATTGGAATGAGATACATGTCTTCACATTGGACATTCACTGTAGGGGTACCTTGATTACTACTACTGTTTAAGAAGTTCATGGCGGGTGGGGTTTCTCATTCACTGAAAATGTCATCCAGCTCAGAGCAGCAGCTGTGGTGGTCCCTAATAATTCTATATTTGGGACTTGTTTCCAATGGTGATTGGCTGGGAGTTCTCCAGATCCCTTGCAAGGATCCGACTGGAAAGGAGAAATACTGTTGACTGGGAAGGCAGGAGAATCAAAGAAAAACAAGATGCTCACTGCTGCTGAAGACAGAAAACGAACACAAAAAACAACACAGATTATTTTTTTTTGGGGGGGGAGAGTATTTTGTAATGCTAAGAATTCTGTATTTGTGTTTACTGTTCCAGAAATCATGGTGACAGTCTGAAATAGTGATTTTCATATATATTTTTGGCTAGGGAATTTTGGGATGCACACCTCTACCGAAAGCAGTTAAAGCTGCAAATATTGCAGGAGTAAACAGTGAATCCCTTCTCCATAGCATCAGAGAAGCTTTCTTTCAAGCATCTGAGTTCAGTAAATTATAGTCTTTCCATTGCCTGAATAAAACCTCATCCTGAAAAGCAAAGGAATTGGCTGATAACAGCATTTAGGTAGGCATACAGGTGCGGGCCTTGAAAGCACGCTTTGGGAATCCATCCTCCAGCTTGAGCATTCAAAAGAAATCTCTGATAACTGCATGTGCGCACCTACCTCCCCCTACACACACTTCCCTCTCCTTCCGAAACCCATTTTATAGGCACATACTTATTTTACTCTGGGGTGCTTTTGCGCCTTCCTTCTCATCAAGAGACACAATGAAAAGTGCATTAGCCTCTCACGTCATGTTTCCCAAGCAGCAAGACGGCCTTTTCAAGGGGGGAAAAAGAGTTCCCTTTCATCACAGAGTTAAAAACAGAATACCGTTCTTTCCAAGCCTGACATAAAACCAGCAAGTCATCCTTGTAAAAGAGTTTTTCATTCCTTCTTAGCGGAGAGGGAGCTGAGCTAGAACTATCTGCAAATATCCAGTGCTCCTTTCAGTTCTCCTTCGAGAAATCCTTTCCTCGTTCCAGTTATTGCCATTCTGCCATGAGGCACACCTGGGGGTCCTCAGATCACTCATTCCTTACTTTCCCTAAACTGCTTGGAAGAAGGGAAGGATACAAACTGGACAGACGGACAGAGCCTATTTCAGGTTAACCTACTTTACAGGGTTGTTGTGAGAATAAGTAAGCAGATAAGAAAGCTATGTGCATACTATTCTGAGCTCTTTAGAGGGAAGGCAGGATAAAAATGTACTTGTAGTTCAAATAAGGGATCTCAACAATATTGTGATCCACAACCAAATCTGCACGATTCATTATCACACCACTCTGAACATCGCGTGCCTGCCTGCCTGCCTGCCTGCCTGCCTGCCTTCCTTCCTTCCTTCCTTCCTTCCTTCCTTCCTTCCTTCCTCCCTCCCTCCCTCCCTCCCTCCTTCCTAACATAAGAACATAAGAGAAGAAAATGTTGAATCAGGCCAATGGCCCATCCAGTCCAACACTCTGTCACACAGCGGCCAAAAATACCAGGTGCCATCAGGAGGTCCAGCAGTGGGGCCAGGACACTAGAAGCCCTCCCACTGTTGATCCCCCCAAGCACCAAGAATACAGAGCATCACTTGCCCCAGAGTCCCTATCTATACCTTGTGTCCAGGGCTCTTTTCGCAGCAGGGACTCCTTTGCATATTAGGCGACACACCCTTATGTAGCCAATCCTCCAAGAGCTTACAGAGCTCTTCTTACGGGGGCTACTGCAAGCTCTTGGAGGATTGGCTACATCAGGGTGTGTGTCACCTAATATGCAAAGGACTCCTGCTACAAAAAGAGCCCTGCTTGAGTCTATACCTTCCTTCCCTTCCTTCTCTAGCTGGCCTCAGGGTGGCATACTAAGGTGGACCTTTGGCTTGCCCTAGCAAGGGGTCCTTTTATGATCTTACTGACTAGCAGAGTTACGAGTGGAACTTCCCTGTACAGAAGCTGGGGGTGCACAGCAGAGGAGGGTCGCTGCCTTCCAGCCCTGCCTGAGAGTTTCCTGAAGGCTACCATAGGATCTGAGCTATGCGAATAAGGAGAAAGAAGAATAGAAACTAGGTAAATATATTATTTAACATTCAATAGTCTTGGGAAAGAGAAACTGAAAGACCACCTCCTGTCACACTGTTCAGCTTGCTGGTTAAGTTCTTTGCTCTCAAGCCCTGCTCTCTATGCCCCACTCTTGCAAGGGTGAGACAGGTGATGACTAGAGGCAGAGGTTTTTCAGTAGTGGCACCTCATCTTTGGAATGCCCTCTCACCGGTGCTTACCTGGCACTTTCCATAGTGTCTTGTAGGCACCAGGTCAAAATATTTAACTAAGAGGATTAAATCTTTTTTAGCTGTTTTGTGGTCTGCTTCTGGTCCGGTTTTTTCGGGATTTTTTTTTGGTTGTCTTTATGTTCCTGCCTTGTTTTTAATGTTTAGATAGCTGGCTGAACAGATAGATATATGATGCTTTTATGACAACCAGGACACTGGAAAGGCAGCATATAAATTCCCGAAATCAGTGATACTCAGTGGCTCAGAAGTCAGCCACCTGTGGCTCTACTGAGCACCATTTTCCAATGCAACACCTATTCCGCCTCATGTATACATGTGTGTATTTGTGTGTATAATTTTGATATCATATATTATTGCTTATGGGGGTTCAGTGGGCTGGTGCATACAGTAGTCATGTAGCTCTTTTGATTACCACTGACCTGAAAGAATGAATGAATTGATGCTAACAGTCAGGGCCGGCTCCAGGTGTCTGGGCGCCCTAGGCAGGACAGTCTGGGGCGTCCCCCACTGGGGATGCCAACCTCCCGGTGGGGCCTGGAGACCAGGGGGTAGAGGCGGAGCGCTGGCTTTCCTGGAGGCTCCACAGCTGCGGGGCCCCCAGAAAGCCAGGGAAGGGGGCGGGATCTAGCCGCCGCCCCTCCCTCCCAGCGCTGGCTTTCCTGGGGGCTCCACGGCTGTGGGGTCCTCGGGAAAGCTGGGAAGGGGGCGGGGGTCTAGCCGCCGCCCCCTCCCTCCCAGCGCCGGTTTTCCCGGGGGCTCCATGGCTGTGGGGTCCCCGGGAAAGCCAGGAAGGGGGTGGGGGGGCCTAGCCGCCGCCCCTCCTTCCCAGAGCCGACTTTCCTGGGGGCTCCGTGGCTGCAGGGTCCCCGGAAAAGCCGGGAAGGGGGGGGTGGGGGTCTAGCGGCGGCGGCAGTGGGCGCCCGGTTAGGGTGGCGGGGGGCACTTTTTGGGGGGAGTGGGGCACCATTTGGCGCCCCTGAGGCTGGCGGTGCCCTAGGTGAGCGCCTAGTTCGCCCAATGGGCGATCCGGCCCTGCTAACAGTTATAGGCTGCGGTCACACGTGCTAAATAATCCACTTTCAATGCACTTTCCAACTGGATTTTTACTGTAGGCCATTTCCACAGTGTCATTTTTGTCACTCATTTGTCCCTGTTGCTTCAGGGTTCCCCCCCCCCATGTGTTTTGCTCTCTAGTAGTCCCAGAGGGAGCGAAACACATGTGGAAAAAGGGGGGAGGGGAATCCAAAGCAATAGGGACAAAAGACTGACAAAAATGGCAGTGTGAACTGGCAAAATCCAGTTGGAAAGTGCACTGAAAGTGGACTGAAAGTGGATTATTTAGCATGTATGACCGCAGCCCTAGAGGCACAAAGTACAGTGCTGAGAAAGAGTGCCAGAACCAAGAAGAACAGAGCGATCTTGGTGTCTCCCAGAGGTTTATTGTAGGCAACCCTGGACAGTGAGGAATGGTGAGATACAGATGTTTTAAAGGGAAAGGGATCTAGGTGTTATGGTTGATCACAAGCTAAACACGAGCCCGCAGTGTGATGTGGCTGTGAAGAAAGCTAATGCAATCTTAGGATGCATTAAAAGAAGCATTGTGTCCAGATCACGGGAGGTGGTAGTTCCACTCTATTCTGCTATGGTCAGGCCTCACCTGGAGTACTGTGTCCAGTTTTGGGCACCACATTTTGGGAAGGATGTTGACAACCTTGAGCGTGTCCAGAAGAAGGCAACCAGGATGGTGAGAGGGTTGGAATCCAAGTCTTATGAGGAAAGGCTGAAAGAGTTGGGTATGTTTAGCCTGGGAAAGAGAAGGCTTAGAGGGGACATGATTGCAGTCTTCAAATATTTGAAGGGCTGTCATGTAGAAGGTGGAGCAAATCTATTCTCTTTTGCTCTGGATTGCAAGACTAGATCTAATGGGTGGAAATTACAAGGGAGACATTACCAGCTAAATATCAGGAGAAACTTCCTAACTGTAAGAGTGGTTGAGCAGTGGAACAGGCTGCCTCGGGAGGTGGTGGATGCTCCTTCACTGGGTGTTTTCAAGCAGAGACTGGACAACCATCTTTCGGGTATGTTGTAGGTATGTAGAGCTATCTTTCGGCTATGGTCCTGCAGAGTGCAGGGGGTTGGACTAGATGACCTGCAAGGTCCCTTCCAATTCTAACGTTCTATTATTCTATTCAATGCTTCTAACAAACAAACAAACAAACAAACAAACAAACAAACAAACAAACAAACATTGATTCCTGATTCCTCCATGCACAAAATCTCCCTAGCATAAAATGCATTGGGTAACCTTGAGCCAGCTGTTCTCTCTGAACCTAAACCGCATCCCATGGCTGTTATGATGATAAAATGGAAGAAAGGAGAATGGTACCATAGTCCACTTTGTGTCCCGCAAATCTATCTAAATAAATGTTTGTCTGAGGTGGAGGAATCAATGGAGAAAATTCTTGTGGATGTCTAAAAGCAGAATGAGACAAAAATCTAGTTCCACCCTCTGAGCAGGGTAAAATTTCATTCCCCCCACCCCCCCTTGCAATCAACACCAGAAATAAGTACTTGCCAGGTTTGAGTAACTGAAGAATAAAATGGGAGTTTTAAAATTCTCCTGGGGACATGATAACAGCTTAGCTATTTTTTTCCAGTGATTTTGAAAGAGGGATTTTTCGGGTGGGAGTTCGGGGTGTAAACCACACGGGGCTCAAGACACAAAGGAGGACAAAACCAGCAAAGGGCAAGGGAAAAGCCTAATCTTTTTTACCCCCTCTTGGGATTCTTCAATTCAGATTGTTATCAGCTGCATCTAAAGCCAGCCTAGGCATGTATGGAGGTGAACCTGTGTCTGAGAGTAATAAAATAAGGCGCTTTTGGATTACCCTGACCTGGATATCCTGGGCCAGCCCGATCTTGTCGGGTCTCAGACACTTAAGCAGGGTCAACCCTAGATAGCGTTTGGATAGGAGACCTCCAAATATTTGGATGGGAGCTGCGGTGGCTCAAGTGGTTAAGACGCTGAACTGCAGGCTGTGGAAGGTCAGTAGTTCAAGACCCGAGAGTGCTGCATGACGGAGTGAGCTCCCATCTCTAGTTCCAGCTCCTGCCAATCTAGCAGTTCGAAAGCAAGAAATTGCAAGTAGATAAATAGGTACCACTTCGGTGGGAAGGTAACAGTGTCCTGTGTGCCTTGGTGCTTAGTCATGCCGGCCACATGATCATGGGAATGCCTTTGGACAGTGCTGGCTCTTTGGCTTTGAAACGGAGATGAGCACCACAACCCTGGAGTCGGATTTGACTGGCTTTCAAGCAAGGGAACCTTTAACTTTACCTTATCTGGATGGGAGACAAGGGTTGTGATGTGGAGGCAGGCAATGGCAAAGCATCTCTGTCCATCTCTTGCCTTGAAAATCCTATGGGGTTGCCATAAGTCAGCTGTGACATGATGGCATGCGTGCGCATGCGCGCGCACACACATGCTTTTGGATTTCCTTAGTGTGCTCTTAATAAACCTTACTTCTGTTTTCAAGGACCTACTGCCTGGCTCTCTCTCTCTCTGCCTCCCTCCCTCACAGAGAGGGGCGGGGACTTCCCCACTTTTGCAGGCTGCCGCTGGCCAGCTGGCCGGTGGGAGGAAATTCTCCCCACCCCCCAATGCGTGCGTGATGCGCTGATGCCACCCGGAAGTGATGTCAGCGCTTTGGTGATGTCAGGGATGACACTCTGCTTTTGGGCAAAACTCTATGGTTTGAGACTGTTTTCACCATAGAGTTTTGCCCCAAATGCAGAGCATCAGAGTATTGATTACTCTGTTTTACCCTGTTTTTACTTGGTTTTTATGTATTCGGCACATGGTGCCCCTGTTTGTTAGCCGCCCTGAGCCCATTCGTGGGGAGGGCAGGGTAGAAATCTAAATAAATAAATAAATAAATAAATAAATAAATAAATAAATTCTGGATGATGTCAGCGCATCATGCAACTTCCCCGCCCACCCCAGGAAATCCCCCCAAGCCCCCTCGCTGACACGACAAAGGGACCTGGCATCCCTACTCCCTTCACCTTAGATAGGGTTGCCCCCAGCAGCTTTTATTACTTACTGTTTTACTTTGAATGAAACTTATCCCACCCTCTCCAGATGCCTGCTTGCAGTGGCTAACGAGAAGGGGGGACCCTAATAAATAATACATGCTTAATAGTAACGCATCACTAAAACAACGCAGTGCGACTAAAAGTACTTCCCAACAATAAAACCATCCCAATCTACACTTATAAAAGCCAGCAAGTCAATAAAAGCAGCAGCATAAAACAGTCACAGGAACATAAAAACACCCATAAAGAGCATTATGCAACCTGTCAGGGGTTACAGCTTAAAGATGGAATAAAATGTTAGTAAAAAGCCTGGGTGAATGGAAATGGTTTAGCCTGACACCTAAATGCTTATAGGGGAGTGCACTGGTTGATCCACACAGGATATATATCTGCTGCCTGGCAAAGATAAAAGTAGTTCTTATCAGGTTACTTTACTTGCAATTGCAGTGAAGAAAGTTCGAGCCAGGTTTGCGGGGAAACAAGAGGCCTCAAAATGCTGGTTTTTAAAAAATGTGATACCTCTAATATGACTCACATATATTCTGCATATTTATTAATGAGTTTATTAATGAAACTTTTAAGTTTCACCAGCAATTTTTTGCAATGGTCTTTAGCTATAGCAATAAAGTTGGTTGATTGGAAGCTATTAGAGGAGGCACCAGGACCTGCAGGAATATGGCCCTTTCTTGAATATACCTTGGTTCCTGAGCACATCCTGTTCTTTTGTTCTGCATTCCCTCCTGCTTTCACTTGCATTTTGTGTTGGGGCTTTCTCTTGTTTCCGCATTTGTTTTACAGGCATCTGCATTCAGACCTCTTCCAGCACACTGTTGCCCCGCAGTTACCAAAACTCCTTTTGCAGAGATTCTTTGTTCTTATATGCTCAGGCAAACTTTTAAAAAGCCAGAGAGAGCATAAGAAGGAATCAGTAAATATAAAGGACTAGGGGATTCCCTGCTCCCAGTTATGTCAGTCTTGCATGCATGGGCCTGGGTTTCCCCCTTCCTTCCCTTTCTTTTTTCAGAATCACAGAGGGAGTGAGGGGTTGGGTCCACAGCTAAAAGCTTTGAAAGATGTTTGCTTTTCTCTTCATGTGATGTTTCCATATTAATCAGGCAAAAAATGCGGGTTTTGCTTGTAGTCGCCGAATGCATACAGAATACAAATAAACAGACCGGAGGGGGGAAAAACAGTGCAGACGGAATGTGTGCAACCGCAAAGCCAACCCTTAAGGCTTTACTCCTCGGATTCTCTGGAGCAAGCTGTCAGTGCAGAAAGGGCCTATGTTAAGGGTTTTGGCTCAGTGGTAGAGCATCTGCTTTGCACACAGAACATCACTTGCTGAGCCCTCAGCATCGCCAAGGTAAAAGATCAGCTAGTAGATGATGTGGAGGACCTTAACTGAGACCCTGGAGAGCCACTACCAATCAGAATAGACAACACTACCCTTGATGGACCAATGGCCTGATTCAGGATAAGGAAGCGTCATGTGTTCATTTAGATTCAAGCCCAGTAGCTTCTCAAGCCCACACCGAGATTTTCAGAGTATGAGCTTTTGAGAGTCATCAGACATGTGTAGGAATGGAGATCTCAGAGTCTTTATATCCCAGTCAAAAGGTGGGTGTTGTAAAGGACGCTTACAAAGGATGCAAAGGCACAATGCAGACTGCAATCAACTTGCAGAACAAAGTTAGAGTCCAGTGGCGCCTTTAAGACCAACGAAGTTTTATTGAAGGTATGAGCTTTCATGTGCACGCATACTTCCTCAGATACAGTGAAATGGAAGATAACCTTTTAAACTTACAGACAGAGGCTGAACAGTTATTGTAGTTTGAACTCCCCACAGTTTTCTGTTAACTAACTAATACTGGCTAATTTAAAATGAAATCTTAGTACTGTACCTACCAGCCTGCTGTGAACTCCACGTGTGCGTCAAAGAAGCCGGTGATTTGACCGGAGGCAACTTTCCAGCCTTCAATGCGAGCACGGATTAGGCCTTCCCTTTTCTGGTTGCGCACTACCTTCACAAGGCCAGGGTATCGCTTGTTGACATACTCCTCTAGGGGTGCCTTCAGTTCCTCTGCAAGAAGAAACCCCAAATGCTGAATAGATAAGTCATTTTGTGGGTCACTTGACTTCCAGCATTCATGTAGCCCATCGAGTCCCATCAGCAGGTCACTTATAATTAGAAGTTTGCAAAGGGTTAACTTTGTGACCTCCCTTTCAAATGAGGTCCCCCACTTACATGACCCTCACTCCAGTGAAGATTTGTTATATTTTCCCAGAATGTTGTGTATGCATGCTTTGCTACAATTCATGTCATTATACAAGTGCATTGATGTGAATATAATCATGTAAATATGATAACTATCTATACGGTGCTAGAAGGACATGTCTCCATCAGTAAAACGGTGCACAAAACCAAACTATTTGTATGATGCTAAAAGGACATGTCTCCATCAGTAAAACGCTGCACAAAAACAAACTATTTGTACGGTGCTAGAAGGACATGTCTCCATCAGTAAAACGCTGCACAGAAACAAACTATTTGTATGATGCAAGAAGGACATGTCTCCATCAGTAAAATGCTGCACAAAAACAAACTATTTGTATGATGCTAGAAGGACATGTCTCCATCAGTAAAATGCTGCACAAAAACAAACTATTTGTATGATGCAAGAAGGACATGTCTCCATCAGTAAAACGCTGCACAAAAACAAACTCAATGTGACTCTCATGTACAAGATCTCTGTTTTTACCAGATTTAAAAGCCAATGCTCATGTAATGCATATAAGTAACTGAACAGAAACAAATATGCAATTAACTGAAAGCTATGAGAGCCAGTTTGGTGTAGTGGTTTGGAGCATGAACTCTAATCTGGGAGAACCGGATTTGATTCCCCACTTTTCCACATGCAGCTGCTGGTGTGACCTTGGGTCAGTCACAAGTTCTTTCAAAGCTGTTCTCTCAAGAACAGTTCTCCAGAGAGCTCTCTCAGCCCCACCTACCTCACTGCGTGTCTACTGTGGGGAGGGGAAGGGAAAGTAGATTGTAAGCTACTCCGAGACTCCTTCAGGTAGTGAAGAGTGGGGTATAAATCCAATCTCCTCCTCCTCCTCCTCTTCCTCCTCCTCCTCCTTCTATCATGCCTCAATCCTGTAATGTGTGAACTGGGCAATGCATGGATTTTCCATGTGGGTATGGCTTATTTTCACAGGAATAGAAGCTTTACTTGTATGGAAAAATGCACGTGTTGCCCAATTCACATATCATGGGATCTTGCTATCAGGTGCATCCTGATATGTGGGCTCCTCATATGTGTAAGGAGCTGCGGTGGCTCAAGTGGTTAAGACGCTGAACTGCAGGCTGTGGAAGGTCAGTAGTTCAGCAGTTCGAGACCCGTGAGTGCCGCATGACGGAGTGAGCTCCCGTCTCTAGTTCCAGCTCCTGCCAACCTAGCAGTTCGAAAGCAAGAAATTGCAAGTAGATAAATAGGTACCACTTCGGTGGGAAGGTAACAGCGTTCCGTGCGCCTTGGTGTTTAGTCATGCCGGCCACATGACCACGGAAACGTCTTCAGACAGCGCTGGCTCTTTGGCTTTGAAACGGAGATGAGCACCGCAACCCTAGAGCCGGATTCAACTGGCTTTCGAGCAAGGGAACCTTTACCTTTACCTTTACATATGTGTAACTGGCAGGCTCCCACAAAATATGAATTACCAGCCACTTTCTTCCTCCTCAAGCCACAAGCCTTGCATTTCTGAACAGTCATAGAGAATAACCTTCCAGGATGACTCTCTAAACCTGGGGTGTCAAACATGCAGCCCAGGGGCCGGATCAGCCCCCCGGAGGGCTTCCATCAGGCCCGCAGTGGAACTGGCTGTCTTCTGCTTCTTCTTCCAGTTCTGCTGCTGCTGCGTCATCGTAGGTCTGCAGCTTACAGATGCACACCTGAACAGCAGACTCAAGATTGTAACAGCCAGGGCTATTTTTGGGCAGGAACGCGCAGGAACAGAGTTCCGGCTGGCTCCCGAGTTGGCCACGCCCAGCAGGAACTCATTAGCATAACAGGCCACACCCAACATCAGGAACTCGTTAGGATTGGCTACATGAGGGGTGTGTGGCCTAACATGCAAAGGAGTCCCTGCTACAAAAAAGCCCTGGGTTTTGACAACAAACAAGGTAAGCAGAATAAGAAGCAAAAGGTGGATGTGGCTGGATGACCACACTTCCGGTAAAGTGGGGTGTGTGGCCTAATATGCTAATGAGTTTCTGCTGTTGGGTGTGGCCTATTATGCTAATGAGTTCCTGCTGGACTTTTTCTACAAAAAGAGACCTGGCGACAGCACAGACATTTTGATGCAATAATTCAGAGCAAGAGGTGTCAGTTATCAGACACTTGTTAAATAAACAAAATATTGCAAGAGTGCTAATGTTTTAAGCATGTTTTTTAAGTTTAAAAAACCCACCTTGGTGTCTGTGTCCTTTATAAAGTTTATAGCTCCGCTACCTGGACTTACATTTTATGACACACATGTCCCGGCCCAACAAGGTCTCAAAACAAATGAGTTCCACGCCCCTGCTCTAAATCAAGGATCTTGTTCTCACCAGGGCCTCTCTTTTCTGTGAATTACTCTTTCCAGCTTTCTCCCATCTCACCGTCCAACCTGGGTTGATGCAAAATGGTCATTTTTTTTTTTTGCTGCCTCTGAACCAAATCAAAAAGTCAACAAAACCGCAATTACCATCAGCCCCAGCAATCCAAGGCCGCCAAGAGCGTGGACCGCACTCAGAACACTGCTGGTTCGAAAAGGTGAATAAATCAGCAATCCCAGCATGGCGTGCTCAGCTCGAGATAAACCGGACACGGCCAGCACAGCAGGTTGCACTGTGCGAGCGTGCAGTTTGTGAGGACCGCAACACCGCCAGTGAAAAGGACCGCGGGGGGGGGATCCAAAGACTGGTCTTCCTTATGACAACTGACTAGCCGAGTGTATCACAGCCACGGCACTCCGTAAAAATATTCTGGACTGTAATACATATAGAGACGGAAATTTTTTGAAATGTACTCTTAGGAAAGAACCTGAACTGTTTCTTTTAGGTCTCAAGTTAGAAGAAATAAGTATGACTAAAAGAACATTGATATGGTATATGTTAACGACTGCTAGAATGATTTATGCTCAACATTGGAAAAATGAAAAGATTCCTGACTTATGGGATTGGCTGAGAAAACTGCTGTTCATGGCAGAAATGGACAAATGGACAAGAAAGCTTAATAACATAGATGAAGAAACCTTTTTGGCAGATTGAAGCAATTTCAGAGAATATATACAGAAGTATTGGGAAATGAAGGACAGTGTTTTCAGTTTGGGTAACTACTAATGGTGCAACAATTGTTACAGTTAATGGGTGTTTATAATAGTTACTAATATTTAGGTAGGTGTTACCTGTAGACTTAGTACAAGGATTTAACTGGTATTATATGATGCTTGAATGGTGGAAGCAATGCTGGGACCCACTCGGGGGGAAGAGGAGTTTTTGAGAAAAAGGATATGAGATTTATGATGTGGACCAAGTTGTGAAACTTTGTGTATCCTAATAAAAGTTGTTTTTTTAAAAACAACAACCACGGCACTCTAAAGCCCTCCATTGTGGCTAGGGATGCCAGGCTGATGGAAGCACACATTTCCATTCAATGATTACAAAGGATGGTGCTAATTTGAGAGACGCAGTAAATCAAAAGAGGGTTTTGTTCAGGGTACTTAACATTCTTTCCATTCCCTAGGCGTTCCTATATACTTTAATCACAGTTTCTCGTCTCGTCCCGCCCCCCCTTCCTTGACAGCCGCTGTCCCCATTAGAAACAACAACAACAAAAAAAACAACCCAGATTTTCTGGTTGACATTCGACAACTGGGGAATCGGGTTCCCAGGTGGTTTTCGTTCTTTTAAAAAATATATAAACTGGAAAGATGACAAACATCCTTGGATTTCTAGAAGAAAACGAGGGGGGACCCCACTCTACGACCGCCAAAGTTGAGAGAGACTTCCTGGCAAGCAGCCCATTTGCTTTACAGCCACCCGCCCACCTGTATCAGATGAATCCTTGAAACGCGACTCCCCTACGCCAGGGACTAATCTCATCAGTGTGGGCTGGTTGCGACAAAGAAGGGAAGGTTTCATCACCCAGGAGAACAGCTGACTATCGCTCTGGATTTTTCTTCCCCTTGTTGTGGCTGCTGGCTATCAGTTCCTTTGTTCAGTTAATGGCCCAGGATATGTCCTCAAGGGGAGTGAATTGTTAGGAGGTCCCCTGGTAGTACTCCTTGGAGCTTGGAGAAGATGTCTTCTCTAGCCAAGGGGAGGAGGCGGTGTCTAGGTGTGTATGAGAGAAAACAGAGAAGCAAAGAGTGATGAGATCTTTCTCTCTCTCTCTCTCTCTCTCTCTCTCTGTAACTGAGGTGGGATAGTGGATAGCAATGCTCCCTCTAAGCTATAGAGTCTTGTGAGCAAAAATTCAACTTTGTGAGCTACTGGCATCAAAGTTGTGAGCAAGCGATTTGGCTGCTGCATAAATTAGTTTGCTCTGGAGCCATCCTCCCTGAGCTAAGACAAAGAAATCTGTGAGCCGGAGGCTAAAAAACTGTGAGCTGGCTCACACTAACTCAGCTTAGAGGGAACACTGGTGGATAGATGGCCTATTCAGAAGTGCTTCTTTGCCTCCTCCATTGGTCTGTTCTGCATTTCTCGATCAAGCAGATATTACAAGAAAGCCATAAATCTTCAGGGTGCTCTCTTACCTAGAGAGACTCAAGCCAGGGAATCCAACCCCTGAAACTTCTTGCCGTTCAGAGAAAGAGGGGAGTATGTAATGGTATTAGATAATCCATCCCACTCCAGATGTATTGCTTAGAGTGTTGCACTAAATCTTGGGAGACCCAGGTTCTGATCCCCAATCTGCCATGAAGCTTATTACATGACCTTGGGCCAGTCATTCTCAGCTTAGGAGAAAATGCAGGGGATGAATCACATCTATTGCTTTGTTGACCACATTAATACCAGTACTGTCTCTCCAATCACATTCTAATATCTCTTATCTCCCCCAATCTTAGAGTTGTCAGTCTCCAGGGCTACTTTTGAGCAGGAATGCACAGGAATGGAGTTCCGGTTGGCTCCCAAGTTGGCCACGTCCAGCAGGAACTCATTAGCATAATAGGCCACACCCAGCAGCAAAAACTCATCAGGATTGGCTACATTATGGGTGTGTGTGGCCTAACATGCAAAGGAGTTCCTGCTACAAAAAAAGCCCTGGGTTTTGACAACAAACAAGGTAAACAGAATGAGAAGCAAAAGGTGGCTGTGGCTGGATGACAGCACTTCTGGTATCATGGGAGTGTGGCCTAATATGCTAATGAGTTCCTGATGTTGGGTGTGGCCTATTACGCTAATGAGTTCCTGCTGGGCTTTTTCTACCAAAAAAGCCCTGCCAGTCTCCATGTAATGGTTGGAGATCTCTGGGGAATAGAGATCAGTTCCCTTGGTCTCTGGGCAATAGAGATCAGTTCTCTTGGAGAAAATGGCTACTTTCAAAGGTGGGCAACGTTATGTACTGAGCTCAGATAGTACCAGAGAACAGACCTAGCTTGAACTCCTGAACAATAGACCACTAGGATCCTGAAGGGAACCTATTGAGTGAGAGTTAGCATGTAAATAGCCTATCACTGGGAGTGGGTGTGTCTTGGGTGTGGTGTGTTGCACACATTTAAGCAAGGCACGGGTCCCGCTAGAGTGTCTTTAGAGTAACTGAAATCACTTAATAAATATGAGCGGATCACGGAACGCATCTGGAACCCAGTATATTTCTGGCAGTATGGCATTATACCCTGCAGACGTCCCTCCCCTCCCCAGATCCCACTCTTCAGGCTCCACCCCCCAAATATCCAGGAATTTCCCAACCCAGACCTGGCAACCCTTCTGTCTAGAAGAGGCTAAAGGAGACGTCCTTCTAAACAGCAGATGAGACAGAGAAGATTCCACTGACTCCCATAGAGAGACGTTTTTGCAACAGAAAGCAAGGACGGGGCTAGCCTCAGAATTTTGCTGGGATGCTAGAAGAATTAGGGATCGTTTCTCTTTCCAAAGACCACCGGCAATGTTTATGAAATCAATCGGCTGCAGAGAAGGATGGCAACAAGAACTGCTGCTTGGTAGAAAAAAAAAATGCAGAACGGAGAAAGGAAGACACAGTGAACAGCAAAGCCAAACCTCTTGGGTGCAGTCAAATAAAACAAGCTCACTATTCCCACTTCATGTGTGCATTCGTCCAAGTGCAAATCAACTCTTATTTACTGGCACACATCAGTCCCTGTAGGTATCTCTCCCCCCCCCGGCTTTCTTTTATGATGAAGTGGAAAGGAAGGGCCCCCATGGACACACCCACCACCACATCAAAACGGCTGCACTGCACATGTACGTAAGTGTTTTCTGTTATTCTATGTTGGCCACACATCCCTTCTGAGAAACGTCAAGGAGGCCTAGATTAGAGTTGTGATACTCTCATAGGGAAGCGGTTCAGCTTCCCATTTTGTTCCCAACAGAAGGCCATTCAGTAATTCTCCATGGCCTATGTTTAGGCAATGGGCTCAGTATCTGTTTTTAAATTTATCAGATCTTCCTGGAAACGTAGATAAAACAGGGTAATATACAGGGAATGAATATCCTTATAAAATGAACAGTGAAGTAACGTGGGTTCAAAAAGATGACCCAGGAAACTACAAGCTGGTCAGTCTGACTTCTGTTGCTGGGAAGATATTAGAGCAGATTTTAAAGGGATTGATCTGTAAGCATCTAAAGGACCACTTAGTGATCCAGGGAAGTCAGCATGGTCCCCAATAGATCTTGTCAGACCAACCTGGTTTCCTTCTTTGATTGTATGACGAGCCTACTGGATCGTGGGAACTCTGTTGATGTGATTTACCTGGATTTCAGTAAAAGCTTTTGATAAGGTTCCCCATGACATTCTAATGGGCAAACTGGAAGACTGTGGACTATAGGACAGTTGGGTGGATAGGGAACTGGTTAGAGGACGGCACCCAAAGAGTGGTGGTCAATGGCGCTTCATCAGATTGGAGGGAGGTGTCCAGTGGGGTGCCACAGGGCTCGGTTTTGGGCCTGGTACTTTTCAATATTTTTATCAATTATCTGGATGAAGGGGTAGAAGGGCTACTCATTAAATTTGCAGATGATACCAAATTGGGAGGAGTAGCAAACACCCAAGAAAATAGAGTTAAAATTCAACAGGATCTGAATACTCTGCAGAAGTGGGCAGTTGCAAACGGGATGCAATTCAACAAAGATAAATGCACAGTATTACATCTGGGCCACAAAAAATGTCAAGCACAAATACTGGATGGGGGACATGTTTCTGGGGAGTAGCGTATGTGAAAGAGATCTTGGGGTAAGAGTGGACTGTAAACTAAGTATGAGCAGTCACTGTGATGTGGTGGCAAAAAAGGCAAATTCAGTCTTGGGTTGTATTAGAAGGGCCATAGCATCAAAATTGCAGGAGGTCATAGCCCCTCTGTCTACTGCCATGGTCAGGCCGCACCTGGAGTACTGTGTGCAGTTCTGGAGGCCTCACTTCTAAAAGGATGTGGGCAAAATCGAGAGGGTGCAGAAGAGAGTGACGAGGATGATCAAGGGTCTGGAGACTGAGTCCTATGAGGAAAGGCTGAGGGACTTGGGAACGTTTAGTTTGGAGAAGAGGAGATTGAGTTGGGACATGATTGCTCTCTTGAAATATCTGAAAAGCTGTCATTTGGAGGAGGGCAAGGAGCTGTTCCAATTGACAGCGGAGGATAGGACCTGAAGCAATGGGTTTAAATTACATGCAGAAAGGTATCGGCTGGATATTAGGAAAAACTTTTTCACGGTCAGAGTGGTTCAAAGGTGGAATCAGCTGCCTAGGGGGGTGGCGAGCTCCCCTTCACTGACAACTTTCAAGAAGAGGCTGGACAAATATTTGTCAGAGATACTTTAGGCTGGTCCTGCATTGGGCAGGGAGTTGGACTAGATGGTCTGTATGACCCCTTCCAGCTCTATGATTCTATGAATCTATAACTCTTTTATGTATCCACTCTTTGGTGGTAGTGGGAAGTGCTGTCGCAGTCGAGTTATGGCAACACAAAGTGACAGATGGAAAGAAACTCTCTTTTTGTTACACTACAAAAGAAATTAATGGCTGAGGGAAACCCAAGACAAGCTGCTGATAGGTATCTGCTGATCTCTGGCTTTGATAACCTTTTACCTTGTGAGACATGAGAAGGAGAGGGATGTTGGGTGACTTTTCATCCTCACTCTTCAGAGGATATTAAAACTTTCCTTCAGAGATCCAAGGCCAAGATTGGTTGAGGTTTCCTGGTTGCCATGGATGTCAAAAATGCAAGATAAGAATTCTGGATGAAAATAAACTCCTGTAGGTTTGGAGAGAAGGCTCAGAACACCCAGAGAAAGGGGTGTGTGGATAGAACACTTTTAGCTATGTTCAATAGGACCATTTTCTTCCTGCATATATGTGCTGGTATTTTACATTTAATAACTGAAACATCCCTCCTTTGATCCCACACTTTATTTAAACAAGTTTTTGTTACTGAACAGTTCTCCTTCTAGCGATAGGGCTTAGAAGTTACCACTGAGAAGTCAGCATGGTGTGGTGATTAAAGTGCTGGACTAGGATCTGAGGAATCGAGGTTCAAATCCCCACTCATGCTCTGGAAGCCTGCTGGGTGACTCTGGGCCATTCGCATAATCTCAGATTAGCTTGCCTCACAGGGTTGTTGTGAGGATAAAATGGAGCAGAGGAGAATGATTGTAAGCCGCCTTGGGTCCCCATTGGAAGAGGAGGGCAGGAAAGTAGAAGAAGAAGAAGAGGAGATTGGATTTATACCCCACCCATCACTACCCAAAGGAGTCTCAGAGCTGCTTACGATCTCTTTTCCCTTCCCCTCCCCACAACAGACACCCTGTGAGGTCGGTGGGGCTGAGAGAGCTCTTGACAGAAACTGCTGTCTTTCAAGGACAGCTCTTGTCAGAACTACGGCTTGCCCAAAGTCATCCAGCAGGTACAAGTGGAGGAGTGGGGAATCAAACCCGGTCCTCCCAGATTAGAGTCTGCGCACTTAACCACTACACCAAACTGGCTCCCAAATAAAAGAAATGAATAAGGATGTGTATTTTCTTTAACTGGGCCTTCGGTGTCTTGTGGTCTGTATCCCCAACCTCCCAAAGGGCACGGTTAAAACGTCAGACCAGGACTGGGGAGACTCATATTAAAAGTCCCACTGCATTGTGAAGTTTACTGAGTGACTTTGGGCCAGTCACTGTTACCAGGTCCAGCCTATTCTGCAGGGTAGTTTCAACATTTTCTTTTTTTTAAAAAAGAGGAGGAATGATAGGGTTGCCAACCTCCAGGTGGCAGCAGGAGACCTCCCAGAATTACAGCCAATCTCCAGAGTGCATAGATGTCCTATTTATCCATTATTTATTTATTTTAAACATTTATTCCACTTTTCTCGGAGAAAATGTCTGCTTTGGAAGGTGGACTGTACGGCATTATAGAAGAACAAGAGAAGAAGAGATTGGTTTTATACCCCGCCCTTTCACTACCCAAAGGAGTCTCAGAGTGGCTTACAATCTCCTTTCCCTTCCCCTCCCCACAACAGACACCCTGTGACGTCAGTGGGGCTGAGAGAGCTTTGACAGAAACCGCTCTTTTTCAAGAACAGCTGTGCCAGAACTATGGCTTGCCCAAGGTTATCCAGCAGGTGCAAGTGAAGGAGTGGGGAATCAAACCCGGTTCTCCCAGATTAGAATCCGCACACTTAACCACTACACTACACTATACCTTACTTAGGTCCCTCCTCTCCCCAAATCCCACTCTCTTAGGCTCCACCCTCAATTCTCCAGGTATTTCTGAACCCAGAGTTGATGGGCCCTAAGGAATGATGCAAGCCATCTCATGCTGTTTAGGAGAGGGGCGGGATATGAACATAATGCCCCATGCACCATCACTGGAAGCACTTTTCACCCAACCAAGCTCTGATACTGGGACCATGTCAGACTGATTGCTGGGTGGGGAGAGGAGGAGGTGGAGGAGGAGGAGGAGAAGAAGAAGAAGAAGAAGAAGAAGAAGAAGAAGAAGAAGAAGAAGAAGAAGAAGAAGAAGAAGAAGAAGAAGAAGAAGAAGAAGAAGAGTTGGACTTATACCCTGCCTTTCAGTACCCGAAGGAGTCTCCGAGCGGCTTACAATTGCCTTCCCTTCCTCTCCCACAACAGACCCTGGGACCAATTTCGCACATATTACTTACCCCTGTTTACTGGTGGGGCAGTTTTCCCCCCAACCATTTAAACTGATTTCTCATTAGAGCTCTTGGCACGTGGCTGTTTTTAATGTGCCCCCAGAGTTTGATTTCTTTGGTGAGGTTTCCTGTGGCTTCCTGCATCCTCCCTCCTCCCATTCCCCTGTCTTCACCCTCTTAATCCCTTCCCTTCCCCTCCCCTTCCCCCTCCCACTTTTTCTCCACGCAGCAACAGGAAACTTCTTGGAAATCAAGGATTGAGCTGAGCCGGAGCAGAACGGAGGAAGCTGCGGGTCAAAAGGCGGCTGCGAGACAAATGGTGTGAAATTGACCAGAACAAGTGGAGGAAAAGGAGGAGCGAGCCCGGGACAAAGGCTAGTGTGAAATTGGTGCCTGTGCGATAGGTGGGGCTGAGAGAGCTCTGAGAGAACTGCTCCTGAGAGAACAGCTCTGAAGGCACCTGTAACTGACCCAAGGTCACACCAGCAGCTGCATGTGGAAAACTGGGAGATCAAACCCGGTTCTCCCAGATTCGAGTCTGTGCGTCTGACCACTGCAACCAAAAGGAGAGGAGGACTCGAGTCCCCTCACCTGAGCACTTCTACTGAAGTAACCCCCCCCCACATTTCCCCCTCTTCCCCATCACCCACGTTCGCCATGAACGAGCATGACACATGCACAACAAAGAGGGTTACCCTAGCTCACTGAGTCTGGCCTGGAGCGCTTCAACGCTCAAACGAAGCAAGAAGCCCATGACCTACACATGTCTTTGAAAAGCCGGTACTCTCTCCTGCTTTTGTCTGGCGACGATCAACAAGCACTGCGGTTGTTGACGTGAGCGATGAAAAGACAATAACGAGCGTCTTCAATCACAGCTAATATTGTTACATGGAGGGGGAAAGTACATACAGCCCTGCGCCTTAATGAGTTGAGGTCGGTGTCTGAAGTATCTTTTTAACAAATCCTTGAGGGCTTTCCTGTCTACGACAGAAGGCTTTTTGCCAAATGGGGGAAAGAAGACTCTGTAATATTCATGGGGAAAGCATTACTTTCTCCAGCAAGATGGGAGCGACTTCGGCAAGAGATTCAAACATACGCCGGGATTGCAAGCGACACTTGGAGATTGCTTGCTGTAGGCAATCTAACAAAACTAGGGATGCTAATGGATTTTGAATGGGGAGGTCATATTGCAATCCCTTCCTGGGTTTGGGAAAGCTATTCAGATCTGGGGGCCTGACTCAAATGTAACTTTGTGTTCTGGGTCATCTGGAGAAGGCCACAAGTTAATGGGAAGAACTAATCTCCCATCTCCTGCAGTTGTTCCAACTGCACTTCTAACGGCAGCTGACCTACATAGAACAATTGCTGCACTTCTCTTTCCCTCCTAGTGTTTTGTCAAGAAATAAACCCAACTGGACTGGCCATCCATCTCACTCACTGGCCTTGCCAGTTTGGGGTAGCGCAGACTCTAATCTGGGAGAACCGGGTTTAATTCCCCACTCTTCCACATGCAGCTGCTGGTGTGACCTTGGGTCAGTTACAAGTTCTTTCAGAGCTGTTTTCCTATGAGCAGTTCTGTCAGAGCTCTCTCAGCCCCACCTACCTCACAAGGTATCTGTTGTGGGGAGGGGAAGGGGAAGGAGATTGTAAGCCACTCTGAGACTCCTTCGGGTAGTGAAGGGCAGGGTATAAATCCAATCTCTTCTCTTAGTAAAGGTAAAAGTTTCCTTGCTCGAAAGCCAGTCGGATCCGACTCTAGGGTTGCGGTGCTCATCTCCGTTTCAAAGCCGAAGAGCCAGCGCTGTCCGAAGACGTTTCTGTGGTCATGTGGCCGGCATGACTAAACACCAGGACGCACGGAACGCTGTTACCTTCCCACCAAAGTGGTACCTATTTATCTACTTGCAATTTCTTGCTTTCGAACTGCTAGGTTGGCAGGAGCTGGAACCAGAGACGGGAGCTCACTCCGTCATGCAGCACTCTCGGGTCTCGAACTGCTGATCTACTGACCTTCCACAGCCTGCAGTTCAGCGTCTTAACCACTTGAGCCACCGCAGTCCATAATCTCTTCTCTATGGACCCCTTTTTGGGACTCTCTTTGACTTCCTTTTTCCTAGCAAGATTTTCAGGTCAGATCTGTCAAGAATTTATGCTTGCCTAAAGTTCCCCATAAAGCACGGTCGTTTCAAGTCTTGTACATACACTGGTTCACAGTCTGGTTAGACCAAAATGAGTGATGATAGAATTTCCACAAATAAGGCGTTCAAAATTCCACCTTGCTGCCATCACCCTGGCCATTTTCTCTAGCACCAAGTGCCCCACACAATCAGATTGCTACGGCTTGCAATTTTAAATGTATTTTAAGTACATTTGCATGCGTGCAGTCTGATAGGTGCATGTGGGTGCGTGGGTGGAATTTACGGTTTCTCTGGGCTTATGCGTTCTGAGCCTAAGTTGTCAGCAACGTTCTTTTGAAGGCCACTGACATCTGGGAAATGTCTTGCAAACAACTTGGAGGTAGTCCGAGACATCAATGAGGGCTACATTTGCCAATAATGGGGCTTGCTGTGCAAACATCCCCTGGCGACAATACTCATTTTAATTACAAGTTTGGCTCCTTTGCTCTGAAAACACATATTCTGTTTGTTCTTCCCTTTGAATTATTATGCGTGGGAGCTAATTTTAAGTTTTGTCTTATTCGCTGTGGTGTTCGAAAATCTTGCTAAGACTTGTGCTGGTCTATTAATAAAGACTTTGACATATTCTGTTTGCAACTGATAAAAAGACGCCTTTCAAGTGAATGGCCCACTTTAATGCCCATGCAGTTGGCATTCAGTTCCTCAGACCAGGCAGCACAGGGGAGGCAGCCACTGTTGACACATACTTGGAACCGAGTTAGCTTAACCCTTTGCTCAGTTTTAGTGAGACTGTCTCTCCCGGTTGCTGGAATTGCCTTGAGGTCCTTTAAATGCCAACCTGATTTATAGAACAGCGGTCCATTTGCAGTTCAGCAAACTTATCATACTCCTGGAAGCACCATACAACAGAATCTCTCTGGGGAACCTCCTGCTGGGAATCTGAAGCTGTACTGCAAGAGCAGGCGCTAAAACATTGGTCCCAAGACGCAGTTGGAAAGTGCATGATATCAGTAGCTAAGCAGGTCTTGGTTTGGTCGATGCCTGGAAGAGAGACTGCCAGGGAACCTCATTAATGCTTCCTTGGGCCTATCATGCACAGGTGTTTTTCCTTGCTTTCACCGTGCATGTCTGTTGGGCTTTCTTTGTCATTCTGCATTGATTTTCCACCCTTCAGTGTGTTGCTTCCTGGTCACTGTTTCCCTGGGTTCTCTGAGAGTGCTTTTGTGCTGATTTGCCCCTTGTTTTGCTTCCAAGCTGGAGGTAATTGGAGGAAGAGTGCAATCTGCACAGGACAGGCTTTAAAAAACTGCCAAGATCATGATCAGGGTGAAGGATCAAATTAGAGAATCACAAAGAGAAAACTATGCAAATTTGCAACAAAGGTTTTCCCCCCTTGCCTTCCTTTCTGTTTCCTTTTGTTGGAACTAAGGCTAAAATGCATATCCAAAACCTGAACCACGAGGTTTTAAATGGAATGTGCTTGCTAGATGCTACTGTGCAGCTGCAATAGGGCAACTGTGTAAATTTTTAAAAAAACTTTGGATGCCACCCCCCAATTTAGAAAATTGTTCCCCCTGATTTAGAAAAGTGCAGTTTTTTACTTGTAGCTGCAGAATAAATACCCCAGAGGAAAAAGAATGGTGTGTAAGGTGGGCACCGAGTCCAAAGTCAACATTAAAGCCTTACTGCTCTGAAAATCTGCTGTAAGATGTGTTTGCATAATGGGCCTTGTTTATTCATTTCACTTATCTCCCCCTTTCATGACAATTGGGGCCCAAGGCAGCTTATAAAGATAGTGTAGGTTAGGCTGAAAGAGTATGACTGCTCCAAGGTCATCCAGCAAACTTCCAGGACAGAGTGGGGATTCCAGCCTGCGTCTCCCAAATACTAGACACTCTGATCACTACATCCCCCCCCCGCCCCACAGGGCTCTCTTCACAATGAGTTCCATGATTTAAAAAAAAGGTGAGATACCAATGTCATAAATACATAAATCCAGTAAATGATGTTCCAGTTCAGAATTCTTTGAAAAACCCTTCAAATCATTTGCAGAGAAAGATCATAATCAGAGGCCAGACGTAATCCAAGTGGGTTCATTCATGATTCATCCCTGATGTTACCCTAGAGATCTCCAACCTAGGAATTCCTGAGGACAGGAAGTGCGTGTCACCACAAGATGGAGGCCACACTGAGAAGAAGAAGAAGAAGAAGAAGAAGAAGAAGAAGAAGAAGAAGAAGAAGAAGAAGAAGAAGAAGAAGAAGAAGAAGAAGAGGAGGAGGAGGAGGAGGAGGAGGAGTAGGAGTAGGAGGAGGAGATTGGATTTATACCACATCCTTCACTCGGAGCCTCAGAGAGGCTTACAAAATCCTTTCCCTTCCCCTCCCCACAACAGACACCCTGTGAGGTAGGTGGGGCTGAGAGAGCTCTGACAGAAATGACTCTTTTTCATGAACAGCTCTGACAGAACTATGGCTTACCCAAGGTCATCCAGCAGCTGCAAGTGGAAGAATGGGGAATCAAACCCATTCAAGAGCCAACTCCAGTTAGCTTCCAAGATCTGATGAGATCAAGACAGCTTGGGACCTCCAGGTCAGAGTGTATAGCCCCCAGCTGGATTCTATCTCTGACAACACTACAGTGTATGGCGCAGTGTATTGGTAACAGGAACTTTGAAAAAGAATGTGCTGTATATATACAAGTTAAAAATAAAAATTGTACTGAGATGTATAGGAGACTAATAGGTAATGCTTTTTGGTGCCCATATTCAAGGTTGCTTGCAAATCTTGGAGCCCGAAAACCATTGTCAAATTTACCAGCAGCAACCAACAAAAATGCAATTATATGGCAATCAAGAGTTTCAGGTACTTAACAAGCCATCTTGGAGGCATCACTGGATTTTGCTTTGGAGCAAAACACTTAACCACTACACCAAACTGGTGTACAACACAAACTGTTTGCTGTACAGTGATGGGTCCGATCTCACAGTGCCAAGAGAGGTTGCAAAGCCCCTCACCTCCTACTTCGGTGAAGTGGAGGAGAATCAGAACCAGTTCTTTACTTTGGGAAACAAGATGCTTTGTCAAAGCAGCAAATGGGCACCAGGAAGTCCATCAGCGGTGCCGGTTTGGGGAATCAGGGCACTGTCTCATTTCTAGCGGCTCACTATGATGGAGATGGGTGAGAAGGGACATTAGCCGCACAGCATTCTCCCATGTGACCGGGTAAATACCGCAGCATCATCCAGCATCCATTCTTCCCCATGGAGAATGTTGACCTCACTCACCTTCATCGCTGTCGTCATCGACGAGGATGATCTCCTTCAGGAGGTGAGCGGGCGTATGATTCACAGCGCTGTGCACCGAACGCAGGATGACCGACAGTGCCTCGTTCACGAAGATAAAAATGATGGAAATCTGTGGAAGATCCTTGGGGTATTTCAGCTCTTTACACCTGTTGGAGAAAACATATACGGAGAAACCAAGGTCAACGCTTTAAAACAATCCCTACAACTTCATTCCATTAAGCTGCTGCCTCCTGCTTTTTGATCCAACGGGCTACCGAAGCGGCTGACGCAGGATGAAAATGTGTACCATCAGAGAAGGAATAAAAATGGAAAGAAAACCTGCTGCAATTACTAGGGTTGCCAGCTTTGGGTTGGGAAATACCTGGAGATTTTGGGGGTGGAGCCTGGGGAGGGCGGGGTCTGGAAGGGGGAGGGACCTCAGCAGGGTGTAATGCCATAGAGCCCGCCCTCCAAAGCAGCTGTTTTCCCAAGGGGAAATGATCTTGGTTGCCTGGAGATCAGCTGTGATAGCGGGAGATCTCCAGGTGCCACCTGGAGGTTGGTAATCTCATAAATTACACAGAAGAAAACTCATCTTTAGAACAGGGGTGTTGAACTCATTTGTTATGAAGGCCGAATCTGGCATAAATGAGACCTTGTCGGGCCGGGCCATGCATGCCATAAAATGTAATGCCGGGTAGCAGAGATAGAAACTTTATAAAGGACACAAACACAAAGGTTTTTTTTTTTAAACTTAAAATAAAACATGCTTGAAACATTACCACTCTTGCAATATTTTGCTTATTTAACAGTGTCTGATAATTGACACCTCTTGCTCTGAATTATTGCATCAAAATGTCTGTGCTGTTGCAGTCTTGAGGATGCTGTTCAGGTGTGCATCTGTAAGCTGCAAACCTTCGATGATGCAGCAGCAGCAGAACTGGAAGAAGCAGCAAAAGACAGCCAGTTCCACTGCGGGCCTGATAGAAGTCCTCCGGGGGCCTGATCTGGCCCCTGGGCTGCATGTCTGACAGCCCTGCTTTATCCCATTGTTCTTTAGTTCCTCTTTAATCAAAAGCACTCTGAAATGACATCTTTTTTTTTACCTAAATGCCTCAAGGGTGGGAGATAGAAGGAGTGACTGAGACCTCCTTAGGGAGGGAGTCCCACCATCCTGGGGCTGCTACAGAAAAGTCCCTGATACTCTTCCAACAACAGCACAACACAGAACATAAGCTGCCTTTCTGCTGTGCCCACTGTGAGCGTCCAGGGCAGTCCGCAGCACATTAAAAGCAGCAGAAAAACAAAACAAAAATGAAATAACAAGAAACACTGGAACAGAACAAACTCCCCCCAAGCATCAGACTGTGGTCATCACCTAGAAGATGACAAACATGTTGCCAGGTGTACACAAAGTACAACCCTCGGAAACCCTGCGTCACTTCCAAATAGAGTTGCCAACCTCCAGGTGCTGGGTGGAGACCTCCTGGGATTACCACTGATCTCCAGGCGACAGAGATCAGTTCACCTGCAGAAAACGGCTGCATTGGAAGGTGGCCCCTGTGGCATGACACCCCACTGAAGTCCCTCCCCTCCACAAACCCTGCCTTCCTCAGGCTCCGCCCCCCAAATCTACAAGTATTTCCTAACCCAGAGCTGGCAGCTCTACTTCTAAAGGCAAGGCAACTTGGAGGAATGACTAAAATCATACTCTCACCCGACAAAATTATCTACAGGTACTTGTGTTTCCCCTACAACCGGTGGCAGATTCACCATTAAGCAGGCTAAGCACGTGCTTAGGGCGCCAGGGCCAAAGGGGGCACCACAAAGTCAGGAATATGAATATTGGAACTTTGATACATTTAACTTGTGAAATACTAAAATAGAGGTTGTATTGCACTCTTGTAGGACTTTATGTAGCCAAAGCTTGGCTTAGTTTGTACAGGATATTGTGTTAGCATATGAATGAATTCTTGTATTGCTGCAACCTGGATTGTCTATCTGGTCAGACAGGTCAACAACCAAAATGGACCGGGTCAGTGTGGAAAGGAGGGGGGGGCACCAAGTCAGTGCTTAGGGCACCAGTGAGCCTTAATCTACCCCTGCCTACAACTGTTACTGAATTAAGCTTGTACACATTGATGGGCCTGTCCCTCTGGAGAGCCAGTTTGGTGTAGTGGTTAGGAGCGCGGACTCTCATCTGGAGAACCGGGTTTGATTCTCAGCTCCTCCACATGAAGCCAGCTGGGTGACCTGGGGCCAGTCACAGTTCTCTCAGAGCACTCTCAGCCAATACTCCCTCTAAGCTGTGGATTCTTGTGAGCCAAAATTCTACTTTTGTGAGCTGCTAGCATTCACGTTTTGGGCAAGCAATTTGGCCGCTGCATAAATTAGTTTGCTCTCTGGAGCCATCCTTCTTGAGCGAAGACACAAATGTGTGAGCTGGAGGCTAAAAACTGCGAGCTAGCTCACTCTTACTCAGCTTAGAGGGAACACTGCTCTCAGCCCCACCTACTTCACAGGGTGTCTGTTGTGGGAAGAGGAAGGGAAGGCGATTGTAAGCCACTCTGAGACTCCTTTGAGTAGTGAAGGGTGGGGTATAAAACCCAACTCTCCTCCTCCTCCCCCCTTCCCCCCTTCCTACTCCAAAATCACTTCTCAGACACTGGCTTTTCCCTCTGTTGTTTTACAAAACCCACGTTGGAACAGGAATTCCTCTCTGCATTGCATGCTGCTTTCACTTTCTTTGATCATCGGGTTCTATGGTACCTTCTGCATAGATTTGTGGCCATTCAGGGGTGACTATACAGTCCGTACAGCATTGCCCCGTGGTTTTTGAATGTGGTTTTGAGCTGCACCTTTCCCTCAGTGTTGAGAAAATGTGGGGCGAATGCCAGATGCAGAATCAGCCACTGACAACCTCATGAACAAGAGCCACTTAAGAACCACCTACGAATTAGCGTTGCCAGGACAAGTCTGGCAACCAGCAGGAAGGTTGGGTGGTGGGGCCATGTGAAATTGCTGACTTTGGCAACACCGCTATGTCACTTCTGGGTACAACCTGGAAGTGGCAATGGGTAGCTCTAGGAAACACTGGAAACTCTATGATAAAACCGTAGAGTTTTCAGTGATTCGTAGATCTTTGCCACTTCTGGGTTGTAAATGGAAGTGCCATACTAGTACAGAGGCCAGCAGGGTTTGTTCTGTTTTGATGAGAGCAATGGCAAGCAATGACAGTTATCAAATGATAGTGACCAAAGAGTAATTAACATGTGGAATTCACTGCCACAGGAAGTGGCGGCTACAAGCATACACAGCTTCAAGAGCGGACTGGATCAACATATGGAGCAGAGATCCATCAGTGGCTATTAGCCAAAAGGTATAGATGGGGACGGCAAAGGATGAGATGGTTAGACAGTGTCATCGATGCAACGAACATGAAATTGAGCAAACTTCAGAGGACAGCGGAAGACAAGAGGGCCTGGCGTGATCTGGTCCATGGGGTCGCAAAGGGTCGGACTCAACTGTGCGACTGAACAACAACAAAATAGATGGAACATTCTGTCTGCGGCAGTGATGCTCTGTATTCTTGGTGCTTGGGGGGTGACAGTGGGAGGGCTTCTAGAGTTCTAGCCTCATTGGTTGACCTCCTGATGGCACCTGGGTCTTGGCCACTGCGTGACACAGAGTGTTGCACTGGATGGGCCACTGGACTGATCCAACATGGGTTCTCTTATGTCTGAGGCAGTGGTCCTCTGTATTCTTGGTGCCTGGGGGGCAAAAGTGGGAGGGCTTGTGGAATTCTGGCCCCACTGGTGGATCTCCTGATGGTACTTGGGTTTTGGCCACTGAGGGACAGAAAGTTTGGACTGGATGGGCCATTGGCCTGATCCAACATGGCTTCTCTTATGTTCTTATCAGCAGAAGGCTTCCTGCCGAAGCAGGAAGCCTGGCAATCCATCTTACAATATTCAGTTTAATTTGCACTCACGGGGCCCCCGTTTGCTGATTATTGGAATTGTCGGCCCAAAATGTATAACAGCTGAAAGAAATGTCCTCTTGCAATCTATCATAGCTCTTTTTTCTTTGTACATAATAAATTATTTTTAAAGAAATTGGATTTTGCTGGGCTTTCAGTGCTAACCTGCCCTCCAGTTCTTCTTCCCCGACACTCTGCTCTGTCACATAACTTGTGGGCGTTAATATCTGAGCGGGCGAAAATGTTCCTCTGGTTGCTGAGACAAACGGCTTGGGTAACTCGCTCTCTTTTAAATACCGTTAAATTGATAAAAAGGCACCTGCGTGTCAGACTTTGCTGCAAGCCGGAGCACGGGCGGCTCCACTTTAGTAAGTCCATAAATTTTCCTAATGCTTCCCCCTTGCATCTGGCAATGATCTCCAGGATTAAAATATAGGGATGGCACAGGGTGAGAGTACTTTGCACGCAACAGGGCTAGAATCCTTAACTGCTTGCTGGCTTGACATAAAGATGTTTTACTGTCCTTGCGCCCAAGCAGATGAACGCAGTGCAAAGTCCCTTAGCCAAGCGGTTAGAACAATGAGAATATTCAGAGCTCCTGCTCAGAGATATGGCTTCAGGACAGCAGAACCTTTGGTTTGGTGATCAAAGAGTGTGTTTTCCACACAGAAAGTCCCTGAGTTCAGTCCTTTGTATCTCCAATTAAAGCATCTCAAGTCCAAATGATGACTAATGTTTGGGATCTGCAGCTGTCTTTGGTGGAAAGTGCTTAGGGTTGCCACGTCCTGCCTGGCTGCTAACAGGGGGAATCCAGATCCTCCCAGGACTTCTTCACGAATACTGTGTTGACATCACCCAGAAGTGATGTTTTTGCATTTCTGAGGTTGAGGGTGACGGTCTAGGTTTTGGGCAAAACTCTATGGGTTTTTTTGGGCCTCAAAACCAGAGAGTTTTGCCCCAAACCTAGAGCGTCGCTCCCAATGTCGGAAACACAATGACATCACTCCTGAGTGACGTCATTGTGCCACTGCTGGGAGGGGGTTTCTCAGGTTTGGGCTTCCCCTGCCAGCCAGCTGGGCCATGCCAGATTGGAGTCCCTAAAATTGGGGGGTCCCTGGCAACCCTAAAGTGCCATCAAGTTATAGCAGGTTTATGGTAACCCTGTAGACTTTCCAGGGCAAGAGACAAATGGAGGTAGTTTTGACATTGCCTGCCCCTGATTACCAATCCTGGACTTCCTTGGTGGTCTCTCATCCAGGTGCTAACCAGGACCAGCCCTGCTTAGCTTCCAAGATCTGATATGATCAGGCCAGCCTGGACCATCCAGGGCCAGATGTGGCTGTCTTCTGCAGGCAAGTTTTTCTCTGCTTTGGCTGCCAAACTGCAACACTTTTTGGGGAGCATCCACACAAGGTTATGCCCTGACCGTCCTTTCCTCATACTCACTACATCTTTACCAGATAGTCATACCATGTGCTTATTTAAGTCTGCTAAGCATCCTTTGAAGATAGAGAGGCATGAACACCATGCCCGGAAAGATGTGTCTTTCACTCCTCCGACCCCTTTTTTGATTTACCATCCAGCCTAGGCTGACCAGATTGCCTACTATGGCACATATGGGTATGGCATGGCATCTCTCGGCCTCAGATCCTGGTCTGCATTGCCACTCGTCACTCTAATGGGATCAGAAATGGGGGTGACATTGCACAACAGTTGTACCCAGAAGTGACAGCACGACATTCTAGGAGTTCCCCAAATCTCTCTGGTTTTACTCCAGACTTCAGAATTACTTCCAAATCAGAGGGCTTCTAAACACATTCAAAATTAGGCTCATAGCCAGAAATCATATGGTTGGGGGGTGTAGTCCCAGTCTAATGATGCTATGGGGAAGAAAATGGTGAGGCCATGTTGACTAACAATATTAATATAGTAGAACTTCTACATATCCTGACTTAGATGGCCCAGGCTAGCCTGATCTCGTCAGATCTTGGAAACTAAGTAGGGTCAGCCAGAGCTAGTATTTGGATGGGAGACCTCCAAAGAATACCTGGGGCATGACGCAGAGGCAGGCAATGGCAAGCCACCTCTGAAGTCTCTTGCCTTGAAAACCCTATGGGTCACCACAAGTCAGAGTGTCTCCATATCACTAGACATGTACCACATGGTAATTAATTAATTAGTCTAATCCCCACTCTCCATGAAAGCTTGCTGGGTGACCTTGGGTAACTCACACACTATCAGCCTAACCTACCTGACAATGTTGTTCTGAGGATAAAATGGAGGAGAGGAGAGTGATATAAGCCACTTTGTGTCTCCCGAGGGTGGGGGGGAGAAAGGCAGGGTATAAATGAAGCAAAACAAGTAAACAAACGAACAAACAAACAAGCAATGTGCTAAGCATAAATTTCAGGTGAGATGTTATTGCCTCTTACCTCCAGTTTGCATGTGCAGGAGTTACAACAAGGAGAGCATGCAATTAGGAATATAAAACAAACCTAAACAGAGCTATACCCTTTTAAGTTCTTTGACATTGGGTAGAAATATTGGGTCCTAAAAGTTACTTAAAAATGGGGCTGTACTATCCCACACCTGATTACACCCGATCCTGAGACAGAGAAGCAAATAAGGGAGGTTACTAAAGCAGATAATATTGTGATCATGGGTGACTTAACTACCCTTGCATTGAATGGGTAAACATGTGCTTAAGATATGCTATAGAAATGGGATTTCTAGATATTATAAATGACTGTGCACTGAATATAAGAACATAAGAGAAGCCAATGCTGGATCAGGTCAATGGCCCATCAAGTCCAACACTTTGTCACCCAGTGGTCAAAAATACCAGGTGCCATCAGGAGGTCCTATCTATACCATGTAGCTAATAGCCACTGATGGACCTGTGCTTCATATGTTTATTCAATTCCCTCTTGAAGCTGTCCATGCTTGTAGCATGGTTGTAGCACTGGAACAGTTGGTCAATCAGTCAACCAGGGAGGTTGTGATCCTGGACTTGGTTCTGAGTGGAGTTCAAGACCTGGTGAGAGGTGTAGATGTTGTTGCACCATTTAGGAGCAGTGACCACAGTGCTATGCAGTTAAGCACTGTTATTAATGGAAAGTTACCCCTAAAATCCAAAACAGTAACATTTGATTTCAAAAGAAGAAACTTTACAAAAAATGAGGGACATAGTTTAAAGGCTATTCAAACACAAGAGAGTCAAATCCCTAGAGGAAGCTATTTAAAATCACACTAACAGAAGCCCAGATAGAATGCGCTCCCTAGGCTGGGAAAGGTACTGCCAAGTCTCAAAGAATACCTGCACGGTTAATGATTACTAGCCATGGGGACCAAAGGGAGCCTCCATATTCAGAGCAAACAAATCTCTGCTAAGGGGCAAAATCAGCTGAAAGCCTCGGCCTCCGTTCCCAGCTGTTGGCCCTGCACAGTAACTGGTTGGCCACTCTGTAAGACAGGATACTAGACTATATGGACCACTGGTCTGATCCAGCAGTCCATATTCTTATGCTTTCAAACTCTATCTAGGATTGCAGGGTTAGAGGAATATATCTCCAGTATATCACACCATCAGTATCCAAGGGGGAAAAATACCCTATTTGCTTATAATCACATTACGAGTTCTTTTGCTGATTTAATTAGTGTATCTACTTTCTTCTCTCAAGAGATGTTGCAGGATCTAAGGCTGCAAGGGTAAGATTAAAACATGGGTTGGGAAAGCCGGTGGGAGGGAGACAGCAGGTAATCAGTGTTTTACTTACTAAATGGGAGATTCCTGAATCTCATCTGCCTGCAAACCATTTCTTCCAACTTAGAAATTACCCGAATACCAAGAAATAGCATAAGAAGAGCGAGAACTAACCTTTGATGGGCCTATCCTCCATAAAACTATTCAGTCCCCTTTAAAGCCAGCTAAGGTCCTGGCCATCACTATGTCCCTTGGCAGTGAATTCCATAATTTTAATTACTCATTGAGTAAAGAAGCATTTCCTTCTTTAGAAAGTAGACAGATGTGTGTGGTTATTGTGCCGTGAGGTGAAAAGCACTCCACACATGTGCAGAGTAAGGCTGCCAGCTCTGTGTCGGGAAATACTGGAGGTTTTGGGGGGTGGAGCCTGGGGAGGGCGGGATTTGATGAAGGACCTCAGCAGGGTAAAATGCCATCTCCAAAGGAGCCATTTTCTCAAGGGAGATGAAATATACTGAGTTCTGAGGTGTAGCATCGTGATCAGCTCATAGTTTATTAAGTATCAGGAATTGAAGACAAAACAGCGGGCTCGGAGGCCTGCTTAAATCCCCGTAGCATGCCACACCCCACACCCGTGATAGGTTTATTTACAGTGCGCCCAATTCCCCATTGGTTCCTACTTAGATCCTGACTGACCGATAGGTCTGTTTTAGGATCCGAGCTAGCTATTGTCTATGGATGTGAAGCTGTCAGGTAGCCCTGTCATGAAGCTGGAATGCGAGGGGCGTACTCTCAGTCTACCAGCCTCTGACCATTACTGTTCTACTGTCTGTATGTTATCATCTTCCTTTTTTTTTTTTTTAAACTGTCCCTAGGGACAGATTTTTATTTATTTTTCCAACAATACAACAATATGACCACACATTACACTACAACACACACATGACACAACACCACATAAAACATATACGGGGGGTAATCTTTAATGCTTAATATGCCCTCTATAGTTAATTCTAATATTCTTTTTTCACTCATGTGAGTATCTCTTATATCAGTCCATCTATTTCCCTTCAAGTTTCCCTAAATGCCATAGAAACACTTTTAACCCTTTCACTTCCTATTCGTTTAAATTGTACCATTCATAAAATCGTGCCCAAGTGTTCTGGAAGGTGGATTCTGTGTGTCCTTTCATAGTCAACGTCAACTTATCCATCTCTGCCCCCTCTAGTGTTATCATCTTCCTGACCTTGTAGTGCAGAACTCCTTTGCTGGGAATCAGTGACTTTTAAATTGTTTTGTTTGCTTTGCCCACTTGCTTTGCCCGTGCGGCGAACTATACTCATTGGCTTCAGCTCGTTTAGGGGGGTGTTTGAATCCACTGTAATTCAGGGGGCCCTGCTGTACCTGGGTATTCCTGACACAAGCTGTACACGTGTCTTTAGTTCTGTTTCACCAATAAAGAGATTCTTCTACTGAAGCCCTGCATTGTGTGACCTGACTAAGGAGCTTGACAGACGCTTTGCTCCTTTGCATGCCCACGTGCACAGGCGACCCATGTGTACAGTCATCAGTTAGTACGCAGCAGGAGATAAATCAAGATGGGTAGCTGTGTTAGTCGGTCTGTAGCAGCAGAAAAGAGCAAGAGTCCAGTGGCACCTTAACGAATAACAACATTTGTGGCAGGGGACGGGCTTTCACGGGTCAATGATCACTTCTTCAGATACCCGAAGAAGAAGAAGAAGCTATCTGAAGAAGTGAGCAGTGACCCACGGAAGCTTATGACCTGCCACAAATTTCTCCAGGGGAACTGTGCTTGGTCGTCTGGAGATCAATTGAGATGACAGGAGATCTTCAGGTGCCACCTGGAGGTTGGCAACCTGGGTGCAAAGCATTTGTAGCCTTGACATTCTTGGTTATCCTTAACATGCATTTCTTTGGATTCTCTCAAAGCTCTTGTTTTCTGCAGACAGAGAGGGTTGACCTTAAGACTGCCTGGATGTTATGTCCCTTTGGCCTTCTGCGGCAAAATTCTACTTTTTCTGTAGTTTCTGGGTTAAATACAACCCTCAGCAATGTGAGACAGCACTGTGCCAAACAGAATCAAATACCCAGGAATAAAATCAAACTTTGATCCGCCGCCTCTTCCCTCAAATTTGCAAAGATCACTTGCCTGTCTGCCTTTGATTCTCCGTAGAAAACAACCCTGTTTTTTTAAAAAAATTCCATTCATAAGTTATTGCCTCGATTAAAGCGACTGAGCTGAAGAACGCTTGATTAATTTCCTCCACACAAACAAGAAGATCAACCAGGAAATTAATTGAGCCACACACGATTATGGAAAACATCTGAAAAGATGGGGAGGGGGGAGGAGAAGAGAAACTTCAGAACTATAGTCATGGCGCTTCTTCCCGCTCCCCTTCCTTCTCTAAAATGAGTGCGATTCTTTGATTTAGATGCATATTTTGTTTTGTGCTTTATTTATTCCTTTACATCTGCCATGTTTCAAAGAGAATTATCAATAGGGAAATCAGCTATATCTAATTTATGAGGTACTAAGTCAATATCCTTCACTCTGAACAAATATGCTTGCTTACAGACTTAATGGTAGAACTTTTGATAGAGTTGGCGGCTGAAAAATCAGCTGCTAGGCAGAATAAATGGGCTGCCAGCTCTGGGTCGGGGGAAATGTGGAGATTTTGGGGGTGAGGGAGGGGTTCGAGGAAGGGAAGGACTTCAATGGGGCACGATGCCATAGAATCCAACTTCCAAAGCATTCATTTTCTCCAGGGGAACTGACCTCTATCTCCTGGAGATCAGTTGTAATAGCAGGAAGTCTCCAGCCACCACCTGAAGGTTGGCAATCCTACCATAGTAGTATCGGGATACTGTGGAGCTCACTTGCCACACCGTGTCCAAACAGGGCTGTGACCCAGTGGTACAACATTGGCTTGGCATGCAGAAGGTGCCAGGCTTAATCTCTGTTATCGCCAGATACAAGGATCAGATAGCAGGTGATAGGGAAGATAGTCTCAGGCTATGTCACAACCTGAACACTGAACCTGAGAGCGAGGGGCTGACACCGTACAGGGCTGCCAGCTCCGGGCTGGGAAGTTCCTGGACATTTTGAATTGGAGCCTGGGGAGGGTGGGGTTTGGGGAGGGGAGGGGCCATGAGAATCCACCCCCCAACGTGGGCATTTCCTCCGGGGGAACTGACCTGTGTCGTCTAGAGTTCAGTTGCGATTCCAAGAGATCTCAAAGCCCCACCTGAAGGCTGGAGACACCACATCACGAACTACACCAGATCTTTAATCTGCTGCTAGGCCCAAACCCCTCAGTGAGGAGACTCCGACTCTCACTTAGTCTGAGCACCAGGGGTGGATTAAGGCTCACTGGTGCCCTCAGCACTGACCAATCTTGGTGCTCCCCTCCTTTCCGCACTGACCCAGTCCATTTTAGTTGTTGACCTGGCTGACCAGATATACTATGCAGGTTGCAGCAATACAAAAATGTATTCATATGATAACACAATATACTGTACAAACTAAGCCAAGCTTTGGCTACATAAAATTCTACAAAAACGCAATACAACATCTATTTTAATATTTGACAAGTTAAATGTATCAAAGTTCCAATATTCATGACCTAAAAGGCATTTTTCTACATTTTTTTCACCCTTTTCCCAACTTTGTGGTGCCCCCTTTGGCCCCGGTGCCCTAAGCACGTGCTTAGTCTGCTTAATGGTTAACCTGCCACTGTTGAGCACCAAGAGATGACATCACCAGGACCCGGTCCCCCCACTCACCATGGAAAGAGGATTATCTTGGGTCTCCCTCAGCTCCCTGGCCGACAAGGCACCCGTCTCAAGTGCCAAGAGAGGCACTTCCATTCTACAAACAGCGCTTTGGAAGCTCTTCCAGAGTAGCTGCCCTCTTTTCACACTTGCCATTCTTCCAAGACATTGTGCTATGTTCTCAGTTTAACTCAGTCAAATTGACTGGCAAGCAGAAAGATTCCTTTTTAAAAGTTCACACAGCACATAATTAACATACAGAATTCACTTCAACACAGGGTTGCCAGGTCTGTTGGAAATGCAGGGGGGGGATGGGGGGACATTCCAGGAGAGTAAAGTAACCTTGTGCAATGTTTCTATGTCACCGAGAAGTGACATAGACACGTTGGTGACGTTGGGGGCAACACTCTGGTTTTTGGGCAAAACTCTATGGGAAAATCAGTCTCAAACCATAGAGCAGGGGGCATCAAACATGTGGCCCGGGGGCCGGATGAGGCCCCCGGAGGACTTCTATCAGGCCTACAGTGGAACTGGCTGTCTTCTGTTGCTTCTTCCAGTTCTGCTACTGCTGCGTCATCATAGGTTTGCAGCTTACAGATGCACACCTGAACAGCATCCTCAAGACTGCAACAGCACAGACATTTTGATGCAATAAGTCAGAGCAAGAGGTGTCAGTTATCAGACACTGTTAAATCAACAAAATATTGCAAGAGTGCTAATGTTTTAAGCATGTTTTTATTTCAAGTAAAAAAAATAACCTTTGTTTTTTTTGTCCTTTATAAAGTTTATAGCTCCGCTACCTGGCATTGCATTCTATGACCCACCTGGCCCGGCCCAACAAGGTCTCATTTATGTCAGATCCGGGCCTCACGACAAATGAGTTCGACAGCCCTGCCATAGAGTTTTGCCGGAAAACCAGAGTGTCACCCCCTGACGTCACACGTCACCAACATACCCATGTCACTTCCAGGCGTCATAGGCACGTTGCATTTATTTCTGGTGATGTCGCTGTTGTGTGTGTGTGTGTGGATTTCCTCTTCACAACTGGCTGGCTGACAGCAGGCAGGAACCTGCAAAACTAGGGAATGGTAACTCTGCTTCAACAAAGCATAAGGATGGTCGGTAGCTTAGGTGACTTCAAGGGGGGAATTATTACACAAATTAATGAATATGAGGTGTGTCAACAGGTACTATACTATATAATCTGCTATGAGGAGGATGATAAAGTAAATAAATAAAATTAGCTACCATGGTCATGAGAGACAGCATACAGCAGTGGTTAGAGTCTGTCAGACTAGGATCTAAAAGTTCCAGGTTCGAACCATCACTCCACCCTGGAAGCTTGTTGGGTGACCTTGGGTTAGTCACATACTCTTTCAGTGCGGCCTACCTCAAAGGGTTATTGTGAGGGTATGATGACGGAGATGTAACAGAAGCTCCAAGTGGAAACCAAAACAGAGAGGGAAAGTACCTTTTTAAGAAAAGAGTGAGAGAGAACAAAATAACACCCAGCACTTGTATGGTGTCTAAGCCTTTTTCTAAAATTAATTCTGGAATTGGACCTTGAGCAATTTGCCTCTTTGTTGCACTGACATCTCCCCCATCTTACATTACCATTGGCCAGTGAAACACTGCAAAAACCCCCACAGCGATCATGATAAGATCTTACCTAGAATGGCATCAGGATTACCTTTTTATGATGCCAGGCAATTGCAGGCAAAAGACAGTAAGATGCAAAACAAAAGACTGTCAGCGCCCACGCCTCACTGCTACTGTCACTGAAGGAGATGGCCTTTGCTACCTCTTTGCTGTCTCTTTAAAAATTGTGTGGCGAGCCTAGAGGTCTTCCTGCACTTGAACGAGATGATGCCCTGACCGCTTACATGAGTCTTGGCCTCTGTTTTGGATGTTAACAATGGTTTGAAAACAAGATAGGAGCCATTTTGGGGGCTTAGATCTGGTGTCTTAGACACCTCCCTCCAACCTGATGAAACACCATTGTTTGGGTGCAGTCCTCTAACCAGCTCCCTATCCACTGAACTGTCCTAAAGTCCGGTCCACAGTCTTCCAGTTTTCCCATCAGAGTGTCATGGGGAGCCTTATCAAAAGCTTCACTGAAATCCAGGTAAATCACATCAACAGAGTTCCCACGATCCAGTAAGCTCGTTCTTGAAATGCTAAAGTCCGAAGATCTTTGTTATGCTATGATTCCTCTACTATGCCATGATTATATATGTTTGAAGATTAAAAGACAGTAGATCCACATGTTAAAAGAGAGCTTCCCCACCTTGCCTAGATCCTCCGAATATATCCAGTTGCCATGTTGGGAGGAGGAGGAGGAGGAGGAGGAGAAGAAGAGTTAGATTTATACCCTTCCCTCACTTGGAGTCTCAGAGCGGCTTGCAATCTCCTTCCCTTCCTCTACCCACAACAGACACCCTGTGAGGTAGATGGGGCTGAGAGAGGTCTTTCGAGAACTGCTCTTGAGAGAACTATGACTGACCCAAGATCATCTAGCTGGCTTTGTGTGGAAGAGTGGCGAATCAAACCCAGTTCTCCAGATTAGAGTCCGCCGCTCTTAGTCACTACATCAGACTGGGAAATGCACCTGTTTTGGCCTGAGCACATGTGAATTGGCTACTGAATTTTCCAGGGTTCTGGTTTGCACATACCAAAGTACACAACTGGTTTGCAAAATATACATCTTGCTCCTCTTCAGGCCACATGGCAACCACACGTATCAGGAGCACTGTGGGTAGTGCACGTTCCTGATACACACACAGTTGTCAGGATGCTGGTATGCATGGAGGTAACATCAGAGAAGGGCTTTTGTCTCTCAAATATTGACATTTAATTTATACAAAGACAATACCTCTGTTGAACTTGCAGGAGTGGTATTACTCTCCTGATGGAGGGCAAAGACATTTATAGGTTTCCTGAGCAACCCAAGGATGACTGAAAAACTGAAAGACCATAAACCAGGCTATGGGAGGCAACGGCAGCACATTGTATGTGTAAAGAAGAAGAAGAAGAAGAGATTGGATTTATATCCCTCCCTTCACTACCCAAAGGAGTCTCAGAGTGGCTTACAATCTCCTTTCCCTTCCCTCACCACAACAGACACCCTGTGAGGTAGGTGGGGCTGAGAGAGCTCTGACAGAAACTGCTCTTTTTCAAGAACAGCTGTGCCAGAACTATGGCTTGCCCAAGATCATCCAGCAGGTGCAAGTGGAGGAGTGGAGAATCAAACCCAGTTCTCCCAGATTAGAGTCCGCACACTTAACCACTACATCAAACTGGCATATGATGTATACTGCATGAAAAAATGATGTATACTGTATGAAAAAACATACAACATGCATACATGTTGCAAATGGATCTACAGGCCTGCAGCAATGAGTGGAAAACCAAAACCACTGGCAAAAAAATATTCTAAACAATTACACAAAGAAATGACAGAGGGTATATTCACTTAAGGAAACAGAACAGGATTATCCAGAAAACTCTCCCAAAGCCAGCAAATGGCCAATTGGGACAATAGTTTCCTTGCTATGCTTGTCATTGGCATACTTGTTAATAAATCACTGCCTCCTTGCCATCCCCTTTCCTCTATGGAAATCAAAACCAGACAGCGGGGCACCAGAATAGCTATCAGAGTGGAAAGCTTCTGCCGGCTCCTGGTTGTCAAAAATTTAGACTTATTTGTAGTGTGGATAAATGTCCTTTGTACACCTTGCTGGAGCTGCGGTGGCTCAAGTGGTTAAGACACTGAACTGCAGGCTGTGGAAGGTCAGTAGTTCAGCAGTTCAAGACCCGGGTGCCGCATGATGGGGTGAGCTCCCGTCTCTAGTTCCAGCTCCTGCCAATCTAGCAGTTCAAAAGCAAGAAATTGCAAGTAGATAAATAGGTACCACTTCGGTGGGAAGGTAACAGCGTTCTGTGCACCTCGGTATTTAGTCATGCCGGCCACATGACCACGGAAATGTCTTCGGACAGCGCTGGCTCTTCGGCTTTGAAACGGAGATGAGCACTGCAACCCTAGAGTCAGATTCGACTGGCTTTCGAGCAAGGGAACCTTTACCTTACACCTTGCTAGCATTTTGCCCCTACAGAGTGTGAGCCCACCTTTCTCTTGTGTATGCTCCTCTCGTGTTACATGCGCCTGCCTCTCCAGCCAGTGGCCGTTTCCTTCTGTGTCAGCTCTACACACACAATTTGGTTCTGTGCATGCTGCATATTTGAGTCCCTGCTGGGTCAGACAAACGGTTCATCTAGTCCCGCGTCTTGGTTCCCACAGTGGCTAACCAAATACCCTGAAAGGACCAGAAGCAGATCCCCGGGGCCAAAGCCCCCCACCCATTGTTGCTCCTCAGCAACTGATAGTCAGAGATATGCTATCTCTGGATATGGAGGTTCCACCAGAGCTTACGGCCACTGTTGAACCTGTCTTCTGTAAACACGGATTAGGCTGAGAAGTAGTGTCTGTCCCACACATATCCAGAGAGTTTCATGCCAGAGGGGGAATGGAACCCAGTTCTCCCCTGTTTCTACTCCAACACTCTGGTCCCCTTTTTAATCCACCTCACTGAGCAGCCGTCACTATGTCCTGTAGCCAGGGCTATTTTGGGGCAGGAACGCACAGGGACAGAGTTCCGTCTGGCTTCAGAGCTGGCCACGTCCACTACAGCCAAAACCTTTGCATGTGTGGCTACAGAGGGAAGGCCTGGAGAGTGACCCCCCCCCGGGCAGGCCAAGGGGCCCCCTACAAGGATCAGGGAGGCATTATACGGGGTGGCCTAATATGCTAATGAGCTGCATTGTCAGGGGTGTGGCCTAATATGCTAATAACTTTCTGCTGTTGGGTGTGGTCTGTTATGCTAATGAGCTCCTGCTGGGCTTTTTGCTTTGTCGAAAAAGCCTGTAGCAATGAGTTCCACAAGTTATTCAAGAGTTTTGTGAAGATACAATTGCTTCTACATACAGTTCTGACACTAACATCGCAGGAGGTATAGTTGAAATGGAAGCACGGGTTCCTTTCAGGAGCATGTTCCTCTTAGCTGATTGCTTTGCCCAAGAAAAAGGTCAAACTATTTTGTGCAGGAAAAGAAGTATTCATTTTTTATGCTTTTTCTTTTTTCTTTTAAGCAAATGGCAGCTCAGAAATCAACACACAGCAATAACGGATGTGCTCCCTGGAATCTGTGAGCTTTCTAAATTGCCTAGCAATTTGCATTAGTCTGTGTGTGTTTGCAGAGCTATGTTTAAATTAATACACACTCTGGAATGCTTTGCAGCCAGAGGGGGTTTTAACCATTTTCCTTGCTAATGCAGCAATTTGAAACCCATTAAAGCTAAACTCCTTAGACTTGCATCTATTTTAATCAGAGACCAGGATATCTGAGTTAACCATTTTAGGCTGGGTTTATTATTATTTTTTTTTGTAAAATTCCAAGAAATCAGCAAGACATCTTGCAATCTAAAAAAAACACAGTGAACCAAACCTTCTCCCCACTGTTGTTCATTTCAGTATTTTTATATATAAACTGTAATATAGTTATTATATAGGTTACTTTTCTATATTCTAGTCTTTGTTTCAATGGGAAATATGTTTCGGACGATCTCCCGGCCCCCACCCAATTGGGACATAATTGTCAGGGAGTGTACTCCAATTTGAGGGATCCTTTCTACCCATTTTCAGATACAGAAGAGATTCCACCCTCCACCCCGTTTTAAAGACAATTAAAATCCAAATTTGTGCAGTGAGGCCCTTGGCAAATTGGGACAGGAGGGAGCAGACAGGAATGATAGGGCGATTCTCAAGCATGAGTTCACCCCGTCATGCTTAAAGCACAAATGTGTGGGCTGAGCTAAAGTCGAGCTTTAAACAAAAAATGGAGCGTGTGGGCGAAGGGAGCTAATCAGTGCCAGGCCTTCCCTCACTGTGCCGTGGTGCTTGAAGCGTTTCTCTTGCAGCCACCTTCCAATATCCCCTCCTCAAACAAGTCCCTGTTTTGGAAGCTGAAAAGTTTGACACTCACGGGGGACGCACATCATTAGTCAACATCTCCAGCACATCATGGATGAAAACAGGAACGCACGTGTAATATCCACATTTCTGGAACAAAGATGACTGGCGGAGACTTTCAATCTGACCTCCCTATGATCACACGTCGCTGTAAGTTCTATGTCACACACTGCATTCATTTATTTGTCAATGAATTTTTCCCTGCACTGATTGTAAAGTCAGGAATTCTCCTTCTTTAGAGGTTTTCAGATAGAAGCGGTTAGATGGCCATCTGACAGCAATGCTGATTCTATGAACTTAGGCAGATCATGAAAGGGAGGGCGGGAAGAGTTGCATCAGTGCTTAGTTTTTAGTTCTTGTGCATCAGTGCTTAGTTCTTACATGCCCAAGGAAATGCTGATCACCACTTTGGGGTCAGGAAGCAATTTTTCTCCAGGCCAGTTTGTCTGGAGATCCTGGAGCGTTTTTTTTTTGTCATCTTCTGGATGTGGAACGGGGGCCATTGGGGGTGTGGGGCGGAGGTATTTGTGATTTTCCTGCATTGTTCAGGGGGTTGTACTAGATGATCCTGGAGGTGTCTTCCAACTCTATGATTCTATGATTCTTTCTGTTCCTATTACAGACCATGAGCAATACAAAATGGTCCTAAAATAGGTTATCAATCATTCAAAACAGATCTCAGCAGTGGAAGGCTGTGGTCACACGGCAAGCCTACTGTGATTTCTTCCCGCTGTAGATTTGATCGGGGATATTTTTAAGTGGGTTCCAATGATCACACATCCCTTGCCCAACCGCTTGCTTTGCATGACAGTGCTCCAGGCACTGTCCAGACAGCCGCGCCACCAAGTGGCAGTGCGGCATATTTTTAAAAAAATCTTTGCACATGTGCACAATGGCGAAACTCGCAAAAAAATAATTAAAAAACCCTACTGGAAGAAGGACATTCAGACAACTTAATCACAATCACTGTGAGAGATGGTTGTCCAGATAGGCAAATCGCAGATTCAAAGCACAAGTGCCTGGAAAGTAGTTGATCTTCCTGATGTCGGAAAACTCGCAAGGGAACCAGGAGGATTGCGTGCATGAGCCCACTTCGGTGCAGGAGATGGATGTGGGTGTCTGGTCAGCAATTTTAAATGTGAGAGGGAACAGTGGTGAAGCCCAATCAAAATGACCATGTGACCACAGTCGAAGTATGTGAGATGGCAAGGTGTGCATCGCACACTACCTTCGTGTTCATGTGGACACTAAGGTTGTGGCTGGAGATTTCCTGGGATTACAACTGATCTTCAGGCGACAGAGTTCAGTCCACCTGGAGAAAATGGCAGCTTTGGAAAGTGGACTCTATAGTCTTATACCCCACTGAAGTCCTTGCCCTCCACAAACCCTGCCTTCCTCTGGCTCCACCCCCAAAATCTCTAGGGACTTCCAACCTGGAGCTGGCAACCCTTGGAGGGATGTGCCCGTTAGTCACATACTGTGCCATTCCCCAACCTCTTTTTGACCTTTAGAGGCTCTAAACAGAGAGCTGAACACTGAAAAAATAACTCTGCCAGGAAACCGCACTCACAACTATTTATTTACAACATTTATATCCTGTCTTTCTCCCCAGTGGGGACCCAAAACAGCTCGCATCGTTCTCCTGTCCTCCATTTTATCTTCACAACAACTCTGAGAGGTAGGGTGGGCTGAGAGTGTGTGACTGGCCCAAGGTCACCCAGCCAGCTACCATGGTAGAGTGGGGATGTGAAACTGGATCTCCCAGACCCAGGCCCATAGCCAGGATTTTTGTGGCTTGTGGGGCAGATTTGTTTCTGGAGAGACTGAAGTTCTCCATGCAGAAAGAAAAGCCATTTAGCCACAAGAAAGCTGTGACCAGGATAGATCTCTAAACTGCAAGCTGTCAACCACTTTAGAGGACAGTTCTCAGCTGCTGCAAGTTAATAACTTCTGCCAGCCTAAGCAACAATTCTGATAACAAGCCGGCAGGTGGGGGTGATCACTTCTATAGTCAAGTGTCGTAGCCCAGCTGGTCTCACAGGCTCCAAGTCCAAATCATGCAGGCAGGAGCAGGTCTGAGAAATGTTCACAGCACAGTCCAAACAGTCCAAGGTCAGTTGTTAAAGTTAGAGAGAGTCCAAAAGCAGAGTCCAAGAGTCACAGGAGTAAAGCAGAGTCAGGAGTTTTGGTTGCAGGATTCACTGAGAGGTGACATGTTGCTTCCACAAGTTGGCAACAGCTCACACCTAGCTTTATATAGCTTTTCCCTAATTAGTCTTATCTGCAGCTGGCAAATTATCAGGGCTCCTGTTACGACTCATCATCTTGTAGCTGTTGATGGGCCATTAATCTTTTACTCTATTTGTGTTCTTGCAATTGCCTTCTGATCTTAGCCCTTCTTCTTTCTATGAGTGGGGGAGGGAATCTGGTGGAGTTGTGAGTGCCTCCGGAGGTACTTGCTCCCTGACTTTAGCTGGCTCAGTATTATCTGACTGGAATTCCTGAGTGTCCTCTACTCTGAAGTCATTTTTTGCCATGCTGGACTCAGGCTTGACTTCTGAGGAGTCCTTACTCACACTGGTCTCCAGTTGCCAATCAGATTGGTCAGGCTGCAAGTCAGACTGGTGCTCACCCAGGCTGGGCTCAGGCAGCGAGTCTGGCTGCATCTCAGGCTGAGGCTGCTCCACGACATCAATAAAGCAAACATTTTGGCAGAAAAACTCTCTTAAAGAGGCCAGTTTCATGACACAGAGTTAGAAGGGAGCCTAGAGGTCACCTACTCCAACCCCCTTGCTCAGTGTGGAATTAGTCAACTAAGCACCCCACTCTGCTTAAAGGAGGGCACGCCATTAAAAAAAAAGTTTTTAAATGATTGAAAAAAGCATTTACAGGAGAAATTCTTGTGAGGCTGGCCCGTAAGAAAGGGGACGGAACCCCCCAAAGCCCCACCATAGCTATGGGCCTGCCTAGATCCTAAACCAATGCTCTGACCACTGTACCACACTGTGTCAAACTCAGTACTTTGTTTGCCATGATGATTTCTGTCCTCTGTGATGCTTGCTTTGAGCTGGAAGGGGGGAGTGATTGGGTGAAGGAATGTGTGAGAATGAGCTTTGCTAGATGCCTGTAACAATTTCCCAAGTGGCCTCCCAAGGAGGGAAGATGAAGTGTCCTTGAAGCCTTTGCAGCTAGGAGTAATGCTACTTGCAGGTGGTGGTGGGGGCAAAGACCGCGCATCGGCTTGGTGGGACGGATGACAGTGTGATTGGACCACGGCATAGGGGGGTTAGTTTGAAATGGGTATAATAATGGGCTTGGCACCAATCCCCTCCAGTTCTGACACAAGTCGACCAGCACCTGTATCGACTGCATATCTCAATAAACTAATCTTGCACCTGAAGAGTGTTGTTGGGAGTGAGTACGTATGGGGGTCTGACACATTGGCTGCTTAAGAAGGCATCCTCTGCAGGAGAAAAACCGGTGCAAAATATGGACAGTGAATTACTGGGGTAGTCCCAATAAGCAAGGGCAATCTCTGTGAAACAGACATAATGGGAGTGTATGAAAGGGCCATAACTGAGTGTTAGAGCATCCATTCTGTGCACAGATACCCCCAGATTCAGTCCCTACTGCCACCAGCAATAAAGGGCTCCAAGCAGTGGCAGGTTAACCATTAAGCAGACTAAGCACGTGCTTAGGGCGCCAGAGCCAAAGGGGGTTCCACAAAGTTGGGAAAAGGGTGAAAAGAAAAAAAAACCAGGATGAAGATTTGTAAAAAAAAAAATATGGACAAAACTAGTGCAAATTGATCATGGCGCACCCTACAATTATCTTCTATTTTTTGCTGGCGAGGTGCGGTGTCATGGGCTATGTTTAAAATATTGTGTTATCATATGAATAAATTTTTGTATTGCTGCAACCTGCATTGTATATCTGGTCAGCCAGGTCAACAACTGAAATGGACTAGGTTAGTGTGGAAAGGAGGAGGGGGGGCACCAAGATTGGTCAGTAATCACGGCACCAGGGAGCCTTCATCCACCCCTGGCTCTCTGTCTAAAATCTTGGAGAGCAGTGGAGGCTTTTGCTGGGATTAATGGATAAATAGAAAACACTCGTGGAACTTTGTTTTTGTATATGACCAGGTCTTTTTTTGTGCAAAAAGCCCAGCAGGAACTCATTAGCATAATAGGCCACACCCAACAGCAGAAACTCATTAGCATATTAGGCCACACCCCTGACAGCAAAGCTCATTAGCATATTACGCCACAGCCCCCTGTTACCGGAAGTGTGGCCATCCGGCCACACCCACCTTTTGCTTCTTATTCTGTTTACCTTGTTTGTTGTCAAAACCCAGGGCTTTTTTTGTGGCAAGAACTCCTTTGCATGTTAGGCCACACACCCCTAATGTAGCCAGTCCTAATGAGTTTCTGCTATTGGGTGTGGCCTGTTATGCTAAGCAGTTCCTGCTGGGCGTGGCCAACTCAGGAGCCTGCCGGAACTCCGTTCCTGTGCGTTCCTGCCCCAAAATAGCCCTGTATATGATAATGGCTGCAAGACTATTATATGCTCAAAAAATGGAAAACTTCAACAATACAATGGAGAGATGGTTGGTAAAGATGATGGAGCAAGCAGAGATAGCCAAACTTACTTCTTTGGTTAGGGAAAAGACCCTTTCCAAATGTATTGTTATCTGGAAACCCCTTACAGACTTCTAGCATGGACTGATGATCTGTGGGTTTCAAGATTAAGAGGTAAAAATATAAGACTGCAGGGAAAGGAGATGTACTTCTTCTATTGCAACATGTAAATGGGTGCGTTCAGACGCGCCGTTTGAGCCGTTTTCGGCACGGCTCAGAAACGGCTTTTACCTGCGCGTTCACACACCCAACATCTGCCTACCGTCCCCAGCCGTCGCTTTCTGGAGCAAACCCCCTTTGAAACGGAGTATTTTGACACCACTTACCCAAGTGGTGTTTTCCATGATTCTCCGTTTCAAGCCGCACTTTTCCCTGTCTGATCGCTCCATCCAGCCACTTCCGGGTGCTTCAACCCCCTCCCCTCTGGGAAGCTGCCTCCAGCTTCCGGTTTTAGTCCTCCATTTTTTTTTCCCTTACCGGTGTGCGCTTGAGCGGAGCTCCGCACTTAGGTTAAAAAAAGAAAAGGTTCACTGGTGCCTAGTTTAGGCATTTAGAGGAGTCCGGGATCTCGGGGAGGCCATTTTTAAAAGGACTCTTCATTTAAACTTTAAAGGGACCTGTTGAGCTCGCTCTTCTTCGCACCGGCCAAACTTCCTGTTCGGGAGAGGGCTGCCTGTGCGCATGCTCAAAGGAGAGGGGGAAACCCCCCCCACCTGCAGGAGGACGGCGGGGAGCTCGGAAGGAGGAGGTGAGTCTGAGCGCGATTCTCCAGTTTAAAAAAAAAACGCATCGTGCCGGAGCAGTTTAAACCGCTCCAGCACGCTGTCTAAACGCACCCAATGAGTATTTTTCTGTCACAGGACAAAATGGGTAGTTATTCCTTTTTTATTTCTATACAACTGCTTTAACTGTATTATCTCCCTCCCTTTTGTTTTTATGTTTTCTTAAAAATTCTTAATTACACTCATTAAAAAATAAGATCTTGGATGGCATCTAGCAGTCATAGTTGATAATACTGCACTGTGGCCTGCATTTTTGGCATTTTATAGACAAATGTAGATGCATGGTCTTCAGGACGCCTGAGCCCTCAGCTTAACATTCATTACAGGATTGTTGTGAGGATACAATGGAAGACAGGAGAACCATGAGCACCACTGCAACATCACTACCAGCTGAAATTCAGAAGTCATGTCATGATGTCTTGTGACGTTCTAGGAATTGCCCTGATCTCTATGGTTTTTACCGTAGAGATCTGGGGAAGTCCTAGAGCATCAGACAACATAATGATGTCACTTCTTGGTTCCCAAAGGCTCCCACCACTATATGGACCTGGGCTTGCGACCCTAGGGATTGCCTCTGCTGTAGGAAGATGCTGGGTTGCAGCCTCCCAGCATTTTGTGATTGACTCCAGTACCTCCTGGATCTCTGTTTCAGCAGAACAGCCACCTTGCACTTGTGCCCATCACCGCAAAGCCACATTTAGAATCAGGCCACCTTGCAAGCACCCACAGAGAAGCAGGATTCCATTTACTGTTAAGCCAGTGATTCCAGACCTGAAATCTATTTGTCAGTTGCAACTTTATGCTTGTCTCTCTCTTTCTCTCCCTGAGATGAACCATATATTTGACAAAGAGCTCTGATGACAGCTACCCAAGGCCTTGCTAGAAGGTGAAGAAAGGTTATGAGTGTTACTTTGCAACACTTACAAGGAGTTAATAGCTGAGGCCAAGGTTTCATCATGTTTTCCCCCTCTTTTTTGGTACTGTGACAAATGAATTTTTGATTCAAAGCTTGCATTATTGTTATACACAGAAATTGGTGGAGTGCATGTGAAAGAGATGTGCACGGACCAAAGCGGCACCACCATTCACTCAGCTGCTATAGGCAAATCCATGCATTACAAAGTCCATGCAGTACACATGTAGTGGCCATGGGGAACTCTGGGTTAGATGTGTGCCTGGAGTTCCCAACTGGGAACTTAATTCCCAGTAGGCTTGCAATTTGCCTGGTAAATCCCCAGCCCTCGGCACCAATCCCATGCCTGCCCCAAAATTGAGTAGCTGGAGGAAAATGGCTTCCATAGTGACACTCTAGGCATTTTCTCATGTCTCTGTGGTCTTTGCCATAGATATTAGGGAAATTCCTAGAACATCACCCAGAAGTGACATCACAAGCCTCCCAAACTCCACCCTCCCCATCACCACCCTCAAAATCTTCTGGCATTTGCCAAGGCAGTGCTGGCAACTTTAACTCCCAAGCATGTGCAGGCTCAATTTGGGTTGGGAGTACAATGTGAAAGAAGAAAGGTTTTCAGCTTCCCCACACATACATCATTTTCCCTATCTGAATGGCCCTGGGGAGCTGTTGTTTGCCCCTCTGGTGAAGCCATCAGGATAGACAGACAGACAGACAGACATAGGAAGATAGATAGATGATATAGGGAGAGGGAGAGATGCTATAGGTAGATAGGTAGGTAGGTAGAGAGATGATATAGATAGATACATAGATAGATAGTTGATTGATAGATGATGGATACAGACAGACAGACAGACAGACAGATAGATACACAGACAGACAGATGATAGATAGATGATGGATGGATGGATGGATAGATAGATAGATAGATAGATAGATAGATAGATAGATGGATGGATGGATGGATGGATGGATGGATGGATGGATGGATGGATGGATGGATGGATGGATGGATGGATAGATAGATAGATAGATAGATAGATAGATAGATAGATAGATAGATAGATAGATAGATAGATGGATGGATGGATGGATGGATGGATGGATATAGATAAAAAGTTCCCCCAATGAGTAAACAGCAGATCCCCTGGGCCATTTCCAGTTGGAATACCAATATGTGAGTGGGAAGGTTGAAGCCTATTCTCCTAGTATGCCACAGTCCCAATCCAAATTGAGCTGGCATGTATCTGATAACTGAGTTCCCAGCTGAGAATTTCCAGAACACATCATCATCATCATCATCATCATCATCATCATCTTCTTCTTCCTCTTCGACTTATATCCTGCCATACTCCATAAGTGGGTTCAGGGCCGTTATAACATATAAAAAACACAATGACATTGGAACATAGAATCTAAAAACCAAACTCAACTTTAAAACTAGAGGAATCAGAACAAGATGGCAACTAAAACAAACAACAAACATGGGCTTTGTGATGTGTGAATTGGCCCTTCAAGTGACATAATGCTACCTTTTGCACATCAAAGCTACACTTCCCAAAGGTGTTTCCCACCTGCAGCATTCTAAAGCTTTCTGGTAATAAGGCATGAATGATTGGAGCAATTTAAGGAGGCCTCCAGTGCCCCCGGGGACTATTTAAAGGAAGAATCACTAGAGTCAGAGGGGAAGGCACCTTAGACTGGAGGAAAGCTTCCAAGTTTGCTCAAGTGAAGTGGCAGGATCAACTCCAGTTGTCCCAAGGGTCATCCTTCTACCCTCCCTGGGGTTCCCTCAAATTTTTCTTCTCATCATGACTTACTTGGAGTGTGATTCTCCCCCTATCACTGAATGACACCAGCCCTCTTCAGATGGCATCTGTGGGGGAAAATTGTGTTTATAGAGGAGGAATGGGAATGAAAGCACTGGCCACATTTCCCACCCATGTGCAGTTCCCGCCTATGTGCACAGGCTGTCCCTTTGTGCCTGGGAATGTTAAAAAAAAGCCAAATCACTGGGGCAGAGCTGATGCGAAATGCATGCAGATTGTCTGAAGGTTGTGCGCTGCACTGCCAGTGAGTCAAACTGACTCATGTTGAGTCAAACTGACAAGACAGCTGGTAGACCTACACAACTAAATCTCACCAGCATCCTTTAATACAATGTTTTGCTCCTGCGAATCCCCAGATCAGATCAGTATCACATCAAGAGGGTAGACAGGATTGAAACCAACCGAACCCAAGCTCAAGACGTATCTCAGGGAGGTTACAGCCAGCAGGCAACCAATCAATTGCTCTGTCAGAAAGAATCTCCCCAGTACTGAGAAGCTGGAATTCGGTCAGTGACCTTGTCACTTACACATCAGACTGACCATCAGAATCCAACATAGGCTATATAATATTGGGACACTTACTTGGTTGGCCGGTAATCTGGTATGGAACGGTCTAGTGATATTTTCTCACTGAGGTAGGAATTGTAGCCGTATTTCTCATGCGGCCCCTTGGCTTTTTCTTCCTCCTCCGGGGAGAGGGTAGCAGGTAGTCCACCTTTACCACGGCCACCATAGCCTTCAATGAGGCCCAAGGATTTTGACAGACCTTGAGAGAAAAATGAGAGAGAGAGAATTGTAAAAGGCTGCTGTTTAGAAGCATGGTACCACATATTACCTTGGAAGAGCTGATAGACGCCCATCTGGGTTTCCAGCAAATCTGTTTTGGACAATTAACACCATGCAGATACCATCACCAAAGGCAAAGGGAACTTTGTAGGCACCCTTGTTAGAGCGGATTAGTCTTTAGCAGAAAAGAGTGTTGAAAATGACCTAAAAGACAAAGGGCTCTTCTGCATTCTCATTTTTGTCACATGTGTCCCTATCGCTTTGGGGGTTTTTTTAAAAAAAAATCACTGCATGTTTTTGCTCCCTCTAGTGGTTGATTCGATATTACATCACTGTATGTCCCTCATAAAATCTTCAGGGAGATATGCTGGACATACAGCAATGTAATATCGAATTGACTACTAGAGAGAGCAAAACACATGTGGAAAAGGAAACCTCTCCCCCAAAGTAATAGGGTTGTAATAAGAGTTCAGGCACAAGAAAAGAATATATGGGTAGCTTGGCCCCGTCAGACCAAAGGTCCATCTAGCCCTGCATGCTGTTTCCAGCTGTGGCCAATCAGAGACTGCGAGGATGTCCATAAGCAGCATCTAATAATCAGAAGCATTTGGTTTCTGCACTTGGAGGTCCCATTCCACTGGCCCTCATCACCACATCTTGGGTTCTGCGAGCCAACTGCTAATTATGTAAAGTAGCACTTCCTTTTGTCAGTTGTAGAGCCAAGTGCTTATCACTGCTTCACCCACTGCACACTGCTACAGCACACCTGAGCATCTTCCTAGTGTGCGTGCACATGTTTTTGGATGTACCTCTTTCTCATCCCCCAAATGAGTCATTACAGCCAATATATATATATATATATATATATATATATATATACATATATATATACACATACACAGTGTGTGTGTGTGAGAGAGAGAGAGAGAGAGAGAGAGAGAGAGAGAGAGAGAGAGAGAGAGAGAGAGAGAGAGAGAGAAATATAAATGTTACATACATAACAAAATGCCATGTCTTACAAAATCATCTGGCTTGATCTACCAAAACAGAATAACAGGTTACCAACTAGAGATAAATATTTCTTGAAAATATAGCTTCTTTTCTCACAGATGTTTACACATTATTAATGTATCAGTAAACATAATAAACCAGGCCTTACATCTACTTTTGGTGGTGGAAAGAATAATGTGTTTACTTCTCTGTTGACAGTATTCTAGCTGTTACAGACGGAGATTCTTTATGTTCATATTCTGTTTTTACTTCCTTTGTATATAGCCCAACAAAAGTGTTTGGGGATGTGAGAATTTGCAATTCATGATTAATCTCTAACATACTAAAAACATTATACCCAAATATTTTAATGATAGGACATTGCCAACAGATACAGCAAAAGGATCCAATCCATTTATTTCATCCCCAACATAGTTTAGAAGCTAGAGATGTAATTTTAGCCATTTATGCTTTCTCTCATTCCTATATTTAAAGATAAGTTGCACAGAGATGTCGGAAACCTAAGCCAAATATCTTCCGCACAAATAATATTATCTATGTATCTAATTCTCGACATGACAGATACCTAAATCTGGAGACTAGAGCCATGAGCAGACAAGACATATATTTCTATAAAACTGGAAACAGTCCCAGGTTTGCAGAAAAATCTGAAATCTTAAAAAACAACAACAATAACAACAACGGGTCTGTATGTGATTAAAACCTCTAAAATGATAGAAGCAGTGTCTGTAGTTTTAAGAAACAAATATGCCCAGTGCTGTTGCTAAGCAGCCACAACAATATTGCCAGCCTTCAAGTCTTGGTTTCTGTCAATAAATGGCAGGGGGAGGGGGAAATGACCTTTCCGGGGTGGTTGTGACCTTTGAGGGAGGATTCATTGGGGCCTGGTCTGGCAACAACTTGATGCCACTTGACTTGCATGACTCACACAGGCCTGAATGCTTCCTACTTTTCAACTGAGAATATAAAGAAGAAATTACTGTGTGTGTTCTGTTATCACTCCTGTTTATACAAAGAAAACAAACCACTGCTAATGATATCAAAATGTCATCTTTTGTATTCTTGAAGTCTTACCATATGAGTTCTAGTAACCAGATTCTCAAATAAGCATGGGCAATATTAGCTACATTGTATTCAAAATTAGGAGCTGCGGTGGCTCAAGTGGTTAAGACGCTGAACTGCAGGCTGTGGAAGGTCAGTAGTTCAGCAGTCTGAGACCCGGGTGCCGCATGACGGGGTGAGCTCCTGTCTCTAGCTCCAGCTCCTGCCAACCTAGCAGTTCGAAAGCAAGAAATTGCAAGTAGATGAATAGGGACCACTTCGGTGGGAAGGTAACAGCGTTCCGTGCGCCTTGGTGTTTAGTCATGCCGGCCACATGACCACGGAAACGTCTTCGGACAGCGCTGGCTCTTCGGCTTTGAAACGGAGATGAGCACCGCAACCCTAGAGTCGGATTCGACTGGCTTTCGAGCAAGGGAACCTTTACCTTTACCTATTCAAAATTAACAAAGAAGTAAGATTTCAGACGTCCGTGTGGAGGCACTGGATCTGGAACTTAACAATTAGACAAGACTCCTAGGTAAACTCATTTGTGGCAAATCTTCATCAGAGATGTTTTTGCTTGAAGCAAGTATCAATCATGGATGATATTTCTCAAAGCTTTTATAAGAACGAAGGTTGTCCTCCCCTTTGAGACTGTCGGCAATAGGAGAAAGAGGGTGTCAATGAAAGAAAGAAATATAGCTGAAGATGGGGGGGGGAGATAATAGGTAGGTTGGGTGGTGAGAGGGAAGGAGAGAAGGAAGCAAGGGAAAGGTGAAGATACGGGGGTTGCTAGAAGGAAATAGTATGCAGAGGAGGATACAGGGGGAAATGAGGCATCCACCGCAAGTCCTTGCAGGTCCCCCATCATGTCACTGTGCTTGGCCATGTTGGCATTGCATAACTAGAGCTTACCCAGCTGGCACTGGATTACTGGACCCAACCCAACCAGCACATGGGGTTGCCAGCCCATGGCTGAGAACCAGTGGGAGAGCGGGGAGGTAGGGACTTCCTGGGCTGTCAGTGTCCCAGTCTGACGGCGTCATTTCCAGCACAACCAGAGCTAGGGGTGGCAATCTAGCATTATCACAACAATCTTGCAAGTCAGACAAGGTTGAAAAAGAGTGACTGGCGCAAAGTCATCCAGCGAGCTTCCATGGCGGTGTGGAGATCTGAACCTGGATCTCCCCACTCAGCTGCGGTCACACACGCTAAATAATCCACTTTCAAACTGCTTTCACTGCACTGGATTTTAATGGGTGAGCTGGCAAAATCCAGTTGGAAAGTGTACTGAAAGTGGATTATTTAGTGTGTGTGACCACAGCCTGAATCTGATACTCTGATGAGTTATAGGGCAATTCTGCATCGGCTTTTCCCTCCATAGTTTTACCAAACCCACATTGGAACATAAATCCCCCCTGCATTGCAGGCTGCTTTCACTTTCTTTGCTCATTGGCTTTTATGGTACCCTCTACACTGCATGCTGCTTTTACTTTCTTTGACCACTGGGTTTTTTGGTACCTTCTGCATAGATTTATGGCTGTCCAGGGCTGACTTCACAGTTAGTATGGCATTGCCCCGGGGTATCTGAACGTGGTTTTGAGCTGCGCCTTTTCCTTAGTGTTGAGAAAATGTGGGGCGAATGACAGATGCAGAATCGCCCATAGCTGGCTGACTGTCATTTAGCAGCTGAACGCAGCACTTCAAAGGACAAAGCAGCATGAATCCCCAAATGAAGGCCACGACATTCTGAGGGTCACAGTAGCATGAGAGAAGAAGGCAGATAATGATGTTTATTATTTATTTGCAAAATTTATATCCTGCCTTTCTGCCCAATCAGGACCACCGTCCAAAAACGAACATTAGAAAATTGCTATTGCAAGACCAATTAAGATCCAAACTAAAATACATACATAAAAAACATGGAAACCTCAATTAAAACATAGGGAAGAAAGAAGGGATTGTTGAGGGAATGCCAGATGAAGCAAGGAACTCGTGTGACCGGGACCCTTGCGAGTTTTCCCTGAAAAACTGATGACAATCTGATGGGAATCCAGGTATCCCAATTCAACCCATCCTCTGCTGCCATCAAAACCCCATTTGCCTTCCGTTCTGAGGAGGTGTTTGTCTGTGTGGGGCAGTGGAAATCAGTGAGTGTAATCTTAGTACAAAATAGAGAACTACCTACAATGAAGCAGCGAGTGACAGCACAAAATAGAGAATTACCTACAATGAACAATCTAAAAGCCACTTTAAGCTTCCATTACAAAACAAAACAAAACCTTTGGGTCATTTTGACTTTGTTTCAGTTTGCAGAGGAATGGGTGGCAAAAAAAGGGGAAAAGCCAGGCGGGTTAAGGTGGGATGGAGAAGCAAAGCAGTATTTTATGATATGCATCACTGTGTATCATAGAGAGATGTACCACCTGATTTTTTACATTTATTTAAAGGGGAGAGTCACAGTCCCCTCATTGTCAAGCACCACTGAACACTTTGATAGATGAGGCTTTATTTTTAGCGGTGATATTTCCCCATCTTCTCAGCCAAGAGATCCTGGCCCTGGTGGCATGTTTTCCATTCCTGATTTCAATGGAAGGTATTCAGCACAAACACAAAGGTTCGACAGGACAAAGCTGGGATCTCAAAATGTGATGTGAGGTTCGCTTTCTCTGTCTATCTATGAGAGCCAGTTTGGTGTAGCGGTTAAGTGCACGGACTCTAATCTGGGAGGACCGGGTTTCATTCCCCACTCCTCCACTTGCAGCTGCTGGATGACCTTGGGCAAGCCATAGTTCTGGCACAGCTGTTCTTGAAAAAGAGCAGTTTCTGTCAGAGCTCTCTCAGCCCCACCAATCTGTTGTGGGGAGGGGGGGAATGGAGTTTGTAAGTTGCTCTGAGACTCCAAGTGAAGGGCAGGGTATAAATCCAATCTCTTCTTTTCTTCTTCTAGGTCTTGGTTTGTAAGGTTGTTAAAACAAAATAGAACTTCCAAGGAAGAAAACCATATGTGCTAGGATACAGTGGTTAAGAGAGCCAGTGTAGTGTTGTGAATAGGGTGTTGGGTCCCGTGACAGGGGAGACCGAGGTTCAAATCCCTCACTCAGTTGCGAGGATCACTGAGTGATCTTGGATCAGTCACCCTCAGCCTAGGATAGAAGAAGAGGAGGAGGAGGAGATTGGATTTATACCCTCCCCTTCACTACATGAAGGAGCCTCAGAGCAACTTACAATCTCCTTTTCCTTCCCCTCCTCACATCTTGTGAGGTAGGTGGGGCTGAGAGAGCTCTCTCAAGAACCGCCCTTGAGAGAACAGCTTTGAAAGAACTTATGACTGGCCCAAGGTCACACCAGCAACTGCGTGTGGAGGAGTGGGGAATCAAACCAGGTTCTCCCAGATTTTAGAGGCTGCACTCCTAAATCACTACACCAAACTAGCTCATGGACTTGTAAGAATGAAATAAAGGAGAACCACCAGGACCACCAACCTCCACTTAGGGTCTAGCGATCTCCTGGAATGACAACAGAACTCCAGAGGACAGAGGTCAGTTCTCCCGGAGAAAATTGCTGCTTTGGAGGGCACATGGAAATGAGTTATGCAAATGAGCTCCTGCTCCTCTTTTTCTACAAAATGACCCCTGAGCTGTACCTACACGAACATGTCATGTGAGAGGTGTTTCTATTTTTGTAAGTAAAATTTCTTTTTCTTGTTACCACTGGAGTCAGATCACCTTTGTAATTTGTTTGAACAGCTTTCCCCCCTTAACTGGGAAACAGGGAGAATCAGGGATACTGCATAAAGCTTCTGTGCTTCTGAGTCAAATGATTATAAGTGGAAATGCCTTATGTCGAAATGCTGGGGATGCAACCTGGGATCTGGGTCTAAAAGGAAGGAGGTCTAAAAGCTCTGAAGACACAGAGGTCCCACCACTGCTGCCCCAAATCTTTCTAAATGGAGATGCTGGAGGACGAATCTGGGATCTTCTGCAGGCAAGCCAGGTGCTCTACCATTGAGCCGCAGCCTAGTGCAGGTTTAGCTCCACGAGAGCAAAGTAAGAGTAATGGGAGTCAGCAGGCTGTAAATGAAAAAGCAAAAAAGGAAATCTGTGAAGAAGCAACGAAGAAAAGCAATCGGAACCAAGATGCTTGAAATTGAGAAAAGACGTTCCCTGCGCAGGAGATTAAAGTGGACAAGGGTAATGATCAGAAAGGGGGAACGAGGCTGTACACAAACCAGGCGAAGGACAATGAGCGGAGATAATGAGATCAAGGAGCAGCGGCAGAGCAAGATCAAAGAGTAAGAGTAGAAGAATCAAGAGGAGAAACCAAACATTCTGCTGAAGGGTCAACATGAATGTGTAATTCACTCCAGGAGAATAGAAGAAAGGGGAAATAAAAATGTAACAAGCGAGCCGAGATTCAAAGTTCATAAGCAGCAGTGCACACAATGGGGAAAATAATCTGGTGACACGTACCTCGGCGCTTTAAAAGAAAATCAGGAGATGGAAAGGCATCTATTGAAGGAAGTGGGGAAAGAAGAACACCCGTGTTCAAAGCACTGGCCAGACCTCAGTGGTAGAGCACATGCTTTGCATTCAGAAAACCCCAGTTTTAATCCTCAATGTTTGAGGTAGCTTGGCCGAGATAGCCCATTGCAATCTGCCACCAATCAACAGAGCACCACACTGGGCTGCAGGGACCAATGGTTAAGAGGCAGGGGCCAGTGAACCCTTAATTTTGCAGGCAGAAGGCTCGAATCCCTGCCAACTTCAATTTAAACAATCAGGCTGCTGCTGAGGCTGTAGAGAGCTCCTGCCAGCTATACAATATTGGGCTAATGGTGTGATGCAGAATAAAGCAGCTTCATACCAGGAGTAGAGGACAACAACAGGCACAGGGCTTTTCTGGATTCTCATTTTCCTTGCATGTGTGTTCCTGTTGCTTCAGGTTTTTTCCCCCACCTGTTCCTCATGTATTTTGCTCCCTCTAGTGGTTGATTTGATACTACACCAGTGCATGTCCTGCATAAAACCCTGCAGTTTAAATCTGCAGGGAGATATGCTGGACATACTGTGATGTAATATTGGATCGGCCACTAGAGGGAGCAAAATACATGTGGAACAGAACAACACCTCCCCAAAGCAACACAGGAACACATGAGGAAAACACACACAGAAAAGCCCACAGACAGTTAAGGGAGAAGTAACAACATTAAGGAGCAAAGCTGATGCTGGTCATTGTTCAGGGGGTCTGGATCTGGAAAGTGTGGTTTAAGCAAAAGGAACATGGAACAATTTCATAACAAGTTCTCAGAAGGGATTCACAGTGTCTACTTTTAGATTTTCAAGAAATGCATCTTTTGGTATAGAACCCTTGCCAGGAAGGATCCAATATGGGGATTTTCTACATGTACTTGGGCACCAGGCCCATATGTATACACTGATACAGGCAGTGTGTGCATATCTGGGCAGGGCCACGTCACAATTCCCCCACCCCCAACCTTCATGTGCATGCTGTAGTAAGAGCATATATGGCAATGATGTTCTGCTGCTTGTGTAGGATCTCTGGATCACAACTAGCTCCAGGGCTTTTTTTGTAGAAAAAGCCCAGCAGGAACTCATTAGCATAATAGGCCACATCCAACAGCAGAAACTCATTAGCATAGTAGGCCACACCCTGACAGCACAGCTCATTAGCATATTAGACCACACACCCCCATGCTACCAGAAGTGTGGTCATCCAGCCACATCCACCTTTTGCTTCTTATTCTGTTTACCTTGTTTATTGTCAAAACCCAGGGCCTTTTTTGAAGCAGGAACTCCTTTGCATGTTAGGCCACACACCCCTAATGTAGCCAACCCTAATGAGTTTCTACTGTTGGGTGTGGCCTGTTATGCTAATGAGTTCCTGCTGGGTGTGGCCAACTTAGGAGCCAGCCCGAACTCCGTTCCTGTGCGTTCCTGCACAAAAATAGCCCTGACTAGCTCTGCAATTCAACTGTGATAGCAGACTGTACATTAAAGAGCTGGGACCAAGTAGCATTCGGGGACCACTGCATATGGTGTAAAGATGCATGTACATTGAGTTCTTGGAAATAAGTATTAGATTAATCTGTTTGGGTCCCTTTAAGAAGTTGGCCCAGGCCCCGATGGTAGACAACTTAACTTGGATGTAATGGTCTAAATATTACTATGCTGTACAACATAGTCCGGAGCTTTCCTTCTGCACAGGCCGCTCTTCCGCTGGAGGACGTGACACTAAAGTTGGAGAGAAAAAAATCTCCTTGGGCTGGAAGGTGGTTTCAGATTTTACTGAATGGAGCGGTAGGATTGAGACGGGTATTGCTTAAAATACATGGGGTGGTAATCCTACCTTTGAGTGCAAGGACTTCTTCCAAAATGTAAGGACCCTTCACCCAACAGATGAGCCACTTAAATGGCTGGAGTAGGGTTGCCAATCTTCAGGTGGGGCCTGGAGCTCTGCCACTATCACACTGGATCTCCAGGCGACAGAGAGAAAACGGCAACTTTGGAAGGCGAAAAAGGTGAAAACCTCTGGAAGGAGAAAATGGCTACTTTGGAAGGTGGACTCTGAGGCATTATACCAGGGGTGTAGGACACATTTGTTATGAGGGCCGGATCTGACATAATTGAGACCTTGTTGGGCCGGGCCAGGTGTATAAGGCAATGCCAGGTAGCGGAGATATAAACTTTACAAAAGACACAAACACAAACATCTTTTTTTTTTACTTAAGATAAAAACATGCTTAAAACATTAGCACTCCTGCAATATTTTGTTTATTTATTTGATAACTGACACCTCTTGCTCTGAATTACTGCCTCAAAATGTCTGTGCTGTTGCAATCTTGAGTCTGCTGTTCAGGTGTGTCTCTGGAAGCTGCAAACCTACGATGACGCAGCAGCAGCAGAACTGGAAGCAGCAGCAGAAGACAGCCAGTTCCACTGCGGGCCTGATAGAAGCCCTCCGGGGACCTGATTTGGCCCCCAGACCACATGTTTGACACCCCTGCATTATACCCTGCTGAGGTCTCTCCCCTCCCCAAACCCCGCCCTCCCCAGGTTCCACCTCCAAAATATCCAAGTATTTCCTCACTCACAGCTGGCAACCCTAGGTTGGAGGAAGGCTTTCCACTTCCCTTAAGGAACTGGTAGGATGCAGGCCACTGTCACAAAGTCCTAAGGCTGCCATAACCTTAGTACCTGCTGGGACCCTGTAAGCTTTAGCCAGTTCTCTGTGCAGCCACGGAAACAGCCTAGGACCCCCAAGAAGCAACTTCAAAGTGCCTGTTAGAACAAAGAGAAGAAAAGCCTTAACCGCAATATGGCCAAAGGTTAATTATTTTGTGAACGACACAGTACTCATCGCCTTGGATGAAAAAATCTGCGCCAGGATGAAGGGGAGAAAATGAATTCTGAAATATTGGCTTGTATAATGGACAGTCCCAATAACCGATCTCCTCCACCGAACGCTCCAGCTCTGCTCGGTAACAAGGACACGAAAACGATTTCGGGCGTTCTGCATTTGGAGTCGTAAGTGCTACATCCGATATTAGGAAGCAGGCAGTCAACGGCCCAGCTGATGGATACTTTGGATACAATATGAATTTGTGCCTGTGATTCTGGAATGCAATTACGATTCCTTTTGTGTGCGTGACGCTGTCTTCATCGGCTACAGCCTCTGGCTAAACTCAGTACGGTTATAGCTGATCTTTAAAAGAAAATCTCAAAGTGACAATGACATTGAATAAGCACTAAAACCAAGAACTGAAGCTGAAATAAGGAAGGAATAAAACACAGAGGGGGGGAAAGCACACTAGACCAAAAAAAATAAATGGATAGACTCTCATGGTCATGCACGGGAAAACAGAATTTAAATATACAATCCATCAATCATGGAAACAGGTATCTTTGTTGATTTAGATGTTACCCCTGCTTTTTTGCAAACCATAGTGATACCACAGTACGATGTGATCATGAAACAGCAATTCACTGCAAAAACAACGCAGACAAAATAGCGCAGAAAAGTATATACTAATCATGTATATACTAATCACGTATCTGTATATTGGCCCTTGTAACTATTTGATGTCATTTATTTGTCATATACATGATTAGCATATACTTTTGTGCGCTATTTTGTCTGCGTTGTTTATGCAGTGAATTGTTGTTTCATGACCCTGCTTTTTTGCCCATTGGGGAGTTTCCTCCACTGTTTTCTCTTTTTATCCCCATGACAGCCTCCCTGTGAGGTAGGGTTGCCAGCTCTGGGTTGGGAAATACCTAGAGATTTTGGGGGTGAAGCCTGGGGAGGGGTGGGATGGGACCTCTGCAGTGTATAATGCCATAGAATCCATCCTCAAAAGCAGCCGTTTTTTGCAGGGGAACTGATTTTGGCTGTCTGGAGATCAGCTGAAACAGTGGGAGATCTCCAGGTGCTACCTGGGGGTTGGCCGTCCTACTGTGAGGTAGGTTAGGCTGGGAGTGCGACTGGCTCGAGGCCACCCAGCAAGCTTCATGGCAGAGTGGGGATTTGAACCCGAGTCTCCCAGATCCTAGTCCAGCACTTCTACCACCACACCATGAGAAGAGCCCTGATGGATCAGTCCAAAGGCCCATCTCTTCTGATATCTTGTTTTATACAGTAGCCTGGCATACGATTCTAGAACATCTGCGAGCAGGGCTCTCTTTTTGTAGAAAAAGCCCAGCAGGAACTCATTAGTACATTGGACCACACCCAACAGCAGAAACTCATTAGCATATTAGGCCACACCCCCATGTCACCAGAAGTGTGGTCATCCAGCCACACCCACCTTTTGCTTCTTATTCTGTTTACCTTGTTTGTTGTCAAAACCTAGGGCTTTTTTTGGAGCAGGAACTCCTTTGCATGTTAGGCCACACACCCCTAATGTAGCCAGCCCTAATGAGTTTCTGCTGTTGGGTGTGGCCTGTTATGCTAATGAGTTCCTGCAGGGCAGCCAGCTGGAACTCCCTTCCTGTGTGTTCCTGCCCAAAAATAGCCCTGCCTGTGAGCAAGAGATGAAGGCAACACTCTCCCTCTGCTGCTGTCCCCAGCATCAGAAATAGACTGCCTTTGAACACGGAAGTTCCGCTTAGCCGTTGTGACGACACCCTCCATGCATTTGCCAAATAGGGCTGCCAACCTCCAGGTGGTGGCTGGAGATCCCCCACTATCACAACTGATCTCCAGGTGATAGAGAACAGTTCACCTGGAGCAAATGGCTGCTTTAGAAGGTGAACTGTGTGGCATTATACTCCATCGAAGCCCCTCCTTTCCTGCCCTCCTCAGGCTCCATCCCCAAGATCTCCAGGTACTTCCAACCTGGAGCTTGCAACCCTACTGCGAGTCCCCTTTTCCAGAGATCTAAACTGGTGACAGTTTGTACCAGCAGATTCCAAAATATAAGCCATGCATTGGGCAGAAAAGTATCATTTTCTTTGGTCTGTTTTTAATCTACTCTCCATCTGTTTCATTGGATGAGTGCTAGTGTTGCAGGAGGGAGAGGACCCCCCCACACACACACATTCTTTCCAAACTATGCATGATTTATAAATCTCTTGCAGACGTCCCTTTAACCACGTTCTTCCTAAACTAAAAACCTACAAACACTTCATGACACTTTTTGGCAAGGCTCTGATGTGCTCTAAAGAGCCGAAAATCTAAAGCCAAACTCAGAGAGGAGACGGTGGATGGAATGGTGCAAGATGGAAAACATTCAGTTTCAATTCTGAAGACTACAAGGACTGCAATCCTATGAACACTTACCTGGGAGTAAGTCCTATGGACTAAAATGGGACTTACTTCTGAGTAGCTTGACTGCTCCCTAAGCTATCCTAACAGGTCTATTTAAGAGTCTCCGTTTATTTATTTATATATTAGATTTATAGCCCTCCCCCCCTGTACAACAGGGCTCAGAGCGGGCAACAACAATATTCATAAAATAATATCTATAAAAATTACATTGTTAAAGCAATTCTTGCAATACAACTGGCAGCTAATAAGATGGCCCATGAATGGGGAGCAAGGCCTAGTGCCCCTTATCCAGAGAGGGAGAAAAAGCATCCTGTAATTAGGTAAAGAAGAAAATAACACCAGTTCAATGGGGCTTACTCCCAGGAAAGTGTTTTTAGGATTGTTGCCCAGTGGACCAATTCTCAGACTCTGTAGTCTTCGGCAGATGACCCACATGTGCATCGATTCAACATACATAGAAGGAGAACAGGCAGACTAGGGTGCACTGGTCCCACCCCACCCCCTAAACACAACTGTCAACTTGCAAAGACAGCATCTATGCATGGAGAATATTCTGGGCACAAGATTCCTTACCAGTGACCGAGAACATTCAAAAAGCAACCCTGATCATCGGGACCCAGATTCTTCCATGGTTTGCAACACTCTCTATATCCCCAGAGATACTATTTGCCCTGTGGTGCCATATACACTGACCTAGTAAGATTGCCTAGTATCACCTGAGAAATTCCTGTAGCTTTGGGGGCAGTATCTGTGGAGGGAGAGTTTGGGGAAGGATTTTACCTAGACTCTATTGTATACCTTAGAGCAACCTTTTTGAGCCTGTGGGCTCATTTGGAATTCTGACATGGCATGGTGAGCACAGCAACAAAACGGCTGCCACAAAAGGCAGACCCAGCCACAAAATGGCTGCCACAGTGCAACTTCAGTCAAACAATGCAGATCCTTGGACTGTGGAGGCAGCTGCTCGCAAAGCAACATTTAACAAAATCTGCACAGCCAATCAAATCTCCAATTGTCAATCATGTTGGAATATGCAAGGTCTATCGTGCATAGATAAGGAACGTGACAAAGAACATCCTGCAGGGGGCAGCAGAGGGGACAATTTGTTAGCATAGTGAGATTAGGGACTTCCTGCTATTTTCAAATAGTCTCCTTCCTGTCTCCTGATTGGCTCAATTGGGATTTTACCTGCCCTGCTGAGATCTAACTTCCTCTTAGCTAGTTAGACTTCTCTTTCTCTCTCCTCTTTCTTTCAAAGTTTGTTCTCTTCTTAATAAACCAATGTTATTCTTTAAGCAGTTTATGTACCACTTTACTGCATATTTAAACTCTGCCAACAAATCAGAAGCCTTGCTGGGCAAAAGCCGGCCCGCCCACTTTCTAGAAACATTTGGCAGGCACCAGAAAAGATGTTGGCAGCCCCTGCCTTAAATGTTGAGGGCTTCAGCCTTACATGGTAGCTGTGGCTGGCCCTGCAGACTGCACATAGAAGAAGAAGAAGACTTGGTTTTTATACGCTGCTCTTCACTACCCTCAGTGCTCTTTTTATAACCTGCTCTTCATTATTAGTCTCAGAGTGGCTTACCAACCCCCTCCCTTCCTTTCTCCACAGCAGACACCCTGAGAAGTAGGTGGGGCTGAGAGAGTTTAGTGAGAGCTCTGACTGACCCAAGGTCACCCAGCTGACTTCATGTGGAAGAGTGGGGAATCAAACCCAGTTCTCCAGATTAGAGTCCGCTGCTCTTAACTACTCCACCAAGCCCTTTGCTATTGGGCACAGTGAAGTATAGTACTATCAAAGTATCTGTCACATTAAACAGTACAAGTAGGCATGTCCTTGACCAGAGGAGTTTAAACTTTGACATCAGAGATGCAAGTGAGGGAGATGGAGATCAAGGTAACGGGAGAAAAACATGTAAAGGACATTCTGGAGGAGGGATGTGCCAGGAGGGCTGTTCATGACGGTGTTCCAAGTATTCCTACTTATGCCTCTGAGAATTTGATTTCTCATGTTTATTATCCCGATCCACTTATCATTTCGCTGTTTTTGTTCTACAGCTACTGTTTTCTTCCATGGCCCTCTCTAATCCGTGCATCCCCCCCCCTCTATTTCCCCCCAAAGCTGAATCAGCGCGACGAATTGTACATAGACGAGAGCGGTTTCGTTCCTGTTACGGAGAAAGCTCCGCCGTGTGCCGTCCTCCATCACTGGCAGGTCGCTTCCTCCTCCGTTCCAAAAGGCACCCAAAGCTGTTGTCACAAAAAGGAATGTGTTCTCAGGTGTGATGCGACAAGGAGGATTTACAAACAGCCCTTCTGCACAGGCCTCGCGCGGCGTCCTGGCCCTCCTCCCTGCTGGCTGCCAGCTCGGCTTGTCAGAAGAGATTCACCAAGGACATCAAAGTGTCACTTTGTTTTAAAGAATGCACAACCCAAGATCCACAAAGCAGACAGGTACAGAGAGAGACAAAAAAAAAAATTGGCTTCCAGTTGCTTAGAAAAGTTGCCTCAAGAAGCAGGGCTTGGGGGAAAAGTATGCCAGGTAAGACAAAGAAACCTTTGTTTCAACTCATTTAGGGGTATATCGGTGCTTTAAAAAAATGGACCCCCCCAAATCCGTGGCCTAGAAATATTGTTAAGCATGATAAGCATGATAAGGCTGCAGCTAGACCAGATGGCGGGAAACCAGTGATCCAATCTCTTGCGCTTCTTGGCAATCCGATCTCACTCTTTCTCTCTTTTTCAATGCTAACGTCAGTTGCTGGGTTCACCAATACAGACTGAGGCAATAGTACAGAGTTGTGCGGAATGTGTTTCTCTCTTTCTACAGGCAGACACATCGATGGGGTCCGAACTGGTAGAGACTGACCAAGAGAGAGATCTTGGAGTCGTAGTAGATAACTCAATGAAAATGTCGAGACAGTGTGCAACTGCAATAAAAATGGCCAACGCTATGCTGGGCATTATTAGGTAGTGAATTGAAAACAAATCAGCCAGTATCATAATGCCTCTGTATAAATCATTGGTGCGACCTCATTTGGAGTACTGCGTACAGTTCTGGTCACCACACCTCAAAAGGGATATTATAGCATTGGGAAAAGTGCAGAAAAGGGCAACTGGAACGATAAAGGGGTTGGAACACTTTCCTTATGAAGAAAGGTTAAAATGCTTGGGGCACTTTAGCTTGGAGAAATGATGGCTGAGGGGTGACATGATAGAGGTTTATAAGATTATGCATGGGATAGAGCAGGTAGAGAAAGAAGAACTTTTCTCCCTTTCTCACAATACAAGAACTCGTGGGCACTCAGTGAAATTGCTGAGCAGTCGGGTTAGAACGGATAGAAGGAAGTAATTCTTCACCCAAAGAGTGATTAACACATGGAATTCACTGCCACAGGAGGTGACGGCAGCTACAAGCATGGACGGCTTCAAGAGGGAATTAGATAAACATATGGAGCAGAGGTCCATCAGTGGCTATTAGATAGGAACTCTCAGTCTGGGACAAGTGGTGCTCTGTATTCTTGGTGCTTGGGGAGGGGGGCAACAGTGGAAGGGCTTCTAGTGTCCTGGCCCCACTGATGGATCTCCTGATGGTACCTGGTATTTTTGGCCACTGTGTGACAGAGTGTTGGACTAGACGGGCCATTGGCCTGATTCAACATTGGCTTCTCTCATGTTCTTATGTTCTCTTTAATGTAAATCCTCTACTCCCCAGAGATGCTATTTGCCCTGTGGTGCAATATACATTGACCTAGTAGGATTCTAGAGTTGTCAGCTCCAGGTTGGGAAATACCAGGAGATTCTGGGGGTGGAGGGAGGTGGGACCATAGCGAGGTATCTGTTGTAATTCTGGGACGTCTCCAGGCCCCATCTGGAGGATGGCAACCCTAAGGACTGCCCATCACCACCTGGGGACTTCCTGTGGCTTTGAGGGTAGTACCCGTGAAACGGGAATTTGGGGAAGGATTTCACCTAGGATCTGATATTTGGGCAAAAACTCTATGGTAACTTTAGCTTCTACCATAGAGTTTTTGCCCAAATACCAGAGTGTTGCGCTGATGTCCCAGATCAGTGGTGCAGCAAAGCTCACAAAGCTCACAAACATAGATGTGTCGCTGCATAGTGTATGGTTCTCCCTCTTTTTGGGGGTAAGTTCCCCCCTCTCAGCCAGCTGATTGGTGGTGGGAAGTTGGGGCGTGGCAGTGGGGACCTCTACCTCCACTGGGGGGTCCAGCAACCCTATGAGGAAGGCACAGTTTGGGGAGAGGCGAGGCTTCATTGGGCATAATGCCACAGAACCCACCTTCTAAAGCCGCCATTTTCTCCAGATGAACGGCTCTCTTTTGCCTGGAGGTCACTTGTAATAGCGGGAGATTTCCAGCTACCATCTGGAAGCTGGCAACCCGAAGTAGCGCCCGAGCTCAGCGGTTCTGATCAGTGGTGCGGCAAAGCTCACAAAGGCAACACTTGAAAAATCAATTTCCCCGCTTGTAATGCCATTCCCCCCCCCCGAAGTCAGTCCCCCCCCTTCAAATTACTGATAAGTTTGCAATTTATACCGAGCAGCATCTCAAGTTATGGTGCCGCTCGTCGCCTGGAGCTCTCGCCATCACGCTTGGCGGATGTTTTAGAACCCTTGAAACAAAGCAAGCACTTGTTCAAGTGTCTGAGGATCAGGCCACTCAGGATTCACAATCAAAATGCAATTCAAGCAGAGGTGAGTTTGCCGGTCGGTCATCTTCAGATGCGGGGCAGCAGGCTCTGGGCACATAGGTCTGCCTGCCAGCCCTGCCCATCGAGAGACGAATGCAGTGAGTCGGTTGGCTTGGAAGGCAGAACATGGCTGCTTTCATGTGGGGGGGGACCCCCTCCACACACACCCTCCTCAGAGACACACGGCCTCAGTTTGTAAAATTCCAACATGACACGAAACCTCCATGTGCAAATAATGGAGTTTTATCAGCCATTCCAGTTCTTTCTGGCACAAACGGAGGAGCTTCTATTAATCTGCAAAATAGTAAAAAAAAGCCCAGTAGCACCTTTAAGACTAACAAACTTTATCGTAGCATAAGCTTTCGAGAAACACAGTAGCATCCGACAAAGAGAGCCGCGTTTCTCGAAAGCTCGTGCTGCAATAACATTTGTTAGTCTTAAAGGTCCTACTAGACTTTTTACTATTTTGCAGCAGCAGACTAACATGGCTAACTCCTCTGGATCTATTAATCGGGGGGTCTCAGCAGCTGTGCTGTATACTTTTCGCAGCCATGAGCAAAAAAAAAAGAAAAGAAAGAAAAAGGCGCCATCGACAGTTTGCAAAAAGCAGGTGGGAAATAAACTCTCTGTTCTTCAGGCACATTATTAAAAGGTGCATGACGCATGCTTTGTAAGGACGTGTTTACATTTTACAGCCAGTGCTCTGACAGCCCAAATCCATTGCAAAGTAAATGAAGTGACATGTTCGGTGGGATGAATGTCAACACCCAGATAAATTTGTTTCTGAATCGGCTAAGGTGAACGGAGAGCATTCGCGGGGAGGGCGAGAGAGAGTGGCGGGTTAATACTGTCCAACCTGCTCATAAAACACTGCCGCAAAGAACCGCGCCGCGTTGGTTCAGGGAAGGAATTGGCTTATCCTGCCAGATCATCTGCGACGTACTAGGCCAGCAAACATGGTTTTCAGATAAGATCTAATGTAGGAGGGATGTTTCCAAAATTCTCCCAGGGCTTCACAGCTCTGAAGAGCACATTCTGGTTTCCAAAGTGAAAGCAGGGCACTGCAAATCCTCAACGGCTCCACCTCGTTTCACTTTCCCAATATTGTAGAGGGCGCTCAGTGCAAGCAGCTTGCCATAGCTCCCAAGTACTTCATGTGCTCCTACCTTCACGTTACTGATCTGCACTGATAAAACACCACACAAAGAAAGTGAAGGGCACACTGGTCGAATCTGCATTTGTATTTTTAAATCAGTTGTGTGCTGCTGTGACACCATCTTTCTCTATGCTTCTTTGAATGCTGTTTGGAGAAAATTCTTTTAAAGCAATGCGGAGGTACAATGACAGTGGAGCCAGCCTGAAAGGATGATAAACATATGTGGATGTGTGAAAGTATGCTAGCACTGTTGAGGTGTGAAAACAACACCAAATGTGAACAGCTTTTTTGAAGACGGAGTCAAAAGGTGGGGACACTGGTGGGGAAGACAAATGCAGATTCGGCCACTGTTGCATCAAGATTCTTTTGAGTTTGCTTTGCCAGTATACAGGAGCACCTGTGTGTGTTGGTAAAACACCACACAAAAGAATCTTGAAATACATCCGCTTACAATGGCATTATGGTTTGCTTCTTTTTTGTAATGTCATCATTGCACATCAGCAAGAATGGGGGAAAGAGACAGATGAGCTGAAGGACTTGAACACTGCAGCAAACCACACAAGCTTCAGTTTTTGTTATGTACTGAGATCAAATCATCCTTGATTGAATTGCCCTAGAGACTGGCTGAGCTTGGAGCACAAGAACAGTAGCCTGCCAGGATTCTGAAAGTAACCAATCTAGTAGCAATGTTATGTAAATAGCCTATCACGGGGAGCGGGGTGTGTTTGGGTGTGGCGACTGCATGCTATTTAACAGAGCCGCGGCTCTGGAGTCTTGTCTTGCTGTTGCTGAAATCACAAATAAGGTTGAGCTGATCACTAGACTCGAGCTTGCTCGTCCATGGAACCCCCACTATCTAACAGTTTTGGAACTAAATTTTAGAAATTTTCTAAGATGCTTTGTAACTAAAGAAACGGCAGCCTAAATTGCCCAGGCTAGTATGAGCTTGGTTGGAGCATGGAAGCTAAGCAGGGTCAGCCACGGTTAGGACTTGGACAGAAGATCACCAAGGAAAACCTGGGTTGCTAGGCAAAGCTAATGGAAAACCACCTTGGCTCATCTCTTCCCTTCAAAACTCCATGACAGGTAGCCATGAATTAGCTGCAACTTGATGGCACTTAATTACTATTATTCACTAAGGAAAAACTGAATGCAGTACACAGGCCCCGGTCACACAGGAGGATTTGCCCGGCGAAATGGATAGGTTGAGGGCGCATCAAATGGGCACGATCATACGGCAGCATCTGGGAAGCGTAGCGCACCCGTCACCAACCTGTACTGTCGGCCCGAAGAAGCAGATTCAAAAAGTACCAGCAAAAGGGTAGTAGCAACCGGAAAACGCAGGCAAGCGTCGGATCACGGAAATGGAGTTAATCCGGCACATCCAGTATGCGCATGCATCCCATCACACCGGATGTGTTTTTTCCAAGCCTCCACAGTATGCGAAGAAACATAAGATTGTGCATGCGCAAGAATGCAAAAGCGAAACCCTTTGATGTGCTTCGACATCGCCGTGTGATCACCGGCTATCGGCGTCTGCACGGCATCTCGGGGACCCGTCTGATTGCACTACCACACATCTTTTTGCTCCATCTCTAATTTGCCTCCCTTCAGTGGCGCAGTATCCCACTCGTGTGACCGGGACCACAAAGAAGTTCCAGAAAGGAAAACAAGTTGGGGAAGGTACCCATCCCAAGCTCTACAGCATGGATCCAAAATTCTAGCCAGTAGTGTCCCCAGCAGCTGTACTAAGAAGATTAAAGGAGGAGGAGGAGGAGGAGGAGTTGGTTTTTATACCCTACTTTTCTCTCTCCTAAGGAGTCTCAGAGTTTCACAGACACCCTGTGAGGTAGGTGGGGCTTAGAGAGTTCTGAGAGAGCTGGGTGTAAAGTACTGGGTTCGCAGTGTGGAGACTCGGACTACGACATGCTGAACAACACACGACTATTGTACTCCACACAAAAGACACAAATGGCCCAGCAACGGTCAACTATATACACCCAACCCAGACACACCCACAGTTCCATTGGGGGGTTTGAATCTCCTGCCAAAGGTCCTATTGGAGGGCTCTGGGAGGCCTAGGATCCTTGGCCCCTATTGTGCTTGGAACCAAGCTCAGGATGGAGGCCGCAGACCCCTGGTGGTGGTCTGCAGTCAAAACACTGGGATTGACCCAAGATCACCCAGCTGGCTTCATGCCCTTCTTAACCACTACACCATGCTGGATTTAGAGGTGAATTGTGTCTTCTACCGGGATTTATTTGGAGTTGGGGGCTGCTGAATGGGTTTGGGCATGGAACTAGCACCGCGTGTGCCCCAGTTCCGCCATCTCTCACAACAGCCGGCACAAAATTGGCACAGCAGGTAAGACAACATGAAGAGAAGGAACTCTTCACTGGTTGAAACGTTTTTCTGGGTCCTGTTTGTGCTTCTGTGGGTGTGACAGTGATGCATATCTGAAGCCGAGACTTCAAGGTCAATTAGAATAGATTTTGCTTGAATGTTGAGAGGGTATTACCAGTGGTACGAGTGGTTTAATGACATACAGAGCAGCAGTGGGGAAAGGGATTCTGTCTGCCTGCTGTGAACAGGGAGCTAATTTCTCCCCCCCAATGGAATGTACGTCTTGCTGTTCGTGGCTGTTCTGCAGACAGTGTCAACTGTTCCTTCCCTATAGCACAATGTGATTGGCTTTCCCGGTATGCGCTTTCTTACAGGGCCCCGCTGAGTTCTGCTTCTTCACCTCCTCGCCACGCTGCCGCCGCTGTGCTCACCAGGCAATTGTTTAAACAGGCAGTTAAATCAGTCATAAATCATACAAATCTCTCATAAATCACATGCTCGGTTCTGTTTGAAGTTCTACCCGTGTTCATTTGAGCAGCCCTCCACAACGTTAATGGCTGCCGAGCGACTGGGACTGCAGCCGCCCGTAAAAATAAAAACAAACAAACAAAAACAAACAATGCAAACCGGCTCGACAGGCACTCAGACTGGTCGGTGCCAAACTGAACAGACCCGGCGATCCGCCCGTGTCTGATTGACACAGTCGAACGTGGTGACAAGCTCGACTGTCAAACACGTCCCCAGTGAAATCTGCAGCATCCAATCGGCTCCCCTCTCTGGAAGTCTTTGAGCACAGGTTGGACTGGGGTTGTGAGGTTCTCCCTGGCCACTAGTGGGGAATGAGGGGGAAGGGTGGCCCAATGTTCTCTCTAATCCTCCCCCCCTACTGAGCGGAGCAGTTCACTATCTGAGCAGATAGAACTGCTGTAGTCTTTAAAAGGGCAATGGGCCATGCAAGCATGGCCAGATCGCCCATTGGGCGAACTAGGCGCTTGCCTAGGGCGCGCCAGCCTCAGGGGCACCAAATGGTGCCCCGCTCCCCCCGAAAAGACCCCCCACTGCCCTAACCAGGCGCCCACCGCTGCCGCCGCGGAAAAGCGCCCGGCTAGGGCGCAAGTCGCCCTCCCCCTCCTCCCTGGGGGGGAGGAGGAGAAGGAGGAGGCAGCCGGCGGCAGCCAGCAGGATCTCCCTGCTGCCGCCGCTACCAGAAAGCACCCACCTAGGGCGCAAGTCGCCCTCCCCTCCTCCCTGGTGGGGGAGGCGGCGGCTGGTGGCAGCGGCCGGCGATGGCGGCCAACGGAGACTCCCCGCCGCCGCTGCTGCAGAGCGCCCAGCCAGGGCACAGCTTGCCCGCCCTCCTCCTCCTCCCTGGGGGGGGAAGGGAAGGGGGGGCGGCATGGCTGGGTCTCCAGGCCCAACCGGGAGGTTGGGATCTGCGCCCGCCTAGGGCGCAGAAATACCTGGAGCCGGCCCTGCGTGCAAGACCCTGCACAGCTCCAGGTTGCTGCTGAGCGGGGCTTCCTGTGTTAATGAGCGGCCACTCATGCACACAGCTTAGAGCAGGGGGGTTGAGAACTCGTTTGTAAAAAGGCCGGATCTGACATAAATGAGACCTTGCTGGGCCGGGCCATGTGTGTCATAAAATGTAACGCCAGGTAGTGGAGATATCAACTTTATAAAGGACACAAACACAAAGAGGTTTTTTTTTTTACTTAAGATAAAAACATGCTTAAAACATTAGCATTGTTTATTTAACAAGTGTCTGATAACTGACCCCTCTTGCTCTGAATTATTACACCAAAATGTCTGTGCTATTGAGTCTGCTGTTCAGGTGTGTCTCTTTAAGCTGCAAACCTACAATGACACAGCAGCAGCAGAATTGGAAGAAGAGGCAGAAGACAGCCAGTTCCACTGTGGGCCTGATAGAAGCCCTCTGGGGGCCTGATCCACCCCCCGGGCTGCATGTCTGACATGCCTGGCTTAGAGGGAACACTGTCAGATCCAGGTTGGGAAATTCCTGGAGATCTGGGGATGGAGCCTGAGGAGGGCAAGGATTTAAGTAGGGTACAATGCCATAGAGTTCACCCTCCAAAGCGTCTTCTTTCTCCAAGGGAACTGACCTCTGTGATCTGGAGATGGGGTGTAATTTGGGGGGATCCTCAGGTCCCGCACCTGGAGCCTGGCATCCCTAGACTGGATAGCCATACACCAAGGATGCTTTAGCTTTGAATTTCCTGCATTGAAAAGGGTGTTGGATTAGATGAATTCTAAGGCTCCTTTCAGTGCTATGACTATGATCACATCCACGCCTTTAAGAATCCGAGAGGCACTGATTATTCTCATTTAACCACCCCCTTCTGCTTCCCTTGCACATTCCATCTTATGTCAATGGCATTTTTGCTTTGTTCCAGAAAATATATGCATATAATTGTTTCAAAAGCTAATCTGTTCTTGGCATAAGGACATGATACAGCTAGGGCTTTTTTTTTTTTTTTCTGGGGGAACGTGCCAGAAGAGAGTTCTGGAACCTCTTTGACAGAATTCTTTCAAAAATGTTTAAGAGTTCATGAGTTTTCAGCATACAGATTGAAAACTTCATTTCCCTTTTGGGAGTGCCAGCACCTCTTTTTCAAAAGAAGAAGAAGAAAAAAGCAGCGGCAGCCCTGGATACAAGAGTTTGTTCCCGTATGTTATTTATCTACTGTTTGGTGGAGAGCCAGTTTGGTGTAGTGGTTAAGTGTGCGGACTCTAATTTGGGAGAACCGGGTTTGATTCCCCATGCCTCCACTTGCACCTGCTGGATGACCTTGGCCAAGCCACAGTTCTGTCAGAGCTGCTCTCTCAAGGGCAGTTCTGGAAAGAACTCTCTCAGCCCCACCTACCTCACAGGGTGTCTGTTGTGGGGAGGGGAAGGAAAATGAGTTTGTAAGCCACTCTGAGACTGTGAGTGAAGGGCAGGGTATAAATCCAATCTATTATTATTATTATTATTATTATTATTATTATTATTATTATTATTATTATTAGTTCACTTTTCTCACTGAGACTCAAGGCAGATTATGCAGATCAAGTCAATATGATCAACAGGATCGGACATCCAATAAATACTGCAATAGTATTTGTACAGCGGAAATCTAGAACCAACCAGAAGTCTGAAAATAGAACTGAACTGAAGCCTAAGCATTAAGATGACACATTAAACGATGCAAAAATTACAGAGTGGGATCTTACTTACAGTGACAGGCATATGAGCTATACACAGTGGTACAGACCACAGTACTTAACCCTGTACCCTTTACCTAAAGCCCTTTACGCCTCCGTGCTTGAGATGAGACGGCTGGAGCGTAATGGCAGGGTCTCAGTTAATGACTCTCAGCATTCCACTATTAAGAATACATCAATCTCCAATTTAGACATATTTATTTCCTTCACTGTCCCCCCAGCCCCCAGAACTGAGCCCAAGCAAATGGTTACCATATAAACTAAGCTTGTTATTCCTGAATCTGTTAAACATCTTCATCATGTTGTACACCAATTTACTGCTCACCCTCTACCTGTATGTATGGACTGGTAACCGCTATCTCATTGTATCTGAAGGAGTGCGCATGCACACCAAGGCTTAGACCTTGAATGAAATTCTGTTGGCCTTAAAGGTGACACTGGACCCAAACTTTGTTCTGCTTCTTCAGACCAACACGGCTACCCACCTGAATCTGTTTACCCAAGTATATTTCTAATAGGTCCTACATTCACACCGGTGGGGGGATTTGGAGGCTGTTCCTAAAGGGGACGGTGATGTCATGCAACATCCCCGATACGATGATGTTGCGCAGAAGTGACATCATCATGCCAGAGATATCACACAGTGATGCTCTGCTTTTTGGGCAAAACTCTATGGTAAAATTGCCCTCAAACCATAGAGTTTTGCCCAAAAATCAGAGCGTCACTGTGCAATGTCCCCGACATGATGATATCACTTCCACGTGATGTCATGGCATTGGGGATGTTGCCGCATCCTCAAAAAGCCCCCAACAGTGGGGGATCCCCTGCCCTGGTCTGGGGAATGGGAACCCTACTTTCTAATCCATTTTGGTACAGTACAGGCCTCTTAACCTGTGTAGAAAAGCCTTCTTGAACAATTCACTTTTGCTTAGTTTTGTGCAAGTAGGAGATTGGGACTGATTTCCCACAAGCTCCACCCTTACTCTTCCCTTTCCCCCGGTTTCCCACTGCTTGCTGTGCGGCTGCATTTTGACCCACAGCTTTGCCCCATCTTCCCCGCATCTTCTCGATCCTGTTTTTTGAGGATCGAAAAGATGCAGGGGAAATCAGATGAAGCTGTGGGTCAAAATGCAGCCACACAGCAAGTAGTGGGAAACTGACTAATTCAATTGGGGGAAGGGAAGAGCGAGGGCGGAGCAGCGGCTTGTGGGAAATCAGTCCGGGAGTCTTCCTGACCTTATCAGGCAGGCCATTCCATTAGGTGAGGGCCGCAACAGAGAATGCTCATGAACAGGCAGTTAAGATTATTGTTGTTGTCCAGTCGCACAGCTGAGTCCGACTCTTCGCGACCCCATGGACCAGATCACGCCAGGCCCTCCTGTCTTCCGCTGTCCTCTGAAGTTTGCTCAATTTCATGTTCGTTGCATCGATGACACTGTCTAACCATCTCATCCTTTGCCATCCCCTTCTTCTTTGACCTTCAATCTTTCCCAGCATCAGAGTCTTCTCCAGTGAGTGCTCCCTTCTCATTTGGTGGCCAAAGTATTTGAGCTTCAACTTCAGGATCTGGCCTTCCAGGGAATAGTCAGGGTTGATTTCTTTTAGGATTGAATGATTTGATCTCCCTGCAGTCCAAGGGACTCTCAAGAGTCGTCTTCAGCACCACAGTTCAAAAGAATCTATTCTTTGGCGCTCGGCCTTCCTTATAGTCCAACTCTCGCAGCCATACATTACTACTGGGAATACCATTGCTTTGACCATGCGGACTTTTGTTGGCACGGTGATGTCTCTGCTTTTTATCATGGTGTTTAGGTTTGCCATTGCTTTCCTCCCAAGGAGCAGGCATCTTTTAATTTCATGGCTGTAGTCACCATCTGCAGTGATCTGGGATCCCAGGAACGTGAAGTCTGTCACTACTTCTATGACTTCCCCTTCTATTTGCCAAGGAGTGATGGGGCCGGATGCCATGATCTTACTTTTTTTGATGTTGAGCTTCAAGCCCACTTTTGTGCTCTCCTCTTTCACCCTGAGGAAGAGGCACTTTAGGACCTCTTCACTTTCTGCCATCAGAGTGGTATCGTCTGCATATCTGAGGTTATTGATCTTTCCCCCAGCAATCTTAACTCCAGCTTGTGATTCATCCAGGCCAGCATTTCGCATGATGTGTTCTGCATATAAATCAAATAAGCAAGGTGACAATAGACATCCTTGTCATACTCCTTTTCCTATGCTAAACCAATCAGTTGTTCCATATCCGGTTCTAACTGTTGCTTCTTGACCCTTATACAGGTTTCTCAGGAGACAAGCGAAGCAAAGTGGTCTGGTACTCCCATCTCTTTAAGAACCTGACATAGTTTGTTGTGATCCACACAATCAAAGGCTTTAGCATAGTCAATGAAGCAGAAGTAGATGGTTTTCTGGTGCTTTCTCCATAATCCAGCGAATGTTGGCAATTTGATCTCTAGTTCCTCTACCTCTTCGAAACCCAGCTTGTACTTCTGGCAGTTCTCTATCCACGTACTGTTGGAGCCTAGCTTGTTGGAACACCTTCCCTATGAAGAAAGGTTAAAATGCTTGGGGCTCTTTAGCTTGGAGAAACGACGGCTGAGGGGTGACATGATCGAGGTTTATAAGATTATGAATGGGATTGAGCAGGTTGAGAAAGAAGTACTTTTCTCCCTTTCTCACAATACAAGAACTCGTGGGCACTCTATGAAATTGCTGAGCAGTCGGGTTAGAACAGATAAAAGGAAATACTTCTTCACCCAAAGAGTGATTAACATATGGAATTCACTGCCACAGGAGGTCATGGCAGCTGCAAGCATGGACAGTTTCAAGAGGAAATTAGATAAACATATGGAGCAGAAGTCCACCAGTGGCTATTAGCCACAGGGTATAGATGGGAACTCTCAGTCTGGGGCAGGTGATGCACTCTATTCTTGGTGCTGGAGGGGGCAGCAGTGGGAGGGCTTCTGGTGCACTGGCCTCACTGCTGGACCTCCTGATGGCACCTGGTATATTTTGGCCGCTGTGTGACAGAGTGTTGGACTAGATGGGCCATTGGCCTGATCCAACATTGGCTTCTCTTATGTTCTTATGTTCTTATCTTTAGCATGACCTTGCTAGCGTGTGAAATGAGTGCAATTGTGTGATAGTTTGAACATTCCTTGGCATTGCCCTTCTTTGGGATTGGAATGTATACTGACCTTTTCCAATCCTGTGGCCACTGTTGTGTTTTCCAAATTTGTTGACAAATTGAGTGCAGCACTTTAACAGCATCTTCTTTTAAGACTTTGAATAGCTCAGCTGGGATATCATCACCTCCACTAGCTTTGTTGTTAGTAATGCTTTCTAAGGCCCATTTAACTTTGCATTCCAGGATGTCTGGCTCAAGGTCAGTGATTATACCATCATGGTTGTCAAGGACATTGAAGTCCTTCTTGTATAGTTCTTCTGTGTATTCTTGCCATCTTTTCCTAATCTCTTCTGCTTCTGTTAGGTCCCTACCTTTTTTGTCCTTTATCATGGCCAGCTTTGCATGGAACGTTCCCTTGATTTCTCCAATCATGTCTCAAAAATTATAAGATCCTCAAATACAACTGCATTCACTTGCACAAATTCAGCAAATGGGATCCTCCATTTTTTGAGCACTTTTAAGGTAGTGAAATGCTGGGGGGGGGGAATGTTGGCAATGCTACCTATGGAGAGCTGGAGCCAAGTCTCTAATAATACCATTCTAAGCACAGCCACGCACCCCTATGCCTATTGTCGGCCACTAACTTCAAATCCCATTGGACCACGGTTGTCTGTAGATCGCTTACACCAGAGGACTTAACCCCATTATATCTTATTTTGCCCATTATATACTAACCACAGGATTAAATTTTTGGCAGGAATTCTGTCTGCCAGAAACTCATATTCTGTAGACCAGAAGGTTGTATTCCTGCTATCTGATAATGATGCATATGTATCCTACAGAGTCTCTCTGTTTGCCTTTGCATCAAAGAAGTTAAGGTCTGAGAGCGTACTGTTGAGGGTGGTTTCTTGAAAATGTAGTCTGTTAAGTTTTAATCTGTTTTAATCGCAAATTTTATATTCTAGTTTTAAGGTTTTATTTATCACTTTTTTGTGGCTTCTGAACTTGTAATGGCCTATGCCTATGTACAATAAACAATTTGACTGACTAGGACCATTGACTTCAGTGGATTTAGAACGGTGTAAGTCTGCTTAGGCCCACATTGTTGATAGCCTTTTTGGCTCTTGTCTGAGGTGATGGCTTTATTCCCCAGCTCTACAGACATGCTATCATCCTAACTATTGGAGGTGTGGCGGACGAGGAAGTGGGCTATATGTGGACACGCAATGGTCCTCACAGCCAATGTTCCCTCTAAGCTGTGGAGTCTTGTGAGCAAAAATCCTACTTTGTGGGCTCCCGGCATTCAACTTGTGAGTGAGCAATTTGGCTACTGCATAAATTAGTTTGCTCTGGAGCCATCCTTCCTGAGCGAAGACAAAAGTGTGTGAGCTGGAGGCTAAAAACTGTGAGCTAGCTCACACTAACTCAGCTTAGAGGGAACACTGCTCACAGCCCTGTTGGCTAGGCAGAGAGTTAGGGACTAGCCCTTCATGGCAGAATGGGGATTTGAATGTGGGTTTCCAGATCTAGCCTAACCAGTAAATCCTAGGGGCTGTTTCTGGGAATTTTTCATTCAAGCTTGCAGATTTCTAGCATGTCTGGATTCATTTCTGGGTCTGTGCTATCTCCCTCAGACCCAGATGCTCAAGGGTTAGCCGCCACAGTTATTCCTATTGTTTTTATGAGGCATTTTCTCAGTTACCTTCCTTCAAAATTCTTAAACCATTTCTTTCTTACTACGTCCTGTGACGAACAAAACAAACCTCAAAAGTTTCCCTCAGGAACCTCTTTTGCCACTTTATTCTTTCAGTAAAAAAACACATTTTTTACTTCAGAAATCACTTCAGATCCCTTATCCTTGTAGCATGGCTTGGACCATTCGACTAATCAGAGGAAACAGGGAGGTACGTGATAGAACAGTGTTTGCAAACAGTGAAAAAAGAGCACCTCTCCCCACCCTCGTATCCACACATACCACCTCAAAAATTAAATATCAACTGAACATAAGCACAAGGTGTAGAAGTGAAATATTGGAAGAACTTTCCTCCCCTGAAGAACGTTCTTCACAGGGGTTGTTGATTCAACGTTATTTGTTAGCTTCTGAAATGCTAAATTTGCAGTCAGGAAATTAATTATGGTTGATAATCTTTTGAAGGTTATTACTAACACCGCTTGCCATTTATAATAGATTGGCTCAGAGGAAAATGTTGGAGAGAGGAGGATTGGTGTTCGTTTTGCTTTCAAATGGGCTGCCACCTTATGCTTTCAGTCATTAGCGATTGCCATCTCAATTTGCTATTAAAAGTTGTTGATTTATGGCACTGTCTTTAGTGAAAACTATTGTAAGCTGAATTCAAGAGTCAAAATAATAGCTAGACAAGCATGGGTCATTTTTGCTTTCAGAAAATCCAGGTTCCCCCCCTCCTCCCTTCCCCAACACACACGCACACACAAAGAGGTTGCGAGACCCCAGGTGGAAGTGGGGGTCCCTTGACGCCAGGCCCTGCCCCCCAGCTGCTGATCAGCTGGCCTCTTGTGTAAGACCCAGCCCACGTCACCAACATCACACTGGGAGTGATGTCATCACACCAGTGACTTCCAGGTAACACTCTGGTATCTGGACAAACTTATGGTAGAAACCAGTTCTACCACAGAGTTCCTCCCAAATACCAGAGTGTCACCCAGAAGTTGCTAATGTGATGTTACTTCCTGTGTGACACCAGCAATGTGTCCTAGGATTTCCTCTTTCTCCTAGTAAGTCACCACAACCCCCACCAGTTGCCAGGAGGGACCTGGCAATCCTAACACACACACACACACACACGAGAGCGAGCGAGCGAGCGAGCGAGCGAGCGAGCGAGCGAGCGAGCAGAGAGAGAGAGAGAGAGCAGAATTCAACCCATCCTATGCTGACCGTAGTTTAGCATTGCCTGGCTGACCCTAGCAACTTCCAAGAGGGGTGGGAATGGGAATAGCACGTGAAAAACCCAAGTGATGGCAGTAGCTCTAGGAATCACTGGAAACTCTATGGTTATTTCACCCCGGCTTGAGAAAGTGGATGCCACGGCCCAATCAGGGCTTGGCAGGCCTGAGTGATATGCAGGTTCTCCATTAACTTCATTACTGTATTAAAGTAGCAGTGATGGGTGAACACCAAACAAAAATAAACGGAAAAATAAATCCACACATTACAGAGACCACAGATCAGGTTTGAGGTCCTAGCTCTGTGCCCAGTGTAACAGTCACATCTGAGCTGCAAGTTCTCAGTTACCATGTGCATGGTGCCCAGTTAGTAGGGTTGCCAGCCTCCAGGTGGGGCCTGGGGATCTCCCGCTTTTACAACTGATCGCCAGCTGACAGAGATCAGCTCTCCTGGAGAAAATGGCTGCTTTGAAAGGTGGGTCATATGGTATTGTACCATGCTGAGGCCCCTCCCCTCCCCAAACCCCACCCTCTCCTGGAGCCAACCCCAAAGTCTCCAGGTATTTTCCAACCCAGACCTGGCAACACTACCAGTTAGGGATGCCAGCCTCCAGGTGGGACCTGGGATCCTCCGTAATTACAACTTATCTCCAGACTACAGAGATCAGTTCTCCTCGGAGCAAATGGAAGCTTTGGAGGGTGGACTCTGTGGCATTGTACCCCACTGAGGTCCCTGTCCTCCTCAGGCTCCATCCCCAAATCTCCAGGAATTTTTGAACCTGGATATGGCAACCCTATCCTCCATCCCCCACCAATGACCAGAGGGGACCTGGCAACCCTATACCCAATCTGCATCATGACTGTGGCACGCATGGAGAAGGGCTGAAGCTGCAATCCTGACGGTGTGCTATTTGGCCTGTTGGGGAAACTCCACATCTACACTTGTGGCTTTCCCATCCCCAGCAGTCCCCCCCCACAAGGCCATTTCAGATCAGGAAAATTTGTGGAGGGGGGCTGAAGGCCTTTCTCCACACATGCCATATCAAGCAGTCTGCATGGGGGATCTCAGGAGAACCTGCAATGCCCATGTACAAAGTTACAAGACGGGGACTCCAGACCCAACCTGTGTTCCCTGCAATATGTGAATTATTCATAAAAGCCTTTTGCCTTGACTTATTTAGTAGTGAGATTGATTCCACCCCCCCCAATGGCAGGCTGTTTTTTATAACTAGTTGGCAACCTTGCTCTCCAATCGTTCAGTCAGCCAATCACGAGGTAATTCTTTGTCCTCTCTCTGTTTTAAGCAAAGTCTTCCATTGACCTCTAATTTCCATCTTGATTGGAGGGCTAATGTAATTTCTTTTTAAAGAGCTACTTACGTCTCAGTTTCTTTTGTAGTACTTTGATAATATGGCCAGCTGAGTCTTTTACACGGCCGTAACCATTGTTCTTTTTCAAAAATTACTTGGAAAACGATTTGAAACCTTGATTGTAACTTTCATGCTTTACTTTCTCTGTAAGAGTGGCTTGAATTATAAATTGGTCTAGCTGGAGTCATATATTCTATATAAATGAACATGAAGAGAAGGAATTGCCCTCTCTCAGTGGCAATTTTAGCCACTCATGCAAAAACCATGAGTCCACCGGAATCTGAAAGAAAGGTCACACCACAAGAAAAATCTCATTTCCATTTGGGATGAGCTTATTTCTCCCATTATTCTCTGTGATTCCATAATAGTAATTCCAGAATTGGAACAAGTGCAGTTTACTTCTCTCAGTTTGCTTCCTTCAGTTCCTTTGCATCTTTTCCCCTTCTCAAACACACACTTACACAGTGATGCTATGGACTCTGGCCAGGAGCTTCAAAGGTTCTTAGAAATTCCAAAGAAAGGATACGAGAGATCTGGATTTACTTAAAAGGAGATTTTTTAATAAAGCATCATAGTTACGGAAAATGCAACTTAAGCTTCCATCAGCTGGACCTTGAGCACACACATACACAGTGAAACTTAGCAAGACCTTGAGACCACAGGCATGAGTAAAACTACATATCTTATACCCTAAATGCTGGCTATGAGTCAAAGAAGGATCAATCAAACTATCCCAAACATTTAGCCAGGTCGACCTGCACATGGATTCCAGTGGGGGAAGAAACAACCCAGGCTTGGAAGATAAGCTCTGCTCTAACAAGCATGAGAGAAAGTTCTCTTGGGAGCAGCTAACACATCCTCTCCCAAGACTCAGGGCAACTAAGCACCAGCATGTAACAAAGATGAAGTCACTCAGGCCAAACAATTGATAAAACATTGCTAAATGTTTTATCAATTATCTCTACACAACTGTGTATATAGTTATACCATTTTTTTTTTTAGCAATGTACACACATGCACATCAGTAATGAATTGGATAACTCTCTCACACACACGGACATAAATGTGACTGGTGAGAAGGGAAGAAGAGTTAGAATAAACTCCCATACTGATAATTCATTGATTCAACAACAATGATTTTATTTTACAGTCAATGACCAGCATACACAAAGGAATTCATTGATTCTGATTTGGTAATAATGACCATAAGATCCACAACAAAATTTGAGGTGAAATTGTAGTAGGGAAAGTTTTGGAACCATCCTTAACTTCATGTGAATCTAGGCCCTCATATTTTGTGATATTTTGGTTGGTCCTAATAAATAGGCAAGACATTATTATTTTTTAAATTTTCCTCTCTGCATTATCAAGGGGCATGGGTATCCAACCTTTTTGAGCTTGTGAGCATTTTTAGAATTCTGACACAGAATATAGAAGAGAAGAAGAAGAGAAGAGATTGGATTTATACCCTGCCCTTCACAACCCAAAGGTGTCTCAGAGCGGCTTACAAACTCCTTTCCCTTCCCCTCCCCACAACAGACACCCTGTGAGGTAGGTGGGGCTGAGAGAGCTCTTGACAGAAACTGCTCTTCTTCCAGGACAGCTCTTATCAGAACTACGGTTTGCCCAAGGTCATCCAGCCAGGTGCAAGTGGAGGAGTGAGGAATCAAACCCAGTTCTCCCAGATTAGAGTCCGCGCACTTAACCACTACTCCACTACACAAACTGGCACAAATAGTGGGTACAAAACTTCTGCTGCAGGAGGCGGGTCCAACCACAAAATGGCTACCATAGCATATTTTAAGTCACACAGTGAAGATCCTGGTACTGTGGTGGCAGCTGCTGCCCAAGCAACATTTTTACAAATCTGCACAGCCAATCAAATCTCTAATGGCCAATCAGAATCCTTGCTGGGGAAAAGCCTCTGTGTCCCTGCCCACTTTTTAAAAACACTTGGCAGATGCCAGGAAAGGGGCTGGAGGTTGCAATGGCACCCACAGGCACCGTGTTGGGGGGTCCCTGCTGTAAGCCAGCAAACCAATTAAGGGGCAAATGCTTGGAGGTAAATGGTGACACTGATCAGCCAGTCTTGCCCTGTGAGCAGGAGAAAGAACTGTGGGAAGATGGCTTTCATCATTTTTTTTATAAGTTGCTTTGGCTCCCCATTGGGGAGAAAAAGCAGGATAAGAAATACCCTAAAATAATTAAATGGCCATAATGTCAGATGTCAATGCCGAGATTGCCATTATGTACACATTTGGCTCCAATGAGAGAAACTTTGCAGCATGTGTTTTCTGAAAGTGACTCCTTGCCATTTCTAACTAATGATTTCTTCTTGAGCTGTTGCTTATACTGTCTCAAGGTCAAGAAAGTCTATTTTACAGGGTTTTGCTCAGTACCATTTTATCTTTTGTTCTGTTTTTGTAGGCCATCCTCTGGCCAAACTTGTTGACGTCTCTCTCTTTCTCCTGGAGACTGAAATGCTGCAATGCATTGTTGGATTGCTAGTCAACATTTGGTGCTCTCCAGCATTGCATCAAAAACCAACCAGGACAGTATCGACATTCTGTTCATTTCCAATTGGCTTCGGTTTGCAATTACAGGACGAGGAATGACTGGCGACTACTTTTATATCGGAAAAACATTAGTGCGAAATGAAATCCGTGCAGTGAAATCTACAGGTCTGTACTAGGAGTGTCAACAAGAAAACTGTGCGAAACAAACACAGCATGTATAAATATAGATAAGTTGTGAAACGAATATTCAATAAAACTTCTTAAATTAGCCAATGTCTAAAAAGCTTCTTTCGTTCCCAAAAATGTAATCTTACAGGTGGTGCTAGCTACAGGCAGCCTCACTTTGCAGAGTATCATGTGTTGTAGAGCATTTAGCAGCATTAAGACAGTCTTGTAAAATATTTTCCTGATTTGGTGTACAGAACAAACTGTTAATAGTTGGAGTACCAGTTCTACTTTGACAAAGCCCCATGGCGAAACGAGGCTGTCTGTAGCAAGCATGCCTGTAAGATTACATCTTGGGAACTGTCAGCATCACATCATCCATTAAATTGTGGTTGACAAGGAATGAAGAACTTTGGACTATTTAATGAATGATCTTGATTCGGGATACACGTTTGTTCTATATTGTAAAGCGTGAACTTGAGGATACGTGGTTCAAATTTTGTTCCCTGGTTTTCTTACTGTATTGATTGTTTAAACAGCCAAGTCTATTGGATAAAAGTTCTAACAAAGAGGCTTTTTAGACATGTCTGATTTAAGTTTTATTGAATGTTCATTTCACAACTTATCTGTATTTGTACATATTGTGCTTACATTGTTTTGCACAGTTTTCTTACGGGCAGCTTTTGGACTGTGCATTCACTTCGTTTTTTGTAGTACTAGGGCCGCGTTCAGACGGCAATGTTACAGAGCATTGAGCCCCATTATATTTAAACCGAATGAAATTATAACGGAGAATGTCATCCAGACATCGCTCCACTCAGTTGTTCTGTGATTGAGTGTCCAGACCTTCCCCCACTCTAACTGCAGAGATCACCATTTAAAAAAAAAAATTCACTGCATGCGCATAAGCAGCTGAGCAAAGGGCTTCCCCACCTGAACATGCTCAAAGGTGTTTTTTTTTTGGGGGGGGGGTTGTCATAACAATACAGGTTCACTTTTGCAATGATGCATGTGAGTGGAGATTTAAAAACCAGGTGTGAAGATGCACATATGTGCATACAGGAGACGTAATATGCACATGCGCAGACCAAAGTTGCAATATGTGCATGCGCAGACTAGAGACACACATATGCACATGCAGTGAATATGTTTTTTTTAAAAAACAACCCAGGGTTGCTAGGCTGGAACTATGCGATCCGATGCCCCAAATGCCTTGAACACACAAGGTTGTGATCAGACCTTCGGAAATTTGCGCCAAGACTGCATGGATCATTTGCCACTGGACTTTCTCAGCAGGGCTGGCCCCAGGTGTCTGGGCGCCCTAGGCAGGACAGCCTGGGGCGCCCACCCCACCGGGGATGCCAACCTCCCGGAGGGGCCTGGAGATGGCCCAGCGCCATTGTCCTGGGCGTCTCGCAGCTGCGAGGTGCCCAGGAGAGCCGGGCACCTCGCAGTCTGATCATGCACTTTAAATCCATAAGGGAACAGCAGGGGCAACAGATTAAACTGTTTGTCTGAATGCAACGTAGACGTGTCAGCTGATCATAGGAGTCATAGTTGATTAACTGTATGAATTTCAGTTGATTAATCAAATTTGCATACAGCTGCCTAGTTTCTTCTGTTTCTGGAAAAAAGTATGCTTTTTTTACATGATGCCATGCACACATATGGCACCAAATGCTGTTTTCCATACAATAAGGGTGTTTGTATAAATGCTTTCCAAAGTCTGATTTAAAAGCCATATTGTACATTTTTTGTGGGGGGGATTTAAAATATATCCCATACTTTCTTATTGAATCTAAACTTATTATATGGCTTCAGCATCAACAAAAATGATCCATCACATAGTTATAGGACTTTGTATTATTTGGCATATTTATGAAAAGCAAAATTGCAAATATAACCAATACTGGAAAGCGTATTGCTGTACCCTGTGCAACCTTGGTACACATACCTTATGTTTTGCCAGCTGAGAAGCAAAGAACATGAAATAAAAGTTGAAAATAGAACATACTATCTTGTAGCAAAATGAAGAAGAAGAAGAGTAAGTTTTTATATCTTGCTTTCCTCTACCTTAAGCAGTCTCAAAGGGGCTTGCAATCACATTCCCTTCCTCTCCCCACAACAGGCACTTTGTTGGGTAGGTGGGGCAAAGAGAGTTCTGAGAGAACTGGGACTGGCCCAAGGTCACCCAGCAGGGAAGAGTGGGGAATCAAACACCGTTTTCCAGATTAGGGTCCACCTCTCTTAACGAACCATGCTGGCACTATACCATGCTGAAGTAAGTATACGATTTGGACAGAAACCAGTCACAATAAATATGTCCTTGAAAATATTCTTTCTATAGAGGAACAAACATTCTCTTTTGCCATCACATACAAATCTTTACACTACACATTTTGAGTGAGCCTTCTTTCAAAGACAACAATATTTCACAGGGCTCTCCCCGCCCCTGTGTCCAATCAAACTTCCAGTTTTCCCACTTGGTCTAGTTAGGAAGAAGAAGAAGAAGAAGAAGAAGAAGAAGAAGAAGAAGAAGAAGAAGAAGAAGAAGAAGAAGAAGAAGAAGAAGAAGAAGAAGAAGAAGAAGAAGAAGAAGAGATTGGATTTATACCCCACCCTTCACTGCCCAAAGGAGTCTCAGAGTGGCTTACAAACTCCCTTCCTTTCCCCTCCCCACAACAGACACCCTGTGAGGTAGGTGGGGCCGAGAGAGGTCTGACAGAAATGGCTCTTTTTCAAGAACAGCTGTACCAGAACTATGGCTTGCCCAAGGTCATCCAGCAGGCGCAAGTGGAGGAGTGGGGAATCAAACCTGGTTCTCCCAGATTAGAGTCCATGCACTTAACCACTACACCAAACTGGCTGTCAGTGGGGTAAAGAGTATTTACTAGTCAGAATTAAGCAGAAAGCTTTTGAGCTTTCACAAAACTCTTCTGCCTAATACCATGCCATCATTTAGGTTCAAAAATAAACTTGGAGGGAATCTATAGGACAGGTCCAAAACATAATTCCTCTAGTACTGGACCAAACCATACATAGACATCATCCACACCCATCCCATTGATAAAATCTCACAAGAACAATTTCTATTGTATTTCTGAAATAAGATAAGTAGACTGTACCATGGTTATGGGGCAAGCGTTCTGGACTGGCAGCCCTCTAGACCTGATAGAGTATGACCATTCCTCTGCCATGGATGGGGGAGTCAGGTTCAGTAACCATTTTTCATATACCCCATTTACTATTTTTTTTTAAATACTCCAACTCAGGCCCGTAGCTACACTGGGGCATCTAGGGGCCTGGTCCCCTGACTTCCCATCCAGCCTAGGTGCTCCTTTTGGGGGGAGGGGGGTGCAGGAGTGTGTGTAGGGCACCCCCCGACTTATTTAAAGGCCCCCCGAATTAAAAAATCCTGGCTACCGGCCTGCTCCAACTCCAATGTCTCAGAGATTGTGCCAGTCACAATCTGCCACCATCACTTCTAATTGGGCTCTCAAAATGCAGGAAGAAGAAGAAGAAGAAGAGGAGGAGGAGAAGGAGATTGGATTTATACCCCACCCTTCACTACCTGAAGGCATCTCAGAGGGGCTTACAATCTCCTTTCCTTTCCCCTCTCCACAACAGACATGCTGTGAGGTAGGAGGGACTGCGAGAGCTCTGAGAGAACTGCTCTTGAGAGAACTTGTGACTGACCCAAGGTGACACCAGCAGCTGCATGTGGAGGAGTCAGGAATTGAACCCGGTTCTCCCAGATTAGAGCCTGCGCTCCTAACCACTACACCAAACTGGCTCAAAATGAGTCATAACCTGCTGGATCAAATCAGGGATCCCTCTGATTCAGCATCTTCTTTCCCTCAGTGGTTTAGCCAGATGTCCTCAGGAAGTCTACAAGCAGAGCAAAGAGGACATAGCCTCCTAAGGTTACCAACTGTGGGTTGGGAAATATGGGGAGAATTTGGTGGTGGAGTCTGGGGAGGTAGGGATTTGGGGAGGGGCCTCACTGGAGTATAATGCCACGGAGTCCTCCCTGCAAAGCAGCCATTTTCTCCAGGGGAACTGAACTCTGTTGCCTGGAGATCAGTTCTAATTCGAGGGGCTCTCCAGATCCCACCTGGAGGCTGGCAACCCTATAGCGTCCCCTCTTTAATACTTGGTATTCAGAGGCACCTGAACATGGAGGTTCTATCTACCCATCCTGGCCAACAGCCACTGATCAACCCATCTGCCATACTCTTTTAGAGTCATCTAAACCAGCGGTCATTGCTACCTCTTGTAGCAGTGAACTCCAGAAGATGTGTGAACTCCAGAAGATGTGTGAACTTTCCTATGGCTGAGTTCAGACTGGCATTTTACAGCAGGAGCCAGTTTGTTCTAGGGTTACCTGGTCACACAGGGCCGTCTGATGTGGGATCTTACTGGGAGAAGGCGCATCAGAGGGTTCAGACCGCTGGCCTGGAGGCACCGCTGTAAGCAGCTTTTCATATGCGCAGATCGCTGATTGGGGGAGGATCCTGGCACCATATTGGGTGGTAGAGCGGAACACAGCCAATCATATTGCTGCTGTTGTTCCGGCTTGCTCCTGGCTTATCGGCTGAGCGGTCACTCTTCCAGGAAGAGGACTGACGTGGGTTAAAGGCGCTCTCCAGGATTTGCCACCAGTTTAAAGAGGTATCTTTTTAACGCGGGAACAAAGCGGAATGGCGTGGGTTGCCTATGGGTGGGGAACGCCAGGCAGATGTGCCTGTGTGAACGCCCCCTTTAATCCGCTTGGAAAACGGGGCTGGAACGTGGCTCTAGCGGGGCTAATTGCCAGTCTGAACTCAGCCCCATAGTCTTCAGTCACACATCCACCCACCCCTTTATTGGCACTGAAAGCATAAAACATTATGGGAATACAGCAAAATACTAAGATACATCAGTCACTTACACCTGGCTATTCAAACCTCGTCTTCTGATTGCATAATGTAAAAATTTCGCAACAGCCTCCATTATTTCGCAATTAGAATTAAACAGAAGAAAGTGAATAATGGATTCATCAGAATGCCAGCTCTTACCATCTAAAAGTGGAGTAATAAAATGAGATCAAATATCACTATAAAAGGGACAGTCTTCAGTCTGCTGCTCATCACATTCACTGGGTGCCCCCAAAGTCTACTTTTAGAGGGGGGGGGAGAGAGAAAGTTGTCTCTGTTCACTCTGTGCATCGTTTGATAAATCTCTCTCTTTTCTCTGCCTTAGCTGACTGGCTTTTCTAAATCAGGTGTCCCCAGAATGGTATCTGCCAAGTGCTTTTAGAAACTGGGTGGGCCATTTGGGCGTGGACCTTTTGCTTAGCAAAGGTTGTGATAGGCCACTGGAGATCTGAATGACAGTGCCGATTTTTAAAAGATTGCTTTGGCATAAGAATCTTGATGGCGGCAGGCATTTCGAGGCTGGCTGTGTCTCCTGCAGCAGCCATTTTGTGGCTGTGCCTACCGTGAGGTGTCAGAATTCCAAAGGTGCCCACAGGCTCAAAAAGGCGGGGGAACCCTGTTCTAAACTGAAAACTCTTGTGTGCTTTAGCCTTTCCAGATAAGGAGTATGCACCAACCTTGGCCTTTTCGGCACACTTTCCAACTCTTTGATCTCCTTTTTGAGACGGGGTTACCTGAACTGTATACGATACGCATACCTGGATAAGCCTCCAGAAGCTCGATGCGTGGCATCAACCTCTAAGATGGTTTTGTCAGATGCTTCACTTGAAAACAAAATCCCCCAGATCTTAACAGGGCTTATTCCCAAGGATACACGTACAGGACTTTAGCCTAAAGCAGGCAATCTGCGGTTCAAGACAGCTGAGCGCCCTCACCCCCGATTTATTTGATGTTTGAAACAGCACAGTAAGTTATTGTTTCATGATTTGGGCACAATTGATCAGAGAGAGCTTCCTACTGCTGCCAAGGTAAGCCGGGGGGCTAAACACACGATCGAAAGTAATCCATTCACTTTTGTTTACCTTGACTTTGCCCCGTAGCCTTTCTGATCCCCAGGTTCAAAGAGAATTACTTATGAGCAGAAGAAAGTCAAAGCGGAAGAAGGGAAGCAGAAGCATTACCAATAAGCTCCACACTCCTCCTTTCCCCCTTTTATGTTGTTAGAGGACACCTTTGAAAGAAAGGTCCGTTCCCAGAGCTTTTGGAACATTGCCACGGGCTCGCCTCGCTGGCTGAGGCCAATAGCTATTTCTGCTTGTCATTATTTAAGATATTTACATCCCACACTCTCCCCTCCCCGGTCCCCAAGGTGCCTAGCAACAAGGCTGACACGACGAAACAGACGTGGATTCAATGGTACCTATCCCCAATTCTTTTTTTAGAAAAAAAATCCTCACAGCAGCCAAATGGAAGAAGGCAGCAGTTCCCTTAAAAGTGAAATTCGCAACAGGAACTTCAAAGCAATTTTTAAAATTATGAATCGATTTGAATGATAAATCACATATGTTACACAGGTATACGGTAGACAACGTTAATAAATATTGGTATGGGGACAGAGCAGTAGTCTAACAAGTGATATTTACGGATTATTACATCAATGTTGTCTGAAGTGTTCCTTAAACTGCAAACGTAAGACTTTGTTTCTTAGATTTTAGGCACTATTAACCCATAAATAGAAGCATCTGCTAAAAAACCCAACCCTCTGCTATGCCTCCCATGGCTCTCACTTCCTCATTTAATTGGCACGACAACCCTGTGAGGTGGATGAAACTGAGGGAGGGCGTGACTCACTAAGGATACCCAGCAAGCTTCCATGGCTGTGTGAAGATTCGAACCTGGGTCTCCCAGATCTTAATCATTAAGCTTGTTGACCTTGAGCCAGTCTCTCTCTCTCTCAGCATCACCTCCCTCATAGGGTTGTAGAAAGGGAAAAAATGAAGGCCGCGAGAATGATGTATACTGCCCTGAGCTTTTTGGAAGAAGGACCAGATGAAAGTGTACTAAATCAATAAACGGGCATGTCAGGGAGGCCTCTGACTCACCTATCAGATTTCTGGAAGAAACATGGCTGTTAATAGAAGAGTGTAAATATTTGTTTGTCAGATAGGTAGTGGATAGCTTGACACGAAACAGATGCAGCTATCAGTTTAGCCTACTTCACAGGGTCGTTGTGAGAATAAAACAGAGGAGAGGAGAATGCTGTTAAGCTGCTTTGGTTGCCCCTTGGGGGGGGAAAGGTGGGATGTAAATGAAGTGAATAACTTCAGAGAAGTTCAAATATTCATTCAGTCCAACAGATGTATCCTCTCTGTTGTGAACAGACTATCAGTCACTGGTCACTCTAGTACAGGGGTGGCCAAACTGCAGCTCAGGAGCCGCACGTGGCTCTTTCACACATATTGTGGGGCTCCTAGCAGAGCAGCAAAAGGGAGGCATGCCCCCCCATCAGTCTTCCCTTCCCCAGACAGTGTTCCCCACCCTGGGTAGGCTTGAGATGGGGGAAGAGCAGAGAAAGAAAGCAACTTTAATTGTAAATGTGTTCTTAAAGACCCCCCCCCACCAGCTGGCTTGGAGAAGGCATTTGTCTCTTTAAATCCCATCACCAAGCCAGCCGGGCATGAGGGTCTTGGAAGAGTCATTTAAAGTTAGAGTTGCTTTCTTTCCACCTCTCTCTCTCCCCCCATCTATTCTCCCTCTCCCCCCATCCATTCTCTCTCCCTCTCTCCCCTCCCTCCCCATCTAAAGTTAAATATTATTATCGATATCTGTTTTTACCCCTTTTGTTTCCATTTTTGGCAGCCTCACGTAATGTTAATAAAAAGCAGATTTGCATATTTTTTAAAATAAAAAACATGTGGGTTATAATTTTTCATGTCTTGTGGCTCACAAACATCTGATGTTTATTCTGTGTGGCTCTTACATTAAGCAAGTTTGGCCACCCCTGCTCTAGTACATGGGCCCTTGACTGCTACTGATAATCCAATCAGTCAAGTCGGTTAATCAATGGCTTAAATTCAGTACCCTCTCCAGATTCTCTGGAACCTAGATCTCAGAGAGAATTAGGGAAAAAATTGCTTGTAGTAGGGTTTCCCTTTAAAAAAAAATTCTTATTCTGTAGAGCACCGTGAACACATATGCTGGGGTCCTCAGCCTTTCTGAGCCTGTGGGCATAAGAACATAAGAACATAAGAGAAGCCAGTGTTGAATCAGGCCATCCAGTCCAACACTCTGTCACACAGCGGCCAAAATATACCAGGTGCCATCAGGAGGTCCAGCAGTGGGGCCAGGACACTAGAAGCCCTCCCACTGCTGCCCCCTCCAGCACCAAGAATAGAGTGCATCACCTGCCCCAGACTGAGAGTTCCCATCTATACCCTGTGGCTAATAGCCACTGATGGACTTCTGCTCCAGATGTTTATCTAATTCCCTCTTGAAACCTTTGGAATTCTGACAGTGTGGTAGCTGCAGCCACAAAATGGCTTCCACAGCTTAACTTCATTCAGACAGTGAAGATCCTAGTGCTGCAGAGGCAGCAGCTGCTGCCAGAGTTAACATTTTTAAAAACCTACACAGCCAATCAGTGGCAGATTCACCATTAAGCAGACTAAGCACGTGCTTAGGGCACCGGGGCCAAAGGGGGCACCACGAAGTTGGGGAAGGGGTGAAAAAATGTAGAAAGATGCCTTTCAGGTCATGAATATTGGAACTTGGATACATTTAACTTGTGAAATATTAAAACAGATGTTGTACTGCATTTCTGTAGAACTTTATGTAGCCAAAGCTTGGCTTAGTTTGTACAGTATATTGTGTTATCATATGAATAAATGTTTGTATTGCTGCAACCTGCACTGTATATCTGGTCAGCCAGGTCAACAACTAAAATGGACTGGGGTCAGTGTGGAAAGGAGGGGGGCACCAAGATTGGTCAGTGCTGAGGGCACCAGTGGGCCTTAATCTGCCCTTGCAGCCAATGAAATCTCCAACGGCCATCAGAAGCCTTGCTGGGCAAAAGCCTCATCTGGCTCTGCCCACTTTTGAAAAACATTTGGTGGGCAACAGGAAGGGTGTCGGCGGGCACCATGCTGCCCACAGTCATCGCAGTTGGGGGCCCCTCCATTATGTTGTGCGTGCACCATTTGCCCCAGCTTCTAATAAAAATTAAGTGCTGTTAAGTCGCAACCAACTTATGAGAACCCCTCGAGAGGTTTTCAGTACTAGAGATGAGCAGAGGTGTTACACTGCATAGCAACCCTGGTCTTCATTGGTGGGCTCCCATCCAAGAACTAATCATGGCCAGTTTTGCTTCAGACAAGCTCGTGCTGGTGTGGGCTACTCAGGTTATACCTTCCATTTATCTGCTTCCCTGCCTACATTGCCATAGCGGTAATGACGCACAAACATTAATATTTCACCCTCTATTTATTTTTAAACCCAGATCCTGCCGAAGACAGCTAATATTCTTGATATGATGGCAGCCACAGTTTTGGTGCAGCACTGAAGCAATGTGCAAAAGTGTCTCAGTAGCACATCAGTAAAACATAGCACGGAGAGCTGGTACGTGTGTATACAACTGAGATTTTTTAAAAAATTAGACACAACTCACCTTTTCCCCCCGACAGTTCTCTTCTTCCAGCTTGTGTTGACACATGTACACTGATGGTAGAACATGTGTGCCTTATTGCTTGTTTGGTTTTTCTGGAGAATAACAGCACGTATGCGCTCTCTTCTCTCTCACACACACATTTAAGAGGAACAGTTGTTCATGCCAGAAAGTGCAATTTCCAGTACAGCTTGATCCCTTGTCCCTTCCATTTTAGAAATTAAGTACTACGACTGTCTGAAAAGCAGAACTTTTTATTTTCTTTATTGACAATCCCCTCAAGGTGCGATGCCTCCGAGAGTCTACTCTGAGGAAATAAGGCAGCGTAGAAAACTGTCTAACTGTATTGGAGAGCCAGACCAAGGGCTACAAGGCAGTTTAAGTGTTTCATAATATTTATCTTTTCCTGAGTGAAGGGAACTATAACAATTCAGGACTTATGGAGTACAAAAGATCAAATTTCTCTCTCCACTGAAGGAGATTAACGTCATAAAAGATCTAAACCATCATGTGTTATTATAGAGGCACATTTTCTAAGCTGGTGAGGTGAGGAAGCTGTCAGCGTTTTGCCATTAAAAGCTTAAAAAAAAAAAAGAGTTGAACAGATAAATTTGCTCTGGGCTGAAATCTGATGGAAATCTTCCCTGCCTCAGAGCAAGTCTGCTAGAAAACCCAGAGCATTTTTGTGGCAGGGGGAAAAAATAATAATCCAGAGAACAAAATGATCTAGAAGAAACAAAAATGGCGACGAGAAGAACCACCACATGCAGAAGCTTTAAAGAAGCAAAAAAGAGTTGTAGAAATTTTTAACTGAGAAAGGACAAAATATTGTTACACATTATTTCTTCATTTTAGCCCTTTTAAACCATCTGAGCCTCATTAAAACTGGGGAGGGGGGTCAGGAGATAGGGTTGCCAGGTATCCATTGGTTACCAGCTGGGGATGGAGGGGACTACGGTTGCCAGATCTAGATTAGGAAACTCCTGGAGATTTGGGGACAGAGCCTGGGGAGGACAGGGACCTCAGTGGGATACAATGCCATAGAGTTCAGCCTCCAAACAAAACAACCATATGCTCCAGGGGAGCTGATCTCTGTAGTCTGGAGAGGTGGAGCAATTATGGGGGATCCCCAGATCCTCTCTGGAGGTTGGCATCCCTACTGGGAGAGCTCCTCAAATTACAACTGATCTCCAGAGCTGAGTTTGTGTGGAGGAAATGGCAGCTTTGGAGGGTGGACTGTATGGAATTACTTCCCTGCCGAGCATCCTCCCCTCCCCAATCTCCACCCTTTTTAGGCTCTGCCCCCAAATCTCCAGGAAATCCCCCTGGAGTTGTAAACTCTACCTGCCCGTCATCTTAAGGCCCCTGAAGCTGCAGAGGCAAGAACTGTTGCACTATGGGTAGTTTGCCAGCTCCAGGTTGGGAAATACCTAGAGATTTTGGGTGTGGAGTCTTTGGAAGATGGGGTTTGGGGAGGGAGGGGAGGGATTTCAGTGGGGCATAGTGCCATAGAATCCACTTTCCAAAGTGACCATTTTCTCCAGGTGAACTGGTCACTGTTACCTGGAGATCAGTTGTAATCAGGGGTCGTTTCATAGAAAAAGAGGTGCAGGAGCTCATTTGCATAACTCATTTGCATATGCTGACAAAGGGGGTTTGGAATGCCTTTCTCTCCTCCCCATCTGGGGAAGGGAAAGAAAGGCATTTAAATCACCCCCTTCCCTGATTTTCTCCGCAAAAGTGGAGAGGCTCAGGGGAAAGGAGGGAATGTCTGTCTGCCTCCCCTTCCTTTGGCTGGAGAAGGGGAGGGGAGGGCAGGGAGGCAGACATGCCTGCATTCCCTGTCTGATTTTCTCCACCTAAAGAAGATCAGGCAGGGAACCCAGGCATGGGGAAGGGAAAGAAAGGCATTTAAATCTCCCTAGGTGGCGGGAGGCTCTGTAGGCCTTCCCTGGCCCATTCGCCCATGCAGGCAGGCCAGGAATGGTGGCGGGGGGGCACCCCAGGCTCCTTACTGCCGGAGCGCCGCTCCGCCATGTTCCGGCAGGAAATGACCCCTGGTTGTAATCCCAGGAGATTTTCAGCCACCACCCGGAGGTTGGCAACCCTATGGGCCAAGCTATTAAGTTTCTCCCCCCCCATCTAGTTTTTTATTGCATAAACATCCAGCCTGATAAAAAGTTCTGGTTGTTCCCACTTTGTCGTCCAATCATTTTCTCCTGATGTCGAATCCTTTAGGAGAACTAGGGTGATTAATGATTATCTTCTGAGGCAGCTCGATTCAGAGTTGAACTTCTGGTGCTTCCTCAACTAAACAGCATTCCAACATGACAATGCCTCAAAATTCTATTCTTTGTTTTTAAAAAAGATCTAGACAGTTTGTTCCACCCATCTGAAATCTGGCACAGAGAAACGACTGCAGGAGGAGTGTCCTCTTGCCAAATGTCTGAATAATCTGTTGTAATATGGCTGCTTTTCTGCAGTTTTTTAAAAAAGAAAAATATGTTCAGTTTGTACGCCTGCCATTGTTGTTGACCTTTTTAGCTCAAGGGAAAAAAACCCCACACCACACTTAGCATTTTTCTTGCTTACATTGTGTCAAATCCAGACTTATTTGCTACGCCTGGTTTGATGAAAACTGGCTGTAGGATGAGAGCTACATGACAGGCTATCAAAATACCATCGTCTAAAACCTGATATTAAAACATTAACACAAATAAAGATTCAAAGCAGCGGATAAACAAGAAGGCACTGTAAAACACAGCAGGTGAAAATGCACCACTGAAAGAAAAATAATGTCAAAGCAGCATGGAATTAAAGAAAGCTGTACGACAGTCATCTAAAAAAAAAGCTGGAACAAGTCATTTGAAATGCCCCAAAGGAACCCGTAAAAGACACCAGTCCAGAGAGAACATCGACTGATTTCAAAAATCCATCAAGAAAATTAGGGTTATCAGCTCTGGGTTGGGAAATCCCTTTAGATTTCGGAGGTAGAGCACAGGGATGCCAGGATTTGGGGACAGCGAGCTTTGGGGAGAGGAGGCACCTCAGCAGGATATAAAGCCATAGAGTCCACCCAGCAAAGCAGCCATTTTCTCCAGGGGAACTGATCTTGATCATCTAGAGAACAATTGTAATAGCAGGAGATCTCCAGGTACCACCTACGGGTCGGCAACAGTGTAGAAAACACAAGTTTTAAAGCCACACTGGATGGCCAAGAGAGAAGAGGTCCATATATGAGGGATTCCACAACTTGGGGTTGACAAGCCCAGTCATGACTCTTGAGCGGCATGAACTTCACCTCTGAAACTGCAGGTTCTCACAGGAGAGGTAAAACAAGCCCATCTCAGAATAAAGGCTGGTTTGTATAAATGGAGATGGTCTTCTAGTTGCTTTGGACCCCAGTCATTTAGGGCTTTAAAGATAGGGTTGCCAGCTCTGGGTTGGGAAATACCTAAATATTTTGAAGGGTGGAGCCTGGGGACGGCGGGGTTTGGGGAGGGACGGGACCTCAGTAGGGTAGAATGCCACAGAGTCCATCCCCCAAAACAGACATTTTCTCCAGGGGAACTAATCTCTACTGTCTGGAGATCAATTGTAATAATGGGAGATCTTCAGGCCCCACCTGGAGGCTGGTAACCCTACTTAAAGTTCACATACAGAAGAAGAAGAAGAAGAAGAAGAAGAAGAAGAAGAAGAAGAAGAAGAAGAAGAAGAAGAAGAAGAAGAAGAAGAAGAAGAAGAAGAAGAAGAAGAAGAAGAAGAAGAAGAAGAAGAAGAGATTGGATTTATACCCCACCCTTCACTACCCAAAGGTGTCTCAGAGCAGCTTACAAACTCCCTTCCCTTCCTCTCCCCACAACAGACACCCTGTGAGGTAGGTGAGGCTGAGAGAGCTCTGACAGAAACTGCTCTTTTTCAAGAACAGCTGTGCCTGAACTATGGCTTGTCCAAGGTCATCCAGCAGGTGCAAGTGGAGGAGTGGGGAATCAAACCCGGCTCTCCCAGATTAGAGTCCGCGCACTTAACCACTACACCAAACTGGCTCTGTACACCAAACTGGCCTTGTGAACATGGAGCTACCTTATACCGAGTCAGGCTGTCCATCTATCAAGGTCCATACTTGACTCCTATGAATAGCAGTAGCTCTGCTCTCAGGCAGATGTGTTTCATATCCTTCACTACCTGATCCCTTTAAATGGGGATTGCCAGTAGGGCTGCAAAATGCTAAGTTAGGAAATTCCTGGAGATTTTGGAGTTAGAGCCTAGGGAGGAGAGAGATCACAGCATGGCATAACATCACAGAGTCCACCCTCCAAAGCAACCATTTCCTCCAGTGTCTAGAGATCAGTTGTAATTCTAGGGGATCTCCAGGTCCCACTGGTAACTCAAGATGCCACAGATTGAACCTGGGACCTTCTGCATGCCAAGCACATGCTATATACCATTGAGCCATGCCCCCTCCCCTTTATTTATTTGAGGTATTTCTGTACTCACTTTCCTGTATAGCTCAAAGTGGTTTCTAACAAGAATTTGTTGTTGTTCGGTCGCACAGTCGAGTCCGACTCTTCACGACCCCATGGACCAGATTACGCCAGGCCCTCCTGTCTTCCGCTGTCCGCTGAAGTTTGTTCAATTTCATGTTCGTTGCATCGATGACACTGTCTAACCATCTCATCCTTTGCCGTCCCCTTCTTCTTTGACCTTCAATCTTTCCCAGCATCAGGGTCTTCTCCAGTGAATGCTCCCTTCTCATTTGGTGGCCAAAGTATTTGAGCTTCAGCTTCAGGATCTGGCCTTCCAGGGAACAGTCAGGGGTTGATTTCTTTTAGGACTGACTGATTTGATCTCCTTGCAGTCCAAGGGACTCTCAAGAGTCTTCTCCAGCACCATAGTTCAAAAGAATCTATTCTTCGGTGCTCGGCCTTCCTTATAGTTCAACTCTCACAGCCATACATTACTACGGGGAATACCATTGCTTTGACCATGCGGACTTTTGTTGGCAAGGTGATGTAATTCTGGATACAAGAATACCATACACCACAAAAATCTAGCACAAGTACCAGAGAGCTGACAGCTAACAAAAATAAACAGGAAGCATTCTGGAACAGCCGTGATTCACCAAACTCTCCTGCAAGGAGGGCAGAGATGGTACAGCCCTCATAGCACCACGCAGCCCTTTCCAAAGAAGTTGTATTGCCACAGGAAACCCTTTCCATGGAATGTGGCTGATCTAACTCCCCTCACTGAAGGGACAGAAAGTAGCCAATGCCAGGAAGAGCCAAGCTGTCATGTGGATTTATATAAGGAGGGGCTGTCCCTCAGAGATGAGGGTCCCAGGTTGTGAAGGGCTTTCAAGGTCCAAACCAGCCATTTCAATTGAGCCCACAAATGAACTGCATACCTATAAGCCAAGAAGCTAACTCATCCAAGTCCCCACAGAAATATTACTCTCATCTCAACCAGGAACAGCAACTTACCAGCTATAAATCCCTGTGTGTAGCTAGCAGAAGAAGAACTCCTCACCTGAAATGGGATCGGCTGTGCTTCGTTAGAAGTATTTACCAGATGCAACAAATGAGTTCTTGTTTGTTCCACATGGTTATTAATGTTGCTATGGATTGAGCAGGGATTGATTGTGTCGTGTTTGTTAGCTTCAATAGATTTTGTAATGGCCTATTAGAAATGATTTGTACATTCGTTATATAAATGTTTTTATGCGGCCAGGACGCTTTGTTTGCACTCATTTTCTTTTCCTTACAATAAGAGGGAAGAACTCTTGGCTGGCCTCAGGGTAGACATCACTGGGCACCTGCCAAAGCTGCATGGCTTTGGAAGGGCCTGAGCCTACTCAGCAGTAATGAATGCAGCAGCCTGCCCCTGTTAAGGGGGCCCAAGTCTTCTGCTATCATAGGAGACCTCCTGCCCTGGAGCCCAGGTGCCTGCCAAGGTGACACCATGATGTTACATCTGAGATGAACCCCAAAGTGACTTCAATTTATTAGCATGAAGCTCGAGAGTCTAGGACTTCATTCCTAAAGTCTGATGGGCTGATGTCACTTCTGGGTTCGTGCCAAAGTAATCTTACGGTCTCACCACAATGCCTATTTTGCATGTCCCCACCCCCTACAATTCCTGCTGATTGCCAGAGCATGCAAACCAAAGACAGAGAGATCACGGGATGGAAGGTGAAAGGAAGCAAGCAACCGTGACGTATAGTGCTAAAAAAAGTTCTTCTCCAACTTGTAAATTCTTTTTTTCAGTATTCAGTTCACTGGAAGCAATTCAAACGCCATCAACACCAATGAACTCTGCATATGACATCTCGTTTCATGTATACCTTTATCAAAGTGGGTGGCGTTGAAATACCTATATCTATTTACTGAAATAAAATTAAAGTTAAGCCATTTGGCAAACACTCCAGACATATCTCATAGTCACATCCATCAAATACATTCACGTGATGTAAATTCCACTTTTCCTACTGACTTCCTATTGATTGCCAGAGCACAGCTGGCCACTCTACCACCCTCTTTGGCTCCCTGCAAGGACTGGGCTTCACCACTCTAACCTCCTTTGGTGTAGTGGTTAAGAGCGGTAGGTAGACTCTGATCCGGAGAACTGGGTTTAATTCCCCACTTCTCCAAAGCTGGGTGACCTTGGGTCAGTCACAGCTCTCTCAGAGCTGTTCTCTCATGAGCAGTTCTTGAAAGTGCTCTCTCAGCCCCACCTACCTCACAGGGTGTCTGTTGTGGGGAGAGGAAGGGAAAGAGATTGTAAGCCACTCTGAGGCTGCGTTCACACAGGCAGTTTGATCCGTTGCCCTTGCTTTTCCCTTATGGATTTAACATGCACGATCAGACAGCAACATCTGTCTGTCATTCCCCAGTCATCTGAGTCCCCTCCCCCACTTGCTGCATGTTTCTTTGATACCTGAGAAAGTCTGGTCTTGTAGGTCTGAGTTGGTTCCAAAACGGATTTCCTGCTGTCTGATTGCACTCTTGTGCACCCAAGCCGCCAGGCAGGTCTGACTGGTCTCCTGTTTTCTGTCCGCCATTTTTAAAAAAGTAGTTAGTGATGTGCGTACGACTGCTTATTTGCACCTCTCCCCCCCCCCACACACAGGGGCTGCTCAAAACTTTGTTTTCTTTTTAAAAACCCTAAAAGAAAGACGACTCTGTTCTTCAGCTTTTTTCAGTCATTTGGGGAAGGGGTTAATTGAAAAGATTAGAGGGAGGATGGCAGTGAACGCCATATTTCAGTGTTCTCAGCAAGCACTTGTGCCATTGCTCAGAGCGCAAACTTGTAAAAAAAGTGGCTATAGCCCCATGAACTACATATTCCAGCAGGCTCATCTGTGCTTGTGGGCATGCTCTGAGGATGAACTTTTTGAAAAAAATGGCCGACAGGCTGACTCCATGCCTGCTGCCATCTGATCACTCCAGGGCCAGCAGAAGTGCTTTGAAGCACGCTAAAAGAGGTGAGTCTGATCAGGATTCTCTGGCACAAAATAATCTGGCTCAATTAGAGGCAGGGCAACAGTGGATTGAAGTGCCCATCTGAATGCAGCCTGAGACTTCAAATCAAGGGTGGGGCATTAATCCAAGTTTTCTTCTTCCTCTTCCTCCTCCTCCAGCAGCCATGCCATCGTAACATCCAGAAATCCATTCTGTATTCTATTCTATTTCCATACTACCAGGACCTGGCGCAGTTCCTAGAGAGGTTTTACTGATGACATTCACTATAGAGGTTTATGTAATTATGCATTGCATGGAGAACTTTTTCTCCCTTTCCCATAACACTAGAATATGGATAGCATCCAATGAAACTGATGGACAATAGATTCAGGAAGGGCAAAAGAAAGTTCTTCACTCAGTGAAGAAGGTTATATGACAAAGGTATCTGATGAAGAGGGCTTTGACTGCAGGAAGTGGTTGGAACTGAGAAAACTTTGTTTCCAGCCTTCTTCAGCTTCATCATGTATTTCCTTGACCCAGAGACAGTCAACTGCATCCTGAATTTTTTTTAAAAAAAAGTAAATCAAACTGTATATTACCTTTTTAAAAACATCTAGCCTGAGGAAGCTTTCTGGAGAACTCAAAACCTTGCGCCCTGTTTTATGCTGTTTTGGATGGTCCTAATAAAAGGTATTATATTACTTTGGTTTCTGTATTTTGCTTGGACCACTTGCGGCTGCCTGCAACCTCTTTCTGTGCTGATAAGGAAAGTGAAATTTGCACAAAGAGTAAAATGGACAAAATAATATTTTCTTCATTTTCCCATATTTTCTTCCCAATGTCTTTGCAGATGTTTTGTTCCCATACTGCCAAAGGAAAATATTTAACACAGTATAGGTTTCTCCCCCTTTGCAGCTGGTGGCATGCACAATGCAACCCTCAAGGTGTGTGTACCTGTGTACCCACCCACCCACCTTTTGGGTCTAGTCAGCCTGCACACTTGATTAGTAAAGTACATTTTTTTTGTTTAGATTTAAAAAACCACCCAAGAACAGACATTACAATCAGCAGCACTATCCTTTGTTAACTAGATTAATTTAAAGCAGGGGTTATTTCCTGCCGGAGTGCAGTGAAGCAGTGCTCTGGCAGTAAGGAGCCCAGGGCGCCCCCTCCGCCACCATTCCTGGCCCGCCTGCACAGGCAGATGGGCCAGGGAAGGCCTGCAGAGCCCCCCACCACCTGGGGGTGATTTAAATGCCTTTCTTTCCCTTCCCCAGATGGCAGGGAACCCAGGCATGCTTGCATGCCTGCCCTTTGTCAGGGTGTGTGGCATATGCAAATGAGTTATGCAAATGAGCTCCTGCACCTCTTTTTCAATGAAATGACCCCTGATTTAAAGTATTTAAGTTTACATAGTTCATGTACTTTACTGCAGAATTCATAGTTACCAGGTGTAGTTTAACATGGGTGTAGTTTAACATGGCTATCTCATTTATTATATATCTATTTTAAAAATAAACTCCACTTTTAAAGGATAACGTGCAGTTCCATGATAATATGCAATTTAAATTTACAGAGGAGAATAGCGAGAAAGAAGATTCTAAGGAAATTTGGGACCACACCTAAGTAGGTCTACTCAGAAGTCAGTCTCATGTTAATCAGTGGCACCTACTTCCCAGAGAGTGTACTCAGGACTGCAGCCATTGTGTCTTAGAAGTAAGAACACAGCAAGATCAGTAATCTATACTAAATTGGAGAAAGCAGGAGAAAACGCTAAAAAATTTTTTGAAAGTTTTGTGAAGCAATCCTTTTATGGGCTAGGAAACTTAACATATATGTCGACTCAAGTAAAATCCACATGGACAGAAATGAAGAAGAAAAAATGCTAATCTGAATTAAACATCTAGATGATTTTGTAGAAAATACATTCCCTGTTAAAACTGCAGGCTTTGGGACAGTAGGTACATAAAACTGACATCCAGTCTATCTGATTAAGAGGTTTTTGATGTATTTACCTATTCCCCATGATCTATGAAACAGGAGAGAACATACTAAATAACCATCCAAGGATCGGCTTTAAAAGTTCTTGAGGCAAAGTTTTGTTGCATTTTCCACTGCTCTTTGATGCTTGATGACTCTGCCTTTTATTTAAAAATTTACATCTCACATTGTATCCCAAATATCAGAAAAAGCACAACAACAAAAAGCATCACGAAACCCATCAAAATACAAGCAACTCAACAAACAGGAATGAACCACAATAAAATCCATGGCAGCAGACTTTGTTCTTTAAACTAAGGTGTCCAAATGCTCTTCCAGAGAACATTGTTGTCGCCTGATTTCAAAAAGGGTCATCAGGGAAGATGTGGAACATGTTTCCATGATGAGGGCGCCCCACTATTTGAGCACCATTGTTGTAAAGCCCCCCCCCATTAACGTGACCACCCCTTATTTATTTATTTAGGTTTGGATCCAGATTAGCATTTCTGTGGGTGCAAGGATTTCTGCCTGCAGAGCATTATTTCCTCCCCTTCCACCTGCCCATGGCATTCTGAAATGCCCTTTAGAATGCTGTTCTTGGAGGGTCACCATTGCAGCCTCCAGGAACTGATTCAGAATCACTGTCTCCCTTAAATCACATGGAAAGGAAAGACAAGACCAGTTGTCATCACACAAGTCCTTGGCCAGCATGAACACCATGTGGCTCCTGTAGGGCAAAATCCATGGATTAGAGCAGTGCTTTCCCAGCATTACCTTCTGTGCTCCACCTGTTACACACCATTTTCTATTCCCATACTGAGAAGTTTCCTTAGAAGGGCATCATGTTTGGCAGTTCTGAAGGGCGCCCAGGAAAACAAGGAGAAGCAGCAAGGATGTTCTCTTCCTAGCCACCTCTCACTTTTCACATTACCATTCTAAACCGGATGTTATTCATTGTCAGCCCAATCTTGGGTAAACTGATACAGAGACAAGGGGGCTCATACAGTGAATTTCCTTCTGTCAATGAGCAATCTCTGAAGTGCCATGGTCATTTCAAACAGTGCCGCTCCCCCCCCCCTTTTCACTACATGATCTTCCTCGGACTTTTAAAAAACATTCTAAAGTGAGCTCTATAGCACTAAACCGTTATATCACTGAAGTGCTATAGCACTTGCTTGAAGTGCTATAGCAGCACCATAGAGATGCATTGACTCACTGGAGTCAGTACATCTCAATGGTGCTACTGCGCTCACCTTAGAATGTTAAAAAAAAGTCTGAGGAAGATCGCACAGTGAAAAAGGGTGGAGGAAAAGCCGCATTGTAGGAAGCTCTATGGACGTTTCAAACAGCACACCACAGCAATTCAGAAGTGCAACGAACAGGGTTGAAAATGGAAAAAAGCAGTTTCCCTCAAAAGCGACTCAACTACGGTTTGCTAATCTGATGCAAAGCAGTTTTGTGTGAACAGGCAAATAAATTCTGCTAGCAGCCAGTTACTTAAAAGGGGTCTGTCTGAAATGACAGAACAAATCCATTAGCAACCAGTTACTAAAACGGAATACAAAGGCAGTTTGAAAGGGGTCTCAGTTCAGGCCAGCCACTTAGGGCAATGAAGGCAGTCTTGCTCCCAAAGTAAAAGATTCAAATAGGTTTTGCATAAAGGATGACTAAAAAAATAATAACCTGGACAGGTGTTGAATTGTAGGCAGAGAGGTAGGCTTCAATATGTAGCAATTCCATAATTCACCGTTCACCACGGTAACATGTCCTTCCAGCACTCCTGGCCAAGAACTTGCCCAAAAGTCTAAATTGCCATGGGAGAGTTGGCCGGGTCAAGGCCAGCAGAAGCTCTCAGAGCAATATTTTCTGCTTCCCCGACCCAGACTTCTCTGGAGGTTTTTCTGCAAAGGTCTGAGAGAAGTGACCGTGCACATCTAAGCCACACAGAGGTTTCTCATTTCATATCTCATTTATTCCTGCCACTCTCCTCCGCACAAAGAGGGACATGTTTGCAACCTGCAGTCTGGAAATAAATCACTTCTTGTCGGGTTAATGGGAAAAGGCTGGAGAGGCTATAAGTGCCCTCCCCTTGCTTGGCGTACCAGGGACATGAAGAAAGGTGAACATTCACCCTTAAGAGACAAACCCCATGTATAGAAGGACGGAACGGCAAGTTATGGCTAACGTTAAGTCTGCCATCAATATTAACAACCACCTCTCCTTGGAGGAAGGGTGAAATAACAGTCCTGTAAGTAGGGTTGCCAATCTCCAGATGGGTGTAGAAACAAAAGAGAGATCATGGGAAGGATGTGAACAAAGAAGAAAGCTACCGTGATGTAGTATTATGAAAATATGTTTAGACTGCTGCTAGCAGTTTGAATGCAAGAAATTGCAAGTAGATAAATAGGTACCGCTTCGGTGGGAAGGTAACAGCGTTCTGTGCACCTTGGTGTTTAGTCATGCAGGCCACATGACCACAGAAATGTCTTCGGACAGCGCTGGCTCTTTGGCTTGGAAACGGAGATGAGCACCGCAACCCTAGAGTCTTATTTGACTGGCTTTCGAGAAAAGGGAACCTTTACCTTTACTTTTACCTTTGCGGTGAGTAGTGTTTCTTCAACAATTGATAAAGAGGTACGCATACACACAGCGGAAATTGCATATACTCCAGTTTCACGTTACAGCTTTATCTCAGTGTGCTGCTTAAGTAACAATTTACACATCAACAATTCTAATCTGTGAATTAACACTAGGGTTCCCAAGTACGCACAGTCCCCAGCCGGAACATTCCCCCGGGCAACACCCACGCCGCACGATGCCGTTGCCAGGAAGTGACGCCGGGTGACGCTTTGGCAATGGGGCTGGAAACTCTATCCCCATTGCCAGAGCGTCGCCCAGCATCACTTCCTGGTGACGGCATCGTGCACCGCTTCTTTCCTTCCCCCGGGGATGGTCCTGCCAGGACATATCTGTCCCCCACCGGCATACGGTAAGTTCTTGGCAAGTCTGATTAACACTCAACATTCTTCCCACTCCAATGAAACAGATTCTTTGTATGCTCATAAGAGTAAGGGTTAGAGATGGGTAAATTAATGTTACTTATGCAGCACACTGAGATAAAGCTGTAAAGTGAAACGGTAGTATATGCAATTTCCGTACATCTTTATCAATTGTTGAAGAAGCATTACTCACTGCTAAACAGCAGTCTAAATATATTTTCATAATACTACATCACGGTTGTTTTCTTCTTTGTTTGTAATCTCCAAATGGGGCCTGGAGATCTCCCACTATTGCAACTGACCTCCAGATGAGAGGGATCAATTCCCCAGGTGAAAAATGGCTGCTTTGGAGGGTGGACTGTAGGGCAGGGGTGTCAAAAGTATGACCTGCCAGCCTGTCCGGGGCTTTTACCCAGCCCACGAGCAACTGGTCATTACCTTTATTGCCAGATGACAGAGGTTGTGCATTGTGGCCCTGTATGCTGTCCCGGTGCTAATGTGTAAAAGGCAGTGGAAGCAGGAGGATGGGCATTAGGGAGAGACTTTCAGGAAATACTATGAGAGGGTTAATGTTTTAAGCCTGTTTGAATTTTGAGTAAAAAAATAATATTGTTAATTGGGTTTGCCTGTGTCCTTCATAAAGTTCATATCTCCAGCAATGTTCCCTCTAAGCTGTGGAGTCTTGTGAGCAAAAATTCTACTTTGTGAGTTTCTGGCATTAAAGTTATGAGCAGGTGATTTGGCTACTGCATGTGGAGGAGTCAATTTCCTACTTGAAGCCATGCGGCCGCATTTTGACCCACGGCTTTGCCCGATTTCCCCCCTGGCTTCATGATTCTCAAAAAACAGGATCACAAAAACTCGGGGAAGATCGGGCGAAGCTGCGGGTCAAAATGTGACCATGCGGCTTTGAGTGGGAAACTGACCAATGGAAATGGGGCAAAGGGAGGCGTGACAGTGGTGCAATTCCTTGTGCGAAATTGGCCCCTGTGAGGTAGGTGGTGCTGAGAGAGCTCTTCCGAAAACTGCTCATGAGAGAACAGCTCGGAAAGAACTTGGAACTGACCCAAGGTCACACCAGCAGCTGCATGTGGAGGAGTCAAACCTGGTCCTCCCAGTCCATGCTCCTAACTACTACACCAAACTGGCTTTCTTTAATCTCCATGGTCTTACTTATGAGAAAGAGAACAGGATGCTGGACTAGATGGAACTTTGTTCTGATCTATCAGGACTCCTCTGATATCCTTAGTATACCACATAAAAAAGACTGTCTTTCTGTCTCAGAACTGCAGCTTCTCGTTATTAAATTGTTAAGACATCGAAAAGAAGCTGATCCGCTTCTTTTGGAAGCCACAAAAAAGAGACATGCATCAGTGTATGAAAATGGATGCGATCAGTTCCAAGCGAGACTTTTCCAATTAAAAACAAACAAGCAAGCAACACTAAGTGGTTGATGGTCCTATTATGCACAGATTACCTTTCCTAAGCCTTCATGGATGTCTGCGGAAAATGATAAGATGCAAAGTTAAAGGGTCATTTGTAGTTAATTACTATTTATTGTGACGATACCCCTCTAATTAACTACCACGTCGCCTGCATAACAATTTTGCATATCAGAGCAGAGCTAAGGACCAAAAGAGATGAGACACGGGGAGATCTATGATTAGCTCCCTCTCCCATCTGTTGCATGGCGGGGATGGAGGGGGGAGCCAAGTACCCTTCCACGAGTGCCGTGGGGCTTTATCCTCAGTCGAGAGCACTGCAAAAGCAGCTTTTGCCTTTTAGAAGTCCCATTGATTGGGAGAAGAAAAATGCAACAGGAATATATTAAATAAGTTTCCGGGAAGAATCACAGAGAGCGCTGATCAGGCTTGCAGTTTGCCTCATGGAAGTAAACATTCCAGGTGCAACTCTGCGGGGTCACTGTACCTGGCTTAAGAGCTGTCGAGTTGCAGCCGTCTTATGGTGACCCCAGCAAGGGGCTTTCAAGGCAAGCGAGAAGCAGAGGTGGTTGGCCAGTGCCTTCCTCTGCAGAGCCTTCCTTGGAGGTCTCCCTTCCAAGTACCGACCCCTGCTTAGCTTCTGAGATCAGACAAGATCTGACAATGCAAGTAAGGGGGGGCATAATGTGTTGAAAGTTTGACAAAGGGGAATCTTACTGGGAGCCAGTTTGGTGTAGTGGTTAAGTGCGCGGGCTCTAATCTGGGAGAGCCAGGTTTGATACCCCACTCCTCCACTCGCAGCGGCTGGATGACCTTGGGCAAGCCATAGTTCTGGCACAGCTGTTCTTGAAAAAGAGCAGTTTCTGTCCAAGCTCCCTCAGCCTCACCTACCTCACAGGGTGTCTATTGTGGGGAGGGGAAGGGAAAGGAGTTTGTAAGCTGCTCTCCTTCAGGTAGTGAAGGGCGGGGTATAAATCCAATCTCTTCTTCTTCCCCTTCTTCTTCTGATTCTGTACCTGCTTGAACCGGTGCTGTTTCTCCATTTTTGAGTCCTGGGTACCCTGGATGCAACACTGTAGATTTGCCAGGCCTCCCGATACGGCAGGAGGCCTCCAACCAATGGCTGCCATTGCCCACCACTACTCAAAGCATCAGCGGGAGAACACACACGTGTCCTCTGTGCTGATACAACCATAGAGCATCTGGCAATTCCTAGAGTCACCCATTGTCACTTCTGGGTTGTACCTGGAAGTGATGTAGTGACGTTGGCATGTTGCCAATGTCACATGCTCCCCCATGTCCCCACTCCCAACCTTCCTGTTGGTTGCCAGGTTCAGCCTGGCAACTGAGAGCAGGAAGCACTCACCTCACCATGCACCCAAAGACATTTGGCTATGCGAGGAAGCCTCAACAAAACAAAGGCAATGCTTCCTCCTTGTCCTCGCTCTGGCATCAATTTGGATAAAAGTACGGGGAGGTGGGGAGAGAAGAGAGCCAGTGTTGTGCAGGAGTTTTAGGGTTGCCAGGTCCCCTCGCGGCCACAGCAGGGGGATTTGGGGGGCATCCCAGGAGAGGGAGGAATGTCACACATGACGACCCTGGCACGATGATGTCACTCAGAAGTGCCATCTTCTGGGTATGGAACAGGGGTCACTGGGGGTAGTGGGAGGTATTTGTGAATTTCCTACATTGTGCAGGGGGTTGGACTAGATGACCCTGGAGGTCCCTTCCAACTCTGTGATTCAATGAATTGCACATCTTTGGATCCTGCGCTGTTCACCGCTCGATATTTCTGTGCAGACAAGGAGGCGAACGGTTGCTATAACACAGCATTCTCGTAATAACCCGCCATGTGTGGGTGCAGCCCTAGTTTCCTTGCGCTGGGGTTCTGTTTTCCCCCTAATACGTAAATTAGCTTGGCTTCCACCCACCCCCCAAACTCTATGCCGTTAATTCTAATTGTTTTCAGAGGAGGAGGAGGAGAACCGGAGGCAGGCGAGATGAGAGTTTTTGCGGTTCTAATTCAGACACAGAAAAGGAAGGAGGAGTATGTTCCACTTACAACAAAATGATAGAGGGAAATGGATAATTTACTAAAAACCTATCACAGCTCCACTTACAATGCTCTGGTTCTTTTTTCATCATCAACAGTCTGATTACCAGTAATTAGCAGAGCTGGGGAAGGGGGAAGGACACACACAGAGACATTTGATTTAAAAAAGCAAAAATATTTGTTCCTGGATAAATATAAACACGATCTGGCTTCATCTCCCCATCACATCACAAGCATCTCTTGCATTTCTAAAACCATATATATATATATAGTTCTTCTGTTAGATTCTCTACCTGCTTGAACCTGTGCTATTTCTTCATTCTCATGTTTGAGTCCCGGGTATTCTGGATGCAACACTGTAGATTTGCCAGCCCCCCCGATATGGCAGGAGGCCTCCAACCTTGTGCCAGTTTGCTGTAGTGGTTAAGTGTGCAGACTCTAATCTGGGAGAACCGGGTTTGATGCCCCACTCTTCCACTCGCAGCTGCTGGATGACCTTGGGCAAGCCATAGTTCCATCTCTACTTTGTGGCTCATAACCCCTGATGGACCTCTGCTCCACTTTTATCCAATCCCCTCTTGAAGCTGTCTATGCTTGTAGCCACCACCACTTCCTGCAGTAGTGAATTTCCACATGTTAATCACTCTTTGGTTGAAGATGGACTTCCTTTTATCTGTTCTAAGCCTACTGCTCATTCATTTACACTGAGTGCCCACAAGTTCTTGTATGGTGAGAAAGGGAGAAAAGAACTTCTTTCTCTACCTTCTGTATCCCATGCATAATTTTGTAAACCTCTACCATCTCACCCCTCAGTCATAATTTCTCCAAGCTAAAGAGCCCTAACCTCTTTAACTGTTCTTCATAGAGAAATTGTTCCATCCCCTTAATCATTTTAGTTGCTCTTTTCTGCACCTCTTGGAAGCTCACTGGGTGACCTTGGGCCAGTCACACACCCTCAGCCCACCCCACCTCACAGGGTTGTTGTTTTGAGGATAAAACAGAAGAAGAAAGATGCAAGAGACATTCAGAAGTGGTTTGCTATTTCCTGCCCCTGTACAGGGGCCCTGGACTTCCTTGGTGGTCTCCCATCCAAGTACTAACCAAAGCCAACCCTGTTAGCTTCCAAGATCAGATAAGACTAGTCTAGCCTGGGCCAACCAGATCCATCCAGGGCTTAATATTAGCTTCTAACATATTTATTTATTCATGCCCAACCCATTTTTTTTGCTTTCTGATTAGAGTTGCAGTATTCCAGCCTTTGACTCGTGAAATGCCGAAAAAAGCTTTAGCCTCTTTTTCAGGGTCCCCAAGTAAACAAGAAAACTTGGAGGGTGAGAAGTACAGATAGAAGAGGGCAGACTAATTTTTGCCTGGCTTCATGAGAGCTTTTGGCAACAGTTCCACTGAGGGTTGCCAGAGCCCCTGGTGGAAGTGGGGGTCCCCCGCTGCCAGGCCCCACCACCCTGCCACCAATCAGCTGGCCAGCAAGGTGGAACTTACCCTAAACAAAGGGAGATCCATCCAACATGCAGCGACATGTCTATGTCATTGCCCACATGACCCAGAAGTGATGTCATCATGTCTGGGTCATCGGGGTGATGCTTGGTATTTGGGCAAAAACTCTATGGTATAAGCCAAATTTACCGTAGAGTTTTTTCCCAAATACCAGAGTGTCACCTTGACGTCCTGGAAGTAAAATCATTTCCAGGTCATGTGCTCAGTGACATAGACACATTGCTGCATGTTGGATAAGCCTCCTTGCTGCTCCTGGTAAGTCCAGCCCCATCCCCCGCCAGTTGCAAGGAGAGTCCTGGTAACCTTAGTTCCACCTGAAATGTTCATCAGGCTTCATCCATAAGTTATCTGGCACAACCAAGCTATCCCCTGCTCACCAAGAACTTGGAGCTCCACCACTTTCCAGTGAGGCCCCACCCCAGACTCCCCCTTTCATTTACATTTCAGCAGGGCTCTTTTTGTAGCCAGAACTCCTTTTGCATATTAGGCGACACACCCTTAATGTAGCCAATCCTCCAAGAGCTTGCAGAGCTCTTCTTACAGAGGTTACTATATGCAAAGTAGTTCCTGCTACAAAAAGAGCCCTGCATGATTTCAGCATCTCAGAGACCTGGCTTATATTCAAATACTTTTTAAAATTATCATGGATTTTGTTCTTTTCTGCAACTGCAGAGCCCCGGAGAACACGCAGGTAGGAAGTTTTAATTCTTGTTCAGTGATTACCATTATCAGACATACTTGAATGATTCCTTTTACAAGCCCCGGGATTTTTGTGGCCTAAAGGAATCATAACAGAGTAGTAAAATATTAAGTGAATATATTAAAAACAACAGTTTCCACAATATGCCTCCGCCAACCTGAAAAGAAATGAGGGGAATAATAGACAGAGAATCCCTGAATGGCATACCTGATTCTCAGAATGAGCAAAGAGAATAAGAATGAGCAAGGGGAATCAGTCAGAATGCTCTGGTTCTTGTATTTTGGAAGGGATGCCAGACAGGCACGAGGCCGAAGCGAAGTACGATATTTACACAAAATGCAAGATTAGGGTTTTTTTCGCAATGTGCCATCAACCGGGGGGAGGGGGCTGCCTTAAATTTAAACACAGTTATGTCTAATACTAAAAAATATATGCTAATTTACTGCTCATCCTCTACCTATATGTATGGCCCGGTAATTTCCATTTCATGGCATCGGAAGCAGTGTGTGTGTGGACATGAAAGTTTATACCCAGGATAAAACTCGGTTGGTCTTAAAGATGCCACCGGACTCAAACGTTATCCTGCTGCTTTAGACCCACCTGAATCTATCTCAAACAATGTCCGTTTTGTTTTCAGCACTGGAAACTGCCACGTCAGACCACTGGCGTGTTTAGCACTGGGTTGTCCACCTTGACTGGAAATGGTATCGGGAAGGGTTTCCCAACGCTTGAACTCCTCTAAGTGGAGATGCTGGGGACTGAACTCGGAACTGTTGTATGCAAAGCAGACACTATACAGCTGAACCACACCCCTTCTTTAAGCTGCTTTAGACTGAGTCAGACTATTGCTCTATGAAGATCAGAACTGTCTACTCTGATTGGCAGTGCCTGTCGAGGGTCTTAGACGCAGGTCTTCCATAGCATTTACTACCCAATCCTTTTAACTGGAGCTACCAGGGAGTCCAGAAGCTATGCAGTCAGCCACAGCTTCTCTTGAACTTCTGTTTCCCAACAGTAATTAATAAATGCTTTGCACTTACTGGACACTTAGAAATGTTCACATACATTATCTCTGCAGTCATCGCAACAACCCAGTACTACTAGTATTCTTATGTCATCACATGGCCCTGACTTGGATGGTCCAGGCTATCGTGGTCTCATCAGACCTCCAAAGCTAAGCAGGGTCAGCCTTGGTTAGTACTTGGATGGGAGACCATGAAAGAAGTCCAAGACTGCTACGTAGAGGCAGGCAATGGCAAACCACCTCCGAACGTCTCTTGCCTTGAAAATCCTACAGAGTTGCCATAAGCCGGCTCTTGACTTGATGGTGCTTTCCAACACATCATCACATGAGAGACGGGGGAGTTGAGGGTAAGGGATCTAGTGTGGTCATTGACAGAAACAAGATTCAGATTGGGATCAATCTAACCCTCACAGTATAAAGCCTAACCACTTGCGACATTTCCCCCCAGGTCCACACAATTCCACATGTGCTTGCAAATTCCCCACTGGAACTTCCCAGGTGTGCGGGGCCCATATTTGGATCAGGGCCCTAGCACACAAGGAGAAGGGGCACTTAGTGTCATCTTCCTGGCCTGAAACAGCTCCAGAGGGCACTATTTATCCTACTGGGGTCAAAATCTTAGGCAGGGCTATTTTGGGGCAGGTACACACAGGAACAGAGTTCCAGCTGGTTCCTGAGTTGGCCACACCCAGCAGGAACTCATTAGCATAACAGGCCACACCCAACAGCAGAAACTCATTAGGATTGGCTACATTAGGGGTATATGGCCTAACATGCAAAGGAGTTCCTGCTACAAAAAACAGCCCTGGATATTGACAACAAACAAGGTAAACAGAATAAGAAGCAAAAGGTGGGTGTGGCTGGATGACCACATTTCTGGTAACATGGGGGTATGGCCTAATATGCTGATGAGTTTCTGCTGTTGGGTATGGCCTATTATGCTAATGAGTTCCTGCTGGGCCTTTTCTACAAAAAAAAGCCCTGCTCTTAGGATACAAGATTTCCCCAGTGGGGCAAATAGTACTCTCCATAAGCCAACTGGGTCAGGAAAATAATGTAGAAGGGAACACCCTTTCCCTGCACATCATACTCCCAGTACAAAGGTGGCTCACACACCTAGGGCCAAGCATGGAACCTGGATTGTGCAAACCAGGCTTCCCAAGAACTTACCGTAATTTGGCGATGGTACCATCGAGTTTCCAGCCCCATTGCCAGAGTGTCACCCAGCGTCACTTCCTGGCGACGGCATCATGTGGCGTGGGTGTTCCAGGGAGGAATGTTCCGGCCGGGGACTGTGTCCCCCCCGTCGAAGTACGGTAAGTACTTGGCAACCCTAGTGCAAACTCTACAGAATCATAACATATGGTTAGTGCTTAGACTCTCCCTGCATCACCCATCTTCTCTTGCTTTGGTCCTCTTTTCTTTGAGTGTTCATCCAACTACCACACATACAACACATTCTCTCTGTTATTAGTCTGACTCTTTCTATGCATCATTAGTGGTACACTTAGCCTCCAATGCGTCATAGATGAAGAACAAGAGTGATTGTCATTGTCAAAGCCTGCCACGCTGCGCTTGCTTGGGTTGCCATAATTCTTGGGGGGAGGGCATTCCTGAGGGTGGGGGTGAGGGTGAGGGTGTGCAGGAGTGATTGAAACCTTTGCTTCTAGAAGATGTAACTTTTCTGCAAGTCATTCCCCTTCCCCTCCTCTTTTGCTTTCCCGGTGGAAGGTGGCCTTGAACACATTCCTGTGCCATCTCGGACTCTAGATTACCAGGACATATATCTCTCCTGGTTGGCATGGCAATATTAGGCGGAGTATATATGTGGTGTATGCTTGGTGGGATGGACGGGACCTGCTTGAATTTTCTACAATAAGCTTGTACCCACCCAGAAGTCTTCAGTTCTAACACAGTGACTTTCTGGATCTTGCATATAACTCAACAACTTTCACTGCCTAAAGAGTGTAACTGGATTGGGGGGTCTGACAACCATCCATGCCTAACACCAGGGATCACTGCTTGAGTTCATTCATCCATCTACCCGCAGCAGCATGCTCTTCTCAACTTGCCGTCTGATGTATATTGTGGAAATTTTGATGTGAAGTCACACAGAGATACAGAGAAAGAGAGAGAAAGAGATTTTAACTGGGAAGGATGCAGGGATGCCAGCCTCCAGGTGGGACCCGGGCCCCCCCCCAGAATTAAAGCTCATTTCTGGACTACAGAGATCAGTTCACTCTGAGAAAATGGATGTTTTGGAGGGTGGGTTCAGGCATTGTATCCCACTGAATTCCCTGTACCTCCTAGACTCCATCCCCAAATTTCCAGGCGTTTCCCAACCTGGATCTGGCAACCCTAACTCCCCATCCTCTGCTGGTGGATGGGGGGAACCAGCCAACCCTAGAAGGATGACCTAGCAAGGCATCAAGACTAACTAGTCTGGTAGACGGCCCTAACCACGAGGGCTTCTATGTCCTCCAACATTTCATGAATAAAAAGATGCGTATGTAAGACCTCAGTTCTCATACCGCAGTCAGAGTAACCCACCGTTTATTACACATTGCTGAGGGCTCTATCCCACCTTCTGAGTGTGGCAATTCAGAATCTGTCTTCTGTGGATTTAAAAAGCCAGGAGGACGCTTGTTCTTTGAGTTAATGAGATCTTTTTAAAAAATTTAACTGTTCTAAAATGGGTTAGTGAATGTTCATACCTCAGGAGCTACAAGGTATGAAATTGCAGCTTATGCACAACATGGTGCCTTAAAGCTCAACTGAACGAACAGTTGAAGTTCTGGTCATGGATCTTCCAATATCATGGCCACCCAAGTGCTGAAAATTCATGCACCTGCCTTTACGTGTGTGTGGACTGGAGACATAACAGTCTACTGTCCAGTCTGCTATTTAATTTGTAGAGATCTGGTGCAGGGGACTGAAACGCTGAAGAATGGCCATGCTTCCAACTCACACAAGATTTCAAAGGACATTTCCCTTCTAGTAAGTGGGCAGCGATGCAACAGGCTCTGGGGTGGCTGTTCAGAGTCCAAATCTGTAGAAGAAGGCAATACCATACCCCAGGGAAGGACAGCCGATCAGTTCTCTTGGGACTCCTCCTGTACATCATAAGGGGTCTTCCTGGAGGCTTCTCAGATGCTTCCTTCTGGAGTAGTCTCAGGACTCCAGGCCTTGTGTGAGCCTTCACAGTAGGGATGCCAGCTTCCAGGTGGGACCTGGGGATCCCCAGGAATTGCACCTCATCTCTAGACCACAGAGATGAGTTCCCCTGGAGAAAAGGGACGCTTTGCAGGGTGGACTCTATGGCGTTGTACCCCACTGAGGTTCCTGTTCTCCCCAGACTCCACCTTCAAATCTCCAGGAGTTTCCCAGCCTGGACCTGGCAACCCGACCCCCATCACCCACCAGTGGTCAGGGGGAACTTGGCAACCCTAGGCTTCAGCTTCTTTACCAGGTGAACAACGGAGTCAATGCCCTGGTCCATCACATCTACTCTCCTCTAAGGAGCGCAGAGTGGAGTATATAGTTCCCCCCGCCTCTGTTTTATCATGACAACCACCCTGTGAGGTAGGTCAGTCCAAGCGTGAGACTGCCTTAGAGCCCTCCCCCTGCTAAACTTCCTGGCAGAGTTGGGATTTCAATCCCAGTCTCTCCACCCCTTTCCCATCAGTAACCACTACACAGCCCTGGTTCTAATCAGCACTTCGATTTCGGCCTGGAAGAGGACAGGGAGCCAGCTTAGGGATTGGAGTGCTAGTATAATATTCGTTTGGTGTAGTGGTTAAGTGCACGGACTCTAATCTGGGAGAACCAGGTTTGATTCCCCACTCCTCCACGTGCACCTGCTGGATGACCTTGGGCAAGCCATAGTTCTGGCACAGCTGTTCTTGAAAAAGAGCAGATTCTGTCAGAGCTCTCTCAACCCCACCTACCACACAGGGTGTCTGTTGTGGGGAGGGGAAGGAAAAGGAGTTTGTAAGCCGCTCTGAGACTCCTTCAGATAGTGAAGGGTCAGGTATAAATCCAGTCTCCTCCTCCTCCTCCTTCCTCTTCCTATGGCTGCTAGCTACTCATCTTCTGATAGACAGATGGTGCAGTATGGTGAGTGGATGTTTCGGTACTGGAACAGATGGTGGAGAATGCGCCAGTATGACTTTCCCCAGGCCATGTCCACACATTCATAGATCTTGAAAACAGGCCTCGTAGATGTAACGTGACAAGGTGTGGGCCCTCTGACTTAGGGCTGCCACCAGCTCTGAAGGTGGAGCCTTGGGAAGGCGGGGTTTTGGGGGGAAGGGACCTCAGCAGGGTATAATACCATGAAGTCCACCCTCCAGGGGAAGTGATCTTGATAGTTTAGAGATCAGTTGTAATAGCGGGAGAGCTCCAGGTGCCACCTGGAGGCTGGCAACCCTACTCAAACTGCCTCTCACTTCTACATATTTGTAAGCAGCAGGGCTTTTTTTGTAGAAAAAGCCCAGCAGGAACTCATTAGCATAATAGGCCACACCCATTAGCAGGAATGAATTAGCCTATTAGGTCACACCCCCAACAGCACTGCTCATTAGCCTATTAGGCCACACCCCCATGTTACCAGAAGGGTGGTCATCCAGCCATGCCCAACTTTTGCTTCTTATTCTGGTTATCTTGTTTGTTGTCAAAACCCAGAAAAACCAGAGCTTTTTTTGGAGCAGGAACTCCTTTGCATGTTAGGCCACACAGCCCTAATGTAGTCATTCCTAATGAGTTTCTGCTGTTGGGTGTGGCCTGTTATGCTAATGAGTTCCTGTTGGGCGTGGCCAACTCGGGAGCCAGCCAGAACTCCGTTCCTGTGCCTTCCTGCCCAAAAATAGCTCTGGTAAGCAGAAAATATATTTTTTCAGGGTGGAATGCCTCATCTAAAAATCCTGAACAGTTATTAACGCTCTCCCCCAAAGCCACGAATTCTCCCCATCTGCAGGCCACTCAACAGCAACAATAGAGCAAACATACACACACATACACGCGCACATGCACACACTCCCCACTCCTCATGCTTAAACAGAAATGAAGTGCATTTCTGTTAACTGCCCCCCAAACCACAACATATTAGAACTCCGATATGAGTTAGATTTAAAATCGGCTGCGTACAAAAATATGCAGCAATAAGAAACATCCTGCCTCATAAGAGTTTTCACTTACAGGCCGGGGAGGAAAAAGCATGTGGTGAAATAAAGTAACAGACACACTGCAGGGCTACAATTTGAAATAAATATGGCAAACCACCAGAACAAGTGTTACGTATACTCTGTCAAGTTCAGCAGAAGCACGGCATTAACCTTTTGAGAAACTACAAACAAATGTGCTATGAAAATCCTTTGTTGGCCCTGCACTGCCAGATTTAACTCCCAACAATTAATCTAAAGGGATAAAATGAACATTGGCTAACAAAGGCAAAGTAAAAATAAAATAAAATCCCTGAACAAAGGAAAGAGGAGACAAAGCCAAAAAGCAATTCTTAAAGAGGCTCCTTGAGAGAAAAGCAGCTGCACCATCTCTATAAAGAATATCACAGATCTAGAAAAGGTGCAAGGAATAATAAAGAAAGGTAACCAAAGTGATCTTTAGCACCTTCCCTAAAAGGAATGGCCTTTACAGTTTAGAAATAAAGGACGACTGAGGGCTCAAGCACAAGGGATTAGGTTATTCCCTCATACAACCTCAGTTTGCCTTGGGGTCATGCAGCATGGAAAAGAGGGAGATTTGAACCATCAGCTCCACACTCAGTGAGCTATTTGAAACTGGGCCTTCTGTTCTGTTTTTACCACATTGAAGGGGTGTGTGTGCATACTTGTAAAGACATACCTGTTCTCTTTTGAAGTGTTAGTAACAGAGCTAGGGAGCTAGTTTTGAATGGTGGTTAAAGGTTTAAACCCCCTCTCCTTCCCTGCATGGTTCTAGGCAAACTGAGGCTGAATGAGCCTGCAATCTGCAGGCTTTTATGGATGGAACAAAACTCATGGTCTTTTTTTGACACACAGGAGAGGGGATATGACAGAAATTTATAAAAATTATACACAGAGTGAAGGAAGTTAATAGAGAGGTGTTCTTTGTCCCTCACCTATGATACCAGAACTCAGAATCATCCCTGAAATTTACTGGCAATAGATTCAGGATCAATAACAACAAAAAGCAATGAAAAAGATGTTTCCTCATTTAGTGCATGATTTATGGATCTCACTGCTACAAGATGGGATGATGGCTATTAGCTAAGATGACAGTAAAGAAACTTGGGACATCCTAGTATTTCTTCCGCCTGTTGCTCCCTTCTTACTATTTTGTTTACTTGACTCCTCAAGCCCAATATGTTCATTGTTCTATACCAGATCACAGATTCTCTGCAGGGTTTAATACTGCCACCTGGGAACTGTTGTTCAATCCAGTAAGCTCCAAGCATTTGCAAACACGGGTAATGTCTCCAGCTGCACAGGGACAAAAGCACTCCAAACGTAGCCAATTTTAAACGGGTTGCCCATGATTACTGAAAGTTGGACATAATCACAGCAATTTAGCCACTTACGAGCATGTAGCAAGTACAGAGATGCTGTGAATTTTGCCAGGAATATGTTCAGCAGTTAAATTTACCATGTTCAGCTTCCCAGTCTCTTCAGCTTGCAACAAATGACTTAAATGCCAGCTAAACTGGTTCGCATATCAGTGTTCCCTCTAAGTTGTGCATATGAGCAGCCACTCATTAACACATGAAGCCCTGCTCAGCAGCAATATGGAGCAGCACAGGGTCTTGCAGTGCCCATTTTAAGATTACAGCCAGCAGTCCTATTCTGCTCAGGAGGTGAATTGCTCCACTCAGTAGGGGAAAAAAATTAGAAGGGAACATTGTTTGTGTGTGTTTTAAAAAACTGGGCATGCACAAAAACAATGCTGATCCAAACAGATCAACCACCATTAACGACGGGCAACACTACTTAAACCCCAAATGGTAGGAGATTTTCTAAAACACAGCGTTTGTTTATGCCTCATTTATGTGACCTATGGTCTGTTACTGATTTGGCTGTCTGTTTAAACAATTTCTTGCTGACCAGAGCAGGGGGAAAGCAAGGAGGAGAGGAAGCATAATTCCATCAGGCTGTCTGGGTATGCGCATTTGCAAAAAGAAAGTTGCTCCACACTGCTCGGTTAGAAAGGAACATGGTGAAGCAAACTGCTGAGCAGCCATGATGGCTTGACGAACAGTCCGCTGAAATACTGGCTCCCTATTCACGTATGGCAAACAGGATGAGAGTCAGGACAACAAATGTCTCAGCATCCCTAACCAAGAACAGATACACAGCTAAGCAGGATGCTCCAGGCCACCGCTATGCATAGATAAAACTACTTGATAAACTGTTTATTTTCCATTGTGAATACCTCATCAGTGCAACCATATGGGCTTCTTGACTTATGAAAAAACAGGAACTGCAAGTAAGGTAAGGTGTGTGACTTTCAAGCATATTGATCTGAAGAAGTGTGCTTGCACACAAAAGCATATAGTGTGAATTAAACTCTGTCGGTCTTAAATGTGCCACTGGACTCAAACTTTGTCCTGCTGCTTCAGACCAACACGGCTACCCCCAGCTGAAACTTTAAAGCATAGTATTTGTGAAGATCTGAATTTTCCTATCTGCGAATTTACAAGCAGGGAATAAGCCACTGCAGTGTTAGCTAACCGCCCCATCTTTGCTTGTGTGAGATATTTAACAGCGCTATTATTTCCTCTGGAGGCATAAGCTTCCATTCTCTTCCAGGAACGTTCCACAAGGTCATTAGGGACAAACTGCCTTCCTTTGGTTTCACGCGCCTTTGATTTCCACCAAGAGAACTTCAAGAAAAGGGCCAGGTGATGTGAGTTGTCAGAGCTGATCTTTAAAGTTAAATAAATAAGAGTTTTCTTTCAAAATTATTCTTCCTGCCTTTAACTAGGTCACTCTGTTTGCTATGGAAATCAGCTTCCCTTCAAAGCGGGCTTGGATTTGCTCCTTCCTTATCTACTTATTGCTTTTTTTTTTAATGTGCAATGCACCCTTAAGAGAAAAGGCTACATTTGGAAAGATGTGCATTAATTTCTCCTAAGGAGTTCTAAAGATGAGGCATTATGGTAAGCAGAAATGCAAAACGTCCCCCCCCTCCATATTTTTGGATCACACTTTGCAGTTTCAAAGGGTAGCTACCATGAGGAGATGTTAGTCTGAAACCATATGGTGCTACTTTCCACAAGAAACAGAGACAAGGATGCTGCGTAGAATCGATTCATAAATCAGAAACATGGAAGGATCACATTCAGTTGCAAAGGCTGTATTCTCAGAGACAAAGCAAAAATTACAGATGTGCTAAAATGTCATAAGAACATAAGAGAAACCAATGTTGAATCAGGCCAATGGCCCATCTAGTCCAACACTCTGTCACACAGTGGCCCAGAATACCAGGTGCCATCAGTTGAGGTTTATTAGAGTTATTTAGTTGGTAGACAGGAGATTTACCATGACCTGTATGGCTCAGGGAATCCTAATCTCCTCAGATCTTAGACTCTAAGCAGGGTCAGCATTGGTGAGTATTTAGATGGGAGACCATCAAGGAAGTCCAGGGTCACAATGCAGAGGCAGGCAATAGCTAACCACTTCTGAGCATCCCTTGCCTTGAAAACCTTACAGGGCTGCTATAAATTGACTGTGACTTGACTCAGTTGCTGAAAATGTGAATATGCACTTTGTGGTGCCCTAGTGCCCATGTGCTTGCCAATACATAGGAATCCAGGTCTTATGAGGAAAGACTGAAAGAGTTGGGTATGTTTAGCCTGGGAAAGAGAAGACTTAGAGGGGACATGGTTGCAGTCTTCAAGTATTTGAAGGGCTGTCGTGTAGGAGATGGAGCAGATCTATTCTCTCTTGCTCCAGATTGCAAGACTAGATCTAATGGGTGGAAATTACGAGGGAGTCGATACCCGCTAGATATCCGGAGAAACTTCCTAACTGTAAGAGTGGTTGAGCAGTGGAACAGTCTGCCTCGGGAGGTGGTGGATGCTCCTTCGCTGGACGTTTTCAAGCAGAGGCTGGACGACTGTCTTTCGGTACGTTGTAGGGCTATCTTTTGGCTATGGTCCTGCAGAGTGCAGGGGGTTGGACTAGATGACCTGCAAGGTCCCTTCCAACTCTAACATTCTATGATTCCATGAAATGTGAAAGAGCTGATCATCCCTAGCAAGTGCATGGGCAACGAGGCACCACAAAGTACACATACGAAGCCCCATACAAATTAATCTACAATAGCAACAGCAAGACTTGGAGAACTGAAACCACTGGCAAATATTTGGTGCACGAACACCATACAGTTTCCGTACACCAGTCATGCGGCACTTCCCCTCTGTATGATGCTCGCCGCTTATGTGTATAACGCCAATTTACTGATGCACAAGGAACACTGAAAAACATGTACATTCCACAGGAAGAATTAATTTGAGGAAGCAAAGTGATGCAAAAATAAAGAATCACGACTTGCACCCGGGAGAAATGCAATCAAAACGGGGCGTTTTTGAGTCAAAACTGCAGAAATGAGAAATTCATCCCTTGCTTTTCCAGGCAGGAGCCTTGGAGACCAGAAGCATCTGCACCCTAATTAGACATTTGACTTCTCAGGAGTTCGAGAGGGAAGCTGAAAAATGACAACTCTAACATATCACAATAATATTTTTTTTTTAGCATGCCCAAAGGGGAAAAAATACAAGGACTGAAAATGATCAGGGACAGATGCCAAAGAACAATGATGGTTCCTGGTCAACTGGGACAATTAGACTGTACACGAGTGACAGTTTCAGTTGCCACTGCCTCCGAAAACTTCCTGCTTAGTTGCAGCGCGAAAACAACGCAACAAAAATTAGATGTGTCATTCCACAGAAGAGGTGTGGATGTCCACACCTACCGACTCGGCTTCCACCAATGGGAGACGACTTTGAGGCTGATTTCCCACTACAGCTGCCTCGGTGTTGCGCCGCCGTTTGCCCCGATACTATTGGTCAATTTCACACCCGAAGCCGTGGGGCTGCATTTGACCCGCGGCTTCGCCCGATTCGCCCGCAGTTTCGTGATTCTCAAAAAACAGGATCACGAAACTGCGGGGGAAATCGGGTGAAGCCGTGGGTCAAAATGCAGCCCCGCGGCTTCGGGTGTGAAATTGACCAATAGTGTCGGGGCAAACGGCAGCGCAACACCAAGGCAGCTGTAGTGGGAAATCAGCCTGAGTTTCAGGGCTTGGAAGCAGAGCATGGGGATGAGGACAGAGGCAGGCCACATGAGTGCAATCCTGCCTTGCCCCTTGGTTTTCCATTTGCTTCTGTGAAACCCATCCGGGCTCTGCTTGACCTGCCTCCTAATGGGCAAGCTCTGCTCCCAGCGGTTAAAACAAGCAGCACAATATGGCGTTTGTGGGGTTGGCCTCATGACTGGTGTTACATGATGTAAACCTGTTAGCACAATGAAACTGCCATGCACACGGGGTGCTATGGCTCTGGGATACCAAAGGCCACCTAGGAAGTAGTGGCAAAGGTGGCATTTGAACCTCTAGCTTCCTGGCTTAGAGATCAGTCTCTTCTTAGCCACCAGGCTCCATCCAGCCAGACAGGGCTTTAGTGTTCAGCACTCTAGTGTGTGTTTGGCCAACTCTGCGCACCCTGCACCAGGCCATCAACTGAATATCCACATGTCAAAACTTGTTTCGCTTTGCTCGCTTTGGTTGCCATGGTTATTGGGTGGAGGGGAGTTGAGTGAATGAGTGAGAGAGTGGAACCTTTGCTGGTAGAAATCATAACTTTTCTCGAAAGTCGTACCTCCTTTCCCTGTCCCAGGGTGAGGTGTCCTTGAGAAGCTTTTGGTACCAGCTTGAACAGTAGATAACCAAGACAGATATCTTTTCCTTGGTTGAGATGGCAACGCTAGGTGTGGCGTGAATGTGTGACGTATGCTTGGGGAAGGAAGGGGCTTTTATTCGAATTACCTATATTAAGCTTGGACCCACCAAAAGTCTTTAGTTCTAACACAATGACTTTCTGGATCATGCATGTATCTCAATTATCTTATCACTGCTAAGAGGGAATTGTTCTGAGTAACTTGACTGGGAGTCTGACACCATGCGAGTTTGGGTTGCCAGCCCAGCTCCATACAGCATCAGGAACACTGGGGGCAGAAACTGGCAAAATGGTGCCACACAATGCCATGCCACAACATCACTGTCAGCTCTGAACTTAGAAGTGATGTTGTCATATCACACAACACTCTATGATTTCCCCTACCTCTATGGTAAGATAGATGTGTTGACATCACTTCCAGGTTCCAGCCCAGGGTTGCCAGGCAACAGCCTGCAACCCCAGGGGCTATTTGGGAGGCAGGGACAGGCACACTGACATCACACTGGTGCACTGATGTCACTTTCATAAAAGAACAGAATTGATGCCATGATGTCAGGGGGCATTCTAGGATTAGCAGCAATACCATGGGTTCCATCAAATCCTAGAGTGTCCCCCAATGTTGAAGAAGAAGAAGAAGAAGAAGAGGAGGAGGAGATTGGATTTATACCCCGTCCTTCACTACCCAAAGCTAGTTTGGTATAGTAGTTACGTGTGCGGACTCTAATCTGGGAGAACCAGGTTTGACTCCCCACTCCTCCACTTGGACCTGCTGATGTGACCTTGGGTCACTCACAAGTTCCTTCACAGCTTTTCTCTTGAGAGCAGTTCTCTCAGAGCTCTCTCAGCCCCACCTACCTCACAGGGTGTCTGTTGTGGGGAGGGGAAGGGAAAGGAGTTTGTAAGACGCTCTGAGACTCCCTCAGGTAGTGAAGGGTGGGGTATAAATCCAATCCCTTCTCTTCTTCTTCTTCAAAGGAGTCTCAGAGCGGCTGACAAACCCCTTTTCCCTTCCCCTCCCCACAACAGACACCCTGTGAGGTAGGTGGGGCTGAGAGAGCTCTGACAGAAACTGCTCTTTTTCAAGAACAGTTGTGCCAGAACTATGGCTTGGCACTTGCCCAAGGTCATCCAGCAGGTGCAAGTGGAAGAGTGGGGAATCAAACCCAGTTCTTCCAGATTAGAGTCCATGCACTTAACCACTACACTTCTGGTTTCTGCTGAAGAGACATCAGTGTGCCAGTGCAATGGGGGGTGCATGCCCCCATTCCCTGCCCTCACTTCCCTCTCACTGGCATTTCAGGTACCAGCAGGCAACATCTGGATTCATTGGAAGTTCTCTTGTCATAACGGGAGACCTGACAAACCTATATCCATCTGGAAGTGACACAGAGGCATTACACAACGCTGGTCCCCCAGTTTTTGTTCCTGTCACTGTACGGAATGGGGGGGACAGAGCTCAGGGGCAGGAAGTCGCCCACCACGGTGGCCAACCTGACGCCCCTAATCTGTGCTGGCCATACAGCTGTCTTATTCACCATTACCCTGGGATAAAAAAAGAAAAAGCCTGACTCAGGATTGCGTCTCTCTCTCTCTGTGTTCTGTATTTGCTTCAGTGAACATCATTAGTCTGAAAACAGCTGACCGTAGTAGTTTGTGTTGAGCGCTTCAGTTCGGAAAATGCTGGTGCCAAAATGCAGCTTGGCAAAAGAAAAGAGGAAGAGAGCTTGCTACAATGAACAGGGAAGGCTTGAGTCTGTATCATATCCTTTGCAGGGACCTTTAGTATTTTATCTATGGAGCATTTCAGCCTCTTGCCTTCCCTATCAAGGCCATCTCCATAGGGGCAGGTGGAGAAGGCTGGGGATATATGCGGGAGATCCAAGCGTGGTGCGGTGCTCAGAGCCCTGGAATGGCCCATGCTCCCTCTAAGCCATCGAGTCTTGTGAGCAAAAATTCTACGTTGTGAGCTACTGGCATTAAAGTTGTGAGCGAGCCATTTGGCTGCTGCATAAATTAATTTGCTCTGGAGCCCTCCTTCCTGAGTGAAGATAAAAATGTGTGAGCCGGAGGCTAAAAAACTGCGAGCTAGCTCACACTAACTCAGCTTAGAGGGCACACTGAATGGGACTTCGGTGATCCAGATCCAAATCTCCAGTCTGCCATGGAGACCATCTCTCTTTATCTCAGTCTGCCCTACCACACAGGGGAAGAGATGAACCACGAGCCGTGGTCTGAGCTCCCTGGAGGACAAGTTGGATAACAGAATCCCAGATAACTAGATACATTGCACTTAGGCAACAGCTTTATCACACACTTGGATCTTCTTGCCGTTTTTGGTAGGATGACGCAGTGGCATAGGAATATGCTTTATACAGAGTCAGACCATTGGTCTGCCTGAATCTCCAGGATCTCAGACAAAGTGTCAAACTCGGGGCCTCTTGTGTTCTGTCTTTATTATCTGTCATCATTCTGTATTTGGGCCACTGGGGGGCAGTTGGTGAGTGTGTGGATGTGTGTGTGGGAACCTGCTTTGCTTAGCTGCTGCGTAACTGTTTTCTTAAGGGGCTTCCCAGATGGGAAGAATGCAAACGTCCTTTAACGCCTGTCTCTGCTAACTGGCCATTGCAGATATGAAATTGTTAGGTTCGCAGGTGGGGGGGGAAGGAGCATGTGCTAGTTTAGGCGGGATGTGTGAATGGGTTGATTGGACAGGTCCTGGGGGGGGCCCTGTTTGAATTCTGTATAATACCAGAACTGGCGCCAACCCAGTCAGTTCTGACACAGATGAACTTAACCTGACACATATTCGTATCTCAATAAACAAATCACTACATGAGAGTGCAGTTGAGAGTGAGTCTGTTCAAGAGTCTGACACAGAGAAGGATCTTTCTAAGCATCTGTTACCCAAGATCCTGTAACTGGAGACTGAACCTGCATATAGAACATGAGCTCTACCACTATAGCACCTCCCACACTGAGCTTTGGCCCCTTCCCATAAGAAAAAGAAGCCATTTATGAATAAACGGGCATATACAAACACAGCGAGCTGCCTTATACTGAGTCAGACCCATTGCTTAAAGTCAAGTATTGCCTATTCCAATTGCTCAAAGTCAGTACTGCCAACCTACCTGCATAACCTTTCTGCTGCTTCTCTACAAACATAATCCATCCGTTGAGTAGGAAGAACAGCTTCCCAAAGAGCTTCCAAGAACCCACAATATTTTGTCTGTTTTTGTTTGGAGTCATCATAGCCCAAGATGATGTAGTGGTTAAGACTGTAGGGCTAGTGTCTGGGAGAGCTCGGTTTGAATCCCCGCTTGGGCCATGGAAGCTCACGGGGTGACCTTGGGCCAGTCACACTCTCTCGGCCTAACCTACCTTACAGGACTGTTGTGAGGATGAAGTGGAGGAGAGGAGAACAATGTAAGCCATATATATATATATAATGACAGACCAACTTGCTGCCCAGTAAACAGAAATGAAACTATGCTGTCCTTGGCTCTATTGTCATTCCTAAGCTTTTTAAAAGGCAGTGAGTGAGAGATCAGTTCCACAGTGATGGTGGTGGTGGTGGTTATAAATAATTTTGTGCCCAGCTGGTGCTTTGATCCAAAAGGACATCTTCTAAAGTTATGTAGGGTAAGGGTTATGTAGGCACCCCATCTGGGGAATATCCAAAGGCACGGGCCTTGAAAATTTATGAACCTATCAAGATGCCATTGGCCTCTGTACCTCCATATCTTTTATTCTGACTGGTAATAGCTCTCCAGCGGTCTCTGGCAGAGGAAGATCTATACTGAGGATCAGTGCTTTGTAAGAAGCCGGAGGGTGGGATTAGAGTCAGGGGGAGTCAGGTTCAATTCCCTGTTTCACCATGAAGCTCACTGGGTGACCTTGCACCAGTCACTCATTCGCAGCTGAAGCTACCTTAGAGTTACTGTGTGGATAAAATGGAAGCAAGAACACAGAGAAGAAGAAGAACACAAAGAACATGAAGAAGAAGAACACAAAGAAGACGAAGACGATGAAGATGTTGAACATGAAGAACACAAAGTACATGAAGAAGAAAAAGAAGAGTTTGGATTTATACTCCACCCTTCACTACCTGAAAAAAAGTCTCAGAGTGGCTTACAATCTCTTTCCCTTCCTCTCCCCAAACAGACACCCCATGAGGTAGGTGGGGCTGAGAGAGCTCTTTCGAGGACTGCCCTTGAGAGAACAGCTCTGAAAGAATGTATGACTGACCCAAGGTCACACTAGCAGCTGAATGTGGAGGAGTGGGGAATCAAACCTGGTTCTCCCAGATTAGATTCCATGCTCTTAACCACTATACCAAACTGGCTCTCGGTTTGAAGAAAAGGCAGGATAAATAGATACTGCATAGATCAGGAATCCCAATCTTGCTCAGCCTATGGGCACTTCTAGAACTGTGCTGGGCCAACCCAACCACAAAATGGCTTTCATTGAGTGCTGAGGCCAATCACTGGTGCTCTCGGCAGATCCAAGAGGGATACTTCCTGGGTTCTTCTTAAGCATCTTCTACTCTAATGAGGTAGAGGAAAGCCCGGATTGGCGCTTTGCTTTGGGAGAGAGACGCTTTGTTGAAGGCATCTTTGTGTCCAGGGGTACCTCACTGATGATCACAGACCTTTACCCAAAATCTGCTGTCCTTTTAACTGCTCACAAAGCAGCTACTGAAGCCCTTGGCCATGGGTTCTCCCCTCAAAGAAAAAAGACTACAAAGTTGATCCACCTAGGCGAGTACTGGCCACTCTGGGTAGCCACAATTCTGCAGGGCCTCATGTAGAGGCCTTCTCCAGCCTGAGATCTTTTGTACTGGAGATGCCCTGGTATCGTCAACGTGCAGCATAGGCTTTCCTCAACTGACCTATGGGTCCTCCTTATTCTCCAAGGATTTTTTTTATCTTGGACCAGGGAAGAGGATGAGAATAAAAATATGTTAGCCAGATATCAGTCAAGACTGTTGGTTCACCTAAGTACCATCCACCCAAGTTGGCAGCCATCCTCCTTGGCCTTAGAGATATGTCCTTTTTTACATTCCAGTCATGTGTTCTACCACTGACCTGCATAAGTTTCATTCTCCTTCTCCAAACCCTCCAGTGAACACTCTGCATGGATGTGTGGACTTATCGTGTCTCAAGTGTGCATGTTTTTAAATGCAGGCACATGCACATTAAGCCTCCATGCAATCCTCAGTCTCCTATTTCTCAGTGCTCAATCGCCTGTTTCTGAGGAATCTCTCCCACAGCTGTTGCAGTACATTTTGAACTACTGGTAACTGGTCTTTGCACTAATGTGTCTTTTGCTGCAACAACAAACAACCTGTTTTTTTCCCCCTAAAGTAGGGCAGAGAGTGATTGAATAATTAATAAAACACACAGCAGGCAAACTAGAACATTTTGCAAGGTGTCATTGGAGAGCCTGCCCAGTGATTTTCAGCACAGGAAGATTGAAGGATATGAAGCCACATTCACAGCGTGTGTGTGTTAACCATTCCTACAAGGTGTTCCAAATGGGAGATTGGCATCCCGGAGTGCTCCCATGCCATTAAAACCAAAACACAGAAATCAATCTAAATTTAGTCCAAGGAAGAAGCATCAACTGGGGGGGGGGCGTGCATGTGTAATTTGAGAGTCTGATCCCCTTTGGCTTTGCTCTGCCCTTTATCAATCCCAACTGTCAGCCCTAATGTATGTGAAGTACTAAATAAGTGTTCCTCTGAGCATATGCAAAGTACTCCTCCCACAACACTGAATGACCACTGCAAATCCCTATATATCCAGGAGGAGAAGGAGATTGGATTTATACCCCTCCCTTCACTACATGACAGAATCTCAAAGCAGCTGACAATCTCCTTTCCCTTCCTCTCCCCACAACAGACTCCCTGTGAGGTAGGGGGGGCTCAGAGAGCTCTCCCGAGAACTGCCCTTGAGAGAACAGCTCTGAAAGAACTCATGATTGACCCAAGGTCACACCAGCAGCTGCATTTGGAGGAGTGGGGAATCAAACCTGGTTCTCCCAGATTAGAGTCTGCGCTCTTAACCACTACACCAAAATGGCAACAGGGATTCCAAGTTCAAGAATCTGATTTCCTGGCAGGTGTATCTGTAGGGTTTTGGGTTTTTTTAAGCAAAGGGGAATTGCTCTTGGGGCTTGACTTGGAACTGACCACGGCTATTCTACCATTTCAGCTATTTTCCCCCTCCCAGAGCCCAATTCTGCTCTTTGGAAACCTTCCAAATATCCCCTTTGAGCCCCAAAGTTCTCCAAGCTATCCTTCTGGCATATATCTGGCTGTGGGTGTACAGTGACTTGAAAGGAGGTCCTCTCTCCCCCCCCTTGATGCCTTTTCAGCTTTCTCCAGGCACATCACCGTGGCCAGAAGCCCTGGGAATGTCCTGACATCAGGCTCCTTGGAAACTATGTTTCCCAGGGATCCTGGTAGCCATGATGCCACCAGAGCAGCGTTTGGCCAACCAGGAGAAAGGGAAGCGGAGAAAAAATAGCCCTCCTTTCTATCATGGCAGGGCGCCATCACAAGAGCAACAGCTACCATGTTGTGTGATAGAGGAGGAGGAGGGAATTGTACTCCCAGTGTGGGGAGAATGACCTGCTTGACTGTTCTGTTGGTAAAGCAGCACAGCCTACGAAGGCCTATATGACTTGGGGCTAGCACACCTAAAGGTCTGCCTGATCCCATATGAGCCCACCCAGCCACAGCAGTTACCTTTGGAAGCTCTGCTTCAGGTGCCCCTGCTATCTGAGGACAGTCAGGTAGTGGTCAGGGCTGCCAGATCCTCCTGGCAGCACCTGGCCCCTGTCACTGCTCAGTAGGGCAGTGCGGGGAGGGAGGTGGAGATGTGGGGGGAAATCACCACCATTGGAGCAATGTCATGACATCACTTCGTGCACAATGCTGGAAGTGACATCACCGTGTTGATGTGACGCTCTAGGGAGTCCACTGAAGCACAATGGTAACCACAGAGTTTCAGTGGAATCCTAGAGCATCACCCTGATGTGATGACATCCCTTCCAGTGATAGATCAAGATGGGTAGCCATGTTAGTCTGTCTGTAGCAGTAGAAAAGAGCAAGAGTCCAGGACCAGCTTAAGAACTAAGAGGTTGAAGAGCAGCTGTACCCACTGGGCAGTGAGGCCCCAAAGTGGCTGATTTGGCCACTGGAACACCTCTGGAACCCCTTGCGAGAAGGAGAACCATCTTGGGAAACTGAGAAAACACACAGCCCCATAGCTAGGGAATTTTTGGGCCTCAGGGGGCCTGTCAGCTAATTAAATGAAAGTACAGTGCACTTTGAGTACTTTGGGGGCAGCCCAGGAGGGAGGAGGCCCAGAAGAAACACGAGGGGGCCAGGCCCTGAGGGCCCCATGTTAGCTACGGGCCAGCGAGGGAGCATGAAGATTTGACTGGGACAAGGACATATTTGGTCACTGATTCCAGGCTATGAAGAGTGGGAGCTGATGGGAGATAGAGGTTACCAGAGCCCACAAATGCCTCCCCTCCTGGTTCTCAGGCTATGCTGGTGGGCAGGGTCCAAAAGGGCAGGGCCAGAATACAATGGCTTGTGACCTCATCACATCCCTCCCCATCCCCTCCATCATCTTCCTTAATCATCTCTCCCCTGCAGATTAAGATGCTTTCTCACCACTGCGGTTGTTACCGTTTATGTATCCTCCATAGACTATCAAGCGATGGTGTTTTAAGGACTTGTGCAACCTCCCCCCCCCCGCCCGGTAATGCATAATTTGTGATTGAGAGTTGGGAAAAGGATGCTGTCAACACCTCTTGTCTCACAGAATAGCTCCTTTAAGGAAGAAAGACTGGTCCCTGGTTCAGCCAACGCCCTGATCCCCCCACCTCGAGAATCCTCCAAAAGCACTGCGGTTCTTTGATCAAAATGAAGCACAAACAAATCAAGAGGTTACTGTCATGCCCTTGGCAGGAAGTCATGCTGGGGAAGATTAGAAAGAGCAATTTACAGGAAGCAGAAGCCGCGGTCCTTTAAAGTACCAGCCCTGCCTTGTCATTTCCTCCTTTTGAAAAGTAAGGTCTGTGGCTTGAGGTATGTGAGCTGAGGCTGGCTTGTAGGGAGATGCACACCTGGGCATACACAAACATGCACATACTTTAAAAAAAAAAATTACATCCTGCTTCTACAGGGCACAGAATGTCTTCCTAAACCAGTGAAAACACATCACCTTAAACAAATACACGATCTTAAGCGATCGAATAAGAAAGAGTAGGTATAACTTAGCCACGGATCCGACTATGTGATTTTTGCATTGTCTAACATACCATGTTGATACTTGTGCTTTGCGCTTCAGTTCTGTTTTCAGACTGCAGGCTGGTTCCAGATACCTACAATACAAGTCCTGTTGCACTGTGTATTGGGGGCCCCCCTCCTGTTGATGGCAATGATTTCCTTCACATAATACACCTTGAGTCCCAGTGGAGAGGGCAGACTAGAAATGTAAACGGATGAAATAAATCTCCCTCTCCTTAAAGCCCAAGAATTAAATAAAAATCACCAGACCAGCAGAGAACTGGCACAATCATAAGCTCAACAATGACAAAGTCCTTTATGGCTCCTTGGCAAGGTTACCAACTCCAAGATGGAAACTTCCTGGAGATTCAGGGGTATAGCCCAGGGAGGTCTCTAAGTCAGGTATAATAACTATAGGTGTGTAAGGAACAGCCGCCATCAAGCCTTTATGTTGCTTGGGTGTATCACTTTCCTTAGGCTGTAAGTTTTGGCAGGCTAAAAGCAATGTGCTTATTTTTAACTACATTCACCTGTGGCTTTTGTAGGGTTGCCAAGTACTTACCATAATTTGACGGGGGGGACGGGGGACAGAGTCCCTGGCCAGAACATTCCTCCATGGAAAACCCATGCTGAACGATGCTGTCGCCAGGATGGCATCATGTGCCACGTCCCCGTCCCCCCCCGGGAATGGTCCTGCCAAGATGTATCCGTCTCCTGCCAAATTACGGTAAGTTCTTGGGAAACCTGGGCTTTTGGCTATTAACAGAACCATCCTTGGGAGTCTCCCCAAGTTGTTTCAACCTACTGGTGCCAACCTATTGATTGTCTCACTGGCTTATGGGCTGAGGCAAGGACATCTGAAAACATGCCTCGCTTGGGGAGCAGGAGGCTGGCTGTTCTATTAACAGGTGAGAAGAGGCTACGTCTTCTATCCCCCCCATGACATGGACTGTCTGGCACGGGATGGACTTTCTCTCTCAAGCTCAGAAGCAAGAACCATCTGATGAGCCAGCCAGCCAGCAGTTAATATATAGTAAGACAGCCTTTAGCCAGATGTAGTTCAGTTTTATTCTTTCTTTTATTTGCCAATGCTTGTGCCGAGCACTGTTTGTAACTTGAGCAGTTTACTAAAACTGATCTTTTTTTAACCTTCTAGTGTTTGGAGTTACTTACTGAGTGCACACAAATAACCTCAGAGGAGAATCTGGGAAGGCAAAAGCCTCTGGTACAAGATCTAGAACCCTTGAGGATCCTGGCTGGCCCAGGTGGCTGTGGTCTCAGCGTCTGGGAGCAGGGCTCTCCAGAACCATACAAGACTCCACCCTCCAAAGGAGCTGTTTTTCTCCAAGGGAACTCTTCTCTGTTGTATGGAGATCAGCTGTAATTCCAGTAAATCTGCAGTAAGTCAACTTGGAGGTTGGTAACCCTATCCTGGGCATATCTAGGTGGGAACCCTCTGAGCTATGGAGTCTTGTGAGCAAAAATTCTGCTTTGTGAGCTTCTGGCATTAAAGTTGTGAGCGAGCGATTTGGCTACTTGCATACATTAGCTTGCTCTGCAGCCATCCTTCCCTGAGCGAAGACAAGAGTGTGTGAGCTGGAGGCTAAAAAACAGTGAGCTAGCTCACACTAACTCAGCTTAGAGGGAACATTGGTGGGAACTGAGGTGGATTCATTCCTTGTGACTTCAGTTTCAACCAGGCAGGCAGGAAAAAGTTCCAGAACCAAATCTTCTCACACACAGGGCATCTCTTATGAAGCTGAGTCACCCCAAACGAGTGACTGAAGTTAAATCAAAGATGTTAAATTAGCAGGTCTTGAAGTACCACTTAAATACACCCTTTTACAAAAAGAACCTTCCTTAACTCTTCTGTTTTGAGAGCACTTCAAAGAAGCAGTTTTTGAAGAAATTAGGGAGCAATTTAGCAAAAGTAAAAGAACTCCTGTGATTTAGAAACCCAATGCAGGAAAAGACGGAGAGAAAGGTAGGAAAAATTCTGAAAAGCTATTCCTTTGTCGAGAACTAACCTCTTTATCTCTCCGTTCTGTGAAGAACTGGGGAGATCTGCAGCTGTGGCAGTCAAAGCATTATAAAAAAAAAGCCAAAAAGCTTTGCGGTTTTACCCCCAAACAGTCCAGCCTTCCATATATTTTCAGTTAAGCCACAACCATTCAGAAGTGGATATGTATTTAATCAGGGCTTTTTTTGTAGAAAAAGCCCAGCAGGAACTCATTAGCATATTAGGCCACACCCTTGACAGCACAGCTCATTAACATATTAGGCCACACCCCCATGATACCAGAAGTGTGGTCATCCAGCCACACCCACCTTTTGCTTCTTATTCAGTTTACCTTGTTTGTTGTCCAAACCCAGGGCTTTTTTGTAGCAGGAACTCCTTTGCATGTTAGGCTACACACCCCAAATGTAGCCAATCCTAATGAGTTTCTGCTGTTAGGTGTGGCCTATTATGCTAATGAGTTCCTGCTGGGTGTGACCAACTTGGGAGCCAGCCGGAACTCTGTTCCTATGCGTTCCTGCACAAAAATCACAGGGCATTGCTTGTTCCAAGGATGCAAAATCAACTGCCCTAATGAGATAAGAACCTAGATCCCAGGCCCACCACGAAGGCAGTACCCCCCCCCGATAAACACACTCGGCAAAGGAACAAGCCCATAAATAAGGCGGAGAGGTGAAATTGTTGCAAGATCAGCACCTCTGCAGGATCGGTCCAACAGGCAGAGGAAGTCCAAGATCCCATTTTCCCACAGCAGACAACCAAATGGCGATATTGTAGCCACCTTCAAGTATTTGGAGGTCTGTCATATAGAGGATGGAGCAGAGTTGTTTTCTGTTGCCCCAGAAGGCTGGACCAGAAGAACCAATGGACTGAAATTAAATCAAAAGAGTTTTTGGCTAAACATTAGGAAAAACTTCCTGACAGTTATGGCAATTCCTCGGTGGAACAGGCTTCCTTGGGAGGGGGTAGGCTCTTCTTCTTTGGAGGTTTTCAAATAGAGGCTAGATGGCCATCTGACAGCCATGTGGATTCTGTGAACTTTGGCAGATCATGAGAGGAAGGACAGGGAGGGATGAGCCGGTGCTCAGCTCTTGTGGCCCTTTCTTACAGGCCCAGGGCAATGCCATTTGCCACTCTGGGGTCAGGAAGGAATTTTCCTCCAGGCCAGATTGGCCCAGGAATCCTAGAGGTTTTTTGCCATCTTCTGACAGTAGAGAAAGGAGCGTACTGGGGTAATTGGATTTTTTGCATGGTGCAGGGGCTTGGACTAGATGACCCTTGGGCTCCCTTCCAGCTCTATGTTTCTAAGTGCTTCCAGGGCAGGGGCTTTGAGAGGGGGAGCAAAAACTGAGCCCCCACCGCCCACACACATTGGTTCATATTACTTAAGGTTAGTGGGTAGACTACCCCATCTGACCTTTCACCTTCAGGGCAAGGGCTTACAGAGTCCAACAGGATGCCTATCTAGTGAGCTGGCATTCATAGTTGATTCAATAATAACTTATCTACTAAATAACTGTGTACAAACAACTAAAACACAGATTCTCAATGCTGGGCACATGGCATTAAGAAGGGGCCATGGTTCAGTGGTAGAGCCTCTGCTTGGAATGCAGAAGGTCCCAGGTTCAATCCCTGGAATCTCCAGGTGAAAAGATCAGGTAGTAGGTGATGGGAAAGACCTCTGCATAAGCAGCTACCTGCTGAGTAGACAATACTGACCTTGATGGTCTGATTCAGTACAAGGCAGCTTCATGCATGTAAAATGCATGCATATGTTAAATAAGGTTTATTTAATCTTTGTTGATGTAGGTTCTGCACAGGTTTTTTTGTCTTGTAACTTTTAGGAGTTGGCAGATGGCCATCAGGCCCCATGGGGCTTCTAAAAGGTTGCCAACCTCCAGGTGGGGCCTGGAGACCTCCCAGAATTACCAGGGATCTCCAAACTACAGAGATCAGATCTCCCAGAGAAAATGGCTGATGCGGAAGATGGGGGGTAGTGTGTGATGCAACGGACTCTAAATCAGGAGAACCAGGTTTGATTCCTGACTCCTCCTCCACATGAATGACCCTTGGGTTCCCTTCCAACATTTGGATGACCTTGGGCTGGTCCCAGTTCTCTCTGAGACTGTAAGACACTTTGAGGCTTCTTAGGGTACAGAAAAGTGGGGTATAAAACCAGCTCTTCTTCTTCTTCTGTGCCATCATGTACCCATTTATTATTTATTGGATTTATTGGATTACTACCGCTGTCTAAACCTCACTCTCCCTAGGTTCCACCTCTGAATCTCCAGGAATGTCCCAAGACAGAGTTGGCAACCCAAGAGTAGGCTTGAAATCCATGCAAACCTATAGAAGTGGTGCCTCTTTTAGAGTGGTGCTGTTTCCCTGTCACCCAGCAACTCAGAAAGCACCCCAAATGCTCTTGAATAACCAAACGTTTGATTGCCCAACAGGGATACTCACCCCCACCAGAAAAAAGTGAACAGTTTCTGGATTAAACATGGAGGTGTTCAGCCTTTATTTAGGATGCCAGCCTCCAGGTAGTGGCTGGAGATCTCCTGCGATCACAACTGATCTCCAGAAGAAGAAGAAGAGAAGAGGCTGGATTTATACCCCGCCCTTCACTACCCAAGGGAGCAGTTTACAAACTCCTTGCCCTCCCCACAACAGACACCCTGTGAGGGAGGTGGGGCTGAGAGAGCTCTAACAGAAACAGCTCTTTTTCAAGAACAGCTGTGCCAGAACTATGGCTTGCCCAAAGTCATCCAGCAGGTGCAAGTGGAGGAGTGGGGAATCAAACCTGGTTCTCCCAGATTAGAGTCCGCACACTTAACCACTACACCAAACTGGCTTAACCAAACACCAAACAGAGATCAGTTCACCTGCAGAAAATGGCCACTTTGGGAAGGTGGACTCTATGGCATTAAACCCCGTTGAAGTCCTTCCCTTCCCCAAACCCCACCCTCCTCAAGCTTCCCCCCTCAGATATCCAGGTATGTCTCAACCCAGAGGTGGCAACCCTACCATTATAAAGTGGCGGGTTCAGGCAGGTAGCCATGTTGGTCTGAAGCAGTAGAACAAAGTTGGAGTCTAGTGGGGCACCTTTACGACCAACCAAGTTTTATTCTGGGCATAAGCGTTTGTGTGCATGCACACTTCTTCAGATGCACAGGAATGCTTATATGCTGATTAAACTTTGTTGGTCATAAAGGTGCCACTGGACTCAAACTTTGTTAAGTGACAGGCGATTTTGCTAGTGTCAGTGGCTAAATGCAAAAGTCTCTTTGCATGAGTGGAAGGGTGAATGGCTGATATTGCCTTCCACCTGAGGTCCCCCTGCCTCCTCCAGAAAGAAGGTCAAAGGACTTTCCACTTGGCTTTTTAGGAGCGTAAATGGAAATCGGTAACAAGCTGAAATGCCTCCCGCTTCCCCAGCGGGATCTTTGTAGCTGAGCCATTTGGGGGGGGGGGTGTTAATTTATTCTTGCTTTAGGATATACTAGCTGATCACTATGGTATTTCTTGCTGGCGTATGTTTGGGGAAGTAACAGTTGGCGTATGCCTTTTATTCTGCAAAAAGGCTTTCTTATATTAGGCTTCAATCTGCCAGCAGACGCTTCTGTGATGAAAATAAGTTAACGCTGGTCTTTGAAAGAGAAAAGGGGAAGAAAAATCCCCTTCAAGTTGTTAAAGATGTTGTTTTGTTTCCTAACAGATTATGTACTGGGGTATAGTTAACACTGGATAAAACAGCCAAATCCTTCTTTAAAAAATGCTCCTCTAAGGAATGACTTTCATTTAAAAACATGTTTACAGTCTCTCTCAACAAGGCAGTCCCCCAAGGTAGCATACAAACCACATGCAAAATCATCTAAAAACCATTACTGAATGCACAGTAGGATAAAAAATTAGCAGAAGACATAGGGCTGCCAGCTCCAGGTTGCAAAATACCTGGAGATTTGGGAGGGGGTGGGGTTTGGGAAGGGGAGGGACTTCAGTGGGAGTCACAGAGTCCACCTGCCAAAGCAGCCATTTTCTCCAGGGGGAACTGATCTCTGTTGCAATCTAAGGATATCTCCAGCCTCCACCTGGAGGCTGGCATCCCTAAGAAGACAGCCATCACCTCACCAGCCTTGGAGGGAAAAATTAAAGGCAGAGGACACAACCCTCCTTCCTGCGTCTCAGCACAAGCTGGGAAAAAACTTCTAAGGCCTAGGCCAAAAGATGTCAGGAGGAGTTGCGTCAATAGGGTGCCACAACGGGAAAGGCCCCCCACTCCTGTTAGCCACCAAAGTTGCTTCAGAAGGTAATGGTGAACAGAGTAGAACTTTCTGGGCAGAGTTGCCAACCTCCTGGGAGTGGCTGGAGATCTCCAGGAATTCCTACTCGTTTCCAGACAATAGAGATCAGTTCCCCTGGAGAAAATGGCTGATTTGGAAGACGGACTCTATGGCATTATTCCAGCTGAGGGCCCGCCCATCACCAAACCCCGCCCTCCCCAGGCTCCACCCCCAAATCTCCAGGTATTTCCCAGCGAGCTTAACTGTTAGGCTGCTTCAAATAGGAGCATCTTTCAGATGCTTGCGTATCGGGCAAATCTGGCAGCAGGCCTAAACAGGTCTAGTGAGAAATTGCATTCTATTTCAATGGGGATTATGCCCAGGGAAGTGTTCTTAGGATTGCAGCCTTTGAGCTTTAAATAGAAGAAGAAGAAGAGAGGAGAAGAGATTGGATTTATACCCCACCCTTCACTACCCAAAAGAGTAGTTTACAATCTCCTTTCCCTTCCTCTCCCCATAATAGACTCCCTGTGAGCAGTGCTCCCTCCGAGCTGTGGCGTCTTGTGAGCAAAAATTCTGCTTTGTGAGCTCCTGGCATTAAAGTTGTGAGCGAGCAGTTTGGCTACTGCATAAATGAGTCTGCTCTGGAGCCATCCTTCCCGAGCTAAGACAAAGATGTTTGAGCCAGAGGCTAAAAAACTGTGAGCTAGCTCACACTGACTCAGCTTAGAGGGCACACTGCCTGTGAGGTAGGTGGGGCTGAGAGACCTCTTTCGAGGACTGCTCTTGAGAGGACAGCTCTGAGAGAGCTTGTAACTGACCCAAGGTCACACCAGCAGTGGCATGTGGAGGAGTGGGGAATCAAACCCGGTTGTCCCAGATTAGAGTCCGTGCTCCTACCCCAAACTGGCTCAGATCCATCAAGCAAAAGACAGATTCTTTTTTCTTTTCCTTTGTCAGTGACCTGTTCCTGACCCTTATGGACCATCAGGCTACTATCTTTCCTTTACAGGAACATGATTCCTGTGTGCTGTAGCTGTTTGCCCTTAAGGCTACAACTGTGGAGACCCAAGCTAAGGTCCCCGCTCAGTCAGAGCGGTCATTAATCATAAAGATGACCCTGAGTCAGTGGCACTCTCTCAGCAGCATCTGCTCTGCTCCGCAGGGTCGTTGTGAAGTTAAAATGGAGGTTGGAAGAACCGCATCTACCACCCGGAGCTCCTTGGAGGAACGGCGAGATAAAAATGTGATAGAAAGTGCCAGTTGGTTTTTTTCTTCTTCTTTCTTCTCTAAGACTTCAGCTTTTAGAAATACTTTCTTCCAGGTAATCAGGACAGATATTTCCCGGCACCTCGAAGATGACAGAGAAGATCCCCATGAGGTCTCCCTTGGGACTTTACAAACACAGAACTACAGCAGGAAAATCTTAGAACTCATGTTGGAAATGCTTCTTATTCCTGCTCCCGACTGCACCCCGACATCTCTCCTTTTGTTGTTAGTACCAGTATTCTTACTGCATTGTACATTATTATGTAAAATTCCAGTATAAAGAGAGAGAGGAAACGTAGAAGCTGTCAGTTGGTATTAATGCAGGAAATAATTGCCCCCATTTTTAACATAACCTCCTGGGCAGGGAGAAGGAGTTGTTTGTTCGACTTCATTAGCACATTAGATAATGGTCAGAACATGGCCTGATAGACATCAGATTTATTGTCACATCTGAGGCACAGAGAGGGTAAAGCATGGGATGGCTTCTTAAAGCAATGCCAGATAGTGGGGCGCTTCTTTTTTTGCTACTGTTTGGGGGGAGGGATGACAGCCTAGCAAGGCGGTACTGCTAGAAGACCGAGAAGAGAACCAGTGTGGTGTAGAGCCGGGGTGTCAAACATAAAGTCTGGGGGCCAGAACCAGCCCGTCCAGGGTTCCAGTTTGGTGTAGTGGTTATGGTCCATGCTCTTAACCTGGAAGAACTGGGTTTGATTCCCCACTCCTCCACATGCAGCCAGCTGGTGTGACCTTGGGTAAATTACAAGTTACTTCAGAGTTGTTCTCTCAAGAACAGTCCTTGAAAGAGCTCTCTCAGCCCCACCTACCTCACAGGGTGTCTATTGTGGGGAGGGGAAGGGAAAGGAGTTTGTAAGCCAATCTGAGAGTCCACGTGAAGGGGAGGGTATAAATCCAATCTCTTCTTCTTCTTCTTCAGTGGGGACCTTGGGTGAGTCACAGTTCTCTCAGAGCTGTTGTCTCAGAGCTGTTGTCTCAGCCCCACCTACCTCACAGGGTGTCTGTTGTGGGGAGGGGAAGGGACAGGAGATTGTCAGCCGCTCTGAGACTCCGAGTGAAGGGCAGGGTATAAATCCAATCTCTTCCTCTAGTCTTCTTCTTCCCCTGCTCACAAGCAACTGATATGGATGGAAATGTAAGGTACTTCCCCTTTTATGGTATCCCTTGGAAAAAACCTAGTCTTGCATACGATTAAATACACTTATTGGGTCTTTTGTGGGTTCCTCAGTAAATCAATTGCTTTCACTGCTAGGAATCAATTGCTTTTGTTTGTATTTTGAGTGAAAAATATTATTGTTACTTGGGTTTGCCTGTGTCTTTTATAAAGTTTATATCTCTAGTACTTGGCATTACATTTTATGGCACACAAGGTCTGGCCTGACAAAATAACATATGTCAGATCTGGCCCTCATAACAAATGAGTTTGACACCTCTGGGGTAGAGGATAGAGTGCTGACTTAGGGAGACCTAGGTCCCAATCCCCACTCACCCCCGAAATAAAAGCCCACGGAGCGACCTTGCGCCAATCACTCTTTCATCCTAGCCTACCTCACAGGGTTGCTGTGGGGATACAATGAGGAAGCAAGAATCATGTATGCTGTTCTCAGATTCTTGAATTCATGAAGCCTGCTGGTTGACCTCGGGTCAGTCACAGTTCTTTCAGAGCTCTCTCAGACCCCAAAATAAATCTCACAATGCTAAAGAGCTAGAATTTCAGACTGCCAGACAATCTTAGGATTTCCTGGCTATACTACACAAAATGCCATATGATGATTAACTAATTATCATTAGAGTCCTGGAGAACAGAGAGCACAAGTACTGTACTAAATAGATAGAGCCCTGGTTTTCTGGAGCCCAAGGTATGTCTTCAACAGCATTATCCCCAACTGTTCAACCATAAAACAAATTCACTGCATGATTCATAACTAGGCTCAAGTCACACTGGAGCATCATGAAGCTAACTTATGCTGAACCAGGCCATTGGTCCATCAAGTATTGTCTACTCAGAATGGCAGAGCTCTCCAAAGTCTCAGGCAGAGGTCTTTCACATCGCTGATTTCCTGATCCTTTTGTCTGGAGAGGCCAGGGATTGAACCTGGGACTTTCTGCATGCCAAGCAGATGCTCTACCACTGAGCCTCTGCCACTCCCCTAAGTTGACTCCAAGTATACACAACATTGGCCCCGGTCACACGGGCCAGAAAATGCGTGAGGGAGGCGTGGCAGTTTGCCCCAGAGCTAAATAAGGCACGGTAGCCCGATCTCACAGGCCACCGGGTTGCCACGCGCCAGCTCTGCGCCGTGATCACACTGCGCTGCTGCAGCGTGGCAAAACAGCAGCACAGCAGACCACGCAAGTGCGAAGTGCGCATGCGACGTTGGGGGGGGCGGGCCACTGTCGGTGACTTGTGTGTGCGCATGCTCTGTCCAGCGTTGGTGCGCATCCCAGGGAAACTTACAACATCCGGAAACCCTGGAGACATGGGCGGGCGTCGGAAGCCGCGGGATACCGGCGCTCCCGCGATCAGACGCCAGCCTTTGCCCCGGGGTTTCCAGAAACTAGTACCTCGGACCTACTAGTTTTTTACCCCGCATTTTCAGAGGGAAGCCGCGGGTTGGCCACGGGAGCCCTACGCCTCCCAGATGTGCTCGTATGATCGCGCACGGAAAGTCCGCAGGTTTCCCGTGACTTCAGCGGGGCAAATGCTCCGTGTGAACGGGACCATTATAGAACTTCCAGAATTGCTTACTGTCCCCCTGCAGACCTCTCAGCGATAAAGTACTACTAATCTCCCTGTTCTCATTCCAAGGAGAACTGTACTTAACACTGAAGGCTCTACCCTGGGTATTCATTCAGCCTCCAAGCAGCCTGTCTTGCCTCCATTTTAGAAAGCCAAGAGGATGTTTGATCAAGATGGGTAGCTGCAGTTTATCGGTAGCAGTAGAAAAGAGTAGGAGTCCAGCAGAAGTGAGCAGTGACTCAAAAAAACCCTCAAATCCTGCCACAAATTTTGTTAGTATTTAAGGTGCTACTGGACTCTTGCTCTAAGAAGATGTTTGTTCTCTGGATTAAGACATAGGAAAACACACACACAAATGGTCATGCAACAGGTTAAGACAAATGAGCAGCTGCTGTGTGCAAATGGGCAAGCGGAACACACATTCGCGCCTTATCGTTCATGTGCATGCAAATACTCCAAAAGGCTTGCAGGGAGCCACATTCATGATCACCAGCAATCAAAATAGCCACAGGACTACTGTATGCCCTGTGCACCGTTGCACGTGCTCACGCACAATGATAAGAAATACCACGTGATTTTCCAGGCCTGTGATTTCCATCAAGCCCTGCAAGCCTACCTGGCCTCCAGTCCTTCCAGTAGCAGCTTTTAAAGTGAGAAGCAGCTGAGAACCACAAGCCCCACTGGGCAAAGGCCTTGCTGCCTTTCCTGATATATGGGGTGGTAGTGCCACATTGGGGAATGATGCTCAGAAGAGTGAGAGGTGGTGTGTCAGAGAGCCACCTGTGGCTCCTGAGCCACTGAGTATCACTTTCCTAGAAGCAAATTTTATCCCCTGCCATGTGATCCCCATCCCTGCATCAAGTGGCATCCAATATATGGTGTCGTGATCTGGGCTGTGCTACTGGAGGCCTAGTAGGCCCAGGGAGCCTGGCTAGCAGTAGGTGAGGCTGGGCCTACAAACCCCAGAATGCCTTGGGAAGTTTTGGCACCAATTTTGGCCAATAGGAAAAAAGAGGGCTGGGGAATAAAAGAACTGGTGCAAGAGGAGAAGCTGTTTTTCCTCCCAGGGAACAGGGCCAGAAGGAAGGCTGCTGTGGGGAAGAAACCCTCATCCGGAGGGAAGGGTGAATAGTCTAAGGCCACTTGAAATAGTGAGCTACGGACAGTATATTTAGACGCATTAGGGCATTTGATTTCTTTTCTTTTCACCCACTTATTGTTACTGTTCCTGCACCTTGTTTCTTTGACCTCCTATAAAATAAACCGTTTTCATTGTTCACTCTGCCTGATCCTTGTGCTCATTTCAGCTAAAAGGGAGGTCTAAAGGCTTGGGAGGGTCCTCTGGGCCTTCTCAGAGGAGCCTGGAACCAGAGTGGTGGCAGTGTCAAGTGACACGACACGTGAACCATGATGTATGGTGATACCCTTCTGGGGTTTTCAAGGCAAAGGACATTCAGAGGTGGTCTGCCATTGCCTAACTCTGCATAGCAACCCTGGATTTCCATGGTGGTCTCCCATCCAAGTACTAACCAGGGCTGACCCTGCTTAGTATCTGAGCTCTGGTGACATCAGGCTAGCCTGGGCCATCCAGGTCAGAGTTCATGCAAATTTCAATCCCCAAATGGCAGGGCGAGAACCGTCACAGGCAAAATATTCATGATTCCATTTAAACCCTGGATCATGATTCAGCTTCTCTTCTCCCCATCCAAGCAGGACTGAGACTAGGTTGCCAGCTCTGGATTGGGAAATATCTGGGGATTTAGGGGGTGCACCCTGAGGAGGGGGGACTTCAATGGGGTATAATGCCACAAAGTCCACCTTCTAAAGCAGCCATTTTCTCCAGGCGAACTGATCTGATCTCTGGAGATCAATTGTGAAAGTGGGAGATCTCCAGCCCACCACTTGGAAGTCAGCAACTTTAACTGAGACTCAGGTGGCAAAATGAGCCTGCCAATGAGCTGCGGGAAAAGAGTATTCTTTTCTGAGCCAGTTTGGTGTAGTGGTTAAGTGCGCGGACTCTAATCTGGGAGAACCGGGTTTGATTCCCCACTCCTCCACCTGTACCTACTGGATGACCTTGGGCAAGCGATAGTTCTGGCACAGCTGTTCTTGAAGAGTAGTTTCTGTCAGAGGTCTCTCAGCCCCACCTACCTCACAGGGTGTCTGTTATGGGGAGGGAAAGGGAAAAGAGTTTGTAAGTCACTCTGAGACTCCCTTGGGTAGTGAAGGGCGGGGTATAAATCCAATCTCTTCTCTCTTCTTCTAGGATTTTCTGAGTGGCATGAGAGGTTTAGGGAAAGCAGGTGGCATCATTCTGGAATGGTGCCTTCTCTCACACAAAATCCAGAACTTCTCTCACACACGATCCCGAGCTACCATGAAAAAGAGGTGCATCATCAAAGAACATTTCTTTACATTATTTATAGTCTGCCTTTCTCACTCGGATTACACAATGTGAGTCAATACAATTGACTGACGGGACATTCCATAAACAATGCAATAGGATTAGGGTTGTACAAGCAGCCAGAAGTCTAGATACAGAAGCAAAGCATAATTATCAACAGGATGCACTAAATTATGCAAAAATTCCATAGCAGGACCCTGGTTTCAACAAGCTGTACACAGTAGTATAGACCACGGCTCCTAATAATTTTTCTAAGTAGTTTTGTGAATCATTTACTATAGTGCAAGTCTATTGTACATGTGATCCAATTCAGAACACTCAGTAAAAACTGAGCATTTTTTCCCCAAGAGTGCAGCTTGCAAGCCACAATCAAAGTATGAAGGGAGCAGAGGAGCGGTCATCCATCACTTCCTGAAACAGATGAGTCTGCAGTGCTCTTTCCTACCAAAGAGACTGACTCTGGGCAGGCTGTCCTGAACTTCTCACTGGGGATGACTGGATCCCCCACCAATCCCATTCTATTTTTGTCCCAGAACATAAGAAGAGCCCTGATAGATCAGACCAGTGGTCCATCTAGTCCAGCATCCCATCTCACACAGTGGCCAACTAGCTCCTCTGGGGAGCCAACAACAGGGCATAGAGGCCAAGACCTTCTCCTGATGTTGCCTCCTGGCTCTGGGATTCAGAGGTTTAGTGCCTCTGAAAGTAGAGGTTCCCCTCAGTCACCCTGGCTAGTAACCATTGACAGATTCTCCTCCATGAATCTATCTAATCCCCTAACAAGAACATACGAAGAGCCAGAAGCTCCTTCTGTGCTGCAATCCATTAATCTTTAATTCTGGTTTAGAATTGTGGAAACTTCACAATAGCTTTTGGTTCATCTTTTTTCCACTGTGCCTCACCACTGCATGTGTGCTTAGAGTGCTAGATTAGGATCTGGGAGATCTAGATTCAAATCATGGAAGTTGGCTGGGTGACCATGGGCCAGTCACACATTCTCTACCTCCCCTCCCTGGGTTGTAGTGAGAATTTTAAAAAATGGAGGAGACCACCCATGTAAGCCACTTTGGGTCCCCAATGCAGAGAAAGGTGGGGTATAAATGGAGTAAATAAAATAATAAATAAAATAAATCTTGGCATGATTGTACATTAGGATTTTAGTGGGGGAGGAAAATATGTGTGGTGTTTTACCAGTTTGCACATGGGTTCCTGCATACCACCTGACAACCATACAAAAAGAATCTTGAAGTAACCAGGGCTTTTTTTTGTAGAAAAAGCCCAGCAGGAACTCATTAACATAATAGGCCACACCCAACAGCAGGAACTCATTAGCATATTAGGCCACACCCCTGACAGCACAGCTCATTAGCATATTAGGCCACACTCCCATGTTACCAGAAGTGTGGTCATCCAGCCACACCCACCTTTTGCTTCTTATTCTGTTTATCTTGTTTGTTCTCAAAACCCAGGGCTTTTTTTGGAGCAGGAACTCCTTTGCAGGTTAGGCCACACACCCCTAATGTAGCCAATCCGAATGAGTTTCTGCTGGTGGGTGTGGCCTATTATGCTAATAAGTTCCTGTTGGGTGTGGCCAACTCGGGAGCCAGCCGGAACTCCGTTCCTGTGCGTTCCTGCCCCAAAATAGCCCTGGATGCAACCATACTTTCCATGGGGTGCCACATAGAACTGAGCCTCTTTGCAGGGAGGGCAGAATATAAATCCAAACAAACAAACAAGTTTCAGACATTGAGGGGAAAACAGCTAACAGGGAAGCTGGAGCATCGAAGAAAGTTCCTTAATACAGAAAAGCCAGAGCAGGTATCTTTCATCCAGTTGGGAGCCAAGAAGGGAAATCAAAACTAAAAACAGTTCTAACCAGCGGCTATTGTAACTATTTTAAAGTACAAATTGTGTTTTCAGAAACCCGAGTGGTCCTATCCGATTCCTGTTCGTCTAGACAGTCATTTAAGCGAACGGATCAGGTTCTAACCCGAGTGAAGCGACAGCGGCCCGGAATGGCATTTAGAAAGCCGTGAATGGCTGTCGGGTTGTTTTTCACAAACGAAACGAGCTGAAGTGTTGGTTACAAAACATTATTGCTAATAAAATATTAACCTTCCAGCATGCGGCTGCTGTCAGTTGGAAATAAACCTCATTTACTTCAGGGAAGCTACCTATGAAAATGGGGCAAGAGAAAAGATTGGGGGGACGGGGAAGAAGCTAGATTATAATACTTTATAGCATATGGATTGGCTTCAGACAGGTAGCTCATGTTGGCCTGCGGTAGAACAGCAAGATTTGGGTTCAGTAGATTTGGGTTCAGTAGCACCTTAAAGAACAACTAGATTTCCAAGATATAAGGTTTTAAGACTCAGTGTGGACTGGTGGACCCCTTGCAATAACTCTGCGACCCCTCCCCCCAGGGATTCCTGGCCCCCAGGTTGGGAACCACTGATGTGTGTCATATGACAGGGTGGCCAACCTCCAGACAAAAGACTAGTGACCTTTACTTGGATTTTGTCTTTTGTATTAAGTCCTGTTGGATCCTAGCCCTTTAAGAAATCATAAGAGTGTTCGAATTTGACAAATATTTGAACCGTTAAGAATTCTTAAAATTGTTTTGGATAATATATTCTTTCTACCTCTGTTCATAAGTTATACACGGAGTGTTTGTCTTTTGATACAACCTCCAAACAGTGGCTAGAGATCTCTCAGAATTACAGCTGGTCTCCAGACTATAGAGACCAGTTCTCTGGGGGAAATGGCTAATTGGGATAGTAGGACTCTATGGTATTACAACCCTCTGAGGTCTCTCCCCACCCTCATTTGGAATACTGTGTAAAGTTCTGGTCACCACACTTTAAAAAGGATATTATAGCTTTGGAAAAAGTGCAGAGAAGGGCAACTAGAATGATAAAAGGGTTGGAACACTTTCCCTATGAAGAAAGGTTAAAGTGCTTGGGGTTCTTTAACTTGGAGAAACGATGGCTGAGGGGTTGACATGATCGAGGTTTACAAGATTATGCATGGGATAGAGCAGGTAGAGAAAGAAGAACTTTTCTCCCTTTCTCACAATACAAGAACTCGTGGGCACTCAATGGAACTGCTGAGCGGTCGGGTTAGAACGGATAAAAGGAAGGACTTCTTCACCCAAAGAGTGATTAACACGTGGAATTCACTGCCACAGGAGCTGGTGGCAGCTACAAGCATAGATGGCTTCAAGAGGGAATTAGATAAGCATATGGAGCAGAGGTCCATCAGAGGCTATTAGCCACAAGGTATAGATAGGGACGCTGGGGCAAGTGATGCTCTGTATTCTTGGTGCTGGGGGGTATCAACAGTGGGAGGGCTTCTGTTGTCCTGGCCCTACTGGTGGACCTCCTGATGGCACCTGGTATTTTTGACCACTGTGTGACACAGAGTGTTGGACTAGATGGGCCATTGGCCTGATCCATCGTTGGTTTCTCTTATGTTCTCCCCAGGCTCCACTTCCGAAATCTCCAGGAATTTCCCAACAGAAAGCTGGCAACCGTACAATGTATAATACTGATTCATTGGTACAGAATTAACATTGATCTCCCCCCCCATCTTATGGGAAAACCTGTTGTGGGGAATATACAAGACAGAAACACAATTTAAACAGGAATCTTCATGTAAAAAGCTCCAGAGGGTTGGGAGTTTCAAAGCCATCTCTAATACAAGATTTTAGCCTCTACAGCTGTGGAGAAAAATCCATAGAAGCTGGTGGCCATGTATTTTACAAACTACATTGGACAGGATCCATCAACGTCCTCAGGTCACTTCCACAAGAATGGTAGCACACCGTTTGGGCCACTTTTTGGTTACAAAGTAGGCTACTGCGCAGAATAGGATACCATACCATCTACAAATCAAAAGAAGCAATACATTAAAATGATGAGAGCCCTGCTGGATAAGACCAAAGGCCCATGTTGTCCACCATCCTGCCTTCTGGTGGGGCCATCCAGATGCCCTCAATATGTCTGTAAACAAGGAAGGGCTATGGCACAGGGGTTGGGCATTTGCTTTGCATGCAGGAAGCCCCTGGTTCAATCCCCAGAATCTTCAGTTAAAGGGATCAGGGTTAGGTGATGTGGAAGACCTTTACCTAGGACCCTGGAGAGCTGTTACTGACCAGAGGAGATGAGTCTGACCTTGATAGACCAATAATCTGACTCCGTATAAGGCAGCTGCATCAAGTGATCAAAACCATAGCCATCCCCTAGTTGCTGGCAGGGTGGAGTGGGTGGAAATCCAGTGGCATACTATCTTGGAGCACTAGGCTGTCTTTAGCTGTCATGGCTCAAAACCGTTAATCAGTCCATCCTCCTCCACAAAATGTATCTAATCCAAAAGCAGTCTAACCCTGAAGGTATTTTCCAGTTATTCTCAATGGAACTTGCAAAGTATTACCCATGGTTTACCTTCTTATATTGGCCTAGGACATACAATTGCTTCACCATTGACCCCCAAACCATATCAATGAATCATTGTCAGCTGAGCTCCCGCAACCATCAGCTATGATAATTGCAAGCATCAATGTTATTTACATAGCATCGCCAGTGAGCCTGGTGCTGTAGAGAGACCAAGATGACAGGTCTAAGTCCCAAGAGGCTTACAAACTGAATATTGGCATAAAAGGGAGCTGAGAGAGAGAAGAAGATGGCCCCACTGGTGGACCTCCTGATGGCACCTGGTATTTTTGGCCACTGTGTGACAGTGTTAGACTGGATGGGCCATTGGCCTGATTCAACATTGGCTTCTCTTATATTCTTATGACGATAAACAGAAGACGGTTTTTCATTGATTCCTGTTATCTGTGCTTAGTTTCAGCAGGAAAAGGAGATTACAGGTTCATGTCAAGCCATTGCACAGGGATTAGAAGGACAAGAGAGAGAGGTACCATCACATCAATGGGCTTGGAAATAGTTCTAGTTGTTTGAAAGAGAAGCTGGAGAGACAAGAAAGTTATGGATAGGAATCTTCTGAATTACAGACCAGGGAGATATGGGGCAGCAAGACCATGGAGGCCTTTGAAGGCAAGGAACATAAGAACTTGAGGAGAACCTTGCTGGATTAGTCCCAGGGCTGCCAGGCCTCCTGCCATGGCAGAAGGTCTCCTACTGGTAGCCGTTCTTGCCTGCCACTGCTCCAGGGTCTTCTGGCAATTCCTAGAGCTACCCTATGGGACTTCTGGATCACAGACCCCCCCCATGTCTCTACCCCCAAACTGCCCACCAATTGCCAGGCACATCCTGGCAATTCTAATCAGACCAGTAGTCCACTAAGTCCACATCCTGTTTCACACAGTGGCCAATTGGTTGCCCTGGCAGGGCCAACAAACAGACCTCACAGGCCAAGGTCTTCCTCTAATATACCTCCTATCGACACCCCAGTAACCCAGAAGGAGGTCCCATTTAGTCACCATAGCTGGTAGCCAGTGGTGGACTTCCCCTCAATGAATCTGTCTAATACCCTTTTAAAAACTGCCTATTCTCATGGCCATCACTATGTCCACTGGCAGTGAATTTCATAATTTAATTATCCATTAAGTAAAGAATTTTCTTTAAATTTTTGTCTCTTCCCTCACTATAACTGCTAATGATTTCAGAAGATTGTGATTGCATCAGATCTGCTCATTTTATAAAATGGACACCAGAACTGAAGGCCACATGAGAATCTAGCAAAAATCTGTGTTCCACTCTATCAAATGCTTTTTCAGCATCTAAGAACAGGAAAGCTGACTTGATTTCTTCCTTACCAATGACCTTAATTAAGTTAGCAATTGTTTGCATATTGGCAGTAATAGACAAACCAGATATGAAGCCAGTCTTGTTGAATGAGATATTTTTACTAATTATACCCTTCAGATAGTTTGCTAGTCCAAATAACAAGATTTCATAATCTAGAGCTCACTGAGGTAGGATCTCTTGATGGTTTAGGAATCATGATGATTCTACCCTCTGCCCATGTTTAAGGGTCGAGTTTGGATTAAAAATATCATTGAAGGCTTACAGCAAAGATATCTGAATTATTTGCAAAAAGCTCTTATAAAACTCTGGGTAAAACCATCAGGTCTAGGCACTTTATTCAGTTTAAGGTTCCAAATCACCATTTCTACTTCATGCAAAGTTCTCCTTTAATCCATTCCTTTCTAGATTTAGGGGACAGCGGGAAAACAGTTCTCCATGTCTACTTTCTTATCACAATACAGCATTCTATTTAAAAAACCATCAGAAAAGGTGGGAATAATAATAATAATAATAATAATAATAATAATAATAATAATAATAATAATAATAATAATAATAATAATAATAATAGATTGAATTTATACCCTGCCTTTCACTCAGAGTCTCAGAGCAACTTAGAATCTCCTTCCATTCCTCTCCCCACAACAGACACTCTATAAGGCAGGTTGGGCTGAGAGAGCTCTTTGAGAACTGCTCGAGAGAACAGCTTTGAGAGAACTGGGGATTGCCCAAGGTCACCCAGCAGCTGCATGTGGAGGAGTGGGGAATCAAATCCAGTTCTCCCAGATTAGAGTCCACGCTCCTAATCACTACACCAAATAAATATTTTAAGAAACGACTCTTGATCATGCCCTCCTCCCAGTAATCTTTTTCCTAAACTGCAGAGTCCCAGACTCTTTAGGTTTTCATTACATGAAAGGGTGCCCAACCACTCGATGGACATGGTTGCCCTCTTTGGTCTGTGTTGGATCAAGAAGCAGGCAGAAAACTACAGTAGGGATTTAAAGAAGGGGTGCCATACCACAAGAACAGTGACAAACGTGAATGACTCTGGGTCGCTGTGCTGTATTCAGCACTCCACCACCAGAGCGTTAGAGGTTGCCATATTCAAGGTGGGAGATGACCAGAACATGAAAGTTGACAGCAGAAAGTATATTGAGAAATGTTGATCGCCTTGTAAAGACATCAGCTACATGGGTTGGCAATCGGGAGCCAAATGGAGAAGACTCAACGATAAAACCAAGGCTTCCTTTAGAAACAAATCACTGATTGCTTCTGGTAGGGCACTTTGACAGTTCTCCAGGTTAGTTTTTTTTTTAAAGGGAACTGGGCAAGACTCCAGTATACAGCCCTTTAATAACATCTCAGCTCTGGCCTGGTTTCAGCACCATTGATTGCAGGATCTCTGTGGACAGCTCCCTGCTCTCAAGTGCTGATGTAAAGCATTCAGCTCCTTTGGTCAGCACGTAGCCGCCCCATCTAAAATTTCCAGGGAAGGCATTAATTGTACCGTTGCCAACCAAAGCCTGCCCTCTCTTGGTACCAAAGAAAGCAGATTCTCACGTTCCCCATCAGGGCTTCAGGTGAAAATGATGGGTACTGTTCCTTTGGGTCCTCCATTTCTCGCTTCTGCTTGGCTTCCAGCTAATCACTGGGTGTGAGCTCATCCATGAAACGCCACACGTTATCACAACAAATCTGCTAACAGCTTACAAGACCGTAGGACTACAAAGCCCACAGTGCAGTGCAACTGATGGTGAAATACACTGTAACAGGGAGAGTGTAACAGAAGTTAAAAGAGATTGTAACAGAAGAGAGAAGGTGGTAATGTAGAAGGCGAGTGAGCATAAAAGCAAGCCGAAATGGCAAATATGTTCACAAGGGAAAATAGGTTTAGGGGTTTATGGGGTTCATGGGGTTTATGCATCCCTAGTTCTTACAATAATGAATGCCTGCTTAATTTTTCTTTAATCTAGGTAATATTTCTTTAAACATCTGCCTTCTATGAACCCATCACAGTTACCATTTTTGCTTGCCCATGCTGCCAGAATATTTTATAAAACAATTTAAAAATTGGTAATTTACAATTTTTGTAAAGTCTTCACAAAAAAGCCTCCAGGATGTGTCAGGATGGGGAAAAAATGCAGGGGAAACAGCAGCAGATGGAAGAAAGTGTTCAGTAAATTCCTGCGCCAGTGCTCTGTCGCTGGTGCAAACACAGCACTGATGAATACACAGTGGAGAATTTCTGCCATGAAGATGCAGTTCTGTTTTCTCCACTTTGGGGGATATGTCCGTGCAAATAGGCCAGTTCTGGTGAGTCCAACACTTGGTCTGTTTGAAAACCCCATGGAGTGAGCATCTTTATAAAGAAATTGCCCGGTGACTTTATTGACAGATGCTAAACGAAGAACCAGTTAATATTCATCATGCCTTAGAAGATTAGGTAAACCATTGGCAAGAAACTTGAGCGCAAAGCTAAACCCGGGTCTGTTTAGACTTGCAGATTGTCATAATTTCCATTCTTGCAAAGGAAGAAAGTGCCATTCATCATGGCCCTTTGTGTTGACATGTCAAAACAAGCTGAGTGAATGGGCCCCTTGCATTCAGACCTCTACCAAGCAGAATGCTAAACTACAATCAGCTAACTGTTAGCTGGATAAGATTGATCATTAGGGGGTTGAAGCAAGCAGACTTTTCTGGATGGTGCTGCCCCCTCCACCTGAGAATATCAGATTCAGAGCTTGGGGGTACTGCTAGAGCTATGCCTGTAGGTCCAGGTCTGTTGAGTGGCATGTCTTTGCCCAGTGCTGGTTGGCATGCCAGTAGCAATCTTCTCTTGACAAGCATGATCTGGCTACAGATGTCCATGCCCTGGTTGCATTCAGGTTAGACTACTGCATGGGGGGCTAACCTTGAAGGCTGTTCAGAAGTTTCCATCGGTGCAAAAACACCGTGGCAAGATGATGGACTGGTGTAAGCAAACAGCATCACTTAACAGCACTGTTGTAAAAGCTGTGCTATCTGCCTGGTCATTTCTGGTTACAAACACAAAGCGCTGGGCATTATCTCTGAAGTCATTCATCAGTGTTCCCTAATGGGGTGCCAATGGATGCCATTGCACTGATCATTGTGTTTCCTTTGGCACCTGCTGCCGTCTTCCCCAAAGCAAAGAGCCAGTTCTGGCTTCCTCACTGGAGGAGGTGGAGGAGGAGGAAAAGGAGGAGATTGGATTTATACTCCACCCTTCACTACCCAAGAGAGTCTCAGAGTGGCTTACCTTTCCATTCCCCTCCCCACAAGAGGCACCCTGTGAGGTAGGTGGGGCTGAGAGAGCTCTGACAGAAACTGCTCTTTTTCAAGAACAGCTATGCCAGAATTATGGCTTGCCCAAGCTCATCCAGCAGGTGCGAGTGGAGGAGTGGGGAATCAAATGCAGTTCTCCCCGATTAGAGTCCGTGCACTTAATCACTACACCAAACTGGAGTAGGAAGTGATTCAGAAGATCCCAGAAGGCCTCACTTTATGTTTGCAGGGAATACCCATTTGGAAACAGCTGCCTTTGTTGTAACACGATGCTTAGCTTGGACTCTCCTAGTATTTTATGACTGGTCCTAATCCCCCCAGCAGCCATTTGATGGTTTGGCCATGCTCCCATGGCAGCTACTTTGCGGTGACACCTACTACTCGCTTTCAAATATCCAGAAATGCCCAGGCTCAATAAGGTTGGGAACCCCTATGATAAATAGTCTGGGACTAGTCTATTTACATAAGCCAACAATCCTTTATAATCTTACCATCAAGTAAGTTCATTCACAGAGGCCTGGCTTTTAACTTCCTCTTGAAAAGAGGGGACCGAACAGGGCCTTTTCAATCGTGTTGCTTTGCCTATGGAACTCTAGAGAGCCAGTGTGGTGTACTGGTTAGGAGCACAGACTCTAATCTGGGAGAACTGGGTTTGACTCCCCTCTTCTCCACATGCAGCTGTTGGTGTGACCTTGGGCCAGTCACAAGTTCCTTCACAGCTGTTCTCTTGAGAGCAGTTCTCTCAGCACTCTCTCAGCCCCACCTACCTCACAGGGTATCTGTTGTTGGGAAGGGAAGGGGAAGAAGATTGTAAACCATTGAGACCCTGAGTGAAGGCTGGGGCATAAATCCAGCCTCTTCTTCTTGGACACCACAACAGTCTGATTTTTAAGGGCTGGGTTTCTGCTCACCTGTGCCAAATTTTATTCCATGCAATCCACCCGGGTTTTTTGCTTGTTGACATTCAAGTCTGATTTTAGTATCGTTGCTAGTCAAAACTGCATTTAGTTAGGTTTTTTAAAATCTAGCTTCTCCGAACAATCCCCCCTCCATCTCTGCCCCCTGGAGGTCTGCTACCAAAAAGAAGCCAGAGCTCAAGAACAAAGCAAAGATGGATCAAAACAGCTTTGCATTTGGAGAGGGAAGGAATAGTAATAGTAAAGATGAAACATAAATCCAGAAGCAGGACAAATTATGTATGCATGCAACTCCTACTTCCTAAAGTTTAGTAACCTCAGATTAAAGAGCTGAAGGCCTTCTAACTAGGCTTGCCAGCCTCCAGGTGGGGTCTGGGGATCTCTCAGAATTACAACTGATCTCCAGACTACAGGGACCAGTTCCCTTGGAGAAAATGCCACCTTTCGAGGGTAAACTCCACGGCATTATCCCCTGCTGAGGTTCCTCCCCTCCCCCACCCTCCCAAGGCTTCACCCCCAAATCTCCAGGAATTTCCCATCCTGGAGCAGCCAGCCCACGCTTAACTCAACCCCATGTCCCACCAGGCAGCAAACTCAAAGCACTCAGTTTGTACAATGTAGATCATTCTGAGGAACCAGCTAAGGACATGAAACTGCCTTCTGCTGGATCAGACCCTTGGTCCATCAAAGACAGTATTGTCTACACAGACCAGCAGCAGTTTTCCAGGGTCTCAGGCGGAGGTCTTTCACATCAACTATGACCTGATCCTTTTAATGGGAGATGCTGGGGATTGAACCTGGGACCTTCTTCATGCCAAGCAACAGTTCTACCACTGAGCCACAGCCCCTCCCCAACGTAGGGAAATGTATACCAAGTTAAACCCATTGGCCCATCTACCTCTGTACTCTCTACTCTGACTAGCAATGGATGTCTTTCCCCAACACCTGCTACCAAAGACCTTGAACCCGGGAACTTCTGCATGCAAAGCACATGTTCTTAACACCAAGCCATGGCTCCTACCTTTAGCTGTTCTGGAGGAAATCTCCTGCAACATGGGCAATACAACCCTGCACAATATACCAATCCTGGGGAAGAGTAATGTTCCCTCTGATTCGGCAGCAGCACTTTCTTAATTCACAACCTGGGAGTCTTTCACTGGAGATGGCAAAACCTGAATTTGGGACCTTCTGCATGTGAAGCACAGGCCCTTCCTCAAATACCAACAGATGATGCCAGCAAATAAACTAAGATGCGCGTGCAAAACTACAGCAGATTGCCCATGAGTGAGCCCCACTAGTCAATCTGTCCTGGAGGCAGGACAGAGACAATTACTCCTGACCTCACATCTAAGGTATCAGTAATATCCATACTCTTTGGTTCCTTGACTTCAATGAACTTAGAATATAATTCAGCTTCGGATGGCACTGTAGATGTGGCAGTCTCCACTTTCCACATTTGATGTTTCCTTTTTAAAAAAGAGACATTGACCCAGATGACCCAGGCTGGTCACATCTCATCAGATCGCAGAAGCTAAGCTGGAGACCAAGCCCTACGAGAAAAGGCTGAGGGACTTGGGAAAGTTCAGTCTGGAGAAGCAGAGGTTGAAGGGGGACATGATGGCTCTCTTTAAGTATCTGAAGGGCTGTCACTTGGAGGAGGGCAGGGAGCTGTTCCTGTGGGCAGCAGAGGATAGGACCAGTGTTCCCTCTAAGCTGAGTTAGTGTGAGCTAGCTCACAGTTTTTTAGCCTCCAGCTCACAAATTTTTGTCTTCACTCAGGAAGGATGGCTCCAGAGCAAACTAATTTATGCAGTAGCCAAATCACTCGCTCACAACTTTAATGCCAGTAGCTCACAAAGTAGAATTTTTGCTCACAAGGCTCCACAGCTTAGAGGGAGCATTGGATAGGACTTGCAATAATGGGTTTAAATTAAGTGTGGGAAGGCACCGGCTTGATATTAGGAAAACCTTTTTGACAGTAGAAGTTGTGCAACAGTGGAATCAGCTGCCTAGGGAGGTGGTGAGCTCCTCCTTGCTGGCAGTCTTTAAGCAGCGGCTGGACAAACAGTTGTCAGGGATGCTCTACTGATCCTGCATTGAGCAGGGGGTTGGACTAGATGGCCTGTCTGGCCCCTTCCAGCTCTCTGATTCTATGATTCTAAGCATGGTTGTCCCTGGTTAGTACTTGGATGGGAGACCACCAAGAAAGTCCTGGGCTGCTGTGTAGAGGCAGGCAACGGCAAACCACCTCTGTTCCTCTCACACCTTGAAAACTCTTTGTCATTGGCATAAGTCAGCTGCAACTTGATGGTGCTTCCCACCACCATCAAGAAAGGAGGAGTTATCTTTATTTAAATTAGTAAGAAAATCCCATTGGCTGAGGGGCGACATGATCGAGGTTTATAAGATTATGCGTGGGACAGAGCAGGTAGAGAAAGAAGAACTTTTATCCTTTTCTCACAATGCAAGAACTCGTGGGCACTCAATGAAATTGCTGAGCAGTCAGGTTAGAACGGATAAAAGGAAGGACTTCTTCACCCAAAGAGTGATTAACACATGGAATTCACTGCCACAGGAGGTGGTGGCAGCTACAAGCATGGACAGCTTGAAGAGGGGATTAGATAAACATATGGAGCAGAGGTCCATCAGTGGCTATTAGCCACAAGGTATAGATAGGAACTCTCAGTCTGGGGCAAGTGATGCTCTGAATTCTTGGTGCTTGGGGGGGGGCACCAATGGGAGGGCTTCTAGTGTCCTGGTCCCACTGGTGGACCTCCTGATGGCACCTGGTGTTTTTGGCCAATGTGTGACAGAGTGTTGGACTAGATGGGCCATTGGCTTGATCCAGCATTGGCTTCTCTTATGTTCATTGCCTTCTGCTGTATGCGTAAAGTACCCTTCAACAGAGAGATGTCCCATCTCCCTCAAGTGGAGAAAGAGCAGCCTCAAATGACAGGTCTAGCTTCCTGGTTCCCTGCCTTCCTTCCTATGATCATGACTGTGACAAGGGATGTCAAAAATACAAACAAGCCCTTCCTGCGTAATTCTCTTGAACCTCCTCCTCCTCCTTCTCCGTGCCGATTCTCGGCTCCCAAACGTCATCTCTCTCCCCTTCCCCCCTGTGCAATCATGCAGTCATTTAACACCGGAGGGAAGAATCGAGGAAACTCAAGACAGACATCATGGAGAAAGTCAACGGTGGTGATTTTACAATCCACGAGCCCAACTGCCTGGAAGCCCCTCGAGAAACTAAGCCATTTTTAAAAAAATGCAGCATGTCATCCTGAGTGTGTCTCAGCTTGCAAATCTACAGGGAGCACTTGGGGGGGGGCACAGCTTTTGTTGAGTAAGTTTTTAATTAGACGTCTCCCCTAGATCCCTTACAACAGTTCCAGCCATGTTCCTTCATCTCACACGACAACTTCAGAACTCCCACACGACATCTCAAAACCATTGTACCTTGTGAGATTTTAATAGAAACCTCCATAGTACGCTATAAAGAAAAACGTGGCCAGAGGCTTTAATTAGCATCTGTCAAGGGTGAGGCATATGAAACTGCCAAAGTGCTTGTTTAACTTCTTCCGAACGGGCGTTCCAGTGCAAGGCAACATCTCCAAGGCCCTCCGTTTCCGAAACCTCCCGAGGGATTTCCCAGATCAACAACTTGCAAGCATCCCTGAACAGATATCACTTCTCCACCTCCAAGCCCGAGTAGTACAACTCCCTAACATCATGAAATGTTGGCCTTATTTAAACAGTGAGAGGGAATTTGGTCATATCGCACCTGCAGCATCTGATACGAGACAACCTGCAGAAAATGCTGGTCCCGTTGCCAACTCGATCGAACACGAAGGATGTTAAAATCACAAACAGTCAACCAACTAAAGCACCAAAACACCCTGAAGCCACAGGACATGCTTGAGAAATGCCATGGAAGCTGATACCAACCATCTCCCACACTTGGCTCAAGCATCAGCAACCAGGTCTGTTTTAGAAACCCAGCAGATTCGACTGAGAGCCCAGTGCCCCTGAAGCAGTGAAGTTCTAATAGTCATTTAACAACGTTTCTCCATGGAGCGTGGCCCCTGCAGCAACTCCCGATGCAGAGTGGGCAACGTCCTCCAGACTTTCGATGCACCCACTCATTGTGCATTATTAGGCTGAGATGGAGGCAGCGGCCTGCCTGCATGCTTCACTCGGAGTTGGTCTCGTGCAGACACACTCCAGTGGTGACATTGCTAACTCAGATCCCAAGACTGAAGTGGCAGAAGGTCAGAACCCACATGGTTGCATCAAACTGAAGAAGAATGTACTGTTGAGGCGCATCGGAGTCATGGTGACCCTACCCACAGGGTGCTCCATGCAAAAGACAAGCAGCGGTTGTTTGCCATTGCTTCTCCCTGCATAGCAACCCCAGTGGCAGGCCTGTAGCCAGGATTTCTTAAACCGTGGGCCCTTTAAATAATTAACAGGGCCCTGAAATTAAAGTTAAAAGGATGCTTTTTTTTTTACGCCCTGGAAGCCCAGCATAGCAGGACTGGCCTCTGCCGATGCTCTGGCTGGGCACCCAAGCACAGGGAGAAGAGGCACAGGAAGAAGGAGAGGCAGAAGAGGACAAGGAAGAGGTGTCCTGGCCCAGCCCCACTGGCCTCTGAGCCCGCTGAAAGTTCTTGCCAGCCCCACCTTGCCTGTCAGCCCGCTTGCCTGGCTGCCTCATGTTGCTTACTCTCCTGTGAGCCCCGTGCTGCCGCTGCCCCATGCCCTGGAAGCTGGGCACTGCAGAGCTGGCCTTCACCAGTGCTCTGGCTGGGCATCTGGGTGCAGGAGGAGGAGGCAGAAGAGGAGGAGGCAGAGGCATCCCGGCCTGGCCCCACCGGCCTCTGAGCACTGCCAAAGGTTCCTGTGGGCCCCACCTCACCTGCTGGGCCGCCCACCTACCTCGTGCCACTTCCTCACCTGGGAGCCCTGTGCCGCCACCAGCTCAGGACCCCCAGCCCAGCCTTGCCCCGAAACTGCCAGCCCAGGATGGAGCCGGCAGGGATGCTGGCAGGCTGGGAAGGGGTGGTAGCAGTGGCATAGGGAGTCCTCGGGAGAGTCAGGGGGCCTGGGATAGATAGGAAATCAGGGGGCCTCGGAAGGAAGTCAGGGGGCCAGGCCCTGGGAGGCCCCACCATAGCTACGGGCCTGCCCAGTGGTCTCCCATCCAAGTATTAACCATGGCCGACCCTGCTTAGCTTCTAGACTCTGAAAGGCTCATAACCTTAGGCTGCTGCATGAAAACGAAGCTAGCAGAAATTTCTGCCCCAGCACCCTCAGCTGTTCAAGGGTCTCCTAACCCCACCAAATGATTCCACCCTTCCTCCCATGCTGCCCCTTATGCCTGGAGCTCTCCCCAGGAACATCTGCCCAATGTCATCTTCTCGCTTCCTTCGAATCCCTCCTCAAAAGACACCTTTCCGAAGAAGCCCTTGGCACAATCCCGACATCTCAATCTCCTCTTGAAATGCCTAAGTGTGTGTTGCCAGTATGGACCCGTATTCTTTCCCTGCTCTGTCCCCACCTCCACATCTTCTCCACCCTTCCTTGTCTCTCCTTGGTCAAATTTTAGAAAGTGGGGTCTTCAGGTCAGATACGTGAACGCGTGAAGCTGTCCTATACTGAATCAGTATGCCGAATCCATCAAAGGTCAGCGTTGTCTACTCAGACTGACAGAGGCTTTCCCATGTCTCAGGCAGAGGTCTTTCAGATCACCTACTGCCAAATCTTTTAACTGGATTGAACCCGAGACCTTCTGCATGCCGAGTGCTTGCTCTACCACTGAGCCACAACCTTGTATTACAAACCACTGAACCAGTCTTTCTAGTCTGGAGAAGGAAAAAACACGATCACAGTCTTCAAAGACCTGAAGGGCTGTTCCATGGAAGGTACTCCAGAGGAGGAGACCAGTGTTCCCTCTAAGCTGAGTTAGTGTGAGCTAGCTCACAGTTCTTTAGCCTCTGGCTCACACATTTTTGCTTTAGCTCGGGAAGGACGGCTCCCAAGCAAATCTATTTATGCCGGAGCCAAATTGCTCACTCACAACTTTAATGCCAGTAGCTCACAAGACTCCACAGCTTCAAGAGAGCATTGGAGGAGAGTAGATCTAGTGGGCCAAAGCTACCGGAAGGGAGATTTGGGCTGAACGTTAGGAAAGACTCCCAAAGGGTGAGAGTAGTTCAGCAATGGAACCAGCTCCTTAGGGAATGGTGGGCTCTCCTCCGCACAGTGTTTTCAAACTAAGATCAGAAAGCTATTGATCAGAAAGCTATCTATCAGAGATGTCCCAGTGCCTGATTTCCTGAAGGTGGCTGGGCTACATGGCCCCCTTCCACTTTGAGTACTCTATGGTGGCGCAAAAGCAACATTAGAAGACGTGACGCAGCCCTCCTCCGCCTGCCTCCAGGGATCATGGTGCGCAGAACACTGCTGGAACCTTATTTGCTAGTGCGGTAGGTTCTTCCTCATCAGGAAGAGTACTCTTTCCTATCAATGGAAATGTAGCATAACCTCCCATCTTACCACAGCAATACAAGATCTGCATGGCCAGTTAACTTGCAATATTAAATGAACTGAACAGCCTCTGGGCTTCATTCACTTGCGCCTCTGAGCACGGGAGACGAAATAGCCTTGGGCAAGAGAAACACATCCACCCGTCTGAGCTGAAGTCTGAGCGACCAGCCTCCAGGGATTTGCACCACATTTAGCATGTTAAATGGTGCTCCATAAATTTCAGTGAGGGGACCATCATCATATCAAGGCTGGGAAAGAAAGAAAAAGAAGGAAAGAAAGAAAGAAAGAAAGAAAGAAAGAAAGAAAGAAAGAAAGAAAGAAAGAAAGAAAGAAAGAAAGAAAGAAAGAAAGAAAGAAAGAAAGAAAGAAACCCTTTGACGGCATTTACTCCAGGGAAAGTCAGTTTTACTCCAGCGCAGCTTCTCTGCCTGCGCCAAATTGAACAAATGGCAGAAGGCCATCATACCCTCATGCTCTTGGTTGCTTTCAGTGAAAAACCTTTCATCAACAACGGTTGTACCAAAAAATAAATAAATAAAGAGGAACAGTTATGGGTTAACCCAACCTCAAGGAAGCTGCATCTCAGAGTCAAAACAACACAATGTCAACAGTTCAAAACTCAGTGAGGTTTGGAGACAGACAGACAGACTCGCCGAAGCAAAAATGGCAGGTGGGAGAGATCTCTGATCTTTGGTATGCCACAGAAGGAGAGAAGGGACCATTCCATAAGTTGACTCCTCCCTGCCAATGAAAGCCACTGGGTGAAGAGAGTCTTGGACATGGTGGAAATGGTTGAGTGCTCACGTCCTCAGTCCTGAGAACATGTATTTGACTGAAGAGCGCCACCATACTTCAGACAGGAATCCAATGGCACCTTAAAAGATTCTGTTCCAGCATAAAATCTCACGGACTGGCCGGTGACTTCAGTCCACAGAAACTTAGACCTTTCAGGTACCACAAAACTCCAGTTTGTTGTTGTTGTAACTGATTAATGTGGGCTAAAGTCTTTGGAAGGCCACTTTAGACTCCTCCTTCATACAGGACACCGATCTTCATTCAACAAGATACCCTCTGCTTGCACAGAGCCTGAAACCCACACTGAAGTCTGTGGACTGAATTGATTAATAGGCTACACCCAATCATGGCCGGCTCACCCACTAGGCAAGCTAGGCACTCGCCTAGGGCACTGGCCTGCAGGGGCGCCAAACGCCCCCACCCCCCCATGAAAAGCCCCCCCTGCCACTGCCAGCACTGGGAGAGAAGGGGCAGGGGTTAGAACCCCTGCCCCTTCCCTGGCTTTCCTGGGCACCCTGCAGCTGCAGAGTGCCCAGGAAAGCCAGCGCTCCACCGCCCCCCGGTCTCCAGGCCCCACTGGGAGGTTGGCATCCCCGGTGGGGTGGGCGGCGCCCCAGGCTGTCCTGCCTAGGGCGCCCAGACACCTGGGGCCGGCCCTGCACCCAATGAGACTTCCCCCCATATTAGGTCCAATTTCAAAGACCTTGGCAGGAGATATTAATGGTCTTGAAAAAGGAGCAAACTTGGGGTGGGGGAAGGCAGATTAAGACAGTAAGGCGGCTCTATCCAGTCTTTTGTTTGCACAGAGAATCCTCCAAAGGAAGGACCATCACAAGGACAGGGGGGGGAAGTTCCATCAGAACCAGTGCTCCCTCTAAGCTTGAGTGAGTATGAGCCAGCTCACAGTTTCCTAGCCTCCGGCTCACACATTTTTGCCTTAGCTCAGGAAGGACAGCTCCAGAGCACACTAATTTATCCAGCAGCCAAATCGCTGGCTCACAACTTTGACGCCAGCAGCTCCCCAAGTAGAATTTTTGCTCACAAGACCCCACCGCTTAGAGGGAGCATCGATCAGAAGAGCCCAACCCGCGAAGGCTTGACCTACCATTGAGCTGCCGGTAGACGATGTCCTCGAGGAGCGAGAGCCGCTTCAAGACCGCCTCCTGGATGGGGTTGACGGCGTGGACAGTCAGGTTGGCCACTTCTGCCCGGGGGTGGATCTCACGGAAGCCTTCCCCGCTCTTCACGGTGACGGGCCTGCACTTGGCCAGGAAGAGGACGAAGCCGGCCACCGCGATCAAGTTTAGGATCAGCAGGACTTTCACTCTCCGCAAAGAAGCCATCAAAGAGCATCCCAAGTCGGGAGAGCTACGGGAGCTGCTGCAGCGCTTTGGGGACGGCGGGGGCAGAGCCGCGCGGAGAGGACCTGCTGGCCGGCGCCTGGGCTCGAGGACGGGGAGAAGGCGGCGGGGGGAGAACACATCCCCCTATCGGCCTGTCCTTGGCCGGTCTCCCTCCCCCCCCCTCGCCTGGCCTCAGCTGGGCTTATTCACCGCGGCGGGGAACGTGGGAAAGCGGCTGCTCCCGGCAGGTGACGCTTCTGGAAGCCGGGCGGGCTCAGGTCTCCGTCTAGGCGAACAGGTGCCCCGGATCCTGGAAAGCGAATGAGTCATTGCTCCTTGCCAAGACCATCGGGGGGGGGGGGAAGGAGGGGGGAAGGGGAGCCAGCAACTCCGTCAAGTCTCCCCACCGGCAGCCGGAGCTGTCGTCGCGCCGTCGAGCGCGCCCCTCGGAAAAGCGAACCGCTCGGACTTGCCTGCAAACTCTGGACTTCGGGGGCGGGCGACGGAGAGAGAGAGAGCCGTTCAGAGCGGCGGGATTCCGTCGGGGGGCGCCTCGAGAGTCCGGAAAGGGAATCTTTCGCGGGAATATTTGGAGAGGGGCAGGCGAGGAGAGGGGGGGGGCGGCGGCGCGCGTTTAGCTTCCCTCCCCACCAACCCCTTTCCGGGAAGGACCGAGAGCGGCCGGCTGCGAGGAGGGGAGAGGAGCTGAGACACCCCCTCCCTGTTTCTTCAGACGACTCTTCGACTCCTTCTGGCAAGTGGTCGAGAAGAGGGGGGGGAGGCAGAGCCGAGCGGAGGAGACGAGACGCAAAAGTCCAAGAGCTCAATTCTGAGAAGGAAATGGGGGGGGGGAGAGGGGGTCGCGAACGGGAAAAGCCCCCCTCGCCGGATTGCCTGACAAAAGACGCGCCGGGTCCGGCTGGAGGCTGCAGGGCGGACTAGAGTGGAAACCGACCAGCCGCGCTCGGTGAAACTGACATTGCGGTAAAAAGAAGCCGCCGAGAGCAGGTGCGAGCGACTCCCGGCTTCGCCTGGCCTCTTCTCCGCCCTCTCCCTCGGCTCGGGGAACCGGCAGCCAGCCTGGATGGGCGCTCCGGTCGCCCAACACGTCTCTCTCTCCCTCTCCGCCGGCCGGGGCTTCGGTGCAGCGGAGTCTCTCCGGTGCGCAAAAGGCGTCTGGATGGTGGCGAGGCTGGCGGAGGAGGAGGAGAAGGGGGGGGAGGCGGACCCCGGGCAATCAGGTCATCGTGGCCTCCGCCGGGCTCTTCCGAGGGACCTGCCGGGGCCCGAGCAGGGAAGAGAGGCCGCTGACGACGACGCTCCTCCTCGGGCTGGGGCTCCTGCGCGCCGCTCCCCGGCCCTGGCTTCCCATCGCCGCCGCAGCTGCTGCTGCTCTCCCCGCCGCGATTGGAGCCATCCGCTTGAGTGTGCCGGAAAAATCCCCCTCGCATGGCTTAAAGGAGGCGTTGCAAGGAAAACCTGGGCTGGAGAGGACCAGAGGGGGATCGGGGGGCAGGCGGGGCTCGGGGCGAGAGACGGGGGCGCGTGGAAGAAGGGCTCCTCACGCCCAGGGGGTGGCTCGGCGAGGGTCAATGGCCGGGAAGGGGGGCGGGAGGGGCCCGAAAGGCGACGGCTTTCTTGTCGCCTGCCCTCTCCCAAGGACTCAGGGCGGCTCAGGAGCTCCAGATCGCAGGCGATCGCAGCCCACGCGGGCGGTTTGGCCAATTCCCCCCCCCCCATCCCCGGCTAATATTTATTATGCACGCAAATGCAAGGCGAGGAAAAGAGAGGCGCGCATCAGCTAGCCCCACTTTTTAAAAGGAAAAGATTGGCATCGCATGGCCTCATTGCGAGGGGGGTGGGTGGGGGGGTGAGTGTCTGACCAAAAGGTGCTAAAGCCCCACGTTTCTTTAAAGGACTCCCAGATTTCGGGGAGGGGGGGAAACAGGCCCGTAGCCAGGATTTTTAATGTGGGGGGCATTTAAATTTCTCAGGGGGCACTGGCTAATTGAATTAAAGAAATACCTGGCTCCTTCCCCACACCTGCCACCGCTCAGGGCCCCTGGGCTGGATGGAAAGTCAGGGGGCCTGGCCCCAAGATGCCCCCACTGTAGCTACAGGCCTGGGGGGAAGAAGGAAAGAGAGGAGGCCGAATACCAGGCACTCAGGGAGTCCAAGATCTCCCCCTTCAAGAGGCGGTGGGAAGCCAGAGAGTGGCAGATGCCCAAAAGCCCCACTCCCCAAATTGCCTTACAAATAATGCAAAGTGGCAGGAACAAATAAAAGGTACAGGCTCCTCCTATCTGCAAAGGGAAAATCTGTTTGTCAAAGGGTGGGTTGGGTTTCCTCTTTCTGAGCCTTCCCTATAGGGAGCTCCCTTCCCTACAATTGAATGGAGTCAAACAGGAGAGATGGGGGGGTTGCTTCCTGGCCCACTCTTAAGAGATGAGAGAGGGGCTCCTAAAATTCTGCCACCTTTCTTCTTTACCCAAGCTGCAGCTGACTTGTGGAACTCCCTGTCACTAGATGTGAAAATAGCACCTGGTTCTAGAAGGGTGTGGCTTTTTAAAAATAACACCTCTAGACAGCTTCAAAGAGAAGATGATGATATTGGATTTATACCCCGCCCTTCACTTGGAGTCTCAGAGCAGCTTACAAACTCCTTTCCCTTCCCCTCCCTACAACAGACACCCTGTGAGGGAGGTGGGGCTGAGAGAACTCTAACACAAACTGCTCTTTCAGGAACAGCTGTGCCAGAGCTTGTAACTGACCCAAGGTCACATCACCAGGTGCAAGTGGAGGAATGGGGAATCAAACCCGGTTCTCCCAGATTAGAGGTGAGGCTATCAATGGTTATTAGCCACGGTGGTTCAAGTGAAACCTCCCCATTCAGAGGCAGTCTACCTCTAAATGCAAATTGTTGTGGGGAAGGAGGGAGATTGCCTTCATGTCCTGCTTGAAGAATTTGCAGGGGTGTCTGATTGGCCACACTCGGAAACCAAACTCTGGCCTATATAGATCTATCAGGGCTCTTCTGGAGTTAGTAGACATGAGAATTAGGAACAGAGCCTCCATCTACTGGGTGCTCTGAGCAGAAGACAACTATTGCCTTTCTGCCTTGTTTGTGAGCTTCCCAGGAGCTGATGGCTGGCCATTGGGAGTAATAACATGCTGGATTTCAGGAACTTTTGATGTGAGCTATCCATGCCCTTCTTGCAGTGAGCTCAGGATCCAAACTCAGAGGGCGATGGGTACTTTGTGGAAAACTCCCAAGGACCTGGGGCGAGAATGCAGTTGTTTTAGACAGTGGAAAGTGCCATTACGTTGTAGCCCTGTAGGTTTTCAAGGCAAGAGAAGGAGAGGGGGGGTTGCCATTGCTTGCCTCTGCAAGAGCATCTCTGGATTTCCTTGGCAGTCTCCAGGGCCATTTTTGGGCAGGAAGGCACAGGAACGAAGTTCTGGCTGGCTCCTGAGTTGGCCATGCCCAGCAGGAACTCATTAGCATAACAGGCCACACCCAACAGCAGAAACTCATTAGGACCGGTTACATTAGGGCTGTGTAGCCTAACAGGCAAAGGAGTTCCTCCTACAAAAAAAGCCCTGTTTGACAACAAACAAGGTAAACAGAATAAGAAGCAAAAAGTAGGTGTGGCTGGATGATCACACTTATGGTAACATGGAGGTGTGGCCTAATATGCTAATGAGCTATGTTGTCAGGGGTGTGGCCTAATATGCTAATGAGTTTCTGCTGTTGGGTGTGGCCTATTATGCTCATGAGTTCCTGCTGGGCTTTTTCTACAAAAAAAGGCCCTGGGGACCAGTCTCCCAACCAAATGCTAACAAAGGGCAACCCTGCTTAGTTTGATTAACACACGGAATTCACTGCCACAGGAGGTGGCGGCGGCTACAAGCATGGACGGCTTTAAGAAGGAATCAGATAAGCATATGGAGCAGAGGTCCATCAATGGTTATTAGTCATCAGGTATAGATAGGAACTCTCAGTCCGGGGCAAGTGATGCTCTGTATTCTTGCTGCTTGGGGGGGTGTGGACCTCTGCTGGACCTCCTGATGGCACCTGGTATTTTGGGCCACTGTGTGACAGAGTGTTGGACTAGATGGGCCATTGGCCTGATCCAACATTGGCTTTTCTTATGTTCTTATGAGATCGGGCTAGCCTGGGCCATCCAGGTCAGGGTGCGGTTCTTTTACCATGCCATTGGCTCACTCCGAAATAAAATATACCATTTTCTTACACGGTGCATGGCATTGTAAGTTTGGGATAGGATGGGTCAGGGACTTGTTACAAATAGCTCCTGGGGCCACATAAATGATGCACATGCAATTGTCTGGGATGGGATCTGGCAGAGGAGTGGTACACACCATTAGTTTGCCCTGGGCCCAGATTCAGAATCGGGGCCTAGCCCACTCTACAAAGGAAGAACAGGGTGGGATTTCTTTTCTACTGGCTCCAGGAAGGGACTTTCCCCCAACAGCCCTACCTACCTCGCAGGGTGTCTGTTATGGGGAGGGGAAGGGAAAGGAAATTGTAAGCTGTTCTGAGACTCCTTTCTCTTCCTCCTCCTCCTTGCTGGGGATTGGCAAATCAACGAAAGTAGCAGGTATTGCCACACTCTGGCAACATCCTCCCCACCCCTGCTTTTTCTATGGGATGCTTCCAGTTGGCTCTTGCAGAGCTTAGGATGGCCTGCCCATTGCCTCTTTGCAGGAAGGCTGTGATGGTATGTTAGGCCACCAGGTGAAAGATCCTTTGTTGGGCTTCCTGCCTTGTTCCTTAAACAGAAGGTTAATGTGTGGAAACAGGCAGGTGAAGCTTTCCATACATGATGTCACCTGGCAAAGAGTATCACAATAAGCCTCTTTAAAAATGGAGCAAGACTCCCCCCCCCCCGCCAGCTGGTAGCTCTACAGGTGAGGCTGCCTTACGCTGAGTCAGGCCCAGATCAATATTGTCTGCTCTGACTGGCAGCCTGGCCCATAGCCAGGATTCTGTGGCTTGTGGGGCAACAATTTTTCTGTTGGGGCTGCCATGATTTGCCATAAACATAAACATATATAGATAAACATATGGAGCACAAGTCCATCAGTGGCTATTAGCCACAAGGCATAGATGGGAACTCTCAGTCTGGGGCAGGGGATGCACTCTATTCTTGGTGTTTGGGGGGGGGCAGCAGTGGGAGGGCTTCTAGTGTCCTGGCCCCACTGCTGGACCTCCTGATGGCACCTGGTATTTTTGGCTGCTGTGTGACAGAGTGTTGGACTAGATGGGCCATTGGCCTGATTCAACATTGGCTTCTCTGATGTTCTTATGTTCATTAATGTTCATTAAAGGAGGGTGGCATGTGCCCCTCTCCTTCCCCTCCTGCAAGCTTGAACGGGCCTTTCAGCCGAAGCTCTTCGAAGAACTGACCCCTCAGGAACAAAGCCGGCAATTAACTGCAGGCTCCGCCCCCTTGTAGATCACGTAGTCAGCTAAGCCTACGTGTTGACTCGTTCATCCTTCAGTGGAGGCAAAGGCTGCCCCCAGCAGTATGCTTCGCCACCTGCTGGTCTGGCCAGATTGCCCCCATATTCGGAATAAAGAGTCCAAAGAACATTGGACTAGGGGGTCCAATTCTATGGGCCCCCAAACAGGTTGCCCCCATTCCCTCCATTGTTCTCTATGGTGGGAAAAAAGTTACTGGTCCAATGTTCTTGAAACATGGTGGGTATCTTAGGGAGAGGCTCCATCAGCTACCCTGTGAGTTTGGAGCCTCTCCCTCAAACTCCCTCCCCTCCAGCCCCCAGAATATACCCTATGTTTTCACCATTGACTTCAATGGCCCATAGGATATAATGGGGCCGAATTGCTGCCGAATTTCTTTCATTCCCTCCTTTCCTTCTCTCTTCTCTCTTTCCTCTTTCCCTCCTTCTTCTCTTCTCTCTTTCTTTCTTTCCCACCTTCTTCTCTTCTCTTTTCCCCTCCTTTCCCTGTTTCCCTGCTTCTTCTCTCTCTTTCTTTCCCTCCCCTTTCCTTCTCTTTCTTTCCCTCTTTCCTTCCTTCTTTCCTTCTCTCTACTCTCTCTCTTTCCTTCCCTCTTTCCTCCTTCTGTGGCCCAACTCCAGAGAGAAGGAATTTAAACTTTAAACCCCTTCTCTCTTAGCTCCCCCATCCAGGCCAGCTGGGGAAGGAAAGGGGAGGCTTTTGAAGATGCCTCCCCCCCCTTTTGCTTCCCCTTCTGACATCACTTCCGGTGATGTCAGGGGGCATGGCATATGCTAATAGCCTAATAGCTCATTAGCATACCATATGCTAATGAGCTCCTGCAGCTGTTTTTCTACGAAAAGACCTCTGGGACTGTGTCAGTAGACTGAAATCTCTGTCCAAAGCAGAGGGCATTGCAGTGGGGAAGATCATAAGAACATCAGAAGAGCCCTCCTGGATCAGACCAGTGGTCCAGTCTAACCCCCGGTCTCACATAGTGACCAACCAGTTCCTCTGGATGGCCAACAACAGGGCATAGAGGCTGAGGCCTTCCCCTGGTGTTTCCTTCTGGCCCTGGGAGTCAGAGGCTGATTGCCTCTGAACATGGAGGTTCCTTTTAGTCACCATGGCTAGTAGCCATTGATAGACCTGTCCTCCATGAATTCATCTAATTCCATTTCTTAGCTGTCTATGCCTGTCGAGGCAAATGAACTGAAAGATGTGGCAAATGGCACATGCTTCAGCTTCAGAAGTCCTGCTCGTTCAACCTGAATAAAGTAGAATACAACATGGAAAGAAATTCTGGAACGATAAAAGAATTGAATGGGGGGTGATTTCTCCTCTACAGCACTACATGAACAAATTTTCTCCCATTCAATTCATGGCATCACTGCATTGTCTGGCAGGGAAGTTCCACAGTTTTATTACTTACTAAGTAATGTTGTACTCTCTTTTGTCCATCCTAAATTTAATGCCCAGGAATTTCATTGGGTGCCATCTAGTGTTACAGGAAGGGAGGGAAAATACACTTTCTGTTCCTCATGTATAATTTTATAAATCTCTATCATGGGTCTGTCCTCCCATTTTTTCCCCTAAAGTTGAAAAATCCTGGACTTTTTAGCCTTTTTGCATGGGAAACTGAAAGGCTAATAAAAAACTCCTGATTCCAATGTAAAAGTTCGTTAGTTAAAGCTTGCATCATTAGATGCAAAAACCTGAGAGGCTGTGGCTTAGGGGAAGAGCCTCCACTTTGCAAGCAGAAGGTCCCAGGTTCAATCCCTGGCATCTCCAGCTAAAAGCACCAGGCAGTGAGTGATGTGAAAGATCTCAGCCTGAGACCCCGAAGGGCCCCGGCCAGTTTGTACAGACGGTACGGACCTTGACGGACCGATGCTCTGATACAGTATAAGGCAGCTTCATGTGTCAACACATTTTCTTACTCTTTAAGGTGCTACTGGACTCCTCTTTCATTTTGCTGCTACAGATCAACCCATCTGGAATTATCAATGAAAGGATGAGTAGTTCCTTTGGAGGAGAAGCTGGTCTCCATGCCAACTGCCTTGACTACCACCAATGAGAGATGAGGTTGAGGTACGGGGTAGCGTGGTTACGAGGAGTGGAATTTCTCTTTCTGAAATGCACTCCTCCTTTGAGCTACAGCCATCGATTCCTCTTACTCTCTTTCAAAAGAGGAATTTCTCCCTGGAGAGTTTTCTGTGCACCCTTTTGTAACTTCAGCCCTTGTGGGGATTTTTTTTTAATGGTACACGCCACAGGGTCATGCTCTAGCTAGAGGGTAGGAAGGTCTGGGAAGAGAAGGCCTGCCTCTGCCCAACCGTAGAGTGAAATTCGGAGATCTGCAGAACCCTCCTTCCAGACCCTCCTCCTTTCAAATTTCTCTTTTGACTGGAATGAAATTGAATAGAAACAGACTCCAGATTCCTAAAACAAGGAAAAGATAAAGCCTGTTGGATTTCTGGGAGAAACTGGGCAACAAGAAATTAAGAGCATGTCTCTTAACAGTGTTAGTTTGGGGTGGGATTTGAAAGCAGAGCGTCCGAACGAGTGTGGAAGCAGACAGAGAAGCACACGGCGTCCCTTTGTTTCCAGTTTGACTTGGGAAACATCCCTCCCTCTCCACCTCATAAGCTCGCTGAGAAAGGCCAATACGGTTGATGTGGGGTGATCGTGATGTATGGTGCATGATGTATATGTGGTGGCGCAAGGGCTATACCATGCACCATTGATGCTGCACCTGTGGTTACAGAGCAACAATAAAGAATCAGAGGGTTGGTTCTTATGAGGAAGGGGAGGAAAGCCAGGCAGTGATGAAGGAGCTGAAACAGCAGGGCTGAGAAATTCGAAATCATGCCTAATATGTTGTCAGAAATCCTCTGAGCCAGTCTGGGGTAGTGGTTAAATGTGTGGACTCTAATCTGGGAGAACAGGGTTTGATTCCCCACTCATCCATTCTGAGACTCCTTTGGGTAGTGAAAGGCAGGGTATAAATCCAGTCTCCTCTCCTCCTCTTCCCCCTCTCATGATTTCTTTCTTTCTGTATAGCCTGCCTTTCTTACGCCAGCATCCAGCTATCTAGGGCAGAGTCCCTAGTGTGATGACCAAGATGACCACACCCAACAGCAGAAACGCATTAGCATATCAGGCCACACCCCTAACAGCACAGCTCATTGGCATATTAGGCCACACCCCTATGTTACCAGAAGTGTGGTCATCCAGCCACACCCACCTTTTGCTTCTTATTCAGTTTACCTTGTTTGTTGTCAAAACCCAGGGATTTTTCGTAGCAGGAACTCCTTTGCATGTTAGGCCACACACCCCTCATGCAGCCAATCCTAATGAGTTTCTGCTGCTGGGTGTGGCCTATTATGCTAATGAGTTCCTGCTGGGTGTGGCCAGCTCAGGAGCCAGCTGGAACTCTGTTCCTGTGCGTTCCTGCCCCAAAATAGCCCTGGCTGATGCCCATGACCACAGTGGCACCCTCCCAGCACCTTTCCTGGCGCCTGCCAAGTATTCTCAGAAAGTGGGCAGGGGCAAGTAGGGCCTTTTGCCCAGCAGGTCTTCTGATCAGCCATTGGAGATTTGATTGGCTGGGCCGATATTTAAAAACACTGCTTGGGTAGCAGCTGCCACCACAGCACAAGGATCTTCACTGTGTGACCAAAGGTCACAGCTGTGGCACCTATTTTGTGGCTGGCTGGCTCCACCTCCTGTGGCAGCCATTTTATGGGTGTGCCCACCACCCTACGTCAACATCCCAGAGGTGCCTGCAGGTTCAAAAAGGTTGGGGACCCCTGGTCTAAGGCACAACGTACTGTAAACAATGGAGACAGTGGATGACAAAGGTATACTTAGGTGGGTAGCCGTGCTGGTCCACAGTAGACGATCAAGACTGGAGTTCAGTCGCACCTAAGGGATCAACAAGATTTCCAGGGTAGAAGCTTTTGGGAGTCAAAGCTCCTGTTGCTGGCATCTGACAAAGGGAAATTTGACTCGCAAAAGCTTATGCCCTAGAAACCTTGTTGGTCTTTAAGTTGCTACTGGACTCAAATCTTCCAAAGGCAGAAAGTAAAGGTAAAGGTTCCCTTGCTCGAAAGCCAGTCGAATCCGACTCTAGGGTTGCGGTGCTCATCTCCGTTTCCAAGCCGAAGAGCCAGTGCTGTCTGAAGACGTTTCCGTGGTCATGTGGCCGGCATGACTAAACGCCAAGGTGCACGGAACGCTGTTACCTTCCCACCAAAGTGGTACCTATTTGTCTACTTGCAATGTCTTGCTTTCGAACTGCTAGGTTGGCAGGAGCTGGAACTAGAGATGGGAGCTCACTCTGTCATGCGGCACATGAGTCTCGAACTGCTGAACTACTGACATTCCAGAGCCTGCAGTTCAGCGTCTTAACCACTTGAGCCACTACAGCTCCTAAAGGCAGAAAACATGTCTGTAAAAGTCAGATGATACCTACAAGTGCAAGGCTACATTCCTATTCCATTATCAAGGTGCTCTACAGTGAAGGAGGAGGAGGAGGAGGAGAAGGAGGAGTTGGATTTATGCCCCGCCCTTCACGCGGAGTCTCAGAACAACTCACAATCTCCTTCCCTTCCTCTCCCCACAACAGACACCCTGTGAGGTAGGTGGGGCTGAGAGAGCTCTTTCGAGGACTGCTCTTGAGAGAACAGCTCTGAGAGACCTGTGACTGACCTAAGGTCACCCAGCTGGCTGCGTGTGGAGGAGTGCAGGAACAAACCCAGTTCTCCCAGATTAGAATCCACTGCTCTTAACGACTATACCAAACTGGGTCTCCTTCAATCCTACTGCAGTCCCATAAAAATGCCCTTCTGTTTTGTTTACTCTGAGGAATGATAGAAATGGGGGACTCTTCCATCCGGACTTCATCAGGCAGACCATCCCCCAAGGCAGCAGCCAGCACCTAGAATACGTGTGAACGGATACTTGCTGGTCTTGCCAAAATGCATCTCGGGGTGGGGACGTCACTGCTTCAAGTCCCACAATGTGAGAAGTGAACATGGAGCTTTGCTCCTCTGTGCGATTCTGCTGATAATTCCCACGGAGAAGGGAAGACAGGGGGTGCGCATGTTTAAAAATAAACCTGTGATCACGGCAGCATCAGCCAGCACACGGATAATCCATTAGCACTGTTCGCACCCTCAGAGGCTCCTAAAGCAGCGAGGTCAGAAAACAAAAGACAAGGAAGGAGCAGGAGAGAAGCAAACTTCTTCGGAGGCCAGGACTGATGCTGTGAAGACAAGCTGCTGGGCCCAGAAGATGGAAGTCTCCTTTAGAGCCCGACAGCTCCAACTGCAAATCAACAAAAAGCTTCCGTTTCCGGAACTGTCGGTCCCAGCTCTGCTTTCCCATGCAGTAAAATGCATTTCGAGGATTATAATTTCCTCCAGACTCATTTGCCTGGAAAAGAATGACCATGTGGCTCCCAAAGCATCGGGGGAAACTTTCTGCAGAGTTTCAACTGCCTAGAATTTCCGGTGTGTGTGTTTGGGGGAAGGGTTCCAATCCGCTCAAACTTCCAGATGGAAAATGAAGTTGGATCATTTTACCACCTACCGATCCGGCATTTCTGCACTCATTACAGACCTGTCACCACCACTGACTCCGAGGTCGTTCAAAGTTGCTCTCAAAAACATCTGGCAGTGATTCTATCTGTGACCGCGAGTCGCCTTGAACATAAGAGGAAGTCTTTTTGTAAATCGTGACCAATAAATTCAAGAAAGTCCCTTTGGTGTAGAAGGGAGGGTGTTGGATTAGGACTGGAGAGGCCTAGGTTCAAGCCCCCACACAGCTCCAAGACTGACCTTGAGGTAGGCCCATCATTTGAATCAATGGCTTGGCGTTCTTTCCTCCTCAATATCTTTGGCAGGTAGGGTCACCAGCTCTGGGTTGGGAACTTTCCAGAGATCTATCTTGAGGGTGGAGCCTGAGGAGGGTGGAGTTTGGGGAGGGGAGGGACTTCTCTAATGAGGTATATTGCCATGGAGTCTACTGTCCCAAGTGGCCATTTTCTACAGACAAACTGATCTCTGTTACCTGGAGAGCAGGTGTAATCCCAGGAGATGTCCAGCCACAACCTGGAGGCTGGCAACCCTAGCTGGACAGACATGTGATGTGAAATAGACACCAAAGATTCTGCAGGTTCATCCTTAGTCTGAGGACATGGGCAGGATCCTTGGAAGTTTGAGGCCGACTGCCTACTTGTTTGATCCTTCGCCTTCCTGGTTGTTCTAATCTGCTGGAGGTTGTGCTGGTTGATTTGGTCTGAGAGGTACTTAATGCTTCCTTAAGAGAAGAGATGGCCACCCCTGCCTTGAAACAGGCCGTAGTGTGTCCACTTCTAAAAAAAAGCCTACCCCAGACCCAAGAGATTTCAATAATCATCATCCAGTCTCAAATGCTCCGTTCCTGAGTGAGGTGATTGAATAGGTTGCGATAGGACAACTCCAGCTTTTCCTGGATGAAGCAAATTGTTTCGATCCTTTCCAGCCTGATTTTAGGCTTGGTTAAGAGATGGAAACAGATTTGGTCACCATGGTGGATGACCTGCACTGGGAGATGGACAGAGGGAGAGTGATTCTCTGTTGACGGTCCCGGACCTCTCAAGCAGCTTTTGATACCATTGATCACAGTATCCTTCTGGGCTGGGAGGCACCGTTCTGCAATGGTTCTGGTCTTGCTTGGCGGGTAGGTTTCTGCATATCTTTAAAGAAATGCTTATTGTTTCTCTTGATGCTTTTAGCAATCTCCTCCTCAAGTTCTCTTTTTGCAGGCCTAATTTTTAGCTTACACTTCTTTCTCCAGAGCCTGTGTTCTCTTCTGTTCAATTCATTGGGGCAGATCTTCCACTTTTTCAAAGAAGCACTTTGCCTTTTACAGCTCCCCAGACTTGGGGTCATTAACCATGCAGGCATTCTTTGGAGGCTTGTACCTTTCGTGATCTGGGGAATGCATTCAATCTGGGTTTCAAGAAGGGTTTTTTAAATAGCTTCCAAGCATCTTTTAAGGATCTGGATCTCTTGAGTCCCCTTTTCAGCTTCCTTCCAACTAGCCCCTCATGTTTGTGAAGTTCCCTCTTTTGAAAAGAAGTGAGACTTTTTTTTTAGACTCTAAGGGTAACTTTCCATTGACATGAATGCTGACTTTAACAGCACGGTGGTCACTGTTTTCAGCTGGTGCAACTACACCTGTATCTTGCACTAGGTCTTGAGCCCAACTCAGAACCAAATCCAAGATCACTCCCTCTGTGGCTGGCTGTGTGTCCAGCTGTTCTAGTGCACAGTCATTTATGAGGTCTAGGAGCCTCATCTACACAGCGTGATTTGAGCCCATGTTCACCAATTCAATGTTAGGGTAGTTAAAGTCACCCAGTATCACATCATTTGCTTTAGACATCTCCCTTGTTTTCTTCTCCATCTTGAGATCAGCTTTAATGGTTCGATCAGGTGGGTGACAGCACCCCCCCACTTCTAAGTAACCCTTAGGGCCTAGTATCTCCACCCTTAATGATTCTGTTGGGGACTTCTAGCTAAGTTAAAATAGCAACTACCCTGCCATGCTAGTTTTCTGTGAGCAGGGGAATGTGTATATATGGCAAATCATTCAATCATGCAAACTCCACTTGCAGTTTAAACTAAATATAGCCCTAGACACAGGTTGACTGCTTTAGTGAGAACTAAACCAATCTGAAGCTTCAGTGACTCTAGGGATGGACATTAATAGAAAGATAATCCGCATCACAGCTTTCTCCTTCTCTCTGCACAGCTACACAACCGTTAAAGTTGCTCCAGTGCTTCTGAAAACTAGGCAAGCATCCTTCAACTATATTTCTGCAGATAAATACTGGATCTTGCTTAAAAAGCAAGTCCATGGATGCTTCTAAGAGTCTGTCTGGCTCTCTAAACAGGAATGTAAGTACATGTTCAGAAATAATGGGGTAAAGGAGATCCTCATGCCGCCACTGTTCAAGACCTTGCTTGATCTGTGTCTCGTATCCATTGCTCCTTGTTAAACACTGGGACTTCTATTGCAAACAGGATCATTTCTGAACTTCTTCATCCAAAATTCTCCCTAGATTGCGGAATGCCAAATGGCCTTTCCAAAGTGCACTACTCCATTAGGAAACCCCCCTGTTGTTCACTCTCCCTCCTATTCTTACAGTTGCAAATTTTGTACACAGCACAATTTGGTACACCATCTTTGCTTTTTTCCCTGCTATGATGTTACCACTGTGCATGAAATACACTGTAGAAAGGCAATTTAAAGAACTGTATATCAAGATTCTTTTGTGTGCGGTGGTGGTGTTTTTACCAACCCACAGAACCATCTGAATGCACATCACACACAAAAAAGAATCTTGAATCTATCATCTGTCTGTCTGTCCAGGGCTATTTTTGGGCAGGAACACACAGGAACAGACCGGCTGGCTCCCGTGTTGGCCATGCCCAGCAGGAGCTCATTAGCATAATAGGCCACACCCAACAGCAGAAACTCATTAGGATTGGCTACATTGGGATGTGTGGCCAAATATGCAAAGGAGTTCCTGCTACAAAAAAAAAGCCCTGGGTTTTGACAACAAACACGGTAAACAGAATAAGAAGCACAAGGTGGGTGTGGCTGGATGACCACACATCTGGTAACATGGGGGTGTTGCCTAATATGCTAATGAGCTGTGCTGTCAGGGGTGTGCCCTAATATGCCGATGAGTTTCTGCTGTTGGGTGTGGCCTATTATGCTAATGAGTTCATGCTGGGCTTTTTCTGCAAAAAAAGCCCTGTATCTATCCATCCATCCATCCATCCATCCATCCATCCATCCATCCATCCATCTTTAAAAATTTTTTGCAATGGTCTATCAATGCATGCTGAGACCACAAGGGGGAAGGAAAGATAAAACTGAATTGAAAGTTGAAGCATAAAATGTTCATGCTCCAATTCCAGGCTTAATTTTAGAAACTCTCCTAATTAAACAGAATTCGGGAGGAGTGAAATGAAGTACATTCTGGAACCATCAAGGAATGGAGTGAAGAGAGACCCTACTCGTCCCTCATTTTAAATTTCAGACTGTGATGTCAACAGTCAACTGTTGCCCCAAACAAGCAAGTATGTGAAAGTGTATTTTTGCGTCATATGATATATTTTTGCATCACATTTAAGTGGCAAAGTGACTGTATGAAGGAGCCCCATAGAACAAATGACAGTTACTAGCTCACACTAACACATCAAGCCATCTATCTGGTATAATTACTTTCAGGGGCTCATTCGTACAACCTGCCAAAAAATGATAATTAAACACACGGATCTGCTTTCTACTGAGTCAGCCCATCTGTCTATCAGAGTTGACATTCTCACTGGCAGCAGTTCTCCAGGGTCTCAGGCAGAGGTCTTTCATATCACCTGATCTTTTAAACTAGAGATGTTGGGGGTTGAACCAGGGATCTACTGCATGCGGGACAGGTGCTCTACCAATGAGCCATGGCTCCACCCCATCACTGAAAGCCAGTTTGGGGTAGTGGTTAAGAGGATGGACTCTAATCTGGAAGAACCGGGTTTGATTCCCCACTCCTCCACATGCAGCTGCTGGCGTGACCCTGGGTCAGTCACGAGTTCTCTCAGAGTTGTTCTCTCAAGAGCAGTTCTCAAAAGAGCTCCCCCCAATTTCCGCATGTATCCCGTGTAGTAGTTAGAATATAAGACTAACAGACAATTTGGTGTAGTGGTTAGGAGAGCGGACTCTAATCTGGGAGAACTGGGTTTGATTCCCTGCTCCTTCTCCAAATGCAGCTGCTGGTGTGACCCTGGGTCAGTCACGAGTTCTCTCAGAGTTGTTCTCTCAAGAGCAGTTCTCAAAAGAGCTCTCTCAGTCCCACCTACCTCACAAGGCGTGGGGAGGGGAAGGGAAGGAGATTGTAAGCCACTCTAAGTGAAGGCCAGAGTATAAATCCAGTCTCATCCTCCTCCTCATCTTAGAATCATAGAGTTGGAAGGGACCTCCAGGGTCATCTAGTCCAACCCCCTGCACAATGCAGGAAATTCACAAATACCTCCCCCTCCACACCTGCAGTGACCACTGTTCCACGCCCAGAAGATGACAAAAAATATCCAGGATCTCCAGCCAAACCAGCCGGGAGAAAAATTGCTTCCTGACCCCAAAGTGTCATCATTGTCGTCATCATCTTCTTCTTCCTCTTCTCAGTGCAAGCGTAGGGTTTTTTTTTAATTGTAGTTAATATTTATATCCCACCTTTCTTCTATTATGGAATTCAAGGCAGCAGTCCTATGGTTCCTTGGAGGTTCCCCATCCGGCCATTGCCCAGCATACCCAGTTAACTTCATTGTGGCTGGTATATCAGTTGCCTGAAGACCATTTCCCTGGGAGATCAGTCCTCGGGTGGTGCCGGCCGAATGGCTGTGTTCTAAGGATGCAGATGGGCCTCCATATCTGGCATATGTGCAAATGAGAGCACTGCAGCCCAGAAGCGTGCCAAAGATCTCCAGGAAGTGCACGGAGGCCTGCACGATTTGAATCAATCACAGTGAGTTCTTTTGTGCGACAGGATACCCTCCTTGGAATCTGCCTCCGGGCTGTGTGCTGACCGTAGAAGACCTTATGTACATGGGGTTTCTACATGTGCTGCTGAGAAATGAATTACTCATGCCTACTGCTGCTAAATGCATCTTTCGGTTGTTTTTTTAGAAAGAGCATGATGCCTTACTGGATGGCAGCAGTTTAATAAGCATGGGCAAGATGGTAATTTAAGCTGTCGAAAAGCACCCAGCATTTGTTCAAAGCTCTGTGGGTATGTGATTCATTGCTCTGTACTTCATTGGTAAATGTGATTTTTTTAAAAAATGCCTTTTTGTTAAATGTTGATATTTTATTTGTTATTGGCTGCATACATTTTTGTTTGTTTGAGATTTGCTGGGTATTTGTGAGATTTTTAAGATACAATCTACTGATATTACCTTGTGTCCTCATTCTCATTAATGGATGTTGAAGAATATAAGGAGAGCCCTGCGGGATCAGACCAATGGTCCATCTAGTCCAGCATCCTGTCTCACACTGTGGCCAACCAGTTCCTCTGGAGGGACAACAATAGGGCAGAGAGGCCAAGGCCTTCATAAGAACATAAGGAGAGCCCTGCGGGATCAGACCAATGGTCCATCTAGTCCAGCATCCTGTCTCACACTGTGGCCAACCAGTTCCTCTGGAGGGACAACAATAGGGCAGAGAGGCCAAGGCCTTCATAAGAACATAAGGAGAGCCCAGCGGGATCAGACCAATGGTCCATCTAGTCCAGCATCCTGTCTCACACTGTGGCCAACCAGTTCCTCTGGAGGGACAACAATAGGGCAGAGAGGCCAAGGCCTTCATAAGAACATAAGGAGAGCCCAGCGGGATCAGACCAATGGTCCATCTAGTCCAGCATCCTGTCTCACACTGTGGCCAACCAGTTCCTCTGGAGGGACAACAATAGGGCAGAGAGGCCAAGGCCTTCATAAGAACATAAGGAGAGCCCAGCGGGATCAGACCAATGGTCCATCTAGTCCAGCATCCTGTCTCACACTGTGGCCAACCAGTTCCTCTGGAGGGACAACAATAGGGCAGAGAGGCCAAGGCCTTCATAAGAACATAAGGAGAGCCCAGCGGGATCAGACCAATGGTCCATCTAGTCCAGCATCCTGTCTCATGCAGTGGCCAAGCAGTTCCTCTGGAGGGCCAGGAACAGGGCATAGAGGCTGAGGCCTTCATAAGAACATAAGAAGAGCCCTGCTGGATCAGACCAGTGGTCCATCTAGTCCAGCATCCTGTCTCACACAGTGGCCAACCAGTTCCCCTGGAAGGCCAACAACAGGGCATAGAGTCCAAGGCCTTCCCCTGATGTTGCCTCCTGGCTCTGGGATTCAGAGGTTTAGTCACCATGGCTAGTAGCCACTGATAGACCTCTCCTCCATGAATCTAATTCCATTTTAAAATAATTTTTCTGGGGGCGGGGGGAGTATTTGTGTATGTGTGTGTATGCCTGGAAGTCATGGTTGACTTCTGGTGACCCCTAGTGGGGCTTGTATGTTTCAGAAAGGTGGCTTACTGTTGCCTGCCTCTGCAGCCCAGCCCTGGTATTCCTTGGAAGTCTCCCTTCCAAGTTCTTCCCAGGGTTAGCCCTGCTTAGCTTCCAAGATCTGACAAGTTTGGGATCGCCTGGGCTATCCAGGTCAGAGCGATCTAATCCCATTTTAAAGCTGTTTATTCCTGTGGCCATCACTACATCCTCTATGGGGATAGATCAAGATGGGTAGCCGTGTTAGTCTGTCTGTAGCAGTAGAAAAGAGCTAGAGTCCAGTAACACCTTAAAGAATAAGACAAGTCACTGCTCACTTCTCCAGATACAGCTAGAATGAGCAGAAGTGAGCGGTGACTAATGGATTCTTAAGGTGGTACTGGACTCCTGCTCTTTTCTACTACATCCTGTTGTGTTTCAGGTGGCATTTTCAAAGGAATCAGTGTGTCTATATCTGAGGAAGAATATCTGAAGCGGAGCTGCTAACATTCCATTATGGAATTTTAACCTCTTAAGTTACAGCGGCATTTTACTTGCATCACTTTTCAATTCTTATTTATTCATCTTGTCTGCTTTCCAAATCCTGATCTTCTATCGTATACATTCTTTGAACACGGTTTCCAAGCAGTGCGCTCAAGGTGATTTATGGCACATTTCTTTCCACCGATAGGTTACATCCTTCTGTACTTCTGTTTTGTCTGGCTGTTGTTGTTGATTTTAAAGAGGCCAGCGCCTTACTGAAATGGCAGCAGCGTGACACCCATCCGCACAGTGGCAATTCCAGCCGTCAAAAAGCATCCAGAACTTGTTCAAAGCCCTGTGGTATGCTGTGAACAAGAATGGTCCTTAGGCCGGCTGGAGCTGGTTCCTTTCTTTATCTGAAATGTTTCTCGACAGTCTCCTTATGTATCCAAGGTGGTCTGCAGTACCTGGTACCAAGCATCAAAAACGGAACAGCAGGCAGAAATAAATAAGAAGCAGGAAGGAAGAAATGACTCTAATGCTGGGACTTAAAGTACAAATACAACAAGAATAATAAGACTCCCCACATACATAAAAGAAGAGGTCACCTACAAGCAGACATATTATAGAAACCTGGTCGCCCTGTACTCAGCCCATGGACACGAGTTTCTGTGTGTCATCTTTTTACATTTTCAATTAAAAACCAGATGCCTGTGTGCCTGTATACATTATGCGATAACAGAACAAAGCAGAATAGCAGCCGACCGAATCATTTGTGGGGGGTTGTAGACTTCCATACATAATATATTTTTAAAAGGCCTGTTCTTCTATAACCTCTACAAAGACAAACAAAAAAAATCAAAAACTAAATTTCCATTCTGTGATGATCGATCTAGGAAACCAGTGTCTAACGTAACGCAGTGAGATAAGAGGACCGTTAATTATTATCAGTTTTTTCCCAACGTTCAGTGAGCTAGCTAGAAGGTTAAAAAGATAATCAACTTACACTATTTTACTGTCTATTCTTACCTAAGAATTGAATCCTATCTCATCTAACTGTAATTATATCATTCACTGACCTATCCATACCATATCTGAAACTGGCGCGGGGGGGGGGGGGCGGTCCACGTATGAAGCGACCTTCTACTGACTCCATCAAGGCCAGTATAGTCTACTCAGACTGGCAGTGGCTCTCCAGGGTCTCATGTGGAGGTCTTTCACATCACCTACTTTTAGCTGGAGATTACTGAGATCAGACCTGGGACCTTCTGCATGGAAACCAGAAGTTCTCCCACTGAGCCAAAGCCCCTCCCCGAATGCAGTCCTTCATCCTCCTGCTTCACTGGCCATTGCTGACTTTTAAGAGCCTCTGCTGACGGGGAGAGTTTTTGTAAACTGGCCTAGGCCACACCCCTCCAGGCTCCGGGGGGGGGCGGCTTTAAACAAGAGCCCTAGACTCTACCTGGTATACCATGCAAGGTACACTCAATTGTGCAGGCAGGTTCAGCAGTATTTGACTGCTGCAGCAGCCCATAGACAAAGCTTCCAGTTTCCACACCATGATGCAGTGAGCCTCCAGCAATTGCTGTGTAACGGCAATGGGTCTGTGAAGTAGGAGGATGCCAAGAGGTGGCAGGAGGTCCATGGGAGGGGGGAACATAAGGGGCTGCTTATCAGCAGTGGGTCTGTGATTGGGTTACCAGCTCTGGTTGGCACCCCACTGGAAGAATATGAGAGGCAGGGACAAGCTCATCAGCATCATGCCAACATGGGACTTCACTGCTGGCATGAAACCAGAAGTGATGTCATCATGTCAGGGCAACATGATGACATCACTTCTGGTTTTGTGAGAGAACAAATGTAAAGAAAACAGTCGTGAGACTCTGACCCACAGATCAAGAGGTCAACAAGACTTGCAAAGAAGATGCTTTCTGTATACTACGGTCAACAAGCACTACAACACAAAACAGAGTGTTGGACTAGATGGGCCATTGGCCTGATTCAACATTGGCTTCTCTTATTTTCTTATGTTCTTATAAGAAATTCCTTCAAATCATAAGAAAATCCTAGTGTAAAAATACATCATCAACGTTGTCTCTGGATTATATAACCACGTTTCAAAATTGGATCTTCCTCAGGAAATATTAGAGTAGTACAAAAGCTCTCACGCTCATAAAGTGTATCCAAGGTGGGATCCATTAGAAGCTTAGCAGCATATTTGAGCCTGAATACTTATTGAGATCAGTGTCCTATCTGAATGTATTATCTTTCATGACTTTTTGTAAAGCACTTTATGAGCAAGAGAGCTTTTGTACTACTCTTAATATTTCCTGAGGAAGATCCAATTTCAAAACGTTATTATATAATCCAGAGATGACGTTGATGATGTACTTTTACACGAAGATTTTCTTATGATTTGAAGGAATTGGTCTATTGTGTTGTAGTGCTTGTTGACCATAATATATAGAAAGCATCTTCTTTGCAAGACTTGTTGACTGCTTGATCTGTGGGTTAGACTCTCATGACTGTTTTCTTTACATTTGTTTTCTGATTAGGTCATGATTGTTCACACTTGTCTTGTAACTTCTGGTTTTGTGCCAGAAGTGAGGTTGCACATTGGCACAATGCCAACTTGCACCCATTTCTGCCAAGATGTGGTTGGGAACAGGAGGCCCAGGCCAGGAGATCTCCCTCTATAGCAGAATACTGCCCTCCCCCCATCTCTGGAGACAAAGCCAATGATCCACTGCTGACACTGGGGAGGTTGCTGGTTTTTATTTTATTTTTCTCCCGCTGCTGCTTTGAGTGGTAGTGGGCCATTGAGGGTTGTTGGTGGGAACCACAGTGGCAGGCCTGGGAAGCTTAATTAATTGATTTAATTAGTTTGTATCCCCACCTTTCTCCTCAACAGGGGCCCAAAGCAGCTTACATACTCCTCCATTTTATCCTCACAACAACCCTGCGAGGTAGGTTAGGTTGAGAGAGGGTGACGGGTTCAAGGTCATCCAACAAGCTTCCCTGGCATGAGTGGGGATTTGAACCCGGGTCTCCTAGATTCTTATCTGACATTCTTAACCACTACTGGCTGATCAGAGCATGGATCACTGTGGCCAGATCACACTTTTCATGGAATAGCCATAGCTGGTATATCAACCAAAGCTGATAGAAAGCACTATGTGACTCAGAGGAGACCCATCCACAGGCCAGGATCCAACAGTACCTCCAAGCCACAAAGCTACACCTTCTGGGGTTCTGCATCCATCTCCAGGACAGGCTGACTCCACAATCCTCAAGCAGCTTTGTTACTGAACAACAGCAGCTCAGTCTCGTCTGGATTGAGCTTCAGTTTACTGGTTCTCCCATCCCATTACTTTCTCTGAGTATTTGTTTAAGACCTTCATAGTTCTACCTAAGGGTTTTCCCACACATGCTATTACGTCCGTTGTGTGCCTGTTTCATCAGTTGTGTTTTGTTGGTTGTGTGTCTTTTTCCCCTTTTCCACACACGTTATGATTCCTCTAGTGGTCACTCCAATCTTTCTTAGCAATTCTCCTGGGCTTTTTTATGAGCACCTTTAAAGGGGCTTTTCTGCATTTCTATTTTCCTCGCTTGTAAATTCCTGTTGCTTTGGGTGGGATGTGTGTATCCATTCCATGTGTGTTTTGCTCCCTCTAGTGGTTGATTTAATATTACATTGGTTTATGTCCAGCATAAAAACTGGCAGTTTAAATCTTGCAGGGAGATATGCTGGACATTAACTAACATAATATCAAATCAACCACCAGAGGGAGCAAAACACATGTGGAACAGCCCCTCCCCTGAAGAAACCGGAACTTACAAGTGAGAAAAATGAGAATTATTTATTTATTAGTTTGACTTTTACCCCGCCCTCGCGCCAAGGCGGTTCAGAATACGGAAAAGCCCAAGTACTTGGAGAAAACTGGGGAGAAAATTGTTGACAAATCGAAGCAACCCCTATAGGGAGGGAAACACATGCAGGAAATATTTTTTTTAAAAAAAGAGTCATTTTGGGCACACAATGGATGGAAATAGCATGTGTGGAAAACTCCTGACACAGGAATGTGACCGCCCTTCCTCCCCCCCTGCTAGTATGACAGCCCTGGTACAGATTTACCACCTGTACTGACTTGCAGGCTCTGAGTACCAAGTTTCAGAAGTCAGGCAGGGCAGAATTATTGTTATGTCTGAAGTCAGGGTTCCAGAAGACAGGCTAGGCTGGATTGTTTAGTCTGAAGTCAGGGTTCCAAGAATTAGGCAAGGCAGAGTTGGTGGCTTAGTGTCTATATTACGTGTTGTATCCACACCTAACAGCCTCTCTTGGCTGGTTTTTATAGCCCCATGCCTAAGGTCATGCTTGCAGCCAGCTGCTCAGAAGCAATCCTGCAAGTGCTCATCCTCCTCATCAGCAAGCAGCTGGCATTGGGCCAGGAGGCATGCACTCTGCCCTCCTGCCTGCATTTCTGTTCTCAGCCTCTGTCTGCAGCACTCCAAGGGTGCAGGAGATACTGGTGGGCTGGGGACAGCTCTCAGAGGTTCACCTGCTGAATCAGGGTTGGATGGTGTTGGTGGCTCTGCTCCAGCTGTTGGCTGTGAATCCTGACAAGCCTGCATCTCATTCTCTTGCTGGTCAACTTCTGTTAATTCAAAGCTGGCTACATTGGGCTCCTCTTCTCCTGAGGAGTCCTCTTTTCCTGAGGAGTCCCCACTGTTGCTGAGCCCTGGCTGACCCACAACACCACCTCAGTGAGAATTTTCTTGCAATGTGACACTTATGCATTGCAAATGCACCAACAAATTTTTAAAGAGAAGTCTTATGAGATGAATCAAAGGGTAAACATACGCATACATCCTTCCATTAAGACCACAGCTGTGAGCAAGAACAACCTCATCACTACCCACACAGATTACGCTATCAAAGGAAAGAACAACAGGTGTGCGCCATATCTCTTTTGCACAGTATAAACATATTTTCCCCTGTTTCTTGACCTAGTTATAGCTCTTTGAAGGTTTGCTCTGTTTTTTCTTTCTAACGTATGGTACAGGTTTCATTAATTTTTTATAAGACTCATCCATAAACCCCCACGACTGAAATTTAGTAGCAGCATTTCTTGAGATCAAAAATCAACGGCTGTGAAGTTAATAGGCTGGTCTTGGACAACCGGTTGTCAAGATGTGATTTATTCATGGGGGCAGGGGGGGTAGGTTAAAAGTTGTTTTTTTCCTTTCCAAGTTTCCAGTTAACATTCACATCCAAAGCTGTGGTAGCCAGCGGAAAACATTAAAGCTACAGATGCTTCTGAAATTATCATCTGAATCTCATCTTGGATTTTGGAGTTCCAAGTTACCTAGAACTGATTTTAGAAACTCTTAATTAAGCTAAACCTAAGGAAGAGCGGAACACTGAGAAATCCTGGAACAATAAAGGAACCGGGAAATCCACTCATCCCTGAAATAAACCACTATAATTACAAATGCAATACTCTACTCTAAATTATCGTATTACAAATCTTGAAAAGGCACGCAAAAAGCTCCCATCTGTCAAGGCAGCGATTTCACCTTCATCCCTATCACACGCATGTTGCTGAACAGATGCGAATCTGAAATGGAGACTTTGCCTATTTTGGGCAGCAACATAAAAAAGCTTTCCGTAGATAAGAAGGCAGATTGAGGCTTTGGCTTTCCTTTGATATCAGTCTCCAAATTAAACCAATTTCCAAAGCGTCTCTGAAATATAGATCACGCGGATATTCAGAGGGCTGCTTTAATTCTGAAGCACCCAGAAACTGGATCTGGTTGATACTGCTTTTTGTTCTAGTGATAAGAGCCACAGAAGAAAATGCCCAAGCTTTTAGTAAAATAAAAAATAAAATAAAATAAAATCCTAAGCCTTCTTGCAGATGTTCTGGACCTCTTCCAACTTTACATTTCCCTTTTTAACTGTTTCAAAGTCTGCGAGGTTCTCAAAAAGTGGCAAACGAAACAGGGCAAAGGCAATAGCCTGCAGAGTTCAGACATGTTGAAACCTCACCTGTTAAAAATCAGAACAAGATATATAGGAAACAAGCACCTGATAACAGCCTACACCATTAACAGCTGCTGGGGAAAGGATAGGGCTACATAACACCCTATTGTCTCAAAACTTACAGCCTAAGGAAAGTGATAAACCCAAATAACATAAAGGCTTATTAAAGGCTTAATAAGCAGTTATTCCTCACAGCGAGGGATCAGTGGTTTGACTCACTCATAGACCGGGAGGAGCCTTGTAGGCCAAGCAGTCCAACCTCCGGCTCAGTGCAGAAAATCTGAACCTGGTGTATTCTCAACAGATGGCCCTGCTTGAAGATCTCCAGTGATGGAGAGACCACCCACCGTGACAGATAATTGGTTCTACTTGGCACGATATAGCTCATCGGGTCATAGTCATACGTCCGCCTGTTCAGATGTACAGAAGGGTATGGGTGTCTGTAATGAACAGAAGTGAGCCAGTTAGGGGAGCAGCTTTTCCTGCTATTATAGTTTCAATAAATTAGGGTTGCCAGCATCCAGGTGGGCCAGCATAAGCAGGATTACAGTGTGTAAGGAACACAAAGTAACAACAAGGAGACTGCAATAAGACGCTAAATAAACTAAAATTCTAATTATACTTAATTTCTATATTGTGTGCAATTATTTTTATATGCTAAAGTGTACAAAAATAATTACTATACGAATCAACAGGGAACGAAAAATCACATGAGGATCCCGGGTATAAATGCACTTGTTTCATTAAACTTCTTCAGTGAAACATATCAATAATGATACAAATATATTTTTCCCTCCAAGGTATGTAAATGCCAGAGAGGTAACAATCATTCTAAAATAGTTCAACAGTTGTTTGCAAAATCTTATTCATGGGGTACCAGTTCAAAGTAACAGAATTGCTGGAAATTAAGACTTCTAATGCTGGTGTCATAAACGAGATACAAGATGAAAGGCAGTAGCCCAGCAATATACGTAAACTAGGAAAAAATGTGCATGCCCAAATTCTAGCACCAAAGAATCAATGATTTAATAAATTATATAGATATGATGTATATAGTACTCAGAACAAATTTTCCTATGACACAATAAATAGAAATTCACAGGTAAAGTTAATCACAGGTAGAAATTCACAGCTGAAGTTTTTCCCAAAACAATTTGTAACAATACCTTCAAAAAAGTCCTTGAACTGTAAGGATGTAGTAAATGTCTCTGCCAGCTGACTCGACAGACCCCCAGTTATAAATCCGTTTCAATAATTTTTTCAAGAATCATGCTGGATTCAGTGTTTCAAGGATACATGTAGACATCCATAAAGTATATTCAGAAAAAATTACTGAAACGGATTTATAATCGGGGGTCCGTCAAGTAAGCTGGCAGAGACATTACTACATCCTTACAGTTCAAGGACTTTTTTGAATTTATTATTACAAATTGTTTTTTGTAATATTCCACCTGTGAATTTCTACCTGTGATGAACTTAACCTGTGGATTTCTACCTGTCCATTTATTGTGTCATAGAAAAATTTGTTCTGAGTATTACATATGTCCAGAGTTCCCTCTAAGCTGAGTTGGTGTGAGCTAGCTCACAGTTTTTTAGCCTCTGGCTCACACATTTTTGTTTTGCCTCAGGAAGGATGGCTCCAGAGCAAACTAATTTATGCAGTAGTCAAATCACCTGCTCACAACTTTAATGCCAGTAGCTCACAAAGTAGAATTTTTGCTCGCAAGACTCCACAGCTTAGAGGGGACATTGCATATGTCATATCTACATAATTTATTAAATCATTGATTTTTGGTGTTAAAATTTGGGCACATGCATTTTTTTCTTGGTATCATAAATGAAGCAAATACATACACAATAATAATTAATTAATTAGAATTATTACCGTATGACATTGTAGAACAGCTCAGAAATCCTAAGACTGTCTGGCAGCCAAAAGTTCTAGCTCTTTTAGCATTATACATCACTAGGTTTTTAAGGCAAGAGACATTTCAGAAGTGGTTTGCCATTACCTGCCTCTGTGTCACACCCCTGGTATTCCTTGGAGGTCACCCTTCCAAATACTAGCCAAGGCTGACCCTGCTTAGCTTCTGAGATCTGATGAGACTGGACTTTCGGTTTCGGCGGAGCGAATGGCGGCCACCTCTCAGGACGCTCCCGGAGATGGTTAGCCCACGCGCAGTTTGGGGGGGTCTTCGCTTATGCGAAAGACCCTAGTGAGCCTTAGGCAAAGGCTCCGAACCGGGGGCGCTTGGGGAGTAGCCTCTTTGCCGGCAAACAGCCGGGAAATTGAGGCTTTCTCCCCGCCCCAATCGGCCCCGCTGCGTAGTGCCCGTAATGGGACTTAGCAACACCACCGACTTCCAGGAGTGAACAAAGCGACTGAATTAAAGTTAAATGGAAAGATCTGGCATCGAACCGTGAGTTGGAGATCTATTTTGAAGCGAAAATTTGAAACCCCCCGCAAGCTTATAAGCGGATGGGAGGAGGGAGGAATCCCCACCCCCCTTGAGAAACGGGACTTATAAAAGAAAAGCGGAGGGGGGTAAAGGGGAAAAAGAGTTGGTGAAAATACCTTTGGGGAAATACGGAAGATTAAGAGATTGTTAGACTCCTGAGTGGTGCGGCACGAACTTTGATAAAGTAAACAATTAAAAAGATGTCCGCATTGAAAAAGGTCCCGCAGAAGCCGGAAAAGAAGGGGGGAGGGACTTCCAGTCTGAGCACCCCCCCACCGGAGATAGCTGTCAATCAACAGAAAAGCGAGTCACTGCACCCTCTGCTGGATCAAATGCAGAAAATCAGCGAAACTTTGTGTAACATGGAAAGTGTTCTCAACAGTCAACAAAAACAATTAACAGAAACATCAAAGAAGATGGAGGAGATTGCGCAAAAATGTTTGGTCTCAACGGAAGACACCAAGAAAATAAAGAAAAAGGTCAATAAATTAGAAAAACATCAGGATATGCAAGAAAAAAGAATTTTAATGTTACAGATGGAAAAATCAAATCGGACTCTCCGCTTTCAGGGCATCAAAGAAGAGGAAAAAGAGGATCTCAGAACTACATTGGCGAATGCCTTGGCACCTCTAACTGGCAGAGAAGCGTCAGAATTGAAAGAAGAGATGGATATGGCCTACAGAGCCTATTCAACTTTTACAAAGAAAAATAATCTGCCAGCAGAAGTGGTTGTCAAGTTTACAAAGCAGCATACTAGAGATCAAATTCTGCGTTCAGTTTCAGCGGTGCCCTTGAAAATTGGGGAGCAGACTATTAGAACTTTGAAAGATGTCCCCTATGAAATCCGTATGAAAAGAAAAGCATATAAAGGATTGACCACGTTTTTACAAAGACATCAGACAATTTACAGATGGTGCATTCCCAAAGGACTAATTTTTAAATATAATGACAAAAGAGAGAAGATAGACTCCGTCTTCAAAGCACAAGAATTTCTGAAGAGGCACGCCAGTACAGAGGAAGATGCAGCACTTGCAATTTGGACCGATTCAAGCAGCGAAGAAGACAGCGACCCGGAAGAGGGAGGTGCCGGAGTGGGAGACACGAAGCTTAAAGAGGGCCCATCCTACAATTTGAGAGATGTAAAGGGAAGACACCCAAAGAAGTAGTTCGTGGAACGTCAGAAAGGAGCTGATTAATAACTAACCCCAATGGACTTTACTAACTTTACTAACAGAGTTATCTTGGACTTTTGTAAGATGAAAAGAAGATCTTCCAACCGTGGTGGTTGCCAAAATGTATAATTATACTAACTAAAACTAATCTTTTAACAGGAAAAAATTCACTCCACCCTTTCTCTTAATCCATCTATATACCTTCCCCTTTTCTTTTTATAAAAAGTAATAAAATTCTCTCCTTTTTAGGAGAATTTATTCAAAAAAAAAAAAAAAGATCTGATGAGACTGGGCTTGTCTGGTGTATCCAGGTCAGGTAAATACACAGAGTTAATAATGGACCCCTCTCCAACACAGTTTCCATGGGTGGGTGGGTTGCCATCATGAACACACCCATGAAACTGCAGAGGAGATGACAGTGACCTTGATAGACCAGTGAACTGACTCAGTATACTTTGGTCTATCGAGGTCAGTATCCTGTGCTCTGATTGGGCATGTGTCGTGTAGCAGGCGCAGACAGGCAAGCCAGCTCACACAAAGTTCAGAGTTCAGTTCCAGAAGTACACAAGCCAGAGGGTCATTACCAGAAAGGGTGAACCAGAGAGTGTAGTCAGGAGGTCCAGGGGTCACCCACAAGCCAGAAAGTCTCAAAGTCCCAAGCCTGCTCAAGATCACATACACAAAACCCCAGGGTCAGGAGCTGTGAGTCCAACAGGATGCTTTGTTGCTTCCACAACATGCAGGCTCCCAGCCCTGGGTTTTACAGGCACTTCCTAACAAGCCTTTGTTAGCAGCCAGATGTTTGGGAGTACTGCTGCAACTATTCCAGGCTGTCATCAGCAAGCAGCTGGCAACCGGCCAGGAGACGAGCACTCTGCCTCCTTGCTTGCAGTTCCCTTGCAGTTCTCTTCTAAGCTTCTGTCTCTGGCACTCGAAGGGTAGAGGTGAGCCTGGTGGACTGGTCTTAATCAGCTGTGTCTCACCTGCTGCATCTGGGCTGGGTGGTGGCTCTGGATCAGCTCTTGTGGTGAGTCTTTGTCAGCCTGTAACTCATTCAGCCTGTTTGCTGGCTTCTGCTAACTCAGAGCCAGCCACGTGTGGCTCCCCTTCTCCTGAGAAGTCCTCCTCCCCTGAGGACTTCATGTTGAGCTCAGGTCCACCCATGACACAGGTTCTTCAGAGTCTCAGGTTGAGGTCTCTCTCATCACCTTTTACCTGGCAACACCAGGGATTGAACCTAGTACCTTCTGTATGCAAAGCAGGCGCTCTTGCCATTGAGCCACAGCCCCTTCTCATCATCGTGTTTGCTTGGGAGGGCCCTAGGCAAGATGTTTCCCATGCCCCCATGCCTTATCGTCCAGCACCCATTCTCCCCCCTCCCACATGTGCCCACAACCTGCCTCTGCCAAGCTGTCCTATACTGTCAGATGGACCATTGGTCTGTCAAGGTCTGCACTGCCTCCTTTGGCTGGCAGCAGCTCTCCAGCTTCTCCAATGGAGGCGTTCCCCATCATCTGCTACCTCAGCCTTTTAACTGGAGATGCCAGGGATCGAACCGGGGATCTTCTGCACACCAAGCAGATGCTCAGCCACTGAGCCACAGCCCCTCCCTATAAAAATTCTCACGTGGCACTGCGATCTCCTGAGTCAAATCATCAGTCTATCAAGGTCAGCCTTGTGTCTTCTGATTGGCAACAGCTATCCAGGATTTCGTTCAGAGCTCTTCCCCCATCGCCACTATCTGACTTTGCTATCACCACTCCGCTGTCAAGAGTTATTTTAATTGCAGCCACGCGTCTTGCGAGATGCCATTAGAAATCAACGAAGCTAGAATTCCAGTTGACAATATAATGTCCCTTTGGTTTTGTAATTGTAGTGGAATTAATTGTTAGATTAATTTTGATTGGTATCTTGATACACAAAATCCCTCTCTCGGGCTTTCAATGGAATCTGGTTTTGCGATGACTTTTGATCGTAAACCAATAAACCGATTGGGAGGGAGGAAAAAAATTATGAGTACCTTTGGCCAAAAGCCAATTCACACATTTGGTAAACAGATAAAACAAAAACTTATTTTAAAAGAAAACAAAACAACAGCAATTCTGCAGGGGACAGGATATCCTTGCAAGGACTTTACAGTTGTGGATCATTTACATTTTAAAGGACTGGCAAGCGTTATCTGCTGTATTAGCCAGAGCAGGGAATTGCTTTGATTGCAAACAAGAAGAAAAAAAGGCAAGATGTTAAAATTTAAATGTTAAGGGCTCCATCTAAATAAACTGAGCTTCATCCCATTGGGAAAGAGCTTGAAATCAGTAGGGGCTAAATGTATGGACTGGATCATAGATGGTTGCCAACTCTGGGTTGGGAAATATCTGGAGATTTGAGGGCGGAGCCTGGGAGGGTGGGATTTAGGGAGGGGCGGGGCCTCAGTAAGGGATAATACTATGCAATCCACCTTCCAAAGCAGCCATTTTCTCCTGGAGGAATGAATGTTTAAATAAATAACAAATAAGTGGTATATATGTAGCCTGGAGATAAGTTGTCATGATAGGAGATCACTAGCCCCCATATGGAGGTTGGCAACCCTAGGATCACATCCTAGATATTTACAAAGGCATAAAGCTAAAGGTGTAGGGGGGTCACTAGTTCATCATTGATGTCACTGGCATTAGCCAGTCGGCCAATATGACGGTCACACAGCTCTGTACTGCGGGGGTCCCCAATCTTTTTGAGCCTGCAGACATCTTTGCAATTCTGGCACAGCGTGGTGGACATAGTCACAAAACGGCTGCCGCAGCTTGCCTTCAGTCACATGGTGAAGATCCTTGTGCTGTGGCAGTAGCGATGTATTTTTTAAAAGATTGCTCAGCCGACCAGAAGCCTTGCTGGGGAAAAGCCCCATGTGGGCCTACCCACATTCTAAAAACAGTTGGTAGGTCCCAAAAAAGTGTCAGCGCATGCCACGTGCCCACAGGCACCATATAGGGGGGCCCCTGATGTACTGCATGCATGGTTGCTGTGGAAATCTTCCCATAACATGAGCTTGAATACGGTGTCTATTATGTACTGAGATCGAGGAAACATTTCAAACAAGTGATTTCTTTATTAGCTCAGAACACAGACAAACCACACACAGAACGACCCAACTATATACAGTTTGAACCAACGAAACCACACCTCCTGGAATAATAACGTCCAATCAATGATGAGTGCTTAGGACCAATGGGAATTGTTCCCGCCGAAAGTCAGAGTCTTTCCGGATTGGTCTGTGTAGCAGCAGCGACCAATCCGGTTGCTTAGTTTAGGATGCTGACAGTCTGTGGAGTTTGTGATCGAAGCGTATGTTTTACATACACAGATAACCCAGTACATAACACTGTCCTTTGGCTCCTGCCTTCTGCACCCAAGGGCTCATGCCTTTGGCACACCCAGGCCACACGTATCTGTGAAGTACCGCTTGCCTTGGTGCCAAGGCAGGCTGTACTGCCTTGTTCCAAGGGGTGCTGGCATAGGAAAAGTTTTGTGTCCCCCGTGCCCAAGCTACGGCCACTCAGTTGGGCTCCAAGATGGCCTGCAGCAGTGCTGCCTTTGGAGCATGCCTGACTAGTAGGGCCTCACAATAGGAAGGTGCCTGGAACAACGAAATGGCTTGAGCTGCCTCTGGGAGCAGCAGAACGTTGGGCAACAAGTGTTCTGTTTTGCTGCATTTTTCAGCAGTGTGCTTTATGGCAGGTTTGCATCGCCGTGAGTCCGCAAGATACACACTACTTTCAGGCACTAGCAAACTGCTGTTTTTTTAATCTGAAGGACACAAGAGGAGTGATGCCCTCGCAACAAGCTGTAATAACCGCTGCTTTTCATGTGAAGGACACAAGAGGAATGACGCCCTTGCGACAAGCCATAACAAAATGTTAAATGTTTTAAAATTTGTCCTGGATCTTTCATCGTTTTTGTAAATAGATCTTTGCCAGATACCAAAGGATCTAAGATTGATTCAGCATTTCCTGCAAGGCAGTATAAAGAAAACCCCAAGTCTCCAGATGCTATGATGCAATTTCAGTGCTGCTTTGCATAACGGACTATCTTGAGCAGGGGTGTCAAACATGAGGCCCGTGGGCTGGATCAAGCCCTCAGAGGGCTCCTTTCAGTTTGGTGTCGTGGTTAGATGTGTGGACTCTAATCTGGGAGAACCGGGTTTGATTCCCCACTCCTCCACTTGCACCTGCTGGATGACCTTGGGCAAGCCATAGTTCTGTCAGAGCTGTTTTCTCAAGGGGAGTTCTTTCAGAGCTCTCTGAGCCCCACCTACCTCACAGGGTGTCTGTTGTGGAGAGGGGAAGGGAAAGGGATTGTAAGCCACTATGAGATTCCTTTAGGCAGTGAAGGACAGGGTATAAATTCAATCTCTTTTTCTTCTCTTCTCTATCTGGCCTGCAAGGAACTGGTTGTCTCCTGCTTCTTTCAGTTCTGCTGCTGTATTGCAGCTTGCTTTACCAGACTCTCTCAATTGAAGAGGAGAGATAGGCAAGCCTCTGTTCCCTGTACTGACTGAGGCTCCTCCCCCTCGCACCAGGGGAAGGGAGGAAATGAGCCAGAGTTTGCTTCTTGGCCAGGCTGCCTCAATTACACAGGAGACAAAAGCAAGCCTTTCTTCCCCTCCATTGGCTGGGGCTCCTCCCCTTCCTCCTGCCTTGCTTTGCTCAGCTGCCTCAATTGCACTGGAGAAATACAAAGCAGCTTTAAGACCAACAAAGTTTTATTCATGGTATGAGCTTTTGTGTGCCTTGCTACAGTGTGTATTTTGTTGGGCTTGTTATGCCAGGGCTCTCCTGGGTGCAACTGGGTTTGTGTCCCCTTTATCACTGCATTCCTGCCCTCATTATCCAGTCTTTCTCAGTAGGAAAGCAATGTGAACTATTTAGATGAGGAATAACAACAAGCCAGTGAGGTGGATTAGGCTGAGTGTGTGTGTCCAGACCAAGATCACCCAGCACATTTCCTTTGTAGACTGGGGATTTTGAACCTAGACTTCCTAGATAGTAGGCTGAAACTAACCACTATACATTGCTGTCTCTCTATTCTTACACTGCCTCATAGGGGTTGTAGTTATTTCTCTGGGGAAGACTGTAGTTTTGTAGACAAACACATAGCCCTCAGTCTGTGTCAGGACACCTTCTCATGTTCTTGACCAGTATATGAAGCAATTTATGTAGAAAAGCTCGCAATGCCCAGCCATTTCATGTTTCCTCTGGATACTAGGCTCAGAACACTGAGAATGAGATTTCTGTAATGAATGTCAATAAATCAAAAGTAGGTTTGCAGCTTACAGATACTCACCTGAACAGCATACTCAAGATTGCTACAGCACAAACATTTTGATGCAACGTTTTAGAGTAAAAGGTGTCAGTTATCAGAGACTGTTAAATGAACAAAATATTGCAAGAGTTCTAGTGTTCTCCGCATGTTTTATTTAAAGTTTTAAAAAATCTTTAATTGGGTTTGTGTTCTTTATAAAGTTTATATCTCCGCTACCTGCCTGGCATTACATTTTATGACGCACATGGCCTGGCCCTACAACGTCTCATTTATGTCAGATCCAGCCCTCATAACAAATGAGTTCGGCACCCCTGATCTTGAGATCTTTCCTTTCCATGGCGTATAGAGAGCAAAGTCTTGCTTAGTCATTTCCTGAATTAATAATTCTGATGTGCTGACTGATTCAGGTGCACCTGGGAGACATAGAACAACAGCAAGATACAACTCCATGAGCTAAGAGTTCTTTGATGGCTTCTTCCCAAAAGATGCATACAGGAGAAAATGAGGCTGAACCAAAATATCATAAACAAACATGGTCGATGCCAGAAAATGAGCTCTAAGGGAATAAAAGGTTTTCCAAAGGGCCCTCCCCATGTGGGTTTTCCTTCTCATCAGCTATACAATCCAACCAGTCAGAGATCATAGGACTTGTGTGATAAAATCATGGCATTTTGGATCGATGATGAGATTTGGCTTTATGATAATACCATATAGACAAATGAGAGAGGCAGACTGGGTTTCTCAGGCCAGTTTTGTGGATAAAGGTGGGTTGTTGTTTTTTTGCGGAGGAAGACCATTTTCAGAAGGCTGTGGCTTTAGGGAACACACATGCCTGACCACGTGCAGTAACATTTCCGGCTGTTGTTGTGGAACAGGAGTCAATTCACGAAGCAGAAATCCAGTGCCGTCTCACTGAAATGGCCCAGCAGGAACTGGAAGCTAGGTGATTGAGAGGAGCAAAATAACAGCCCAAGGTCTGCAGGAAATATGTCAATGGCACCGGTAGGAATGCTGTAATGGCCAGAGACAACATTAAGGAGGATACTCCTTCAGAGACAGGTAATGAAACCTTCCTTGGCAGCTTGAGGGATTAGGTGCCATTTCCGGGGGAAAGTCCAAGTGGTTGATGGCCCACTTGGGTCACAGGGTCATAAGTGCAGGCTTATGGCTGGCAAATGAGTGGTTCCATTTCTTTTATTTGTACTTGTTCATCTGACTCTGAGGACCTGGGATGGTTCTGCTGATTGCCTCTCCCTTCACAAATGGGTAACAAAGGATCACGGAAGGCTCCATTTGCTGCTTTGATTGCCAATATCTTTCCGAACTCGCTTCAATAACTCTAGCTCTTCGTTGAAGAGTGTGCAGCTTGGATCCTGCAGAATGTGTCTGCTGCCAGAAGGGGTTTCCATCCGTGGAGATGACTTTCCTCAGTCCCTCCCTGTGCATGCCAAATTGCCCCTGAAATGTTGCTCCCGGGAGAATCTGGGGGGGGGGGACACACGATGACTGGAGGTCATTAGTGAGAAGGGGAAAGCAGTGAAAATCACCTACCCAGCAGAAATTCTCCATGGGATCCAACCCAAGAAATCCATCTCTTGTCCACCAGGCTAAATGACCCCTTTGGTGTAGTGGTTAAGTGTGCAAACTCTAATCTGGGAGAACCGGGTTTGATTCCCCATTCCTCCACTTGCACCTGCTGAAGTGACCTTGGGTCAGTCACAAGCTCTGGCACAGCTGTTCTTGAAAAAGGACATTTTCTGTCAGAGCTCTCTCAGCTCCGCCTCCCTCACAGGTTGCCTGTTGTAGGGAAAGGAGTTTGCAAGCCACTCTGAGACTCCAAGTGAAGGACGGGGTATAAATCCAATCTCTCCTTCTTCTTCTTTGCTTCTTTCAGGGAATAAACAAATTTTCTTTGTTTCATTTATTTTATATTTGTTTACATTTTGCCTGTGGTTTGTACTCCCCCCAATTTCCGCATGTATCCCGTGTAGTAGTTAGAATATAAGACTAACAGCCAATTTGGTGTAGTGGTTAGGAGAGCGGACTCTAATCTGGGAGAACTGGGTTTGATTCCCTGCTCCTTCTCCAAATGCAGCTGCTGGTGTGACCTTGGGTCAGTCGCAAGCTCTTTCAGAGCTGTTCTCTCAAGGACAGTTCTGGAAAGAGCTCTCTCAGCCCCACCTACCTCACAGGCTGTCTGTTGTGGGGAGGGGAAGGGAAAGGAGATGGTAAACTGCTCTGAGACTCTTTTGGGTAGTGAAGGGCGGGGTATAAATCCAATCTCTTATCTTCTCTCTTCACCCGGGAGAGGCTAGATTTGAATCCCCACTCTGAGATGTCAGTTTGCTGGGTGACCTTGGGACAGTCATCCTCTCTCAGTCTAACCTACCTCACAGGGTTGTTGTCAGGATAAAGGAGAGGAGAGAAAGATGTAAACTGGTCAGAAGAAAGACGGGGGGAAATGAAGTAAATAAATAACAGGAGGTGGTGCCGTGGCAGCTACAGGCATGGACAGCTTCAAGAGGGAACTGGATAAACATATGGAGCAGAGGTCCATCAGTGGCTATTAACCACAAGGTATAGATGGGAACTCTCGGACTGGGGCAACTGATGCTCTGTATTCTTGGTGCTTTGGGTGTCCTGGCCCCACTGGTGGACCTCCTGATGGCACCTGACTTTTGGCCGCTGTGTGACAAAGTGTTGGACTGGATGGGCCATTGGCCTGATCCAGCGTTGGCTTCTCTTATGTTCTTAATGTGGCATTTTTTCAGATGTGATATATTTGTTTAAAAATCAGCATGTTAAATTGAGCTCAGAAACAGACTGGCAACTGATGGAATTGGTTTGGGACTAGTGAACTGGCAAAGGACAGGAAGGATGGGGAGAACACGTATGATGATAGCATAACAAAGCACAAAGAAAAGGGGGGTTTATTTAAGACGCAATTATCTGCCGCAGCTTCTTGTCTCCCTAAGAGTGCCACACTTGGAATCATTTAACATCATGAGACGGAAAGACGCTGGGGCTCTAGTCCCCCCCCCCGTAAGTGTTTCTCTAGCAATCTAAAGAACAACGCACTTAAGAATGCTTGTAAAAGTCCTCATAAATTTTATTGCACCCCAGGACTGCAGAAAACCTGCTGCAGTGGTGGATAAACAACTAAAATTGGATCCATCACTTCCAGCAGTTAATATGGAGGGGGGAGCTATTACTGCTTAAATCAAACACAGCCCTGAATGCGATTAGAGGGGGTGGAGAAGCCTGAAAGGTCTCAAATATTTGAAATGTATTTACAAACTGTGCACATTCAGTGGGTGGAAAGCTGTTGGAAAGAGTCTGGCACTTTTAGGGAGTGTTATTCGAGTGTAATTTTGCACTCAGACTCACAAGATTTGAATAATGAGGAAACTTTTCTCTTTCAACATACTATCCAATGGCGGTTGGGGTGCCTAAGTGTTGGAAAATTGGTAAAAATTGTTAGATATTCAGAGCTTGCAATGGATCTTTGTTCACTGGAGAGGAGGCATTTTCTTTCTGTGTCAAAATCTTTATTTCTAAAGGGAAGGGTATGCGGGAAATCTTATACAAATACTTAAGACTGCATGCTAGCAACAATAGACAGACAAGTTGGTAATGGAGATCCTTCTTTCTTCTTGACCCCTAGAAGGAAACCACCTGAATGCATTAACCAATGATTGTGAGTAAATAGATTCCAGTTTCCCTTCTCTCCATTGGCTTTCTGCCAAGTTCCCTTCCAGGTCTAAACAGTAGCACACAAGGAAACACATTAACCCTATAATGACTGAATTTAGACCTCGCAGCACACGTATTTCCAACACTAAGCACTGAGATTAGGGCATAGCATGTTCAGCCTGTATTTTGTTGTTGTTGTGGCAAGCCTTTAAGAACATAAGACCATAAGAAGAGCTTTGCTGTATCAGACCAATAGTTCATCTAGTCCGACATCCCATCTCACACAGTGGACAACCAGTTCCTCTGGACAGTCAGCCAACAACAGGGCATAGATGCTGAGACCTTCCCCTGATGTTGCCTCCTGGCTCTGGGATTCAGAGGTTTAGTGCCTCTGAATGTGGAGGTTCCCCTCAGTCTCCATGGCTAGTCGCCACCAATAGACCTCTCCTCCATGAATCTATCTAATCCCCTTGTAAAGCTGTCTATTCCTGTGGCCATCACTACATCCTCTGGCAGCGAATTACAAATTTTTATTCACTCTCTGTGTAGAGTAGTACTTCCTTTTGTCCGTCCTGAACCTACTGCCCATCAGCTTCACTGGATGCCCTTGATTTCTAGTATTTTGGGAGAGGGAGGAAAAGTTCTCTCTGTCAAACTCTCTCCACCCCGATGCATAATTTTATAAACCTCTATCATGTCCCCCCTTACTTGTCTCTTTTCTAAACTGAAAAGTCCCAGACTCCTCAGCCTTTCCTCATGGGGAAGGTGCTACAAGCCACCCTAACCATCTTGGTTGCCCTTCCCCATACTTTTCCCAGCTCTGAAATGTCCTTGATGAGATGCAGCGACCAGAACTGTACAAAGTATTCCGAATGAGGCCGCATCATAGAACCATACAGGGGCTTTACACTATCAGCTTTTTTTGGGATCAACTCGAGGACTGGCTCCCGGGCAGCCCTGCAAATAGTTTTTGTCATCTCTGCACTTGCTACGCTTGGCCTAGCAATGCGGGGCAGGGTGGGGGGAGTGGTCCTCGTGCGTGCTTGATTACCCTGGCTTGGGATGTGATGGGACGTCCCTTCTGAAATAAAACAATAAAATAAAAATAAAGACTGACTGTATCCAATCAATACAAGCTTTCTTGGGTTACAGCCCACTTCATCAGATCGGTATGTGACGGAAAATCATACCCGGGAATTTTTATGGGTCAGGGGTGTGTGTGTGTGTGTGTGTGTGAACAGTCAATGCCAGGCTAGCTTGGAGGCACTACTCTTGCACCTGTGCATTAACCCCATTCCTTACCTTTCCTCCTTTTCGATTGCCCTTCACAACCAAGACCTTGACATTTGTCCTGAGGGAGCAGGGCTCCAGGGTAAAGAAAGCCTTAGTCACTGAAAGCCTTAGTCAGTTTCAAGTCTCTAGGCTCTGAACGGTACCCCTTCTAACTTAATGAAGAAGAGGAGGAGGAGGAGGAGGCTGGATTTATACCCTGCCCTTCACTACCCAAAGGAGTCTCAGAGTGGTTTACAATCCCTTTCCCTTTCCCCTCCCCAAAACAGACATCCTGTGAGGTAGGTGGGGCTGAGAGAGCTCGGACAGAAACTGCTCTTGAGAGAACAGCTCTGAGAGAACTTGTGACTGACCCAAAGTCACACCAGCAGCTGCACGTGGAGGCGTGGGGAATCAAACCTGGTTCTCCCAGATTAAGGTTCGTGCTCCTAACCACTACACCAAACTGGCTCTCATACAATGTATGTATTGAAGAGGAAATTGACCAAGATTTTCAGTGACCAAGGAAGCCTTGGTCAATTTCAACTTCCATGCACTCTGAGAACTCTTAACAGTGCAATCCTAAACACAATCATACCACTCTAACTGCATTGACTTCAATGGGTGCAGACAGGTATTAACTCTGCTTAGGATGGCACTGTTCCTATATTAGTGGGATGCAGCTCTGAGCCTAGGAACATGAAATGAAACTGACCCAGGCTTTCTTAGCTGCTGAAACCCTACCTAGGCCATATTCCTGGATGAGCACTTAATTTGGGGGTGCACAGCTCTGGAGATCCCAACCTAAGAATCTGGAAGGAAATTGGCCCAGGCTTTCTTAGCTGGGGGGTGCAAATCTTGAGGAAACAGCCCCCTCCCCAGTGGAAAGGCTATGGAGAACCCATCTCTGTTGATGAGACAACCTGTTTTGTTAATATTGTTGTGTTTTCCTAGGAGCAGGAAATTATTTGGGGGAGGGAACAGCTGTGAGGAAGCATTGCAAAAACAAACAAACAAACACACACACACAAACAAAATAGTACATAAACAAATTATTCTTCATAGTTCATCTGTCCTTCCAGAATATAAGAACATAACAGAACCAAGTTGGATCAGGCCAATGGCCCATCCAGTCCAACACCCCATGTCAAACAGTGGCCCAAACCCAGGTCCACCGGTGGGGCCAGAACTCCAGAAGCCCTCCCACTGTTGCCCCCCCAAGCACCAAGAATACCGAGCGTCACTGCCCCAGACATAAGAACATAAGAGAAGCCGTGCTGGATCAGGCCAATGGCCCATCCCGTCCAGCACCCCATGTCAAAGAGTGGCCAAAACCCAGGTCCACTTGTGTGGCCAGAACTCCAGAAGCCCTCCCACTGTTGCTCCCCAAGCACCAAGAATACAGAGCGTCACTGCCCCAGACATAAGAACATAAGAGAAACTGTATTGGATCAGGCCAATGGCCCATCCCATCCAAAACTCCGTGTTACACAGTGGCCAAAACTCATGTCTACTGGTGGGGCCAGAACTCCAGAAGCCCTCCCACTGTTGCCCCCCCAAGCACCAAGAATACAGAGGATCACTGCTCCAGACATAAGAACATAAGAGAAGCCATGCTGGATCAGGCCAATGGCCCATCTAGTCCAACACTCCGTGTCACACAGTGGCCAAAACCCAGGTCCACCTTTGGGGCCAGAACTCCAGAAGCCCTCCCACTGTTGCTCCCTAAGCACCAAGAATACAGAGCATCACTGCTCCAGACATAAGAACGTAAGAGAAGCCATGTCGGATCAGGCCAATGGCCCATCCAGGCAAACACTCTGTGTCACAAAGTGGCCACAACCCAGATGCATCAGAAGGTCTACCAGCAAGGCCAGAACTCCAGAAGCCCTCCCACTGTTGCTCCCAAACACCCACCCTGAGCTTGCTATGGGTGGAGGGTGGGATACAAATCCCATAAAATAAAATAAAGTAAAGAATACAGAGCATCATTGCCCCAGACATCATGTTCCCTCTATACTTTGTGGCTAATGGCCCCAGATGGACCTCTGTTCCATAGGTTTAACCAATCCCCTCTTGAAGCTGTCTATGCTTGTAGCCATCACCACTTCCTGCAGCAGTGAATTCCATGTGGATTCCACTTTGGGCCAGGCAGCTGTAAGGGAGGGAGGGAGACCCTCACCCCTATAAGTCCGTCACTATGAAACACCAATGTTTTTGGTACTGGAGGAAGGTGTCTGATTTTTAACAGGAAAAGGGGATGCCCTGGTGGTGGTGGGGGTTGTATTTATTTATTTACTTCATTTATTCCCTGCCTTTCTCACTGAGACCGAGGGCAGAATGTAAATTTAAAAAAAAATCCAATCGTGCATCATAAGACACGCAAACATAAAAATGCAATAGGATGAGGATTACAGGACTAGCCAAGAATGCAAACAGAAACTGTCAAAGGCATGACTTACCATAAGCAATGGACAGTGGGAGAAATGCTGCTCTTTGCCAGGAAGTAGTCAGGGCAGGGGGGCGTGCTTAGATGCTAGAATGAGGTTTCTAGAGGTCCTTCGAGTCAGGCACTTCTGCAAACAGGAAAGAGACAGATGAGTAGCACCTTTAAGACTAACAAGCTTTATTGTAGCATAAGCTTTAGACAAGCACAGGTCTCTTCGTCAGATGCATGGAGGGTATGAACAAAGGTGGATTCAGAGGGGTTTCCTGTGAGAGGGAAGAAGTTGGCAGGCTACATTTCTTGTTCCCAGACTTGCACTGTTGTCCCTAGTGGCTACTTTTCCCCAGACGACTAGAAGGAGTGGACCAAGGAACATAAGGACATAAGAGAAGCCAGTGTTGGATCAGGCCAACAGCCCATCCAGTCCAACACTCTGTCACACAGTGGCCAAAAGTACCAGGTGCCATCAGGAGTGGGGCCAGGACACTAGAAGTCCTCCCACTGTTGACCTCCCCTCCCCAAGCACCAAGAGTGCATCACCTGCCCCAGACTGAGAGTTCCCATCTATTCTTTGTGGCTAATAGCCACTGATGGACTTCTGCTCCATATGTTTATCTAATTCCCTCTTGAAACTGTCCATGCTTGTAGCTGCCACCACCTCCTGTGGCAGTGAATTCCATATGTTAATCACTCTTTGGGTGAAGAAGGACTTCCTTTTATCTGTTCTAACCCGACTGCTCAGCAATTTCATGGAATGCCCACGAGTTCTTATATTGTGAGAAAGGGAGAAAAGTGCCTCTTTCTCCACCTGCTCTATCCCCTGCATAATCTTATAAACTTCGATCAGGTCGCCCCTCAGTTGTCGTTTCTCCAAGCTGAAGAACCCCAAGCACTTTAACGTTTCTTCATAGGGAAAATGTTCCAACCCTTTTATCATTCCAGTTACCCTTTAAGATTCTAGGAAAATTAACTGGAAATTTAACCTCCAGTATATGCCTATCCATCTCCACTCCCCAAAGTGCAGGACTTCAAAAAATTACTTCCTCCTAAATTCTAGACATTTCCCCATTCTGGCATCCATGAAAGACAGCCCTCCCCCAATATATCTTCTATTATGTCTAGACAGTCTAGTGGTTGATCTTCTCTCGTGAATTAGAGAGCTGGGTCAGGGAAAACTGGTCACTAGAGATGATAAGTTAGATTTAACTAGCTTTTCTCCTGGTGACAAGAGGAGGGGAGGGCCCCCATTTAACCAACCAAAAAAGGCTATTCTGGGGATCACGGGACCTGCATAGACAGAAGGCCTGTGTGATGGGGCTGGAATATATTGGGATATTCGGTTCATGTAGCAGAGTTTTGCCCAGTCACAGAAGCATGATACCAAGTGCAGTAAATAATTTCCCAAGAAGTCTATCATGCTAATGAGTTCCTGCTGAGCTTTTTCTACAAAAAAAGTGCCCCCCCAATGTCTAGGCATGCTAAGTCGCTCACTCCAACAGACTGATTGACAAAGCTGATGGCATTCAACCCAACATACGGAAAGAGCCAGTTTGGTGTAGTGGTTAAGTGCGCAGACTATAATCTGGGAGAACCGGGTTTGATTCCCCACTCTTCCACTTGCACCTGCTAATGTGACCTTGGGTCAGTCACAAGCTCTGGCACAGCTGTCCTTGAAAAAGAGCAGTTTGTGTTAGAGTTCTCTTAGCCCCACCTACCTCACAGGGTGTCTGTTGTAAGGAGGGGAAGGGAAAGGAGTTTGTAAGCCGCTCTGAGACTCCAAGTGAAGGGCGGGGTATAAATCCAATCTCTCCGCCTTCTTTGCTTCTTTCAAGGAATAAGCAAATTGTCTTTATTTCATTTATTTTATATTTGCTTAAATTTTCCCCATGGTTTTCACTCCCCCGATTTTTGCTGGAGATTGTATGCGTGTATCCCATATAGTAGTTAGAATGTAAGACTAACAGCCAATTTGGTGTAGTGGTTAGGAGAGGGGACTCTAATCTGGGAGAACTGGGTTCACAGGGTGTCTGTTGTGGGGAGGGGAAGGGAAAGGAGTTTGTAAGCCGCTCTGAGACTCCAAGTGAAGGGCGGGGTATAAATCCAATCTCTTCTCTTCTTCTTCTAAAAACAAAAACAAACCCCTGCTTGTTGGGAGGTGGGGTGTGGTGGGAACATGCTTTCTTCCCAGGATCTCAGAGGTGTGGCATCCACGTGATCCACACCTGGGCACCAGCAGAAAGCCTTTCCAAAAAGAAAGGCGGCTCTCTAGGGCTTCATGCCCCCCCCCCCGAGGTCCCCAGCGAAGACCAGCAAACTAGAGGACAAGGAAGTTTAGGACAGGAAGAGTCAGCAAAATTACTACAGTCCAAAACCATTTGTTTCAATGGGCTTAGACTGGAACAACTCTGCATCAGATTGAGAATGGTAGAAAATCCTGCTCTGCCACACACGTTTGCACTGTTCTATTTTCATAAGTTAGCATATTTTTTCTGTTATTCTTTCCAAACTTTCTATATGCTTAGAGGAAGTAAATTTGTTTCCTTTTTTTTTAATTCCTTACGTAAGGCATGAAGAAATACAGATTTTTCAGATCCTGCTGTGAAAATGTATTGTCTTACAAGAATGGGCTAAATCATGCATACAAATTGTGCATCGGTCATGAAGCAGAATGAAATCCCATTTAAAAATAGCAATTCGGTTGAACAAATGGAAAAAAGGGGCTTGCCAGACATGATCCTCAGCTGGGGCGCATTATGGCTACAGTCCGGTCCAGCCCAAGTCACCACCAGTGTTCCCTCTAAGCTGAGTGAGTGTGAGCGAGCTCACAGTTTTTTAGCCTCTGGCTCACACATTTTTGTCTCAGCTCAGGAAGGATGGCTCCAGAGCAAACTAATTTATGCAGGAACCAAATCACTCACTCACCACTTTAATGCTCACGAATTATAACTTTTGCTCACAAGTCTCCACAGCTTAGAAGGAACATTGGTCACCACATGTGGCTCCCAAGTGTTTATTTATTATTTATTTACTTATATCCGGTCTTTCTCCCCAGTGGGGATCCAGAGCGACTTATATCATTCTCCGGTCCTCCGTTTTATCCTCATAACAACTCTGTGAGATAGGTTAGGCCAAGGGTGTGTGACACTGTGTCAGACCCTGGTCTAGTTACACTCAATAACTCTCGCTTTGGCAGTGATAAGTTTATTAGAGCATATGGAAGATCCAGAAGTCACCGTGTTAGAACTGAAGTCTTTTGGCGGGTACAATCTTTTCATAGAAAATTCAAGCAGGGTCCCTCCGTCCCCCAAGCATACGTTATGCCCACACTGTGCCTAATTGCCATGCCAACCAGGAGAGATATATGTCTAGAGTCTGAGATGGTACAAGAATGTGTTCAAGGCCACCTCCCTCTGGAAAAGCAAGCAGGAGGGAGAAGGAGGATGCCTTGTGGAAAAGTAACATCTCCTAAGGGGCTGCGGTGGCTCAAGTGGCTAAGACACTGAACTGCAGACCGGAAGATCGGTAGTTCAGCAGTTCAAGACCCGAGTGCTGCATGATGGAGTGAGCTCCCCTCTATGGTCCGTGTGCCTTGATGTCTAGTCATGCCGGCCACATGACTACAGAAATGTCTTTGGAGAGCTCTGGCTCTTTGGCTTGGAAACGGAGATAAGCACTGCATCTCTAGAGCCAGATTCGACTGGCTTCCGAGCAAGGGAAACCTTTACCTTTACCTAACATCTCCTAAAAGCAAAGGTCTCATTCACTCCTGCCCACACTCACCGCACCCTCAGGAATGCCCTCCCCCCATCCGTTATGGCAACTGAAGCACGCATAGCATAGAAAGGTTTGACACACTGGGGCCCAAGGTCAGCCACCATGCTACCATAGCATGAGTGGGGATTTGAACCTGGGTGTCCCAGATCCTAGTTCAACACTTTAGCTACTAAACCATGCAGTTATGGGTGGGGGCCTTGAAATTGAATTGGTCGTGCAAACTCTCTGTCCTCTCTGGCTTTGGTCCAACGTGTTAGAATTCAATATTGTTCTTAATAGAGCATAAATCTTCAGACGGGCAACCAGTCACAGGTTTTAGACGGATCAATCTTTAACATTACAGAGCTGGTGTAGCTATTGAATGCTAACTGATTGGAAACACAGAAAACGTAACAAGTGCAAATGTCTGTGAAGAAGAAGGAGAAGATGCTCGAAACGAAGCTAATACCTGGGATCTTTGTCGTACATTTATTCACAATTTTGTATTGTATATTTACTGTATTTTGTATTCTTTGCATATTGTAATTTGCATTTATTGATTATTTACATTGTTTCACAGCATAATCGTTTTTTTGCCTTGTTCGGCTTCCCATTCCACAGCTTTTCCTTTATTTATATGCTTTGCTGGGAAGCCCTCCCTTTTCTGTTTTTATGCAGCATATCCATGCCAGAAAGACTTCCACTTAAGGAGTACAACTTTCTTGCCTTCCTCCTCCCATTGTAACCTGAAACACCCTCCAAAATGCTGTTCCTAGAGGTTTCCTCTCCTCCGGGTGTAGCATTCTGGAGGCATTTCAGGCTACAGCTGACAGGTGGTGGTAAGAAACTCATGCATACTCCACAAGCAGAAATAGTAGGGGCCACCCAGCGAGCTTCCATGCAAGAGCAGGAATTTGAACCTAGATCTTCCAGATCCCTAGTTTGGCACTCTAGTAGCTATGCCATGATAGCTTTCATTCAATAAGATACATTTCAGATTTACTGAGACTGAAATAATCCTTGCTAAAGTCAAATCGCTCAACAGAACTGGACTTCTACTCCTGTATAAATGCATACAGGAGTTTAAAAGTTCTAAAAAGTAAGCTAAAAACTATTACAGGAACCAATCCACTTGGCTGGTTACACACACAGTTTCCCACTTGTGGGATGCCTGGTGACTGGTAAGAGTGGTCATAAGAAGACCCCCTGCTGGATCCAACCAATGGTCCATTTAGCCCAGCATCCTGTTTCACACAGTGGCCAACCAGACGCCCCTGGAGGGCCAAGAAACTGAGCTTACTTACTTCTTACTGTTTTCACCGCCAGAGTCATAAATAGCAAACCCTCACCCCCCAAAAGGAGAACCTAAAAGTTACTAACAAAAGTAATCTGAGTGACAACAACAACAGAAATTTCACCACTCACAAAGTAGTTTATCTCTGAAGGACCAAGATGCTTTCGCTTCTGACAAGACGAAGTCCTGATTAAGTCATGGAGAGATCAATTCAGCTCTTAGATCTGAAAATTTGGGGGAGTGAAAAAAAAGTATGATCCACAGAACTGATTCTGTTGTTGCCACAGTTACAGAGTCTATCAGCCCTGACCTGGATAGGCCAGGCAAACCCGATCTTGTCAGATCTCGGAAGCTAAGCAGGGCCGACCCTGGCAAGCACTTGGAAGGAAGACCTCCAAGGACTACCAGGGCCAGGACGCAGAGGCAGGCAATAGCAAGCCACCTCTCTGAAACATCCAAGCCCCACTAGAGGTCACCAGAAGTCAACCATGACTTCCAGGCGTGTGCATACACACACAAATTACAGAGTCTATCTGAATATGGAATTCCATTGAATCTTCCTAATATCACCATTGAAGGTAGGGCATTCAGGCATGCAAGTGTGAATGCCCTTCTATACTTTGGAAGCGTTAGCTCAGATAGATCGTTTGTCATTTTTGCTGGAGGGAGAATGCCTGCTGAGAAAGATGAACATGCTCTGTGGACTCTGACCAGCATCCTCTCATAATCAAAGTCCCTCAGATGTCTTCTGATGGACTGGGTCAATTCTCGTTTACTCACCGTTTCTGTCACATCATGGGTAATGCCCAAATGTGATAATCTGTGATCTGGTAATCTGTCCCAGTCACCTGTGCGGTGGTCCAGCTTGACTAGTCCAGGGGGACTTGATTCTGGATTTGATTTTAGGATCCTACAGGCCAAGGCCTTACCCCTTATGCTACCTCCTAGCATTGGTATCTGGAGGTCGACTGCCTCAGAAGATGAGGTTCCCTCTAGTCACCATGACTAGTACCCATTGATGGATCTCCCTGCATCTGCCTAACCAGGACTTTTTTGTAGAAAAAGCCCAGCAGGAACTCATTAGCATAATAGGCCACATTCCCCATGATACCAGGAGTGTGGTCATCCAGCCACACCCACCTTTTGCTTCTTATTTTGTTTACCTTCTTTGTTGTCAAACCCCAGGGCTCTTTTTGTAGCAGGAACTCCTTTGCATGTTAGGCCACACACCCCTAATGTAGCCAGTCCTAATGAGTTTCTGCTGTTGGGTGTGGCCTGTTATGCTAATGAGTTCCTGCTGGGCTTGGCCAACTCAGGAGCCAGCTGGAACCTCTGTCTCCTGCCCAAAAACACCCCTGTGTCTAACCCTCTTTAAAACTATGCATGCTTGTGATCATCTCTACATCCACTAGCCGTGAACTCCACCATTATTTGTTGAGCGCAAAAGCTTCCAAAAGCAGCAGCAGGAGGCCCTCCCTCCCAGTGTGCTGAGACCACAGCTGAGAACAGGCAAGGAGGTAACATCAATCAATCAGCTGCTGGCAATGCCTTCCTGCCAGCATGAGCTGGCACTGGTTTGACAGTCAAGTCAGCCGTTGGCAGTCAGTAGGCAGGGTGGGTGGGGGAGGGAAACCAAAGCAAAAATCCTGGAAAGTTCTCAACAGTCAGACGCATTCAGCTGGCTACTTATCCCTTTACTCTTCTGCCAAAAACAAATGTTCCATTCATCCAGCGGATCGGGCACGCGTACTATATCTCAGTACATTAGGCAAGTGAATTTGGACAGTTCCTAGGGAGTAGACCCAAATTGGCAGCCAATAATTCTGTCGGCTACTGTTTAGAAGGCGGGGGGAGGAGGTATTTTTCAAAACCATAGGAACAGGACCAACCCAAACCTCTCCTGGTCATCCACGCAGGCTCCTTTTCACTTATGGATCTTCGGAAACTCTCTGAATCTCAGTTTCTGTATTTTGGAGCTATGACCGACCTGGTCATATTAATTTTGTCTTAGATTCTTCATTTAATATCGTTGCTATAACCTCTTCTTAGGCAGCTTTTTCCTGTTTCTTGGAAATTACACTAATCAGAAAAAAAACCCTCTGGATGCTGAGAGCTGAAATAGTTGCTGAAAACCAATTACTTGGGAACCAATTACTTACTGTTGCCAACCTCCAGACTGGGCCTGGAGACATCCTGGAATTACAGCCGATCTCCAGCCTAAAGAGATTAGTCTCCCCAGAGAAAATGCCTGTTTGGAGGGTGGACTCCGTGTTGTCTGTCTTCTCCCCCAAAGCCCACCCTCCCCGGGCTCCACTTCTAAATCTCCAGGAATTTCCAACTTGGAGTCGGCAATCTAATGGGAAATCGTTTGGACCTTGCTGCAAAACGAAAAACAACATTTACCCATTGAGCAATGGAAGATAAATTCCAGATTGCTTGGACTCCCTATCCTAGAACTTTATGACTACGAAAGCAGCAGCAAACGACTGCCATTACTACACTCTCTCTTTCTCAAGGTTTCCTTAGCCTATCATCTGAAAATATTTCTAAAACTTAATCGAAGTCTTAGTAATAAAATGGGGGGTGCTGTCCTTGGTTGTCTTGAGCCTGCCGGAGAGGTGTTTGTTTAATTCATTTATACCTTGCCTTTCTCCTCAATAGTGGCGTACCTCATTCCCCTCTCCTCCATTTTATCCTTCCATGGCATGAGGGGGGATTCGAACCTGAGTCTCCCAGATCTTGGTTTGACATCCTTAACCTGTGTGTGCTTCGCCATGTACATTTTGCCTGACATAATGGATCCTACTCTCCACTTCCTCTAAGAGCCAAACTACAAGTGACAGGGGCCATGGGGCCATCCTGCAGCAGCCAACACCATTTTAGAAGCATTTGCAGGTCTTTCAAAACTGTTGCAAGACCCTGATCTGGAAGAGGCATGAGGCCCTGGGAGCGAAGTTCCTTCTAAGCCACAGATTCTCATGAGCCAAAATTCTAACAAAAGTGTTACTCCGTGAGCCAGTTTGGTGAAGTGGTTAGGAACAGACTCTAATCTGGGAGAACTGGGTTTGATTTTCCAGTCCTCCACATACAGCTGCCGGTGTGACCTTGGGTCAGTCATAAGTTCTTTCAGAGCTGTTCTCTCAAGAGTAGTTCTCGGGAGAGCTCTCTCAGACCCACCTACCTCACAGGGTGTCTGTTGTGGAGAAGGGAAGGGAAAGGGATTGTAAGCCGCTCTGAGAATCCTTCGGGTAGGGAATGGCAGGGTATCAATCCAATCTCTTCTTCTCTCTTCTTCTACTGTCATAAATGTTGTGAGTTTAATTTTTTTTTAATTTGGTTTACTAACATACAAAACATACAAACCACAGTAACCATACTATTATCATGTTTCTCAAAAGTGAAATATTTTGGCAAGCTAATATTGTCTGTCTCCCTCAGACGGAAACCAATGAGCACACAGTAGACAGCCCTTGCAGGGGGGAGAGCACATTAAAAACCACCTGGAGTACACACCCTCTTCCATCACAAGCATAAAGTCAAAGCACAAATCCACTGCCTGCTTTAAAACCTGGGTAGCTGAGGATGAGGAAGGGTTTGGTTTTTTTGATCACTGAATCCTTAGGACCCCCCCCCCAATAATTCTGTGGGTCTCTGAGGCGCTCTTTTACAGCAGACCAACACACACACACCCCTCTGAAAATATCACACAAGTCACTTCTGTTAATACTGCTATTGTAAATTAAAACTGAGCCTTCATACAGTCCATTCAAGTCCTTCACTCACATTTTCACAGTGACCCCCCTACAGCAATCATGTGAGGAAGGTCAGTATTATTTCATTCCACAGTTGGATTACCTGATTTACTTTAAAAAAACATATTTTCAGAGAGTAGCTGTGTCGGTCTGCAAGTAGGATTTGAGTCCAGTAATACCTGGAGAAGATTTACAAGAGTCACAAAAGCCCTGCCCACCTGAGCCAGGTGGGTGGCTGGCCAGGATGGAGAGGATTCATGGCAATACTGCAGGCGGGCAGTCTGACTGGTGGGTGGCTAGCTTGGCAGACAAGTGAAAATGGGATTTCCCCCCCACACACACACACACTCTGCTTCTGCAATGACTTTCCTATTCATGGAACCCCACTCTGTTGGTACAGAACAGCTATGTTTCTAAACCCCTCTGCTGGCACCTTGTTGAATCCACACCAATAGATCTCACCATGCACAAGCATGTCCCCATGAAGGCGCACGAGACTGCAGTTCCCTGCCTCTCTAGGTAGCATGCTTTCTTAAGTTTGCTTGAGCCAACGCATGGAGGCCAACTCATTCGAATTTCGTCCCCCCCGCCTTCTGTTTCCTAAGGCACGGAAATGGGGTTGGTCATAACCAATGCTCCCTCTGAGCTGTGGAGTCTTGTGAGCAAAAATTCTACTCTGCCAGCTACTGGCATTAAAGTTGTGAGCGAGCCATTTGGCTACTGCATCAATGAGTTTGCTCTGGAGCCCTCCTTCCTGAGCCAAGACAAAAATGTGTGAGCCAGAGGTGAAAAAATGTGAGCTAGCTCACACCAGCTCAGCTTAGAGGGAACACTGGTCAGAACCTGCACCCCTCCTTTTTCCTAGCTGAACCGAAAGGAATGGCGAGATGCGTGGACAGATGCAGAAGAACAATGCAGACCTAGTCGAAAATAGCTTGCAATCACGCTCGTGGGGGAGGGCAGGCACCTCCTGTTCCGCCTTCGGCATTCCTTCTGTTCCGACACACAAGAGGAAGGCAGAGCTGACTCATTCGGTCATAGCCCACTGCTGCTGCGATACATTTTTGTAAAGCGAAGCAGCCACCGGAACACAGCGGCTTCTGGGAAATTTGTGGCTGACCCACACGTGGCTGGTAAACAAAATGCTGGAAGAACGGCCAATTTCGAGAGACCGAACAGAGGCTTATTGTTTGCGTTTGTTCCTCAGTGGGAATCGTCTGCCCCCGCTGATGCACAGCCATGCTGTGAAGAAACAAGGCCCTTATAACTTGCCCCAGAGTATAATTATTAGCTGATGGAATGCCGGCTGGTGAGGAGAGTCTTTGCAAGTCCTACGGTCAAAATGTTTGTTCTAAGAGAGATGGGGGAGAAGCAGGGGGGAATATTCATGACGCGCAGACTGCGTGAGCAATGTGTAGCCACCTTGAGCCACCAGGATTGTGCAGCAACTCCAGCACTTTAACAGAGTAACTGATATATAGCACCACACAGAGTCAGAGCTGTGGAAAACTATATACAGTGTTTATTCACAAGATACACCAACAAACTGCTCCGCCAGACACACACTTTGAGAGAGGAAGGACTGTACAGTACAAGACATTTATATTTATACATATGTCAACCAATCAGCATCATGCTGAGCCATTGCCCACTGACCTCATACCTGGGCCGGTCTGAACAGGTCAGGACTTGTTCCAAGCAGCTTGCCAGCTGTCACTTAGATCATGCTGATCGAGCTGCTGGATATTAACAACCAACAATTCAAGGTGTCTGTTTGTGTTATATGCATCAAGGCCAATCATACTATTTAGGAGAAAAAGGATAGGGTATAGCACGCCTAATCAATGCCAAAGAAATGTACATCCTTTTAAATATATATATATATAGTTTTTCACCAATATAAAAAGAAACAAAGGAATATATAATGATATACATCAAGAACGAATCATAATAGCACAATCACTAAACACAATGATTATAGATTTGTTACAATATAGAAGAACAACAAATACTTTCTACCAAACGTTAAGCTAGATTCTGCGTGAAAAGTGTATGTAATATGCTTTTAACTAATTTGTATGGTGTCTAAGAGTTGATGCGAGAATTCACAACTAGTCAGTGAGATGTTTAAACTATAGAGGTATCGCTTATACAAAGCGTGCTTTATGAGAGTAAAAAAAGTGAGATAGATTGGATTGTATGGTTGGCATTCTGTTTTTAGGATATATTCCAAGAATGGGAGCCATTTCTCATGAAAACTTGACTGTCTAGGATATATTTCAGATTGTTGCAATCGGTCAGTGGTCCCAGATATTATTCATCTAGTTGTTGCAAGTTGGGACATTAGGAAATGTACATCCCATCTCTCTTTGTAAGCAGGTTCACATAAAACAACAGAACATAGTAATTGCTAATGCCATTACACAACATGGCTTAGGAAGCACACAACCCTTAATAAAAGCACACAGCGATCCCAAATGAGATGGTCAGTGCATGCAGGTGTGAGCCCACAAGTTTATCCACGCTGTAATCATATCTGCGCTAGACTACTGCAACGAGTGCTATTTGGGCCTGCCCTTGAAGACAGTTTGGAAGCTTCAAAGCTAGGTCAGAATGCAGACGCAGGATTGGAATATGTAACTGAACTCATATTTCACAGTGGCTATAAATGGATTTCAGGCTGAATTCAAAGTGCTTGCTGACCATTCAGGTTTAGCGCAGTCTGCGTCCATGATATCTGATGACCACCTCTTTCAGTACAAAGCCACCTGGTTCCTGCAGTCATGATCTCAAGCCCTCTTCCCTGTGACTCTTAATGCTGGTCACAACAGATGTTTCAAAGTCTCATTTACATGGCAGAATTTACGAGCTCCTATCAGTATGTGGGAAGCCGCATTTTGTACTAACGGAAGTTTTTAAGTTCTCTTCAAAGGCAATGTCACATGACGCATACCGCATTAATCTAGCAGCGAGGTTACAGATACATGTACCGTTGTGGCCCAAAATACCTATATCGGTGTGTGAGTGCAGTATTTGAACCACATGTACCTGAAAGTTGTGTTGCTGCGGGAATTTCTTATTCCACATTCACTTCTTTTTATAGATATAGCCATTGATTCCTCTTGTTCTCGCTCTCTCTTTTTTGTCTTTTAAAAGAGTGGCTTTCGTGACTTCCCTTGCAGCTCTTTTATGGCACACGCCACAGGGCAGCACTCTAGTAGGACTACTGGAAGATTGGGGAAGAAGTTGCTTGCCTCTGAGCATCCACAGAGTGACATTCTGGAATTCTGCAGAACCGCCTTTCCTGCCCCTCCCTCTCTTCAAATTTCTCTTGGATCAAAATGAAAATGATTAGAAACACACTTTGAATTCTTAACCAGAGGGGAAAAGAAATGGATCACTGGATTTCAGAGAGCAATTGGGAAAAGAGGAAATAAGAGAATTATGAGATACATTTCTAACAGAAACACTGGCCTGCTTCTGGATCCACAAGGGGGCAGGCCCAGGAATACATTCTGACTCTAAACTGAATCTACGAAAGCCATGGCTACCCTTTCCAGTGGCGGCAGAGATAACATTGAACTCTGCAACCAGCATAGCTTTGTATGCATTCTGCCTGTTTACCTTGATCATGGCTTTCATGCAATGCTCCAGATCCTTTCAAGAGCAAGAACTGATTACAACGTTAGCAGACACCATGACGCTAAAGTAGTAAGTCCCAACTTAAAGAAATCTCATACTGAGGGTTTTAAAAAAACAAAAAACTGCATGCCCTTTTAAAAATAGGAAGTGGTGGCAGCGGTTGAGGGATGGCTCTGTGTGCATCAGTGAATCTAACCTTAAAAGAAAAGAGTGTCATTGTACAGACTTCCTTTGGGTGCATCATAATGGCCTGCAAGAAATCTGCTCCAGGCTCACGATGGAAGAGCAGAATGTGAGCTGAACCGGTATGCCTAGATTGCAAAAGCAGGGCAGGGGGGAAAGGTTAAATCCCATCTGCCCCTGCAACCTAAATCTGTATTGAGTCCCTTTGCGGCCTGCAGTTCAGCAATTAAAAAACAGCAGAGGATCTGGTCATTGCTCTCCCATCATCATAGCAAAATTACTTTTTCCAGCCCCTGCTTCCCTGGGGCTTAGCTCCTCCTACGTCCTATCAATGAAAGCCGGCAACTGGTTGCAGTTGAAAAGTGGTCAGTCTCTGGCCAACTCACAATGCAGCAAAGCCACCACTGAGGTCTCAATACAATACAACACAATAAGCTGCAAGGGTTTCAACTGCAAGGGTTTCAACGGTCCGCAATCTCATGAACAAGAATGAGGCAGTGGCCTTTTTTGAGCCTGTGGGCACCTTTGGAATTTAGAGCGAGAGTGGTGAGCTCCACCCCAAAATGGCTGCCAAAATGGCCACCTCAGGAGATGGAGGCGAATGGAATACCTCCCTCCTCACACATCCTGGAAAGAAGGAAATCTCAAGAGGGGAATGGGACCACACACGAACTAAGGAAAGCCCAGGCGCTTAACAGTCCTCCTGATCCTCCAGTGGAAAACCCTTTTGTTTGAAAGAGGGCAGCCAATAACAAGCCCTGACTTACAGTAGCCTTGTCCATTTTCTGAAAAGCTTGGTAGACACCAAGGGAGGTACTGGCAGGAGTAGTGGCACCCAGGGGCACCATGCTGGGGAACCCTGAACTGTTGGCCTAGAATGTGGGAGACCCCCCTCCCTTATAATGTAGTTCATTAGGTGGCCATAAGCCAGGCTCCCTCCCTCAGGCTAACCTACCTCACAGAATTATTGTGAGGAAAACATGAGGAGAGAGCAGACATGCTTCGTGTTCCTTGGAGAAAGGGCTGTATATTAAAAAATCACTAGAGAAGAAGAGGAGGAAGGAGAAGGAGAAGAAGAGGAAGAGGAGATTGGATTTATACCCTGCCCTTTACTACCTGAAGGAGTCTCAAAGCAGCTTACAAACTCCTCTCCCTTCCCCTCCCCGCAACAGACACCCTGTGAGGTAGGTGGGGCTCAGAGAGCTCTGAGAGAACTGCCCTTGAGAGAAAAGCTCTGGCAGAACTATGACTTGCCCAAGGTCATCCAGCAGGTACAAGTGGAGGAGTGGGGAATCAAACCTGGTTCTCCCAGATTAGAGCCCACACATTTAACCACTACACCAAACAGGTAGCTGTCTTGGCACTGGCTTTTCGACAATAAATAATCCAGGCAACTGACTGGCAATACGCTTTCCATCTGAATTGGTCCCTCAGCCCTCCTTGAAAGAGGCCGACAATGGAACAGCATCACTTTCTCTGTCTTTTTTGCCCCAGTGTCATCGTGACATTGTTTATATTTTGCAGATTTTCAGGCTGCAGTCCTCTCATTTTATGACTCGATCTCTCGCTTTCGTATGCTTTGCACATAAGCCTGGAAACAAGGCTCACACCCCAGAATCTCAGGCTGCTGCAGGCTTTCATGTACATGACATGTCGTACGGGGCGGGAAGCTGAGCATCAGATCTCCATGCCAAACAATCCCCGCTACAGGCAAAACTGGGTGGAAAGTGCATCTCAAGCTGTGCATTTGTGATTTTCCACAGGGACGGGGAAGGGAGGGAAGACAATTATGGGCTGAATGGTTTCTGCATGGGCAGGTATTGGGAAAAAAGCAAAAGAAAGGATCAGCTAAACTGTGTCCCATCCCCCCCCCCCCAAAAAAAAACAGCATCATCTTTGGAGAAGAAAAAAATCTAGTTGCGTTTTTGATTCAGTCTGGTTTTGCCACACATTACTGAATCAAAGGAGAAACCCTAAAAGTCAGGGTGATTTTGGGGCAGGAACACACAGGAATTGAGTTCCAGCTGGCTTCCAAGTTGGCCATGCCTACAGCCTCCCCCTCCAGGTTCCCCACGCGCCTCGCAAGCCACAGGGCGCCTGGGGAAGCCAAGCCGATCCAAGGAGGGAAGGCAGTTTAAACTGCCTCCCCTCCGTGGGTTCCCCAGGTGCCCCACGGCTGCGGGGCACCTGGAGAAGCTGATCCAGAAATTGCCTTCCTTCCTTCAAGTTTCCCATGCGCCCTGCAAGCTGCGGGGCACCTGGGGAAGCCAATCCTGGGAGGGAGCTGCATTGCCAGGGGTGTGTCCTAATATGCGAATGAGTTTCTGCTGTTGGGTGTGGCCTATTATGCTAGTGAGTCCCTGCTGGGCTTTTTCTACAAAAAAAAAAGCCCTGCTAAAAGTCATCAAACCAATGGCATCTAACTCAATACACTTCCACACACTAAAATCCACAGATCACCCCACACTAACCATGTGAAGGTCCCATGGCCGGTCATAGCACTGGTCGCATCGAGCGCAACACTATCTGCTTTGACTAGTAGTGGGCCTCTGGGGACTCAGGCAAAGGAAGGTCTTTACAAACACATGCTAGTCTTGGACCGACATATCTGAGGGACCGCCTTTGCTGGTATGTTCCCCCAAAGGGCACTTTGCTCAGCTGATAACAACTTCCTGGTGATCCCCACCCCAAAGGCCATCCAGCTATCCGCAACCAGGGCCAGGACCTTTTTGGCCCTGGCCCCAACCTTTTTGGCCCTGGCCCTGGCCCTGGCGAAACACTCTGTCCGATGAGACCTGGGCCCTGTGAGACATAAAACAATTTTGCAGGGCCTGTAAGATGGAGCTGTTCCACCAGGCACATGGTCAAGGATGACCCACTATGGACCATCTCTTGCGACATCCAGTGCGGAGTAAACAGTGACTGTTGTGACCATTCATTTCTATGAGGAAAGGTGGAAGGAGCTGGGTAAATTTTGCCTGGCAAGGAGACGACTGAGTGGTGATATGACAACCATCTGCAAATACTTGGAGGGCTGTCATATAAAGGATGGTACGGAGTTGTTTTCTGTTGCCCTCCCTATACAACCTTCAGAGGGCATTACACTCATTTAATATTGGTAGTCCCTGGTCCCAGAACAGTCCGGCTGTCCTCGGCCAGGGCCAGGGCCTTTTCAACTCTGGCCCCAACCTAGTGGAACTCTCTGTCAGTCAGTCAGTCAGTCAGTCAGTCAGCCAGCCAGCCTTTATTGGCATAAAACAATACCTTAGAAGAGGATTACGATAATAAAATATACATATAAGACCATACATATAAAACCAAGTATTTTGCAAACTACATAGTATTGCATAATGTTACATAAAACAATTTGTTACAAAGTGTTGCTCATTTTGATAGTTTTTCCTGACGTAATTTTATAGCTGATTAACTCTCTGTCTAGTGAAACTTGAGCCCTGCGAGACTTGGCTCAGTTCCGCAGGGCCTGTAAGACCGAGATGTTCCACTGGGCGTATGTTTTTTTTTTATTATTATTAACCGTTTTATAGATTTAACACTGGGCATATGGTTGACAACAGTGGTGACTAGAAAGATCACCTGGCCAGTGTTCCCTCTAAGCTGAGTTGGTGTGAGCTAGCTCACAGATTTTCAGCCTCCGGCTCACACATTTTTGTCTTAGCTCAGGAAGGATGGCTCCAAAGTAAACTGATTTAGGCAGTAGCCAAATTGCTTGCTCACAACTTTAATACCAGTAGCTCACAAAGTAGAATTTTTGCTCACAAGATGCCACAGCTTAGAGGGAACATTGCACCTGGCCTCCCCATTGTCGGGCTGCGAATCTCACTGTACTGGCTTCCCCCTCAGTAATCTACCTCTGAAGGCCTGTTGGGGTGCCATCTGATATGATACAATAGATTGATTCTTAAGCCTTCACGGTGAGGTTTGGTTTTAAACCGTGATGCTGGTTCTATTGCATTTAATTGTTGGAAGCTGCCCTGAGCCCTGCCTGGGGGAAAGGAGTGGGATAAAAATTAAATAAACATGGGCTAGGCCTCTACATGAAGCTATCAGGAAGACTACCCCCCCCCAAGAGGTTGCCAAAACAATATATTAAACTATGTGGACTCCTCCTATCAAGTTAGACTATGTGGACTTTTACATCTTATCTTCAAAGAAGGAAATATTGCATCTTATGCCTTATTATAGTTACAGTGTGCATTAATGTTGTTGTCGTGACACCACCAACTTTATAATTGTTTAATATATTGTTTTGGCAACCTCTGATGGGTGTTTTCTATGAGTGGAATTTGTATATTTGGGAATCAAATCTCAATGGCTGATCAGAAGCCTTCCTAGGCAAAAGCTCCACCTGGCCCCAACCACTTCCTAAAAACACTTGGTGGTGCCAGGAAAGCTGTCAGTGGGTCCCATGCAGTGTTCCCTCTAAGCTGAGTTAGTGTGAGCTAGCTCACAGTTTTTTAGCCTCCAGTTCAAAGATTTTTGTCTTAGCTCAGGAAGGATGGCTCCAGAGCAAATTAATTTATGCAGTAGCCAAAACACTTGGTCACAACTTTAATGCCAGGAGCTCACAAAGTAGAATTTTGCTCACAAGACTCCACAGCTTAGAGGGAGCATTGGTCCCATGGTGCCCACGAGCACCAAGTTGGAGACTCCTGGGTTACCATGTCAGATCAGGATCTGGGAGACCTGGGTTCGAATGCCTGTTCTGCCAAGGAAGTGTGCTGAGTTACCTTAAGCCAGTCACGCTCTCTGTTAGCGTAATCTACCTCTTAGAGTTGTCATGAGGATAAAACCGAGGAGGGAGATGCTGTTGGTAGCAGCTTGGGGCGGGCCCCCCTTTATTGAGAAAAGCAGGCAACAAATAAGTAAATAAAACAAGCCATACCCCAGGGGTATTCATTTCTACCACAGAGCATGGCCTCTTTAATCAAAAGCAATCCTGTTTGAGGAGGGAGGACATGAAGCGCACACTTCACTGCCAAGCTTCTTAAGTTCCTGTTTGGCTCCAGACTAGATGTGGAGTGACCAGTGCAAAGTGGTGTGAAGCTTCAAGCTAACCAAGCATGTCCAGCCATCATAAGAACATAACAGAAGCCAATGTTGGATCAGGCCAACGGCCCATCCAGTCCAACACTCTGTCACACAGTGGCCCAAAATACCAGGTGCCATCAGGAGGTCCACCAGTGAGGCCAGGACACTACAAGCCCCCCCACTGCTGCCCCCCAGCACCAAGAATAGAGTGCAGCACCTGCCCCAGACTGAGTGTTCCTATCTATACCTTGTGGCTAATAGCCACTGATGAACCTCTGCTCCATATGTTTACCTAATTCCCTCTCATGGTGAACTAGCCATGGTCCTGGACTACCGCTGGCTCCTGTCTTGCCTTGCCCTACCTGCAATGATCCTTGCAGACAACAAACGTCAAAGCCAAACTTACCCTGCATGCAATGCCCCTTTTGGCACCAGTCAAGCACCCCATGTGCTCATTCTAGTGATTTGTTCACTACTTAAACTGAATGGCATTTCGCATTCTCATCAACAGCCGCAATCCTCATACCAGCGGTCGATGGACAGCTGTCCTTGGTGTATGCTCTGAGCTTACTGAGTTGGCCACTTATGTATTGCCATCCACCTTAAAGACCAACGAGGTTTCCAGGGTGGGAGTCAAAGCTCCCTTTGCTGCCTTGACCTGGATATCCCAGGCAAGCCCCATCTGGTCATGTCTCGGAAGCTAAGCAGGGTTGACTCTGGCAAGTACTTGGATGGGAGACCTCCTTGGACTGCCAGCAGCCGGGAGGCGGGGACAGGCTTTATTCAGCCACCTCTCTGAATATCCTCCAGGCAGGCCCATTGCTTTTTGGGGGCCCTTAAATAAGTCAGGGGCACCACGCAGCCCCCCAAGTGAGCACCACAAATAAAATTTAAAAATGAAAGTCAGGGGGCCTGGGCTGGATAGGAAGTTGGGGGGCCTTGGTGGTAAGTCAGGGGGCCAGGCCCTGAGATGCCCCACTGTGGCTACGGGCCTGCCTCCAGGCCCCCAGTAGGGGTCAGTCTCCAGAGGTCGCCCTGACTTCCAGATGTGCACCCACAAATCCAAAAATACAAAGAAAGAGAGAGAGAGAACGCTCCCTTTGCCAGAGAAATAAGTTCTAAGAACATAAGAGAAGCCAAGGTTGGATCAGGCCAATGGCCCATCCAGTGCAACACTCAGTCACACAGTGGCCAAAAATACCAGGTGCCATCAGGAGAGCCAGCAGTGGGGCCAGGACACTAGAAGCCTTCCCACTGTTGCCCCTCCCCCCAAGCACCAAGAATACAGAGCATTGTAGCTGAGCACTGGCATGTTTGCCTGTTGCTACTCACCAGCACACCGTGACAAACCATGTCCCAAGCTAGGGGAGGTTGCAAAATAATAAATAATTGCAGTAGAAAAGAGCAAGAATCCAGTACCGCCTTAAAGACTGACAAAATCTGGCAAGATATGAGCTTTCATGAGTCACTACTTCGAATCTGAGGAAGTAAGAGGTGCAGGGCCATTTTTGGGCAGGAACGCACAGGAACGGAGTTCTGGCTGGCTCCCAAGTTGGCCACGCCCTGCAGGAACTCATTAGCATAACAGGCCACACCCAGCAGCAGAAACTCATTAGGACTGGCTACATGAGGGGTGTGTGGCCTAACAGGCAAAGGAGTTCCTGCTCCAAAAAAAGCCCTGGGTTTTGACAACAAACAAGGGAAACAGAATAAGAAGCAAAAGGTGGGTGTGGCTGGATGACCACACTTCTGGTGACATGGGGGTGTGGCCTAATAGGCTAATGAGCTGTGCTGTCAGGGATGTGGCCTAATATGCTAATGAGTTCCTGCTGGGCTTTTTCTACAAAAAAAGCCCTGAAGAGGTGACTCACAAAAGCACATATCCTGCCCAAATGTCGTTAGTCTTTAAGACTCTTGCTCTTTTCTACTGCTACGGACAGACCAACACAGCTACCCATCTCGATCTAATAATAGCAACAGTATTCTAGCCTAAAATTGTGTTCTCCGCATTTGGCCAGCTAGATGCCCCTAGAGACCTACAAGCCAGGCACACAGGAGAAAACCTTCCCCGCGGTTTCGCCCCAGTGCAGCCTTGTATTCAGAGGCACACGCAGCTGGTCCGATCATCTGGCCGCCATGACTGGTAGCCATTGATGAACTTATGCTCCATGAATTCTTTTTCTTGCTGTCAAGTCATGGCCGATTTACGGCAAGCAACCCCCGTAGGATTTTCAAGGCAAGAAACGTTCAGAGGCGGGTTTTGCTGTTGCCCACCTCTCAATTGTCTCCCATCCAAATACGAACCAGGGCCAACCCTGCTTAGCTTCCAAGGTCTGACGAGATCGGGCCTGGGCTATCCAGACCAGGCTGCAAATTCTTCTAGCTTTCTTTTAAAGCCAACGATCGCCGCCACTCCAGAGGTGAGTTCCACAAGTCAGCCGGCCGTTGTGTGAAGATGTCTTTTCTTTTCTTACCGCTCGGTGCCTAGAACGCAGCCCACAGAGAAAAGAGGCAGACCTTCGTCTTTCACGGTGATAGCAAAACAAAAGACGACAGGAACTGGGGGAAGAAAAGTGATCGGAGGAGGGAAGAAAGGATTTGTCTATGATCAGGATAATTGTCTTTCTTGCCTCTCTCTCTCTTTTTTTAACACAATACGGGAGCCATTTGCATGTCATAAAAGCAAATTACTTTCCGAGGGCTTTCAATGAACACCAGTTGAATGTATGATGTCATAAAATATGTACTGGGATGGGGGGGGGCCCTTCCAACACATCACAAGCCGCCTCTCTATTTACTGAAGAAGGAAGATTAAACCATTAAACATGTCAGCCCTGAGATTATTGATTCCAGTGTTTACTTCAGGGGAGAACAGTAGGAAGCCCAGGCAACCCAATTACCTCAAGTAGTTAAGCTCGTTAAGACATCTGAAAGGAACAATTGGGGGATGGTTGCCTAGAGACCGCAGGAGAAAAAGGTGCAAATGGGACTGATGGGGGGTAGTGGAGAATGACACGGCAGTAAAATCTTCTGACGGGGGTTGAAAAGCAAGAGGGAATAAGCCAGCATGATGAATGGTATCAGTCTGCATTTAGGTGCACTTCATAAACACAGGCTTAATTTTACAGTTTATATTGCCAGTGCAATGTGGAGAGCAAAGAAATGAACACACTCAGGTGTTTAAGACGGCCTTAAGTTGGAAGAACTCCAGTTTCCGTACGCTAAAACAGATGCGGTTCCCTGTGTCTCTGCAAGGTGGCTCAAGCTCCTAACTGTGCCAGTGCAGTATAGTGGTTAGAGCAATTGCCACCCTGGTGCCCGCTGACACCTTTCTTGGTGCCCACCAAGAAGAAGAAGAAGAAGAAGAAGAAGAAGAGTTGTTGTTTTGTACCCTACTCTTCTCTACCTTAAGGAGTCTCAAAGCAGCTTAGAACAGCCTTCCCTTCCTCTCCCTACAACAGGCATCTTGTGAGGTAGGTGGGGCTGAGAGAACCGTGACTGGCCCAAGGTGTTGGAAGTAAAGTAGTGGGCGCTGTCCCCTGTCTCAGCCTTCAGACTGTGCGGCAAGAGAGTCAGATAGCTAGATAGTCAGACGATGCTTCTTCCTGTGTTTACTCTTCTATCACTGCCCCTTTGAAGTAGACTGATAGATCTCAGGGAATCTGCCTCTCCTTCCTTCTGTTTCATCCTCTCCCAGAACACACTTCTCCTTGCACGTGCCAAGAGGGAGGATGTGCTGTCCCCATCTTGGCACCATGATGCAGATGGCCCTCTCACCGCCTGTGTCTGTCCATAGTAAGTTAGACTAGAAATACTATCCTATCTCTAAGTTTTCCTATCTAGAATGTGGTTCCTAAATAAATAGACTTGTGGCTCTGTGTAACTTTGTGACTCAGCTTGGATAACTAGTGCAAAGATGCTCCTGAATATGGAGCTTCAATGCACTCTGCTAAACTAGCTCTGGGAACTGGACTAACTATACCAGGACTGATTCTGCAAAAGCAACTGCTATGCCCTCGGCCTCCCGTTTCCCCCAAATGATCCTTATTTTATAGGATCAAGAAGATGAGAACCAATGGCTTGCTATAGGTTCCAAATAAATAAATAACATTTTTAGACCAACAGGGCTCTTTTTGTAGCAGGAACTCCTTTGCATATTGGGTGACACACCCCTAATGTAGCCAATCCTCCAAGAACTTACAGTAGCCCCTGTAAGAAGAGCTTTGTAAGCTCTTGGAAGATTAGCTACATTAGGGGTGTGTTGCCTAATATGCAAAGGAGTTCCTGCTACAAAAAGAGCCCTGTAGATCAATATACTTCAGTGTGAAGTAGTTCTTTTCATTTGTTTGCCTGCTTGTATGGTCTGCTCATGAAGGGATCAGGGGCCATCCACAAAGGACTTTATCTACAGTAAAATTAAGGTGCATAGAAGGGGGAACAAGCACCACCAGGCTGATCTCAACCCCCTCTTCAGGTATAGTAGGTAATGTACCTCCAAGGTAACTCGATGGCCCTCCTTTCTTCTCCTTTCAGGATGCCTTGTTAAAATCTTCTTGCTGAGAGGTGCTAGACCAGGGGTGTCAAAGATATGGCCTGCAGGCCGGATCTGGCCTCTGCAGGCCTCCTATCCAGCCCACAAGTAGCTGGCTCTCTGCTGCTTCCTGTTCCCTGCATTGCAGCTCCTTTTGCCCAGTCTCTCCTATTTCCTGCTTTGCAGAGCAGAGAAAGAAAGCCAAGCCTCCCTTCCTTTGATTGGCTGAGGGCTCCTTCCACTCCTCCTCCGGGGAGGAGGCAGGGAAGAGCCAGGGAGAGAGAGATGGACTCCCATGACACTTTTAAGACCAACAACGTTTTATTCCAGGTATAAGCTTTTGTGTGCCTGCACACTTCTTCAGAGACAGAGAGAGGGGGAGGGAGGGAAACAGCCAAAGAGAGTACACCAGAGAGAGAGAGAGAGAGAGAGAGAGAGAGAGAGAGAGAGAGAGAGAGAGAGAGAGAGAGAGAGAGAGATCTCAAAGACATTTTGGAGGTCATTAATTCATAGATCACCATAGGTCAGAAGTGACTTGACAGCCCTTAAAATATATACAAGGTTATTCAGCAAGCTTCCCAGGTCTCCCAGATCCTAGTCCAACTCTCTGACCACTGCACCACTCTGCACTCTTCACAATACCATAGGTCTATGATTACAGAGTTGGAAAATAATGCAAACCACAAGGGCAAAATATACTATATAGAACTCAGAAAGGGGAATTATAAAAAGCAGCAGGCAATGCCATAAAAGCGGTATGACACCCACAAACCCAAAGAGCACAAACCTGTTCCATTATACAGGAACCCTTCTGAATTGTTCCATTCTGCTACAGTTCTAATTGCTTTATAAAAATACCCACCTGCACAATTCCTTTTTGCACTTTCTGCAGAATGATGGGAGAGTGGGACCTTCCTGACCTCAGGCAAGGCATTCTTTTGTGTAACATCTAGTAATATGCAGTAAGCTATAGGTCAAGGAAATCTGGTCAGTCACAGGTCTTGGAGATGTGTTTATTCTATTACATGTTTAGGTTGCCTTTCCTCCCTAGCATTCAAGTAGAAATGGTATTTTTGTCCTGCTAATGAATCCCTGGGGAGGAAAGGCAGCATAGTATAGCCCGATCCTGTCTGATTTCGGAAGTTAAGCAGTGTCGGTACTTGGATGGGAGGCCACCAAGGAAGACTCTGCAGAAGAAGGCAATGGCAAACCACCTTTGCTTTTCACTTGCCTTGAAAACCCTGTTTGCTAGGACCTCCATAAGCCAGTTGCAACTTGATGGTACTTACTGTCAGGGTCTAGGTGCCAGCCGAGTCAGAGTCTGAAATCAGAGTAAAGATTCAGTCCAGAAGGTCAGTTACCAGAGAGCAGAGTCCAGTTCAGAGCATGGTCCAGAAGGCAAGGTCTAGCAGTCCAAGGTCATATATAGAAGCAAGCAGATCCGATATCCAAGTCCAAAGTCAGTCACTGGAGTGCAGCAGAGTCCACCAGGTGGTGATTTGTTGCTTCCACACTGAGCAGTCTCCCTTGACTGGCTTTTATAGGCATCTGCTGCAAGGTCTTACTTGCAGCCAACTGCTTGGGAGTCATCCTGCAGCTATTTAACATCAGCAAACAGCTGGCATTGGGCCAGGAGACGTGCACGTTGTTTTTTTTCCTGGAATTCCATTCTAAGTCTTCACCTCCGGTGCTCAAAGGGTGTGTGTGAAACTGGAGGGCTGGTAATGACTACCTCTGTTGGAAGGGCTGGAAGGTGCTGGTGGCTCTGCATCAGCCATTGGCTGTGAACTCTGACAAGCCTGCAGTTCATATTCTTGCTTGCCAGCTTCTGCTGCTTCAGAGCTGGCTACACAGGACTCCTCTCCTGCTGAGGAATCCTTCTCTCCTGACTGACCCACAACACTTACATACATAAATGGATCGTTGTGGTAAGGTGGTTGAAAGACTCTGACCAGTCCAAGGTAACCCAGAGAATTTCATGATGGAGGGTGGATTTGAGCCCTGATCTCCCAGGTGCAATCCAACACTTATAACCATCACAAGACATTGGCTCAGTTCTATTTTTAAACCAAAAAGAAGAAAGAGAGTCACCTGTAACCTTGTCAGTTATATTTTTGCTGGGGTTTTTTTACTATTGACATTGTAGATTCATTCGCTTTGTGTATGCACCCGACCCAAGTTTTATACACACTTCATATGGTACTTCTAAATCAGGAGCCCAAAACAGCTTCCGTTGTAACATGCACAAAATGTATGTCTGCGTTAATGCTAATTTTGGATGCACAAAGCATATTAAAAATTGGGAATATTTTAAAGCAAAAATAACCAGTCTGGAGAAGGCGGTGGGAAAGTAAAAAATGACAGCTTCCATTTGCCTAAGGTAGAGATAAAACCAAACTGGGCATTCGAGGGTTGAAAGTGCAGGGTTAGCATATTCAAATTCATCACTGCTTCAGGCGCATGGCCCAATTCAGAGTGCAAACCTTGACTGTGTGGCTTTTGAGCTCTGCAATTTTGTTTGCTATTATTTGAAAAGCATAACAGGTCAGCCCTGAATCCCAGAAGACACAACCTCACAATAGAACCTGCATTTCTGCAGCAGGTATGGAAGAGTTCCGTATGAATTAACTCACTCAATGTAAAACAGTGTTTTTGCCAGCCATATCAAATTAAGAGTGTTCTGTCCCCATCACTTCCAAGCCTTAGGCAAAAATTTCCCAAGTATTTTTAATAAGAACACTAATTGTGTAAAAATTAATAGGAGCTTTGGCTAAGAAAGGGTTTAAGTGTTTGTGCAGAAATCCATGAATGTTAAGTGATAGGAGAAGAGAGGCAGGGAAAGTTCTCTTATTGACTGTAAAATCATGGTTCAATGAAGCATAGCCCATTGAAATATCCCCCAAATTAATTTTAGTTTCTTTGTCAGCGGTGTGCAATTCCTATGTTCTAAAAATCTCTTTTTTGGGTCATTTTTTTATCATTATGTAAAGAAAAATGGTTCCTTGTTCTGGGTTACCAAGTCAAAACTTTGGTTCAGGCTGCAAAGAGGCCTAACAGAAACTTTCCCAGAGATGGTAAGGGATAGCAGAGAGAGCACTGTGACCTTGCTAAATTGTTTTCAGCTGAGGGTAGTACCAAGCTACCGACTGCCCTTGGAACTCCCAATTAGCACATTCCAAAGCAATTGAGCTACAGACCCCTGTGTGGGGGTGGGCCGGACCTAGCTGCAGATATTCGTTTCTCCCCCCTCTTGCTCTTGTCCATCCCAGGATGTCATGTGCCTAGTAACAGAGAGAGTTACATCATCTCTTGGGTTTCCAATTGGTTCAAAGGCCTAGAATTGATCAGACACCCTATAAATCTAGTTAACATTCACACTGTAATGGTGGAGCTTGGTGAGTATTCTTTTTTTTTTATTTTGGCCCCCCGAAGGGGATTTTTTTATTGGCATTTTTCTAAACACTACAAACTACAACAGAAAAGGGGAGGGAAAACATCTACAACTAGGGAGAAAGAAAAGATAACCACACCTAACTAAAACCATCTGAGATCTTCAAATATGCTTATATCCGTATTAGTCCAATAAAAAAGCTTAAAAAACATTAAGCATGATCTAATAGTCCCAATACTGCATCAGCTTAACTATTTACCCATTTTAAGAACCCTCCACAGATCATCTCATAAAATAAAAGCTTTAAGTGAACTTTCAGAGTCTCAGTTCTTTTTTTTCTTCTCCTTGCGCTCTCTCAGTTGGTAGCTTTGTTTGGGAGCAGCCATCCCCTTTTCTGCATCAGTAGTCCTCATTGGAAGACACAGAGTCCAATTCGCCAGTAGATTTGCTATCTTCTTCTTTCGTATCCTCTTCTGGATCTCCCAGTTGCAGCTGCAGGAACTCCCATGCTTTGAAGACGGAGTCAATTTTTTCTTTCTTTTCCTTTATTTTGAAGGTGATGCCTTCGGGAATTAACCACCTGTATGCAATGTTATTTGTTTGTAAGAAAAGGATTAGATCCTTATACTTCTGTCTCTTTTTTCTTATCTCAAATTGAATGTCTTTTAGAACCCTTATATTGTTGCCTCTAATTTTCAGGGGTGTATTTATAGTCACTTTCAAAATTAAATCTCTTAAATGTCTCTTTGAGAATCTCACAACGATTTCCCCTGGCAGATTGTTCTTTTTAATGTATGTAGAGTAGGCTCTGTAAGCCACATCCATTTCGCTTAGAATGTCTTCTGCTTTTAAATCTGTCATTGGGGCCAATGCATCGCTCAGTAATTGCTTAAGATTCTCATTGGGAGCTTCAGTCACCCCCTTGTAACCGGAGTACCATATTTGCTTTCTCCATTTTTAGCTGTAACAGTTGAGTTTCCTCCAAAGCTTGCTTCTTTTCTAGCATTTGCATCTTTTCCCCTGCTTTTTTAAAGCTGGCATCAAGTTCCATCACTTTTTCAGCCACCTGCTCTTGTTTTCTTTGTAGTTTCCGCAAGTTGCAGTTGCTGTGCTGCAAAATTCTGGTTTAGAGTTGTCAATTGCTGATTAATGTTGGTCATCTGGTCCAGAAGAGAGCATAAAGAGTCTGCTAGGAGCTTAGGAAACTCTATGGTCTCTTCCGCCCTCGGATTCATGCCGCCTGGTGCTTTTGGTTTCTGTCCTTTGTCGGGTCACCTCCCCGCCATCTTTCTGGATTGTTTACTTTAACTGAAAGTTTATAAAGTCTCTGAAAGCCTCCAAAACGCTTTAACTTTTACTGGTAAGGTTCTTAAAGTTGGTTTATTTGCTTGTTCTTCCTCTCTCCCCTTGCTATTCTGCTTTTAAGTCTCTGCATGTGGGAAGGGCCCCTTCCCCGCTCGCTTCCCATGGTACTGCCAAGGGGGGTGCTTTCTTTCTTAAAACACTGATTTTATGCTTTTATTTAACTCAGTGCTCATTGCTCATCTTGCGACTTTGCTTGCATCGTTTAGTCGCTCCATCTCCGGCGCTTGTTTTGGACAGCAGCTCTAAATCCATACGGACGCACAGTGGTTCGGACCACTGAGGGTGGAGGAGCGCCTCGATTTTCCAGCATCACGCTGGAGAAGAGGCAGCCCCTCAAAAGCCCCTTGGCTGGGAGCCTTTCCCCCAAGGCTCCCGGGGATTAGTGATTGCTCGCCCCCCCCCCAAACTGCTAGCACGCAGATCGTGTCTCGGGAGCACCCTGTAGGCACGTCTGCTTGCAAGTCGCCATTAACCGGAAGCTGATTTCGAGCTTGGTGAGTATTCGACATGGCTTTGTCAATAGTTCCAGAGCACCCAGCAATGGCATCTCATCTTGATTCCTGCCAGGACTGGCTGGTTGTGCGAACATCTAGTTTTGCTCTGGGCTTTTTTTTTTGTAGAAAAAGCCCAGCAGGAACTCATTAGCATAATAGGCCACACCCACCAGCAGAAACACATTAGCATATTAGGGCACACCCCCATGTTACCAGAAGTGTGGTCATCCAGCCACACCCATCTTTTTGCTTCTTATTCTGTTTACCTTGTTTGTTGTCCAAACTCAGGGCTTTTTTTTGTAGCAGGAACTCCTTTGCATGTTAGGCCACACAGCTCTAATTCAACCAATCCTAATGAGTTTCTGCTGTTGGGTGTGGCCTATTATACTAATGAGTTCCTGCTGGGCATGGCCAACTCAGGAGCCAGCCGGAACTCCGTTCCTGTGCGTTCCTGCCCAAAAATAACCCTGGTTTTGCTGAAACTGACTGCCTCTGCTACAACCTGGAATGGTAACTGGGACTTTGTTTTTATGTGTTTAGTTATGCTGGAGAAGCTTAGGTTTTGATTGTTTCACTCCTTCACTATCTGAGTCTTGTTTTATATACTTTTGCACCTTAAAGAAATAATTATATTTTTACTCTTTCATGGTTTTCGCTTTCAATTAACCTCAAAGTCTGATCCAAAAGCCTTGACTCTTGACCACCTATCAAGTTAACTGTTTTGTCTTGGAAACTCAGACTGCCATCCCGCTCTGCAGGACTGACTTCTCCTGTTTAGTTCCCTGAGAATCCGAGAGGCTTGGTCTTTCTCTCCTGGGCTGTTGGGATCGATTGAAAGACCTGGTGGCAACCTACCAAGGCTTGGGTGAGTTTTAGACTCTCTCAAGTATTTTGCAACTTTGTTTTGCAATGCACTCCCCTTGAACCAAAAGTTCCTGCCCTGGATGGGACTGGCACTTTTGACAATTCTATTGATGGAGATCTGGCAGGGGCACTTGCAACCCAGTGCAGGAGAGTGGTATGATTTTGATCTAAGACCTGGGAGGGTCAAGGTTCAAATCCTCATTCTTCCATGAAGCTCACTAGATGACCTCTATGTGAAGGAACAGACTCAAAAGCCCCCTCTGTTTCTTCTGGTTGCTCTTGGGAGGGTATACAAATCCCTTGGCCATTTCAATTCTCTGCCTGGTACTGCCGCCCCTTTCCCTTGCTCCCCGGGGGTACCAAAACCAAGCTGGACAACCTACTGCCACCAATGTCCCCGAGTTTATCTCCTGCCAGATGGAGTGATATGGCCTGCACTCTGTACCCACATTTATTATTTATTTATTTATTTAGAATATTCCCATTTAGAGGTTCCAACCAGTTACCACACCTGCCTGCTTCACTCCACAAGCTAGCACCAGGATGATCTACCACAACTCTACATAGTCAAACTATCATGCTCCAGGGGGCTGGTGAGTTTCTCCACTGCCTTTCCCTGTTACTATGTTTCAGATAGCAACACTGAATAGGTAGAATCATAGAGTCAGAGTTGGAAGGGACCTCCAGGGTCATCTAGTCCAACCCCCTGCACAATGCAGGAAATTCACAAATACCTCTCCCTCCACACCCGCAATGACCACTGTTCCATGCCCAGAAGATGACAAAAAATCTCCAGGATCTCCAGCCAAACTGGCCAGAAGAAAAATTGCTTCCTGACCCCAAAGTCGCAATCAGCATTTCCCTGGCCGTGTAAGAAAGGACCACAAGGACTAAGCACTGAGGCAACCCTTCCTGCCCTCCCTCCCATGATCTGCCTAAATTCACAGAATCCACATTGCTGTCAGATGATCATCTAGCCTCTGTTTGAAAACCTCCATCCATGTTTTATGTACCCTGAGGCTTTCGTTTCTGTACTTACATGTGAGTTAATGTTATCTAACATATGTGCCACTCCCGCAAAACTTTATAGAGTTCTTATCTCCAGTTATTGGCATCATACTGGGCTCTGCATTTTTGTGTGGTGTGTTTACAAAGATCAGACAAAGCATTCAAAATATATAAAGGTTCAATAAATGAGTAAAAAGAATACATGCAGTCTATTCATGCCGCAGACTGAGCAACGATACAAGGAAAAGGTGAAAACACATAGCCCTCTATCCCTAAACTAGGTACTTCCTAAAGAATGTTTAACTTAGAACAGGCTAGCTTTACTTGAAGCTGAAGTAGTTTCAAGTTAACCATTACCTTAATTCTAATGGTTGGATTTTTACTCCATTGTCCCTTGCCATGTGGCCTCAATAAAGTCCCTAGGGAAAAGCTTGGTCCAGCATGGCTTGTGTTCATTCAAGTAACTAAAAGCTTTGAATATGAGAGCTTCTTTCTTGTGCCCTGAATTTAAATAACCTCTTTCTTCTGCTCCCCCCTTGGATGACCTTACTGACCCTTCCTGTTCCAGAAGAAGAGTTTTCCTTCTGTCATGTTTGTCTTCCCAGTTTTATGGTTCTAGGTGTGACTTATTAGGAGGGTGTGAGGTAGCAAGCCATTGTCCTGCTTCACCTAGGTCTATTAGCATAACAAAGAGCTTGAGGGCTTTGTGCTAGCAGCTTAATGGTACCCTTTTCCAACACCATTCTGCCAGCTACTAGTCTGCAGTCATTCACTTAACACTGGAGATAAGATGCTGTTTCTCTGCCAGGCCGTTCTTAAAGGTAAACACTCTCAGTTTTGGAAAGCCAAAACACCTCATTAGAGAAATTGACGCTGTGCCAGAATTAGGAGCTTCAGCCCTGGAGACTGAGTTTGTAGGCATGGCTTCAATATAAGTCCAGTCTTGAGAAAGGATTCTCGAAAAGGTTGTATAGTTTTTTTCACTGCTTTTTTTGTATTTTGGACTATAAATATATCAACCAGGAAGAGCCTTGTGTTGATATTTTGTTTGGAAGCAGAAGGAGTCAGACGGCTGAACTGAGAGTGTTTGTCTTTAAGAACGGCCTGGCAGAGAAACAGCGTCTTATCTCCAGTGTTAAGTGAATGACTGCTGTTGTTTTTCACTGGAAGTCCTTGCATACTTACTAGCTACTAGTCTGCAGCTGGGCTCCTGTCCATGGGAAGGAAGCAACAACAATAACTGAACTATCGGGGTGAATTCTTGGGTGGAGGGCATTCCTCCACACTTTAAATTTGTATCATCTGAATGATTTAATAGTATGAAAAATCTACTTGGTTGTCACCAGCTGTGTTCCCCGTAAGGTGTTCTAGTCTGAGCGAGCACACTGATTTCCGGATTCCAGCACACAGATCCTGGTCCCCAGTGAATACATTTCTGCCCCTCACCCCCATGCCCACGCAGGCTGGCTTGGCTTGGAGAAGGGATTTAAAGAGACAAATGCCTTCTCCCAAGCTGGCCTGTGCAGTGGTGAGGGGGGGCTTGGAGAACACATTTAACTTTAATTGCATTCACCAAGCCCCCTCCCCCACCACGTGGGCCAGCTTGGCTTGGCAATGGGATTTAAAGAGACCTTCCTTCCTTCCCCTCCCCTCTATTTGCTTTCCTTCCACCTCTCCCCTTCTTCCTCCCTTCCTTGCTTTCTTCCTTCCACTCCTCTCTCCCCATCTATTTGCTTTCTTTCCATCTCTCTGCTTCTTTCTTCCTCCCTCTTCATTCCTTCCTTCTTAAAAAAATGTAGGCTCACTCACAACTTTAATCCTAGTAGGTCTTTTGGCTCACAAAGTAGAATTTCAGCTCATGACACTGCACAGCTTAGAGGGAACATTGGTCACCAGCCACCTCTTCAGGGGCGGGCTATGGCTCAGCAGTAGAGCATCCGCTTGACGTGCAGAAGCTCCCAGGTTCAGTCCCTGGCATCTTCAGGTAAAAGGTTCAGGTGATGTGAAAGCTCCACCTGAGACCTAAAGAGCTGCTGCCAGTCACAATACATAGTCTTGACCTTGGGTCAAGGGTCTGATTCAGTAGAAGGCAGTGCCATAGCATGTGGAGAGGCCATGGTTCCGCAGCAGAACATATACCTTGTGTGCAGAAAGTCCAAGGTCCAATCCCCAGCATCTCCAGTTAAAAGGATGAGATGGTCGGTGATGTGAAAGTCCTCAGCCCCAGATTCTGAAGAGCTGCTGCCAGTGAGAGTAGACAATCCTGCCTTTGACAGACCAAGCGTCTGACTCCATTTAAGACCTCGCAAGCGATATTTTAAGCCAACTTCCATTCAAATGCAGAAGGATTCTTGGCCTGATTCATGCATGCAAGCTACTGTACAGGTGACCATTTGCTGCTGCAAGTGGCTTTTATGTTCACTCCCACAATTTGCAGCATGAAATCGTTAAGTGGGCAGGGGGAGTTGTGACGGCGTGCTGGAAAATAACTGTAATTACCTGGGGAGCCCCCCTTCACACAAACAAGTTTGCCTTGCCGACCAGCCCCCGGCGGGTTGCATAACAGGCAGCCATCTGGACAGAACCGTCTGTACGCAGCTCTTGCAAAACACCCACTCTCTGCGTGTAATGAATAGTAATCGGGGCTGCGTAGGTGGGCTTGTGAAGGGCTGGGGGTGGTAACAAATGTCTTTGCCTTTGGCCAAGGGGGCTGGAAGAAATTGCCCTTCAGGATATGCTACATTTTTTTGTTGTGTTAACCAGGCGTCTTGGAAAGCCCTTTCTTTAACCACGCAGTCCTAAGCAGAGTAGGGCTTCCCCCACTTTTCTTTTTTTGGGTGATGGGTTAGCCTGATCTTGTCAGATCTCAAAAGCTAAGCAGGGTCAGCCCTGGTCTGCCCTTGGAATCTCTCTCTCTCTCTCTCTCACACACACACACACACACACACACACACACAGAGGTACTCTCAGTACTGACACATTTTCAGGGTTCTCCCAAATTGGGGGGTCAGGGGTTGGTGGAGATTGGCTCAATCTTATCTATGCATATGGACAGAAAGCTGTGTTATACCTTTCTAAGGTCTAAGATCTCAGAAGCTAAGCAGGGTCGGCCTTGGCTAGTATTTGGAAAGGGTGCCCTCCAAGGAATACCAGGGCTGCGACACAGAGGCAGGCAATGGCAACAACTCACCTCTGAAATGTCCCTTGCCTTAAAAACAAGTCTAGCTTGCCACCTAGTGGTGCATAACACTAAAAGAGCTAGAACTCCTGGCTGCCAGACAATCTTCATATCTCCTGGCTATTCTACACAGAATGACATAATAATTATCATTATCATTACCTTTCTAAGTCTGTTGACTTCCGCTTAGACTTGCACTGTAAAAGAATAACTGATTTCTTGCGGCACATGCTTTGGGGGCTAGAGTTCAGCTCATACTGTACGTACACATATGTTACCAACTTTAAAAGGAGTAAAACAAGGATGTATATTGGCCCCACTTCTTTTTAATCTATTTTTGAATCATCTTCCATCAAGTATGGAGCATGTCAACGGACACCCTCCTAAACTGGGATCTCGAAAGATCCTGCTTTTGCGTTACACAGATGACACTACAATCCTTTCTTGTACCAGGTTTGGACTTCTCAGATATTTGTACGCTTTTCATAAATTTTGTGCTGATAACTCTTTGGTCATTAATTATTCAAAAACAAAAGTGTTGGTTTTTTTCTAAACGTTGGAAGCCTATGCAGTGAACAGTAGGGAATACGGAGATTGCCCAGGTTAAAAATTTCAAATATCTAGGGATTACTTTTCAGTATAACCTTAAATGGTCAACCCATTGATGCCGTAATATTTCTTTAGCTAAATGATCTGTTTCACACCTTAAACATTTCTTTTATTCCAGAGGGAATCAATATTTACTGGGTGCCATAAAGATCTTTGAAATTAAAATTATCCCCCAACTATTATATGGAATTCCCGTTTGGATAACAGGCTTTCATAACAATCTTGAAAGACTACAGGCCTGTCTTTTTCACCAGCTTCTAGGCATTTCTGTGTTCTGTATTCCTCTCTTTGTTTAGAATTAGGCCAACATTTTATAAATACTAAATGTTGGTTATTAACTTTTAAATTTTGATTGAAAATACACTTCAGATCGTCACCAAATTCTTTAATCTCACATTTTAAAAATGATGCTTATAACGCATCCTGGTTGGCATATATTGAGAAGAAAATTAGTCAAATTGGCTTTTCCTTAGAGTATTTCTATTCACTGGATGAAGTCTCTATTTTCCAGATTATTAAACAGAGACTGCTTGACCTAGAACTCCAAATCTTATGTCCCGTACAATTTGGCATATTTTCTCAGGCTCAGTTGAGTCTCCCAATTCAATATGGCCAGATGGCCCACTATCTTCACAACTTAGTCCAGCCTTCGCACCACACAGCCTTTACACTAGCCCAACTAAATGTATTCCCTTCAAAACAGCTCTCAGGTTGGTTTAATAAAATTCCCTTTTATGAAAAGTTATATTCTTGTCCTTTAAAATCCGTGGACTCAATATGTCATATTATTTTTGACTGTCAATTTCACTCAGTCTTACACAAAGAACTGTTGTCATCTTTATTTCCCCCTAATTATAGTTCTAATAGGGAAAAAGCTATTAAATATCTACTAAAGGATGCTAATCCTAATATTACAGCTATAGTGGCCAAGTTTCTTGCTGAAGTAGTCAAAGTTAGATCTATTCTAGTAAAGGATTGATTCAAATTGTTTATTATGTTTTTATATCCATACTGTGTTATTGTACATCCATGGATCTTACTGCTTTGGCATTAAAGGTATTTGACTTTGACTTTACACATATGAAACACACAAACATATGGATGGGCCAGTGGGGAGATACAGAATGGGGCCATAAGGCCTTGAAATGCAAGGGTAGCAGTATCCTCTGCAACTTTCCCCTCCAAATCCCTAAGATACCCAGGGTAAGAACGGAGAGCGGCCTATTCATAAATACCATCACTGGTGCTAGCATCATCTTCCTCACTATGGTATATTAATTTAACAGCTTCAGTAGAAAAAGAATCCCCGAATCCCGATGAGGTCTTGCTCGAATTGAACCACGTTTGTTGATCAACGTCAGTTTAGCAGTTTTACATCTCCCTTCCTGGTCTTTTTGCTGAAGTAGAGTGATGCTGAGATCAGCAACACAACTTCCCATGAGACTGAAGCATTCTCCCCTTATGGCCATTTATTCTCTTAGGGAGAACTTGACCCGTTTGTCTTGTGTACAGAGCTGAAGGGTATTGTTGGCACATGTCATTTGCTATTATTTCTTACATAGCCACCATTATTTGTCTTCTCTCTGAGACCTGGTTGATCGTCCTACTAGTGCTTGATGTAAAAAGCTGTTCCTCTTAACCACTGGTTCCCAAAGTGGGCAATACCACCCCCTGGGGGGCGCTGGAACGATCCAAGTGGGCAGTAGGAGCCTTGGGTGCAATTGGGGGGAAACTGAATAAAAATAAGGGGGTGGTGGAAGCAAAAAGAAAGAAGAGTCCAGAACCTATCTAAAGCAGCCTTTTCCTGCCTTCTCCTTGTCTTCCCTGGGATCAGGGAGGGAGGTGGAGAGGGGGTCCCCTCAGCCAACCACAGCACCCTTATAAGACTATACCTATTTGTGCTTTGTAAGACTGGTGTTGCTGCTGGGCTATTGTGCGGTGTCTGTTGTGGGGAGGGGAAGGGAAAAGGAGTTTGTAAGCCGCTCTGAGACTCCTTTGGGTAGTGAAGGGTGGGGTATAAATCCAATCTCTTATCTTCTTCTTCTGCTACTTCTAATAATTAGTGGTGGGCCTGGAGTCCAAAGGCTTTTGACAAGGTACCTCACCAAAGACTCTTGAGTAAATTTAGTAGTCATGGGATGTGAGGACGGTTTCTCCTATGGACTAAAAAGTGGTTAAATGACAGGAGGCAAACAGTAGAAAGCACTGAACAGTTCTCACAGAGGGAAGCAAGCATCAGGGGTCCCACAAGGGTCGGTATTGGGGCTGGTACTATTTAATTTATTCCTAAATGATCTGGAACTAGGTGTGAGTGGCGAAGTTTGCAGATGACACCAAATAATTCAGGGTGGTGAAAACCAAGGTGGACTGTGAAGTCTTCGAAGAGGACCTCCGCAAACTGGGTGAGTGGGCAGCAGTGCGGCAAAATGAAGTTCCGTGTTGGTAAGTGTAAAGTGATGCACATTGGGACAAAAAAAAATCCCAACTTCAAGTATAGGCTAACTTCAAACATGGGCTAAACTACACATTACATCCTTTAACACGTTGGGTCTTGATGGACCTGACTTGCTTTCCCTGACACAGTTTTTTTAAAGGACAGCAGAAACTAGATTTGGCTTGGGTCCATGGTGGATGGGGATGATGAATTGGGTCCCTGTGGGCCTTTAGAAAACAGTTCCCAGCTAACGCGGCTGCAGGGAAAGCATTGTCAAGTCTGGGGAACCCAGAACTGACTCATTGAAAACATAGCAGGTAGTTTGGCCCCAAGCCAGCATGGGGCAGTGGTTAAAATGTCAGACTAAGATCTGGAAGACCCAGGTTCAAATCTTTACTCTGCCATGGATGCTTGCTGGGCAAACAAGATGGAGAGGATTCATTCATGGTTAATCCAGAAGAGGGCACGTAGCTTATAGATCTAGAAGCAAAATGTGGCTCAGCATGGAACCAAATGGTGGTTGCAGAAAGTGCCATCATCGCAGATGACTTATGGCAACCCCTCATGGGGTCTTCCAGGCAAGAGATGAGCAGAGGTGGTTTGCCATTGCCTGCCTCTGCATAGCAGCCATGGAGGTCTCCCTTGGTGGTCTCCCATCCAACTACTAACCAAGGCTGACCCTGCTTAGCTTCCAAGATCCGATGAGATTGGTTTTGTCTGGGCTATCCAAGTCAGAGCATGGAAAGTGAATATGGTTCTTTTAAAAAAGAAATTCAGATCTTTAAGTTAAGGTCTACTGAAGGACTAAGTGGGATGTAAGCATAACCAGCTTGTAAAGGCAGGGCCGGCCCTAGGTGTCTGGGCGCCCTAGGCAGGACAGCCTGGGGAGCCCACCCCACCGGGGATGCCAACCTCCCAGTGAGGCCTGGAGACCGGGGGCGGCGGAACGCTGGCTTTCCTGGGTGCTCCGCAGCTGTGGGGCCCCCAGGAAAGCCAGGGAAGGGGCGGGGGTTCTAACCCCCGCCCCTTCCCTCCCAGCACTGGCTTGTTTGGGCGCTCCACGGCTGCGGGGTGCCCAAGCAAGCCAGGGAAGAGGTGGGTGGGGCTTTTCGCGGGGGGGGCTTTTTGGCACCCCTGCGTCAGGCGCACTCTAGGTGGGCGCCTAGCTCGCCTAGTGGGTGAGCCGGCCCTGTGTAAAGGGAACGGCAAGCAAAGACTTTTATGAGACTGGAGTGTTTGGGATGCTTTACAGAAAGGTAAATGATACAGGTGAGCAGCTGCCAGCAATCTAAGTGCAGACAATGCAGACAGATTTATAGCCGTGCACTAAGACAATCATGCAGAATATTCCTCTGTGTGTCACTTCCTATAAGACCTTGTGTGTGCTGCTTTTTGATAAAGGACTTACAACAGGCCGGGGTCTGGACTTACCCCAGGTCTGGTTTGTGGCCCCCACAGGGAGGGTGGGAGAAGGGCAAAGTGGGCAATGGCGGCCGCAGCAGCACTCACCAGCAAAGCAAGGAGGGGGTGGGCCGCAACAAGCGTGGGAAGCCTTGTCCCGCCTGGGCCCCCTGCCAGGCCTATCCCCGGGGCCGGAGATGGCTAGGGGGTGGGGGTGGCCAATAGGGCCATTTAAGGCAATGCCCCGGGTCACTGTCTTTGCCGCATGGGTGTTGTCCATCCACCCTTATGTCAGTTGGGGATCGCATGCGGGGTTTATGCTTCTGGCCATTTTCATTCCTGTCACAACATAGGCTGTATCAGCACAGGGCTGGATCTGGATCCGTTCTCAGGAAAGCCAGCCTCTGTGCCCATTTTCCTGAGTATGGGGATCCCCTTAGACCAGGGGTGTCAAACATGCAGTCCAAGGGCTGGATCAGGCCCCCCGAGGGCTTCTGTCAAGCCCGCAGTGGAACTGGCCATCTCCTGCTTCCAGTTCTGCTGCTGCTGCTGCTGCTGCATCATAGCTTGCTTTAGCAGACTCTCTCAATCACTCAGCCATTTCATGTTTTAACCTGGCAGTTTCTGTCAGAGCTCTCTCGGCCCCGCCTACCTCACAGGGTGTCTGTTGTGGGGAGGGGAAGGGAAAGGAGTTTGTAAGCTGCTTTGAGACTCCTTTGGGTAGTGAAGGGTGGGGTTTAAATCCCATCTCTTCTCTTCTCTTATACAGATGGGTTCTCTTATATGGATTCTCTACGGATCTCCTGCACTAAAATTTGATGTCGTTTGCAGTTATAAAAGGCTGCAGGCCCCTTGGATTATGTGCTTGAGAGAACCAAAGCAAGCCGGGGAGAAAGCTCTCACCCACTCTCTCTCTGAATGATTACAGGTTGACTGGTGTGGGTTTTATATCTTTTCATATTGCCTTTATATAGTCTGAGTGGCCTTGAAGGCTCTTCAGAGCTGAAAGGAGTGTACTTCTGACAAATAAATAAATACAATCTCAGACCAAATGCATATACTCTGGTGTTGTTTTCACTGTGTTTACCTGTTTCTGCAAAATACTCTGGAAGAGGTCTGAGGAGCTCGACTCTCCTTTACTCTGCCGCATCAGGGGCCCTCTGCACATGACTTTACATGCAGTGGCATCAGTGTACACACAGAGGGGGAAGAAGTGCCTTTACCCCACTCTGCCATGACTAGGTACAGTGGAGGAAGCAGCAGTCCACATCACAGAGATGGATTCTACATGCAGACACTTTGTATGGCCACAGACCCCATGAGATATCAATCATGTATAGGCAGGGGGGTAGAGCCCACCTCTATTTTCTCCAGGTTAATTGCTCTGTACGGTCTGGAGATAGGGTTGCCAGCTCCAGGTTAGGAAAAGCCTGAGGATGGGGCTTGGAAAAGGGCGGGACTCCAATGGGGTCTAATGCCATAGAGTCCACCTTCCAAAGCAGCCATTTTCTCCAGGTGAACTGATCTCTGTTCCCCTGGAGATAAACTGTAATTAGGTACGGGCACGAACCTGAAAAATGCAGTTCATTTCAGTTCCTGGTTCATCTCCAAACCATGGACTGAACCATAAAACGAAACAGTTTGCGGTTTGTGGCCCTGCAAGTCCCTTTGAAAGGGACCACAGTCCCTTTAAATGGGGTTTACAGAAAGCCCGGAAAACAGCTGAGCAGCTTTTGGAGGGAACAGAAAATGTGGGTTTAAAGGGCTTCTGAGTCCCTTTAAACCCCTGCTTTCTGCTCTGTCCATGATGAACTGCCATGAACCACCACCAACAACTGCTTTAAAAGTTTGTGGAAGCTTGTGACAGTGAATCGTCATGACCTTCAATTTGGAAACCATGAACAGGGCAAAATTCATGATGAATTTTGCTTTGGTTCGTACCCATCCCTAGCTGGTAACTCAATGTGGAGATCAGTTTAACTCAGGAAGAACTCCCAGCCTCACTCGGCAGGTGGAAACCCTCTTCTCAGGGCAGCACCCTGCCTCCTCCTTTAAGCTCTGTGAAATGCCAGCTACACTAATAGTACAATCTCCCTCAACATTACACATTTCATAGGTAATTAGAGGGAGAACAGCTACAACAAAGCAGAGCTTCTTGTATAAGCCAAAATTCCTTTTCACTTTCACTTACAAGACATGCTTACTCAATTTCCCCAAACTGACTGCAGCCCTTCCAAAAAGCAAGGAAATTTTTCATGAGTGCACACACCTTGAAATATGGCACTTTTAAGTCCGTGGTCTTAAATAAAGGCATTTGCTCTAATTCAAAATCGGCTTTTACTTCTAAGTACATTCCACTTTCGATAGCAGTTTCGGGAACAGTAAACGCCATAAAACTCATCTTCTCGCCTGCCTTCACCAAAGCACCACCTTATGCAGCCTAATTGCACTTCAAATGCAAGTGTTAATTAATACATGCAAAGGTAGCGCCTGACTGTATTATCGCTGCATTTCAAAAGGTGGCTAATGAGCAATTATCAAACTGGAGGGATCTTTGCAGACTTCAAGCCAAAAATGCTCCACATATCTCGAGAAATCTTGGACGGTGGGGGTGCAACCGCTGTGCTCCAGTTATGCCACAAAGCCAGGGAGGCATGCCCAATGGCCTTCAGCTTTGAGGCTTGTTTCATAATTCCTCTTCCCAAAACATGGGTGGGGGAGATAAAATGCTGAGAGTACCTCAAGCAAACAAGGAAGCCCTGTAGGTTCATATTTTTCCTGAAGAGAGAAGGCCCCACAGTATCTCAGCAAAACAAGCCAGCCTCCATGTATTTGCAATTCTAGAGGTGGAGCAGGAAGGTCTCAGGACCACCCCACTCCCTCCAAGACATATTCGGGACTTCCTCTTCTCTGTCATCTGGAGTTCATTGGTAATCCCAGAAGATCCCCAAATAGCATTACACTCAGGGGCAGATTAAGTGCCCTCAGCACTGCCCAATCTTGGTGCCCCCCCCACTCCTTTCCACACTGACCCAGTCCATTTTAGTCGTCGACCTGTCTGACCAGATATACAATGCAGGTTGCAGCAATACAAACATTTATTCATATGATAACACAACATACTGTACAAAACATTTGGGGTTTTTTTCTTTTCACCCTTTCCCCAACTTTGTGGTGCCCCCTTTGGCCCTGGTGCCCTAAACACGTGCTTAGTCTGCTTAATGTTTAATCTCAGGGCTCTTTTTGTAGCAGGAACGCCTTTGCATATTAGGCGACACAACCCTAATGTAGTCAATCCTCCAAGAGTTTACAGAGCTCTTCTTACAGGGGCTACTGTGAGCTGTTGGAGGATTGGCTACATTAGGGGTGTGTTGCCTCATATGCAAAGGAGTTCCTGCTACAAAAAGAGCCCTGGTTAATCTGCCACTGATTACACTCTGCAGAGAAGAATTTACTTGTGATCCCCGGCCCAAAAGATATCTGGCTGATTCTTGACCAGAGCCAGGGCCTTTTTGGCCCTGGCTTCAACCTGGTGGAACTCTCTGCCACATGACATCCACGCCCTGCGGGACTTAATGCAGTTCCGCAGGGCCTGTAAGGCAGAGATGTTCCGCCAGGCCTTTGGCTGAGTACAGTGAGGGTTTTCACCTTACCTGGCACCCTGTTTCTCTTGCCTTCCCCGCGAGGCAGTGGCACACAACTTGGAGGGTTTTTAGTGCCATCCAGAAATTTTAAATTGCTATATTATTTGTGTTAATTGTTCTGTTAATCTATGAATGTGTCTTATTGTTACTCACTGCCCTGAGTCTTGTCTACACGGGGGAGGGTGGTCTAAACATTTAATTTGTAAGTAAATAAGTAAATCAGTTGTTCCCAAGTGGCATCAGTAGTAATTCTGGGTTTAAAACCAGAGGGTGGATCCTGCCCTTCTCCGCACACTACACTGAGCAAAGTCTGAAGCTTTCCTGGAGCTCTGGGTTGGGAAATACCCAGAAGGGAGGGGTTGGAGATGGACGTCAGTGGGGAACGATGCCACAGGGTCTGCCTTCCAAAGCAGCCCTTTTCTCCAGGTGACTTGATCTCTGTCATCTGGAGATCATTTGCAATCCCAGAAGATCTCCAGCCACCACCTGGAGATTGGCAACCCTACTCTAGCATGAGACCTTCTACTGAATTAAGCAGCTCTTCTACCTTCAACTCAAACACCTTGGTAGATTTTCTGTTGTGCAAGAGCAGACTTCATACAGAGGCCATTGACTTTGAACATCTGCTCTTGCAAAATTGGTAGGGATCTACAGGTCTAATATCCATTTTATATAAGTTTTTAGTTTTGGTTTCTAGTTCTCCCTCTTACGTCAAGGCTTGGCATAAGGAAGGCCTTTCTTTTATATCCAACTAGGAGTAAGGCCCGTTGTGGGAAGAAATACAACAAGCTCTAGAAGGAAGCTCCAGGTGAGTATCCCGGCTGTGGCTGGTGGGACGGCAGAGGGACGGGGAAAATAGAGGGAGGCAAGCCATGTTTATTTCCTTCTGTTTAGCTATAAGGCAGGGCTGTCTCAAGTCATTTTGCTGTCCCAAATGGGTAGTATGGGAGGACAGCCTCATGGTAACAGGTATGGTTCCCTCCACCCCTGACTTATGTTGCTTTGGGGCTATGCAGTGGCAGCTAAGGTAGAAAAGCGCCTCCTCCTATGCCATGTCTTTTGGGTTCCAAGGGTCTGGAAAGCGGTTCCATAGCCAGATACAGTGTTGCCAACTCTGGGTTGGGAAATACCTGTAGATTTGAGGGGTAGAGCCTGGGGAGGGCACGGGTGTGGAGGGACCTCAGCAGGGTATAATGCCACAGAGTCCATTGCCCAGGAGAACTAATCTTGGAGATCTCCAGGTGCTGCCTGGAGGCTGGCAATACTAAGGGGAGGGCCAGACCTGTAGATTTGAGGGGTGAGCCTGGGGAGGGCAGGGTTTGGGGTGCGGAGGGACTTCAGTAGGGTATAGTGCCATAGTAGGGTTGCTAAACCCCCCGGTTTGGCAGGGGTCCCCCACTTTGGGGGGCGTTCTATCCGCCGCCAGCCAAATGGCTGGTGGGGGAAGCCCCGCCTCCAAGCCCCAACATCCACAGCCACCCCTTTCCCTTCTTTATTGAAGGGCTCCCTTTAAATGCACAGAGCTGGCGTTCCCCACTCACCCGAATGCCAGCTCCACAGGCAGCCTTCCCCACACGCTTGATCTCGAGCGGAGATCCGTCGTGCCTGGAAACTGCTCTTAAAGGGGCAGTGCAGGAAGCTGGCGTTTCCCCGTGAGCCCAATCTCCACTCAAGATCGAGCGCATGGGGAAGGCTACCTGTGCTTAAACATTGCTGGTGTTCAGGTGAGCGGGGAAATGCCAGCTCTCTGCACAGTATTTCCCCGTGCGCAAGGGGCGCGCAGCGGGGGGCGGAGGTCCCCAATGTGATGTAATCACGTCAGGGATGCCCTGTCCCCTCCAGGAACGCCCCCCCCAAAGTCCCCTGTTGGGGGCAAAGATGGACTTGGCAACCCTATGCCATAGAGTCCACTGCCCAAAGCAGCCATTGTGATAGCTGGGAAATTTTCTGTAGGGGAAATCATGTGCTGTGGCTGGGGAACATGGTGATTTCTGGGAGATCTCCAGGCCCCACAGGGAGATTGGCAACTCCAGTGACTGTTTAAGGGAAAATGTACTTTACCTCAGGAGACATTCAGTGACTCCCAACAACAAACTGTTTAGAATGTTAGAGGCAACGGCCAATCAGGCCGCATATGCAAATGACCTCTGTGTTCCGACTGGCTATTGGGGGGAGAGGAACAGCAAACTGTTTAGAATACTGGAGGCGAGACTCAGGCAACACAGCCAGTGGATAGGGACAGCTTCTGAGTGACAGATCACGGAGACAAAGGCTGTGGGCGATGTGTGGAATGTTCAGGAGAGTCCATAACCAAAACAGAATTATTATATAGAGAGATAGCCCTCTATCTGGAATTCCTCGGTTAATCATTCCAAGGTCATTAACATTAAGATCCAGTTTTTTAAAGTTATGGCTCGCTGGTACTGTACTCCACTGCAGATTCACCATATGAACTCATACTACTCACCTATGTGTTGAAAAAGGTGTGGGTTTCTTGGTTCCTTTCTCCACTGGTGGTCCTGCCTTCTCATCCAAAATTTTTGGTCATCTGTTCGAGACCAAACTTCGATAATCACAGGCCTCTCCATTCCATTACACCCTGACTCACTGTTGCTAAACTTGTGGGATGATCCTCAAATCCCCCAAATTAAGATTTGGTTTCTGTATTATGCGTTGCTGTGAGGTCTGCAATCGCCTCCTCCTGGAAATCTCCCTCGACCCCATTTCTTAAGACTTGGTACAAGAACATATAGGGTTATCTCACAATGGAAAAGATACTGATACAAACCTCAAATAAAGATCCTTACCCTGCCTCTCTTGATTATTATAAATGTTGGTACCATGTTTTAAATTTTATTGCTCAAAAAGAAGATAATTTTGATCATAATTGTGTTATGTTTTACTAGGTTAATTAGAGGACAAAGAAGAGATTGGATTTATACCCTGCCCTTCACTACCCAATGGAGTCTCAGAGCAGCTTACAAACTCCTTTCCCTTCCCCTCCCCACAATAGACACCCTGTGAGGCAGGCGGGGCGGAGAAAGCTCTGACAGAAACTGCTCTTTTTCGAGAACAGCTGTGCCAGAACTATGGCTTGCCCAAGGTCATCCAGCAGGTGCAAGTGGAGGAGCGGGGATTCAAACCCGGTTCTCCCAGATTAGAGTCCGCACGCTTAACCACTAAACCAAAGTGGCTCTCTGGCTCTCAGAAAATAAATAATTGATATTTGATTATTTACACTGATCTCCTATGTTTATGACAGTTTATTGTTACTGTATCTGTTTATTGTCACAGATGCCAAATTTTCAATAAAAACCTTTACCAAAAACACACACACATCAAAATCACAGCTCCAAAGACAAGCTATTCGCCTACTTTTTTCCTTACCTGTTTTAACTGTTATTGCCCAGCAGGATAGAGCCCTCAGAACTCCCCTCCCAAACCTGATGTTGCCTGTTCTACAAACCCACAGCTAGTGAAAAATGAAGGGATCAATAAGCAGTAAATCAAAATATGCTGCACATGCATATTACATTAGCTCTGTGGAGATTTCTCTTCCAAGGGCCTTGATTGTTGCCAAAATAGATCACCAACAAGCACAGTTCAAGTGGCAGAAATGACTGTTGCCTGGTTTTTCTTAGAAGACAAATGACTTGCTAATTTATTTGCAAGCACAATGCAATTAGCAGTTTGTAGCTCAGAAACATTTTCGGTCAGAGTAATCCAAGGTAGAAAAAAATATATGTGCTCTCCACTGAGGTCCTACATATTCAGTAAGTAATGTAACATTATTTATTTACATGGCTTATATTTGTCAGACCCCGGTCCAGTTATACTCAACAACTCTCTCTTTGGCAGTGATAAGTTTATTGAGGTATATGCAAGATCCAGAAAGTCACTGTGTCAGAACCGAAGACTTTTGGCGGGCACAAGCTTAATATAATAAATTCAAAGAAAAGCCCCTTCCCCTTCTCCAAGCACAGGTCACACTCATGCCACGCCTAGCGTTGCCATCCCAGCCAAGAGAAAACTATATGGCTTGGTCATCTACATTCGAGGGTGGCACAGAGAAACTCTCAAAGACACCTTCCCTTGGGAAAGAGAAAGGGAGGGAAGGAGGAAGACTCGGAAAGTTATGTCTTCTAGACGCAAAGCTCTCATCCTCTCCCTCACTCACATGGTGTGAGTCACACCACCCCCCTCCCCTAAGGAATTCCCTCCCCCCAATAACAATGGCGACCAAAGCAAGCGAAGTGTAGCAAGGTTTGACAACATCCTTCCTTTCTCCCCAAATCAGGACCACCAAGGCAGCTGGGGAGAATCCAGCCTTGTACCAAGAGGGAGCAGCACAGGTAGATAATTTTAGATTTCCTTAATTATACCCCACTGCTTTGCTCCCCTATTCCTGACCTAGATGCCCCAGTCTCATCAGATTTTGGAAGCTAAGCAGGGTCGGCCTTGGTTGGTATATGGATGGGAGACTCCGTGAGGTAGGGTTGTTATGCAGAGACAGGCAGTGGCAACCCACTTCTGTTCATCTCTTGCTGTCAGGCCAGGACCAACGGGTTGAAATTAAATCAGAAGAGTTTTCAGCTAAACGTTAGGAAGAACAGTTCCTGGCAGTTAGAGTGGTTCCGCAGTGGAACAGGGAAGTGGTCGGCTCTCCTACTTTGGAGGTTTCCAAACAGAGGCTAGATGACCATCTGACAGCAATATGGATGCTGTGAACTTTGGCAGATCACGAGAGGGAGGACGGGAAGGGTCACCTCAGTGCTTAGTTCTCGTGGCCCTTTCTTATACTCCCAGGGAAATGCTGATTGTCACTTTTGGGGTTAGGAAGCAATTTTTCTCCAAGCCAGTTTGGTTGGAGATCCTGGAGGGGTTTTTTTGTCATCTTCTGGGCATGGAATAGCTGTCACTGGGGGGTGGTGTGGGAGGGGAGGAATTTGTGAATTTCCTGCATTGTGCAGGGGTTGGACCAGGTGTCTCTGGAGGTCCCCTCCAACTCTATGATTCCATGAAACCCTATGGGATCACTGTAAGTCTACTGTGACTTCACAGCAGTTTCCAACACCATCACTTTCCCTCCTCAGTAAGGACAGTTATGGACTCTTTCACTGAAAGTGCTTAACTGCTACAACCTGGTGGTTTAGAACAGGGGGTCAGTTATCCATAAGAAGGTGGCTCAAAGAGGTGACTGTGCTGCTGTAGTAATTAAAGTGTCAGGCTATAATCCGGCAGACCCAGGTTCGGATACCCACTCTGCCATGGAAGCTCACTGGGAGACCTTGATCCAGTCACTCCCTCTCTTGGCCTAACCGAAGCTGTCCGCAGACCCTTGTCTGTTAGAGTTGTGGAACAAAGTCCAGTGGCATCTTTAAGAACAACAGAGTTTTTGTTCAAGGTGTGAGCTTTCATGTGCATTGGCACACTTCCTCAGATACAATGAAATGGAAGTTACCAGTCCATACATATAGCTAGAGGGTGAGCAGTAGATTAGCATACAGCATAATGAAGGTGTTTTAACAGGTGCAAGATGTTTGGTCCTTGCTTCTGTCAAAACATCTTTATTATGCTGTAAGCTGATTTGCTGCTCACCCTCTGGCTATACGTATGGACCAGTCACTTCCATTTCGACAGAGCTCTTTGTAGCAGGAACTCCTTGCATATTAGGTGACACACCCTAATGTAGCCAATCCTCCAAGAGCTTACAGTAGCCTCTGTAAGAAAAGCTCTGTAAGCTCTTGGAGGATTGCCATTAAAGTGTGTTACCACTGCAGAGTTCCTGCTAAGAGCCCCATTCGATATATCTGACGAAGTGTGCGTGCACACAAAAGCTCATACCTTGAATAAAACTTTGTTGGTCTTAAAGTTACCACCTGGACTCAAACCTTGTTCTACTGCTTCAGATCAACATGGTTACCCACCTGAATCTGTTAGAGGTCTGACCATCTGCGTTAGTTTTTAGATCTGCAGAACACATACACATCTTACTTTCTCAGATATGTTTTCAGCTCCATCCTTGGAAGCAGGGGTCATTTTGTAGAAAAAGAGGTGCAGGAGCTCATTAGCATAAACTTTTTGCATAACTTATTTGTATATGCCATACCCCCTGACATCACCATAAGTGTGTCAGAAGGCAACACCCACTGCTCAGGCTCCACCCTGGGGGCTGTCATTCCAGTCCCAGAGTAGCTTATCTGGGCCCAGGAGGAATGCTACATGGGCTGCTTTGTGCTCCTGCTGGGAGCTGGGGGCGGGGCTTGCCAACGCCTGTGCTTCTAACTGCCGGAGCTCCACTTCTGTGCGCTCCTGCTCCAAATGACCCCTGCTTGGAAAAGAGATAACTTTGAATAGATGGATGGATGCCTAGAAAAATCTCTAAACGTTGATCTAATAGTTCACAGTTCTGATACATACGTTTCCCTGGGAAATTTCTTTGAAGCTCAGAGAAGTGCCAACCCCATGCCATCAGAACCAACAAATTGGAAGGTCTGGGTAGGGACATGTGCGTTGGGCCTAGATAAGACAGCCACATCCAAACACCCCTAAATCTCTCAGATGTGTTTTGTGTGAGACTATCTAATCTTTCTGAAGGTAGATTCAGGTGGGTAGCCATGTTGGTCTGAAGCAATAGAACAAAGTTTGAGTCCAGTGTCACCTTTATGACCAATAAAGTTTAATCCGGGGTATAAGCTTTTGTGTGCACACCCACTTCTTAAAGATTCCACTGGACTGCAGGTCCATGAAAGCTTGTACCCAGAATTAAACTTTGTTGGTCTTAAAGGTGCCATTGGACTCAAACTTTGTTCTAATCTTTCTGAAAGAACTTTGGTGAGAATCTCAGAAAATGTACAGTACCTTTTAATATTTAGATAGGATAAGGGATGATATCTATGTCTTTCTGTTTCTGATTTACTTTACATATGCAAATATATTTTGTATAATTGTGGTTCTATCATATTTTCTCATTTCAAGGACAATTTGATTGATTTTAAATTAAAATCTTTAAAAAAAAGATAAACATGATCTTTCGCTGAGATGCAAGGTTTTCACACTTGATACCTGGAATGAATAAACCTCTGACTTCTCTTCAGTCAGAGGGCTATAACCTATAGAGACTGGGTATTGGAGAGAATAGCCATCTCAATATAGTCCTGTGATTTAGCAGTAAATAAATAGAAGATGAAGAAGATGAAGGAGGAGGAGGAGAAGGAGGAGATTGGATTTGTACCCTGCCCTTCACTACCTAAAGGAATCTCAGAGCGGCTTACAGCCTCCCTTCCTTTCCCCTCCCCCATAACAGACACCCTGTGAGGTAGGTGGGGCTGAGAGAGCTCTCCCGAGAACTGCTCTTGAGAGAGAACAGCTCTGAGAGAACTTGTGACTGACCCAAGGTCACACCAGCAGCTGCATGTGGAGGAGTGGGGAATCAAAACCTGGTTCTCCCAGATTAGAGTCTGCACTCCTAACCACTACACCAAACTGGCTCACCAAACTGAACAAGCAAAGAGTCGCTTTGTTTCTATGTGTCTGTTTTAAAAAGAATGCTTCCCTTATTGGTTTTTTTTCCACCTATTACAACCCAAAAAATTGCTACTGTGAGGAGTGGAGAAGGAGGCCATATGCAACTTTGGGTCCCCATTGGAAAGAAAAGCGGAGTATAAATATCTAAGTAATCGCAATTGCCCTTTCTCAGACTTCATACTGCTGTAGATTCGACAATTTTTCTAGAAGAAGGGAGCTTTAAGGATGTCCTTTCTGTATGGATTTTTGTTGTTAACAAATGAGAAATCATTTCTAGGTCCAATTAAGCAACTCCTGGGAGAAAGGGCAACTCCGACTGGGGTAATCCTCTTCCTCTCAAAGCTTTTTTCACAAACTTAATTCTCTCGCTTACCTGAGGTGGTAATTGCCCTGCAGGGGAAAGATGCAATTCCTCCTGGGTTTCTGTATGTTTTCTGCCGCAAAGCAAGTGTGTGTGTGAGTGGGGGGGGTTAATCAAAATAACAAAGTTGCCCAAGGGAAGGTTTAAGCCTCCCAACCTGTCCCACAGCTCGGGTTTGGGGAACCACCCACTAGGCTAAGGATGCCAGCCTCCAGGTGGGACCTGGCGATCCCCTGGAATCACAGCTCATCTCCAGGCTACAGAGATCAATTCCCCCAAAGAAAATGGATGCTTTGGAGGGTGGACTCTGTGGCATTGTGCTCCACTGAGGTCCCTGGCCTCCTCAGGTTCCATCCCCAAATCCCCAGGAGTTTCCCAACCTGGATCTGGCAGACCTACCATCTCTCAAAATTGGTTAAAAAAAAAGGCTAATTCAGTCTTGGGTTGTATTAAAACGGCCATAGATCGAAATCGCAGGAGATCATAGCCCCCTGTCTACTGCCTTGGTCAGGCCACACCTGGAGTCCTGTGTGCAGTTCTGGAGGCCTCACTTCTAGCACGATGTGGGCAAAATCGAGAGGGTGCAGAAGAGAGTGACGAGGATGATCAGGGGTCTGGAGACTGAGCCCTACGAGGAAAGGTTGAGGGCCTTGGGAATGTTTCGTTTGGAGAAGAGGAGGTTGAGGGGGAGACCTGATTGCTCTCTTTAAATATTTGAAAGGCTGTCATTTGGAGAAGGGCAAAGAGCTGTTCCAGTCGGCGGCAGAGGAGAGGACCCGAAGCAATGGGTTTAAGTTACATGCAGAAAGGTATCGGCTGGATATTAGGAAACACTTTCCCACGGTCAGAGTGGTTCAAAGGTGGAATCAGCTGCCTAGGGAGGTGGTGAGCTCCCCTTCACTGACAGCTTTCAAGAAGAGGCTGGATGAATATTTGTCAGAGATGCTTTAGGCTGGTCCTGCATTGGCCAGGGAGTTGGACTAGATGGTCTGTATGACCCTTTCCAACTCTCAGATTCTATGATTCTGTCCCCTGTGGGTATGCAAGGAGACCTGGCAATCCTATGCTAGACCATTGCTGCTGTTTAAAACTTTTTAGAAGCAAGAGGTCTATTCTAAAATCTCCTCTCATCATTCCTCCATTGCTCCTATGAAGTTGCTGCTACCGGCCCTCTTATCACACTTCAAGCTCATTGCTTATCCGGCATCTCTTCAGCCAGACTGGAAAAAATGGAGGAATAAACCCAATAAAGGAATACCCAGCAATTGTTGTAAGCAGAGTAATAGCTGCTGCCTTCTCTCTCTCTCTCTCTCTCTCTCTCTCTCTCTCTCACCTCCCCCCCAGCTGGTAATAACCCTCAATACACCCACTCCCCTGAGAAGGCAAACAATCCCTTCTTTACTGGAATAATTTTTGACACACACGGACACATATACATTCCCTGCCTGGGTGTATGCGTTTGTTATATTTACATAGCTAACGTAGGTGTTTAGAATGCATTTATCGCCATGGTAGCCTGACTTAAAGGGTGGGAGGTATGCTGCAAATTGGAGAATGTTTACAGCAGAGGTATGCCATGTCAGGAACGCCAGACGACGTCTTCGTGTTGTGATCCTTGCGGATGTACGGGAAGGAGAGCGCCAGGGATTTGGAATGCTCACCTCAACTGCTTCATAGGATCCCACCGTTTCCTTTGTTTGTATCCCCCCTCCCATTGGCAGCGTGGTATAGTGGTTAAGAGTGGAGGACTCTAATCTGGAGAACTGGGGAAGGCGGTTGTAAGCTGCTCTGAGACGCCTTAGGGGAGAGAATAGTAGGGTCTAAAAACCAACTCAGGATGTATATTGTCACCTTGCTTATTTAATTTATATGCAGAGTACATCATGCGAAATGCTGGCCTGGATGAATCACAAGCTGGAGTTAAGATTGCTGGGGAAAAGATCAATAACCTCAGATATGCAGACGATACCACTCTGATGGCAGAAAGTGAAGAGGACCTAAAGAGCCTCTTGCTCAGGGTGAACGAGGAGAGCGCAAAAGTGGGCTTGAAGCTCAACATCAAAAAAACTAAGATCATGGCATCTGGCCCCATCACTCCTTGGCAAATAGAAGGGGAAGTCGTAGAAGTAGTGACAGACTTCACGTTCCTAGGATCCCAGATCACTGCAGATGGTGACTGCAGCCATGAAATTAAAAGACGCCTGCTCCTTGGGAGGAAAGCAATGGCAAACCTAAACAGCATGATAAAAAGCAGAGACATCACCTTGCCAACAAAAGTCCGCATGGTCAAAGCAATGGTATTCCCCGTAGTAATGTATGGCTGTGAGAGTTGGACTATAAGGAAGGCCGAGCGCCGAAGAATAGATTCTTTTGAACTATGGTGCTGGAGAAGACTCTTGAGAGTCCCTTGGACTGCAAGGAGATCAAATCAGTCAATCCTAAAAGAAATCAACCCTGACTGTTCCCTGGAAGGCCAGATCCTGAAGCTGAAGCTCAAATACTTTGGCCACCAAATGAGAAGGGAACATTCACTGGAGAAGACCCTGATGCTGGGAAAGATTGAAGGTCAAAGAAGAAGGGGACGGCAAAGGATGAGATGGTTAGACAGTGTCATCGATGCAACGAACATGAAATTGAGCAAACTTCAGCGGACAGCGGAAGACAGGAGGGCCTGGCGTAATCTGGTCCATGGGGTCGCGAAGAGTCGGACTCGACTGTGCGACTGAACAACAACAAAAACCAACTCTCCTTTTTTCAAATCTTTGTCATTCCTACAATAGCTCAGTCAGCAGAAGACTGGAGAATACTTTGGCAGTAAAAAACGAGACTACTGAGGGTACCTGTTATGTATTGAGCCTGAACTGTACTTACAAAAGGGCTCAGCTTAGGATGCATAACAATGGCTTGCTAGGATCCTAGAATGGATGTCCCGGTCCTACTGGCCCAGGCCGTGACACCCACTCCCTGGCCCCCTACTCCCGGGGGAGGCTTACCGATGGGACAACGGAAGGGTGAGGGGAGACCAGAGAGTCCCCAGCGGTGGAGGGGCAGGCTCGGCGAGACCCCCGCGATGGACCTCCCCCAGCAGGCTGAGGGAGCGACATGCTGACGGGGCAAGCAAGGCCCCAGCGCCGTGCCCCACGGGAGCCGCTGGACGCCGGCACCGAGGCTGGCCCCCGGCCCCTAGGAATCCTCTGGAGCAGCGCGGCCATCCAGCCGCGAAGGATGCCACCAGCCCGACAACAGCCCCTCCCACACTCACAGGATGGCATCCCTGGTTATGAAGAGGGGCGGGGCCGGGCGGGGAAGGAGAACGGTGAGAGGAAAGGCGGTGCTGGGTGCGGGCCTGGGGATATAAGGAAGGAGGGAAACGAGATGGCCAGGGAGGAAGTACGAGCTACAGACCAGGACGTGCTGCTACAGAGAGAGGGACGAGGCAGTCAAGCTCCGGGCTCGAGACAGGAGGGCACAGCGGGTGAAGTTAACCCGGCCCACTGTCATTTCTGAGGCCTGCTCGACCCATCCGACCTTGTACCAGCCGCCGCCCCCGGGGCTGCCCCCCTTCTGGGTTGCCCGTGCCACGGCTGCGGGAGGAGCGCCGACAGGGGCGCGGCCCAAGCACGACAATGGACCAGTAGGGAGACAGGGATCCTAGAGAAAACCAGTTGGGAGACAATGGAGTGTAAACAGCCTATCGTTGGGAGTGGGATGTGTTTTGGGTGTAACGTTTTCCAGGCATAAATACCAGGCTTTGGGGCCAGGGATTTCAGTCTTCTTTCTCTTGTTAAATCACTAATAAACTATGAGCTGATCGCTTGAACACATCTGAACCCAGTATATTGCAGTGCCATATATTAATCATCTGTTAAAAATCACCATCTCTCTAAGACGAGGTGAAGGTCTTCTTCTCTACAAATGCTACTGTCTAAGTCAAAAACAAGTCCCACAAGTCATTACAAGCCACAAATGGTTCTGGTCACCGTACCGCAAAAAGGATACTGTAAACTTTGAAAAAGCGCAGAGAAAAGGCTAAAGAGTCCGGGGCTTTCAAGTTTAGAAGACAGAGGACCAAGGAGGGACAGAATAGAGACATATAAAATTATGCATGGGTGGAGAAAGAACTTTCCCTCCCTCCCCCGTCAATGAAGCTGATGGACAATAAATGGAGTATGGACAAAATGAGCAGCATCTTCACTCAACAGGAAACTAGCAGGGCTAGTTCCATCTCTGACTGGAAAAAATGGGACATTGGAGGCTCTCCCCTCACAGTGCAGTTCAAATCCACATTTACCTTTAAGCTATGCTTTCAGCCAATGCTCCCTCTAAGCCGTGGAGTCTTGTGAACAAAGATTTTACGTTGTGAGCTACTGGCATTAAAGCTGTGAGCGAGCGATTTGGCTGCTTCATAAATGAGTTTGCTCTGGAGCCGTCCTTCCTGAGCTGAGACAAACAATGTGTGAGCTGGAGGCTAAAACACTGTGAACTAGCTCACACTAACTCAGCTTAGAGGGAACACTGCTTTCAGCAGGAAATATACAAAATAGCATCAGACTGAAAATCCTTATGGCAGACTGGGAGGTTACTATAGGATCTCAGCTGGGAGGGTAGGAATGCAGAGTAGGGTCTCTGGCCCTACCCTCCAAACTAAGATGGGTGACCACTAAGACAGGGCCTTCTCTACAGCTGCCCCGTGCCTATGGAATGACCTCCCTGTAGCCATTGGCCTGGCCAGTGAGCCTGATGTCACTTCAGGTCCTCATTAAGACCTTGTTATGTATTGTTCAGTTGATTATGGGTTTATTTGTAGGTGCTTGTCTTCATGATTATGCTGTCATTGTGGCGACTTTGCTGTAGTCATACGCATACCACCACCACTACCACCATTGTGTGCCATCAAGTCACAACCAATGTATGGAAATCCCAGAACAATGAGGCTTGTCAAGACAAAAGATGAGCAGGGGTGGTTTGCCATCGCTTTCCTCTGCATCATTTGCCTTGGTGGTCTCCCATCCAAATACTGACCATGGCCAACCCAGCTTAGCTTCCAAGCTCTGATGAGATCAGGCCAGGCTGGGCTATCAGACTGCTACATATACATGCACGCACACACTTCCTTTCTGCTGCTGATATTTTAATACGGATGTTAACAATAGTATCCTGCCGCTCTCTCTCAATTTTGTTGCTATTCATCTCTCTTATCATGTATGTAATTGTTTTCTAATTATTTTTTAATAAATAAAAAGTATATATAACATCAAAATACCATCTAGAGCCAGTTTGGTGTAGTGGTTAAGTGCGCGGACTCTAATCTGGGAGAACCGGGTTTAATTCCCCACTCCTCCACTTGCACCTGGCTGGATGACCTCGGGCAAGCCGTAGTTCCAATAAGAGCTGTTCTTGAAAAAAAGAGCAGTTTCTGTCAAGAGCTCTCTCAGCCCCACTGACCTCACAGGGTGTCTGTTGTGGGGAGGGGAATGGAAAGGAGTTTGTAAGCCGCTCTGAGACACCTTTGGGTAGTGAAGGGCTGGGTATGAATCCAATCTTTTCTCTTCTTCTTCTGGATTAAAAACAGTTTCATCAGAAAACCACCTAGCTAAAATGTGGTAATTCAGTAACTTATGCAATACTCCCACCCTTTATCATTTTAATGCTACACTAATATGCTAATTGGAAGAGATGACTCTCTTGTCAGCAAGATATTGTATGACCGGTTCCCAGGTTTCCTCATAATCAAAATGTCCCAGCACCAAGGGAGAGTCCGGAAAAAAGGGGCTATTCATAATCTCCCCCATAATATATTGCTCCCATAAATTTACTTGCCAGTTATGAAGAATGGAACCCAAGGGGGACTTGCACTTTTTAAGCTATGTTTCGGAGGCTGTAGGTCTGCCCCAAAACTGTTTTCTAATTATTAAAACAATACCAGACATTGTAAATTGAGAAGGTGGTATACATCAAATAAATATGAATAAATATGAACTGATGGCCTGCTATATTGCACTGCATCGCTTTGTACTTCAAAGTGCTTCCTGAATTCACCTCTCGTTCATCAAATACCAACATTCCCAACAGCACGGATTTCATCTGAGCAAATGTCAAGATGTCAGACAGCCTATTTGTGGTTCTCTAATGAAAAGAGGTTTTGTCGATTCAACAGCTGGATTCCACCAACACCAGCAGTTCTTGTAGGCAACACAAACTTTTCACCACACACAACTTCCAGAACCTCTCTGAAACTATTGCTCTTTGCTCCTAAATGGTCAACAAACTTTTTTCAAAGGGAATGCAAAATGGAATACTTGAAAGGGCAAATCACTGCTTTTTATTTAAGACTGGCCAGAAGCACGATTGTCTGCTCGCCAAGAGGACCTCATGGTCTCAAGATAAACCACCCATTAACACCTGCTGGGGAAAATGGGACGACAAAGGGAAGACTCGTGCAGCTGTTTCTCAAACCTTAGAGGATGCAAGCTTTTCCTAGATCGACATGACATGATAAAAAAAGGGGAGAAAAGAAGTAAGATTTGCCTGGATCTCATGATCTGCAAAGAAATCTTACAAATGCAGGCCTAGTTTCTGTCCTTTCAGGCATGTGTTGTCTTTGATACATTTTCCCCTCAAAGGCAAGATAAAAAACCAGTCACAATGGGGGGCTGTTACAGCCTACAGTAGTGCAGCCTATAGGCTCCAGGGAGGCCTGTATTAAACCTTTGGACCCTGTGATTGGTTAACAGGGGATTTGGAGGGAAAACTTGCAGCAGTAGAGGAGTAGGGGGTGGTGCCTAGGAAGAAGGGATAAAAGGCCTCACCCAAGTGGGAGAGGGTTCACTCCCAGGGAGCAGAGCCAAGGAGAGGCTGCTGCAGGCAGAGGGATCTCACATCCAGGAAGGGGTGAGTCAGCTTGAAGCCAATCACCCAGAGACATCTAGGGACAGGCCAGGTAGATGGGTTAGGGTTCTTTTATTCGTTTGCTTACCTACCTTTACTGTTCTCATTATTCTTCAAATTATTTGAAAACCAGTTGTTACTAAACCTCGTAAAATTGTTTATTATTCTGCCTGGGTCCTCATGCCTCATTCAGTTGCATATAAAGTACACCCTACTGGGAAAATGTGGACATAAGGGGTTAGGTGGGAGCTCTGGGCGCTCCCGAGGAGACCTGTACCAGAGTGGTGGCAGGCTATGGAGAACCTTCCTAGTCACTGCCTGTGACAGGGACATACTGCTCATTTTGTTAACTGACACACTGAGATGCAGAGCAAAGATCAGAGCAGACCGTTCCCTCTAGCAGGGTTTCTTTAAAAAAAAGAGAGAGAAAGGTGCAATCGTGTAGTGGTCTGCGACTATAATTCACATGTGGCAAGAGACACACCTCTGCATTTTCCTCATGTCTGAGTATATAATCACCTTTAACACGGACAGCTTCACATGATTCGTCAGGAAACGGGTCCACATGTTCTAGAATAATTTTCCTCATCTTTCAAACACTGGCAGACACACTGTACAGAATAACGGTGGTGACTGCGGGCAGCATTTTTGGCTGAGGGTACGCTCGATCAAGGTCTGAGCTGAGGTTCCTGACAAGCTTGGACTTCACACTTGACTTTGCACACGGTTATCTGTCCCTTTTCATAACAGCTCACACAACACAACTTTGTCAAGACTTGGATTATTGAATCTTACAACTATTCTTGGGGAACAGTGCATTTTGTGTCTGGTTTAAGGATTCTGGAACACACAGCAGTTCAGCTTGCATTTGGCTCTTGGGTCATGATCTGATTCTACTGGGTGCCATGGGAATCCCCCATCCCAACACCTCTAGGACCACCAGGCTGTCTTTGGAAAACTCCTTTCATCTTTAATGCCTGCCAGTTAGCTAGGGTTGCCAATTTCCAGGTGGTGGGTGGGTGATCTCCCACTATTACAACTGATCTCCAAGTGACAGAGATCAGTTCACCTGGAGAAAATGGCCTCTTTGGAAGGTGGACTGTATGTCACTATACCCCATTGAAGTTCCCCCCAAACCCCGCCCTCCTCAGGCTCCACCCCCGACAGCTGCAGGTGTTTCCCAACCTGGAGCTAGCAACCCTACAGTTAGCCCTGCTTCTGTGATTGAACACATATGACGCCTGCCATCCTTAGACCTTCACCAAGCTTATGGACTATGTTTAATTTATTAATTCAAATCTTACCAAACAATATGGAACAGCTGGGGGAAAAAATAAAGACTCACCAAACCAATCTGAAGGAAGTCCAAAACATTCTTACTTAGCCTCAAATGGTGGCTAGCTAAACCCCCATTATTCAGACAAGCTGGGCTACTCTCTGGAGCAAAAAGCCTATGTGATGGAGGAAGTTTCTCTCCTGCCTCAGATTGGCTGGACCAGACATAACTCTAAGCCCCACCCCTTCCCCTTGAGAGGCCAGTGCAGGATCCAGGCAACATGCGGGCGGTGGGGGGGGAATTACATGCTCGTGTAACATGTGTCTACTGCTATTTGTGGCGGTGTTCTACATTACTTCATGCAGTGACATTCACAGCACAATCCTAAAGCCATTCCACAAATCGAGTTTTAACTAAGCGTTATGCTGGCTTAACCCAGAAATATGTTGGCACGGTGTCCCAGGAGTCAGCCTGGCTCTGGTGCCGTTTTACCACAATAAGGAGCAAAAGTGAGCCGGGATGGTAGAATGCCAGTGGAAGAGGGAAGTACAGGTGGTATCCTAAGCCTCAGCCATGGGCACCTGGCTGCTCTGCTGTGTGGTTCAATCCCTAGTGCCTTCAGTTAAAGAGATCAGGTAAAAGAAGCTCTGCCCCTCTACCAGCATTTGAAACATTTGGAAAGAGTACAGAAGGGAGTAAGGAAGGCTGAGTTCAGACTGGCAGCTTGAAGTGGGAGCCAGTTGTGGCAAAAAAGCCCCGGAACAAACTGTTCTGGGTTTTCCCGGTCACACGGGGCCGACTGATGTGGGAGCATACCGGGAGGAGGCGCGCAGGAGCGTTCAGACTACTGGCTCAGAGGTGCGGCTGTAAACGGCTTTTTCCTGGTAAATCGGCTGGATGCCTATGTGTGTATGAGTGTATGAGTGCATGAGTGCATATGCACCCATACACACATAGGCATCCAGCCAAATTGGGGAGGATCCCGTTGTGCCAGCACCGCATTGGTGGTAGACTGGAGCACAGCCAATCATATCGCTGCTGCCTTATGTGCAACGCAAGTTGCTCCCGGCTTTTCAGCTGAGCATTCACACTTTCAGGAAGCGAAATGCAGCGGGATAAAGGCACTCTCCAGGATTTGCTACCACTTTCAACAGGTATCTTTTAATTCCGGAAGTGAAGCAGAACAGCATGGGTTGCCCACAGGTGGGGAATGCCAGGCAGATGTTCCTGTGTGAACGCCTCCTTTAATCTGCTTGGGAAATGTGGCTGAAACGTGGCTATAGCGGGGCAAATTGCCAGTCTGAACTCAGCCCAAGATGATTAGAGGATTGGAGCACCTTCCCAATGAGGAAAGGCTGAAGAGTCATGGATTTACCAGTTTAGAAAAGGGACAACTAAGAGAGGATGTGATAGAGGTTTATAAAATTATGAATGTGACGGCAGGATGGGACAATGAGAACAATCTGTTCTTCTCCCAAAATATTAGAACCTGAGGTCATCCAATTAAACTGATGGGTAGATTCAATACAGACAAAAGGAAATACTTCTTTACGTGAGTGAATAAAATATGGAATTCACCGCCAGAGGATGTAGTGATGGTCACAGGAAAAGAGGACTTCAAAAGTGGATTAGACAGACTCATGGATGGTAGGTCTTTTAGGGGCTAGTAGCCATATTCACTAAGGAAAGCCCCATGTTCAGAAGCAGTCAACCTCTGATACCAGCGCAGGAGGCAATATCAAGGAAAGGCCTTGGCTTCTATGCCCTGTTGTTGGGCCTAGGCCACTGTGTGAGACAGGATAGTGGACTAGATGGACCACTGGTCCGATCCAGCAGGGCTCTTCTGATGTTTTCATGATCTTGTGTTTTGAGGCTACATATGGGAACATATATCCAGCCTTCTCAGTGCACTTGGGAACCATGCGCACGCAAGCTGTCTTCATGATTTCAAATACACGTAGGTCAAGGTTGGAGCTCACTACAGCGGTTCATGTTCTCCTTCCCCTGTCTGAAAATGGCCCTTTGTCTCTGTCCAATTATTAAATCCTAAAATGGAGTGCGCGCTCTCTCCTTTATTCATTTCAGTGGACATTGAAAACCTGGACTTGGTGCCAAATGCTTTGTAAATTGGACTGCCTGATGCAATCTTGGTACAGAATCAAGGGCTCCCATGGAGAAACTAGCAAAACGGCTGCTGCGCAGCGGCACGGGCAGGTGCCACCTTGGCAGAGATCCAGATCTTGAAGTTTAGCTTATCAAGCAATGCTGTGGGAGAGAATGAACAGCCAACCAACTGCTACCCTGCTGACTGAAGGACAATTCTCATGCGCTTGTGGAAAGAAAACAGGTGCACCATTGCGAGACTCACCTAATCCTGAACAGTCTTCAGAACTCAGAGGCCACCTTCATAACAAGGTGGGACAGCAAAGCTCCAGAGATGTGGACACCTAGGTCCAGATCTCCATGCAGACATAAGAGTCACTGTGTGAGCTTGGGCCAGTCTTCCAACCTGACCCAAGGAGACTGTAGATCTTAAGCTTCCTCCAACAAGTACACATGGTTCCTTTCCCTCATTTAAGATCCTCACCACAGTCCTGAGGGTAAGCAAAGAGTGGTCCAAGCTTACCCAATAAGTTTCATGATAGTACAGGAGACAGACTTCACAGGACTGTGGTGAGTCTCTGTGATGGACTGTCAAGGGTTAATGACTAACAGAGTCTAAGGCTGAGGTCAGACTGGCAGTTTGCCCCGAGAGAGGCGCATTTCAGCAATGTTTCACAAGCAGATTAAAGGGGGCGTTCACACAGGCACATTTGTCCGGCGTTCCCCAGCCGTACTCAACCCATCTTGTAATGCTTCATTCCCGAGTTAAAAAGATATCTGTTAAAAGTGGTATCAAACCCCAGAAAGTAATAAATGACCCAAACCTTTGATTGGGCTGCATAATTTGAAACTGAAGATGGGAGGCTCACCTCCATCATACACAGATTCACTATAAACAGGGAGAATTCTAGTTTCTCCTGAATTATATCCTAATGCAGTGAAAACACCAGGGCTATTTTTGGGCAGGAACGCACAGGAACAAAGTTCCGGCTAGCTCCCAAGTTGGCCACACCCAGCAGGAACTCATTAGCATCACACCCAACAGCAGAAACTCATCATGATTGGCTACATTAGGGGTGTGTGGCCTAACATGCAAAGGAGTTCCTGCTACAAAAAAAGCCCTGGGTTTTGACAACAAACAAAGTAAACAGAAAAAAAAGCAAAAGGTGGGTGTGGCTGGATGACCACACTTCTGGTAACATGGGGGTGTGGCCTAATATGCCAATGAGCTGTGCTGTCAGGGGTGTGGCCTAATGTGCAAATGAGTTTCTGCTGTTGGGTGTGGCCTGTATGCTAATGAGTTCTGGCTGGGCTTTTTCTACAAAGAAAGCCCTGGAAAACACAAATTCAAGAGTGGGAAGAATTTTCAAAGCATCCTTAATATAGCTTAGCTTTCATAACTCACATCACAACCTGGATAACTCACTTACTGAATGAGGGAAAAGATGCCAGAAAACATGTTTCAAAATATCTAGAATCTCTTCTCCACCAAGAGATGAAGGGGGCGGGGGTGGGGAATTCAACCTTCTCACCTGAACAGAGCTGCCATTCACCTTGAAAGAGAAATACTGGATTGCGGGTCAGTAACCTTGACATCATTAGCAAACTCACAGCCTAAGATGCCAGAGAATATGTTTGACACCTCCAGGAAGTGTCAAGATTCAGATGCGTTTCCCCTCCTTAGATCTGTACAAGCAGATCCTCTTCAGCTCTCCCGTGCAGCAAAGAGGCTGGAGAGATCAGAAAGCTTTCAGTCTCCTGGTAAGTTAACATTTGTACTACAACAACAACTTGTTTTTTCCTAGTGCTGAATTCTTTTAAAACACTAGTGTAGCCAGTACAGTGTCAGACTACGATTAGGGATGGGCACGAACGGCTGTTTTTCGTGAAGAGCAGAAACCAAGGGTTTAAATGGCTCAAAGCCATTTAAACCCGTTTCCTGCTCTTCCTGAACTGCCAGAAACTGCATCAAGATTTGTGGAAGTTTGTGGAGGCTCTTAATTTGGAGAACATCACTTCACGAACTGGCCAAAATTCATGACAAAGTTTAGTTTGTCACCTGGTTCGTGCCCATTCCTAACTACAGTCTGGGAGCCTTAGGGCCCAGTCCCCTCCTCTGGCATTAAAGTTTTCTGGATGACCTTGGACCAATCACGCACCTTCTGCCTAAACTATTTCACAGGTTGTACTGCGTGGATAAAAGGGAGGAGGGGCAAACAGTGTCGTGAACTGCTTTGGGTCCTCTTTGGGGTAGAAAATATGGTATATATCTAAATAAAAAATGGTCAAAAGCACCGTTATCAACTGAATCAACAAACTCCAGCAAGAACAAAGATATTCAAACCGTCTGGGATGTTGATCAAAACAGAGGCAGAATTAATGTTTCATATCATTTCACTCATTTGCACATTCATATTCCTACAGAGTCTGCAGCTACCAGGGAAAGAAGCCCAGGGCATCAGAGTCCTCAATAAAACATCAGCGGAGTATTTCGTTGCTAGCTTAAAATAGGTAAATTTTAAACTACATAGTGCAATTGTTTAGGGGTGGTTAGGAAAAGAGATGTGGATACAACAATTTTAAAGGATAGTCACATTTAATATAGGTAATTAGGATGATCAAGATATTTGTTTTGGGTTGAATGGTGCAATGCTATTTTATGCTCCAGGTTCAGAGATCTCTTGACCAAAGTCGTGATAGACAAAAGCGCAACCTTCCACAGAAGGAACACCTTTCCATTTACCAGAAGCCGAGAGCCAATAACAAGGGAAGGTCATAACCTTATCTGCAGTGTTTTAGGAGCTTCATTGGGCATCTGAGAGCCAGCGTGGTGTAGTGATTGTCAGGCTATAATCTGGGAGACTCGAGTTCAAATCCTCCCTCCTGCCATGGAAGCTTGCTGGGTGACCTTGGGCCAGACTCATGCTCTCAGCCCAACGTACCTCGCAGGATTGCTGTGAGGAAAAAACGGAGAAGGAGAGTACGGTGACAGATCTCTGTGGAAATAAACTGGGATTTTAAACTGTACTGAATCAGTCTGGCTAGCAGAGCGCTGGCTGTGCTGACCTGCCAAGGCAATTTGTGTGATGGATGGGTCATGGCCATTGGCCAGTCTGGCTTTAAAGTAAATTTCTTCTCTGTTCCACCTAAGGCAGCAAAGGCAGGTCCTAAGAACAGACAGTCCATCCATTTTTATGACGAACCTTGATGGGATACAATCCATTTCACCAGATATGCCGTCCTTTAACCCTTCCTGAATTAACAGATTAGAATTATGGGCTTTCCAGACAATTTATTTACTTATTTCATTTCTACTCTGCATTTCTCCTCAAAGGGGACCCAAAGCAGTTTACGTCGTTCTTCTCAGCTCTACTTTATACTCACAACAACCCTGTGAGGTAGGTGAGGGTGAGACTGTGTGACTGGTCCGAGGTCACCCAGCCAAGCTTCCATGGCTGAGCAGGAATTCACCCGGCTCTCCCAGGTCTTAGTCTGACATTCTAACCACTATGCCACACTGCCTATCAGAGGCACAGTGAAGCTCCTAAGCACTGCAAAGAACCACCACTGGATCTGCAATAGCAGACAGAAGGAGGAGGAGGAGATTGGATTTATACCCCGCCCTTCACTTGGTGTCTCAGAGCAGCTTACAAACTCCTTTCCCTCCCCCCCACAACAGACACCCTGTGAGGGAGGTGGGGCTGAGAGAGCTCTGACAGAAACTGCTCTTTTTCAAGAACAGCTCTGACAGAACTATGGCTTGCCCAAGGTCACATCAGCAGGTGCAAGTGGAGGAGTGGGGAATCAAACCCGGTACTCCCAGATTAGAGTCCTGGCACTTAACCACTACACCAAACTGACAGATAACCTTCTGTCAAAGGGAGCAGCTGCCTGGAGAAGAGGAGCAGGCTGTGGCTGATGTTCCATTCCTTCCTTGGAAGAGCAAAAGCCAAGCAGGTTCAAAAGGAGAGATGGACCACAAGAAGTGGCTCAGACTCCGCCTCTGTTGCCTTGGTAATGATATCCTAATAGGTTTGCCAAACTCCTGGTGGGGCCCGAGATCTCCTGGAATTGTACCAATCTCCAGACAGAGATCATTTCCCCAGGAGAAAATGGCTGCTTTGGAGGGTGGGCTCTGTGGCACTGTACCCCACTGAGGTCCCTGTCCTCCTCAGGCTCCATCCCCAAATCTCCAGGAATTTCCCTCAATCCGGGGTTGGCAATCCTGGATCCTAACAACTAAATCGCAAGGTCGTTTTATTAAACCCGACTCGGGGAACAACAAGCACCTTTCGGAACAATTGGCTTCATAGACATTTTTGTTCGTCTGGCGCCACCTAGTGACCGTCGAGCTTCACTACAGATAAAAATATAAATCTGCTTGAATAAATGGTTATCCCACTTCCCCGCGAGTTCTTTCACTCTACACTCACTTTTGCTACCCTGAAATTCAAGGTGGTGCACACGAAGCTCCCTCAGATCTTCCATTCAGATACTGACTCAACCCTAGACCTCCTTTGTTCTAGGAAGTGTTCACAATGTCTACAACATTTTAGGTAGTCCTCACTGTGCTGTTCTTTTCATGCATCACACCCCTGCACTGTTTCTCTAACTGTTCAGAAGGGCCATTTAGAGCCACAACTCATGTCTGTGAAATTTTAGGTCATTCCCATGGCTTCGTTTGCTGTATGCACTGAGCTGCCAACTTCAGGCTGGGAAATTCTTCAGGATTTGGGGGTGGAGGGCAGAGTTTGGGGAGAGTGGGGACCTCAGCGGGGGACAAGGCCATAGAGTCCACCCTCCAAAGGAGCCATTTTGTCCAGGGAACTGATCTCTGTAGTCTGGATATCAGGTGCAATTTTGAGAGCTCCCCAGAAGATGGGGATCACCCGGAAGATGGTGAACCCATGTATACACCATACTGCTCCACTACCTTTCTAACTCTGCAGTCCAGTTTTTTTCCATTGTTAACTTACTCACGGCCGGATCATCCATTGGGCGAACTAGGCGCTTGCCTAGGGTGTGCCGGCCTCAGGGGCGCCAAATGGCGCCCTGCTCCCCCCAAAAGCGCCCCCGCCACCCTAACCAGGCACCCACCACTGCCGCTACCCAAAAGCACCCAGTTAGGGTGCAAGTTGCCCTCCCCCTCCTCCCTGGGGGGGGGGGGGAGGAGGAGGCGGCCGGCGACAGGTGGGATCTCCCCGCTGCCGCTGCTGCCGCCGCTGACACCAAAAAGCGCCTGGCTAGGGCGCAAGTCGCCCTCCCCCTCCTCCCTGGAGGGGGGGAGGCAGCGGCGGCCAGCGGGGACTCCCTGCCGCCACCGCTGTCGAGCGCCCAGCCGGGGCACAACTTGCCCGCACTCCCCCTCCTCCCTGGGGGGGGGAAGGAGGGGGGGCGGCATGGCTGGGTCTCCAGGCCCAACTGGGAGGTTGGGATCTGCGCCCGCCTAGGGCGCAGAAATTCCTGGAGCCGGCCCTGACTGTACTATATTATTTTATTGCATATAGTATATTGTCTGATGTTTGACTCTCACTCTGTAATCTTCCTTTACTGCACTGCTGATCGTATGGATCCTGCTCTGATGGTTTTCTTCTAAAATGGCACACCCTGCCTTGAATCTGAGTGAGGAGAGCAGACTGTGCCTTGGATCCAGCAGTGCACAAGCAGAAACCTGAACACACTTGGCACTGTCCCACTTGTGTCAGATCTTGTGCGACACCGAGTGCTTCACTCCCTATATATCATCGTACCCCCAAAACTGGTTGCAAGCAGAAACAGCAAGGGCGACTTAGTGCAAGTGGCTACCATGTTCTTTTTCTTGTGTGCCCACTTGTGTGAGAGCTCTGGTGCTAGAAGAAACTTTGCACTGCTTCCCACCTTATAAATGTAAGTAGGCCTATCATGCACCTCCCAGCCACACCTGGGACCCTCCAACCTTCTTCAGAGGGCTATTTTGGGGCAGGAATGCACAGGAATGGAGTTCCGGCTGGCTCCCCAGCTGGCCACAACCAGCAGGAACTCATTAGCATAATAGGCCACACCCAGAAGCAGGAACTCATTAGGATTGGCTACATTTGGGCTGTGTGGCCTAACATGCAAAGGAGTTCCTGCTACAAAAAAAGCCCTGGGTTTTGACAACAAACAAGGTAAACAGAATAAGAAGCAAAAGGTGGGTGTAGCTGGATGACCACACTTCTGGCAACATGGGGGTGTGGCCTACTATGCTAATGAGCTGTGTTGCCAGGGTGTGTCCTAATATGCTAATACGTTTCTGCTGGTGGGTGTGGCCTATTATGCTAATGAGTTCCTGCTGGGCTTTTTCTACAAAAAAAAGCCCTGCTTCTTCATATACCTTATCAGAATACTTGTAGCCTGCATTTCCTATGATCGATGGCAGCTGTGCTGTTGGGGTGTGTCCTAATATGCTAATGAGTTTCTGCTGGTGGGTGTGGCCTATTATGCTAATGAGTTCCTGCTGGCCTTCATACCTATCGAATACTTGTAGCCTGCATTTCCTATGATCAACGGCAGCTTCGGAACGAGCAGCTTGCCCTGGCAGCATAACAATGAAAAAAAGACACACAAACGCCAAATGAAACGACTTAACCGTTCATAAAAGATTATCAGTCATGTTGAAGAACTATGCATGCATAGTCACGCATCCCGCTTCGGTGAGCACAACCATTAGCACACATGAGAATCTGCTCTACACCCGTAAACATGCCCAGAAAGAAGAGGCATCATCGCTACAGAAAATACAGCAATGGGCACCAGATACAGCCATGATCTCAAACATGTGCGTGTTTGTGAAGTGTTCTCAAGTGGCAGCAAACTTATGGTGAGCCTGGTAGAGTTTTCAAGGCAGGAGATGTCCAGAGGTGGTTTGTCATTGCCTGCCTCTGCATCATGACCCTGGTATTCCTTGGTGGTCTCCCATCCAAATACTAACCAGGGCTGACCCTGCTTAGCTTCTGACCTCTGATGAAATTGGGCTAGCCTGGGCCAGCTTGGTCAGGGCGACCACTAATGTAGGCAGTTTTAAAAGAAGATGAGAAAGGTTGGTGGATAATGAGTCTATTGTCAGATATTAGCCCAGAACGTGCAACAGAACTTCCATATTCAGAGGCAGTGTACCCCTGCAGCAGCAGGGTGGGCTTTGCTTGTTGACAATCTGCAAGCCCTCCTCACACACAGCTGGAACCATTTGACAATACAGATTGCTATTTGGATTTTAGTTAAAAAACCCCCACCTTGTGATGCACCCATTTTTTCAGACACAGAGGGAATAACTCAGAGAAACCAATGATTTGTCCAAGAACAAACACACCTACTGAGGGTTAGTGCAACATGGTTTTCCCAAGCACATAAATAGGTCCATAGAAGAAATGGGAAGTTGCTAGTCATCCCAACCTCTGAGCATACATTCTCCCCACTTGCTCATCTTCCTTGCAGTAAAACTTGGTTTAACCAATGGAGCAATCCAGGATTAAGGGCAGTGCCTCTGGAACTGGACCAGAGGGCCTTTCAGTCACTACTTAACAGAAGCCGCAGAACTACACAAGTAACCAAGCAATGGGGAGGAGGAGGAGGAAGAAGAGTAACTTTGAGCCAGTCACCCTGCCTCAGACTAACTTGCAGGGCTGTCGGAGGATGAAATGGGAAAGTGAAAACAGTGAAGACTAACCTGAGCTCCTTACAAGAAGGGTGAAACAAAAATGTACTAATAGACTGCTCCTAACAAACACAGATCGGAACCAGGGTCTTTCAGACTTCACTCATCCAGTTATACATGCTTCCACCCCCTCCAAATAAATTCTTTCCAAATTTCTTTCGGCGATACTAATAACCACAGTTTAGAAATACATATAAGGAACAATCAACTGTAAAATATTTGCAGGTATAAAGGACATGTCATTCTTACCCTCTCTTTATAGCAGAAGACCTTGGGAAGTCACAGGCTCATCCTCTTCTGTACTGTTATCCTCCCAAACTGGACCCAGAGAAGGGGAAATTATCTTTAAAAAGGGTTCCAGAAAGGAATAACACAGGACCTTGGCCTATGTATACCCGAGTGGAGGAGAGGGCTGGGTCCTTACACTGCTGCTCAAACCAAAGGTGAAATGAATCACACTTGGGCTAGGGAGACACAGGTGATGCTCCAAATCAGAGGGGGAAAGGCAAAAATGTAACCCCCTGGTGACTGCAAAGAAAACAATGTGCACATAAGCAACAGTAGTGCAGGGGAGGTGGGAATGGACAGAAGGACCCAAAAACAGCAGTAAAATTGCTCATACTTTTATTCCAGAGCCAGTTTGGTGCAGTGGTTAGGAGCACGGACTCTAATCTGGGAGAACCAGGTTTGATCCCCCACTCCTCCACCTGCAGCTGCTGGTGTGACCTTGGGTCAGTCATAAGTTCTCTCAGAGCTGTTCTCTCAAGGGCAGTTCTCTCAGAGTTCCCTCAGCCTCACCTACCTCACAGGGTGTCTGTTGTGGGAAGGGGAAGGAGATTGTAAGCTGCTCTGAGACACCTTTGGACAGCGAAGGGCGGGGTATAAATCCAGTCTCTTCTCTTTTCTCTTCTTTTAGAAATTCTCCTCATTATATCAAAACTAAGATTGAGTAAAAACGGCACAGAGAGAAATTCTGAGCAGCATCCACACCGTGGCCGTATGGTGCCTACTCTACATTCTTTCAGGCAACCGGCCGAAACACATCATGTTGCCCAGGCCTTAAATCAGAGGGTTTATTTTACCAGCTGTGAAGCAGCATGCCTCTGTTTTATATATAGATTTTTTATGCTTCCAATGCTTATTTTTAACATTGTGGCATTTAATCGTGAGCTGCGTCAAGCAGGACTTTTAAGAGGCAGCATACAAGTATCTGAAATGAATAAATAAGATTGGCAATTGAAGCATGGGGGGGGGAACCGTGTCCTTTTAATAGAGGTTTAATGTGGGGGACATGCAGCAGGAACTTTCTATGGCATGAAGTTAAAGATCGTCTGATAACTGCTTGCAGGGTAAACTGGCATTAAAGGGATGGGCCAGTTTAAAAGCTGGCCCAGACATCACTGGATATTGTGCTATAGCAGTCTCCTGGAGTGTCTTGTTCACACAGGGGGGGGAAATCCAG